>CM034618.1:2281442-3711184 GCA_020080225.1 Gynochthodes officinalis | reverse complement strand
TTTACATTATTATTACAGAATCTTTATCTTTAGTGCATTATAATCGCATGATGAAATGCCTTGGTATTACCTTTGATAATGTTTAAATATACAATAATAGATTAGTAACTTTTTTCATAATTAATCAATTATTTTGACTTAATCGTAATTGTTTCTTATTCTTTCACAAAAATTCCTTTTTTTCTATGTATTGAATGAATTCACAAACAATCAAGCAATTCATATTTATCATGGTAATGAATTTTGGACTTTGACTATAGAATCTAAACACTTTATGAGTAAATGAAGTAAATTTTGTCAAGACAATCTTATTGAAGTAAAAGTGATTATGTTATTTAGAGCATATGGTAATTATATTTTTTGATATTATCTCTTTTGGAAGTGATCAAGGGCAAATAATGACTTTGTGAGTCCTTGCCAATGTTAACAAATTATGAATAAATTATATACTTTTAAAGATAACTTAATATGTCCATCATTTTTTAAAATTTTTTTTTCTTCACTATAGGATTGTCAAATAAACCCCATCACCATCAAGTGTTTTCTTCATCCATACATCTATTCTTTCCAAATTTTATAGAATATTTTAGATGTTGCTATCAACATTTCACCTTAACTACAAGAAACAAACTGGTAAGTATATTTTATTATATGAATGTTATGATTTCTTTTAATATATATATTTAGACTTTACATGTTATATTTCCATTTAATTACTAATTTTATTACAAGAAATTAACAGGTACTTCCAATGTATGCGAATTGGAATTTATGTGAAAATAAAACACTTACAGTTGAACTTACAAGTGGAACAAAAAGTTATTTTATAAAATATTCAAGCTTTCATCAAAATTGGAATCAATTTATTGAAAATCATGATTTTCATGTAAATTCTATTATTATTATTTTTTATGAAAGCCTATTTATTTTGTAATTTTAATTTTCGATGAATTTGTTGTAGAAAAATATATCTTTGGCATTTTAAATTCATATATAAACAATAAATAAGCAATTTATATATTTAGCACTAAACTCCTTATAATCTTAATTTTTTTAGTTTGATCAAAATAATTGTTTATATTAACTTAATGCTTACATATATGCACAATGTTAAAATAATATTCCAAGTTTAACATAATATTATGATAATTCTTCAAACAACATATTTCACCTCATTTTAGATACTCTAACATGGTAATTTAATTGTTTATGTATCAAAAGTGCCTCAAGTATCAAGAAAAATAAATTGTTTGTTTTGCAATTTATCTAATTTAAGCTTATACTTTAGTGAATATTGTGTAAATTTTCAAAAAACAGCATTATTTATTAATGAAAACAATCGCAAAAGATAATCAAAATAAATTAATAGTTTATAAAAGTTATTATGAGACATCTCATTATATACACAGAATGTTACGTGGTCTTGACTTCACTAATATTTATTAATTTGTACATGTCATGAAAAATGTCTAGTCATGTTTGACTTGTATATTTCGTGATCAATGTTACCAATTCTTTTCGGCAATGAAAATCAAAATTTAACTTTTTGGGATATAGTTAATTAGCAATAAAAGTTGGGCCACATTTAGAAACAAAAGTAAGCTTCAACTGTCAGAAGGTCTAAAGACATTCAAAAGCAGCGCCAAATCCAGGGTGTCATTTCCCGCCAAATCTCTCACTAACTCCGGCCATCCCTAATCCTCTAAGCCCAAGTTTTTTCCTATTTTGAGTTGGGAAAAAAAAACAAGGAAATTTGTAGGGGGGAAATTAGTGCAGTTCCAACATTGGGATGGGCGCCCAAGGGAGATATATATATAAAAAAAGACAGCCGAAGCTGCCCATTTTCTCCTCCCTCTAAATTTTGTTGCCCCCCCGCCCTAGCCACTGCCGCCGCCTTATTCCCGACACAAGCCCCCGATTTGCCGCTGCTTGCCGACGCATTGTAAGAAGCACGCACCGTTGCCGGCCGACGCATTTCGGGAAGCACGCCCCATTGCCGAGTGAAGTTGACTGGAATGTGAAGAATTTGGTGGCCGTTTAGTTGTAAGCCGGAGATTTGACCGCCAGCCAAGTCTCCCGCCGCCCGGGCCGAAGCTGTCTAATTGTCCGCGCCCAAGCCATTAAATTTTTAGATCTGAACCCGAAACCGCAAGCCTCCATTTTCGTTTGCAAAATTTTAGAACAGCGCAAGCATCCATCTTCATCTCCGTTTGCGTTGGTTGCAAGCCCATTTTGTAAGCCAGACTTCGACTTCGCCTCTCCTTTCCGTCGTACAAATTTTTTTGCCCATTTCTGAATTTTTGTGTGCATTTTTAGTCCGTTTATGGATGAAACCAGCCACTTTTCCATCCCATTTTGGAATATTGTTGTGCATATTTTCTGGAATTTTTTTCCTCCCTGGACTGAATTTTCTGAAGTTCTGAATTTTTTTTGCCCATTGTTGAATTTTTTTGGTGCATTTTTGAAGTCCCATTTATGAATTTTTGTGTGCATTTTTTTCTGAATTTTTCGTGTCCTCTCTAGACTTTTTTTTTTTTGCGTTTTTGTTTGGTTGTAAGCCACAGGACCATTTCTGCAAGAAAACTTATACACAGCAGCCGCCACCGCCCCTCCGCCACTCCACCCAACTCACTGAATAACCCAGAGCTCCAATGGCTGAAACTCCTAAAAAGAAATCCAAGCAATCCCTTGATCAAACACAGAATCTCTCTTCCTCGAACGGCATTTCAATTCCTCCAACCCCACAAGCTCGGAACCCCACCCCTCTCCGCCGTTCATCCCGCCTCCTCGACACCCCAGCCTCTGCCACTGTTTCCCCTTATTCAACACAACGAACTGCATTTTCCCTCATCCCACCTGGCCGTAAGTCCCTCAATTTCACCACCACCAACACCCCACGAAAATCAGCTCCCAAAAATCCCAAAACTGCCACTAAGCCAATGTCACCAATATCTCCTGATCGGATAGAAACCAGGCGGAAAAGGAAAACCAGGGGACAACAAATAGTCGGTGGTGGAAAAGATAAGGTTTCGAAGGGTGGTAAGAAGAGGGTCTATTATAGAAAAGTTGTTTATGATGGGAGTGAGTTTTCAATTGGGGATGATGTTTATGTGTAGAGGAGAGAGGACGCTGAATCGGATAATGAGGACCCTGAAGTGGAGGAGTGTGTGGTGTGCTTCAAGACTGGGACGGCTGTGATGATTGAGTGTGATGAATGCTTAGGGGGATTTCACTTAAAGTGTTTGAAGCCACCTTTAACGGAGG
Organism: Gynochthodes officinalis; assembly: GCA_020080225.1. Lineage (NCBI taxonomy): Eukaryota > Viridiplantae > Streptophyta > Magnoliopsida > Gentianales > Rubiaceae > Gynochthodes > Gynochthodes officinalis. The sequence goes on along the minus strand of CM034618.1, from coordinate 3,707,920 downwards.
TTCCAGAAGGGGATTGGATTTGTGCGTTCTGTGAAGCAAAAAAGATGGGGAAAAATGTTGAATTACCTGTTCCACCTGAGGGCAAGAGAACAGCTAGGACTGCAAAAGAGAAGTTACTTTCCAGCGATTTGTGGGCCGCCTATATTGAGAGGTTTGGCAATTACATATATATTCTGTTCTATTTACCCTTGAATTTGCTTCCGTTAGATGTTGACTGTTGATTGTGCTATAGAATGTGATGTTTTTCCAAAAAATTGTATAGTATATGGAAAGAAGTGGATAGTACTTATTGGTTTCGGTCTCAGTGGTATATAATTCCTGAGGAGACAGCTGCAGGGAGACAGTCGCATAATTTGAGGAGGGAGCTATACAGAACTAATGATTTTGCTGATGTTGAGGTAATTATGTGTTCCAAGGATATCTATGCATCTTTTTTTCTTATGGAAATTTATTCTGCTTTCTGCCCTAATAGAATCCTGCAGGAGAACATGATTAAAGTCATCAATTCATGAATCATGTTCTCCACACTCTTTCCAGAATTTTTTTTAATATTACCTTTATGCTCAGTATGTCCTTTAGCATCCTAACCAATAGCCAAAAATTGCCTTTGATAGTAACCATGTACATCATTGTTCGACATATGAAACCTGAGATAGATTTAAAGGGATGATAGACATTTAAATGCTTCTTTATCTAGGGAGTAAACAAGGAATCTAGGAAGTAGATTTTTCTTATCATAGGGGTATTAGGTTTTCGAGGAGATTCTTTTTGCAAACTGGAATTTCTTATATTCAGCTAATGCTTGTTCCTGCAGATGCAATCCATCATTAGGCACTGTTTTGTAATGAGCCCTAAAGATTCTTCCAAAGCTAATAATGATGGAGATGATGTTTTCCTGTGCGAATATGAATACGATATCCATTGGCATAGTTTTAAACGCATTGCAGATATCACAAATAATGAAGAGGTAACTGGTCCTGGAAGCTTGACAATATATGGGGGTGGCATTATACTTTCTCATTATACTTGCAATTCATAAATACTTTTAAGATTACTAGGATGCTGAAGAGGCTGAAAGTGACAAGGACTGGAGTGATGGTGAATATATTGATTCTGACTCAGAAGATGATAATGAATATGAAGAAGAGAAGAAAATAGGTCACTGACTGGACCTTCAACGGGTCATTCCTTAGCTGCTGTATGATATTCCAATATCTTTGTGAAACATATCCTAATTACTTGATTGTAATTAGATAGAGCTGAGACTGAACATCTCTTGTAAATTAACACAGAACTCACGGAAAGGGCAAATATTTGGACTTCAAAAGATTGGGGCAAAGATAATACCAGAACACACAAGATGCCACAAACAGACTGATCTTGAAAAGGCAAAATCTATGCTTTTATTGGCATCTTTACCCAAGTCTCCACCTTGAAGAAACAAGTAAGTAAAATCTGCAGCAGAATTCTTACTTCCTTTTACTCAGGAATAAGCAGATGGTGATTGATCCTTATAAAGAAATGGAAGAGATAACTGCATTCATCAAAGGAGCCATATGTGATGATCAGTGCCTTGGAAGATGTCTTTATATTCATGGAGTTCCTGGAACTGGGAAAGTAAGATCAGTTAGTTATTTCTAAAACATACGAAAATCAGTATCAAGCTTTTTTACCTAATGCTTTGCACTTGCCCTATGTTTATATGTCCACAGACCATGACTGTACTTGCAGTGATGAGGAACCTCTGAAATGAAGTTGATGCTGGGAGTATCAAGCCTTATTGTTTTATAGAGATCAGTGGTCTTAAGCTGGCCTCACCAGAGAATATTTATAAAGTGAGAGTTTTGATAGATTGATTTCTTCTAAATTATAGGGCATGCCACTCTTTCTTAGTTGACATGATTTAATGCTCTTCTTTTTAGGTTATTTATGAAGCTTTAACTGGGCATAGAGTTAGTTGGAAAAAGGTTCTACACTTCTTGAATGAGCGATTTTCAAATGGGCCAAAATGTGGAAAGATGATAACCAGCCGTGCATTTTGCTTATAGATGAACTTGATCTTTTAGTAACCAGAAATCAATCGGTAATGATGAGAAGATTTAAGATTAACTACAATCACCTCAGCTTCTTGCAAAATCTTGAGCATTTGCTATGCATGGCTCCTTATATGTATGTTGGCTTATAAATCATAGGTTCTGTACAACATTCTTGATTGGCCAACCAAGCCATATTCAAAACTGATCGTGATAGGTAGGCAGTCCAGTTTTCTAAATGCTTTGCTTAGTTTGATAGAAAATAAAGAAATTGATGTAGCTTTTCTGCATTTGAAACATCCAATCCAGGGATAGCAAATACCATGGATCTGCCAGAAAAGTTGCTTCCACGAATCTCGAGTCGTATGGGCATACAAAGGTTTTGCTTTGGGCCGTATAACTACCAACAGCTTCAAGAAATCATACATAGTCGCCTCAAAGGAATTGATGCTTTTGAAAAGCCGGCAATTGAGTTTGCTTCAAGAAAGGTTTAACTTACGGTTACTCAGTCCATCAATGAGTTCTGATAACTAGTTGATCAGAAGACAGTTCGCTTGTTTTGAAGCTTTCTTAATTATCAGTGTTTACGTTTGTAAGTGCAGGTTGCTGCTGTTTCTGGTGATGCTCGTCGTGCACTGGAGATATGTAGGTGAGCCGCAGAACTTGCAGATTATCACTCAAAAAAATCAGTCAGTTCCTAATGTTGCTGCTGCGGGTGATCTCTTTTGTCACATCAAGAATTTTATTTCCATAATTTGGGCATATTTTAGCTACAATGTCACCTGTGTCAAGTAAGCATCTTATGCAAGGTAATACTTATAGGAATTAGAGTATTAAGCTACATGCTCTTATGCATATTGTTCTTTAGTTAAAAATTAGGAAAATATAATTAATCTGTGTTTATCGACATTTATTTGGTGGTGAATTTTCCCTTTTTTTTAATTATGAGGTTAGCTGAGCTGAGCTGAGCTGAGCTGATCCATTTAAATTGCTTAGTGCTTGACATTGTTTAGTGGGTTTGCTGTATTAGTCTGGAAAGGAGGACCAGAGGAAGGACATTAATGATCAATAAAACTGGAACTTGTATTTGGAAAATGAAGCATATAGAAGAAAATTACCTGGTACTTTGTTGCATTAAGTAGAATTACGCTAAGTTGCTTAAACCTTTTTGAGACAACGATGGTGAACGGAAAAGATTAGTAATATTAATGTTTTCAAATAAATAAGTTATTAATTTTTCTGAAAGATAATTGAGTAGAAGTACTGCAATATTTCATATTTCAGAATTTGCTTCTATATAGAGTGGGATAATGAAGACAGACCAAGCCCAGTTCCATTTCATGCGGGGATTAGCAAAATATTTGTGGTGCTAATTGGTCCAATGAAGTTGTCATTGTCTCAATGTGCTAATTCTTATGCTTGTTTCTAAACGTAGTGAAGCATTTGTAATTTCTTTTCTGGTTGCATTCTTTTTCTTTCCCATACTACTTAGAAATTTCTTTATGTAATATCATCCTTTTTTTTTCCTGTATTGATAATAAAAGCTTTATGCAAAAATTGACTAGATCCATTGTAGGCAGCTGTCAAAGTTTCCCTACTTTTGAGTAAAGAAACTTGATTATGATAATTTAGAGAGAGAGAGAAAAAGAGCAGCCCCAGAATTGTCAAGGGACATGTAGGATAAGAATTCATTTGTTTATCTGACTTCTGAAATGCGCCTCTTCTCTCTTTATGGGCGTGCCAGGAAGCTTTTTCTGGAACTGCTTTACAAGTCCCGGCCTTCCTGAGAACACAGAGAGCATTTTATCAGCGCTTAATATATATGTCCTATGACCACAGTCTCATCAGTTGGGCCATACCTGAATATCTGCAGGCTTACGAAATTGGTAACGTCTTGGTATTTAGGACACACTGCCTTCAGTTTCCTTTTTAACAGCAACATTGTAAAGACCACAGTGCTCTACTGCTTCATTCTGATAGAGATGTCACTAATATGTGTAACTAACCTATTTGTACCTCTCTTAGGATGGCACTATCTTACCTCCCAAGAGTTTCTTATGGCATCTAAAACTATAGACAAATTGCTGATCAACTGTCCTACATGATCTCTTAGTATGAAGGTCAGTTTTATAATAGGTCTGAATCATTGAAGAGAAGGAATAAAGGAAATTCTGATATCTGCAGCTTCGGTAGAATAGGCTGCTGGAACTTTATATTGCAATTGAAAACCAGTTCTTGCTATTGCAAATGATCTTCAGTTTCTCGGTAAATTTATTTTCTTTTCTTTCTCTAGTAAGAGTCAATAGTAACTGAGCTTGAGGACTTCTAAATTGTTTTACTTTTCTCTTAGAATACTCGGTCAACTTGAAGAGGTAGTATTATTTTATCAGGAACCGTGATTGTTTCTAACAAGCTTGCGCCTAAATGATGAGTCTCAATATTGCTGTTTGTTCAGGAAAGCGTCTTGTTGGTGTGGCCGATATTGAAGCAGCCATAAAGGAAATGTTCCAGGCTCCTCATATTCAAGTAAGTTTTGATGAACATATGATTGAAATGTCATTTGTGAGCTCTGCTCAATTACAGTACTTCCTGGGGAGAAAAAACACAAATGTGAAACAAGTTTTGTGCTGTCTGCTTGAGGGCTACCCCCTGATGCAGCTTATTCTCCAAGTATCGCTTAGTCAATTATAGAAAGCATTGATTGCTCTCTTTGTTTTGCAGGCAATGAAAAGTTGTTCTAAACTGAGTAAGATATTTTTGGCTGCAATGGTACATGAGCTATACAAAACTGGAATGGGTGAAACCAGCTTTGAAAAGGTATTAATAGGATTTTTCTCTCTTTTGCATTCTTGCACTCCCAATGCCTGCTTCTGCACTAGGGAATCAAGCTACCATTTTTTTCCATGGAACATAGAGGACTGTCCTCTTTTGTTCTACTTGTCTGCTACTTGTCTCCCAATACCTATAATTGTTATTGTTTATTTCCTGTTTTATCACTTTGTTGTGTTTGGGATAGTGGGGGTGGAAGGGGCTCTAAGGAGGAGAGATTTTGCATGTTTACGCTATTATATAGTGCTGAAAAAAGGATTGTAATTTTGCTGAGAGGTTGTTTTCTACTTGGTCTGTTTTCTTGCTCTCAAGCATTTCTGCACCTACCTTGGGCTGTTGCTGAGAGGTTTTCGAGTGCTAACTGGAGTAGAGTCCAATGTAGAAAAGTAGTAAAAAGATTAAAATTACAGCTAATTGAAACTTTTTTCTTAATCAGATTTCACTACCATCTAAACTGGAAGATTCTATGAATTAGTGTAAATTTATGAATTTTTATGTGCCCGATTGGGTAACTTCTTCTCAGAAATGCTTTAAGCCTAGAGTTCTCTTGAGGAAAATGTTTTCAAGTCATTATTCTGTATGTAGTTGGCCACGACGGTTTCATGCCTCTGTACTAGCAATGGAGAAGTATTTCCAGGATGGGACACACTCTTGCGAGTTGGGTACGGCACAAAATCTTCACTTTTTAAGTCTCTTGAATGAAGCCTCTGATGCCACTTTGCCTCGTTTAAGATGCCTTTGGTTTAGACGGCCAATTGCAACAATTTGTCTTTGATTTGTATTTTCTTAACCATTGGCGTAGTAACATTTACAAATGTTTTACTGGTCAATTATCTTAAGTATTAAACTGTGGGGAATACTCCAACTTCCTTCCTTCGTTAAACATCTCAACAAGCATTGTTTTTCTTCCTTCTTTAGTTAAAGCATACTAGATTTTTTTTCATAACACCTTTCCCAAGTGTGCTCATTCAAAGGGTTCTGATAGTTAGACAGTGGAAAAGTTTCTCTATGATGAGTATGCTATCCTCTTCTTTTTATTTGGATGATTTGTTCCCTTCCATATAAGAAAGGAGCAAAGTTATTGAACTGATTTATCAAGAGAGTTTGTGTATGTCCAAGTGAGATGGACTCCAACAGCCTATTGCATCTAATCTTTTATTTCCCTGCAGATGTAAGCTTGGGAAATGTAGAATTATATTATGTGAAGCAGAAGGGAAACACAAACTGCAAAAGTTGCAGCTCAACTTCCCAAGGTGAGTTCCCTCAGTAAGCCCTTGGCCAGAACTAAATTGTCTCTTTGATCTAGCTAATTTTCTTAAATTTGCGAACTGGAAAAAGCAAAACTAAATTTCATAGTTGTGACTTTTGGAGGTCCAGAAAACAAGTACGATCCGTTTCCACTCATTTAAAATTTGTACACCAAAATCATGTGCGTCCTCTCTGTGAGATATTCAATCAAAAAACTCGATCAGCTTGTTACTTTAGTTGCTGATGCTAAGCCCCTCCCTAATAGAGCAAACCACAATATAGGCCATTACAAAGAATGAAGAGGATAGATTGATTTATTGGGCGGATATTAGATTTCAATTTTGATCCCAACTCAAATGCAAGCCCCGTTCCGCATAATGTTGGATGCTATCAATTGTTCTAGAACAGAATCTGGTGTTGCCAGCTTAGAAAATTAGCAGTCTTCATATTATTGTTAATCTATAATAGCTTTCTCAACCTACAATGTAATATATTGTACATTGGTACTCATTGAAAATGGACAGAAGTGGATTCATGTGCTAAAATATAATAATGTGTTGGTACACCACTCCATTTTTTACTGTTGGTCTGTCGTCTTTTTCTTTCTTTTTGTTTTTAACGTTTTCGTTAAAACTAAATCCTGCTGATTTTTCTGTTGAGGCAGTGATGATGTTACTTTTGCACTCAAAGACAGCAAAGAGCTACTGTGGTTGGCCAAGTACTTGTAATCATTTATGGGGCAGATAGATACAATGTTGTTTTGCTGTGTTTCTTTCCTTTAGGTAATTTTTAAGCCCTATCCTAGAACTTCTGCAACAAAGTTCGTGTTTCCACCGAGATACGAAATTTTGTTAGAGGATTAGAATTTTAAACCTTTTGAATGGCAAGGCATGTTTAAATTTGTACTTCTATCCTTTTGATTTGCATGAGAAATTTAAAACTGCACTTATACATAAATTTTTTTTTAATATCAAAAGGCAATTTTTGGTAAGTGAAGGAATGAAATTGGATCTGGGAACTTAATTCTGGATTTAAATTTAGTGATTGAGTTGATTTAAATTTTGGCTGAATAAATTTGGATTTAAAGATCATATGTGCTCAGCCCTAGCCAAAGTTGCCCTATGGTGCAAAAATGAAAACTGAGCTCTTCCATTATTTCCATCATCCAACAACTTTGTGCCTCGCCACATTCAAGTTTACAAGAAACAATAATCGATCTACTTATCAGTGGCTTCTTTATTACATGCGAGTTCGATATTGATTTTAGCTTACTTAAATTTTGATAAGTTTTAGCATGGCCATTAGAGTGACAAAGATCGAGATGGTTCACTTCATAAATTAAATTACATGAGGAAGTGTAGTTTGACAAATTATTACCCGACATAACACATTTAGGGCGGGTCATGTACACGTTAGACTAGAGATGACTCTTTTTTCAGTTTAAATTAAAATCAAATGGTAGTTTCAATTTCAGAATCTGACAATCCAATTCTACTTTCTAATATTGCATAACATAATTGAAACTGGCAATTTGATTTGAATCCGAAACCATGAATTAAAAAAAAAAAAAAGTTACATCAACATGTAATATAGGCCGGCATGCAGCCTGACTAATGGTTTGCATGACCGTTGGTTGAAAGAACAGTCATTAGACCATTAGAGGAATTGCCAATTTTTTTAGTTTTTTCCAAAAAAATTGTTAAAAAAAAAAAGAATTTAAATAAACATTGATGTTAAATTTTTTGTTACATTTTTATAAAAGCCTATATCACGGATTTCGACTTCAGTTAAAATATATTTAAAAAAAATTCCAATCCTTTGTCCCTTTTTTGTTTTTTCTCTACATTTCAATCAATTTCCTTTGCTCGCAGCCCTTCAATTTTCTTTGCTCGCAGCCCTTCAATTTCCTTTGTCTGAAATCTCCTCACTCATTCCAAATGTTATTAGAGAAAAAAAAAACATGACAAGATAGTGAGAGATATTAGAGAAGAAATGTTATTAGAGAAGAAAAAAACATGACAAGAAGTGAAATGTCAAATATGGGAAATTTGCATATATAGCACATCGGCTTCCGTATAGTTGAAGAATAGCACAAGTGAAAACTTCCTTGCATGTATAGCAAGTCAACGCTCTTTTGACTGCGTGAAAAGACCTAAATAACCCATTCGCTCTTTGAAAGCCTCGTTGGCCTCTTTGTTTTTTCTTTCTCGTTCATTCTCACTCACCTCCTTCATCGATCCAGCATCCCCCTTCTTCCTTCATTCTCTTCATGCCTTCCAACATCGACCCAACACATTCCATTATCTCAATCGCTCACACGCATAAAGGTCATGCATCTTCAAAGGCCTCCATGGAGAATAAATTGCTCCGAAATTAACCTCGAAATTTAAATTTTAATCTTCTTGTTTCATATATCGGGCATGAACGCTAATTTTTAGGGTTTTGTTTATGATGCCAATGATGCGGGAATTTTTCAAAAATAGGACATGTCCGAGATATGTTCTGTTTGATGTTATCTGTAACTTGTGCAGATCCTATCATATAGAGTGTTTGTGTTTGTTGTTTAAAGCATATGTCGAAAATTCGATGAAACAACTTCAACACAAATCAAGCAGCTTGTTGAGTCGATCTCGAGTGCTTTAAACTTCGAGTACTAGTTCGAGCCACTCTCGAGCAGATTGTCTAGGGAGTATTTAAAACGTGAGGAAAGTTCTTGCAACTTGTCTTATGTTGTATCTTTCATGAATCGAGCATGTCTTATGTTGTATCGAACAGATCGATGGTAGTGTAAACCTATTGACCAGCAATTCGGGTAGTGTAGACCTACTGCTCGACTTGATGCATTTGAGAAGATAGTCAAGTAGCTAGACTCTGTTGTCCCGAAACTGAAATCGAAAGGGCAGCCTTCACGACATAATTGAAGAGTGTTGAACACAGACTTTTCAATTTATGTTTGATTTATTGCATATTAATACAGAACACAAAATAAAATGTCATTAAAGTTTGAGTTGTAGAGTGCTCGAGATATGCTCGACTAATGCTCGATTAAGTGCAAATCACTATGGATTAACTTGCCGACTACATTTTGAGCGATGTCAGTACCTTAAACATGTCGAGTATTTGGTCAAGCAGATATCGAGTCATATGTACAGGAAATATGTAAAATGAGAGGAAAGATTGTCATGTAGAGCATGTCTTATGTTGTATCGTTCATGTATTGCAGGAGATTGTCATGTAGAAGAAAGCCAAGCGTCTTCTAGCTAAACTAGAGCAAAAGTCCAGCCACAGAAGATGACAATGAAGAGGAAGAATCTAGCTTAGATATAGACTATGTTGTTCATGTATTGTAGGAGATAAGGTATGAGAAAGACTTTCTGGAAAATCTTGAGGTGGACTAGATGGAATTGAAGGAGCGAAAACTGGAAGCCTTACAATTGGATAAGAAAGCCAAGCGTCTGCTAGCTATTGCCAAAAACCGAAGGGCAAAAGTGCAGATCACGGCAGGTGACAATGAAGAAGAGGATTTAGTTTCTATAAACTAAGGCTCCTCGTTGGTATGTTGAATTGAATTTTTTGTTGTGTAATTGTAATATCCATATAAGTCAACAGTATAAAAGTCAATAAATATATGTGCTCGACGTTTGGGGTACGTGCTTGACAAAATATCGACACAGTTTGGGTCTATACTCGAGACATGCTTTTATACAGTCTAATTAACAAAGGATATTACAATTACAATTACAATTACAAGTACGTGCTCGACATAATGTTAATAGTAATATCAATTTCCACAACTCAATTAAAAAACATAGATATTACAATTACTTTCAAAATGTTCCATGCGGTTATGAAATTGTATAAGTTCCATGTACCTTAAAACTACTATGTTAGATTCGTCATCTACAAAAGAAAGACAAATAGAAGTTGACATTACCCTCTGTCAATTGTCTTCAACTACGCTAGATTCGTCATTTGCAGAAACATTTCCTACGTTTGCTATGGTCGTTTCCAAATACTGAATTTCACCTTCCAGCCTCTCTACACATGCTTGTAGCTGCCTAATGGCCTTATCCAGCACATCTACATGGGCAGTGTGTTGTTGGATTTTCTCTGCTTCTGCCGTCACTTCGTTTATAAGAGGATTATTGGTTGCCTTGACTCTCTTGTCAAGTCCACAACATCCCACCCTTCCCGTTCACGCATAAGCACCAGAAAATACATGGAACTCGTTGATTCATGCTTTCTGATTTGCTCGATAAATAAACATATTTCAATATCTGACTGTCAGTTCTAGAAACACACAGTCGATATGGTTATGAGCCAAGTGCACGTGCTCGAGTCAGGCTTTAGTACATGATCGAGACATTATCGCCATATCGACATTGTAGCATGACTCGACATATGCTAGGCCCTAACCGCATGCATACCCAATTCACATCGAAACAAACAAAGAATCTATGGCATAGAATATGCACAAGTTTAAACCCTAAATTGCAATCACGATTACATATAACATAAAACAAAACGCTATAGCCAATAATCCTTAATAAAGAAAATGCCGTATTTCTTCCATAAATCCTTAAACCTTAAATCCATTAATCATTATCAGCAAAGAATCAGTGTGTTTATGCCCGATACAGCCAATAATAATATAAAATATTAGCGAATTTCCATTTACCATTCCCCATTTCGTCCGTTTCAGAGATGTTTTCTTCATGGCAGTTCCCGAAGATAACGATCCAGGTCCCTTGTTTTTTGGAGATGCCATTTGGGTTGGATTGATTATGGAGAGTTGCAGAATGCAGACTGACGTTTAGATCGTCATGAATAATGAACTGAAACCACACGCGAGCATCCGTTCTCGTACTTTGTAAGTATAGGGGCATTTACGGCTTTTCACATTGTCGTTCTAATAAGTCGCGCCAAACTCATCGTTACAAGTTAGTTTGTTTCACTCTGTCCTACAAAAAAAGGTAATCATTTCTTCTCCCTGCTTCTTATTTATTCATCGATTGAACTCAATATCTCAGTTCAAAAGATCTAGTTGTACATCGTCGGAATCAATGGCAAGAACGAAAGTTTCTATTGCGTCCTCAAAAAAAATATCCGCAAGTGTAAAGAAGACACTGCAAATGACAACGAGCGAGACAAGCGGGACAAGTGTGAGTTCAAACTCCCGCATACCTTCGATTTTTCTTGTTTGCTTCACACCCGATGCAACCGTTGTTTGCGAATATAAGTAGAAATCTGCCTGCGATTGCGAGTCCATTAGGGTTTTATTGATAGGGTTTTGAATGTTTTGTTGTGTACATTTTATTGTGATATGGTTGTTGTTATCATTTGTGGTGTTATTGCATTTGAAAAGTGTTGGAAAAAAAGCTCAAATTTTATCTTTAACTCCTCTACACCATGTTGAGCATATGTTGAGCATTTGTCGAGCATGTCAAGCACAATACAATGTCGAGCATGATCAGGAAACATCAATTTTATACTTGATTTCATGCAGGTCTCGCTAAAGGATCAAATGGTCATTCAGTGTGATTTTTTCAATGCCCAAGTGTCTTAGTATTGCTACTACGAGGCCAATATAAAGAGGATCAGGACAAAATTAGGATGCGAGAAGGACATGTTGAGGAGGAGAGTTGCCTTCTTTGAAATAGCTCTTGACAATAAGCATACTCTTTGGTGCAAGCAGATCATTAACGTGTTGTTGCACCAACTTAAGCCAACTGAGGAGTCCAAGCTGGATAACAACATCTTCTTCAACTTTGAGGGGACGAAGGTCAAATTTGGCAAGAGGGAGTTCGCCCTGATCACTGGACTCTGGATGGGGGACTTTGATGCTGAATATGCCAAGTTTGAATCCCCTAATGGTCCTTTTAACATAACCAAGTGGCTGAAACCCCAAGCTATCGTAGGTGAAACCACCTACGATGCCATGTTGAAGGCTTATGATCGAATAGACACAAGCTTTTCAGAAAAAGAGGTTGTGTCATTGACACTGTTGCTCATGTACACCTCCATCAATGGGGCTCAAAAGAGAAACCGGATAGACGAGAAGGTAGTTCATTTGGCATGTAACTGGAAGCTGTTCGATGAAATCTCTTGGGGTGAATTATCTTATAGGGCCACGGTGGACAGTGCTAGGAAGGCAATGACCAATGCCCTGAAGCAAACTAAGGACCCAGATAACAGGACGTACACTCTTGGTGGATTTTCCGTTGCCTTCGGGGTAAGGATTTTGGAATTGTGTTAACTCATAATCTTGAATGAGCGCTATGTACATATAACTGATTCTGAAATTTTCTCCTTCTATGATTTCCAGGTATTTGCGTGTGAGCTAATGCCACATCTGGAGCGTTTATATTTGGTTCAAAAGGTCGAAAACTCCGGATGCAAGGCCAGGATGTTTAGATGGAAAGCAGTGAATACAACCCACGCTGATCAAGAGAAAAAGCAGGTGTGGGACAAAAGAATAGTCACCGGGGAGGTATGAACGAGATATTATACTTCACACTTTCATTTTCAATTCAAACGCGCCTCGAGCTTGTCGATTTGTCAAGCTTGTAGCCGAGTATGTGTCGAGCTCTCGGTCCATATCATGTGTCTAGTGTGTATTCTACTAATGTATTTCATGTATTTCAGAAAGTGATTGTGACACCAATGACGACAACTCTAGCAGAAAGCACAAAATTCTTGCAATGGGAAGAAGCAACCGACGGCGCGGAGGATGATGATTCTCTCGGCAAAGAAGGCACTGTTTTTGAAGTGTCTCACAGAAAGAGGCTATGTTTGAAATAGGCTAACGTAATTTGACCTCATTCAAATATCTACATAAGACTTTGTGTGCTCGACTACATATCAAAATAGGCTAATGAATTTTGACCTCGACAAAAGATCGACTAAGTATCAACATAGGACTATTTGTGCTCGACTACATATGGACTCAAAACTCCTTGTGCTCGATGTTTAATAAAGCAAACGGTTTATAATATTAAAATACATGAAAAGAAATGAACTAGTAATATAAGGAATGTACTTATAACTAATAAGTCAGAGATAAGGAGAGACAATTTCTACTTCACTTTTGCTCGGCATAAAGCCAAAAGACCAAGAACACGTAGTTTTTCTAACTATCGAGATTATAAACCTAACATACGTTTCAGTAAGTTTGAATCGACGAGTGCAGGGATTACGGGGAAATGGACACAGGTGTCGACTCCATTGTGTGGCATTGACTGAAGAGAGAGCAATAGGTATTTTATATTTTGTATTTTCATTTATATTTCTATTTCGACAAAAGAATTGATCTCTTGGTTTGCGTTCAACACTCCCACAGATTCTGAGTCGTAGACGAATGGGCAATTAATCGGCATGGTTCATTTGTTCATTTATTAGTGGTTTTGGGTGAATTACATAGATTACGGGTGTGGGACTCTAGTTGGATTGCCGAGCTATGTGAGCTCTGGTAATTAGGTGTGCGTTTCTGATAATTTTATTGTCCATTTATGGGTTTTGACACGTGCTGCATGCATACAGACATTAAATTGAGCACATAACAAACACGGAATGCAAGCAAATGATAAGACTCAATACTCGAATTTGTGTCGAGTATGTGTCGAGATGTTTGCGATACTTGTCGAGCTAACTCGTGTTTTTTCCAATTTTTGGTTGAGAATGTCTAGAGTTTTTAGTATACTTTACAATAGTTTGGAGTTCTTATTTGTTTTCCCAGGAATGTCATAGTTTAATGAGTTAGTGCATGTTCTTTATGGGGGAGAATGGAGCATTGATCCTAACACATATAAGAGAAGATTCATTAATTACACAAGTGAGCCCTTTTTCTTAAAGGAAAATGCAAGTTACGGAATTAGTGAATATGATCATATCCATCATGGAGTTAGAGAGGAAGTAAAAATCGGTGATTATTGAGTATCTATTAAAGTACCTATCAATGTAACAATTATTTCCATCAAGAATGACTACCATGTTCAGTGCTTTCTAAATGAGCTTACAAAAGCACAGATTCTAATATGTGTTAGGGTAGGAGATAAAGAAGCAGTACATCCTGAGGATAGTGCCAGCAATGAACTAATAAAGCGATTGAGTTCTGATAGTCCGATATGGACCAATGACATTATTCATTCAGTCCCATTGGATGAGAACATATTTCGGAGTGAGGCCGATGCTAATGAAGCAAAAGAGGGGGATGCGGGGTCGCGTGAAGAGCCCATAACTGTAGACGACGATGCAACACGTGCCAAAGAACCTAGATCTGGAGCACGCGATGAGGACCGTCATTCGGATGATCCGAAAGGACAAAATGTCCCATCTGTGTTACAATGCCATACGTTGACAAGGTCATTGCATGCGACGATCGGACTTTTCGCGGGTTATCGTAGTGGTAGATGTTCTGATAAATGACATATTTGAAACAAGAGCATTTGCGCATGAGAATGAGTATGCTAGCCGTGAAGCATTTCTTGAGTGGAAGGTTGTCGGGGGCAAATAGCGAGGTCATGATACATACGATGCAAAGATACAAATTGCAAATGGATGTTGTATACATCTGCCATTGGATATTCAGGGGCTTGGAAGATCAATAGGTATGCAGCCACACACACATGTCAATCATCGCTAGTTCAGTGTGATAACCGACAGGCAAGCAGCAAGGTAATTGGGCGATGGATCAAGTGTAAGTACCAAGATGTATGTCGCCCATATAGATCTAGCAAAATAATGTCAGATAGTCATCAAGAGTTGAAGGTGAACATAACGTACAACAAGGTTTGGCGATCACGGGAGTCTGCCTTGGAAGAGGTCAGGGGTGGATTTGAGGAATCATATAGGATACTTCCATCTTACCTGCAACAGCTGAACTCGAAAAACCCGGGTACTATTACTAACCTAGTAGTGGATGAAGACGATGGAAGTTTCAAGTATCTTTTTTTCTCTTTTGGAGCATCACTGCGGCGTTTTCGCATACATATGCGACAAGTCTTTGCAGTTGGCGTGCTTCTTAAAAGGAAAATATCCGGGGTCGTTACTTATGGCCACTTGCATGGATGGTAATAACCAAGTATACCTTGTCGGCTGGGGAGTGGTGAATTCGGAAAATGACGTGTCGTGGGAATGGTTTTTTCAAAAGCTGAAGTTTGCTATAAGCGACAATATGGATGACTTGGTGTTTGTTTCCGACAAGCAGAATAGCATTGCAAAAGGGTTAGCAAATGTTTTCTCAAATTCCTTCAATGGAGTTTGTATTTATCATCTAAGTAACAACCTTCGAGCAAAATTCAAACACGATGCCATTGTCAAGATTTACTTCAAGGCTGTAAAAGCTTACACTTTTTCAGAATTTGATGAGTGTTTTCATTGCTTTCTGTCCAAAATTTAAGGGTAAGGGATTATTTAACAAAAGTCGGTATTGAACGTTGGTCAATGGCACATTCTGGTGGGCGACGGTATAATATAATGACAACCAACATTTTAGAATGTATCAATGCATTGTTGAAGGACGTACGGGAATTGCCTATACATCAGTGGGTGGAATACATTCGAAACACGCTCTAGAGATGGTTTTACGAAAAGCGTACAGCTGCTGGCGAAATAGGCAAATTCACAACTACATACATTAAAGAAATATTTTCAACTAGGATGAGAGATGCAGAATCATATGTTGTTAAGCCAGTCGATATACACAGATGGTGTGTATGAGACATTGGAAACTATCTGACTCTGATTGATTTGCAAAATAAAACCTACACATGCGCGTGTTTGATATGGATCAACTCCAGTGTATTTATGCATTGAATTCTGACTGTCGTCGGCAAATTGATTATTACACCTTATGCTCGCCATTGTATCAAATGAAGTCTTGTAGGTGCTTATCACGGATGCTATTATGCTGTTGAAGCTAAGGACTAGATTGTGCTGAAGACATTTCATCTGTTCAATTAGCACCTTGGAGCCAAGGGCTAAGAGTGGTAAGCGAAAGAAAAAGAATTCCTTCAACAGGGGAGAAAAAAGACTCAAAGAAATGTTGTCGATGCGGCGGGAGTGGACACAACCGACAAACGTGTACTAATCCATTCACTGCTAGAGCGGATAAGTGATTTTAATACTGTTTGTTGGTTCATACAATAATTTGAACAATTTCGTTGATATTTTATTTGGTTCAAGACAAAATACTATAATTTTATTATAGTATGAATACTATAATTGTATGAATAATTACACTTTATACAATTTATTCACTTTACTAACAAAGTGCCAATTCAATTATCTTGAAGTCTGTATAATTGCAACAACACAGGCTGTTTTATTCACATAGTACAGCACATTACAATACAAAAAATATGCGATCGAGTATCGCTTGACTCAGAACTAGAAAAATGCTAGACTTACGCTCGACTTATGCTCGACTTGGTGCTCGACAAAGTGCCATGTACTTTATAAATGCCGTCAACTGCCTAAATCTCAGAACCAACTCCATCAATAGCAACAATACACGATGTTTTAGGAATACAGCACAACTCATTACAATACAAAACAGAAGTGATCTAGGAGAGCTCGAGGCAGAACTTGCCAAATGCTCGACCTATACTCGACCTGGTGCTTGACAAGATGCTAGTTAATTCTCTCAATTTATAAATGAAGTCAATTTTCTAAATTTCATAACAACAACTGGATCAATACAACTCAGTCTATACATGATGTTCTATCCATCAAAAATTGATCCGAGCTCGACAAATGGTCATCCCATGCTCGAGTTTGTGCTCGACTAAGTGCTAACTTGATGAAGGACAAATCTTTGGGTGCCAATCAATTTGCTGTAGAAGAAGCTGGTGGGAACTTTTTGGTCAGCATGAGGTTGTCTACAAACCCAAGAGCATTCTCCCAGGCTAATCTCACGTATCTTCTATGCTAATCACAGAAATCGCAAGTCAACTGAATTGGCAGAAGTGGCAATATTTATACAACAAATGTTGTTCGTAAAGTCTAATAAGCCGCATATTTGCTTCGTAGTAACAGTACTGTGCAAGTTGGGCATTGAAAAGATCACTGAACAACCATTTTGTTGTGTTGTGTTGAGAGGGCCCTGCGCAAAATACAAGAAATCAGTGAAGCATGGTGATCGATGTAACACTTAAATCGCAAATGATGTGATAGGGACGAGCAATATTTTACCACGTAGTTCCTCAGTCAAATGTTGTTGATACATTATGTCCATCAGTCAAATGTTGTTGATAACCTATAATGACCATTTGATCGTTGTGAATAACCATTTGATCTTTGAGAGGCACTTGCGCGAAAAACAACAAATCAGTGAAGTATCGTGCTCGATGTAACACTTAAATGCTCGACATTTAAGTGCTCGACATGTTCTCGAGGAAAACTAAGTGTTCGATAACTGATCGAGAAGGTGCTTGACGAGTATTTGGCGAGCATATTTCGCTATAAGATGAAACATCCAAAAACAAAAAACACATGCTAATAAGACAAAAAACCCTACCGCATAAAGCCCATCACATGCTAATCAAAAAACAAAGCACGAATTATAGCAAATTTGACTTTTCTTACATTATGTCCATTAGTTAAATGTTGATGATCACCCTGAATGACCTTCTTCCTGTTCGGCGGCTCTTTATTCTCTATAGTGGCAGACTTTTTGATTGTAGACGCCGGACAGCCTCGTGTGCGAGCGATTGAGATAATGGAATGTGTTGAGTTGATGTTGGAAGGCATGAAGAGAATGAAGGAAGAAGGGGGATCCTCGATCAATGAAGGGGGTGAGTGAGAATGAACGAGGAAGAAGAAACAAAGAGGCCAACGAGGGTTTCCTCTCATTAGGTAAAGAGGTGAATGGGTTATTTAGGTCTTTTCACGCGGTCAAAGAGCGTTGACTTGCTATATATGCAAGGAAGTTTTCACTTGTGCTATTCTTCAACTATACGGAAGCGGGCGTGCTATATATGCAAATTTCCCCTTAAATATGGCCTTTTGAATGGGCTAATGTGGGATGCATCAAGGTTAGAGGGAATGGGGGATGGGCAGCGCATAGCACCTGTAAACCCTAAATCCTAAATAATATTAAAGAACAAATTTGTAAAAAGCATGTACAAAAAGTTAATATGTTTTATTACGAAATAAAAATATTTAATTATATTTTTTGAATTTAAAATTTTCTTATGCATATCCAAATATATAAATCAAAATCATTTGTAATAATACACAACAAATTATTGGAAAAATATTGTTCAAAATTTCATTATTTTCAAAAAAAAATTAGTAAAATATGGTACAAAAACTAATTAACTAGTTTTAAATCAATAACTTTTAAAAAAAATTACATTGAAGTCGATATCATGGATATCAACTTCAGTATTATTGGAACACCCCCAAAATTATCAATATTTATTTAATTCTTTTAAAAAAAATATTTAGCAAAATAACTCCAATTTTTTGGTAGCCCCCGCACCCTGCACTCTTTTTCTTTTAAATTTTTATATCTACAAATTCTCTTCTCCCAATCATTTTTTTCACACAATTTACTCCAAAATCTCAGTTCTTTCTAATCTCCCGTTAATATTATATTCTATAATAGTTGGAAATTTCATCTCTTTATTTTTTATCTCAAATCTCCATGATGTCTTTATATTCTCTATCAATTTTTATGCTTTTTAGTTTTTGTTCTCTCGTTTAAATTTATTTTTATATCTTGCAATTTTCTTCTATTTCTTAAAAAGTACAAAACAGCTAGCCATCAAGGTTTATTAAATTTTAAACTTGTCAATATTAATAAACACAATACTACTGAAAGTTTATTATAGAATACTTATGATTTGCCAACGAAAACTCAAATAAGGCTTTCAAGTCTAAAAGCCAATTTATTCAATAGACATATTAATACTGCAGAAAAATCCTATAAGGTAACTTGCAACTTTTGTCAAGCATAGTATGTCTACAAAAAAGGAAGTGGAGTGCAGAATGTATCATAAATATTTGGCTAAACACCACCCTCAAAAAATTAGTTTTAGTTTATCACAAATGCAAATAAATGGTTTTGTTAGTAACATTTCAAACTCTTTTTTATTTAGATATATTGGCCAAAATAAAATAACTGAATTAGCTAAAATGGTAACTTTAGTACATTTATCATTTATTTTTAGTGAAAAGTGAGTTTCATAAAATATTGTCAAAATGTTTTAAATTTTCAAGTTAAACGTATGCCTATGATAAATATAACATGAGAACTGAAAGAAATCATAAAAATGAAAAAAGGAAATTGATTGATTTTTTTTTTCAAATTTAGATAATAATGTATCAATATATTTAGATATTTCGAGTGATCATTGGCAATATCATTATTACATGAATATAACTTTTTTTTTTACTAAGGAACCTGCAGTCGCTACCAAGGTGCGCATTGGGTAAACCCCGCTCCTGTGTAATAACTCGCAAAGCACAGAGGAGATGTAAACCGTACTAGGCAAGCCCCGTGCGACGGACTCAACCAAGAAAGTGTCAGCAGGGGGATTTGAACTCGTGACCTTACGGTTAAGTGCTCGCCCGCCACACCAGCTTGGCTACCCCCAAGGGGGCATATATAACTTATTATTAAATTGATAAAAACTGGTTACTACGAAAAGAAGTAATTTCTCTTGATATGTTTCATGAAAATTCACATTCTTATTAACATATTTAGATCAATTAGTGTTATTTTAGATTGATATGGCTTGACCCAAAAAAAAAAAAAAACCTCAATTAATGTTGACAATTTTTATATTAACACTAAATTTATTATAGACTTGTAATCACTTTATGAACTAAATTCAGGTGGTAAATTTTTATATAACATATAATGTCAGTCTTTAAATTTAGCTATTAAAGACAATTTAAAAACAATTAACTAGCATTTTTCAATCTATTAAAAAGCACTTTCCTTTTTACACTGTAAAAAGGAAGTAGGTAAGATTTTGTTTAACTAATGAAAAAATCTATTTCAAAATGAAGTCCTCATCCTGAGTTTTACTTATAATATGTTTTATAGTTTATAAAATATAGCACTTTGTTATGTAATTTTTCATGACTTACCGTCAATATCGTAAATTGCATTCAAATTATTGGGTATTTATATAATTATGTTTAAAGTCTTGAAAATGTTTAAAAATACTAATTGTATTTTATATGGGGTCTGTTAACCCACATATCTTTTATTTCTATCTAAACCTAATAATATAGTTGATACCTTGTATCAATTTTAAACAAACCTAATTTTTTTTTCTTGACTAAGGAACCATGTGCATTATCAAGGGTGCGCACTGGATAAACCCCGCCCCTGTATAATAGCCTGCAAACCACACAGGAAATGTAAACTGCACTAGACAAGCTTTATGCGACAGGTTCAACCAAGAAGGTGTCAGCAAGGGAATTGGAACTCGTGACCTTACGGTTACGTGCTCATCCGCCACACCAACTTGACTACCCCCAAGGGGGCTTAAACAAACCTAATTTTATCACTTACTGTTATTGATATGATGCAAAAATGATTTTTTTAATTGTGAAAAAGTGCCACTTGTATATTTAATAAATTCAATTTTTTTATCCTCATATTAAATTTGATTGTATGGATTACACCCTAAGAGGATATTATAAAATAATAAATAAACATTACGCATAAACAAGTAATAATAGAGAAATTACTACACATGAATATACTTGGATGAGGTCAATATCTTGCTAGTAAATACCTGTACAGACAATGAACTGAATATATTGTAATTTCTACTCTTAATAATAATAATACCTGTATAGACACACTACAACAATGAAAAGGAAACTTCCCTGAACATTAAATGTGTTCCATGGTCGTCTCCAAAGTCTTTGGGAATAATGTAGGGAAAATTGCAAATATAGCACTTTTTAACCCTCATAGTTGAAGAATAGCACACGTATAAACTTTCTTACAAAAATAGCAAGTCAACACGGTTTGACCATGTAAAAATACTTAAATGATATTTTTCTTCACTTCATTGCTGCTATTTGAATTTCTTTGTCTATTCTTCTTCCTTCTCCGTCACTTCAACATTCCATTTCACACAATCCATAGTTTTTTTTTATATATATCCTTTGGAAATGGAGCAGTATGTTAAGGGAACTAATGATAATACATTGAATAACAGTTGGGTCAAATATACAATTGAATTCAAAAACTCTTCTTCTATCTTTTTGTGGTTTTAATGGTTCTACAACAAGACCCATATTCTTCAACAAAATTTATGATACTTTTTGTTTCAGATCTAAAAGAGGCTTGATTCTCTGTAAATATGAATATTTCTTACAAAACTTGAAAGAAACACGATAAGTTAGAGTTTTGTTGAGCACCATATTAAACACAAGTCGAGCAAATGGTGCTCGACATGTGCTCGACATGGTGCTCTACATGGTGCTCAGCATGTGCTCAACATGTGCTCTACATGTGCTCTTCATGCTACTCTAAAAGATAAATCTAGAAAATTGGATTTGTTTGGGGTCCAACTTTGTATTGTCTTTTAAAACTTTAATAACGATTCTTTCATTTACTCCTTTGTAATCTTATTTTATTTGAATTTATTTATTCATTCTTATCTACTTAAATTTTTTTTTTGTAGAATTTACTGTAGAAATTTTATAGACCAAAATCATAACATATACTTTTTACTTGTTTTATATCTGTGTTTCTTTTTATGTGATGTAATATTTAGTATTGCTCTTATTAACAATATTAAACGTATTGACGCAGCATTCATCGTAGAAAAGCACTTGGGCTAAAATCAATTTCGAAAATAATAATAAATTATGATTAACCTCCAAAAGAAACCCAAAACAAGCTTATAAAGGCCTAAACATAGTCCTACTAGGCGTAGGACACTTCAAATATCCAAAATTACAAGCTGCCCTTAAATTATAAAAATTCCTAAAATATAATAAAATTTGAAAAAGAAAGAAAATACTAAAAAAAATAGAAAAATCCAAGTACATGATCCTGAATTGCCGAAATCCGTTGTTGGTCATGGCGAAACAATGAGTATTGATCCTCACATAGTGTTCCTTTAGACGACCGAATTTGAGTTCGAAACGGTGTCGTTGACTCGGTCCGGCAATTCAAGCATGGCCGTGAACATTACGTAGTCAAATATTAGAAATCTCGTTCTCCTATTCAAATCTCAATACTTGTTTCGCAAAATTAAATGTGCCAGGATGCTTCCAAACAAATATAATAAACTAACTTACAAACCCAATTAAAGGCATTGGCAGTACGGTGTCTTCTAAATACAATATAGAATACCCCACATATTAATAAAAGATCTGCATTAGATACATCCAGAAAAAGATGATGAAATTAAGGAAATAGGCAAAATGAAAAAGACGTGTGCTTAACAAATTTGTCTAGTTCAACATAGAATTTGGCAAGCTTGACATAGAATTTGTTCAAAATTTTCTATACATTCTTCTTCATTCTTCATCGTTTCACTTCACCGTTGTTATATCAGGCACAAACTTGATAAAAATACTAATTCTTTGTTGATTATAATTCATTTAATTATGAATTTTAGAAAAAATACTCTAAGTGGGTTATTTTGTCGAGTACATGTTGAAAAATTATCAAATACACGTCGAACACATGCAATTATTCATGTGCTCGATGTGTACTCGACAATTTCTTGATAAAAAATTCAGGATCGATTGGTTAAATGGGATTCACTCCAAGCTTCTGTTGAGGCATTTTATCAAGCACCTTGCCTTCATTCATAACAACATTATTGTTATCAAATTTTCCAACGCCAGTTGTTCCCTTAATTTGACAATCAGCAGTATGACCACAATCATCATCACCAGAATCAGAAAAATTAGAAAAAAAAAAGTTAAGCAAACAAAGTCAATCCGTCACCAAGTTCAAAAAAAAATCGAGAAAGACCAGATTTTGCGAAGAAAAAACATTTAAATGACAAATCATAAAGCAATGGCGGGGAATTCAACCGCCTATGTCATGAAGTTATTCAACCGCCCAATAAGAATTTTCCTTCCATGAAGTCATTGTTTGGGTACATAAGATGTCATCCTGAAAAAGCCCATTCCATGAAGTCATTCAACCGCCCAATAAGAATTCTCAATCGATGAAGAATGTGGAAGAAGTGGGATGATGAGTGAGTGAGAATGAAACAAATAGGCGCGCGAGGATTTCCTCTTATTAGGTAAAAGAGACGAATGGGTCATTTAGGTCTTTTTACGTGGTCAAAGAGCGTTGACTTGCTATTTTGGTGAGAAAATTTTAGGCGGTGTTATTCTTTAACTATATGAACCAAAATGTGCTATATTTGCAATTTTCCCAATAATGTAGAGTATCACGTTACACTACAGTTTATAATGAATGCTAAATGAAGTGGTAAAAAGAGTAGCTTGGAAATAATCAAAAGTAGAGAGCACGGATGCGGCCCCCGCTGGTGGACTTCAAGTGATCCTTTGGGAGAAGTTCAGAATTACCCTTTGAGCACCTCTAAATTTGAAGAATTAGATCTTTTGCACGCTATAATTTACTATTATATATACTTCTTCGGTCTTGAAAAGAAAGTACTTGTTTAGCCTACTCATAAATCAGAGTTGATGAAATTCACAATTGATTGTTCCTCTATGCTTTTTTCTTACACTAGTCAATCATCAACTGTATGTAAATATAGTTTGTAGCACCACGTTTATTTTCGTTACTATATAATCAAACTAACCTATAATCTTTAAAAATTTATTTATAGAAGTATTTAATGTAAGATAACTTCATATTCTCTTAAAGTTTAGTGGGTATTCATTGTTTTATTTTAGTAAAATTAGTCTTCAAATATATATGCTCCCCTCTAGCTAAAAAATTTCCTATAACTTTAAGATTGAGAATTAAAATTTTAAAAATGTATAGTTGTTATGAAACATACAAATTGTGGATGTCCATCTATATTCCTTCTCTTGCCCATGATTATTTGTCTTGAGGACATTTAACTCCCACTACCTTATAACCTATGTAACACCCCACCTTATAACTTATGTAACACTCCAAATTGTAACTTTTGTAATACCCCTAATTGATGTACATTATGTAACCTACATTTAGGTTCTTGTAACCTACAAGACTTTTATGTGGAGGATGAACCCTAAACCTATATAAATAGAGGTTTAGTAAATGTATGAAGTGATGAGAAAAAGATAGAAAACTTTCACTACAATTTGTGTTCTTTACATTTCTTCTTTACTATTATTCTATTTGGTAGTTTACTACATTATAGAATAGAAGAAGTAATACTACTTTGTAGTATTTTCATAACACGTTATCAGCACGATTCTCTAGCCAATTTTCATTCCTTTGGGTAAGTTAGGTGAGATTTAATTTTTTTTATTAGTTATATTTATCACTATGGCTAACCTTGCAAAGCTTGAGCTTGTTGCACTTGATATTACTGGAAAGAATTACTTGTCATAGGTGCTAGATGCTGAAATTCATCTAGATGCAAATGGTCTTGGAAAGACTATCAAAAAATGGAATAAAGCCACAAATCAAGAAAAGGCCAAAGTGATGATTTTTCTCCGTCACCACCTTGATGCAGGGTTGAAAAGTGAATATTTGACAGTTAAGGATCCCTTCATCTTGTGGAGTGGATTGAAAGAAAGGTATGAACACCAAAAAACGGTCATTCTTCCAAAAGCTTGCTATGATTGGATGCAATTGCGCTTACAAGATTTCAAAACTGTAAGTGAATATAATTCAGCAATTTTCAAAATCATTTCACAAATGAAATTATGTGGAGAACAAGTTACTGATGAGGATATGCTAGAAAAAAAACCTTCTTCAACTTTTATGCATCTAATGTGCTCCTACAACAGTAATATCATGAAAAGGGTTTTAGAAAATATTCTAAACTGATTTCTTGTCTTCTTGTTGCTGAACAAAATAATGAGCTTTTGTTGAAAAATCATGAAACCTGTCCAACTGGTGCTGCTCCATTTCTTGAAGCAAATGTGACAACCATGCAATCTAATTGTGGGCATGGACGTGGGCGTGGTCGTGGCCGTGGCCATGGACGTGGTTATGGTCGTAATAACTATGGTGGTCATACAAAAAATGCTACTTATAACCAGAAATAGGAGAGTAATGATGACAAAGATGGAGACCAAAACAAAAAGAAAGTGGATAATAAATGCTATCGTTGTGGCATGAAAGGCCATTGGTCCCGTACCCGTCGTACGCCAAAACATCTTGCTGATCTCTATCAAGAATCATTGAAGAATAAAGAAAAAAACATAGAGACGAATTTTATTAGTGATGATGTTAATTATGACCTTAGTATTATTGACAATGGCTTTACTGATTTTACTTCTTTGGATGTTGCTGATTTCTTTGTCAATCACCCTGAAGGTGATACTAGTCACTAGTGATGGAAATGTCCAAGAGTAATTTTTATCTAAATAATTTGATGTAATAAACTTTTAATTTGATGTTTTAAATCTTTATTATTGAATATTTACTTTAATGCTTTTCTTTTGTGTTTCACAAAAATTGTATACTCATTTGGAATTTTTATTTTTGGTGAAGAAAATGGATGTTCCAAAGCTAAATAACAAAGAATTATGTCTTGCAAACAGTGCAACAACACACCTTTTTAAGGATAAGAAATATTTTTCTTGTCTAATTATGAAAGAAGCTCATGTTAATACTATATGTGGTAGTGCAAAACTAATTGAAAGCTCTGGAAGAGCAATTATAATTTCGCCTGAAGGAACAAAATTTTGCATTGATGATGCATTATATTCATCAAAGTCTCAAAGGAATTTGTTGAGTTTTAAAGATATCCGCTGAAATGGATAACATATTGAGACTACAAATGAAGGTAATAATGAATACTTGTATATTACAAGTATTTCTTCCAAGAAAGTTGTATTGGAAAAATTACCTTCTTATTCCTCTGGATTGTACTACACATATATTGCTACGGTTGAAATATATGCAATAGTAAATCAGAAGTTTACTAATTATGATGATTTTGTCATTTGGCATGACCGGTTGGGCCATCCCGGTTCTACATGATGCAAAAAATAATAGGGAATTCGTGTGGTCCTCCTTTGAAGAGTTAGAAGATTCTTCAATCCCATGAATTCTTATGTGCTGCTTGTTTTCAAGGCAAGTTAATTATAAGGCCATCATCAATGAAAATTAAAACCAAATCTCCTGTATTTTTGGAACACATACATTGAGATATATGTGGGCCTATTCAGCCATTTTGTGGACCATTTCGATATTTTATAGTTTTAATTGATGCACCAACGAGATGGTCACATGTATGCTTATTATCAACTCGTAACCTGGCGTTTGCGAGATTGTTGGGAGAATTAATTCGGTTACGCGCTCATTTTCCTAATTATCCCATTAAGACAATACGTCTTGACAATGCTAGTGAATTTACTTCACAAGCTTTTAATGATTATTGTATGTCCTTTGGGATAAGTGTTGAACATCCTGTAACTTATGTTCATACACAAAATGGTCTAGCAGAATCATTTATAAAGCGCTTGCAATTAATTGCTCGGCCATTGTTTATGAGAACTAATCTTCCAACTTCTGCTTAGGGACATGCTATTTTGCATGCAATAGCATTGATTTGCATAAGGCCAACGAATTATCATGAAGTCTCCCCATTACAATTAGTTCATGGTCAGGAACCAAATATTTCCCATCTAAGAATTTTTGAAAGTGCAGTTTATGTTCCTATTGTTCCACTACAACGCACTAAGATGGGACCGCAAAGGAGGTTAGGTATATATATTGGATATGAATCTCCATCAATAATTAAATATCTTGAGCCAATGACTGCTGATTTATTTACTTCTTGATTTGCTAACTGTCATTTTGATGAGTCAATTTTCCTAACATTAGGGGGAGGTAAAATAAAGGCAGACAAGAAAATTAGTTGGAATGAATTATCATTATCTCATTTTGATCCTTGTCCAAAACAATGTGAATTGGAAGTTCAAAAGATAATTCATTTGCAAAATTTAGCAAGTCAATTGCCAGACTCTTTTATTGACCTAAAGATAGTTACTAAATCTGATGTCCCGACTGTAAATGCTCCAATTAGAATTGATGTCCTTGAAGGACAAGTGATCACCGCAAATGAGTCTAAGGCATGCCTAAAGTGTGGTAGACCAATCAGTTCTAAAGATAAAATTCCACGCAAAAGAAAATGAGTAAATGATTCTGATGGTCAAAACGAGGAAATTGCAATTCCTGGAGAGTTTCCCAACATGGCTAGTGAAAAATTTTCAGAAGAAATTCTGGTACCTAAAAATGCTGATAATCATGAGATCTCAATTAATTATGCCATGACTGGGGAAAGATGGGACCGATTGAAAATTAACGTCGACGATAAATTTGTCTATGCTGCAGCAATTACTATTATGAATGACAATGAGGATCATGAGCCAAGATCTGTAGAAGAATGCAGATGAAGAGATGATTGGCCAAAATGGAAAGATGCAATTCAAGCTAAATTGAATTCACTGGCTAAACGTAAAGTTTTGGATCAATGATACGCACACCAGAAAATGTGCAACCCGTTGAATATAAATGGGTTTTTATGCGCAAGAGGAATGAAAAAAATGAAATTGTTTGATATAAGGCATGCCTTGTTGCACAAGGTTTGTCACAAAAATTTGGTATTGATTATGATGAGACGTACTCTCCTGTGGTGCATGCGACTACTTTTCGATATTTGCTTAGTCTGGCATCACGTGAAAAAGTTGAAATGCGTCTCATGGATGTTACTGCTTATTTATATGGCTCACTTGATAATGACATCTATGTGAAAATCCCTGAAGGATTTAAATTGCCTAAAGGGCATGAACATAGTTCTAGAGATCTTTACTCAATTAAACTATGTAGATCTCTTTATGGTTTGAAACAAGCTGGACGTATATCGTATAATCGCCTCAGTGAATATTTGTTGAAAGAAGGCTATAAAAATGATCTGGTATGTCCATGCATTTTTATAAAGAGATCTAATTCGGGATTTGTTATTATTGCTGTTTATGTTAATAATTTAAATCTTATTGGGACTCCTAAAGAGTTCCAGAAAGCTACTGATTGTTTAAAGAAAGAATTTGAAATGAAAGATCTTGCAAAGACAAAATTTTGTCTTGGCTTGCAAATTGAACATTTGGAAATGGTATCTTTCTACATCAGTCAGTTTATATAGTTAAAGTGCTCAAAAGGTTTTATATGGATAAAGCACACCCTTTGAGCACAACTATAGTTGTAAAGTCACTTGATGTGCATAAGATCATTTCCGACTGTGTGAAAGTGATGAAGAATTACCAGGTCTAGAAATACCAAATCTTAGTGCTATTAGAGCATTAATGTATCTTGCTAATTATACATGATCAGATATATCATTTGCTGTAAATCTACTAGCAAGATATAGTTCTTCACCTACACGAAAGCATTGGAATGGTGTTAAACATATATTTCGTTACCTTCAAGGTACAATTGATAAGGGTCTTTATTATCCTAAAACACTCAAGTCTGATCTTATAAATTATAAAGATGCTGGATATCTATCAAATCCCCATATGCCCGGTCACAAACTGGTTATGTTTTCATGTGTGGTGGTACTGCTATTTCTTGGCGTTTTATGAAGCAAACTATAACTACCACTTCTTCTAATCATGCTGAAATATTGGCCATCCATGAAGCAAATCGGGAGTGTTTTTGGTTAAGATCTATGACTCACCATATTTCGAGAGTCATGTGGTTTGCATTTGGACAAGGAAGCTCCTACTATTTTATTTGAAGATAATGCTGCATGTATTGCTCAATTGAAGGAGGGATATATCAATGGTGGTAGAACAAAACACAACTCTCCAAAGTTCTTCTTCACACATGATCTCCAAAAGAATCGTGATATTAGTGTTCAACATATTTGTTCAAGTGATAATCTGGCAGATTTATTTACAAAGTCATTACCAACTTCAACATTTGAAAAGCTAGTTCATAGGATTGGATTGTGTCGATTGAAAGATATCCAATAATGTGCTCAAGAGGGGGAGTAATCATACACTGTATTCTTTTTCCCTTAGCCAAGTTTTTTTCCCACTAGGTTTTTCCTGGCAAGGTTTTTAACGAGATAGTGTCACATTTTAATGTATTTTTTTCCTTCACTAGGTTTTTATCCCAGTGGGTTTTTCCTAGTAAGGTTTTAATGAGGCATTTTCTAAAGACGGACATTCAAGGGGGAGTGTTATGAAACATACAAATTGTGAATATCTATCTATATTCTTTCTTTTACCCATGATTATTTGTCTTGAAGATATGTAACTCTCATTACCTTATGACCCCATGATTATTTGTCTTGAAGACATGTAACTCCTACTACTTTATAACCTATGTAACACCTCACCTTGTAACTTATGTAACACTTCACCTTGTAACTTTTGTAACATCCCTAATTGATGTACATTATGTAACTTATATTTAGATTCTTGTAACCTACAAGACTTTTATATGGAGAATAAACCTAAACCTATATAAATAGAGGTTCAGTAAATGTATGAAGTGATGAGAAAAGATAAAAATTTTTACTACAATTTGTGTTTTTACATATTTTCTTTACTATTATTCTATTTACTAGTTTATTACATTATAAAATAAAGAAGTAATACTACTTTGTAGTATTTTCATAACAATATAAATATTTCAATTTCTAAAACTTGAAAACTGAAAGGCGAAAGCAACACGAGGCCGAGGTAGCAAATTAATCTCCCACTTGTGCTTTTATTTACGCGTAAAGTGAGCAAAGTGACCGACAGTTCAGAAAAGGAGGGGTTTGTTGAATATCCTTTGGGGTGCGTGTTGACTTTTTTGTACTATTTGAGCTCTTCCTTGATTCCCCTTTTTTAACCATTTGAGATGTTCGGCGAATTTTCACAAGATCAGAGTAGAAGGGAAAATGATGCAGGAAAGCCTCACACCATTCGACCTCCTATAAATTTGATTTGTAGCCCGTCCCCGCAGTCTGCGTATATATAAATGAGAGGAATGGAGACGTAGGGATCAGTCACAGGGCTGAAGAAGACAAGTTTCAGTTGCTACAACATTCTCGCTACGTACCAATGGGAGAACTTCTGTGGGCATATGGTTCGGTTCATGAAATGATGGAGTCCATGCCTTGTGAACTAGAATGGAAGGTTTTCCGGGGATTCTACGGCCAAGATTTCACTGCTTTTCAGAGCAAAAACAATGATGAATTATCACGTCGTCTGCCTGACTCTTCCATCAGTATGTACCCTTTATTGATGCTTAAAATCTCCATAGCTTCACTTCTTTATATTCTTGAGTGCTTAAGATTTTGTTGATTAAGGAGTGAATTAGTAGCATAAATTGGGGGCGGATTGCGACTGTGTTCCTGAGTGTGTTGGGGCACCCAGTTTTTTCAATTTCATTTCTTAGTGCCTAAATTAGTAAAGTTGGCCCTCTAATATTTTTTTTGTCTTAAATATTCGTTTCTTACCACCTTTACTCACTTGAATTAAGTTTATCAAAGCGGGGATGGTAAGATTTTTTATGGGTTTCTTTTAACTAAATAAGTGGTCGAAAATTCCACTAATATTTTCAATTGGCAAAATAATGAACCACTTATGTTAAGACACCAAAATTGATCAACTTTTTTTATTTATGTTTCTCTTCTGTTTTCATTCATCTCTTTTTATTTTTATTTACTTATTTTTTTCATTTAATCTATATTTTATTTTTAAAAGATTTTCCCTTTAATCTATGTCTTTTTTTTCATTTTTTTCATTTTTTTCATTCTTCTTTCCCTTTTAGTCTATTTTTTTTCACTACTCTTATTTTCGTTTACTCATTATTCCTATATCTTTCTTTAAATTTTATTTTTTTACCTTTTTTCTATACTCTTTTATTTATTTATTTTCCTCAATTTAAAATTTTAAAATTCTCATAATCGTCATCCATTACACACTTTTTCCTACATTTAATATTCTTTCAAAAACATTTCCTGTGGTAAAAACATTTTTTTTTTACCTTATTTTGTCAGTTTCTTTTTTGTTTTCGTTTTTTGTCTTTTTTAGCATTTGTCATTTCCCCCCAAATTTCCTCCAAAATATAAATTAAAATATAATTATATTTTGATATACAAATGTTACACTATAACAAAAGCAATTATAATTTCATAAAACATGTTACAGGGAGAGGAAGAGAGTCACAGATAATGGATGAAGATGATAATTATCTTTTCTAATTATTTTCAACTAAATAATTTTTTTTATTTATGGAATTGAACCCTAAAAATTTTGCTTTCATTATAGAGTGACGTTTTTGCTATTATTAATTTATGTCTTAGGAAAAAAATTAATAGGAAAAAGAAGGAAAAAGGCCAAAAAAACCAAAAAGAAAAGAAACGAAAAAACAAAAAGGCAAAACAAAATGTCATCACTAGAAGAATTTTTTAAAATATATTAAATAAAAAGAGAAAAATGTAAAGGATAAAAACTTTGAGAATTTTAAAAATATAGATTGAGGAATAAATAAAGAGTATATGAAAGAGTAAAGAAATAATGTTTCAGGCCAAACTCAACAGATCAAAAGTGTTCTTTTCCTTTTTATTTTTACGTAGACTTGGCAAATGGGCGGTGGAATACAGGATTTATTTATTTATTTTTTAATGGGTTCCTTTTTCTAAGTTTATATTTAGCAGGGAAAAACTAACTTCCTTAGCTGTTTAACAAACGCCCTTTCCAAATGACTTTATTTTGCAGCTAACACCTGCACAGGCATCGGGCTATTATACTTGGCGAATATAAAACGTTTGCTTCAATCTCTACGTATGGAAAACTATTTACTTCAGTTTTGGGCACCAGTAAAGGTTGGTGATAAGCTGTACTTTACTACTTCAGACCAACCTTTTGTTATGGCAGAACTTGTTAAGGGATTATGCTCATATAGGAAGCAATGTTTGGATTACTTGATTCCAATCGATTACATGAGCACCGAAGAAGGACATGTTTGTCCTCCTCACCGTGTTTTTCTAAATCGACTGCTTGAAGTGTGCCTTGATGTGCGCCATTACACTACTAAAGAATATCCTCAGCGCGATTTCGCTGTAACCTACGGTATCCGCTGTTCCTTTGCTTTCCCGTTACATGAATCTTTCCATGGCGAACCTGTTTGCGTGGTTGAGCTCGTAGCCAATGGATTTCAGCCTGTAATGAACACACTAGCCAATTTTGCCATGGACGCCAGCGGAATATATCCTATGGTATGTATGTTTTGAACCCCCTGACTTATCTATTTTCAGATTATAGTGGTAGCTGGTGAGATGTGGGAGATAATCGAGACTAAACTAAATAAAAATTAATTAAAAAATAACATTGATTTAAAGTCATAAATAAATGTAATATGCTTGTACAATGTATTATATAAAATCAACATAAAATTTAAGTCAATTTATTTTAAAAACTTATAAACACTAATACACTATATCATTTTTCAATGACCATTCCTATTTTCAATCCACTGGCAACACATGTGAGTCGCACTGTTTTGTGACGGGCTTCCGTCTCTGAGTATAATGTAGTCTCAAAATTTGATAGATCTTTTCTTTTTTTTCTTAAGCATAAGCAAAAAACCTTCCATAGATCTGAATTTTTTAAAAAAAAAAATTGATACTTTTAGTGCCCTTTTAGGCTAACAAATAGTATAGTGACTAAAATTGGAATTTTGAAAAAGTAAAGTGACTATTTAACTCTTATTTCTGTATAGTAATTCTTTACCTAAATTTTTATACAAGTTTACTAATTTTATATCTAAATTTTATGATTTTATGATTTAGAAACAAAAATTAGAAAATCAAAGAGGCCTAATAGATTTTAAAGAATCAAACACTAATGTATACAAACAACATTCACGCATAAAGAAAATCTTCTTATTTTGGAAAAAAAAATCATAATAAAGAAACATTGCCAATTATTTATGATCATGTATACCAAAAACATAATATATAATACCAAAAATAGCTATTGATATGTATAAAAAACAAAAAATTTACCTGATGATGATAAAACCTTGGAGAGCACAAAATTAGAAAGCAAAAATCGTGAAAGAGACCTATCAAACACAATATTTTAATTTTGAGGAATTTAATTACTTTCCAAGACAGAATCTTGGCTAACCAAACAAACCTTAAGTGTAAAGTAGAGAGAATTCAGAATCCTTTTGCCATAAAGCAACACTTAACAATTGAACAATAGGGAGTCCTTAATGATTGTCCGTAAGCTGGTACATATCTTGCTTGATAAGAATAGTTGTAGTCCCAAAGAATGTTATTGGGAAACTTATTCTATTATGGACAATTGCATTTTGGAACGACATAATTCTTCAACTACTAGCCTTTAGTTGTTGACATTTCTTCCTAATCAATACTAGGAGAACAATTTTCTTAATAATGATTCTTGGTATAAGTATTATTCAATTTTTGAAAGAAGAAAAAGGGAAAAAATTGAGACAAAAAAGGAAAAAATTCTGTTTGGACCGACTTTTCTCATTTGCAAGTAAGTAAATTTTCAAACAAAAACAAACTATTCAAACAAATTTTTATTTTAAAATTTAAAATTAAAAAATTTCCACTCAAATATCTCTTACATAATTAAAAAAAAAAAATTCCCTCTTATTTTTTCCTCCAAAATATTTTTTCTATAAAAAAATATCCATTAGAATTTTCACACATTCCAATACGACTTTTTCCACATATATCACATTCCAAACAAACCCTAAGACATGAAAGGAAAAAAAATCTCAGTTTATTTTGATAGTAACTCATTTCCCAAAAAAGGAAAAAGAAATGAAAAAAATAAGCTTGCCCTCTCTCCACAGCATCCTCATGCGTTTTTTAAAATATTCTATCTCCCCCGTCAATTCCCTAAAAGGATGTGGATCTAAAATCTTCTATTATCTAACGTTGTTGCCATGCATTTTGAATTTATTTTTGTCTACGCTAAAATACTTCCTCCAATTCTGTCTTGGCGCCTAAAACATGTAATTCCTAAGTTTATTTCAGGTTCGATAAGGACAGTTTTGACAATTGAAGAGATGTTGGTAGCGGTTTGTAAAACACATCAATTGCCATTCGCTCAAAGTTGGGTTTCCTCAAGGTACCAAAATGGAGTCAGGTATGAAAAGCAAAAATCATATATTACAGACATTGAATTACGTGATTTTACAGAAGCTTGTAGTATGTGTTACATAAAGAAGGGGCGAGGTGTTGTTGGGAAAGCATTTTCATCAAAGGGAGCATGTTTTTGCAAAGACATAAGTCAGTTAAGCATAAACGAGTATTCGCTAGTGCCCGGTGCACGCAGCGAGGCTAATGGTTGTTTGCAATTTCCTTGCGGAACATCTCTCGTGCGCCAGATTATCTTCGCATTGTCGAGTTCTTTTTACCTAGCAAAGAAACTGAAAATAGTGACCCGAGAACCTTAATCAAAATGCTATTGGCCACGATGAAACAACAGCTCAAAAGTTTTGAGGTGGCTTTTGCACTGAATTGGGAGAGACTTTTTGTCGAGGTGATAAAAACTTCTCCAACTGATGAACTTGATTCTTTTGAAATTTGTGATCTTGTTGGCGATTATTCTACACCTAATACTATGGGATATTCAAATGGAGGAGAAATGGTGCAGCTTGACAGTACAATGAGCAATGCAAAGAACGCTCCTTACGGTAAGGTCTTGCGCGTTCAATTTGTTTAAATTCTTCTAAACAAGCTGCCTTAAACTTTGTCATAGTAATAAAAATAGAGTAATAATATTGTTAATGAATTTTCATAATTAATTGTCATAGGGAATGATTTGACATTGATAAAAAGGCATAATTAACCCTACTCATATTGCGCTTTTTATGCAGTATGATGGATGACTCTCTCTTTTTGTCAATACCACATCATTCAACATGTAATAAGAGTATCATAAAACAGAAATAGAGCTATAAGAAAGAAACTAAGGTAATTAAAATAATTTTCATTCTTAACCTATTAATCAACTAATTTCTTTGGAAAATAACCTTCTAATCTGATCATACCTTCTTGATTAAGTCATAGCTATATCTGATGGAGTACTAAACAAATTCTAGGTGAATCTGGTGAGGTCCACAGAATGACACTTGTTCTTGCTTCTTCACATCCACCAGTACAAATAGGGCGTTCAATGCCTATGCAGTTTGCCAGTTCTTCATATGATAATCATGGTTTTGCTAGAAAGATGCGTCAAGAAGGAATAGAAGCTTTTCCGGCTGCTCCATCCATGATGGACTCTTATGCTGGTAAAGACAAAGCTAGGATTGCATTGCATCATGAAGGAGCAGCTAATGTGTTACCTAATGCAGATAATCTACATCAGGTACCTATTTATCAAATATATTGTCCCTCATAGTAATCCACCTAATGTATCATGTATTGGTTCATATGTTTGGAGTTTCTTTAATGATGTTGCTCTAGTAGTCTAGCCTTTAACTGACTTCACAAGTAACATAACAGGTTCGTTTCCCATCAGGCATTCAATCTCTAGAAAACAATACTCTTTTCCATCCTACCAATGAAATGAGATTGGTATAGACACCAACTTGTGCTTTTAGCAGTCTTAGGTGATATCATTGTCCTGCTCTGAAAGTTAAACCGTAACTTTCCTTTCTGCCTCTCAGCTTTATTTGATCACCTCTATATTCTTTGCAACTATTTTTAGGGAGAGAAGTGTTGATTTTATCGTCCAAAAATGCTGTCAGCCTTCCACCATAAATTTCTATCAACCTTTCCACCATAAATTTTTTCCTTCGCTAGGATTCACTACCTTCGTGGTTGGCTTTTTTGTTGTCTTTAGTCATCATAAAACCGGTGCTTTCTTTTTATGCTTAACAAGCTATTTTGTTCTTCTTTATTTGTCTCATGAATTAATCTCATTTGCATTCTTGTTCTAAGGTATTCTCCATACCCTCTGAAATTTGTATTATTGGTTCTCCTTTCAATTAGGTATTGCAATGGCATTCAAGAATACTTGGTTTTGTTTCTGATTAAATTCTACACTTCATATATTCTGGGAATTTCAAATATAATTCCAATATGGTTTGGGATTTTGCTTTTTAAGTTACATTGCATTTCTTGAGTTGCTCTTCCAAGATTTTGAATCGTGTGCCTTTCTCAAAAAATTGATATGCCAATTCCCAAATTTAAGCAAAGGATGATGTGTTTTGATAGGAATGCACTGAACAAGTATTGCAGAACAACAAATTGAGATAGGAAAGAGTACGGATAGATGGACAATATGCTAAGTGAATTGGGAGAAAGTTAAGGGGGAGATTCAAAAGAATTGGGGCGGGTGGTGGAGGTTGAGGGATGAATAGTTGTCCTATTTCTTGTCAAAACTGAAAAAATATACCCTTCTTTGAATTTTTCTTCCTTTTTTATATACAATTGTCAAGAATCAATAAACTAACAAGAGAGATCTTGCAATTCCTTCAGCAACCAAATCAATTTCCACCAAGCAGTTTGATAACTCAGTAAGTAGCTTCTAGATTCTACATTATTGTGCCAATTCTGCATCTTCCCACTTCTTCTTTTCTATCCCTTGCCAAGTCATAGCTTTTGTTATAAAATGTTGCACTTCAATTCCTGGATCATAACATAATTCTACGGACTTGCAGCATGGAGGAGAAGTGGTGCATTTTGGTAGTGCTACAAGCCATGTGGAGAATGTCAATAATGCTGAACAAAATATTTTCAGCGTGGAGCAACATGACATTGACAGCATCGGAGAAATTGTGCAGCTTGAGATAAACAATACGGAAAATGTGAATACTAATGTTGCTGAACAGAATGATAGCATAAATCAGCGTGACACTAACAGCAACATTTCAAAAAATCGGAGGGCAATAATGAGAATAGAAAGAGAATATGGAATCACACGTACTGATCTTCTGCAGCATTCTGGGAAAAAACAGAAGGAGGCTGCAAATCATTTCGATGGTAAGTTTGCAACATTCCGGTTGTTACCTCAACATTACTTCAAACTTCTTTTGTTGGTACGTTGTTAGTGTTGGAAATAATTTAAAATAATTATTAATAATTTATTGGAAAATTTAAATGTAGTAGTATAAAAAACAACTGAATCATTCAAATAAATTTTACTATTCTAAAAAATTATTTTGATGACTTTGAAATATCCTTCAAAATAAACAAAGAAAAAGGAAAAAGGAAAATCGATGTGTCAAATTTCAATGACTTTGCCTTCTATTCATGGACCATTTATTTGTCAAATGGATGTGAAAGTCACATTTTTTTAATAGTAATTTAAAAGAAAAATTTTATATATTTAACTTGAGAGTTGCATGATTCTCGAACAAGAAAATAAACTTTGTAAATTAATTAAATTTTTGTATGGAGGATAATTTTTTTTTGAAATAATATAAAACGAATTTTAGTAGAAATTTAAATTTTCAAATAGAATAAAAAAGGTGTTTGGAATTTTTTTTAGAAAAACAAAAAATCATCTTTTCTTACATTAGTGTTAATCCAAATATAGCCTAAAAATAAATATTCATAATAGAATATTCTAAAATACCCCTAAAAGAGTTAGTACAGCAACTTTCCATACAACATGAAGATGATGCCTAGGACTCATCATTGACATGACTTTTTGTCATTGTAGTTAGCAGATCTACATTTAAGCGAATATGTAGGCAGCATCAGATCTTCAGGTGGCCACCTCGTAAATTGAAACAAGATGATGACCTCTCCAATACTGCTCAAGAATTGATTCAAACTTCTGAGAAAAGTATGAAAGATTCTCGTGTAAAAGATTTGCCATTGCCTATCAAGCCAGTTGAGCAAGACTTGAACTCTAAGCCAGACTCCACCCAAAATGCAATGACAGTCCAAAATGGCAGCAGCATAATTGTAAAGGTCACATATAGAGATAACATGATCAAATTTCATCTTTCGGTTTCATCAGGAAAGATGGCCTTGGAAGAGGAAATTGCAAAACGATTCTGTTTATCAATTGGAAGTTTCAGTATCAAGTATCTAGATGAAGATGAGGATGAGATTTTGGTAACTTGTGATGCAGACTTGAAGACCTTTATAAGCATAATGAGATCATTAGGCAAGAGCACAGTCAAAATGTTGGTCAAACTATTACAAGATAATTGATTTAGGTAAATGATGCCATATATATATATATATATATATATATATATATATATATATATTTGCAAAGTGTAAACTCATATTTCAATACATTTTCTACTACTGTAACTCAAATCGGTCTTGTGTATCACCAGTTTAACTCTTTTTTTTAAAATTGGCATGCATGCATTGAAGGCTTTTGAAGGAGTTTACATCTAAACTGTGGCTGATTTAGTACCGAATTAGTCTACTCCATGAAATGTGTGATAATCATGTGGTTTTTTATTCTTATGTTATCCATGTCGTACTGACATGGGAAAAATTCTGGTCAAAAGTTGATCCTCAAAGCTTAACTTGATAAATTGCAGCAACAAGTGCAAAATTTTGTTTCCTCACACCAACCAAAATTTTACTATAGGATCAAGGAGTAGTGAACATTATAATCCACCTAAAGCTCAAGTTCAAATCTCACCAACTAAAAATAATACCCATTTGTGTTTGTAGTGAAAAAAAATTTTATTATAAGCATAAAAATTCAAAGAAAGTATCATATTCCTTTTTAATATAATGATTAAATTTGTAACATTTTAAAATTTATAGAAAAAGTAGGAATTAAAAAAATAATAAATGCACTCCCTTTCGCCAAAACCAAACCCCCACCCCCCCCCCTCTCCACCCCCACGATGAAAGGAAAAAAACTAAAGTTAGAAGTAAATTAGATATTCAGATTAAAAATGATAATAGTAATAATAATAAAAATGTTGGTTTTTAGAACCAAATGGAAAAATCAAATTGATATAAATTGAAATAATTATAGGCATAATACTCAATCACAAAAAGGGGTTCCCCTTCAAATTTTTCTTTATGTAATAAAAAAAGTATATTTTTGAATTAAATTCTTATAGTTATTGGACTTCACATAATAAATACCCAATAGATAAGAGTTACTGACCTCTCATGTCCATTAGAAATGGCCATCAGAAATACATGAGGTAAAATTTATTAGAATAAAATTTTATTAGGCGTGTATTGATGTTGATCACAAATCACCAAGACTTGCTCAATGATGCTGATCAATAGGCTTCTAATGCTCATTCCAATCGTGACGCTACTACTGATCTTTGAAGTGAAGAAGATTATCCCACTGGAGGAGCACTTGCTTCACAATCTTCATCAGGTTCATCGTTAACTCTATCATCTCAAGAACAAGAATATCAAAATCTTCCCCAATTCCTTGAATACATGTAAAATCATTCACTTGGAACTAAAAGGCAAAAAATCAAGTTCTTTGTTTTCTCAACCGGAAAAGGTTATCTCAAAAGGATCCTGATATTACAGACCTTGTCTAAACCTGTTGCTGGGATTAATTATATTAAATCCTAAATATATGTTCTAATATAGTTAACAATAAGTGAAGATTTCTTATAAGTTAATTGGGTAATAACTTATTGACAAATATAACCCTAGGCAACTACCTATAGGGTTTGCTGGGGGCAGCAATGATGGGTATTCCACATTCTGATACCTCAGTTGTAATGCCTTATGCACCACCGTCTATTTTTTCTCTACAGAAAACAATTCAACCTCAACAATCTTAAGACATTAAAAATTAACTTTTTGATTTGTTGGTTGTTTTAAGCGAGTTAAAAGTCCCTCTTATAGCTCTTGACGAGAGGAATTCAAAGGTGCAATCAGATCACCGATTTGATGTCTCAGTTTGTTGGAATCTAAGTTTGACGTTTTGGCAACCAAAATCTTTCTCTTCAGATCTTGGAAAATTCGGTCAATTTCAACCTATAAAATCACTTGGGGTGTGTTCTCCTTAACAAGACAATCGTTTTGAGGGGTCACGGACCTTGATCGGAGCTCGAACAACAGAGAATCGACCATTTGAAAATTCAGGCAAGTTTTGGTATGAGTCAACTCAGGCGGTTCCAAGTTAACTTAGTGAGTTGGATGTTGACCGGGTTTGCTGCTGACTAGGATGTTGATCGTGCTGACGGGGCTGTTGACCGACCTGACTGGACGTTGACCAGTTGACCATGCTGACTGAGCAATATTTGCTGACTGGACGCTAATTGAGCGTTGAGCGTTGACCAATACCAGTTGACAGTTGACAGCTGACTGATTGTTGACCGGGTGTTGATCAACCGTTGACTTTTTCTAGCGAGCCATTTTTAAGTATTTCGGCCGCTCTGGACTTGCTTTTGACATCTATAGCTGCTAATTTTAAAATAGAGTCACTTATAGAGTAGTTGATCAGGGTTGAAGGCCTTGTTTGACTGTGAGAGCTTGTAGGACACCAGGTGCAACTGTTTCATACTCTTCTATTATTGTATTTGAGATGGCTAAGAGTGAAACACTAGAGACCTTTAAGCTTGAATCATTCACTGGTATGGAATATAGTAGATGGTGACGAGTAATACAGCTTAGACTAAAACATGGTTTTATATTCTATACTATACTTAGTACTTTTGAGGAGACAACTGAAGAGATTGACAAGGCACAGTGGGATAAAGATGAGGATTACTATAGGGATTATTTGTTGAATTGCTTGTTAGACCGTCTGGCGGACTTTTATGCAAATGTGAAGATAGCTAAAGAGATTTGGGACTCACTAGATGCTCGGTTCCACAAAAGTAAGAAGCTATCCAAAATTCATTTGGGGGATAAGTTCTTCAATTTGAGGTTTAAGAGTGATATGGAGATGACTCCTCAGGTCACAGATTTGGAGAATATGGTGGAGAAACTGAATAAAGAGGGTTTTGGAATATCCGATACACTTCTAGCAGCTGCCATCATAAATAAGCTACATGCTACTTGGAATTCTTTTAGGATAGAAGTGTTTAGAAGGAAGAACATAGTTGAGCTAGAGGAGCTAAAACGACTCATTGTTATTGAGGATGAGACACTTGCTGTGAACAAAAAAGAGCTAGTTAGGAAGACTCAGAGTTAGTCTTAGGTTCAGCCTCAGGCGACTCAGGTAGTAGCTAACTATGCATATTAGCCCAAAATGTTCACAAAGAAATCTAAGTCTAAGAAGAGTGAGACTAATAAGTTGGAGGCCAAAAGCCCATATCAGAGAAAAGGAAGAAGGGCAAGTGCCACAACTGTCAGAAGTGAGGCCACTAGGCTGCTAATTGCAAGCTTCCTAAGAAATAGAAAAATAGTATACCACAAAATAAAACCAATATGGTTGCAGTACAGATTGAACCTCAAGCCTTTGTTGGTATGATCGGGGTGGGAAGGCCAGTACTCCTACTGAGTGGTGGCTAGATAATGGAGTATCATGTCATGTCACTAACGACAAGTCCTTACTTACTGATGTTAATAAAGTGAAGGAGACCCTGTTGGTTTCTAGTAAAGCTACAGTTACAGTGACTCACTCTGGCAATATAGAACCTTTTTTCAGGTAAGACATTAACTTTAAAATCTGTTAAAGTAGTTCCTGAAACTCCTAAAAATTTAATTTCCATGAGTCTTTTAAACAATGCTGACATGTGCTTTTCATTTGCATCTGGTAGAGTGACTTTGACTGTTAACTCTCATTATTTTGGATGTGCATTTATGATAAATGGCATGTATAGGTTGAGTTTGGCAAAGGAAACTGTATGTCATGTAAGTTCTAAAATAATTGATCCTAAGTTGTTACACAATTGATTATGACATGTTAACTACAAGAAAATGGTTCAGGTTGCCAAAACTCATCGAATTTCATTAAATACATCTACTTGATTTGACAAATGTGAAGTGTATGCTCAGACTAAAATCACTATGAGACCTTCCCATAGGTAACTAGAAGCACACAACTTCTAGAGTTAATACATTCTGACTTGTGTGATTTTAAGAATTTCACAACTAAAAGTGGTCGGAAGTATCTGGTAACATTCATAGACGATTTTTCTAGATATTGTCATGTTTATTTGTTGAAATCGAAAGATGAGTTTTTCGAAAAGTTTAAGCTTTTCAAGTCTCAAGTCGAAAACCAATTGAACTTGAGAATTAAGAGATTTAGAAATGACAGAGAAAAAGAATATTCATTGACAGAATTTAAGGAATTTTGTGCCACTAAAGGCATAATACTTGAAACTACTACTCTTTACTCACCTCAGTCAAATGGTATAATTGAGAGGAAGAACAAGACTTTGACTGAAATGTTAAATTCTATGTTATTTACTGCTGGCATGCCTTCTTGTTACTAGGGAGAAGCAGTTTTAACTGCTAATCAAATCTTGAATAAACTATCACATTCTAAATTGAACACTACTCCTTATGAGTTATGGCACGGACATTCATATAAGATCAATACTCTAAAGATTTAGGGTTGTATTGCTTATGTGAGAATACAAGACTCTAAGAGACCTAGAGTGGGCCCTAGAATAATCACCTGTGTATATCTAGGCAGTGCAAAAGATAGTACTACAGATAGGTTGTTGGATTTATCCACTAATGCAGTGATTGAATCAGAGATGTAGAATTCTTTGAGAACAAGTTTCTCAAAGATCAATGGTTAAGTGTTTTTAGATCTACAGATGTGATTACAAAATCTCCTGTAGAATCTGAAGCAAGCCCTTCTGATATTAGATTCCCACAGCTAGTTGTTGAAACAACTTCTACTAGCGTATTCACTAGAGAGAAAGTTCCCAAAATGTGTGGTAGTGACTTTGTCACATACTATTTAGAGAATGATACATCTTCCTATAAGGAAGTGATAAGATCTAAGGATTCTCTATTATGGAAAAAAGCCATTGATGATGAAATGAGCTCTCTTTTGCATAACAACACTTAACAGCTAATCAATTTGCCAAAAGGGGCTAAGATTGTGGGTTGCAATTGGGTGTTGAAAAAGAAATTGAATAGTGATGGATCAGTAGCTCCGTTTAAAGCATGTCTCGTAGCTAAGGGCTTTACACAACAAAGTGGAGTGGACTATTTTGATGTTTACTCACCTGTGTGTCATCTATCCACTATTAGGATTTTTCTTACCATAGCGTCTATTGAGCACCTTGTAATGCATCAAATGGATGTCAAAACAGCTTTTCT
This sequence comes from Gynochthodes officinalis, assembly GCA_020080225.1. Classification (NCBI taxonomy): domain Eukaryota; kingdom Viridiplantae; phylum Streptophyta; class Magnoliopsida; order Gentianales; family Rubiaceae; genus Gynochthodes; species Gynochthodes officinalis. The sequence continues at coordinate 3,664,509 of CM034618.1, read as the reverse complement.
AAATGGATAGCTGACTGAGAAGATCTACATGAACCAACCTGAAGGGTTTGTCATGAAAAGTCTAGAGAACAAGATTTGTAAGTTAAACAAATCCTTGTATCGTTTAAAACAAGCACTTAAATTGTTGCATATAAAATTTGACAAGGTTGTAAAGAGCTACGGTTTTCAGACGAGTTACTCAGATAAATGTCTTTACTTCTATTCTGTGTCAAATAAGGTTGCGATTATTTGCTTGTATGTAGATGACATGTTGATTTTCGGCTCTGATCTTTCTGTAGTGAAAGACTTGAAAGCCAATTTAGAAAAGAAATTCGACATGAAAGATCTTGGTATAATAGACACCATTCTTGGTATGAAAGTAAGTTTTGATGGGCAAGTTATCTCCTTTAGCCAGGGTCATTACATTGAGCGACTACTTTCTACCTGAGGATACAGTGAGTGTAAACTGATAGAGATATCATATAATTACAACAAGAGACTAAGCCCTAATGATGGAGCCAGTATAGATAAGTTAGATTGCTTTAAACTAATTGGTAGTCTTATGTATGCTATGTGTTGCACTAAACCTGACATTGCCTTTGCAGTTGGCATGCTGAATCGTTTTATTAGTAATCCTAGCAAAGAGCATTAGAATGCCCTTACGAGGCTGATAAGATATCTTAAAGGTACTTAAAATTATGCTCTATGCTATTTTGGTTTTTCTCCTACTGTGGAAGGATATTTTGATACCTTTTGGTGCTCAGATGTTGGAGACTATAAGTCTACCAGTGGTTATGTTTTTACACTGGGTGGAGCTACTGTTGCATGGAGATCCAAGAGATAGACTTGTATAATACTGTCGTTTATGGAATCAGAACTTTATGCTCTAGTTTTTGTTGCAGAAGAAGCAGAGTAGATGAAGAATCTGATTATGAACATTCCTTTGATCTGGCTAAAGATAAATTCTTTAACTCTATTAGTGGTCCACGTCGTTAAAAATTCACTCTTTAATAATAAGAGGAGACATGTTAGATTAAGACACGCTATGCTGCATTATCTTATAGAATATGGGGTTATCACTTTGGTTGATGTGAGATCAAAGGATAATGTGGCCGATGCTCTAACAAAGGGTTTAGCCAAAGATCGGATATTTCAAACAGTGGGGGAAATGGGGTTAAAGACTCTGTAAGATTGTCTTAACCTACATTGTTGATTGTTTGAAATATCGAATTTCCCTTTGTCAGCTTAGAAAGGCACTAGCTTATATGTTTCTACGATGTTCTGATCATTGCTATGTCGTTCCACATTTGATGACATAGACTTCTCAAGGCAGTTGCATCATTCCACATTTGATGATTGCAACTTACTTTGAAAGGAATTTTGATATGAACATTCCACATTGAAACATGAAAATGGTCTTCTATTGAGTAGACTGTTCAGGTTTTGTTCTTAATTGAAACTTAACTGGATTTGGTCCTCTATAGAATAAACAGTTTAGGTTTTATCCTTAATTGAAATTTAACTATGATGCCTGATACTGATTTGGTTTTATCATTAATTGAGATTTAACTATGATGCCTGATACTGATTTCTAGCCTATAGTTCAGCACTAAGTTCTTTTGTAGAACTAGATACTGATTTGTAAATTAAACAAATGGTTGGATTCATTTACATGAAATTCATATTTGTGGATTTACAGGAGTTGGCAGAGCAGGAGGAGCAAATATGGATTGAAATCTAGACTAAGATGACTTACTTGATAAGTGAGGTCACCTAGAGAATGTGTGGGATTAGTCTTTCTGTGGATTTGGAGAAGACAATTCTCTATTGCCCATTTTGATGGAGTCCACTTATTTGAGACTTACATTTTGTTATATTTATTTGTGGACATTTATTATACTTGTCTGTTGTACTCATAAGGCCTTGGACTATTTTTGATTGGCTCACTTGTACTTGACTATTATGCATTTGTTAATTTTGGATTGCTTTGAGAATCTATTTCAAATGTTATGAGTTTAGACAGAGTCTAAAACTCTTTGATATTTATGTTGGAATGCTGATCTCAAAACAAATTTAAGACATTTATGGTCTACTTATTTAGATTGCAAATGATGACTGAGCTTAGTAATATATTGCTAAAGTTCGTTAATCCAGGTCATCTGTCTTGGACTGAATGTGGATGATCTATGTCTGATTAGACATTACAGTATTACACTATTGATTGGAATGTGGATGATCCATGTTTGTTTGGACATTATATTGTCCGCTGTATTGTTGAATTATATGTAGAATATTGGAGGAGTTTGTTGAGATTAATTATATTAAATCTTAAATATATGTTCTAATATAATTAACAGTAAGTGAAGATTTGTTATAAGTTAATTGAAAAATAACTTATTGACAAATATAACCCTGGGCAACTGGCTATAGGGTCTGTTGGGGGCAGCAGTGATGAGTATTTCACATTTTAATACCCTAGTTGTAATGCCTTAAGTACCACAGTCTATTTTCTCTCTACAGAAAACAATCCAGCCCCAACACCTTCAACATACTCACGAACTGCCAACTCATTAAAATCTGCAGCATCAATCTCCCTAATAGAAATAAAAAGTTGGGGCATTTTTCATCTTCATGGCTAGTCATCAGCCTTTTTGTTCTAATAGTAGACTTCTGAATCTTGGCTTAATAGGTATACATTTAAGCAAATCAGGGTTCATTCCAAAATAAACAACTAGTAAAGATATGATATTATACATCCAAAATACGAATAAACAAAGTTAAGTAATCAAAAGATGGTGATGAATCAGAATTTGTTGTTTTCGGTGGCTGCTACCTCTACATTGGCTAGCAATTATGCATAAAAGCCCTTAAAACAACAGAAAAAGAAAAACCATCAAATATAAAAATTTGAAAGAGAAAATACCCTGATTTAAAGGCTACCTCTTGCGTCAGACATTGGAAGATAGAACAAGGGAGAAAGGAAAAACTATTAATAATCTTTACTTAACGAGTAGGGGAGTAGGCTCTGCAGAGCTAAGCCTAAAAGCCTCTTTCTGGAGTTGGTCTTTGGGAATAAATCTTAGGAGTAGCTCAAAAAACCTAAGTGTCATGCCTGGTCTTGTTGCTAATTCACCAGCCCTTTAATATTCAAGTTGGTTCCCTTGTTATCATTTGTCATGAACTAGCCTTGTTATGGATTTAGTGCACAAATTAGAAAGATGGGGAGAGATTAGAATTCAACAAGGAGGCGAGGAAAGAAGGTAGAGAAAAAACAGAATGAGAAAGTAAAAGGAATAAGGAAAGAAAAATTTCACTACAGGAGGAATCAAACTATTACAATATTCTTCATGTCCCTCATTTTAGGGTAATTTATAATCTAAAGAATCAACTAGTTACCCCAAACGGCATCATTTGTTCTTCGATGTTGATACCCCCCCTCCTCGTTCCTTAAGAGTAGGTAGGGTAGGCTAAGATACACAAGTTTATCCAAATTCAAGAAAAATATATTTGCAACTATGATAAGAGCAAACAATTCAGATATAAATGTGGACCTAGTATAGTAATGAAATTTTAACGTGTGTTTTGTGAATTTACCTTGAGTTAAAATTAGAGTGAGTTTTTCATAAAATATTAAATCAAGTCATCCGTAAGATGATTCTAAAACCAACGTAATTCCAATTCTAAGAAACCAAAGTATTACTCATGTGATATTCTATTTTAATTATTATTAGTTTTGAATTTTTATTTTGAATTTTTTTATTGAACTTTTTCCTATTCAAATTAAAAATTATGTTGTTTTCTATCTTTTGTCATTAAATTTTTTGAATTGTAGTTTGATTTCATCGTAAATGAGGGAGATTTTTTTGTATAATTTTGTTATTAAATTATTAACATCATCATTATTGTTCTTTTTTTTTTTTTAATGAAAGTAGAAGTTTATTAGTAACTTGTTACTTGAACCACCTTCTTCATATTCTTCTTCTTATTTATATTTCTTTAATTTTCTTTATCTTTTTAAATTTTCAATATACTAATTCTTTATATTTTCTTCACATTTTTTTTTTAATTTTTGTATATCTTTTTTAATTTTCAATTTTTATTAGTATAGACACTTATTGTGGTAATACCAAATAAGGAACTCTTTATTAAGTATAGAGATATGTTTGCATGTAAAATTATTATAAAATGAGTATTCTTTTTTTGGGTTTAAATCTTGTTATACTGTCGAGTATAACAATTGACGAAATTAAGAAATGTTAAATTATATTTTGATTAAAAAAAAAGAATTGTATCTATTATTGATCGAATAAAGAGAATAACATAATGACACATGTACATATCAAATAAATTATATTTAAAATATATTTTTATTCATTAATGTAAATAAAATAGTGAAGAATGAATTATGAATTATGAATTATATTAACTTTTCCATAAATATTTTAATTCTTCCAAATATTGGTAAATATTCACAATCTCCATAATTAATTTCTAAGGTTCAAACTCTCTAAAAAAGTATTTATTTTTCTCATAATTAAATTCTTAAAACTTATACTTTCATATATTGTTACTTTCCTACCAAACAAACAAGCCCACGGTAGATTTTTTTTTTTTTTTTTGGGGGGGGGGGGGGGGGGGGGGCCAAGAAAGTAAAACAAAATGGCTGGTGAGTTCTTACTTGGAGGATGGTTGTCTAGCTAGTAGCAAGGCACTAGTCCAGTGAACATGGTCAAATGTTTTTCTGGCTAAGTGGGAGGACAAGTTATTTCCCCAAATATTGGTTACAAAAAATATTAAATAAATATTGATTTTTTTTTTCATTTTCTACTGAAAGTGGGTTTTGAAAAACCGACTTTGAAGTCGGGTTTTCAAAACCCGCTTTCAGTACAAAATTAATTTGCACCCGACCTCCTTTCTTTTCTTCCTTTTTTTCTTCCACCTTCTCTCTTTTCTTCTTTCTTCTTTCTTTTCTTCCCATTTCCGCCGCAGACTTCCTCCTTCCTCCTCCGATTTCATTCTTCAATTTTTTCCTTTGTTTTCCTAGATCTACCTCCTCCTCCCTCCCCCACCCCAAATCCAGCCACCACACCCCCCCCCCCTTCCTCCAAGAAGTGCCGCCGCCCTCCCCCTCCCTTGGAGGCTCCAACCGAAAAATATATATATATATATATATATATATATATATATATATATATATATATATATATATATATATACAACACTCAAGTTCTTGTCCTATTTTTTTGTTAGAAGGTGAATTACCATTTATTTTTTACAATTTCTATGTTAAATTTGATATTAAATTATTATATGTTAAATTTTTATGTTGTTTTATATGTTAAATTTGTATGTAGCTTTATATGTTAAATTTTGTGTTACATTTGTATGTTATTTTATATGTTATATGTTAAAATTTATTTTATATGTTAAATTTGTATGTTAAATTTTATGTTAAATTTGAATGTTAAATTTGTATGTTAAATTTAATGTTTAATTTCATGTTAAATTTGGATGTTAAATTTGTATGTTAAATTTGGATGTTAAATTTGTATGTTAAATTTAATGTTTAATTTTATGTTAAATTTGGATGTTAAATTTGTACGTTAAATTTAATGTTAAATTTGGATGTTAAATTTGTATGTTAAATTTAATGTTTAATTTTATGTTAAATTTGGATGTTAAATTTATATGTTAAATTTGTATGTTAAATTTAATGTTTAATTTAATGTTAAATTTGGATGTTAAATTTAATTTTTAATTTTATGTTAAATTTGGATGTTAAATTTGTATGTTCAATTTGTATGTTAAATTTGTATGTTAAATTTAATGTTTAATTTTATGTTAAATTTGGATGTTAAATTTGTATGTTTAATTTGTATGTTCAATTTTATGTTCAATTTTTTTTATATTTGAAATTGTATGTTACATTTGTAAGTTAAATTATATTTTATATGTTAAATTTTATGTTTAATTTGTGTGTTTAATTTGTATGTTTAATTTTATGTTAAATTTGTATGTTCAATTATATGTATAATTTGTTTGTTAAATTTGTATGTTATTTTATATGTTAAATTTCATGTTTAATTTTTTTTATATTTGAAATTGTATGTTACATTTGTAAGTTAAATTATATTTTATATGTTAAATTTTATGTTAAATTTGTATGTTTACTTTTATGTTAAATTTGTATGTTCAATTTTATGACTTAAAATCTGTTAATTAATTATCCTATATTGATAAAAACTTTATTTGTAGTGAAAAGGAAAATAAGTTGAGCGAAGAACATTTTCGAGGATCGAAGTAACCGACGAAGGTAAACAATTTATATATTATGATTGTGATTTGACGTTAATTTTGTTTCAAAAGTTATTAATTATTGATAGAATTATTTGAATTGATGTTGGAAATTTCGTTGTGAATAAAGTATGGTGATTTTTTTATTTGGAATGATTGGGATTGATTATTAATTCCATTCACTGAATTGCCGATTATTGGAATAGTAATTGTTGAATAGTGGAGTTGATGCTCTAAGTTAAAGAATGGTGGTCGGATTTGATGAATATAATGCTTTATGTTGTTGGGAAAATATTAGGTTATGAATGTATGGAAAAATATTAGTTATTTACTTGTGTGAGGTGGTGATTTGGATTGATTTTTATTGAGTTTGCTATTACTGGAATAATACATTGTGAATAGTACTATTGATGATGCCGAACAAAGAATTTATATTAGATTTGTTGAATATAATTGTGAATGTTGTTTGGACGTACAGACCAGCAAAATGGTTAGTTGTTTACTTTTGTCTAGGCGTGATTTGGCTTTATTTTGATTGATTTGGAATTTTATTTAATGAGTTTGCTCTTATTGGAATAATTAGTTCCAAATATTGGTGTTAATGATGATAATGAAAGGATTGTGGTTGGATTTGACGAATATAATGCTTTATGTTGCTGAGAAAATGTTTGTTTATGAATGGATGTGAAAATGTTAGTTGGTTACTCTTGGATCATTTTGGATTGTCTTGGATCGTTTTGGATTGTTTTAGACCATTTTGGATTGTTTTGGATTTTAGCCAATGAGTTTGCTGTTATTGGAAGGATAAGTTGTGAATAGGGGTGTTCATGGTAATGAATAAAGGATTGTGGTTGGATTTGACGCATATAATGCGTTATGTTGTTGGGAAAATGTTTGGTTATGAATGGATGTGAAAATGTTAGTTGGTTACTCTTGTTGGGTTGTGAGTTAGATCGATTTGGATTGTTTTGGATCGTTTAGGATTGTTTTGGATTTATTTGAAATTTTATTTGATTCAATGATTTTGCTCTTATTGGAATAATAAGTTCTAAATAGTAGTGTTCATGATGATAATGAAAGGATTGTGGTTGGATTTGATGAATATAATGGTTCATGTTGTTGGGAAAATGTTTGGTTATGAATGGATGTCAAATATTAGTTGGTTATTTTTGTGAGGTGATAACTTGGATTGAATTGGATTGTTTTGGATTGTTTTGCCTTGTTTTGGATTCATGTGGCATTTTAGTCAATGAATTTGCTATTGTTGGAATGATAAGTTGTAAATAGGGGTGTTGTTGATAATGATTAAAGGATTGTGGTTGGCTTTGATGAATATAAGGCTTTGTGCTGTTGGGAGAATGTTTGGTTTTGAATGGATGTCAAAATTTTAGTTGGTTAATTTTTTTTGTTGTCGGAGTAATTCCATAAATTTTTCTATGCCCATTACTTCAATAACTTTGAGCCCAATATTAATGTAAGTTTTATGTTATTATTGATGGCACACACAATATAGAAATGGGTAAGGATCAAGTGAGGTTTGTGTTATACTGGGATGGAGAAATAGTTAGTGGCCCGAACGGCTCCAAATACAGTAATTTGCCAAAACGGTTTATTGTTGTTGATCAAAATATTAGTATGTCCGAACTTTTGAGAAAATTGCATCTGGCTATTGGATGGGATGGAAGCCAAGTTAGGATGAAATTAATGTGCCGTTATCCTTTTAGCAGCGCTGGTAATTCAATAATATACATACCAGTTCCAGTGGATGATGATGATACGGTGAAGGGGATGTTGTGCATTCCAACCACATGTCCGAGTTTTAATGCGGTTGAATTGTACATAAGTTACGAATCCGGCCCAGATCGCATTTGTTCTGAGGACAATATGTCAGTGGTTCCCCAAACAAATGTTGGGTCATTTACACAACTTCTACAAAGTAGAGAGAGAGAAGGGCTTCTTAATGATCAATAGTTTACTTATGGTGCTTTCATATCGAATGATACGCCTTTTCCACAACCTTATTTTGTCCCCGGAGATCCTAGTCATGGCCCCTTTGGTGAGGGTCCAAGTTAGGGGTGGTCAACGGTTCGGTTTTCGGTTTATTCGGTTCGGTTTATTCGGTTTGACATTTTGGAACCCCCTAACCAAAAACCAAACCAAAAACCAAATAAAACCGAATAAACCAAATCGAATTTCTTATTCGGTTTTTGGTTTTATTCGGTTTAAACCAAATAAAACCGAATAAAACCGAATAAGAATTCAATTCGGTTTTATTCGGTTTCACAAACCGAATAAGGAATTTGGTTAACTAAATAAACCGAATTTCTTTTTTTTCTTGTTTTTTTCAAAACTTCACAAATAAATTAAATAATTCGGTTTCAAATCAAACATTCACAAATAATTTTTTAGTGATAACAATATTAATGATAGTATATTAATGATAACAATATAATATTAGTATATAGTTCTATACATGATAAATTTTATAATAACAATAAATTAATTATACAAAAATATATATACATAACTACAAAATCTACAATAGTTTTATAAACTATAAACCATAACTATTCTATAAAATAACATATATTTATATTTATACTTATATATATTCGGTTTATTCGGTTTATTCGGTTTTCAGCACCTCAAACCGAAAACCAAACCAAAAACCGAATAACTTATTCGGTTTGGTTAAAATCGAACCGAATAAACCGAATTCATTTTCGGTTTGGTTTTTTCAGTTTTTCGACTCAGTTTTTTCGGTCGGTTTATTCGGTTTAACCAAATCATGACCACCCCTAGTCCAAGTAGGGCCAATTTGGAAGAAGGTCTAAGTCATGCTACCTTTAATGTTGGACCATTTGGGAGCAATTACAATGAAAGCCCAAGTTGTGGCTAATTTAATGAAGGTACAAGTGGGGATAATTATAATGAGGGGCCAAGTCGTGCAGCTTTCGTCGTAGAGCTGCCTAAGCCTGAGCCAACCACCCAAGCAGCCGATACGTTCACACTAGGGATCACGTGCCAAAATGTAAGCATTCCCTATGATCCCCTACATGTATAGATAGAGGAGGGTTCAGAGTCATTGGAAGATAGTGAAGAGGAGAAGGTCGAGGATGGTGGCGATCAGGAAGGAGAGACTTCGCATCCACCGATTGATGTTTCCCATTTGGATACCATTGTTGATGATATTCCCTTCTACACGGACATCGGTGATCCAAATATTTCTATGGTCGACCAGTCCGATGACTATCGCCGACCCGTTTGGGTTGATGATCGAACTTCAGAACTAGAGGTTAGAATGGTTTTCCGTACCAAAGAAGGGATGCAACATGCAGTTAAATGTTGGTCCATTCGTACGCACAGGTGCTTCAAAGTGTATGAAAGTACTCCTACTAGCTGGTTTGTCCGATGTCTTTATTATGCGGACAAGAATTGTTTATGGAAGGTTCGAGCAACGTTGAGAAAGAAACATACATTTTGGGAGATCAAAAAGATGCATTTGAAACATATATGCATCCCCGAGATACAGCGAAAGGACCACCCGAATTTAGATTATGGGATGGTTGGCCGAATGGCTCGGAACAATATTAAGGAAAATGCTTCATACATGGTCCTTGACATAGTTGAAGATGTGCGTTCATTTGGAGTTAATATTTCATACAAGAAGGCATGGTTGGGGAGAAGGAAAACCATTGAACTGATATATGGTAATTGGGAGACGTTGTACACCATATTACCGAAGTTCTTACTTGCCATTCAGTCTTCTAATCCTAGCACCGTTGTTGAATGGCGGCACACGGAAGATAGTATTGGGGATTACAACATATTTGGTTCGGTGTTTTGGGCATTTAGGCTTGTATTGATGGTTTTCAACACTGTCATCCCGTAATTAGTATCAATGACACTTTTCAATATGGGAAATACAAGGAAAAGATCCTTATTGCAGTAGGTGCTGATGCAGCTGGCCATATTCTTCCTTTAGCTTTTGCAATTGTTGACGAAGAAAGTTTAGCAAATTGGTCCTGATTTTTGTATCATTTATCTTGTCACGTGATTCGTGGCCGCGAGGGAATTTGTTTGATTTCGGATCGAACCCGGGGAATTTTGCGAGCCGTTGAGAACAACCCTGCATTACAATCACCAATGGTTCACCACCGGTTTTACCTGCGGCATGTCAAAGCTAACTTTAGTCAGCGATTCAAGAATAATGCTTTGACTGAATTGATGCATCACGCTGTTACTGCACACCAACAATGCAAATTTGCTCAGATAATGGAATCCATGCGGTCAGAATAATAGTTGATGGATATTCCACTCGAGAAATGGGCACTATGCTATGATGGTGGTTTCTGATATGGCATAATGACAATGAACAGTTCCGAATCGTTCAATGGAGTCCTAAAAGGTGCCAGGAAATTGCCAATCACAGCTTGCGTGCGTGTGACTTTTTACCGATTAGTTAAATACTTTAACTCGCATCGCACCAAAGGCCATAAACATGTTGCTGATCATAATCCGTGGCCAACAAACGTGCAAAATAAGTTCCTTTGGAGCGAACACAAGTCCAAATATCACCAGGTGATGGTCTTTGTGAGGGAAGAAGGCTTATATCAAATCACGATAGGGGTTCATGGTGACAAAAGAGAGAACGTGCATATGGTACACCTTAACAACCGATCATGCACATGTGGGAAGTTTGAAATTTACAATATTCCGTGCTCTCACGCACAAAAGGTTTGTGCTCAAATGGGACGGTTCGCTTTGGCACTCGTGGATGGTGTATATAAAGTGGAGAAAATGGTGCAAACCTATTCAAACTATTTTTACCTCATGCCCCACGAGGACAATTGGCCACCAGCACCTTTTCATCTGGTCGCCAATACGGCAAGACTTAATAACAGTCCGGGCCGTCCAAGATCCACCCGTATAGGGAATGAAATAGATCGAGCAAAAAATCAGAGGTGTAAGGCATATGGAGTACTTGGGCATAATAGGAAAGCATGCCCTAACATGGAGAGGTTTAGAGATAGGGCAGCTATGAACCCATAGATGCTGATATGTAATAAAAACTATTTTGTGATATTAGTATATCAATTATTATTATTTTAGTCATTCGGTGTTTAATTTTATCCTTTGGATCGTTTTGTGTTTTATGTTGTGTCTGTCTATTTGTACAAAAATAGAAAATGGACTCATGAGCTTGTTTTCGCATGTGAATTACGCAATCTCCAATATGTTTCCAGTGATATTATTAATTCTTTGGAGTGTTTGAATGCACGTGGCAAGACGTTGTGTGTTAATGTAGTTTTTTTTTTACATATGCCAAAGGAACTCACGACGAAATGTTCGCATGTTCTATTTGCAATCGTCAATGGATTTTGCAAATAATGTAGTAAAATTGTGAATCATATGTTCAGATTATGGAGTTTGCGGGCACTTCATCTACATTCGCCGATGTATCTCCTAGGCTACAACGGCGGGATATTCTCACGCTTCAAACCAGTCATTGATCGGAGCTCGTTTGGGACGATCTAGAAATGGAGCTGTTGAAAGTGTATAGAGCAGATGTGGACGTGTGGAAAGTTGGGCCACTCGATATTAGAGTAGTTGACTTCTTTTATGAAGTGGGTTTTTATGGTGTATACATGGCAGGATGTATACAAGTTGACTAGGCATTGATCACGGCATTGGTGGAGAGATGGCGGCAAGAGATGCACACATTCCACCTTCCAGTTGGTAAAGCCACTGTGACGTTACAAGATATCACGGCACTATAGGGTTTACGGATCGACGGAGAACCAGTGATTAAGCAAGATCCGAATCATACGCTTGAGGAGTGGCAGACTCTATGTTACGAGCTGTTGGGTTACATGCCGGCCCCCAACCATTTCAACGGAGATCGGTTGAAATTGAAGAGTATCGCAATGCATATCCGGGCACGTCCTCTACTAGATGAAACCCCATATGAGCAGATGGTACAGCATGCTAAATGCCGGATCATGCAAATAATTGGGTCAATCATGGGGGATAAGTTAGGTACGAAGGTCAAATTGATGTACCTACCTCTACTGAGGGATATAGCGATGGCATCGGGGTATAGTTGGGGTAGTGCCGTGCTAGCATCATTAAATAGGGCGTTATGTCGGGCGGCAATGGGAGATACGGCTGGCATTTATGGACCCATGGGTTTATTGCAGGTGTGGGCCTAGGAGAGATTACCACGAATAAGACCCCAACACCGAAATGTCAGAAACCCTCATCGATATGGCAACCCCGGCATGCCTTTAGGACCAAGAGCATACGTGTACGTGTTTACCGGTCACATTTTTGCCTTGGCATATTTGATTTATTTTAAATTGTGTCTGATCCTCTATATGCTCGCATATTGATTCATTACAGATGGAACACGGGTCTAAGTTTTAGAAATGTCGGATGTCATGTGTTGCGTATGTATCGGGATCGGCTGGACTATATGGCCGTGGAGGACGAAAGTAGATAAATAATTACTGTTTCAAAATTATTGGCTCGTTACAACTAAGTTTAGTTCAAACAATGATGATTGTTAACCTTCTCTCTTTCACAGTTTATTTGGCAACCGTATCAAGATGGTGACGCCCTGTATGAGTTGCCTGAAAACTGCTTATTTGGCCGTGCTATTTGGTGTGCAGCCGTGCCTCTGCTCAACTTTGATGTAGTTGAACTACATTTACCAGAGCGGGTTATGCGGCAGTTTGGCTATATTCAGACGATCCCTCCGACCGTAGACACGGATATGAGGTTGCATCGAGTGGATCGTCGGGGTAGAAGCGGAGTAAACTGGATGTCACGGCATGCAACTTACGTTTATGCGTGGAACAGCCGAATGGACCGGATTGTGACTGGCAGGCTTGCAGCTGGTCCTATGCATTATTTCTCAGAATACATGATATGGTATCGACAGATTACTCGGAATCTTATCGGTAACCCCGTACATCGACCGGACCAGGGTATGCGCCCAACCGGATCGATTGTCTCATATTGGGCATGTATATTACTTTTAAAGTGTTCATATTTGCCGATGTATAGAAAATGTTATGGTTAAGCACTTTTTTATATGCAAGGATCATGTTGGGAGCAAGTGAATGATTTGGCCCGCGATTTCACCAATTTCGAGGTACATACCAGATCTCAAATGGGAAATATATATGACGTGTCCAACCATGCTATAACAATGGTTAAGGAGGATCGCCGCCTGCAGATGCCACGTGCAAGTTTTCAAGGTGAATTTCAACAATCGCAGATGCAGATGTCACTTGCAAGTTTTCAAGGTGAATTTCAACTATCGCATTTGCATCCCTCTACGTCTGCTTGTCCGTCGACGTCCGGCCGGCCATCTACTTCGGGATGTCCATCTATATCCGAACGTCCGTCTACTTCCCGCCGTCGCAATGTTGATGAGAATGATCGGATTTTAGCCGCTAGTATGTTTCTTCGTCAGCCCAATGAGCCATATGAAGAGACACCTGAGATAGATCTTTTATCACAAGGCCGCGCTAGTACGTCATTTCAAATGTCTCATTACAATTTGGTCTATGAGTGACGTCGAAGGTGTCCTCGTCCACAATCACGTATTGATGAATCAATTCCTTTTGAGCTAAACGTACTGGAGACGGACAACAACCTACAGCCCCAACCCCAACCCCAACCCCCTAGGTGACAGCCACGTAGGAATATTAGACAGCCTCCCTGTAGAACTTGATTAATTTTTTTTCCTTTTTTGTCACTTGTTGAAACTTAAAGATTTTTCCCATAACTTTATTAATTAAGTGAAATCTCCTCACTCATTCCAAATGTTATTATAGAAAAAAATACATGTTACGGCTTGAGAGGTAATCTAACCTAAATTGCCATAAGAAGTTGATTTCCTAAATATGCCCTTTGTAATGGTCTAAGGTGGGATCCCAGATATTATTAAACAACAAAATTGTAAAAAGCATATATGAAAATTTTATATGTCTTCTTACGAAATAAACAGATATAATTATATTATTTTTAATTTAACATTCTCTTATGCATTTCCAAAAAATATAAATAAAATCATCTGTACTAATACGAGAGAAATTTTTGAATATTGTTTATTTAAAAAAAATAAATATTGATAATTTGGGAGTCATTCATAAAATAGTGCAGTTGCTATCATGGATATCGACTTGAAGTAAAAAAAAAATCAATATTTGTTTCATTTTTTATTAAAAAAACAATATTATGCAAATCAACTCTACTCCTATCCATATACTTTTACCTATTTTGACTGGTATTGCTTTTCCATGCAAAGATTCTTCACATCATTTCATATAGTAAGCCGTACAAGCATGGGAAATAGTCGAAACACTAGAGCCTATGAGGCTATAAGCCCCATTTTAAATTCTGAGAGCCAGCCATCACAAGCTTTCCACAACTTGGCGGAAAGCTTCGACGGTTTCTTGAAAACTCTATTCTTCACTTTTGGAAAACCTCCAGTGTACCCTGGGGAATTATCAATGGAAAAATTTTCATGGATAACTTGACGGAATCCTCGGCCATGCTGTCTTTTGTGTTTACTTTATCATTATTTTCTGCTGTAGATGTAAAGGAAGGAGCAAAACTACAAAAAACTAGTTGTGAACCAAAAAGAGATTGTGAAGATGAGATTGAAGCAGACGCTGTGCTATAAGGGAAAACAGAGCCTGATGATCCGCCAGTGGAAGACTTAAATACCAGTGGAGGGGGAGGGGCGACATGTTTAGGGTTTTGGGTTAGGGTTTTTAGGTTTAAGGATTAGATTTTAAGGTTTAGGGTTGAAGGTCGAGGGTTGAGGGTTGAGAGTAGAGTTTTTAGAGTTTTGAGTTTAGAGGGTTTAGGGCTAAGTTTTCTTTTTTATAAATTGTCTGAAGTCGATATCTAGGATTTCGACTTCAAAGTGGTTATCTGGAATAGCAATTTTTAAAGTTGATATCCTTAATATCGATTTTAAAGTTGCTATCTCAAAAATGGATTTCTTTAAAAATAAAATAATTTTTCAATAATATGTTAAATTTAATTTATATTTTTTATATAATTTTTTGAGAAAAAACTCGTAATAATACACAATAAATTATTGCAAAATTATTGTTCAAAATTACATTATTTTAAAAAAAAATTATTAATATATGGTACAAAACTAATTAACTAGCAGTTTTAATCAAAAACTTTTAAACAATAATACTAAATTGAAGCGGATATGCAGAATATCGATTATGAAGAATTTAGCTCTGGATAATATTCTTTTCAAATTTGTTAAAATAAAATATGGTTCAAAAACTAATTAACTAGTTTTAATCAAAATAAATGTTAATTAAAAATAATTGTAAGGAAATTGGTTTTTGAAAAACCGAGTTTAAAGTCGATATCTCAAAAATGGATTTCTTTAAAAATAAAATAATTTTTCAATAATATGTTAAATTTAATTTATATTTTTTATATAATTTTTGGAAAAAAACTCGTAATAATACACAATAAATTATTGCAAAATTATTGTTCAAAGTTACATTATTTAAAAAAAAATTATTAATATATGATACAAAAACTAATTAACTAGCAGTTTTAATCAAAAACTTTTAAACAATAATACTAAATTGAAGTGGATATGCAGAATATCGATTATGAAGAATTCAGCTATGGAATATTCTTTTCGAATTTATTAAAATAAAATATGGTTCAAAAACTAATTAACTAGTTTTAATTAAAATAAATGTTAATTAAAAATAATTGTAATGAAATCGGTTTTTGAAAAACCGACTTTAAAGTCGATATCTCAAAAATGGATTTCTTTAAAAATAAAATAATTTTTCAATAATATGTTAAATTTAATTTATATTTTTATATAATTTTTTGGGAAAAAACTCGTAATAATACACAATAAATTATTGCAAAATTATTGTTCAAAGTTACATTATTTAAAATATATATATATATATATATATATATATTAAAATATGGTACAAAAACTAATTAACTAGTAGTTTTAATCAAAAACTTTTAAACAATAATACTAAATTGAAGTGGATATGTAGAATATCGATTATGAAGAATTTAGCTTTGGAATATTCTTTTCGAATTTGTTAAAATAAAATATGATTCAAAAACTAATTAACTAGTTTTAATCAAAAAAATGTTAATTAAAAATAATGGTAAGGAAATCGGTTTTTGAAAAACCGACTTTAAAGTCGGTTTTTCAAAACCCGACTTCCGTAGAAAATGAAAAAAAAACTAATACTTATTTAATTTTTTTTTAAACCAATATTTTGGGAAATAACTCTAGGAGGACAAATGGTGAGACCCACACATGACTAAGTAGAAAGGAACATTCCCTCAGTTGTTTTATAAAAATCTGATTCCAAACCGTTTGAACTTTTCGCACATTTTCTTAATCCAAAAGACCAAAAAAAGGTCCAAGACGTGTGCCGACCCAACGACAAAGTTGGATTGCAATCAATACTTTATATTATTGCCAAAGAAAGTTATTAAGACTTTAACATTCAACATATAATGAATTTGCTTCCGGCAAATTTTGGGGAAATTTACAAATATGACAGGATTGATCGTTGACTTTACAAAAATAACACCCTCCTCTTTTTCTTTTGTATTATAGCACTTTTATGAAGAAAATGTTTACAACACCATTCTCTTCTACTATAGAACACAGATTTCTCTTTTAGAACACAGATTCTAGCACCTCTATTCCTTTGCTACTCTTCACTTCAACGGTTTAGGGCTGTTTGGTCGATTACTCAGTTATAGACTACTCTTCACTTCAAGGATTTAGAGCCCTGCCACGCAGAGATAGCAATTCTGTTGTCACGCACCTAGCAAAGTTTGTTCTCTCACACGCCATTGGTCGCACTATAAGCAATCGCATTTGAAGTCGTCTGCAATTGCAGGTTAGTTTGATTTATTACATTTTTAACTGGGTTTGTGAATCGTACAGATAAAATGGTCGAGCAATAGGTCGATCACTAGGTCGAGCAACATGTTGCGCCTGTAGTTAGGTCGAGCGTAAGGTCTAGCATTAGGTCGAGTAATATGGGAAGTCGAGTATTTAGTCGATATTTTAGTTGAGTACTCTGATAGGGCTAGATAAAGTGTCCAACAATATAATAGGTCGAGTTTAAGGTCGAGCAACGAGTCGAGCAATGTGGATGGAATGAATTTCTTATTTATTTATAGCCCTACCACAATCCGTTGTTTATTGATTGTTTTGATTTTCAATGTAGGGATGTTAGGGGCATTACGTGGTCTGTACATATTTTTTATGACGGAAAATGGAACGTTGATCCCAATACAAATGAACGAAACTTCATTAATTACAAGATGGTCGAACTCTTTTGTTGAAAGAAGACACAAGCTTCAAGGGACTAGTGAATCTCATCATTTCTATTCTGCAATTAGATATGGAGATCGAAGATAGAATGGTCCTCAAATATGTACCCAAATACTTGTCAAGAATATCCCCTCTCCCCATCAAGACTGATTACTATGTCAAATACTTTTTTAATGAGATTATTAGACGGTCTGAAGATGCAAGGATTCCAATATGTGTTACTCTTTGAGCTGAGACCGAAGCATCATGTGCTAAAGATAGTGCTAGCAATTCACCAATAAAGCGCTTGGGTGACAATAGTACGTTATGGACTAATGATACTCTTCCTCCAAACAATTTCGTCGGACCAATTTTTGAAGAGGCAATTGATGATGATGGACCTAGGATTGATGTAAATACTCAGGTTGAGAAAAATATAGTTGTGGAAGATGTAAATACTCCTTCCAAGTAATCGGAGATAAATGTGACTGTCAATCTAGTTCAAACCCATGCCCAAGCAATCTCCCAATGCCAAACGCTGACAAGGTCATCGCATGCTAACAGTGGAATTTTTCCTGATATATTAGCCGCCATCGTCGATGTTGCGGTAAATGATGTTTTCAAAACAAGGGAGCAATTGCAAATGAGAATGAGTATGCTCGCGGTAAAATATTTCTACGAATGGAAGATGGTGAGAGCAAGTCGCAAGTATTGGTACATCGTGCCTTTTGGGGAACTTGCACGTCTTCTTTTTCTTTTTCTTCCTCCCCAAACTCCAAATCATTGGGGGCCTCTCCTATTTCTTTATCATCCCAACTCAAAAAATTCGCAACTTCTTCTGGAGTTGGAGTATCGGTGTGACTTTAACTTTCTGCAGCACATTGAATGTAAAGTCATGATATAACAATATTTACAACTCAAACATACTACATTATCTATAATTATCAGCTCATACCTCTTCGCTAAGTAGCTTTTTGGACCATAATGCATTCTTTTCTTGGGGCAGATCTGTGGCTCTTAACCACCTTCCACCTGAACATCTTTGGTTTACATCCAGAGGTTTTGACCTTTTGCACTAAAGAGAATCGGTCAAAATGCGACATCAATTCATAGGCGAACACTTGCAATTCATAAACATAAAATGGGAAAAATAAATTATTTAGACTTAAGAACAAAATTAAAGAAAACAGGTTGTGACTTTTAATTGCTTACCTCTAGCGCAACAGGAAATCTACTAACGGTGTACATCCTGTTATTTTGATCCCTAGACTGCTTCAAGGCGTTGGCCATAGCCTTTCTAGCAGTATCCACAATCACCCGAAAAGACTCTTCGTCCCACGGGATTTCATCAAACTTCCTCCAATTACAGGCCAAATGAACCACCTTGTCATCTAAATAGTTACTCTTCTGCTCCCCAATGCTGGATGTGTATAACAATAGCAAGGTATGCGACACAACAACCTTGTCTGAATAGCTTGCATTTATTTGATTGTAAGCTTTGAAAACATCGGTGTATGTTATTTCATTGTGCCGACCTTCTTCAGTTAGATACTTACGAATCAAATTCTGGCCATCGGGTGCTTGGAATTCACGTATTCACGCTTAAAGTCGCCCGTCTTCAAACTAGTTATTAGTGCGAATTCCCTCTGCCCAAATTTAACCTTCTTACTGGCGAAATTAAAGTATAGGCTTTCGTCCTTTTGGGACTCCTCGTTTTCTTTAAGTTGCCTCAATAGGACACTGTGAATCATCTGTTTGCATCAAAACATATGCTCATGGTCCAGCGCAATTCCAGCAAGGCTACTCTCTTTTCTTAATATGTTCTTTTGTGGTTCGGTTAGTTTTAGCCTTATTCTCTGCATATTAGCCTCATAGTAGCAGTATTGCGAAACCTTGGCATTGAAGAAATCACACTGCACCACTATTTGTTCCTTCAGAGGGTCCTGATTAACAAAATTTGCAAAATTAAAGCAAATTGGTACTGGCTCGACCCTTTACGGGACTAATTGCTCAACAAAAAACAAAAAAAGTTCTAAAAACAACAAATTCTGTTTCATGCTTGACTCTTTTCCCGACTAAAAGCTCGACCAAAAACATAAAATTGGTGTGACAACAAAAATTAATACGTTGGCTCGACTCTTTACCCGACTAATAGCTCGACAAAAAACATAACAGTTCTGAAACAAATATTTCTGTTTCATGCTCGACTCTTTACCTAACTAATAGTTCGACCAAAAACAAAAAAGTACTGAGACAACAAATTCTGTTTTACGCTCGACTCTTTACCTAACTATAAGCTCGACAAAAAACATTATGTTGGATGTGAAAAAAAAAATTAATACGCTGGCTCGACTCTTTACCCGACTAATAGCTCGACCAAAAACATAACATCTCTTAAACAAACAATTCTGTTTCTTGCTCGACTCTTTACCCGACTAATAGCTCGACCAAAAACAAAAGTTGGATGTGAAACAAAAAATTAATAAGCGGGCTCGACTCTTTACTTGACTACAAGCTCGACCTAAAACGTAAAAGTTCTGAAATAAAAAATTTCTGTTTTATACTCGACCCTTTACTCGAGTAATAGCTCGACCAAAAACAAAAAGTTCTGAAAACAAAAGTTTAATAATCTAGCTCGATCTTTGACCCGACTATTTGCTCAACCAAAAACATAAAGTTTAAAAAAAAATAAAAACTGGACCGTTGAAGAATCGGTGACTCGACTAAGAAATCGACTTAACGCTTGACTTATTAATATATCAAGTGCCGATCGACCTAGGGTTCGACTTATCATCGACCTTTGCTAGACCATTTTCTCGACCAAATTTAGAGAACCCAGTTCAAATGCATACATACAATATCAACACACACTATGTAGAAAGAATAAAATGATCAATTTAAACAAAAAATTTGCTGATACTGACCATGTGATGCTGTATTTCCTTCTTCTCCATCACGGGTGTCTTCTTAACAATGGAAAATGAGCGTTCTCCCTTTGTGCGTGCCATTGAATATGTTTGGAATAGGTTAACACTCTGGTTTTGAAAAAATGTTTGAGGCGGAAAACAACAAAAGTTTTGGAAGGAAATGAAAAAGAAAACAGTTTGAAAGTTTATGTAATGGAAGAAGCATGGTTGTTTGAAGGAGTGAAGAACGGTTTATGATATTGATTGAAGTGAAGGCTTATGTTATGGAAAAAGAACGGTTTCTCGATGATGTCTTTTGGTTTCCCGCTCGCGTACAACAGAGGAGGGTGTTGTAGACATTTTTTTCATGAAAGTGATATAACACAAAAGAAAAAAAAAGAAGGGTGTTATTTTTATAAAGTCAACGGTCAACCTTGTCATATTTGTAAATTTCTCCAAATTTTGTTACATTTTTGATTTGATGAGGTTTGAATCTGGGTAAGTGGGCCATTCAAACCTTAACCCGTAGTAGCATCCCTGCGTGACAAATAGAAATGGGTTGAATATAATTTGTCATATTTTACTGTCAGTTGAGCATGTAAAATAACCTACCTGATCAAGTTGGTACATTTGCTTGATATGAACAAATAAATCCTTCCAAATTCACCCAGCTCTAAACCTCATTGAAAATTTTTCAGTATTCATAACATTGCGAGATTACGTTAGCTATTAAGAAATTTCACTAAAAAATTTCTCTATCGCTATAATCATTTATACAAGTGTGAACTCGTCCGAGGAGAATGTCTTAGTATGACCAGTAGCATATTGAGCTTCAATAGTGAAGTTATGAACATCAAGGAATTGTTTTTCGTTGAATTACAATTATTGCTGATTTTCCTCCTTTTGACATATTTAGTCCCACAACTTTTTTACTGCTGCAATTTGGCATAGGTGATGCAAATTTTGGAATGAATCATTCAATGTGATGAAGTCAAAGAACAATGCTGAAAAATCGAAGAACAAATGGCAGACTAAGTTAGGATAATCTCAAATTTAGGGATTGAATGCAGATCATCTCCAAAAGATTCTAAATATTTTGTGGAATAGTGTAATGGTTTAACAGAGCTAAGTGCAAGTCTGAATAACCTTATGACATTTTAGTGTTATGTTTTAACAGTTATTTTCTTTGACACTACTCCTTTGGTCTTTTGTGAAGCGAACAATGACAAAGTTTGGGATGTTTTCCATATCTGCAGCTAGCACTCCGCTTGCTGTTCTTATCCTGTACAATTTTCTTCCGCTACTTCTTGAAACTGATACTGAACTAGCTGAAAGTACTAACTTCAACATTTATTGCTATCATTTCTATCTGCTAAAAAATTTCTCTGCTTGATTTTTTTACCAGAAAGAGAAGCAGGCATCCCACTTCCAACGTCATTCAAAGAAAGGAATTAGAAATATCAGCTCTTTAAGAATCTGATTTTTCCCCCTTTTTTGCTGATATTAGAACGATTTGAAAACTTTTCCAGTTATCTTACTTGCACTGCAACTGAAACCTGTACAGGCGACAAGATCAAATATTTCCTTGAACGTGTAAATGCTTGCATAGGATCCTCCTATTTACTTCAGTTTTGGGCACCAGTGACTATTGGAACTAAGCGGTGCTTAACTACTTCAGACCAGCCTTTTGCTCTTGCTGAACTAGTTGTGGGACTATGTTCATATAGGAAGCACTGTTTGGATTACTTGATTGCAGTTGATGACATGAGCACTGAAGAAGCACATCTCGGTCCTCCTGGGCGTGTTTTTCGAAATGGACTGCCTAAAGTGAGCTTCGATGTGCTCCATTACTCCACTAGGGAATTCCCATAGCGTGATCTTGCTGTTTCCTCTGGTGTTCACATTTACCTAGCTTTGCCGTTATTTGAACCTCCTGGGTACAACTGTATTGGCGTGTTTGGCATGCTTGAGCTTGTAGATGTGCCGCTGCTTGGATGCGAGAGTCTGTTTTACAAGTATGTTGTTGAACATTTCATGGAAATTCTTAAGGTATCTTTTGAACTCCTTTTACTTTGTTGGACTACTTTCTTAAGGGGATAATGGAGATTAACTGTGGAGAAGGCTGGAGTGGTATTCTTTTTAGCATTGTTTCATGAACTAGATTATGGATTCAGAGTCTTGGATGTTATGAAGTTGTTTTCTTATCTTGAAATCTAGATAATTTTTAAATTGGGAATGAAGTTTGACACTATGCCTACTTTCTTTGGATATCTAGCCTCAAGTTCAATTTCCAATTTGACTTGTGAAATCAGAATTCAACAATCTTTCTACAGGCTCATTCAGCAGAATCTAAACAAAGAGTAGAAAATACTCACTTTAAAGAGTTACGTAAAAGAAAATTCGCTCCTTGATATCATCTATTCCGAAAAGAGCAAGTTCCTTTAGCTGTTTTGTGCAGAAAAGTCTTCAATTTCTCACATCATTTTGTAAACATTAAATATTAGAAGATAAGAACCTCTTTTGCACTCATAGATTTTATGCTGTATGAATCAATGTGATTTCCTCCCTAACTCAGGCTATTTCTTTGTTTGCATGCTGAAATTCCAGAAATTTTCTCTAATGTGTGCTGAAGAACCTATAGCATAAAATTCAGGTTGCAGAATTAGGAGTGGCAGAGCATTCATATTTGCTATGTTTGCTGTTGCTCATATGTCTGTTCCATCTTGTACATGAATAAAGAGGACCAAAACGATCATCCAAATTTTGTTTTACAAATTGAGTTTGATGGTCTAAACAAAATAACATCTTCCAATTCTTTTTCGTAATTCTAGTCAACTTTTTAAATGTACTATAAAAGTTAAGACGCAATTCACTAAACTTCAGGATCATGCTAAGCCAGAATAAAAGTAAGAGATAACTATATTACTTATGATATTGAAAGTTTTCTTCCTTTACCTCTCTTTGGTTGGGAACTTTTTCTGTTCGTTCCTCTGCTTTTGGGTTGTGGGTTGAAGAGGGTGGAGGAATTTTTACTATGAATCTTGTAAATTTACTGTTAAATTTCTATTGTTTTGCTTTTTCCCAATAGGAGGTGGATTTGCGATCTTTTGATATATATCACGACTTTGCCGTGCATGTAAGTTCTGGGGGGCATCTTGATTTTGTTTGTATTTGCTAAAATCCTTCCTCCAATTCTATCTATGCATCTAACATATGTGATTCCAAAGCAAACTTCTAGAGGTCCACAAAAGGCATTTAATGACATCCGAAAGGCTTTGGAAGTGGTTTGCAGTACTCATCAACTGCCATTGGCCCAAACTTGGGTTCCCATCTCTGACTTGAGTCACATATCGAAAGTCAGGACTGCTGACAAAGGATCATATTTTTCACATCGCGACGGATATGATTTTGCAGAAGCTTGTAGTATTTGTTGCATACAGAAGGGGCAAGGGGTGTTGGGAGAGCATTTTCATCACAGGGAGCATGTTTTTGCAAAGACATAAGTCAGTTAAGCATAAACGAGTATTCCCTAGTATCCAGTGCACGAAAAGCGGGGCTAACTGGCTGTTTTGCTATTTGTTTGCGGTATATTGGTAGTGGAGATTATGTTTACATGGTTGAGTTGTTTTTTCCTTTCAATGAAATTGAAAATGGTGGCCTAATGATCTTAGTGGAAATGCTATTGGCCACGATGAAACAGCATCTCCAAAGT
This sequence comes from Gynochthodes officinalis, assembly GCA_020080225.1. Lineage (NCBI taxonomy): Eukaryota > Viridiplantae > Streptophyta > Magnoliopsida > Gentianales > Rubiaceae > Gynochthodes > Gynochthodes officinalis. The sequence goes on along the minus strand of CM034618.1, from coordinate 3,640,259 downwards.
TTTAAGGTGGCTTCTGGACAATGATCTATAATTTTTCTTATAGATCCTTGTTTAGGTTGTAGCAGATACTCACTTAGGTCTAGCTATATCTGAAGTGGTACTAAACAAATTCCAGGTGGAGCTGTTGAGGTTCTTGGAATGACACCTGGTGTTTCTTTTTCTTCATATCCACGGGTAGAATCAGGGGTGTCAATGCCTATGCAGTTTGAGAGATCTTCATATGACAATCATGGTTTTGGCAGAAACACGAATGAAGAGGCAAGGAAGCATTTTCAGCTGCTCCAGTCTCGATGGATCCTTATGTAGATAAAACCATACCTGGGAGGGCATTGGATCACGGAGAAGGATCCAATGTGTTAGCTGCGGCGAATAAGCTAAATCAAGTACTTATTTATCAACAATATTGCTACTCTTTGTGCCACTTAATGCATCTTTTGTCGCCAAGATGTCCTCATCTTTGGTTTATGGGCTTTGGTCCTTTAGAGTCTCTGGCTGTTATGTTGGTTTATTAGTTGAGCCTGTAGTCGGGAGTGTATAATATGGAAGATTGCATGATGGTAGCAACATAAACTGTAGAGTCTCCCGACTGTTATGTAGGGCAAGAGCATTACCAGATGGAAGATTGCATGATGGTGAAGGCACAATATAGATGACATTATTATCAAATTTGAGCTTTCACTTTCCTCAAAAAAATCGGATTTGGAGGAGAAAGTGGCAAGGAGGCTGAATTTATCGGTTGGAAGTTTTAACATTAAGTATCTAGACGAGGACAATGAGTTGATTTTAGTAGTATGTGATGAAGACTTGAAAACTTGTCTAAGTACATCAAGATCATTAGGGAATACAATTATCAGAATGAGGGTGGGTTAGAGTATGATGCCCAGCATAGACACCATTTTTTTTTTTTTTTTTGGGAGGTAGGGCATCTCCAGATAAAAAATCTTAGTTTTATATGTAAAATGCTAGTAATTAGGGACTTGCATGAATGTTTAATGGTGACTTGTATGAATGTTTAATGGTGCCATATTCATCTAGTTTATTTACCTTTCAATTGAATTTTATACTTCAATGTTTTGATCAGGTTCAAATAACGTTCATTGTAGAGGTTTGGAAACAAATATTCGTATAGTGATGACAATTTTTTTCAAGTGAAAATGACGAAGGTATTAAAGAAAATACTACTCCCTTAAAAAAACAGGCCCACTTTGAATTATGTACAAATTTTTTTAATTATTAAATCAAACACATTTATTATATCAAAAGTAAACTTTTTCATTAGAACAAAAAAATATTTTTAAAATGAATCTTTAAAAAAAAAAAAAAAATAGAGGGAGGACTTAATATTTTTGGAGAGACATTCAACTTTGACAACTCAACCACGTCCCAATTCAGCTCATTCAAGCGTCATCAGGAAAAAGAAAACAATTGAATATGAAAAGAAAATAATAAATAAATACAACTGGACGATAAATAAATACATTGGCATGTGGACGATTCTTGTGTCAAGCATGCACCAAAACTTGCCACTCTTGTCAGTGTCAAATCACACAAGATTAGTGTTAAAAACCAATTAAAACTCATTTTATTTTTCTTCTATGTAGCTAGAAAATAAAAATGCTTCGCTGGCACATAAACAGCATTCTTCTTTATATTTCTATTTATACCAATAACATTAACATTGCCTGCTGCCTTGGTCTACATAATAAGTCAACATCCTCTTCAAAAACTTCAGGTTAAATAACATACCCTCAAAATATTTCCAGAAACATTTAAAAAAAAAAAAAAGAGGAGAATTTGAAACAAGTTTTAAATTGAGATAAAAGTAAGAGTAACAAATGCAACGAGCAACTCTGCTTCATAATCAAAACAAATTCGAAAATAGAATATGTAACCCTCTCCAATAATCAAAGTTTGGGGAACAAAATTCCCTAAATGAGGAATTAAATGTTTGGGGCAAAACCCCCTTCTCTAAGACTTAAGTTATTAGACTTAGCAAAATTTCTCCTTAAAATAAACCTTTAACCGGAAAAACATTTTCATCACCATCTATTACTACCACCAAATTGTAAGGCAAGTCCTTAAGCACCACCTGATCCATATTTCTTGCCAAAAACTATTAACTGAAGCTTGTCATAACCTGCAAGCACATCAACACCAGCAATGGCTCGAAGGATGTTAGCGCACCCTTGAATAGAGATTTAGTACCCTCATTCTTAAGGATTTGTGCAAGGAGGATTTGAGAATATAGCAGGTCCACCGAAGTCTTTTGCAAAAATAGCAGGTTGACCAAGTTTTTTGCATCAATAGCAGGAGGAGTGTAAAACCGACGGGAAAATACCGAAAAGCCCCTGACACTTATGAACTTCATCTTCACCTTTCTTCTGCATTCTTTCTTTCATTCTTCATTGATTGAACATGCCATTTTCACGGTGCGGTGTGTACATGAAATCAAATCCACGTACAGGTTAATTCGTTGTTAATAATTAAAAATGTAAACTACATCCCGACCGACGAACAAACAAAATCCCGACGTCTCAAACTGGCAATTGGATATTTGAAGATGGCCGAAGACTTATTAAGGTTCTACGACAAATAAGGAAGGAAGTCGGCATCTGTCGGACGAATAAACGATAATTAGTCGACGTTTCGCCGAGAGGTTAACCGACTTGTAGACGATCTTTAGTTGAGGTTTTATCGAGGCTTTTTACGACGTTTAGTCGAGGTTTTGTCGACTCTAAGTCGATGTTTAGTCGACATTTTAAACGTCGATGAACATATTACATCTTATTGTGAATGACATGTTATTGCTGTTGGATAAATTGAGGTTTGCTATTTTATTTGATATTGAAATAAAAGAAACTAATATAAGTCCTTCAACATCTACTGGTAGGAAAAAATAAGGTTTTCTACTGTTTTGATTTGTGTGTTTTGTAATATAATGAGTCAGAGAGAAGGAAGAAAAAAAGTAACAAGAGTCATAATATTTTGGAGCTTTCCTTCATATAGAGCTTTATGCATTTTGTTAAACAATTTATAATTTTTTAAAACAAGTACAAATTAAGAGGCTTTAGCACAATATCTCGTTATTTCCATGTGTTTTGTTTTTCATTTTTTTACATTTCTATCACATATTTCTTGATGGTGTTGGGCAGAATGCATAATCCATGGCCTTCCACTAAATACCATTGCACCGACGAACGCAACTGCTATTATGGTTGCACATAATGTAGCTAGGAATTTTTCATACTTTAGAACATTTATTGTAATGTTGTAAGCGTATGTTAATATCCATAATTTTTCATACTTTAGAACATTTATTGTAATGTTGTAAGCATAGCAGTTGCGTTCGTCGGTGCAATGGTATTTAGTGGAAGGCCATGGATTATGCATTCTGCCCAACACCATCAAGAAATATGTGATAGAAATGTAAAAAAATGAAAAACAAAACACATGGAAATAACGAGATATTGTGCTAAAGCCTCTTAATTTGTACTTGTTTTAAAAAATTATAAATTGTTTAACAAAATGCATAAAGCTCTATATGAAGGAAAGCTCCAAAATATTATGACTCTTGTTGCTTTTTTTCTTCCTTCTCTCTGACTCATTATATTACAAAACACACAAATCAAAACAAAGAGAAAAACTTATTTTTCCTACCAAGAGATGTTGAAGGACTTATATTAGTTTCTTTTATTTCAATATCAAATAAAATAGCAAACCTCGATTTATCCAACAAAGAATAACATGTCATTCACAATAAGATGTAATATGTTCATCGACGCTTAAAATGTCGACTAAACATCGACTTAGAGTCGACAAAACCTCGACTAAACGTCAGAAAAGCCTCGATAAAACCTCAACTAAAGATCGCCTACAAGTCGGTTAACCTCTCAAACGCCGACTAATTATCGCTTATTCGCCCTACAGATGCCGACTTCCTTCGTTATTTGTCGAGAACCTTAATAAGTCTTCGCCATCTTCAAATATCCAATTGCCGCTTGAGACGCCGGATTTTGTTTGTTCGCTTGGCCGGGATGTAGTTTACATTTTTAATTATTAACAACGAATTAACCTGTACGTGGATTTGATTTCATGTACGCACCGCACCGTGAAAATGGCATGTTCAATCAATGAAGAATGAAAGAAAGAATGCAGAAGAAAGGTGAAGATGAAGTTCATAAGTGTCAGGGGCTTTTCGGTATTTTTCCGTCTGTTTTACACTCCTCCTGCTATTGATGCAAAAGACTTGGTCAACCTGCTATTTTTGCAAAAGACTTCGGTGGACCTGCTATATTCTCAAATCCTCCTTTGTGCAAATGCGTCAAGTGAGCTCTTGTACTTGACAGCTTCACCAGATGCCATCATCATTCTTCTATGAACAGTATCAATTGGGTAAGAGGCTAGACCAGCCCCATTAGTGATGAGCCTACTGAGAGCAAAGCTAGCAAAGAAACTATCCTGTAAATAACCACAACAAAAGCGAGAGTGTTGTGTTAAAACCTTATAACAGCACACACATTTCACCTCTTGAGTAGCTACGTATCAACATCTAGCTAGAAAACATTAATGTCTAAATTAGATAACATATAACATAATTTCAACATCTAAACTTTAAAGTAGATCATACAAAAAATTACATTGAAAACTTACAAGCAACATCAATTATATCTAGAAATCAATAGTGTACTTAGAACCTCCGAACTCTACACCATTACTACTAGCATATATGTCAAATATCATGACCCAAATCCTTTGAACACAAACCAAGAATCTAAGTCATTTAACTAAACAAGTATATAAATTAGCATTAACATCATTAACTAAAGGCACCATCAATTTTTAGATCAAATTAGATATTCTCCAACAAATCAATCCTAACCACTGTATAATCCATGCAAAAGAATTATTGGATCTAGTTAAAACCTAGTTTGAAACTGATCAGTAGCATCATTTGTCCCATAATGAAACATGTCCAAAATAATACACAAACACACAAAACCAGCTTTATAGAACACTAACCCGCAAGCCTCTGTCAAGACCACTGGCTTCAATGAGTCATACACCAAAGTACGTACCACGGTACACAATGATACCCACACATGATATGTTGAATCCACGGTAAAGTCTGCAATACCATCGATCGCAAGGTCTTCCTCAGAGACATCAATCAAACCATTAAACCGCCTTTCACCACTCTTCTTTGCAGCCTTTGAATCATTTATAGATGGATACGAGCATAATCCAAGAGTAGACAAAAAGAAGGGACGAAGCACCAGCGCCACCAGATGCAAGGTTGCCCACAAAGCATTTCCATTAACCATCGCGGTCCTTCTTGAAGTTGAAAAGCCTCTTGAAGTAGTCCTTAAAGGCAAAGTTCAATGCCTACAAAACATGAAAGCAGTAATTGGAGGAAACATCCTCAGAAAAAAAAAAAAAGACAAAATAAAGGTCAGACGCACATCTACAAGTAACAAAGTCCAAAAAGAAAGAAAGATTGTGAACCTATGTAGGGAAGTAACGGATAACATTAGCAGTGTTTCCCCTCCACAAAGAAACCATCCCCTCATCTATCATTGTTCGCTTGAAACAATCTCCAATGCCCTTATAAGGCTCAGAAAGGCAGCCAGACTTGATCATTTCATCTTGGTTCTAAATAAAAAGCTTCACACGCTCAATAGGGGCAGCAGCAGTTTTGGAGACAACAGCTGAAACTCCGCCCATGAGAAAATCAATGGCAAATGTTCCTAAGGCCATCAACGGCAGCTCCTTTTGGGGCTGGCTGCGGCCTGGCTCCCTCCCAACCAATCAGCAAAAGTGCTGACTGGGCATTGCAACAGTGCTCAAATGGATGGGGAGCCAGGCCTCTGAACCGGCCTGGCTCCCCAACCAGGCCACTATTTTTTTTATAAGCAAAAACGACGCCGTTTTGTGTCAACGCGTCAGTGCCTAGTCGGTGTGTTAGCGGTCAACGCTGACACACTGACCCCAAACGACGCCATTTTGTGTCCAAACGAGTTCTACGATGTGGAAGGATATACTTTCACAATATAGAGCCGCTATGCCCGACAATGCAGCCATCAATCCCAGAAACTTGGCCCAGATTAGAGCTCGGTGGAGGAGAATTTCTGCGGCTGTGTCAAAGTGGGTTGAAATTTTCGCAGAGATGGAAAGGTTGAAAAGAAGTGGAATGAACAACGAAGATGTGCTACAAAACGCACTCACCATATGGGAGAATTCGAATAAGGGTTCAAAGTTCCAATTTATGGAGCATTGGAAGTTGTTGAGATCTTTTTTGAAGTGGTAATCCTGCATTGGAAGAAATGTTCCTACTTCCAATGTACCATTTGATGATTCAAACACCCCCGAAACACCAAACACTGCTAGTAGCGGGAAGAGATCACACACAGATGATGATTTTATCAACCTATCCTCTCCAATTGGGGAACAAGTTCCAATTAATTTGGAAGACACTGCTACTAGTCCTCTAAAACGGCCAATAGGGGTGAAAAAGGCTAAAAGCAAGGGAAAACATAAGGTCAGTATACAACTTTTTCTGGAGAGTCTGAGCATTGAAAGGCTAGGCTTATCCTTCCAAGAGAGGATAGTGGTCGAGAGGGAGAAGATTGCTTTAGATATGAAAAAAATAGATGCCGATAGAATTGCTCATTAAGAACAAATGGAAAGAATGAAACATGAGCAAAAGTTTCAAGCTTGGCTTACTTTTGCAAACCGTGGAAAAGAAAACTTATCAAACACAGAAAAGAAAATGTTTCATAAGCTTAGCGAAAGTTTAGGGATGTAGTAGTAATTTATTTATTATGTTTTAGTATTTAATTTAGAGTATTTATTTTTATGTTCTAAGTTTATTATTAAATTGTATTTTTAATGTAATTTTAATTTTCATGTAATGTTAATTTATTTTCCATTAATTGTTTTACGTATTTTATATTTAATTTATAGTATTTATTTTCATGTTTTAAGTGTATTACTAATTTTTATTTTTAATGTAATGAAAAATTTTCCATTAATGTGTTTTAGTATATAATGTATGATAATTTAAATTTTAAGTTGTATTATTAATAATTAAAATTTTGATAATGGCTGTGTAAATAGTGAAGGCCAGGCCTTGAAACGGCCCAGCCTTTACTATTCACAAAGCCATCGTAAAAAAATTATTCATGTACTTAAAAATTTTATATTTAATTTATCATATTTATCCCAATGTTTCAAGTATATTATTAAATTTTAATTTTAGTGTAATGTAAATTTATTTTCCCTTCATTGTTTTAAGTATTTCATATTTAGTTTAGAGTATTTTTTTCATTTTTAAGTGTATTATTAAATTTTAAATTTAATGTAATGTAAATTTTTTTTCTATTAATTGTTTTCCGTATTTCATTTTTAACATAAACATGTAAATTTATTTGCCAAAAAATGTTTTTTATAATGGCCCAAAAAATTATTAAAGTTGTATTATTAATGTAAAAATAGTTGATAATTAATGCGTGAATAGTGAATGCCAGGCCAACTAGCGTGAGTCATTTTTTTATGATGGCTGCATAAATAGTACTGGGTTGACTGTGAGCTGATGTGGCACTGATGTGGCTGACAATGGCCTGGCTGAGGCCAGGGGCTACCGTTCATGCCCTAAACCTTTTTCTGCGAGAGCCTGGATGAAAACTGGTGAAGCATTTGCAGCAACCACTGAAAGATCGTGGGTTGGGCGGCAAGACTATTGTATGGGGGTTTGCAATGTTGCATTGGAATAATTTCCATATGTAAAGCGCCTCTGATAAAGTGCAATGCTTTGGAAGCTTCCATAGCGACCTTGAACGTCTTGGGAGAGACTGGTACTCAAGTGCAGCTAGTTAGCTACTTTTTGTGCAACAGTAGGGTACTGACGTTGATCTGCCATTTCAAGTTAGAATGGAACTTCTGCAGATGAGACATAATTGTCAATTAAAAATTGATAACACTCCCAAGCCAGATAAACTTCCCAATTTATCAAGAGAAGTGATGGCTGTAAACAAATACTTCATCTGGTGTCAGAATTTCAGACAGTTTCATCTTAAGTATCACGTCTCATCAATCAAGTTCAAAGAACAACCCACAATGAAATTAGACCAAAATGATCATTCCAATAAACGACACTGACACTCAATATACATGATAAAGGTAAGTTAAGATATTTAAATATACAACAAATGTACACATTTTCTGATCCAGTACACCTCACCCATAAGCAAAAGCAAAACCACTATAAACATCTCTCATACTCTAAAAATGACAAACCCTTCAATCACATTGTTCACACACCATACTCATCTACTAGTAGGCCTAACCGCTCCTCGCACGGTTTTAAAGTGCCCAAGATAGAAACTTTGAACATATATTATGAAGAATTAAAATTAAAGTAATACAAAATATAGATAGGCCAAAAATGAGATTCTCATTTAATGTACTGTTAAATATATGATTTTGTATTTTTATTTAAATTATACATTGTCATTTGTCATTATTAATAAGAAGAAAATAAGAATTTCACACAAAAAATAGTTACATTATCTATATAGCAAGTTACCAAATTCACTTGCTTCTCCTAGGTGGATACCATCAATTATTGATGCATGATTAAGGGAATATGAGAATATATGGCAACTCTATCATCCTTACTAGTTTTCTGCCTTCAACTAAGCATAAACCAGCAATATTATAGTTACTAAAAATTCAAGCTTAGCTATCCATACCAAACTTCCTTATCACTTCAAACAGATGAGTTAAAAATAAGATGCATACGTCATCCAATGCTAGTTACATTCCAAATAAGTTCAATGATGCATAATAACTAGGTTAACAAAACAAGGCACCAAATCCACACCTAAATACAATATTATAGTTACACAAAAGCTAACTATTACAAAATAACCTGGTTACATAACATCATTGACATCCTAAAATATATATTAATTACCAAAAGCTTATATACCAAAAGAATATACCCCAACACTTGATTCATGGATTAGCAGACGGAGGAAGAATCCCAATCACATAAGATTTTTTGAAATGACTTGGCAACAAAAAAAAAGTACGAACTTTAATCGAATCAATACCAAAAACTTCAACAGCCCTACCAACATCCGATGGAGACAGGTCAAGATTAATAAGTTCATTAATTACCTCTTGCATTTTCTCATCTGCCATGAATGCAACCTGAGGCTCTATGGTTAAATCTTTGGCGGCTGAGGCATACTCTGCAGACATTGCATTGCAAATGGACTCAAGTTTATATATGTAGGATGAGCCATATCGGCCTACATATATAGACAACAAAAAACATACAAATTATATGAGGGCAAGAACAATCCAAGCAACCAACAAATTCAAGGCTAAACACATCCAAATTGATCCACACAGCATCAACATGTACTACAAATTCTAGCAAAGAAATCAAGATACAAAAGAATATAACCGACTCCTGTACAAAAGAACACTTCTTCAAGTTAACATATAATTTCTCTTGTTGAAGAGCAGCTAACACCTGGCGTAAATGAAGTAAGTGTTCCTTCTAAGTTTTACTATAAATCAAAATGTTATCAAAATAGACCACTACAAACCGACCAATAAAAGAACGGAGCACCTAATTCATAAATCTCATAAATATGCTGAGTGCATTGGTTAGACCAAATGACATGACTAACTACTCATAAAGTCCATCCCCTGTCTTAAAGGTAGTCTTCTACTCACCCCCCTCTCGAATGCGGATTTGGTGATATCTACTCCGTAGATCTATTTTGGTGAAAACCCGAGCACCTGTCATCATATCTAACATATCATCAAGCCTCGATATGGGAAACCTATACTTGACAGTGATCTTATTAATGGCTCGGCAATCACAACATATCCTCAAACTTCTATCAGCCTTGAGGATGAATAAGGCAGGCACAGAATAAGGACTAAGACTCTCTCTCACAAAGCTCTTATGCAATAAGTCTCCTACCTGTCATCACATCTCTATCTGCTCGGTGGGGTTCATCCTATAATGTGGTAGATTAGGTAAAGAAGACTCTGGAACAAGGTCAATAGCATGCTAGATATCCCTAAGAGGTGGTAACCCATTGACAAATTCACGAAGAATCTGTCTAGCATCATTAGGAACCTCATTAGCACTCCCCTTAAGGACATTCCTCACTTCCCTAACAACTACCACGTAAACAACCTTTTCCTTTAGGGCACTTCTTTCAAACTCTTTTCTATTAAGGAGATGGAGTGATTTGGTTTGCTGAATAGGTGTACTACTCTCCTTTGGCGACCCTTTGGGAGACACTCGAGGCCTTACAAGTGCTAAGGTTATCTTTTGCCCTTTGTGCATTGACACATAAGTGTTATTTCTCCCATAATAAGTCACATCATGATTATAAAGCCAAGGTCGTCCTAGTAAAATATGTGCAACATCCATAGGAAGGATATCACACCAAATGCTCTCCTCATAACCCTGAAGGTGGATAGGAACAAAACATCATTGTGACACAAGAATAGATGTCTCATTGACCCAGGCGACACTATATGGCTCGGGGTGTGGTTTGCTTTCAACTTCAACCGAGCAATTGCACTTTGGGCAACTACATTTAAACAACTACCCCCATCAATAACTACCTTAGAAGAAATACCACTAACTTTGCTATAAGTTTGGAATATGGTGGTTCTCTTCCAATCCTTCTCCTTTCTAGGGTTGATATAAATGCATCTCATGATGTTTATTTGCTACCCTAAAATCTCCATGCCCTCATCTGCTGCCTTATCCTCTTTGTCATACTCACCTTTTATCTCACCCTCTAAGTGTCTCTTATCTCTTTGCTCCTTAATGGCTCTAAGATGGCGTTGAAGACACTCAAAGGATTTATGACCAAGCTCATGACATTTAAAACATTCATCTATGTTCCTAGACTATGAGAATGACATTAGAGCCTTTCCTTTCCCAGGGTCTCAAACTGGTGCGCTCGTTGTATTACTAGCCTTAAAGGTACCCTGTGAGGTGGGGAATGAACGACTCTGTGAAATACTACGACTGCTAACCTGACTAGTATATGAAGAAATTCTTCTCTAAGGAGAACCCTTCAACCTATACTCTTGCTCTAGAGCAGCCTGAAAAATGTCATCTAAGATGTTGACTTGAGTGAGCAAAATTTCATGTTTAAGCTTAGGTCTTAACCCATTCTTAAGCCGGATGATAGTCATTCGGCTACTCTCATTAACCTCACACCTCTGGATTAACTCTCTATATTTACCAATATATTCAGCAACAGACATGGTACCCTGAATCAAGTTGTCTAGTTGCTTTATCAACCTATTAGTATGTCCTAAAAGTAGGTAGTGCCTTGTTAAGCACATTTTTATTTCTACCCAATGTCTAATAAGTGGTTCCCTTAAGTTCTCTAAGTCTCTCTCAACACTACTCCAGAACACATCAGCTTGCTTAACAAGCTTCATTTTGGCAAAACGCACTCTACGTGCGTTAGACATATCATACCAGTCAAAGAATTTGTCTATATTGGATAGCCAATCAGTGAAAACATTTGGGTCAAACCTGCCATCAAACTTAGGAGCATCTACCTTGATCTTCATAATGTCATCATCACGACCGTCATATGGGTCATAATTCCTATGGTCACAATGCCTATGGTCACAATGCCTATAATTTCTACATTCTTCATAGTCATGGTCTCGATACTCGGGATAGTCAATATCCCTATGGTCGGGGAGCATATTGCGTCTAGAACACTCATGAACATGATCAGAGGCCCTGGGATCAACTAAGTTTTCCACATCTCTCTTACCCTCTCTATGCTCAACTACAGGTGGTCTTTGCTCTAACACACGGACTCTTTCAGATACAATATTGCTTTGCTCATTAAAGTTTAATTGCATCTCATCTAGTTTAGCAAGTAAAAGAGTTGTGTTATCATCTAGAGTTTGTTGGGTGACACTACTGTTATCATTTGGACCATAATGGGTACCTTTATGGGTAGTCATGGTGCAATGCAAAACCGAGAATAATCTAGAAATTTAATTTAGACAACTAAATTATAATTCCAAAACATATGCACTTGCAAGCTAAAAAAAAAATCAATGAGAAGATCAAGTAATATGCCACAAAAGCAAGAATAGTATGCAATGAAAGAGAATAAATCAATTGAATCTTTTGAAAGTTTAATACTACGCTATAAATTGCAATCTAAGTAATAAAAGTATATAATCCTAATTTTCAAATTCTTTTTTTAATTAAAATAAAATAACGTAGAAAGATTAGGATTAAGTTGAAAGGTTTAGGCTGTAAAAAAAACAAAAAGAATTAGGTTACATCCCTTATAGTTCACAAAGTAGTAAGTAACGGTTGGGTGTTTGACGTTTGGACGACTGTTGCAAAATTGAAATTGCACAATTGCTGCAAAATTGAGGCCCCACGTTGTTTTCCAGCCTTCTGTTTGTCTTCTTAGACGTTTGTTGCCAGCTGCTTCTCATGTAATCACGCAAAGTGGTTGCGGCCCCACAAGGAAAATTAAACAACCAATTTGGTTGGAATTCTATTGACTACATAGGAATTTGGAAACACTAGCAGACAACCTTCGGCGGCCCACAAATTAAATCAAAGCTATTCCAACGTTTGTGTCTGTAGATAATGTAGGAATTTGGAAACACTAGTAGACAACCTTCGGCGGCCTACAAATCACTCAAACCTTTTCCAGACGGCTAAATTCTTTTGAATGAAATTGATATAAGAAAATTGGAAACAAGTGCGGCTGGGTTATTGAAGGGACGACGGCTATTGAATGGAAGAAGATTGTTGCCAGCTAGGGTTTCGAGGTTTGTTGATGGTTTTCTAAGAATTTTCAGAACCTTGTGGCTCTAATACCAAAATGATGTCGAACAAGTAACTGATGAAGAATAATAACAAGAAAATAAACTAGGGTGAATTAATCGTAAAAAATTCACTACCCCTAGGATCCTCAATCGCAAAAGAGTAAAAGATGGTCGCAACCAAAGGGTATACTCAATATTGATAATCAAAGTCTGCCTCTGACATAAGGGACTACATCCATATTTATAGAAAAATAAGAAACCCTAATACTAAAACTCTAATGAAACTAAGCCCAGTAGTTATTGGGCTTTATTAAAGCAAGCAACATCAATACCCATAAAAAATGCTCATCTATCCATATCAAACCAGAAAAAGAATGATCAGAATCATTGCAATGTACTAAAGGTGCAGAAAGAAACCAGGAAAAAACAGAACACGTATCAATGTGCTTCAGTCCAAAAAAACCAGAAAAAATCATGAAAAAACCAAAAAAAATGCGCATATAACCATATCAAACTAGAAAAAGAACTATGTTAATCATTGCAATGTACTAAAGATGCAGAAAGAAAGTAGGAAAAAACAGAATATGTATCAATGTGCTTCAGTCTACAACAACAGAAAAAATAAGGAAAAAAATAGAAAAATGTGCATCTATTCATATCAAACAAGAAAAATAACTATGTTAATCATTGCAATGTACTAAAGGTGCAGAAAGAAACTAGGAAAAAACAAAACATGTATAAATGTGCTTTAGTCCCAAAAAACCAAAAAAAAAAAAAGAGGAAAAAAACAGAAAAATGCGCATCTATCCATATCAAACTAGAAAAGGAACCATCAAAATCATTGCAATGTACTAAAGGTGCAAAAAGAAAATAGGAAAAAACAGAAAACGTATCAATGTGCTTCAGTCAAAAAAAAAAACCAAACAGAAAAATGGATCAATGTGCATATATCCATATCAAACCACAAAAATAACCATCAAAATCATTGCACTGTACTAAATGTGCAAGAAGAAACCCGAAAAAACTCAAAACGTATCAATGAGCTTCAGTCCAAAAAAACCAGAAACAATCTAGACAACAAAACCGATGTTGATTGTTTATTTAGGTATTAAAAGGGCAGCTGCCTTTCCAACCCTTGTTTGTATGACTTATAATTAACTTCCCAATTTAGTAATACATACAATAATCATGTACTCTACTAGCTTGCAAAGATGTAAAACCAAATGCAATGAACCATATAAGCATTAAGCATGATCACGTAGGATAGTAAAAACAGTTGAACACCAACATCCAAAATGCAGTAGAAAGTTATGCATAAATGTCAAAAACTACAAAATCTATTAACCTTGAGAAGGGCATGTCAGTAAGGAATTCAAGGAACTCAAGGAACCACAAAATTTGAATTCAAGGAACCTTGACAAGCAAACTAAAGGAATTCAATTCAGAAAACCTAAATTCAAATTGGTGTGCAAAAAGTCCCAAATATTTATAAAAAAAAACAACCACAAAATCTGGCAAAACAATAACTAGAACATAAACATACCCAAAAAAAATACCAGAAAAAATGCAGAACATAAACATAGCCAAAAAAAATACCAAACAAAAAAAATTCTAGAACATAAACATACCCAAAAAAAACCAGAAAAAAAAAACAAAAAATACCAGTAAATTACTAGAACAGAAAATTACCCAAAAAAGATAAAAAAATTCCTCCAAAGTCAAGCACACACAACGATTGTTCAAAGTTTGAGATTCCTAAAAAAAAAAAAGAAGAAGGGGAACGGTAAACTGAAGGATTGACACTCGAAAATCCAAACAAAAAAATGATAATGTCGAAAATGGAGGACTTGATGGTTTGGGCTACTGATTGTTTGCTATTGTCAAAAAAATTATTTTATTTTGTTTTGTTGTCTGATGGCAAGGGAATGAGAGGGAGGACGTTGATCACCCTGAACAAGAAACTGTCAAACATTGAAACAAAATCTTTACCACATAAACAAAATCAGAGACACAAAAATACACCAAAGAGCTAGAAGACCTCTAACCTTAAACAGGATTTGCACTTTAAGAAGATAAACCTTTCTTTAGGCCTAATCACATGATCTCATATTATAAAAGGTCCCAAATTGCTACTAATTTTCAGTGATTCATGCCTTAAGGGAAATATTTTGGGAGAAGTAGCCTGAAAGACAAAAAGTAACAGTCAGTCAACAGAAAGTCGTGAAAAGAAAAATTACTTCACTTCTACAAACAATTCTCAAATGAAGCAATATACTATACATAGGCATGCAAATAATTCAAAATCTAGGCTGTCAACTGAAACTCATATCTGTTTGGAACTCAAAGTCACATTCAAGTTGTTTGACAAGAAGCCAAACATTACCATTCTAATTAAATTCAACCTAGCCGCCAGGCAGAAAATTAGACTTCTCTAGTTCGGCTCAAATCTCGAATAAATGATGACTTCATAGATTTGGGTTCAATCTTACTAATCAATTAATGAGCATCCACAACCAAATTTGAGTACTTGCGGTTATGTGCATTTATCATAGACGCAGGATAAATAGTCTGTCAATATACTTAATAAACAAGTAAGTCTTGTATTGTTTCAGTTGGTTATATCCAATTCAGATTAAACACACATGTACTAAAACCCTCTACATATTTAAGTCTAAAATGAAAAAATAATAGAACATATAAGCCAATACCAAACAAGAAATTTGTCTCACAAATTTCTCATCCAATCAACAATTTCCTAGCTAAAATTCACAAAAAAAAACCTAATAACTTAATTTGGAATCATATAAAAATGCAAAATCCAGCAAAGTACTATTTGTTCTTTGATCTGCACACAAAATAAGGAAGAAAAAGGTTTTTACAAAAAAAGGAGATGAAAAAGAAAACTAATGAAAAATTCAAATTTGAAGACAAACCAACAGAATCGTGTTATGCCAAAACCACCTGTCATCTTCCTTTTTTTGCATCTTCTTTCTATTCTTTCATCTATGTACAAAATAAGAAAGGAAAATGTGTAAAAAAAAAAAGGAAACAAAAGAAGCAAAAACAATAAAAAAGGGACAAATTCCAGGAAAAAAAGAAGAAGAAAAAAAGGAAAAAGGGACAAAATCCGAAGGAAAAAAACCATTGCGTTTTTTTTTGCATTTTCAATGTTTGTCATCATCATCATAATTTTGTTGTGTCCATTCTTGATTTGAACAGAGATTGAATGCTGCTTCCCTCTTCTATCTCAAATTAAAAGTGGGTTTGAGGAAGGAAAGGATCTTGTCATCAGTGTCATGTCTGCAACTAGGGAAGGACAAAACACACTGATTCCCTAAACTACCACAAAACTGCAAAAAAAAAAAAAAAAAAAAAAAAAGATGTGGCTGGAAAACTGCAAAAAAATTTGACATTTTCCAGCTAATTTCGGCCACCATCGACCTCTGGTGTTCTGGGCCCCTATGCGATTGACGGCCAAATGTTGGGCTGGTGTGGATGATGAGGATGAGGATGATGATGATGATCAAAAATGGTGGCAAGAAAAGGTAAAAACCCTAGAGAGGAAAAAAAGAAAGTAAAGAAGGTGAAAAGAGGTGTGGCAGTAGGAAAAGGTAAAAGCCCTAGATAAAAAAAATGAGAGAAATGACAATGCCACAGCTTCTGTTTTAGCAAACTTGGAAGGTCACAGGTGTGTAGGGAGGGGGGGGGGGGAAACGTCCACGAGTCATTATCTAGAACATCTTGTTCACACATTTATAATATATGTTAATAATAATAAGTAACTATGCACTAAACAATTTACAATTTACAATTTACAATATGCTATTTCATTGTTGAAGAATAAAAAAGTATTCCAAAAATCTCTTATCGGTAGAAAAGCCTAAACATTATCTTATCCTAATTAAGCTTAGATACAAAAGACACAAGACCACACACGCAATAACCAAAAAAGAAATCCCAACTAAAAACATATGCTTATCCCTTATAATAAATAACTCACCCCTCATCCCTTCCATTGTTTTGCCACGAAAGAACCATCCAACAAGCATTTAAAAAGCATAGTAATATAAATAACCAAATTCAAATGCCAAAGCAAAACCAATAACGAGATCAACAAAGCAAAAATGCATACAAAATAAAATATGGCGAAACCCAAATCATCACACAAGTACAAACGAAGTCCAAATCTACAGTTATCAAACACTAAATAAATTTTAAAAAATGCAAATAATTTATGAAATGAATGTTGACAATTAAACTTCTCCATAGACAACACCAGTTAACAATTTTCTCTCACAAGCCAAGTTCTTATTTTTTTTCTTTTTTTCTTTTTTTTTTTTTGGTCCAAGTGCTACCCAATTGGGTTGAATTTAAGTGCAGAGAACTTAATCACCAAATCAAAGAGGTACATGATACTAATCTTTATATTTTTAAATTGGTGCCAAAGATTGAACCTTGCACCAAACCAAAGAGATACATGACACCAATCTTTAGATTTTTAAATTGATGCCAATGATTGAACCCTGGACAACCCCAGTCTTCTGTCTTAATGCTCTTATTGGTGATTACAATTCAAGTTCTAGGGTCTGCAATTTATCCAATCCGAGATGTGTATACTTGTCATATGAGGTAGAGTGCTTTGTAAAATACTCCAATGCTTAAATTAGTGAGAGGTTTGTATGTGTTTAATCCATAAATAGAGAAAAAAATGTACCATTTCATGATGCCCTTCTTTTCTTTTTATACTTCTTTTTAGGTTTTGAATTTCAGTAACATTCTGATAATAATGTCCTAACACAATTTTGAATTTCAATAACATTCTAATAATAATGACTTGATATGATTCTACCTCCCAACCAGGGAATTCTTATCAAATACCTATTTTGATTAATAGAGATTAGCTTTACGTCATATCACTTGATGATTTTATCAAGATAAAGATTTAACACCACTTAGTGCAAGATGAAATCAAGTCTTTTGTGCAACTTGGGGGTGATGGTATCCTTAAAAAACCTCCTAGGGGGTAATGGTCACAATACCAAAAACCTATATCGACCAAACTCAAGAGTTTGAATGGCCAATTCAAATTGGTGAACGTAAGCACTTTGTGGCTAAGGATGGATGTAAGTAGTATAAAGGTAATGAAAAGTTTTATAATATAAAAGAAAGGGACGACAAAGGAAATGTGACAAATGACAACAAGAATGACTAGAAACGAGGGTCGCTGTCAATAAAGAATGAGCCTGGTGTTATTTGACTGATAGACATGATATTAGGAGATCTCACTTCATAATATTCAAGCTTGGTTTGAAGAAGCTATGCTAGGCTTACCCTATAGGGTAGATAAAAGTGGTTAACTATTATAATTTAACAAAAACCGAAAAAAAGGACAAAAAAAAAAAAACAACACCAATGTTAAATGAATTTCCTCTATGGTAGATAATATGTTGTCATCATTAGGAAAGGATTTTTTTATGATAGATAATACTACTATTATTGGGGGCAGAGGCAAGACCCAAATAATAGAGGGGCCAAACTTTTTTTTTTCCAATAATAAACATTTAAGTTGATATTACATCAATAATATAAGTATTTTAAACTATGTAACTTAGGAAACATAAAGTGAATAATATGAATATTTATTTTAAATTTTATAAAAAATTTTGAAAATTAGTTTTTTATTTTTATTTAGAACAAATTTAGTACTTTTAGATGCGAAAGGGTAGATTAAAAATTCTTTTAACTTTTCTAGAGACAAAATACGGGAAATAAAAATTATTAAGAAAGGGGAAAGTAAAATAAGAGGGATTTTCAAATCTTTTTTTTTTTTTGCAGGGGGTGAATTTTAATAAAAAACAAAAAAAATTAAATTTATAAGACTAATTCTTAATTTTTTAAAAATTGATGGGAACATACCCACCCTTTTAGATGATGGATTCATTTAGAAGAAATAACAATAGATGTTGATCAATTTTTTCACTGATATTTATCATCACATTTACCTCAGGAAAATGTTTATACTACTACTTTGTTTGGATGGTTTGTTGATGTCCATCCATTCAAGGAGAGTGTTAGATTTTTCAGCCCACCATAAAACCTCCATATGCTCCTTGCTGGTTTTGAGAGAACTATCTTGAATTTCAAATTTAAGTCTCTTGTGTAGTTTTTCTAAATTACTAGACATGCCTTTGTGCCTATTTTCCCATGTGTAGGGGTGTTATATTAAAAATTAAGTTTAAGTTGTAACATTGTGAACGATATTAATGCTTATAAATCCAAAATGTGTCCATACAACTTATTAGTTTAGAAATAGGTCCTTGCTTTCTAACCCCTTCAAGATTATCATTCTTTCTCTCTAGCTTTTTTAAGAGATAGATTATTTTCTGTTAATGTCTAATGGCACAATTGAAAGGTTTGGAAATATAAAAAAGAATTAAAATGAAAGAACTTGGGAAGAAAAAGCTTAAAAGAAAGAGCTAGAAAGAAATGAGAGGAAAGAACAGAATCAAAAGAAGAAAAAAATATAACTAAGGGGGAAAAAAGAAATTGGAAAAACTTGAAATTTTGAATTGGAGGTGTAGAGAGAAATAGAGGAAAAGTAAAGAGAATAAATTTTTCTTTCTTTGTTTCAGGAGAAAATCTTTCTTGCGAAAGCGAAACTCCCCCCACCTGTCCCAGAGACCCCTTAGCCAGGTGAGATGTAAATCGAGGGATGTGCACGAGTTAGTAGAGACTTGAGGGAGAGAGCCAACGGGCCAAAACCCTAGGATAGACCCCCACAATATTTCAGTAGAAAATCTGCCCCACACGAGATTCAAACCTGCGTTGCCAGAAGATTTTTCCTCACGTCACCTCAAACTTACCAACTCGTCTATGCCCTTGGGGGCGAATAAAGTTTTCTTTCTTCTTCCCACCACCCCCATTGTCAACTAATGGCAACAATATTTATACTTTTCTTCTCTCCAAATTTGCGCTCAAAATTGTTCCTAAAGTCCAAAGTAGTCAATTAGGCCACTTAAAATCCCTCAAATTGTAAAAGTAGATTTAAAAAAAAAATTCTAGGCTTGGTCTTTCCTTTTTTCTTCCCCTACCAGTACTATTTTTCATTTAGGTCCTTGATGGCTGATGCCAAGGCGTGAGTGAGCAGAAGATTTTTCAAACTATTCGCCACTCGATGGATCTATTCGGTGCCCAAGTGGAAGGGCCAATGGCCTATGGAGACCAACCAACAAAGTGGAAGTAAAAACCTTTTGAAGCATTTGAGCTATAATTTAAAACATTTAGTTTGCAAATAAACCTTTGCAACCATTTGAGACTCTGACTCAAAACATTTGAACCCGTCCAACATTTTCTCGAAAAAGATACCAAATTTATAGTATTATTTTTTTACCAATGTCATTATTAATTTTTTGTTGATCTTTCTTTACACTAACTGAATTTAATTTTAAAATATTCTATTATTGTTTTTAATTTCTTCAATGCCCTGTTACAGTTGATCGGGGAGAGACGTAATCCATACAAGCTAAGAAACATAAGAGAGGCAAAATCTTGGACAAATTCTAGAGCAACAATGGAATTGGAAATTGAATAGAGCCAAGTAAGGGTGGTCATGGTTTGGTTAAACCGAATAAACCGATCGAAAAAACCGAGTCGAAAAACCAAAAAAATCAAACCGAAAATGAATTCGGTTTATTCGGTTCGGTTTTAACCAAACCGAATAAGTTATTCGGTTTTCGGTTCGATTTTTGGTTTGGGGTGCTGAAAACTGAACCAAACCGAATAAGGAACCGAACCGAATAAGAAAACCGAACCGAATAAGGAAACCGAATCGAATAAACCGAATAAAACCAAATAAAACCGAATTTCAAACTTTATAAATATATTTTATATATATAAGTATAAATATAAATATATGTTATTTTATAGAATAGTTATGGTTTATAGTTTATAAAACTATTGTAGACTTTGTAGTTATGTAGATATATTTTTGTATAATTAATTTATTGTTATTATAAAATTTATCATGTATAGAATTATATACTATATTGTTATCATTAATATACTATCATTAATATTGTTTTCATTAATATACTATATTGTTATTATAAAATTTATTGTTATTTTATAAAATTTATCATGTATAGAACTATATTTATTGTTATCATTAATGAATAATGATATGGACAATATAATGAATATATAGTAATATTAATATAGTATATAACTATATACTATATACTAAACAATTTTACTATATATTATATACTAAACTATATACTAAATAATTTTACTATATACTAGTATAGTTTATACAGTAATTTTAATTTATCAATTTATTTAAAAGTTAAACAAATATGAAATATCAAATTACAAATAAAGAAAAATAAAATAATGCATAAGTTGACAAAGTTGTTAAAATGTTAAGCATCTAGAAGATGTAAGGCCTGTAGGCTGTAGGCTATATAACGTACTAGCATGTAACTATATAGTATGCAATTAGCCGATTATTATGTTTTATATATTTAATTAGAATCAATATCATATATTCATAATATCATCAATTATTCAATATAATAGTCAATAATTAATAATTTATTGTTGTTAACTAAGTGATTACTAAGTATTAACTATTAAATGACTGAGTGTTGAGTTTTTGAGTAATCAATTATAACTATATAATATTTACTAATGGTTATTTATTCAAAATTCTAAATTATTTATAATTTGCAAATTAATTATACGTATTTAAATCGAGTCAAATATCATAATAATTAATACTTATAATTAGTTATTATTGATCAAGTAATTATTATTACAACTAAATTCTAACCTAGTTAAACTTATAATACTAAGAAGTACTAACATGTTTCATAGTTAATACTTAATACTAACTTAGCTATAGTAATATGTTAATAACTAATAATGATTAATGAATAATGAGTACTAAGTTTACTAACGAACTAAGCACTAAATTAGTTAGTACTTATTTAATACTAACTTAGTGTTGAATAATACTTAATATACATAAGTTAATACTCACTTAGTTAACACTGATAAGTGATAAGTAAATAAGGAATAAATTACTAATTAGGCATTAACTTAGATAATACTATGAGTCTATGATTACTATCTTAGTTTTGACTTTTGAGTAATAACTAATAAGTACTAACTTAGTAACTTAGTTACTTAGCTAATGCCTAATAGGCTAATAAGTAATAGGCTAATAGTTTTGAGTAATAACACTAATAAATTAATAATTACAATATGCAAATGATTTTTATATTACAATTACAAATGATGAGTATTGAGTCATAACTCATAAGGAGTTAAGGAAGTTTGTAAATTTGTAATGCTTTGTGAATATTTGTTTCATGTTTGAAACCGAATTTGAAAAAATTATTTGTGAATGTTTGATTTGAAACCGAATTATTTAATTTATTTGTGAAATTTTTATAATAAAAAAAGAAAAAAAGAAAATTGGTTTATTTGGTTAACCAAATTCCTTATTCGGTTTGTAAAACCGAATAAAACCGAATAAACCGAATCGAATTCTTATTCGGTTTTATTCGGTTTAAACTGAATAAAACCAAAAACCGAATAAGAAATTCGATTTGGTTTATTCGGTTTTATTTGGTTTTCGGTTTGATTTTCGATTAGAGGGTTCTAAAATATCAATCTAAATAAATCGAACCGAATAAACTGAATAAACCGAAAATCAAACCGGTGACCACCCCTAGAGCCAAGGGAAGTAATCAAGTTCTGTAGAGTCACCTCTTAGATGTAATGATCGAAGGCTGAAGACATGCTGCAGCTATTATATATATATATTTCACAACCTATTGAAAATTAATAATAGAGTTTCAATTAATAATAGAGTAAGGATACAGACAACGGCTAAATAAAGTAATATGTAACACCATCGTAGTTGTCCATGTCAATTAAAATTTCATGTCATTACTCCTTAAAATTCTCCGTCTACAATTTTTTTCCTACTTCAGTTCTTCGTCTGCACCCTTCTGAAAACAACGGCAGTGTCTTCTTCTCTCCACCGGCCACACTATTCTACAATTCCGTTCCTTCAAGCCCTCACTTCCATTTTAGTTTTTCAGTTTTTCATCTGTGCCCTTTAGCAAAACACACACAGATTATTCTTTTCTACCCACTTTTCGCCACCCTTAACGTTTTGCAATTTTTTGCCTTCAAGCCCTCACTTCTATTTCAATTTTTCAGTTCTCCATCTACTGGCTTCGGCAAAAAATTGCTTCTGGCAAAGGAAAAAAAATTGCTTTAAGAAAACAAACATCATTCACATATTGCCATAGAAATAGCGATTGGAAAAAATCGGGCAAAGAATTGCCATCAAGCTTCTTCTTCTCTCTTCGAAGACGGAGAAAACACACACAGACGAACACAGACAGGGAAAATACACATAGATGAACATCGACGAGCCATGGAAGGGGAAAAAATCCAATCCTTTTACATGGGGCTGATCTTCCTGGAATATTTTGCCTCCAACTGATTGACTTTATTTGAATTTTGTGTGAACTTCGCTCGGGATTTTGTCAAGTTGGGGTGTTCATGTTGGTCAATGTGTGTTTTTGTTTTGCGTTTGTTTTTCTTATTGAGTGTTATTGCATGTGGTTTGGTTTGGACTTTGGGCTAGTGATTTTATGGATTGTGCTTAAACATGCTCGTAAAGAAATCGACTTTAATCTAAATTGCAATTTGTTGAGAAATTTTGTTGACTTTGAGTTTGGAACGGGTTGATGTTTAGGTTGTTTTTGAAATAAAAGTTATTACTTGGTGTTTTTCTTTGACTGAGTAAGTGTAGATTTTTGTTATCTTCAGACTCTCATGTATGTTCAAATTTTGATTTTTTTATTCCCTTTCCTTTAGCACTTCTGATAAAGGTCTTGTTTTTACTTTATTTGCTAATTGATAATGTACTACGAGCCTAGAAAGGAGATCTTTTTGGTTTCATTATCTAGTTTTGTTATTGTGGTTTTTTTATCGCGTTTATGCATCTCATTATGATAGGTACAGATTTAGAGCTAACTGATGAGAGGAAAAGCTCTCAATAGGTATGAGTCATTGTGACTGACTTTTTGGAATGGCTGGCAATGCAAGATTTGAGTTGAATTCAGTTAGGCCTGATGCAGTTTTTGTTGGAAACTATGCATAGAGGGGGGGTTATTCTGGTCCAATTTTGGATAGATCAGGGAGCTTCAGGGATACTTCTGATGGCCGTATGTTCTCTTTTACAATTTCAATTCAGAATCTTCCAATTATAATACGTGTTCTTTGGACTTGACACACAAAAATTGTGTTGGTTCAGTAGGGATGTGCTTATTCTCTTCCAGTCAACAAAACTGGGAATGGATATTCCCAATTGTTAATCTTGTCTTCTAAAACTAGGGACTGGGTGAAGGTATGTGACAAGCTTCCACTAGCAACTTATGAGTTCAGGGGTGGCTCTAAGGTTTTTTTCAATGGAAGCCTTTATTGGGATTGCCTTGATGGTCACATTCTTGTGTGCCATTTTAATTCAAACGGAAAAGAACCAGGCTATATGTTCATTAAGGCTCCACGGGCCATACTCAGTAGGTGTTTGTGGAAATCAAAAGACAAGCTTCACTGCTATTACCATGGAGTTGGAGATGAGTTTCTAGGATAGACCCTTTGCAATGATGCTGGGGAGGAACTCAAATGGAAGAATGAGGATTTTGATCAATTGAGGAACTTGACTAATGATATTGGATCATTCACTGGGTTGACTATAACAAAGAAAGTATCACAGTCTGAGTTTAAGATAATTTCGTACGCTCCTGAATCCAAGACTGATGTTTATGCATATCAATGGAAAGCCAGGGACTAAAATACCTTGGTTGCTTTGGAGTCCGGTCCCAGCAATCCCAATGCTGGGTGTTGCCTTATTCTCATAGCTTGGTACCCATCCAAACTACAAAAGCAGCACTTGATCCAACAGTAGAAAAGGACATCAAAATGCCAAACAAAACTGGGAGAGCAAATATTGAATCAGAAACAGGGAGCGAAACAAAGAGAGTTAGAGGTAGATGCAACAAAAGGATGCCTCGTTGCCAAGATTTTAGCGTTGAGGATTAATGTGTTGGACTTTGTTTAGCTCTTGAATCTTTAATTTTTTTCAATAGTAGTATTTATGTACAAAGATGTATCTCTACGGGATAATTAGTTACTTTCTACTAGTGATTATGATATGCTCCATCTTACTTTTTCTTCACAAAATATTGTTGGTTTAAGTGAATGTTTGACTATGATTTTTCTTTGGAGTGGTATTATTGTCTACCTCATGCTAGCCTTATTCAGATAGTATCAGGATATACTAAGAAATTTGAGTTCTAAATATTATGTGGGGACAAAACAAGCTAGGAACCATGCAAGGAGGACAAATTGAGGGTGGCTTAAAAAATGTAAGTTCTAATAGACAGCAAATTCTCTATTTACATAGAATAAGAGAAAAGGAATCAAGAGAGAGATTGAATCTTATATCTTATACATGCCTCAGTGTACATTCACTCAAATTTTTGAGTTAGCAAACAAGACATAATGAAACTGAGTTCATTGTTCAAAGACTGAAAAAAATATAACCACAATGATGCACAAACAAAGAGTTAAATATCATGTGAGTTACTTGCATTTAAAATAAGTGAACTGTTGAATAAATAGATGAGAGCAGAAGTAGATGTTTAGAAAAAAAGATTACTTAATGACGTGTTCCAAAAGGGACAAAAAAACACGGAGGATTTGAGAATATAGCAGGTCCACCGAAGTCTTTTGCAAAAATAGCAGGTTGACCAAGTCTTTTGCATCAATAGCAGGAGGAGTATAAAACCGACGGGAAAATACCGAAAAACCCCTGACACTTATGAACTTCATCTTCACCTTTCTTCTGCATTCTTTCTTTCATTCTTCATTGATTGAACATGCCATTTTCACGGTGCGGTGCGTACATGAAATCAAATCCACGTACAGGTTAATTCGTTGTTAATAATTAAAAATGTAAACTACATCCCGACCGACGAACAAACAAAATCCCGACGTCTCAAACTGGCAATTGGATATTTGAAGATGGCCGAAGACTTATTAAGGTTCTACGACAAATAAGGAAGGAAGTCGGCATCTGTTAGACGAATAAACGATAATTAGTCGACGTTTCGCCGAGAGGTTAACCGACTTGTAGACGATCTTTAGTCGAGGTTTTATCGAGGCTTTTTACGACGTTTAGTCGAGGTTTTGTTGATTCTAAGTCGATGTTTAATAATCCCGCCCACTCGTATTATCTCGGCGATATAAAAATTTACGGAATTATTATTTGAAAACCGCGCCCACTCGTATTCTCTCGACTGATCGTTCTCCCATCATCACTCACGACGCCGAAGGACACGGAAGTAACATTTTTCAACCGATTGTTATTCTCTGATCTTGATAACCCATATAATCCACCATTTACACCATATTCAAGCATTGCAAACTAAATGGCACGTACTCGAGGTGGACGTCCGGCAGTTGGCGCAATGGAGCAGACATCAGAGAAGCCGACTAAGGACAAGAAGAAGGTTAGTTCACATGTTGCTTCATGTTTGTTACGTTTAGAAATCATAGTTCGAGGAAGTTTTGAGGATTCGTATCGGATACTTCCATCTTATTTGCATGTGATGAGTGAGATGAACCCGGGAACTGTTGTTGAAGTATGTCGCAAAGAAGATGGGTGCTTCAAGTATTTATTTTTCGCATTTGGTGCATCGATTCGTGGATTCCAGCGGCACATGCGGCCAGTTATTGCCATTGATGCTTGCTTCTTGAAAGGAAAATATCCCGGTTCATTACTTGTTGCAACTAGCATAGATGGTAACAACCAAGTATATCCTGTGGGTTGGGGAATAGTTGATTCAGAGAATGACGCGTCGTGGGAGTGGTTTCTTGAGAGGTTAAAGACTTCAATTGGCTCCGATATGGATGGGTTGGTATTTGTATCTGACCGACATAAGAGCATCGCCAAAGGTATTGCCAACGTTTTTCCTAATTCCTTCCATGGAGCGTGTATTTATCATCTAAGCAACAACCTCAAATCCAAATTCAAACAAGAAGCCTTGATCCCATTATACTTTAAGGCTGCAAAGGCTTACACTATTGCTGAATTCAATGAGATGTTTGGAATTATTTCACTACAAAATCCACGGGTTGGCGAGTATTTAAGAGAAGTGGGGTTTGAACGTTGGTCAAGGGCACATTCTGGTGGGAGACGCTATACAATAATGACATCCAACATTGCTGAATGTCTAAATGCACTGTTGAAAGATGCCCGCGAATTGCCTATTCATTCCTTGGTGGACTACATCCGTAACACACTCCAAAGATGGTTCCACGATAGGCGTACAGCTGCGGGGGAAATCAACACAATGACCACACCATATTGTGAAGAGTTAATAGGATCAAGGATGAGAGAAGCACAATCCTATGTTGTTGATCCGGTCGATATGAATAGATGGTGTGTAAGGGATATTGCAAACCGTCCAGCTACAGTGGATTTGCTTGAAAAGACATGCACGTGTCGAGTGTTTGATATGGATCAACTCCCATGTGTGCATGCACTAGGCTGCGACTCGGCCGTCAAATTGACCATTACACCTTATGCTCGCAATTTTATCACACTGCTGCAATTATAGGCGCTTATGCGGAGCCTATTATGCCCGTTGGTGATCCTAAGGCTTGGATTGTGCCAGAAGAAATTTTATCCATTCAACTATCACCCCCAGAACCAAGGGCTAAGAGTGGTCGGCCCAAGAAAAAGAGAATTCCTTCAACCGGCGAGAAAAAAATGGAGAAGAACTGTGGTCGTTGTGGACAGCGCAGACACAACCGGCAAACGTGCACAAATCAATTAGTTTGTAGGGACTAAAATTGTTGACACTATCTTGTTTGATGTAATGAATAGTTACAGTTCATTATCCGTATTATGTTTTATCAATTAATCTCTCAACTGCTATCCATCTTGTTCTAAATCCGAAATAGTTTAGAATAATTGGACTTGAGAGCACCTACAATAGTTTGCATGTGAAAAGTGTGAGTGACTGTGTGACTTTGGCTTAGGTAAGAATTAATGGAACGAGTCCAGAGAATTGTAGCTATCTCAATTGTTTGGAATTGGTTTAACCATTTCACCTACTCAATGCTGTTGTCAATTTGATATGGAACGCTATCGTGCCCAGTCGGTTGAGAATTAGGTTTGGTTTGAATGCTAGGTTCAGGCAAACGAATTTGGAAAACAAAAATCTACTTGAGCTAATCCAGTAGATTTTTGGTTAAATATTTGAACTGATAAGAATGTTGCTTAGTAACCTGTGATCGAGAAGCATTGATAGAAATCGTATTCCCTGGATTGGATTCTTGGTAAGATTCTTATTCACATTTGTTTATTTTGTTGAAAAAATAAAGAAGAAATTTTTAGTTGGCTTTATATTTTAAATTTTATAAGTAGTTTTCTGAATCCAAAACCCCTCTTTTGTTTATTGCTAAGAACTTTGAAAAAAAAGTTCCCTGAGGGATTCGACCCGGTCCACCTTTTACTGCAGTTAATTGTGAGATCGGTAATTAATTTTGGGGGCTTCGATAATCCAGCCAACACCATCAAGAAATATGTGATAGAAATGTAAAAAAATGAAAAACAAAACACATGGAAATAACGAGATATTGTGCTAAAGCCTCTTAATTTGTACTTGTTTTAAAAAATTATAAATTGTTTAACAAAATGCATAAAGCTCTATATGAAGGAAAGCTCCAAAATATTATGACTCTTGTTGCTTTTTTTCTTCCTTCTCTTTGACTCATTATATTACAAAACACACAAATCAAAACAGTAGAAAACCTTATTTTTTCCTACCAGTAGATGTTGAAGGACTTATATTAGTTTCTTTTATTTCAATATCAAATAAAATAACAAACCTCGATTTATCCAACAGCAATAACATGTCATTCACAATAAGATGTAATATGTTCATCGACGTTTAAAATGTCTACTAAACATCGACTTAGAGTCGACAAAACCTCGACTAAACGTCGTAAAAAGCCTCGATAAAACCTCGACTAAAGATCGTCTACAAGTCGGTTAACCTCTCGGCGAAACGTCGATTAATTATCGTTTATTCGTCCAACAGATGCCGACTTCCTTCCTTATTTGTCGTAGAACCTTAATAAGTCTTCGGCCATCTTCAAATATCCAATTGCCAGTTTGAGACGTCGGGATTTTGTTTGTTCGTTGGTCGGGATGTAGTTTACATTTTTAATTATTAACAACGAATTAACCTGTACGTGGATTTGATTTCATGTACGCACCGCACCGTGAAAATGGCATGTTCAATCAATGAAGAATGAAAGAAAGAATGCAGAAGAAAGGTGAAGATGAAGTTCATAAGTGTCAGGGGCTTTTCGGTATTTTCCCGTCGGTTTTACACTCCTCCTGCTATTGATGCAAAAGACTTGGTCAACCTGCTATTTTTTCAAAAGACTTCGGTGGACCTGCTATATTCTCAAATTCCTCAAAAAACACCCTACATCTACAATACCGCCTCACATGTTCAAATAAATTCCCGCAAAATGTCAGTTCACTATACCAGTCAGCTTTTCTACTTTGGAGCCATTGTTATTGCATTTGCTCCCAGCTAAATGATGAAGAGGCACACCTGCTGCAACGCTTACATTCAAACTCTCCACCCATAAAGGACTGAACTCTTCACTTGGAAATCCATGCTCCTCTCGGACCAATACAAGATCCAATAGGCAGCAAATTCTCTGCTTTATGGCAATAAGCGAATCAATTATAGGCAGATTCTGTTTTTGGCCTTCAAACATCGGCCGACTTGAACTCTTAAACAACTTGACGAGGATGTAGTTGGCAGCCAGAGATGAGAGTCAAAGAAGAAGGAAGATGAGTTCATTTTAGACTATGACATTGAAGATTTTTCTTCCCGGAAGATCACCCATGTAAAAAGATTGGATTTTTTCCCTTCCGTGGCTTATCCGTGTGTGTTTTCCCGTCTGTGTTGGTGCGTGTGTTTCTCCATCTTCAAGAGAGAAGAAGACGCTTGATGGCGGTTCTCTGCGATTTTTTCCAATCTCTATTTCTATGGCAATATGTGAATGATGTTTGTTTTCTTAAAGCAATTTTTTTTCCTTTGCCGAAAGCAATTTTTTGCCGAAGCCGCCAGATGGTGAACTGAAAATTTGAAATAGAAGTGAAGGCTTGAAGGCAAAAATTGCAAAACGTTGAGGTGAAAGTGGGCGAGAGAAGAAGAATCGTGTGTTTTGCTAAAGGGCACGATGAAGAATCGAAAAACTAAAATGGAAGTGAGGGCTTGAGCAGGAATCGCATATGATATGGCCAGTGAAGAGAAGAAGACACTGCTGTTGTTTTCAGAAGGGCGCTAGAGAACTAAAGTATCTAAAAAAATTTGAGATCTGGAGAAAAAAATTGCAGATGGAGAATTTTAAGGAGTAATGACATGAAATTTTAATTGACATGGACAACCATGATGGTATTACACATCAATCGCTATAAGAAGTCGCTTTATTTAGTCGTCATCTATATCATTACTCATTAAGACTTCCTCAGTTGAGGGTGGCAGGAAAATAAATTGGCAGAACAAATATTCCAACAGAACGATTAGAGTTTGGAAGGGGAGAGGAGAAAGATTTAAAAAAGAGTGTAGTTCATTTTTTCTCAGATCTTACGAAGGCTAGCAAAGAGTCTATTTATAGAGCTGCATGCAACAAGGTTTGAGAAAATAGTGCTGTACATTGGAGCAAATATGCAGAACGTTAGAGGATTTGACGCAACACGATTGAAGGAATCCGCTTAGTACGTGGTCAACATTCTAATGTCATGAGGATGAAGGTTGGGACGAATTCAGCCAACTCTGCAACATTAAGCACTCAAGAGGATAAGTTTTGACTTAAGAAGGAGTGAACCAAACAATCATATGAATAGCTGACCAAGTAAAACATTGGTTGGTAAAAGCAAAGCATAGTGTTGGATGTGCAAAAACAAAACAAGATACAAACTTGGAGAACGTGGTCAACAAGGCAGCACAAAATCTAGAGCCAACATTCCACAACTTTGAAATATTCAACATGGACAAGTAGTCTGACACCTTTACTACTTGCACGGGCACTAAATGAGTTCATAGTGAAGAGATGTGCTTGCTGGAGTAAGGATTGGGTTTGTGGGGGAGTAGGCTTTAATGTGGTAGTGTATCTATGAAGGGAGAGGTTTATTGTGTTCATGAATACTATCCCACATTGAAAAAGTAAAAGAAACTATGGCACCTAATAAGTGGAAAGGACCCAAAACCCATTAGTTTAAGTTTTCGGATTCAGGTGGGCTTCTACTGTTTATTGGGCCGATTTAGTTGAGCTCCCTATGTGTGAAACCTCCCCAACAGGATTCTCCTATTTACTTTGGTTTTGGACACCTGGTTTTGGACACCAGTGACTATTGGAAGTAAGTGATACTTAACTACTTCAGACCAGCCTTTTGTTCTTGCTGAACTTGTTGTGGGACTATGTTCATATAGGAAGCATTGTTTGGATTACTTGATTCCAGTTTATGACATGAGCACTGAAGAAGCACATCTAGGTTCTCATGGGCGTGTTTTTCGAAATGGACTGCCTGAGTAAGCTTCGTTGTGCTCCATACTCCACTAGGGAATTCCCACAACATGATCTTGTTGTTTTCTCTGGTGTTCACATTTACACGGCTTCTTTGTTGTTTGAACCTCTGGATACAATCTGTATTGGTGTGCTTGAGCTTGTAGATGTGCCAACGCTTGGATCACGAGTCATTTTACAAGTATGTTGTTGAACATTTCTGAAATTCTTAGGGTATCTTTTGAACTCCTCTTACTTTGCTGGACTACTTTTTTAAGAGGATAATGGAGATTAGTTGTGGAGAAGGCTGGAGTGGTATTCTTTTTAGCATTGTTTCATGAACTAGATTATGGATTCAGAGTCTTGGATGTTATGAAGTTGTTTTCTTATCTTGAAATCTAGATAATTTTTAAATTGGGAATGAAGTTTGACACTATGCCTACTTTCTTTGGATATCTAGCCTCAAGTTCAATTTCCAATTAGACTTGTGAAATCAGAATTCAACAATCTTTCTACAGGCTCATTTAGCAAAATCTTAACAAAGAGAAGAAAGTACTCACTTTAAAGAGTTACGTAAAAGAAAATTCACTCCTTGATATCATCTTTTCCGAAAAGAGCAAGTTCCTTTAGTTGTTTTGTGCAGAAAAGTGTTCAATTTCTCACATCATTTTGTAAACATTAAATATTAGAAGATAAGAACATCTTTTGCATTGACCCATAAACTTTATACTGTAGGAATCAATGTGATTTCCCCCCTAATTCAGGCTTTTTCTATGTTTGCATGTTGAAATTCCAGAAATTCTCTAATCTGTGCTGAAGAACCTGTAGCATAAAATTCAGGTTACAGAATTAGGAGTGGCAAAGCATTCATATTTGCTATGTTTGATGTTGCTCATATGTCTATTCCATCTTGTAAATGAATAAATAAGGACAAAAAGATGATCCAAATTTTGTTTTACAAATTGAGTTTGATGGTCTAAACAAAATACCATCTTCCAATTCTTTTTCATAATTCTAGTCAACTTTATAAATGTACCATAAAAGTTAAGACATAATTAACTAAACTTCAGGATCATGCTAAACCAGATTAAAAGTAAGAGATAACTATATTACTTATGATATTGGAAGTTTTCTTCCTTTACCTCTCTTTGGTTGAGAACTTTTTCTTTTCCTTCCTCTACTTTTGGGTTGTGGGATGAAGAGGGTGGAGGAATTTTTACTATGAATCTTGTAAATTTACTGTTAAATTTCTGTTGTTTTGCTTTTTCCCAATAGGAGGTGGATTTGCGATCTTTTTATATGTATCACTACTTTACCGTGAATGTAAGTTCTGGGAGGCATCTTGATTTTGTTTGTATTTGCTAAAATCCTTCCTCCAATTCTATCTGTGCATCTAACATATGTGATTCCAAAGCAGACTTCTAGAGGTCCACAAAAAGCATTTAATGAAATCCGAAAGGCTTTGGAAGTGGTTTGCAGTACTCATCAACTGCCATTGGCCCAAACTTGGGTTCCCATGTCTGACTCGAGTCACATATCGAAAGTCAGGACTGCTAACAAAGGATCATATTTTTCACATCGCGATGGATATGATTTTGCAGAAGCTTGTAGTATTTGTTGCATACAAAAGAGGCAAGGGGTTGTTGGGAAAGCATTTTCATCACAGGGAGCATGTTTTTGCAAAGACGTACGTCCGTTAAGCATAAAGTATTCCCTAGTATCCTGCGCACGAAAAGCAGGGCTAACTGTCTGTTTTGCTATTTCTTTGCGGTATATTAGTGGTGGAGATTATGTTTACATAGTTGAGTTCTTTTTACCTCTCAATGGAATTGAAAATAGTGGCCTAATGATCTTAGTGGAAATGCTATTGGCCACGATGAAATATCATCTCCAAAGTTTTAAGGTGGCGTCTGGACAAGAGTTGGGAGAGAAACTGTTGGTTGAAGTGATAAAAACTTCTTCAGCTGATGAATTTGATTCTTTTGAAGTTTGCTATCTTACTGGTCCTAGATCCACACCTAATCCTGCAGAATTACAGTATGGAGAAGAAGTGCAGTTTGATGATGCAATAATCAATGCTGTAAATATAGTTCTTGTTGGTAAGTTTACCATATTCCATATGTTAGCTCTACCTATAACCTCAACTTTTAAATGTTTTTAAACAAATAATGAGAGGGTTTTGATCTTAGTATGTTCTTTTGGTTTTTTCATTCACTTGAATTCTTTTTCAATTCTTTTTAAGTGAAAAATAGATCAGTGCTTGAGTACGTGAAAACTCAAATATGGTAACAAGATTATGCACTAATCAATGATTTTGTGCCATTTATAAGAGGACAGCCCATAATTCTTCGTATAGATCCTTGTTTAGGTTGTAGCAGATCCTCACTTAGGTCATAGCTATATCTGAAGTGGTACTAAACAATTTCCAGGTGGAGCTGTTGAGGTTCTTGGAATGACACCTAGTGTTGCTTTTTCTTCATATCCACGGGTAGAATCAGGGGTGTCAATGCCTATGCAGTTTGAGAGATCTTCATATGACAATCATGGTTTTGGCAGAAACATGAATGAAGAAGGCGAGGAAGCATTTTCAGCTGCTCCAGTCTCGATGGACCCTTATGCAGATAAA
The DNA here is from genome assembly GCA_020080225.1 of Gynochthodes officinalis. Lineage (NCBI taxonomy): Eukaryota > Viridiplantae > Streptophyta > Magnoliopsida > Gentianales > Rubiaceae > Gynochthodes > Gynochthodes officinalis. The sequence continues at coordinate 3,606,094 of CM034618.1, read as the reverse complement.
ACCATACCTGGGAGGGCATTGGATCACGGAGAAGGATCCAATGTGTTAGCTGTGGCGAATAAGCTAAATCAGGTACTTATTTATCAACAATATTGCTACTCTTTGCACCACTTAATGCATCTTTTGTCGCCAAGATGTCCTCATCTTTGGTTTATGGGCTTTGGTCCTTTAGAGTCTCTGGCTGTTATGTTCGTTTATTAGTTGAGCCTGTAGTCGGGAGGGTATAATATGGAAGATTGCATGATGGTAACAACATAAACGGTAGAGTCTCCCGACTGTTATGTAAGACAAAAGCATTACAAGATGGAAGATTGCATGATGGTGAAGGCACAATATATAGATCACATTATTATCAAGTTTGAGATTTCACTTTCCTAAAAAAATTCGGATTTGGAGAAGAAAGTGGCAAAGAGACTGAATTTATCTGTTGGAAGTTTTAACATTTAGTATCTAGATGAGGACAATGAGTGGATTTTAGTAGCATGTGATGAAGACTTGAGAACCTAAATACATCAAGATCATTAGGCAATACTATTATCAAAATGAGGGTGGACTAGAGTATGATGCCCAGCATAGACACATAATTTTTATTTTTTTTTCTGGGGGTAGGGCATCTCCAGGATAAAAAAATTTAGTTTTATATGTAAAATGCTAGCAGTTAGGGACTTGAATGAATGTTTAATGGTGACTTTTATGAATGTTTTAATGGTGCTATATCCATCTAGTTTATTCACCTCTCTGTTGAATTTTATGCTTCAATGTCTTAATCAAGTTCGAATAACGTTCATTGCAGAGGTTTGGAAGCAAATCTTCGTATAGTGATGACAGTTTTTTTCAAGTGAAAATAATGAAAGTATTAAAGAAAATACTACTCTCTCATACCTTAAAAATAGGTCCGCTTTGAATTATGTACAAAAAAAATTAATTATTAAATAAAACACATTTAATACATCAAAATTGAACTTTTTCTTTATAACAAAAAAAAAATTTAAAAACGAACTTTTTTTCTTTTTTTTTTAAACAAAATAGAGGGAGAACTTAGGTGGTGTTTGGTACAAGGAGTTTGGGGGGGGATGGAAATGATTGGAAGAAAACAAATTGTTTGGTACAAGGGGATGAGTTTCTTTAAACCTTTGGGGTTGGGTTTTGTGTAAACCCACCCTCCCTTGGGTTTTGAGGGAATGGAATCAAAATGGGTTCAAAACGATATCGTTTTGAGCATATTAAAAAAAACCAACGCTGACAGGCGCTGATGTCCTTGGGGTTGCAAACCCACCAATGGTTTGCAACCCCCATTTTACCTTTTTAAAAAAAACAAAAATTCAATGGCAAATGTTCCTAAACCTTTTTCTGCGGGAGCCTAGATGAAAACTAGTGAAGCATTTGCAGCAATCGCTGAAAGATCCTGGGTTGGGCGGCAAGATTGTTGTATGGGGGTTTGCAATGTTGCATAGGAGTAATTTCCATAGGTAAAGCGCCTCTGATAAAGTGCAGTGCTTTGGAAGCCTGCATAGTGACCTTGAACATCTTGGGAGAGACTGGTACTCAAGTGCAGCTGGTTAGCTACTTTTTGTGCAACAGTAGGGTGTTGACATTGATCTGCCATTTCAAGTTGGAATAGAACTCGAGAAATTTGCAAAAATAGCAGTTTTGAATACGACTTTTGCAAATATAGTAGGTCCAAAATTTTTCTTACAAATATAGCAGGTCAAACGGGTTTGACGTGCAAAAACACAGAAATACCCCTTTATTTACAAAAGATGAGAAACATCATTCAAAATTTTTTCACTTCGAATTTCTCTACCCATTCAATCATTCTTCATCAATTCAATATCCCATTTATTTGACGCTGCATAAATGGCATGTACGGAAGGAGGATAGATATTTTCAAGCAAAAAGGCTACCGTCGTAGAAAAAAATCGCATATTGATTATGGATTTTAGAAGAAATACGATTGTGATAGGATTTTGTTTGATATTTGCTGTAATTGCAATTGCGATAGAGTTTTGTGTGATTTTTGCGGTAATATATTCACGTCAAATTAGACATGAATTTTTTATTCAATAAAAAAAAAGAGAGGTTTTCGACATATATTAAAAAAAATTCGACATTTGTGACCTGTACTCTACAAAAATTTCGACAAAAAAATTGACAACAAATTCGACAAAAAATTCAACATTTGTAACATGTATTCGACAAATATTTCGACACAACATTTGACAAAAAAATTCGACATATCAAGAGACAAAATTCAACGTTTGCTAGACTGTTTGAGGATACCACTTGGCCTTGTCCTGTGCTTGTCCCGCAGTCTGTCCCCGTGGAGGTTCTACCTCTTGACCCATACGACCATCTCATTCTCGTCATCTTGGAGGTCTTGTCTTCAACGATTACTTCTGGAAGGGGAAACGAAAGGTCAATCACCACTGACGATTTCCCAACATTAATGGCCATTTTTGTTTGTTGGCGTTATACAAGATATATGGGACTCGAACTCGTCGAAATTTCTTTAACCTTAAACAACGGCGTTGCGTTTACGGGTTTTAGTTAGAATGACGCCTTTGCCTAATTCAACTGCTACCAAGGCTTACAATTATGGCCACCCCACTTGATAGAGTTAATTAATGGTTTAGTCTTAGATCTTGTCACAACAATAAAGGCAGCGTGCACAAGTCTTCTACGTAAGAAGTACACCATTGGCCGCAAAGACTATGTTGTTTTTTCCCTTTTTTAAACAAATAATCGCTAACACCTTTTAAAAACATAATCTATTTTTAATTTGACATACCACTTTGGCGATGACGGTTGGACATGAGGTATAACCTCCACAGGAACAGACTGGGGGACAAGAACAGGATGCGGCCAAGTGGTATCCTCGAACAGTCTAGCAAACGTCGAATTTTGTCTCTTAGTATGTCGAATTTTTTTGTCAAATGTTGTGTCGAAATATTTGTTGAATACGTGTTACAAATGTTGAATTTTTTTATCAAATTTGTTGTCGAATTTTTTGTCGATATTTTTGTCAATTTTTTTGTCGAATACATGTCGAAAACCTCTTTTTTGTCGAATAAAAAATTCATATCTAATTTGACGAGAATATATTACAACAAAAATCACACAAAACCCTATCGCAATCGCAATTACAACAAATATCAGCCAAAACCCTATCGCGATCGTATTTCTTCTAAAATCTATAATCAATATGTGATTTTTTTTACTGTGGTGGCCTTTTTGCTTGAAAATGTCTATCCTCCTTGTGTTCGTGCCATTCATGCAGTGTCAAATAAATAGGATGTTGAGTCGATGAAGAATGATTGGATGAATAGGAAAATTCGAAGTGAAAAAGTTTTGAACTATATTTCTCATCTTTTGTAAATAGAGGGCATTTTTGTCTTTTCGCAGGTCAACCTGATATATTGGAACTCCTACAGATGAGACATAATTGTCAATTAAAAATTGAGAACACTCTCAAGCCAGATAAACTTCCCAATTCATCAGGGCATCAACACCTGGCCTGCGGCCACGCCATATCAGTGTCACACCAGCCATAGCCAAGCTGGTACTATTTACGCAACCATCATCAAAAAAATACTCACGCTAGTTGGCTTAGCCGTCACTATTCACGCAGTCATTATTAAAAAAAAATTTATATTAACAATAAAACTTATATTTTTAACTATCATACATTAAATAATTAAAAAAAATTTGGAAAATAAATTTGCATTACATTAAAAATAAATTTTAATAATACACTTAAAACATGAAAATAAATACTATAAATTAAATATGAAATACTTAAAACAATTAATGAAAAATAAATTTACATTACATTAAAATTAAAATTTAATAATACACTTAAAACATGAAAATAAATACTCTAAATTAAATATGAAATACTTAAAGCAATTAATGGAAAATAAATATACATTATATTAAAATTAAAATTTAATAATACGCTTAAAACATAAAAATAAATACTCTAAATTAAATATGAAATACTTGAAACAATTAAAGGAAAATAAATTTACATTACATTAAAATTAAAATTTAATAATACACTTAAAATATGAAAATAATTTCTAGTATCATATGTGATTTTCACCAAAACGTTGCCATATGTGTTTAATCAAATCATTTTTCAACTCATTGTGGATTTCTCTGTTGCGAAGTTAATCCATGTTCATCAAATAATTATTCATGTTGAAAAATCTTTCCGTCGAGAATAGCAGAGTATTATTATCTCTTCCTGCTCTATTGCTGCATTCTGGTTGCTCCCCAATGAATGTTGAAGGATCAACGTAATATTCATAGTTAATTTGTTCATCCTTGACGATCATGTTGCGTATTATAATACATGCATTCATGATACGATGCAATATATCCTTATCCCATGCGAGTGTTGGATATTTAATTATCCACCAACATACTTGTAGCACTCCAAATGCCCATTCAACATCATTTCAAGTAGCTTCTTGGCATTGGGAAAACAATCTATGTTTATTTGTTAGTGGTATTGGGATTAATTGAATGAAAGATGCCCATTTGGAATATATACCATCCGTTAGGTAGTATCCCATGTTATATTGATGGACATTAACCGTCTATTGAACGGTCAGTGTCCTACCAAGTAATACTTCATTAAATATAGGGGAACGATAAAGCACATTTAGATCATTACACGAGCCTGGAGTACCGAAAAATGCATGCCAAATCCATAAATCTTGGGAATCTACAGCCTCAAGTATTAATGTAGTTACACCACCACACCCTTGATACATCCCCTTCAATACCACTGGACAATTTTTCACTCCCAATGCATGCAGTCAATGCTTCCAATCATGTTCGAGAATCCGTAAATTTTACCAATATGCAATAGCCTTCTCATATCTGCCGGGGTTGGCCTCCTCAGGTATTCAGCACCAAACACATCGATATTGCCTTGACAAAAATGAAAAATGCACTATCTGGACGTACTTGCAGCAATGCGCAAGTACTCATCAATTAAATCTGCAGAACTTCAGTAGGCCAACATTCGTAATGCAGTTGTGCATTTTTGTAAATGTGTAAAACCCATTCTACCAGTTGCGTTAGGACATTGTTGAAAGTAGTGAGAAGTTTGTAGTCCTTCCACTATACATATGAAGAGACTTCTATCGATTCTGAAACAAATTCTAAACAGCCTAGCATCGTATATAGGACGTTTGGCAAAATAATCATTCCAAACGCGAATTTGACCGGCTTCTCAATCCATATCAGGACGACGATCGGGATTTTCGTTTCATCTATGCTTTTTTCTAGACCTTGTTGTATATTCTGCATTCTCCACATTCACACTAGCTTCGTAAATTTGCATGAAAGTTTCATCCAACAAATTATCCAGTTCTACATCGATTGTGTCAAAATCATATGAAATTGGATCCATTTTTTGGAAAAAAAGAGAGAGTTTGAGAGATAAGAACATCATATTTTGCACCAAAACTATACAAAATGCATGTCAATTTATAGAGAAAAATATTTTATCATCATAGGTAATTTTTTTTTTCTTAAAAAAAGGATGAAATGCTTGTTGCAAATCGTTGGATGGTTTACAATGGGCAGTACATGTGGGCGTGTGTCACGTCACCCTGTCAGCTAAAATTTTTTTAAATCAAATGACGTTGTTTTTTCGGGAAAAAAAAAGTGCTGACATGCGCGTCAGCGTGTCAACGCTGACTATCAATGTGTCAGTGTGGACTGCTGACACACTGCCTAAAATGACGCCGTTTTGCATTCTTTTAGCTCAAAACGATGTCGTTTTGACTGCAATGTGGTAGAAAAAATTAAATTGGCTGTGCCTCAAGGCCGTGGCAGAGGGCACGAACCGCGGCCATTGAAATACTGTAGCCATGCCACATTAGCATTTTTGCTAACTGGGCATGGCTGTGGCCACCCACGGCCAACCCCAAAAGGGGCTGTTGTGGGTGCCCTCAAGAGAAGTAATGGCTGTAAACAAATACTTCATATGGTGTCAGAATTTCAGACAGTTTCATTAGCATCTTAAGTAGCACATCTCATCAATCAAGTTTAAAGAACAACCCACAATAAAATCAGACCAAAATGATCATTCCAACAAATGACACTGATACTCAATATACACCATAATGGTAAGTTAAGATATTTAAATATACAACAAATGTACACATTTTCTGATCTGGTACACCCACCCATAGCGAAACCACTATAAACATCTCTCATACTCCAAAAAAGACAAACCCTTCAATCACATTGTTCATACACCTTACTCCTCTATAATAAGTAACTATGCACTAATCAATTTACAATTTACAATATGCTATTTCATTGTTGAAGAATAAAAAAGTATTCCAAAAATCTCTTATCGGTAGAAAAGCCTAAACATTTTCTTATCCTCATTAAGCTTCAGATACAAAACACACAAGACCACGCACGCAATAATCAAAAGAGAAATCCCCACAAGACCATGCACGCAATAATCAAAAGAGAAATCCCAACTGAAAACAATTACTTATCCCTTATAATAAATAACTCACCCCCCATTCCTTCCACTGTTTTGCCAAGAAAAAACCACCCAACAAGCATTTAAAAAGAGTAGTAATATAAATAACTAAATTCAAATGCCAAAGCAAGACCAATAACGAGATCAACAAAGAAAAAATGCATACAAAATATAATACGGCGAAACCCAAATCATCAAAAAAGTACAAACGAAGTTAGATCTACAGCTATCGAACACTAAATAAATTTTAAAAAATACAGATAATTTATGAAATGAATGTTGACAATTAAACTTCTTCATAGACAACACCAATTAACAATTCTCTCTCACAAGGCAAGTTATTTTTTTTTTCTTTTTGTCCAGGAGCTGCTTAATTGGGTTAAATTTAAGGGCAGAGAGAACTTAATCGCAAAATCAAAGAGGTACATAATACCAATCTTTAGATTTTTAAATTGGTGCCAAAGATTGAACCTTGCACCAAATCAAAGAGATACATGACACCAATCTTTACATTTTTAAGCTAATGTCAAGGATGGAACCCTGGACAACCCCAATCTTTTGTCTTGATGCTCTTGTTGGTGATTACAAGTCAAGTTCTAGGGTTAGCAATTTATCCAATCCAAGATATGTATACCTGCCATATGAGGCAGAGTGCTTTGTAAACTATTCCAATGCTTAAATTAGTAAGAGGCTTGTATGTGTTTAATCAATAAATAGAGAAAAAATGTACCATTTCATGATGCCCTTCTTTTCTTTTTATACTTCTTTTTAGGTTTTGAATTTCAGTAACATTCTGATAATAATGTCCTAACACGATTTTGAATTTCAATAACATTCTAATAATAATGTCCTAATACGATTCTACCTCCCAACTAGGGAATTCTTATCAAATGCGTATTTTGATTAATAGGGATTAGCTTTACGTCATATCATTTAATGATTTTATCAAGATAAAAATTTAACACCACTTAGTGTAAGATAAAATCAAGTCTTTTGTGCAACTTGGGGGTGATGGTATCCTTAAAAAACCTCCTAGGGGGTGATGTTCACAATACTAAAAAATTGTATCGACCAAATTCAAGAGTTTGAATGGCCAATTCGAACGGGTGAAAGTAAGCATTTTGTGGCTAAGGATGGACGTAAGTAGTATAAAGGTAATGAAAAGTTTTATAACATAAAAGGAAGGGACAACAAAGGAAATGTGACAAATGACAATAAGAATGACTAGAAACGAGGGTCGCTGTCAAGAAAGAATTAGCCTAGTGTTACTTGACTGATAGACATGGTATCAGGAGATCTCACTTCAGAATATTCAACTTGGTTTGAAGAAGCTATGCTAGGCTTACCCTATAGGGTAGATAAAAGTGGTTAACTGTTGTAATTTAACAAAAACTTAAAAAAGGACCAAAAAGAAAAAAAAAACAACATCAATGTTAGATGAATTTCCTCTATGGTAGATAATGTTGCCATCATTAGGAAAGGATTTTCTTTATGATAAATAATACTACTATTATTGGGGGCAGAGGTAGGACCCAAATAATAGAGGGACCAAATTTTTTTCCCAGTAATAAACATTTAAATTGAAATTACATGAATAATATAAGTATTTTAAACTATGTAACATAGGAAACATAAAGTGAATAATATGAATATTTATTTTAAATTTTATAAACTTTTTTGAAAATTAGTTTTCTATTTTTACTTAGAATAAATTTAGTACTTTTAGATATGAAAGGGTAGATTAAAAATTCTTTTAACTTTTTCAAAGACAAAATACAGGAAACAAGAAATTATTAGTATAGGGAAAAGTAAAATAAGAGAGGGATTTTCATTTTGGCAGGGGGGAGATGGGTTGAGAATTTTAATAAAAAAAATTAAAAATTTATAAGACTAATTCTTAATTTTTTAAAAATTGATGGGTACTTACCCACCCTTTTAGATGATGGATTCCTTTAAAAGAAATAACAATATATGTTGATCAATTTTTCACTAACATTTATCCTCACATGCCTTAGGAAATCTTTATACTACTACTCTGTTTGGATGGTTTGTTCATGTCCATCCATTCAAGGAGAGTGCTAAATTTTTCAGCCCACCATAAAACCTCCATATGCTTCTTACTAGTTTTGAGACAACTATCTTGAATTTCAAATTTAAGTCTCTTATGTAATTTTTCTAAATTATTGGGCATGCCTTAGTGCCTACGTTCCCATGTGTAGGGGTGTTATATTATAAATTAAATTTAAGTTGTAATATTGTGGACGATATTAATGCCTATAAATCCAAAATATGTGAGTACAACTTATTAGTTTAGAAATAGGTCCTTACTTTCTAATCCCCTCAAGATATGATTCTTTCTCTCGAGCTCTTTTAAGAGAAAGATTCTTTTCTTTTAATGTCTAATGGCTCAATTGAAAGGTTTGGAAATATAAAAAGAATTAAAATGAAAGAACTTGGAAAGAAAAAGCTTAGAGGAAAGAGCCAAAGGGAAATGAGAGGAAAGAACATAATCAAAGGAGAAAAAAATATAATTGAGTGAGAAAAAAGAAATTGGAAAAACTTGAAGTTTTGAATTGGAGGTGTAGAGAGAAATAGAGGAAAAGTAAAGAAAATAAAATTTTCTATCTCATTCTGCTCACCCCTATTATCACCTAATGGCAACAGTAGTTATACTTTTCTTCGTGTCCTAAAGTCCAAAGTAGACAATTAGGCCACTTAAAATCCCTAAAATAGTAAAAGTAGATTTTAAAAATAAAAATTATAGGCTTGGTCTTTCCTTTAGTTTTTTTTTTCCCATTTTTCTTTTTTTTCCCTTTCCAGTACTATTTTTCATTCAAGTCCCTGATGGCTGACGCCAAGACGTGTGTGAGCAGAAGATTGGTCATACTATTCGCCACTCGATGGATCTATTCATGTCTTCCGCCCAAGAGGAAGGGCCCATGGCCCATGGGGACCAACCAACGAAGTGGAAATAAAAAACCTTTGAACCATTTGAGCTATGATTTAAAACATTTGGTTGCAAATAATCCTTGCGCATGGAAACTTTCGATTGCCTTGGCACTGTGCATTTCACCTAATGTTTCCTCTGACTTTTCATCCCTTGGGGCCAACAATCTTTATTGAGAGAGATTTGTTGATGTATGTAATAAGTTGGCTGAAAGAAATTCCAATTCCGGTTTTCACTATGCAAACTGGATTTAGGTGTCACAAAAGCTCTTGGCTCTGACTCAAAACATTTGAACCCCTTCAACATTTTCTCGGAAAAGATACCAAATTTATAGTATTATTTTTTACCAGTGCCATTATTAATTTTTTATTGTTCATTTAATTTTAAAATATATATTCTATTGTTTTTAATTTCTTCAATGCCCTGCTGTGGTTGTAATTTAATTAAAGTACAGCTATTATATATATTTCACAACCTATTGAAAATTAATAATAATTATTAAATAATATAGGTAGGTTTTTTTTTTTTCTGGGTGAAGTCCACATTAGCCAATCATCAACAGCATGTAAATATAGTTTGTCAGCACCACATTTGTTTTCACTTCTACATCATCAAACTAACCTATAATTTTTAAAAACTAATTAATAGAAATATTTAATGTAAGATAATCCCATATTTTTTTAAAGTTTCGTAGTATTCATTGTTTCATTTTAGTAAAATAAGTCTTCAAATATATATGCTCCCCTTTAGCTAAAAAATTTCCTATAACTTCAAGTTTGAAAATTAAAATTTTAAAAATGTATAGTAAATATTTCAATTTCTAAAAATTGAAAACTGAAAGGCGAAAGCAACACAAGGCCGAGGTAGCAAATTAATCTCCCACTTGTGCTTTTATTTATGCATAAAGTGAGCAAAGTGACTGACAGTTCAGAAAATGAGGGTTTTGTTGAATGTCCTTTGGGTTGCATGATGACTTTTTTGTACTGTTTGAGCTCTTCCTTGATGGCCCTTTTTGAACCATTTGAGATGTTCGGCAAATTTTCTGAAGATCAGAGTAGAAGGGAAAATGATGTAGGAAAGCCTTAGACCTTTTGACCTCCTATAAATTTGATTTGCAGCCCCTCCCCGCAGTCTGCGTATAAATGAGAGGAATGGAGAGGTAGGAATCAGTCACGGGGCTAAAGAAGAGAAGTTTCAGTTGCTACCACTGGGAGAATTTCATAGGGGCTCAAAGATATCACCCCCTTTATATAGGAGAGGCAAATCCTATCTTAATCTCTCAATATTTCACTACATGATTTATTACATATCCAATTGCTACTTTTATAGTTCACCTTGTCACAGGTAATGTTTAGTAGTATCAAAATATGCAACTCCTCGTTTGGCGCAGGAGTCTTCGGGTTATCAAAAAAAAATGCGACTCCTCATGTTGGGATTTCTAGCGATCTCAAGTCTAAGGATCATTTACACCATCATCAATATGAGATATGCTTATAACAATTCATATAATAATCCATGTAATATTTCTCATGGCGAATCGATCTAGTATGTAGTTCTCTAACATGTACCTATGTGTTGACTTAATATCTCATATCATGACACATTTCATTAGTCACTACACAACTAGTCTTAATGCATTATCATTGTCCCATTAATGATAATACTTGACTATGGATAATTTTAAAATAATTAAATTTTAGGGACATTATTATATTTATTCACAAAACACAGATATAGAATAAAACATAATAATAAATTGCCATAAATTAAAAGCGTTAAGATACAATATATGCCTAACCATCATCACATAATTAGTTTTTAGGGCATAATCCAACAAGAAAGTCCAAACAACAAGAAAACTTGACAATTAAACTTTCCCATGAACAACAGCAATTGACAATTCTCTCTCACAAGCCAAGTTCTTTTCTTTTTTTTCTTTTGGTCCAAGAGCTACCCAACTGGGTTGAATTAAAGGGCTGGAAACTTAATAATCAAACCAAAGAGGTACATGACACAAATATTTAGATTTTTAAATTGGTGCCAAGAATTGAACCATGGACCAACCCCAATCTTCCATCTTAGTGCTCTTGTTGGTGGTTACAAGCCAAGTTCTAGGGTCATCAATTTATCCAATCCGAGATGTGTGGACCTGCAATATGAGGTAAAGTGCCTTGTAAAACACTCTAATGCTTAAATTAGTAAAAGGTTTGTATGTGTTTAATCAATAAATAGAGAAAAAAGGTACCATTTCATGTTGCCCTTCTTTTCTTTTTATACTTCTTTTTAGGGTTTGAATTTCAGTAACATTCTGATAATAATGTCCTAACAAGGTTGTTAAACTTGATTTTTACGTAAAATCGATGGAAGGTCCACAAATTGTAATATTCTACAAATTATGAAAATAATATAATGAATATATTATATATATTATATATATTATATGTTAAATTTATAAATTATAAACTTCCAATTTGAACGAACTTGAAGATAGACTTCAGCTTTTCAAATGAAGAAGGGAAAAATACAAATTGACCACAAAAACTACCACTCCACGCTATTTGCCTTGGACTTCAATTCAAACCTTCCCACTGAGCTTTCAACACAACATTTTTGGCACTAATAAAGCCAAGGTGAGAAATTGAGAGTGGACATTGGATTAAAGAATTTGAGCACAATGAGATTCAAACCTCTAGAATTAAAGCTACCAACATAAGAAAGGGTTACACAAGTTTTAGTGGCATGGAATTCAAAAATTTAACGTAATTCAATACAAATAAATGAATCAATGATTCATAAGGTTATAAATCCCATGAATTTCAAAATCCAACATATGCAATATGCATTTAACTCCACCATGGTTAATGGATATTTACTTCTAATCCTTAATTTCTCCGATTTCATATCCCCCCTCACAAATGCAAACCCAAAAATTCTTATTCTTTTAAAAAAATAATAATAATGATAAATGAAAAAAAAGAACAAATATCAACATCATCAAAGAAGTGACTGAAGTGGCTAAATTGTTCACCACATTTCTCGGAAAAACCTTTGTGAATCTAACCATTCCACAATTTGAAGTGGGCACAATCAAAGATTAATTTGGGATGGCCATCACATCAATTTCTTCCCGAGATTGATGGAACCCATCCTCTCCATTTCCTTATCTTTAAAAAGAATACATCTTTGCTTCTTGCTATTTTGTTCGTGATTGAGGCATTTTATCAAACACTTTGACTACACTTTCAGTGATTTTGAGAAAAGAGTAATGATACAAACACTAAATAGAACAACTTCTTATACGACTGATATATGAAACCAGCATGGTTGTCAATGTCAATTAAAATTCCATGTCATTACCCCTTAAAATTCTACATCTGCAATTTTTTTCTCGAGATCTCCAATTTTTTTTTCCTACTTCAATTCTCCGTATGTGCCCTTCTGAAAACAACAGCAGCATCTTCTTCTCTCCACCGGCCACACTGTTCTACAGTTCCATTCCTTCAAGCCCTCACTTCCATTTTAGTTTTTCAGTTTTTCATCTGTGCCCTTTAGCAAAACACACACAGATTCTTCTTTTCTGCCCACTTTTCACTAGCCTCAACGTTTTGCAATTTTTTGCCTTCAAGCCCTCACTTCTATTTCGATTTTTCAGTTCTTCATCTGGTGGCTTCGGCAAAAAATTGCTTTTGGTGAAGGAAAAAAAATTGCTTTAAGAAAACAAACATCATTCACATATTGCCATAGAAATAGAGATTGGAAAAAATCGAGCAGAGAATCGCCATCAAGCTTCTTCTTCTTTCTTCGAAGAAGGAGAAAACACACACAGACGAACACAGACTGGGAAAATACACACAGACGGACACAGATGAGCCATGGAAGGGGAAAAATCCAATCCTTCTACATGGGGCTAATCTTCCTGGGATATTTTGCCTCCAACTGATTGACTTTATTTGAATTTCGTGTGGACTTCGCTCGGCATTTTGTCAAGTTGAGGGGGTGTTCAAGTTGGTCAATGTGTGTTTTTGTTTTGCGTTTGTTTTTCTTATTGAGTGTTATTGCATGTGGTTTGGTTTGGACTTTGGGCTGGTGATTTTATGGATTGTGCTTCAACATGCTCGTAAACAAATCGACTTTAATCTAAATTGCAATTTGTCGAGAAATTTTGTTAACTTTGAATTTGGAACGGGTTGATATTCAGGCTGTTTTTGAAATGAAAGTTATTACTTGGTGTTTTTCTTTGACTGAGTAAGTGTAGATTTCTGTTATCTTCAGACTCTCATGTATGTTCAAATTCTGATTTTTTTTATTCCCTTTCCTTTAGCACTTCTGATAAAGGTCTTGTTTCTACTTTATTTGGTAACTGATAATGTACTACGAGCTTGGAAATGAGATCTTTTTGGTTTCATTATCTAGTTTTGTTATTGTGGTTTTTTGATCGCGTTTATGCATTTCATTATGATAGGTACAGATTTAGAGTTAACTGATGAGGGGAAAAGCTCTCAATAGGTATGAGTCATTGTGACTGACATTTTGGAATGGCTGGCAATGCAAGATTTGAGTTGAATTTAGCTAGGCTTGATGCAGTCTTTGCTAGAAACTATGCACAGAGGGGGGGTTATTTTGGTCCAATTTTGGATAGAGCAAGGAGCTTCAGGGATACTTCTGATGGCCGTATGTTCTCTTTTACAATTTCAATTCAGAATCTTCCAATTATAATAAGTGTTCTTTGGACTTGACACACGAAAATTGTGTTGGTTCAGTAGGGATGTGCTTGTTCTCTTCCAGTCAACAAACCTAGGAATGGATATTCCCAATTGTTAATCTTGTCTTCTAAAACTAGGGACTAGGTGGAGGTGCGTGACAAGCTTCCACTAGCAAGTTATGAGTTCAGGGGTGGCTCTAAGGTTTTTTTCAATGGAAGCCTTTATTGGGATTGCCTTGATGGTCATATTCTTGTGTGCCATTTTAATTCAAACGGAAAAAAACCATGCTATATGTTGATTAAGGCTCCATGGGCCATACTCGGTAGGTGTTTGTGGAAATCAAAAGACAAGCTTCACTACTATTACCATGGAGTTGGAGATGAGTTTCTAGGATGGACCCTTAGCAATGATGCTGGGGAGGAACTCAAATGGAAGAATGAGGATTTTGATCAATTGAGGAACTTGACTGACGATATTGGATCATTCACTAGGTTGACTATAACAAAGAAAGTATCACAGTCTGAGTTTAAGATAATTTCGTACGCTCCTGAATCCGAGACTGATGTTTATGCATATCAATGGAAAACCAGGGACTAAAATACCTTGGTTGCTTTGGATTCCGATCCCAGCAATCCCAATGCTGGGTGTTGCCCTATTCTCATAGCTTGGTGCCCATCCAAACTGCAAAAGCAGCACTTGATCCAGCAGCAGAAAAAGACATCAAAATGCCAAACAAAACTGGGAGAGCAAATATTGAATCAGAAACAGGGAGCGAAACAAAGGGAGTTAGAGGTAGACGCAACAAGAGGATGCCTCGTTGCCAAGATTTTAGCGTTGAGGATTAATGTGTAGGACTTTGTTTAGCTCTTGAATCTTTAATTTTTTTCAATAGTAGTATTTATGTACAAAGATGTATCTTTACGGGATAATTAGTTACTTTCTACTAGTGATTATGATATGCTCCATTTTACTTTTTCTTCACAAAATATTGTTGGTTTAAGTGAATGTTTGACTATGATTTTTCTTTGGAGTGGTATTATTGTCTACCTCATGCTAGTCTTATTCAGATAGTATCAAGATATACTGAGAAATTTGAGTCCTGAATATTATGTATAGACAAAACAAGGTAAGAACTATGCAAGGAGGACAGATTGAGGGTGGCTTAAAAAATGCAAGTTCTAATAGACAGCAAATTCTCTATTTACACATAATAAGAGAAAAGGAATCAAGAGAGAGATTGAATCTTATATCTTATACGTGCCTCGGTGTACATTCACTCAAATTTTTGACTTAGCAAACAAGACATGATGAAACTGAGTTCATTGTTTAAGGACTGAAACAAACATATAACCACAATGATGCACAAACAAAGAGTTAAATATCATGCGAGTTACCTGCATTTAAAATAAGTGAACTGTTAAATAAATAGATGAGAGCAGAAGTAGAGGTTTAGAAAAAAAATTACTTAATGACGTGTTCCAAAAGGGACAAAAAACACCTTACATCTACAATACCGCCTCACATGTTCAAATAAATTCCCGCAAAATGTCAGTCCACTATACCAGTCAGCTTTTCTACTTTGGAGCCATTGTTACTACATTTGCTCCCAGCTAAATGATGAAGAAGCACACCTGCTGCGACGCTTACATTCAAACTCTTCACAGCCATAAAGGACCTGAACTCTTCACGTGGAAATCCATGCTCCCTCTTAGACCAGTACAAGATCCAATAGACAGCAAATTCTCTGTTTCTATGGCAATAAGCGAATCAATTATAGACAGCAGATTCTGTTTCTTGGCCTTCAAACGTCGGAGCCAACTTCAACTCTTAAACAGTTTCGACGGGGGATGTAGTTGGCAGCCCAAAGACGAGAGTCCAAGGAGGAGGAGGAAGAGCTCATTTTAGACTATGACATTGAAGATTTTTCTTCCCAGGAAGATCAGCCCCATGTAAAAATATTGGACTTTTTCCCTTTCCATAGCTCATATGTGTCCGTCTGTGTGTGTTTTCCCCATCCATGTTCGTCTGTGTGTGTTTCTCCATCTTCGAAGAGAGAAGAAGAAGCTTGATGGCGGTTCTCTACCCAATTTTTTCCAATCTCTATTTCTATGGCAATATGTGAATGATGTCTGTTTTCTTAAAGCAATTTTTTTTCCTTCACCGAAAGCAATTTTTTGCCGAAGCAGCTAGATGGAGAACTGAAAAATTGAAATAGAAGTGAGGGCTTGAAGGCAAAAAATTGCAAAACGTTGAGGCTAGCTAAAAGTGGCAGAGAAGAAGAATCTGTGTGTGTTTTGCTAAAAGGCACAAATGAAGAACTAAAAAACTAAAATGGAAGTGAGGGCTTGAACGAATGGCATTGTAGAACAGTGTGGCCAATGGAGAGAAGAAGATGCTGTCGTTGTTTTCAAAAGGGCGTAGACGGAGAACTGAAGTAGGAAAAAAATTGGAGATCTGGAGAAAAAAAATTGCAGATGGAGAATTTTAAGGAGTAATGACATGGAATTTTAATTGACATGGACAACCACAATGGTATTACACATCAGTCACTATAAGAAGTCACTCTATTTAGTCGTTATCTATATCATTACTCGTTGGGGAAATTAGCCTCGTCCGAAACGGCTTGAACCACGGGAAATTCAATTTCATCATCAGATGAAGATTCATCACAAAACAAGGTAAGGTTAATTGTCGGGAGGAAATTTTGGAAAGTGGAAACTTCTTCAACAATCAACAATGTACAAGCAAAGGGATTATACTATACTTAGAAAGTCAGAATCAATGTGAATTCAGACAGAAAAATTAGTATGATTCTTCTCATGTCGAGAAGGAATTTATCGAACCAGATGTTGTTGAGGAAACTCCAAGATGAAAACTCAGTCTCCGAATGGGAGAGGGACCATTCTCACAAAAAGTCAAGAAATGAAGAGCAAGACACTGTAATCTCTTGCATGGTTGTGGTGACCAACCAAGAGTGGTCCCAACATGATCAATGAGAGTTTGTGTGTGGAATTGTAGAGGTTTGGGAAGACCCTCTACAATTTCCCAGTTGAGGGAGTTTATTCATTCCCACCTGCCCGAGTTAACTTTTATTTCTGAAACCAAGAAAAAGAGAAAGTTTGTTACTACTGTGTGCCGCGGGTTGAAATACCATGAAAGATGGAGAGTGGTGGATCCGGAGGGAACAAAAGGAGGCCTGCTGGTACTTTGGAATGAAAATATAGGCATAAACAAAATAATTTCCACTAGTTTCTGTGTCCAATTGGAGTGTGAGCTCAAAGGTGAGAATAGAATATTTTGGGCTGTTTTTCTATATGCTAGTACTGACAGCAAGACAAGACAGAAACAATGGGAGTATCTTCAGCAACAACGTCATGGTTAGGGAAACATGTGTTTCTTGGGAGGCGATTTCAATGATATCTTATATCCAAGTGAGAAGAAAGGAAGGAGAAAGAGAACTACGGCAAGCTGTCAACCTTTTCAAACATTTGTGGACAACATGGAGATGGGAGAGGTAAGGTCCATTGGAAAGAGCTTCACATGGGCTAACAATAGAGAGGGAGAAGGTTTTGTAGAAGAAAAGCTAGATCGTTTCTTTGGCTCCCCCCAGTGGCTACTTAGTTTTCCGAGAGTGAAAGCCCTTCATGTCGAGAGGCAATCATCAGACCACTCTTTAATAATGATGGACACTGATCCCACTGAGCATAGACCTAAGAAGAGATTCATTTTTGACAAAAGATAATTCAAAAAAGAAGAGGTGGGCAGACTGGTAGAAGCTACTTGGTAACGAGAGCAAAGAGGAACACCTATGTATCAATTCTGCACCAAAGTTGGAGTCTATAGGGTGGAGATTTTAAAATGAAGCCAACGGCACATGGACAATTCGGCCAAGCAAATTGCAAGCATTAAGACCCAAATGGAGGCACTATCAGGTCAAGGGGGCAATAGAAACTGGCAAGAATGGGGGAAATTGAAAAGAGAGCTCCATAATGCTTACCGGGAGGAGGAGGTTTATTGGAAACAAAAATCAAGAGTCCAGTGGCTTCAAGAAGGAGACAAAAATACGAAGTTTTTCCATGCTTCAACCATCAATAGGAGAAGATAAAATACCATTAACAGATTGGTGAGAGGCAACGGGAGCATTTGTGAAAGCAATCAAGAAGTTAAAGAGGAAATTCTCACTTTCTATGCCGAACTCTTCTCTATCTCTAGTCCGAGCCTTCAACATGAAGATCTGGAGGGGATCCCACTATCAATCACTGTAGCTATGAACCAAAGACTCACAAGACCTGTTGAGGAATTCGAAATCAAAAAAGCTCTATTCAACATGAATCCTAATAAGGCCCCTGGGCCAGACAGTATGACACCCCTTTTTTTTCAGCACTATTGGAATGTGATTAGAGTTGATCTTTGTCATGCTGTTAAATATTTCTTTGAACATAAAACAATGCTCAAACAAGTGAATCACACACTAATCACACTAGTACCCAAAATTAAACATCCCGAGTCCATAGGCCATTATAGACCCATTAGCCTATGTAATGTTGTGTACAAAGTTATATCTAAAATCCTAGTTGAGAGAATGAAAGCTTGCCTCCACAAATGCATTAGTCCTTACCAGGCTGCCTACATTCCTGGGCATCAAATCTTAGATAATGTGGTAGTGGCACATGAATGCTTACATACACTAAATGCTAAACAAAAAGGCAACAAATGGTGGATGGCCATCAAACTTGATATGGCCAAGGCGTACGATAAGGTAGAGTGGGTTTTTTTGTGTGCTGTCCTTAGGAGAATGGGTTTTGCTAGCTCTTTTATTGATTGGATTTGGTAGTGTATTAGTTCCTCAACCCTATCTGTTAACATCAATGGGGCAAAATGTGGGTACATTCAGCAGACTTGAGGGATTAGATAAGGGGACCCCTTATCGCCCTATCTCTTCTTAATAGTGTCTGAGGCCTTTTCCAACATGATAAAGCAAGCAAGGCTGAAGGGGGAATATAGGGGTATTAGTGTCAGCAAACACAGTCCCCAAATTACACACCTACTGTTTGCAGACGATTCATTACTCTTTTGTGAAACAGGTATGGAGCAAGCCAACAAAATCAAAAATCTCCTATCTCACTACCACCGCTTCTCTAGTCAGATGGTCAACTGGGACAAATCCTCAATTTTCTTCAGTAAGAACATCCCGCAGCAACAAAGAGAGGACATTTGCAAAACGCTTGATGGCATCAAAGAGAAGCAACATGCCAAGTACCTTGGACCCCATGACCATCGGCAACTCAAAAAAGGAGGTGTTCAACTATGTGGGGGAGAAAGTTCGGCAACGAATAAAGGGTTGGAAAAACATATTTCTCAACACAGCTGGCAAGGAAGTGCTCTTCAAGGCTGTAATAAACGCTCTCCCTACCTATGTGATGGCATGTTTCAAGCTTCCAAAAGGAGTATGTCAGCACATCATCAGCAGCACCTCAAATTTCTGGTGGGGAGAAAATGGTGACGGGCGCGCAAAAATCCATTGGAAAGCCTGGAAAGACTTGACTTTACCGAAGAATGAAGGGGGTCTGGGGTTCAAAAACTTACAGCTGTTCAATGATGCACTAATTGCAAAACAGCTTTGGCAGCTCATCACACAACCGAACCTCCTTATGAATAAGGTAATGAAAGCCAAGTACTTCCTAAGAGGAGGTCTAATGAATATCCCGGTTAAGCCTAATGCCTCATGGCTATGGAAGTGTTGGATGGGCGCTCGATATATCATCAAAAAAGGGGCCATTTACCAAGTGAGGGATGGAAATTCAGTCCAAGTATGGGAAAGCCCCTGGATTCCTGGAAGACCATTTTTCAAACCAAGTACATTCCCCACTCAGAGAGAAAAGGTAACATGGGTGAGTGAGCTTCTTACAGACAATGGGGAGAGATGGAATGAAGAACTGGTGAGCCGGATCTTTAATCAATCTGATGCCGAAGCAATACTAAGTATACCCTGTCAAAGAGAGAGCCTAAGAGACCATAAAGATAAACTAGTGTGGCAATTGGCCAAAAATGGCAACTACACAGTTCAGTCTGCCTACCAGGAGGCACTCAAGGGACACAAAGAGATATTTCGACATCCAGAGAGTAACTCAACTAGGGGGGCTGTGAATTTGATTTGGAAGAGAAGCTGGAAGCTGGGCATCAAAGGGAAGCTCAAGCATTTCTTATGGAGGTGTTAGCACGGCATCCTACCCACAAAAGACCAGCTATTGAGAAGAGGCATGCAGGATGACCCAATATGCAACATGTGTGAGGAATCTAAGGAGAATCTAGAGCACATCCTTTTGCATTGCCCAAGAGCTCAAAAGGTTTGGAAGTTGGCCTCGGTACAGTGGAAGGATAAGGAAGAAGCCGCATCAACTTTCAAACACTTGTGGCTCAGCATTTGCAGTGAGAAGCAGGATTCATATTGGCAAGATAGAGCAGCACTAACAGTATATATCCTCTGGATGCTCTGGAAAACACGGAATTTGTGAATCTTCCAAAGTGAATGGTGTGAGGAAAAGGAAGTGGTAGACCTTGCTCTAGCGGAATGGTTGGAATATTTAGAAGTGAGTAAGATGGCTGGAGAACAACTCTAAAGGAAGTGACTAGGAACAACTTACCAGGTTCAGTGGTCACTCGTAATATTGGTAGATAACACATAGATTGAGGCAATGACTAACATGGACTGAATATCCAGTTAAAATGACAATTGGACATTCCATCCATTTTAGTTCACTGAGGAGTAAAGGGTTCAAACAGGTTGGTTGTTTTTGCTCCTGTTTGATGATGGCGTTGATACTTCATTCTTTTGGCCTCTTAGGTTTTGTCTATTTTATGAAAGGGAGTTAAGTGTATAGCAAATGCAAAGGATAGTGTTATCCTAACTGTTACACTTAGTCTCATTGCGAGAGCTAAGGCATTATTGCCAATTAGCAAAGTTGTACATGTGACACTTTTGTTGGCATATATCAAGATCGTTTCTTTGGCAAAAAAACAAAAAAAGATGTTGTTGAGGAACTATTTGAGAAAGGCTCTGCTTGATTTCTTGCGAAACATAGACTTGAGCACTCCTTTGACTTGCCTCTTAGGTGGAGCGGGGGGAGGAATTGGCTTCTTTGGGGGTTGTATGTCAACAACAATGCAAGTTGTGTCATCCTGAAGTCCTTTGACTTGCAAAGCCTCCTATAAAGCAAAACAAAATGACATATTAAATAAATAATCAAGCCAAGGACTAATCTTAAATAACAAGTACTAGAATAAATTTAAATTAGAAGAAACGTACTTTCACAATTTGTGAGGCCGCAGCATCTGCTGGCATCCCATGGCAATAATTAAATTCGGACAGAAAAATGAGCAGTGACAAACATAGAAATCAAACAATAACAATGAGTAAGGAACAACATATTTTTCAATTCAGCCCCATCTGACATAAAGAAAACAGTCAAGACGACGAACCTACCTTCAGACTTGATTGAGGGAGATACTATTGCAGCTATTCTGCTTTACAGCCTCTGCTATGCTATGAACCCAAGACGACGATACGAGCGAGGAGCAATGCTATCGACTGTCGAGACGACAAAGCTATGGACCACGATGCTACAGATGGTCAGATGGGTGGCGGTGAGGATTTTCGGCGTGAGGTGAGGTCGATGGAATAGTATACTAGAAGCGGAAACCTGGTGGCTTCAGCAAATTGTAGAGAAAAACGCAAAAATGGAAATATGCGAAAGAAAGCTTAGTTAAAAGTCATAAAGCGCAAAGGCAGTCTGCATTTTGATGGGATCATTTGGAACGGTCGATTTCAACATTTTCACTAGTCAACTCGTGAGTTTAGAGAGATTTTACCAATTTTTGATTTTACACACAAGTTGAATTGGACTCTTGATTTTAGCTCGTAAAAATGTAAAAACGGACATGTTAACTTGTATTTTTAACAACATTGTGTCCTAACACGATTCTATCTCACAACCAGGGAATTCTTATCAAATATGTATTTTGATTAATAGGGATTAACTGTTGGGTATTTAATATAACCCAAGTGTATGTTCTAATATAAGCCCAATAGGTAATGCACCTTTGTAGTGGGCCTAAATGGGCAAGAGCCCATTAATTGATTTTAACCCTAGTGTATCCCTATTTATATGCTAGTTAGAAGCAGCGTGCTAGGTATTCCAAATTAGATACCTAGGGTGTAATGCTTCAAGTAATCGCATATACTATTGCTTGATTTTAAACCCTAACAATCTTGAAGCATTAGGTATCAAATATTTGAAGAAAAAAAAAATTCGTGAATAGTACTTGAATAGTGCCGCAGGGGTATTTTAGTCCGATTGAAAGTTGACTTTTTACTCCGGTGACAGATCGAGGCAAAGGAGGAGTCCATCTCATGTATCTCGACGAGAGGAATCCATTGGTGGTGTCGGTTTTCTGATTTGGTGACCGGAAGACGGCGAAATCGGCGTTTAAAGTCGCAGTAGCCGAAAACTTTCTCTTCAGATCTTGAAAGATTCAGACAGTTTTAGCTTGTAAGGTTTCATGGGTTGTATTCTCCTTGTCAAGACGATCATTTTGAGGGGTTACGGGCCTTAATCGGAGCTCGGACGACGGAGAAACAGTGAATTGAAATTCCGGCGAGGCGGCGTTGAAGAATTGAAGAAAAACAAATTTTTGCAAATTGATTTTGACCCATTTGACCTACCCGGTTGACTGGCCCATCTAGACTCTTTGACCTGTTTAACCGGTCTAGCTGGATTCTTTGACTTTGACTCACCGGTTTGACCGTTGACTTTGACCGTTGGCCAGAGTTAACTTTTCAGAATTTTGTCTGCTTCTGAAATCAGGTGCACTCATTCTATTTTTCCATTCTTGCTTATTAAAAATGGAAAAACGCATGCCAATTGAGATGGTCAAACTTCATACTTTTAGTGGGTCTGAATTTAATTCATGGAAGCGAAAGACTCAGTTTGGTTTAAAATATGAAAATATTTTTTATACTTTTTTGAGTACATTTGCTGATACTACTGAGGAAGTTGATGAGTCTCAATGGAATAAAGATGATGACTTCTGCAAAGACTATTTATTGAATTGTCTTTCAGACCGTTTAGCAGAAGTTTATAGCAAGTTTAAAACTGCCAAAGAAATCTGGGACAATTTAGATGCTCAATTTAAGAAGGAGGAGGAATTGTCAAAAACACATCTTGTTGACAAATTCATGGATTTCAAATTCAAGGAAGATATGGAAATCACTCCTCAAGTAACTGATCTAGAAAATTTGAGATCTAAATTGACCAATGAAAACATCATCGTTTGTGATCCTTTTCTAGTTGATGCCATTATTTATAAATTACCATCTGCGTGGCATTCTTTCAAAACTGAGATGTACAGGAAGAAAGTGCAGGTGAGACTGGATGATCTTAAACGATTCATTAGAATCGAGGATGAGAATCGAGTTAGGAATAACTTGGAGATGGTTAGACAGCAACAATCAGCTGCTAACACGGTCACAAATCCCAAGAAATTTCCTAAGAAATCCAAGTCACAGAAGAGTGAGTCTCAACAATTGGAGGCCAAAAAGCCTATATTTAAGAAAAAGAAGGGCAAGTGCCACAATTGTGGGAAGTGGGGCCACTTTGCAGCAGATTGTAGATAACCTAAAAAGGACAAATCTGACGCACCAAAGAAGGAAGCAAATATGCTAGTACAGAAGACTGAGCCTCAAAAATTTGTTGCTATGGTGGGCAATAATGAAAAGGCCAGTACTTCTTCAGAATGGTGGTTAGATTCTGGGGCAACGTGCCATGTTTGCAAAAATGAAAAGTTACTTGATGATGTTGCTGAGGCCAACGAAACTATTGTTGTGGCTAGTGGGGCAGCGGAGACGGTGACTCACACTGGTACTGCAAATATGAGCCTCTCGTCAGGTAAACTTCTAACTTTAAAAGATGTTAAAGTAGTTTCTGCTATTCAAAAGAATTTAATTTCTATTAGTCGCTTAGACAATGCTGGCATGAGCATATTTATTTCTGGTGGTAGAGTAACTTTATCTGTTAACTCTCATTATTTTGGTTGTGGATTCTTGATTAGTGGTATGTATAGATTGAGTTCTGTAAATGAAACGGTCAGCCAAGTTAGTTCAAATTTAATTGATCCTACAACATTGCATAATCGGTTAGGACATGTGAACTACAAGAAAATGGCTAGACTAGCTAAGACTCATAATATACCTCTAGATACTTCGATCAGATTTAACAGATGTGAAGTATGTGCTCAAACGAAAATTACTAGAAAACCATTTTGTAAGGTCTCTAGGAGCACACAACTTCTTGATTTAATACATTCTGACCTCTGTGACTTTAAAAGTTTCACAACTAGAGGTGGTCGGAAGTATTTGGTAACTTTTATAGATGATTTTTCTAGATATTGTCATATTTATCTGTTAAAATTAAAAGATGAAGTATTTGATAAATTTAAGATTTTCAAGAATCGTGTTGAAAACCAGTTGAATTTGAAAATTAAAAGGTTTAGGAGTGACAGAGGAGGAGAATATACATTGACAGGGTTCAAGGAATTTTGTGCTTCAGAGGGCATAATACTTGAAACTACTGCTCCTTACTCACCTCAATCCAATGGCATAGCTGAACGTAAACGGGGCGTTAACAGAAATGTTAAACTCTATGTTATTGACAGCTGGCATGCCTTCTTGTTATTGGGGAGAAGCAGTTTTGACTGCTAATCACATCCTGAATAGGTTGCCGTACTCTAAGTTGTCTTCAACTCCTTATGAGATATGGCATAAACATCCTTGTAGATATGATACTCTTAAGACTTGGGGCTGTATTGCTTATGTGAGGATACCAGACCCTAAGAGACCTAAGGTGGGGCCTAGGACAAACACTTGTGTGTACCTAGGTAGTGCAGCTGATCGGTTCTTGGATCTATCAACCAATGTGGTTATAGAATCTAGAGATGCAGTTTTCTTTGAAGATAAATTTCTTCGAGATCAAGGGTTGACAGTACCCAGCACTATCGAAATAATTTCAGAATCACTTAAAGAAACTGAATCAAATTCCTCTGACATTCGGATAATTTCTGAATCTGCACCTTTAAGGGTTTCTACAAGAGAACGAGTTTCCAAAACGTTTGGTGAGGATTTTGTCACTTACCATTTAGAGGATGATCCATCCACTTATAAAGAAGCGATGAGATCTGGGGACTCCTTATTGTGGGCAGAAGCCATTGATGATGAAATGAGCTCTCTATTACAAAATCAAACTTGGCAACTAGTCGATTTGCCAAAAGGGGCTAAGACTATAAGTTGCAGGTGGATTTTGAAGAAGAAACTTAATCCTGACGGATCTATAGCTCGGTATAAAGCACGTTTAGTAGCTAAGGGCTATACTCAAGTAAGTGGGGTAGATTATTTTGATGTTTACTCCCCGGTCTGTCACTTGACTACGATAAGAATTCTTCTTGCTTTGGCATCTATTGAACACTATGTTGTGTATCAAATGGATGTAAAGACAGCTTTCCTAAATGGAGATCTGACTGAGGAAATCTACATGAACCAACCTGAAGGGTTTGTCATGAACGGTTTTGAGAACAAAGTTTGTAAGTTAAACAAATCTTTGTACGGTCTAAAACAAGCACCTAAATTGTGGCATCAAAAATTCGACAAGGTAGTAATGAGTTTAGGATTTCGATCCAGTTACTCAGATAAATGCCTTTACTACCGTTCTGTGTCGAATCAGGTTGCGATTATTTGCTTATATGTAGACGACATGTTGATACTTGGTTCCGATCATTCTGCAGTGAGTGACGTAAAAGCCGAGTTGACAAAAGCATTTAAAATGTCCGATCTTGGTGTGGTAGATATCATTCTTGATATAAAAGTAAGTTTTAAAGAGCAAGGCATTACTCTTAGCCAAACTCCTTATATTGAAAAACTACTTTCTACCTGGGGATACAGTGAATGTAAAGTGGCTGAGACACCGTATGATCCTCATAAACGGCTGAGCCCCAATGAGGGAGCTAGCGTGAATCAGTTAGATTATTCTAAATTGATTGGTAGTCTCATGTATGTAATGATATGTACTAGACCAGACATTGCCTTTTTTGTAGGCATGCTGAGTCGTTTCACTAGTAATCCTAGCCCTGAGCATTGGAATGCCCTCACACGACTTATGCGATATTTGAAAGGTACCTCCAACTATGCTCTATGTTATAATGGCCATCCTCCTATCTTGGAAGGATTTTCTGATGCATCGTGGTGCTCGGAATTAGGAGACAGTAAATCTACTAGCGGTTATATTTTCACACTGGGTGGAGCGGCTGTTGCGTGGAAATCCAAGAGACAGACTTATATTGCTTTGTCGTCTATGGAATCGGAACTTTCTGCTCTCGCTTCTGCAGGAGGAGAAGCAGAGTGGATAAGAGACCTGATCCTGGATATTCCATTAACTTGTTTAAAGATTAATTCTTTAAGTATGTTCTGTGATAATCAGGCTACAGTTTCGGTAGTGAAAAACTCACTCTTTAATGGTAAGAGGAGGCATATTAGGCTGAAACATGCTCTACTGAATTATCTCATAGAACACGGTATTATCACTTTGGTCGATGTGAGATCGAAGGATAATATGGCTGATGCTCTCACAAAGGGATTGCCTAAAGATCGAATATTTAAAATTGTGGGGGAAATGGGGTTAAAGACTAAGTCTCTATAGACATGTCTTAACCTACATTTATGTTATTTTAAATTTTCGAATCTTCCTTTGTTGGCTAAGATAAGCTCTTTATAATGTTTCGACGATATTTATGGTTGTTAATATATCATTCCACATTTGATGATATATCCTTTTTTGGGTGAGTTGTCTCATTCCACATGTGATGAGGTAATTTTACTCATTTTGGATGTTCGGTTTAGAGCTGTTGTATCATTCCATATCTGATGATGCTGCTTAACTAAATTTGGACTTGATAGCTGTAACATTCCATATAGAAACATGAAATGGTTCTTTTGAAAAGAAACTGTTTAGGTCTTGTTCTTATAAATAAACTAGACATTGATGCTTATTGGTATGTGACATTGATGCATATTGTTATTGACATTGATGATTATTGTTATTGATATTGATGCTTATTGGCGTTGATATATATTTGTTTTCAGTCATTATGGTATTGTGCTAAGTTCTTTTGGTAGAACTAGATACTTTAGTTTGTTATACAAATGATTGGATTTATATGAAATTCATATTTGGTAACTTGTAGAAAATGACGGAAATGGAGGAGCTAATTCCAACTGGGATCCTGAAGGGGATGATCTACTTGGTGGATAATTCCTCTAGAGCTCTGCACTGTGAGGGGCTATTATTTTCTTTGAAATTGAATAAATAGTTCACTTACATATGAAATTGCCCATTTAGTTTGAGTTTAGAGTATTTCTAAAACTCTTGTGTTCGAAATTTAGAGAATTTCTAAAACTTTGATTTGGTTCACTTATGAGTGAGGCTTGTTGATTGTGTTTGGTTGAGTTTAGATTGTTTCTAAAACTCATAATTATGTTTAAAGAATTCATATTTTTGAGTAATGAATCTTTTTGTGCTATGAATGATTCAAAATTCTGTTTTGAACATTACATTATCTATCTATTGGATTGTGCTATATGTAGAACATAGGAGGAGATTGTTGGGTATTTAATATAACCCAAGTGTATGTTCTAATATAAGCCCAATAGGTAATGCACCTTTATAGTGGGCCTAAATGGGCAAGAGCCCATTAATTGGTTTTAACCCTAGTGTATCCCTATTTATATGCTAGCTAGGGGCAGCGTGCTAGGTATTCCAAATTAGATACCTAGGGTGTAATGCTTCAAGCAATCGCATATACTATTGCTTGACTTTAAACCCTAACATTAACTTTATGCCATATCACTCAATGATTTTATCAAGATAAAGATTTAACACCACTTAGTGTAAGAGGAAATCAAGTCTTTTGTGCAACTTGGGGGTGATGGTATCCTTAAAAAACCTCCTAGGGGGTGATGATCACGATACTAAAAAACTATATCGACCAAAGTTAAGAGTTTGAATGGCCAATTTAAATGGGTGAACGTAAGCATTTTATGACTAAGGATGGACGTAAGTAGTATAAAGGTAATGAAAAGTTTTATGATGCAAAAGGAAGGGACGGCAAATGAAATATGACAAATGACAATAAGAATGACTAGAAGTGGGATCGCTACCAAGGAAGAATCAGCTTGGTGTTATTGACTAACAAACATGATATCAGGAGATCCCACTTCAAAATATTCAAACTTGGTTTGAAGAAGCTGTGCTAGGCTTACTCTATAGGGCCGATAAAAGTGGGTTAACTATTGTAACTTAACAAAAACCACAAAAAAAAAAAAACAACGCTAATGTTAGATGAATTTTCTCTATGGTAGATAATGTTGCCATCATTAGGAAAAAAAATTCAGGATGAATTTTGTTTATCATTGTTTTTGGGGTACTTATCATCGTTTTCTTCATTTGATTGGGGAAATTAATGTATGAATTAGTTATTCATGGAAGTTTACTTAAAGGAATGGAGTTCTTTTTGCTCAAGTTATTAACCTTAACAAATTTATAGAGTATCCGGCAAACAATAAATAAATAAAGAAAATGACGTTGCTCCTCGTTTGTGTTTCACGCATGTATCGGGCCGCCTTCGGCTGTTAGTTTTCTTAGAAGAAAACCCATTCTGGTTCATATGATACAGCAGCCTCTTCCAACGGGCCGAGTTCTCAGAGTATATAATTGACTTTAAGAAACCCTAACGTTGCAGCTCTCTATAAATATCGGAAGCCCATTACCATTGTCTACTACATCATTTTCCTTATAATCATTGTGAGTTTGTGATCAATTATTGCTAATTTGATTCTCCTTTCCGTGTTAGTGTTCAAAAATTCCTTTCAAAGCAAACAGTTAATATTATTTTAAGGTTTATCTGAAATTCAATAACATTATAACGCCTCGATTGAAGATATAGTTGGACCCCTTCTACAGCCTTCAATTAAACATCATAATTATTAGTATTATTTTCATTTACAAAATTGGTAACTTGTACAAGTTATGAATAATGTGGTAGATAATGAATTTTGTATTAAAATGTGTAAAAATTTTAATAATTTTTTTTAACAGAATAAGTATTTAGGAGGGAAATTTTTTAAAAATTATGTGAGAAAAATTTGGAAGGAAAATTTTAAATTTTGAAATAAAAAAGAATTTAAATATTTTATTTTTATTTAAAAAAAATTAATTCTTTGTAAATAGAACACAATCCAAACATAGGAAAAATAGTGATGACCGGTGACGTCAAAACAAAGTAAAAGTTAGTACTAGGAAAGGAAAAATTCCAAAGCCATGGACAAGAGTAAAGCTCCCCCCACCACATTCAGCAGAAGACTATTTTTTCTTTTTCATCCCAATAAAAAAGTTGATTTGTCATTTCACACTGTAGTGATTAGTTTCCATTTAAAATGACCAAAAGGGGTAAGTGGAAGAATCAACTTGGGCGGTTAAAATACAAATTCAAGAAAATTTTTGATATGATGCAAAAATGATTTTTTAATTGTGAAAAAGTGCCACTTGTATATTTAATAACTTCAATTTTTTTTATCCTCATATTAAATTTGATTGTATGTACTACACCCTAAGAGGATATTATAAAATAATAAATAAACATTATGCATAAACTAGTAATAATAGAGAAATTACTACACATGAATACTTGGATGAGGTCAATATCTTGCTAGTAAATTATATAATGAATTTTCTTCCCGTCATCAAGTTCCAGTTACTACTAGTGATGATAGTTGTATTCAACAAACTACTTTTAGTACCGATCGTATTCCTCATAATAAAAAAATATTTTATACACTAAAAAGGCAAAGGAATGGTGGTAATACAAAACCTAATGTGTATCTAACCACTACTTTTGAATTTAGTAATGACCATTATAATAAATTTTCAATGTGCTAAATACTAGAAGTAAAAAAAATTAAAATTGCCAAAAGGCCGCTGTCTCCACAAAAATAATGTAGCTAGGGGTGATCTAGCGCGCAATTCAGGGTGCGATTTGTACCGTTTTTTTTTTTAAAGTCCCTTTCCAGTAGGCGTTAGGTCTCGATTTAGTCAGGTTTTGTCTTCCATATAAGAGGTGTTTGTGTCTTAACTTTGGAGGAGGGTCAAGTAAAATACCAAACAATATAAAGACTAGCATAGGTAGGAGTTAAGTCCCAAAGATGGTAGTCCGTGTCTATATTTAGTTTCTTGTGTTGCATGCCGTTTACGCTGTGCGAGTAGAAGCCAACAAGCTAGTTTTTTGATTTTCTTAGTTTTTTTAGTTAGGAAATTGCCTTACCCGATATACAGGGTGAATGAAAGTCCACTTTCGGTGGACCATTTCTGTAATTGTTAACTTTTTTGCTAAAGTTAATATATTTACAATCTTTTGGAAAAAAAAAAATACTAGAAGCAAAAATCACTAGCTTATCCGATCCTCCCTTTCATGGTCAAACAAATCTTGATAGTCTCGACATCAACATAGCAATTGAATAATAACTATGTCGTATGGAATTATTTTAGATGAGACGTGGTCATGTTTGATCTCAAGTCTTTAGAACTTCAAACACTAATAGCTAATTGGCAGACGACAGAGTATAAAAATCGAGAAATCCAAATTCCTAAAGAGTTGGTCACGACTGATATTGGTATTTTTAATGTTTATCAAGTAATAAAATGTTGAAAAAGATGATGATGACCTTATTTACTTTATCTTAGAATAGTTTTAAAATATTTCTTATTATACAATATTAGTTTTGACATTAGTGTATTTCATTGTAGTATTTGTAATTTGCTACAAATAATTATGTAATTTTTTTTAATTTTTACAACAAACTTTACAATATTCAAAACATAAATGAAATATACTCTTTTCTCACATTTATTTTTAATTCTAAGCATAATTCTATGTTTAAATTATATATTTCAAGAAAAGAAGTTTAAAATCTTTGTAATATAAATAAAATATACTTTTTTTCCACTTTCATTTCTATTTCTAAGTGTAAGTTCTATTTTTCTTTTTTTAAGTCTAAGACTCTAAGTCTAAGTTATAATGTTATATTTAATTTATAATTTCTAGATCTAAGTTACAATTTTTTTTTTCTAAAAAGTTTATAGCTTTCAAAATAATTAAATATACTATACCTTTCACTTTTATTTTAAATTCTAAGTGTAATTTATATATATTTTTTCTGAATTTAAGTTTCCGTACAACTTCTAAATATGAGGCTATAAGTTATATTTTTCTTTTTATAATATACTATACAATATTCGAATTAGAAATAAAATATATTCTTTCTCACTTTTATTTTTAATTGTAAGTGTAGGTTACATATATTTTTAATGAATCTAAATTATATTTTCTTTATAACCAAAATTGGAATCAGAACAGGAGCCAAATTGAAACCGAACCAAAATTGAATCATAAACTAATAGTTCCAAAACCAAACTAGAACTAAATTTTTATAGTTTAGTTTTGGTTTCACCTATGGAATCATGAATCAACGGTTCTAAAATTTTTTACACCATTAAGTTGGACCTTATTTGGATTGGGTCATGATCTATTTAATTTGCGGATTAATTTAACATTTTTTAAAATTATTTTTTTGATTTGATTAATGAAACAAAATTTACATTTTCTATTTTTTATTACTTTCTATTTCAACTATTCTTATTTAATTTATTTTCTAATTATTCTCATTTATTTATTATTTATTCCCTATATTTTTCTTCTTTTTATCATTACCATGAGCAATATAAAAAAATCCTACACTTCCTACCATAAAATCCCAAGTAAATATCAATCCATTTGTCAACCAAACTAATCATATTTGTTAACTGTATTTGTCTTTAAATTATATTAATTTAAAGCTGATTGTTTCTTCTCTGAGAATAAAATTAACTATTACTAGATGAACCTGTATTATTCACCATTATGGTTACCACCCTTTCATGTGAAAAATACAAAAATACATTTTAAAAAACAATTCATATGTACCCCTACTGTAAATGATTCAGATTAGTGAAATTTTCAAGAACGAATATCAAGGTCTTCAGGATAAGAGGTACATCAAATGAGTTGTGAAGATTATATGGCAAAGTTTTATAAATTCAAATACAAAAGCATAAGCTATCCATTTAGATTCGATAAAATTCTCATTTATCAAAACCTTGTACTAGTTAACATTCAAAAAACATACAAAGAATTGCAGGGAAAAGACATTGACATTGTGCAAGCATAAAAAGAACAAATAATAATTGACCAATAGTTGTTTAAAACACGACATCTAACCAAAGTTTTTTAGCTACAAGATGCTTTATGGCATCAAAGTGCAGATAATGGGCAAAAGTACTAGTAGACTTCCATTTGCAAACTTTTAGCATAAAGAACCCACCCCACCCCCTCCCCCCCTCCCCCCCAAAAAAAAGAGAAGAAAAGAACCAAAACTGTAGTACAGTAGTCTAAATAACTCTTGAGAGAGAGTTAAATAATATGATCAGAATTTTAAAAAGTGACAAATATAAAAATTAGTTGCCAAGCTTTCTTGATTTCTTTTCATTGTTTATATCAAGTATTCTACAAAATGGATAAATTTAAGAGAGATATGAGAAAAAATTATACCAAGATCTCTTGCAAAAACAACTAAGTTGAATTAGAATTGATATATATAGGATCTTTACATCTCGAATCTCTACATCCTAGGGCTTGTGAATCTCTACATTACAATCTTACAAGCCGATTGCACGCTGATCTCTACACATGCGGTATCTCTATGTTATGACCTTTATCTTGACATATCATACACCTGAACCTTGGCAAATAGTATGTTTGCTAGACCTCAGCCTTCAAGTTTAGGGGAGAATATATGGAAACCACGCTAATTGCGTGGGATCTCGAACTATGTTGGTAACATGGGAATTCGACGAAGAATATATAGAAACCTCGCCAATTGCGTGGGACCTTGGACCACGTTGATAACGTGGGAATTCGGCAAGTCCAAGCCTATCTATGAATGGATAATGGCATGTGATATTTGCGGAGAACTGTAACAATGTGTGATCAACCGTTACAGCCATATCCCATGGATCTCGGAGATAAAGATATATACTTAGTTGAGTTGTCAGGTAATGGGGGAAGAATTTTTCAATTGAGAAGATAAAGATTAAAAAATCTAACTTAAGCATTGGAGCATTTCCCCTAGAAAACAACTTTGAGATTTGTTTTGCAGGCCAACACTTAATCAAGAAGACGACAAGCTTTCATATCACAGTTGTTGGATCAGGTTGTGGATTAAACCCTTATCAATTGGTGCCATCTATGGGGAATTGAAAGTTTTCTTTAGAAGAAATATCCACACTATTTGTTTTCATTTTCAACAATAGTGGATACTAGATCTCGTAGACGTAGAATAGTTGAAAGAACTAGTCAAGGAGGGGCATGGCACAATCGTTCAGGTTCTGCTGAAAATAGCCCTCTATTTTTAGGCGACATCCCTGAATGATTTGAACATCCTTCTAGCGATGAAAGCGGACATTCGAGGTGTAAACCTACAAACTACGATGGTTCGCTAGCGTGTAGACAATATGACGAAGATGAGAGGACTTTCATGAAGCAAAACCGTGCACAATTTGAAGAATTTCGTAGAGTTTGACATAATAAGTGCTCCTCTGAGAGTGGTATGAGACAAGATGATCTAGAACATGTGCATCAGAAAGGAAATGATGACTGGAAGGAGCCCTTAGCCTCCTATGCCGATGAAAATGATCAAAATGATCGTTCTGGGGTCAAGGTGCATGATGGTGCAAAACGCCCTCAATTCAATGACTTTCCTCATATCAACAAAAAAGTGGTCGATAATATCCAAGATTTGTTGAGTTCAGATGATGAAGGAGATACTCTATCACCCTTCACATTCAACATTACTCAATATCCTACACTTGTAGGATTCAAGTTGCCTGACGGGATCCCATCTTATGAACGGGAATCCGATTTTTTAGATTTCTTGTCATTCACACAATATTTGGAGATACTCAGAAAGACAATTTCAATCTGCCATCAAAGCCAATGATAAGAGAATCCCACCTCAAGAATCAGTTCACAAACGTTTTAAACCATCCGAGGTCATAACTTTTTCAAAAGATGATGTAGTTTCCACCATCAGCCTACATAACGCTGGCTTAGTAATGAAAGCCATAATTGCTAATAAAGAGGTGCACAGGTATATGTTGATGGTGGCAGTGTAGTTGATGTCCTATACATTGATTAATTTCGCAAATTAGTAATCAACTTCGGTGCTCTGAAACCATCTAGTATGCCCCTAGTGACATTCGCTCATGAAGTTGTCCACCCGGTAGGAATAATCACGCTGGCCATGGACTACCTCCGAGATAAGACCATAATGATAGACTTCTATGCAGTGAACGTACCATCCTCATTCAATGCAATCATTGGGAGGCCATGGATAAACAAAGTCAAAACCATCTGGTCACCCTATCATTTGGTCATAAAATTCTCAACGGAACATGGAGTGCTATCTATGAGAAGAGATCAATATTCAATACGACAGTGCATGCGTATCATAATAAAGGGAAAAAATACCTTAATGAAGGGTGTCAATGCCATCCAAACTCCAGATATACCACAGCTTATTCCCAATGTGACACCTCAGGAAGTAGTTGTGGAAAAGAGAGATAGATTGGTTTCCCTTGGAAATCCCGAGGTCACACATCAAAAACACTTAAGTTCCAATAGAAATCTCGAGATCACATCAACACTTTTGGAAATCTTGAGGTCACACCTCAGGAGCCCCAAGATGCTGACATAATAAAAGGTTCAATTGAAACATCGAAGATTACTGACAAGGTGCAATAAGTTCTGATAAATGACAACCATCCAGATAGAGTGGTCAAGGTGGGAGCTTCATTGCCCACCAAGATCAAAGACCACATTATTAGCTTCTTTTGGCAATATAAGGAAGTTTTCGCTTGGAGCCCAGAAGACATGCTTGGGATTTCACATTCCTTGGTGACACATAGACTGAATATTGACCCAATGATAAAGCCTGTCCAATAGAAGAAAAGAACGTTGGCTCCAGAGAGGAACAAGGTGATTAATGAAGAGGTAAAAAAATTGCTCAAATCTAACATCATTAAAGAAGTATTCTATCCGACATGGTTATCCAATCCGATTTTGGTCAAAAACCTAATGATTGTTGGCGGATGTATGTTGACTACACTGACCTCAACAAATATTGTCCTAAAGATTGCTATCCTTTGTTGGTGATTAACCAAAAAGTTGAAGCCATATCAGAATATGAGGTTCTTATGTTGCTTGATGCTTACAAATGTTATCAATAGATCCTAATGGCCGAACAAGATATTAAAAAGATAGTTTTTATCATAGAGATGGTGGTCTACTGTTATAAGAAGATGTCATTTGGGTTAAAGAATGCGAGAGTAACATATTAGAGCTTGGTCAATCAGGTTTCCTCTAGACAGATTGGCAGAAATTTAGAAGTGTACGTAGACGAAATGGTGGTAAAATCTAAGAAAGTGGGTACGCTCCCAATGATTTGGAAGAGACTCTCCAAACCATATTAAAGGTTGGAATGTGTTTAAACCCCAAAAAATGTACTTTTGGGGTAGGATCTAGCAAATTTTTTGGGTATATGGTTTGTTAGAGAGGAATTGAAGCTAACCTCGATAAAATAAGGGCTATTACCGAGATAGCACATCCGTGGACCATCAAGGAAATTTAGAAATTAATGAGGTCGCTGGTAGCTTTAAATAGGTTCATATCTCTGCCAACAGATTGGCATCTCTCATTCTTTCAGATATTGCGAGAAGCCAAAAACTTCAAATGGAATGAAGAATGCCAAAGAGTTTTCGAAGAATTGAAAAGACATTTGGTAAACTTACTAGCTCTCATAGTACCAACATCTAGAGAGATCATGTACCTATATCTAGCAACCTCAAGTAATACTGTTAGTGTAGTACTGATCCGAGACGCAAATAATGCGCAAAAGTTAATGTATTATATTAGTTGTGCCTTATAGGGAGTTAAGAGGCGATATCTCTAAGTTGAAAAATTACTTTTGGCTTTAATTCATACTGTCAAAAAGTTGTGACCCTACTTTAAAACCCACTCCATATGCATTCTTACGGATCAACCAATTAGGCAGATATTGCCTAAATCTAAAATATCTGGGAAATTAGCAAAATGGCCTATAGAACTTGGGGAGCATGATATATATTATCAATCATGGATAGTTATTAAGGCTTAGGCTTTGGCAAACTTATAACCGAGATGCCCACTATAGGGACATCGAATTTTAACCCTTCACCACTGTTCGAGTCTAAAGAAGAAAAAAAGAACAATTCATAGGTATGGACTTTGTATGTTGATAGCACTTCTAATGAAAAATGTAGTAGAGCAGGATTGTATCTTCGAAACCCTGAGGGCGTAAAGATCACTTATGCTTTGCGATTTGATTTTAAAGCAACCAACAACGAAACTGAGTACGAAAGTTTGATCATAGGGCTCAAATTGGCCCAGAGAATGAAAGCTCGTTACATACTAGTATATAGTGACTCTCAGATTGTGCTCAATCAAATTCAAAGTTCCTACTAAACGAAAAAACCTCAGATGAAGAGATATCTAGACAAGGTATGACAATTCAGACATCACTTCCGTAGTTTCAAAGCTAAGCAAATTCCCAAATCAAGAAACAAAAGAGCCAACGTCCTAATTAAGCTTGTGTTATCTGTCTTTTCTTATTTAAACAAGAAAGGTTTAGTGGAGGTTCTCCCCTTAAAAGCACAGAGGGAAAGGTCACGAATCACGATGACTATTGAAGAAACAGGAGGTAACTGCATGACTTCTATATGGTGATACTTGCAGAATAGAGAGTTGTCGGAAGACAAAAACGAAGCAAGAAAGTTAAAGTTAGAGGCATCAGATATGTGTTAAAAGACAATGTCCTTTACAAGCTTTTTAAACTTCAGCCGCTATTGAGATGCATCGGACCCCAACAAGTGAATTATGTCCTCTAAGAGGTGCATCTTGGGTCTTTTGGAGGTCATGTGGGACCTCGTGTACTTGGAAAAAAAATTATTAACCACTATAGGGACATCGAATATTAACCCTTCACCACTACCCGAGTCTAAAGAAGAAAAAAAAACAATTCGTAAGTATGGACTTTGTATGTTGATGGCACTTCTAATGAAGAAGGTAGTAGAGCAGGATTGTATCTTCGAAACCCTGAGGGCGTAGAGATCACTTATGCTTTGCAATTTGATTTTAAAGTGACCAACAACAAAACTAAGTACAAAAGTTTGATCATAGGGCTCAAATTGGTCCAGAGAATGAAAACTCGTTACATACTAGTATATAGTGACTCTCAGATTGTGGTCAATCAAATTCAAAGTTTCTACTAAACGAAAAAACCTCAAATGAAAAGATATCTAGACAAGGTATGACAATTCGAACATCACTTCCATAGTTTCAAAGTTGAGCAAATTCCCAGATCAAGAAACAAAAGAGCTGACATCCTAATTAAGCTTGTATTATCTGTCTTTTCTTACTTAAACAATAAAGTTTTAGTGGAGGTTCTCCCTCGTAGAAGCACAGAGGGAAAGGTCACGAATCACGATGACTATTGAAGAAACAGGAGGTAACTGCATGACTTCTATATGGTGATACTTGCAGAATGGAGAGTTGCCGAAAGACAAAAACGAAGCAAGAAAGTTAAAGTTAGAGGCACCCGATATGTGTTACAAGACAGTGTCTTTTACAAGCCTTTTAAACTTCAACCGCTATTGAGATGCATCAGACCCCAACAAGTGAATTATGTCCTCTAAGAGGTGCATCTTGGGTCTTTTGGAGGTCATGTGGGACCTCGTATACTTGGAAAAAAAATTATTTGGTGAGGGTACTACTGGCCTACTATGTTTCGAATGCTTATGATTTCGTGCAAAAATGCATCAAATGTCAACTTCATGCTCTAATAGTTAGAAGACCTCATATGGAGTTAATTAATATTCAGAGCCCATGGCCATTTATGCAGTGGGATATTGACATTCTTAGACCATTCCCCGAAATATTAGATCGCTTGAAATTCCTGATAGTCGCTATTGATTATTTCACTAAATAGGTAAAGGCTAAACCTCTAACTACTATCACTGAAAAAAATGTCTTGAAGTTCGTGTGGAACAAAATTATCTGCAGATTTAGTATCCCTAATATTATTGTCACAAATAATAGGAAACAGTTTGTAGACGATCCTTTTCGATCTTGGTGTGAAGAGCTCAAGATTAAATAGAATTTTACCTCGGTTGTACATCCTCAAGCCAACGGCCAAGTTAGGGTCACGACCTGGATGTTGCTGCAAGGAGATTGGGTGGAGAATCTCTGAAATGTTCTTTGGGATTATTGTACCACACTTCGGATAGCGACAGAAGAAACCCCTTATAGCCTGATATACAAGTCTAAAGTCTTTATCCCTACAGACATTGGGATCTCTAGTTCCAAGATTATAACCTTCAACACTGTAGCCAATGAAGAGGAAATTCAAAAGAATTTGTACTTATTGGAGGAACGCCAAGATCTAGCCTCGGTCAAAGAAATTCAATATAAGCAAGTTATAGCAAAGTACTTCAATGAAAGGGTGAAAATAAATGAGTTTATGCCAGGGGATCATGTCCTGCACAAAAATGAAGCAATTAGAGCTCATAAGTTTGGTAAGCTGGAAGCC
The DNA here is from genome assembly GCA_020080225.1 of Gynochthodes officinalis. Lineage (NCBI taxonomy): Eukaryota > Viridiplantae > Streptophyta > Magnoliopsida > Gentianales > Rubiaceae > Gynochthodes > Gynochthodes officinalis. Next base: position 3,567,059 of record CM034618.1, on the reverse strand, counting down.
AATTGGGAAGGACCTTATTGGGACATCGAGATCCGAAAGTTATCGTTTAGCAACAATTGAAGGGGATTTGTCACCATGAGTCTGGCATGTCAGTAATTTAAAGCATTTCCATGTTTAAAACTTTGATGAATAAGTAGAATACTTTCCTTTTTTCTATTTATCTTGCATTAATAGTTGATTATAAATCGAGAATGGGAACACAAGTTACCCTATACTTGATTTAAGATTGGCCAAGCCACATTGCTTAATTATAAATCGAGAAAATCACATGTAATCTTGGTTCAATTAAATCAAGCTGCAAACTCTATAACATTTTAGGGAGTGATGAGAACTCAAACATCCAAAGGGGTGTTAAAATAAAACATCTTACAGAATGTAAAAATAATAAATCGTCCATATATAACAAACACAATCCCAAATACCCTAAACCTTTTTTGCTGCTTCTCCATACCTTGGACTAACAACCCAAATGAGTCTCCAAGAGGCATTTGGAAGTGAAACATTGTGTCCGAGATCTTGACCTCGGCTTCTCCCTAGCTAGCTTTATCTTTGCTGTCAAACACCTTTATTCTCTTCCCTTTTGTTGAAGTCCTTGCCTCAGCACCCCTTTTTTCTGCCTTCTTCTTTGAAGGCTCTATTATCACCACATTTCCCGATGAATATATCCCTTCAGCGCCAAGCTTGGCCTTCTTTCTGCTACCACCTTTAATCGAGGTGCTGAAGTTAACCACTGTAAAATCAAAATCAATTCCCAAATTAGTCAAGACAACGATGATAACAAAATCATTCTAAAGCATAATCACCCTACCCTTAGTTTTTTCCTTTTGACTTGACTACACTACCCGAGGTTCGATCTCTACCATCGCTAGACTCATACCATATCTAACCAACTCCTCTTCTATGTAACAACCAATTGTCTTTTCTCGGAATTCTATATAAGCACGGCCCTGAGGGTTCTGTTTCCTGTGGTTCCAATAAATGTCATTGGCATACTCTAGAATCAGTCCATCTCTAACTTACATGGATTAAACTTCACAAAAAAAAAAAACCTTCTTTTCCAATTATGATGGGCCAAGGGTTTCATAGCCTTACTTTTAGACCTTGGGAAAAAGGCAAAATACCCATTGAATTCGTTGATTTCTTCATATAGTAGAAATACCCGAAAAACTCTACAGAGCTTTCTATTTTCCCCTCTCGGCACAATACTTCAAACCCTACAATTGTCCTTGCTAAGTTTGGATCCAATTAGGTTAAGGTTATTCTATAATGTTTCAAAATATTAATCACTAACTTGCACAAAGAAAACCTTATACTCGTCTTTAGATGTTCATTATATACTGCACAATACCCAACAGGGGGATGACATGCTCTCTACTTGGGTTCTGTAGCCCTAGCGCCATACTCCTTGGGGATATGAAACTTTTTCCTAAGTCTCATGACCTTGGCTTCCTCAAAAACAGAAGTTAGAGTCTCGGCCGTCGGAGTAAATTTCTTTGGAAATGCCTCTAACAGCCTAGAAACTAACTTTTTCCTTTCACTCTTAGACGAACTTGTTGCCACTAATGAGGCTAACCTACTCTCAAATAGGATCGCCACCTTTTCTGAACTAGACGACATAATCACTCGTATTCTTTGTCCAACCCTTTTCTTACTGGGATGTTTTAATTTGCCCATAAAACTACTCCCTTGGCTAGACGAGCCAATCAAATTACTCTTCTTGCCGGCCAGAGACACAGATTTATCCTCCCATCTTGATGAACCATTAGACATAGATCTAGAGGAAGACATACTTACTTTTCTTACTCTTGAAATTGAATGGAGGGTTGTTGCAAATTGCTTCGCCTCATCAGACACTCGTTGGAGATGGACAGACAAAGAAAGATAAGGGAGATTTCTTAGAGTATGAAAAAGAAATGTTTGTAAGATGAAAAAGCCAGAGAGAGCCCAAACTTTGCGTGCACACCTTTTTATAGACAACTCTAAATCTCCCGTACACGTCTCTTCAAAATTTTCCCGGGCCTCACTGTATTAAATGTGTTAGCCTTAAAAGATGGGCCTTATCAATTGCATTTAATGCGATAAGAACTATTGGGCGACAGACACGATGATTCAAATAATCACGTCTATATCTATCCCCAAATTCCCAAGAAACCCTAATCCTGATAAAACCTTGCCTGATAAGTCACACCAAAGCCTAGGAGACTTGTAATATATATCGGATCTCCACACCTCGGATCTCTACATCATAGGACTTGTGGATCTCTACGTTATAAATTTACACGCTACTTATATGCTGATCTCTACACATGCGGTATTTCTATGTTATGACCTTGATCTCGACATGTTATACACCCGGACCTCGGCAAGTGGTATGTTTGCTAGATCTTAGCTTTTAGCTTAGGGGAGAATATATGTAAACCATGCCAACTGTGTGGAATCTTAGACCACATTGGCAACATGGGAAACTTCGCCAACTATGTAAGACCTCGGACCATACTGATAACGTGGGAACTCGGCAAGTCCAAGCCTATTTACGAATGGATAATGGCATGTGATATTTATAGAGAACTGTAACAACGTGTGATCAGCCGTTACAATCATATTCCACAGATCTCGGAGATAAGGTATATATATATTCAGTTGAGTTGTCAAGTAATGGGGGAAGAATTTTTCAATTGAGAAGATAAAGATTAAAAATTCTGACTTAAGCATTGAAGTATTTCTTTTGGAGAATGATTTTAGGATTTGTTTTGCAGGCCAACACATAATCAAGAAGACGACAAGCATTTAAGTCACAGTTGATGGATCAAATTACAAATTGTGTCTTCATCAAGAATCAAATTAACTCATGAATATGCTAATACTACTTCAAATAGCTATACATCACTGATAACAAAAAAAATATACTTTATTTTGTTCCAAAGTTCCATAGAAAAACTAAAATGGCTTGTGCTAGAGTATAATGTATTAGGAAGTATGAAACAATAATGAGAACCTTAAATCAAGCATATGTGAAAAACAAAATAATTTCAACCAAAATTATTAAACTCGTGATTTATCGTAAAATTGGTAGAGGGTCTATAAAATCATATCGTAAAATTAAATCGTAAAATCGTAAGATCCTACAAATTATGAAAATAGATAACCCCAAAATGGTCATTCACATATTTGCCAATGATCTTTTTAGTCCCTTACTTTTAAAACGGAAACAAATGGTCCCTCACATTTCATGAATGTACCCTTTTGGTCATTTGTCACCATTCCATTTGTTTTTTGTCATAATAGTGTCCAAAATAGTGATAGAATGGTGACGGAACAGTGACAAATGACCAAAATGGTACATTCATGAAATGTGAGGGACCATTTGTTCCTGTTTTAAAAGTGAGAGACTAAAAAAATCATTGGCAAATATGTGAAAGATCATTTTAAGGGTTATCTCTTATAAAAAATAATATAATAAATATATTATATATAATATATGTTAAATTTATAAATTATAAATCTGTTCAGACTTATAAAAAGTACACAAATTTCAAAATCATTTCATACATATCTTCACAATCACACTTAGAAATTAATAACAATCATAATTCATTGACAGCTATGCATAATAAAAGTTAATTTCCAAATGCTCACACAATCATTCAATTCACACATAATTAAACAATACCACGAAAAATAGTTCCACCATTCATATTCTCATCACATTTATAAATCACATATAAAAGTTACAAAAATTAAAACATCAATTTGTAAACCCACATTTCATGCCTTAACTGCAAAACAATCTCTATACCCTTAATCATTGAAACTAGTGAAGTATTGCTCATCATCATAAGGTATCCTTCAAGTAAGAGTAAAGTGTTTCAATTTGTGGTATGAATATAGTTGGAGAAATGGAACACATGTTCTCATTTTTAACTTGTGAGTTTTATTGCTTTTGTAGTTTAGAAGGAAGAAAAAAGAAAGAAAACAAAAAACAGAGAAAAAGAAAATGAAAGAAAAAAAAATGGAAAAAGAGGAAGTGAAGCAATGTTGTTAAACTTTAGAGTCAACTCGTACAATTTCACGAGTTTAAGATCCGACTTGCGAGTTCATCACTAGTTTACCATTTTCCGATTCTGAAAACAATCTGAATCGAGTTCTTAATTTTGGCTTTTAAACTCATGAAATCGTACGAGTTGACTCTAGAGTTTAACAACCTTGAGTTCAACACTTCAGAGCAAAACTTAAATTCTAGTTGATGCATCAACAAAGAGAAAATAAATATAAAAGGATTACGAAAGGAGGATAAAAAAATGCTCAAAACTTTATAACGTCTACAACCAAGAAATTATTAGCATAATTAAATACAAAAGGAAGCTCTAGTACTGTCACTTGAATTCAACCAGAGATAAATAATATGTAAAAAATGATTGTATATCACAAACTCAAAACTAATTCTCTACAATAGGCATGACTTTACATTCACAATGAAATTAATAAAAAAAGAAAAGAAAAGAAAATTCAGAAAAAAAATTAAACCTATAGTTGAATTAGCAAGAAAAATCTCAATCAAAAAATGTTTAAAAGAATTTTGAAACTTAAAATTTATTAAAATTTTGAATAATGGCAAACAACTTACCTTGAGCAAATAGCAATTTATGATTTTCAAAGATCAAAACTTTGACCCAAAAACAAAAGTTCAAAACTTTAATTTAAAACACCAAATTTGGAAGACATATAGAAAAATTCTAAATACAAAACTAGAACGATTAATCCAACATAAATTAAATTCACAACCTCTTACCTCTCTCACTTTCCCCACCAAAAGCCCGCCAATATCACATCACGTTTATAGTCTCTTGCAATAATATTTTGAAAAATGGCAATGATGGTGAGGCAGGAAAGCAACACAAGTACTAGTATTTCACTTCATCTTTATTTAATTTATTGCTAGTCTATGTCTACTCCTTTGCAATTCATTCTTGGTGAACTACCGTTAATTGATACCCATGAATCATTTCTCTTCCCAGCCATCTATATATAAACCCTCTGTCTTCTTATATTCTTCTGCTTCACTCACCTTATTTTTGCATACCTACTTGGAGTGACAAAGATTAAAAATTATGATCAAATAAATATTAACATTCTTATCTAGTTGTTTAAATCACCGCATCTAACCAAATATTTAGACCAACTTAAAAATCAACGAAAACACTTCAACTCCATTTGGATTGAGCCTTACTTGTAAAAAGATAAATTTTTTCACAAAATAAATAAAACATCCAAACACCCTTTTATTTCCTTTTAAAATTTAATTTAAAATAAAAAATTTCCTCCCAAATTGTACTCACATTATTTTTAAAAAAATTCCCCTCCATTACACTTTTTACTTTCCCTCCAAAATAATTTTTCTTAAAAAACTTCACACTAAAATTTTTATACATCCCAATAAAAAGTTTCCCAAATAAATTATTATCCAAACATAGCCAATTTAGCAGATGAAATGGGGAATCATGGGTAGATTTTCCCTTTTTAGTCAAAAGAAGAAACAAAAAAATTTTAAGGACAAATTCTTTTACGCCACTTGTCAAATGACTTATGCAAACTTTTCACCTCAAGAAGTGATGAAACATATTTTTAAACATAAAGAATAGCAACATCTAACAAAAAGTCATCCTAGGAGAAATCATGGCATCAAACATACTATAGAGAACTATTTACTTTTTGGTTCTTCCACTTTTCTTTTCTATCCTCATATTAAGACAAATTTCATCACAGAATGTCACAATTCGAACAAGTTAATCTTGGTCTTAGGCATCAAAATTCACCTCAATAAACATAGTTTTATTTAGATTGAAAAGACATTGAGTGGTTAGAACCAAGAACAATACTTGATAAAAAACTGGAATAGGCATATTAGGAAATGATTCCATTGTAAAAATATTTGTATTAGTTTTAGCTTCCTAACCACTTACTAGAGTTACTTTTGACATATTTTATATAGATATTTGATGGTGGAAATAGCAATGGGAGATGAGTAATCGTGCTCCTTAAGTTGACTTTAGGGGCAATTGGAAGGAAGACCTTCCAACTCATCTAAAAATGCCTAATTTACCAAGAACCAATAGGGTTTCAACAGAGCTCGGATATTTAATTTTTAGACTGGATAGAGCATGAGAGGGGCAAGAATTGCAGAGGAAGAAAGCAAATGGGCATTGTCCAAATAGATGATATGCAAGCAGGGTAGTAGATGAAAATTTTGAGAGCAGTTAAGTTTAAAACATGCATGTTAATTGCAATTCAACCCAACCCAACTAACGAAATTGCATGTCATTATTTTACCTAATCTAAAATGACCCACAACCCAACTAATCTAATCACATTAATTAAAATGGTGGGTAGGTTGGTTTCGATTTTTAGATTAGGTCAATTTTTGCGAGTCTGGTGTATCTATCTTCATTCTTAAATCCAATAACTCCAATTAATGAAATATCATAAAAATTTAGAAAATAAACATTAACAACAATGGGGAAGAAAGTACTAGCTGCAAAATAGTAAAGATTTTAAAGTTATTTTATAAAAGGGTTGCTTTTGAGCTCCCATCATCCCTGATAACTATCCCAAACTCCATCATACCAATTCGATAATCATCCAATAGCGTTTCTAGTGTTGAGATGAGGAGGTAGAGACTACTGTGTCTATAATAATAAGTGAGAGAGAGAAAGAGAAAGAGAAAGAGAGAGATGTTTATCACTTCATTGTATGCAATTAGATTTGTAGAAATGGGCCCATGGATGGGATAATACTAGATCCAACCATGATAGAAATAGATTGCAAGTATCAATGCTAAAAAAAGGAACCAAATCCATTTTTTTACTTTAATTTATGTTTTTTCAAGAATTTTGTCCATATTTTCTAGACATGATTAGCTAAATTGATAAGGATTGCTACATATTTGGATCCAATATAAAATATACTCTATCAGTCAACCCAAAAAAAGTTTGGATATAATTATTTTTTAATTATAAGATAAAACATAGTTAATATACCATTAAAGGTGAAAATTTTTTATTTTTATTCTTAATTATAATGGTGGACTGTAGATATTTATTCTTAGTATAAATAATATAGAAATTTCATTTAATTTTATTGAAAAGTAGACTTACTTTTTGGGACAATGAAACATTTTGAAAGTTGACTCTTCTTTTTTTCTTTTTTTTTTTTTTGGGATAGAGGGAGTATGTACTAAAAGGTATTGATGCATACAAAATTAGTCCTAACAAGACAATTCACTTCCTATAATAATTATCAACAATCAACAAATAAAGAAATAAGAAAAGAGAAGGGAGAAAAAAATAAGATGGGTTGTCAAATTTTTTTTTATTTTTAACTAAATCCACAACATTTTTCTTCTCTTGTTTAAACGTTTATTCAAAAGAATAAACAATTAAGAAACAATGGTGCAATTCAAATCAAACTCAAAAAAAAAAAAAAAAAAAATTGAGACCTTAGCCGGTTGAGAGCAAATGATGTTTAGCTCTTATGTTAATATGATTATATTACATTACAAAGAAGTTACATATAGAGTTTGTGATTAGTAGTACCAATATATTGGAGCAACCACAGGACTTCTTGAATTAGCTTTTCTATGAGGGCTTTTGCAAGCCCTATCACACATGTAGTGCCTATGTGACAAAAATAAAGGCTATGTCAATCATAAAATTCAACCTTAACAAGAACATCATGCAAAGTTATTTTGTGTTACATTTTTTAGAATGCCAATTCAATGAAAGCTATTTTAGCATTGTACATAGCATATAGATAAAAATTGTTCACAAAGAAACCTTTTTTTATTTTTAAATTTTTAAATGCTTAGTTATAAAAATGGTTTGCCATTGAGATCAACACAATGGTTTTAATTTCAAGGAAGGATAAAGAAATCTAGAGATTGACCATTGTGTCAACAAATGGCAATATTAGAGGATGTTCAAACATCAAGCCTCTTGCAATATTGAGGATTATTCCCTCTTTAATTTGAGTAAAACTCATAATAAACTCAAAATACTAAAGGGTTATCAACACTTCAGTAAGTGTTTGGCTAAATTACCATCATGCCTATAACTTCTTATGGTATCTCATGGAAATAAATATGCCGAAGAGTATAACCAATTTATTGAGCAAAACTCATAAAAGTTGGGAACATTAAGGATGATCAACACTTAATCTAGTATTTACTACTTCAATATAGTTTTTTATTTTCAATACATTCATATATTAGGCTCACATTGATTAGTTACATGAAAATGTCATTTCTGTCCAAATTCCAACAATTTGCTGTAATTTTTTATGTATGGAAGCTATCTTTTATCTAAGTTTTAGATTCTATATTCATGTATTGCAACGTAGGCATCTCTTTGTATACGACACAAGTGTTGTAAATTGTTATATCTAATTTAGAATATGATATAGAAGTACTCAAGTACCTCTATTCCATCCCATCCTGGTATTCTATTTCCTATTATTAGGTTGGATACAACATATCCCATAACTACAGTCCGACCACTATGGTGAGAAAAAATGCCAATAAGTTTATTCTAGTAACTAGAAATTAGAAATCATAGAAAAGAAAGTATATTATGCGTCATTTGAACATATTTATGTGCCTCTTCCTTGCTAGGAGGCTTTTCTTTGATAGTCTCTTTGAACACTACAACTTTAATATCAAATTAAATGCAGGTAAAGATCAAAGGTCCAAATAATCCAGCTTCTATAAGCCAATAAGAAGCAATTTGAATCAAGCACCTTTATTGTTGATTTCTAGTTAAATGCCACCCAACTAAGTTGGAATAAGCAGTACCATAACACTATATATTAGGAAAATTAAGTGAAAGGCCGTACATGCAAAAATTTAGCGTAAAGAAGTAGAGATGAACCAACATAAATATTTCTATAGAAGTTCTCTTGGTAAGTAATAGATACTATAATATTAATTTTGTCATATGAAAGCTAGTTGTTATATGACATCCACTATGCTTCATTTGTGTTTCAATTTGTGAGAATAATCAAATCTAAAATGTTGGACATATGATATTTAAAACAATCTCACAACACTTATACCATGTATAATAACCCTATATTTCATTTTTTTTTCATTACTTTAGGAGATATAGAAATGAAGCTCTCTACTAAAATGTAACTATTATATTGATTTTTGAAGTCATACAGCCCTAAGCACTTCTTAAAGAGCATGAAATATGATCCTAAAAGTTGAAACTTAACAAAATTGCTCTGGTCGTCTGTTTTTTCTAAATGCATCTCATATGAAATGAAAAATTTTAGGTTTTCCTATAATTAAATCCTTAATGTTAGAAGTCTCTTATGTAAGTTCCTTTATATGCTCCCCCTAAAGAATTACTAACCACAACTTTCACCCTTAGATGTTCCCTCTTTTTTATAACTTCATATTAAGGCTTGTTTGTCCTAAACCCTAAAACTCATATCATTTAATTTTCAAAATCCCAAGTTTCTCAAAATAGTTCACTTTTCATTAAACCCCACACCCTAAATTCTAAATCATAGAACTAGGGAAGGCGAGGCTTGCCTCGAGTGCTGATCGTCATTACTTCTCTTGGTATTTCCTTTTCCATATTATTATTGAATGATGATAATGATGGTCTTCTTTCTCCCAACATTCATTCAATCAATCAATTGAATGAATGTTTCCTTGTCATCCTAGATATCATAATGTTAATTTTTCTCACTATTTTATTCCTTATTGTTATCTTGCTACAACAAACTTGGGCTATGGTTTTGGAGCTTGTAGGCTAATTTCAAGGACATAAGCCCATTATCTAAACCCAATTAACTGCTATGTTGAAATGTTGCCTAATATCCTGCAAAGGAATCAAGGAAAATACTTTAGAACTTCAAATTATTGAAAATTAGGTCACAATTTTTTTTTTTTTGCTAAAGTAGAGAAACTCTATTAAAATGACAAAAGAAGCAAAACTAAGAAAATGCACTTACAACAAGGAAAAAAGTATCCACTACAACAACATAAACTACAGTTACAATTTCAGAATAAATCCATGACACGGAAATCTCACATTATCAAGAACAACAACAGTTCCTTTATATCTGGTCCACGATGCAATTTACAGCTTAACAATGTGTAGTCTTGTTGGTTTTATACTAGAACCAATTGATTCTACAATTATAATTTGTAGTTATTTCCAAGTGATTAGCAACTTAAAGGGTCACATACATAAGAAAATTTTTCTTTGGTTATAATGATTAAATAATTATATGATAATTATGGAAGTTCATTTATGAAATAATTAATTCCAAAGATCTCTTGATAAAAAAGCTATTGTCTAAAGATTAAATTTTCTCTTAAAATATTATCATAACTTAAAAGTAGTTTTGAGGAAAAATTTTATCTAAATAATAAATTTTTTTGAAAGAATTGTTATAAGCGTTTTCTAACAGACACTATCTTGTACGCATTTTGGTTATTTTGATTTGATTCTATCAAGATAAAGTCTGTACACATGTTATGTGTTTTGTACATACTCTATCAAAATAAGATTTGTTATATATTTTGTGCATTTTGAATAGATACAAGCCTTTCATTTAAGGGATTCACATCAAGTCTTAGGTGGTATTTGGTATGTGATTTTGGCATGAGTTTGGAATACTTTGGATTCAAATGGGATGTTTGGTACATGGTTTTGGGTTTTTGTAATCCTTTGGGGGTGGGTTTACGTGAAACCCACCCCTCCCCCCTCTTTTTGTGTAAACTCATCCAAATGAGTTTTGGAAGAGCTCAAAAACGACGTAATTTTGAGTAAAAAAGGCTCAAAATTACGTAGTTTAATGATGGAAAAACAAAAAAAAAAAAAAATTCAGCACTGATAGGCGCTAATGCGCCTGCCAGCGCTGATGTGACGCGCACCCGTTGGCAAGGGGGTTGCAAACCATAGTTTTGCTTATTTTTTTTCATTTTTAAAAAAAAAAAAAATTCACTAAATTATAAAAAATATTTTTCTCTACAAAATGACATGCACTTTGACTATTTTTTGAACAAGATATAATTTATTAAATATCATATAATGTAAAATACTAATATTTTTGTTATAATTTTAATATAAAATTTATTTATAAATTTATTATTATTAATATTAAATTTTAATTTTAATATAAAATCTATTCCATTCCATTACAAAATAATACCAAACAACATAATTATTATCATTCCATTCTATTTCAAACCTTTCCATTCCACAAATCCATTCCATTCCTAAACTCACCATTTATACCAAGCGACACCTTAAATTACTAACTAAGAAAAAAAACGTACATTTAGAAAAATCAACAAAACAGAGAGAAAAGTATTTTCTATTTTGTTTTTCTAATTACATACATAGTAATTCAAGGAGGATCTAGCTTATTAATTTGGTGTTAATCAATCCCAAGAAAACCCAAGAACAAGTTCTTGTACATACCTTAGAGCTGAACGCTTATCCATTATGATTGTTAGACCTTCGAATGTCAAGGTAGTCGATATCAACAAAAGGTAATTTTTACCTATATTAATGCATAGAAATAAGTCAAAGGAAATAAATTTTTTATTTTGTTACTATATTATTTTTGGCATGTTTTATTTTTCAATAGTAGACACATAATTTGTCTTTTTATACATCAATAATGTCATGAATGATAAAAAGTTTACGTATATAAGAATTCTTGGAATGTTGAGAAATAGTTTTAATTTGATTTGGATTCCTACAAACTATTTTGAGAGAAATTTTGAACTAAAATATTTTTTTACATTTGTTATGCTTCTAAAACTGTTAAAAACACAAAAATTCTATTGGTCAATGATCAAATCTCATGACTAGGCTTTATTGCCGAAAACTAGATGGACTATCTAGGAAAAAAAGAAGAAGGAAGGAGTATAACCAGATAAGATCTAACTATAACCACACTGCACGACTATACGATATGGCTAGAAGATAGCATAGCCGCATTAGATCCGACTATGAGAACCCACTCTGCATTTGCTCAAAATTTTGACCATGGCCAATAAGATTGATGTGTAAATTTTTTTTACAAAAATTGCAGTGTCAATCTTAGTAGAAAAAAAGGGGTATCTGATTAACCAAATTGTTTGGTTGATCAAATTGTTTCCTTCTGATGAACAAGGATATGCTCATTGCCACTAGTTTTCCTAGTGAAGGCAATAGCTGCTCGCTGCTACCTTCTCCGTTGCAATTCGATTACAAATAACATGGTCAGAATTGTTCTGGCCTTGGCTAGAAACCAATGTCAATGAGAAAGGAAAAAATTCCACTAATTCTTGTAGTAGCGGCAAAGGAGACCAAAAAGATGATGACGTCAGCATGATGTCATCATCTAGAAACCTAGAGCTGTCATCAAGATGTCATTGGTTACATCATATGATGATGTCATCAAGTAGCAAAATTAATTTATTTTTTAAATTTCTCACTGTAATGACATCATTAGTGATGTCATTGTTGACATCACTGTGAAAGCTTCTAAAAAAAAATCAGAAAAACAAAAATGGTGAGGCATGTGTTAAATTTTTTTTACGAATTGGCCTCTAAAATTTGTCAATAATTGTTCTAACTTAAGGCCGAAATACTTTTAATCAATTATGTTATGGCCTAACAATTTTATAAAAATTGCATCAAATCCCAATATTTTTGGTATGCTTCCCAAATTTCAAGAATAGTAGTTTAGTATGATTAAAATTACAGTGCATATGATTCATAACTTGGATTAGTATATGATCAATTAATGTGATTATTTGATTTATTTATCGTATATGATTAATATTTGATAAAAATACACAAATTATATATTTACATCTTGATAAAAATTTTATCAAATATTTGTTATCATGTATGATGTATGAGTATGATGAGACCACAATTTATTGATCTTATCCCTATATAAAATATTAAATCAAATAATTACCTTTCATTATTATGGTACAAACAATTGTTGTGAACTAACTCAAGATTGTCTTACTAAGAGTATGTTGTAACTACGAAATAAAATTTCAAAATAATGGTGTCATTTTACAAACACCATTGACTTGTTGAACTAATTAAAAGTCATATGTCATTGAGACAAACATTAGGAGACGTATATGATATGTATATCAAGAGTTGATAGCCTAACTATCTAGAAATTACAAAATAAATTGTAATTGGTAATTTTTACCTACTCATTGAAATTTTTTTTAATTCGTTGAGCTAATCGAAGACTAAAAATAATTAAAATGAGATCCTAATCCACTAAGAATTTTGTGGAAGTTCTCAAATCAATTAAGAGGGATATTGATTTGGATAAAATAATGGAAGCAAAACCAAAATTTGATTAAATAAATATGTATAGGTATTTTGGTTTTGTATATTGCATAAATTAAAATTTTATTTTTTCTTGTTGTAGAAAATAAATAATGACATGAATCTACATAACATTTTGTTCGACTATAAGTTTACCGGCCCAAATATTTTGGATTTGGTCCAAAACCAAAAAATTGTTGTTATGTATGAAAAATTACTTTACGTCATTGATAGCCCTATTCTTGATGAACTCATTGCTAATGCTAATCAAAAAGTTAAAGATATATATAAGAAATATTTAGATAATTTTCAAAATGCGTATTGTGTCATGTTTATTCAGATGAGATCTGAGCTGCACAGGCAACACAAGGAAATGAGTGCTTTTACAATACTTCAACACTTGAAGGCATTGTATGATAAAAGGGGAAAAAGTGAGAGATTTGATACCTCTAAGGAGTTGTTTTATTGCAAAATGGCAAAAGGCTTCTTAGTGATGGCTCATGTGTTAAAAATAATAGGTCTCATTGAAAAAATTGAGAAACTTGGATTTTTAATACATCATCATTTAAGTGTAAATTTAATTTTGCAATCCCTATCTCCAAGTTTTTTCCAATTCATGTTGAATTTCAACATGAATAGGAAAAAAACTTCAATATTGCCAAAGTTGATGAACATGCCTAAGGAAGTAAAGGAGACTATCAAAAAGGAAAAGGGTAGTGTGTTGTTGGTAGAGAGTTCTAAGAAAAGAAAGTTTAAACCTGGTCTTAAGAAGAACAAAAAAAAAAGGACCCAAAACAACACAAAAAGCCAAAAGGACAAAAAGCCAAATGATACTTGCTTTCACTATGGTCAAAATGGACATTGGAAGAGGAATTACAAGGCTTGTCTAGATACTGTGAAGAAGAAGAAGTTTAGTGAAAATTCTACTTCAGGTATGTTTATAGTTGAACTAAATCTTTCTATTTCAAAATTAAATTCTTGTGTATTAGATACCGGATCTAGATCTGATATTTGTATAAATATGTAGAGGCTAAAGATAAGTAGAAAGTTGGCTAAAGGTGAAGTGGACTTAAGTGCAAAAAATAGAGCAAAAGTTACTGCTTTAGCAGTAGGGACATATACTCTTTATTCACCTAGTGGATTATTTTTAGATTTAAAAGACTGTTATTTTGTTCCAATACTTACAAACAATATTATTTCTATTTCATGTTTGGATATGGATAGTTTTTAAATAATTCAGAAAGAATAAATATTGTTTCTTTTACCGTGAAAAAGTTTTTTATGGTGTTGGTTATTTTAATAATATTTTTTATATACTTGATCTAGATAGTTCTATTTTCCACCTAAACACAAAGAAACTCAAAATTGATAATTTTAAAAGTTCTTTTCCTTGGCATCGTAGACTTGGCTACATAAATGAGAAACACATCTCCAAATTATATAACGATGGTTATTTTAGCTCATTTGACTGTCAATCATTTAAGACATGCTAATCTTGTTTGTTAAGAAAATGTCCAAAACACCTTTTTCTAAAAAGGGCAAAAGACCTACTAGGTCTTTTACATTATGATGTGTGTAAACTTATGTTAATTCAAGTCAGAGGAGGTTTTTCATACTTTCTTAGCTTTAATGATGATCGTTCTAAATATGATCATGTATACTTTCTGAAGAACAAATTTGAAATCTTTGAAAAGTTCAAAGAATATAAAAATGAAGTAGAAAAACAATTTGGTAGGAGTATTAAGATATTTCGATAAGATCAAGATAAATAATACACATGCCAAGAAACTCAATATTATCTAAAAGATAATGAGATTATTTCACAATAGACTCCTCCATATATGTCACAACTAAATGGTGTCTATGAGAGAGGAAATTGAACTTTATTGGTTATGGTTCATTTTATGATGAGTCATGCAAATTTTCCTAAATTGTTCTGGGACATGCCCTTAGTATTGCCTCCTATCTTTTAAAGCATGTTCCATCGAAAGTTATAGATTCTACTCCATATGATAAGCACTCTCACTAGGCCAAAAATGTCATTTCTGTTATCACCTTTATTTTCTATTAATTGTACTATGGCACTCTTTGCTTTAGAATTTTACCAACATAATTTTGATACTTATGTTAAGATATCTTGATATTTACAGTTTTGCCCCTATAATTTAGACAAATTCTATTAAGACATCTTAGTAAGAACAAGTAGTAGCTATAATGAATAATTATTAACTACAAAAAAATAGGTCTTTAGTGACATAAGTAGTATGTATTGATGGATGAATGTTCATTGGGTTATGTATTGGGCCATAAATATTTAGTGAGACCATAGTTATCAAAATCGCGGTCTGAATAGTAGAATCGCACGATTCTATAATCCAAATATGCAAAATCAATTCTAAATTGTATAGAATCATTCACTATATAGAATCGTGAGTAGAGTTGATCAAAAATTCAGAATCGGTATAATCGAACGATTCTATCGATTTTAAATGATCTTAAGGGGGGAAAAAAAAAGGCAGCCAATTTAGCCAAAACGTCGTTGTTTTGTTAGCCAATCTACCTTAACAAAGCTCTGTAGCCTATATCTCCTCTCTTCAGAAGAACAAAGCTCATTGTAGCCTTCATAAATAATTCTTGTGTCTGCCACCGGCACCACCTAGCACAACCGACGAGCCCAAGCTGGCAAGCTCTTTTGTCACCGCCCTCTCAGCACCTAAAGCTACCCAATCTCCTCTTCCCACTAAATCCTCTCACAGACAAAAGCGTCGAGATCACTGTCGAAGCCGCAGCTCCACCCAGCACCAACTGATGTCGTTGAACATCTCGAAGCCGAAAGAGAAAGTTCCTCATTGCAGCTTCATCCTCAGCAAGGTTCTCATTTACTAATTTTTCCAAGAAAAGAAAGTATTTATTATGACCAAAAAATATTTGTAAGAATGTTTGAGTAAAATTATGAAAGACCAGCTTTCCCTATTTTTTTTTCAATTGCGATGTTGATTAATTGCTTCCACTTAGGTTATTTTATGCTGCATAAATTCATCAGTTTTTGGGCCATTACTGCTCTACTGCTCCATCTCATGATATGCTCCGCTGCTACTCCAGTTTATCTATTTATGTGTCATCGATCTAATATCAATGATAATAATTTGTTTGATTGTGACTAGGAGCTTATAATGAGATTAGATGTACGTTTTCGTTGTCTTTGCAAGTCATTGTCTTACAATCATGTTAATTCAATTATATTGTACGCATGCTACGAATGGAAATTTTAGTAGTAGAATGTCCTAGAAAACCAATTCATCCTCTTTTGTTCAGATAAGAAGAGAGGGAATGTGTATACAAAAGGTCATGGAAGACTTATTTTTGGTTTCTGCTAAAGGGTGTTTTATGCATTAAAAGTTTTATAGGTAAAAAGCTGGACTGTGGCAAAAGAAGGATGTTTTTTATCTTTAGGACAGTATGATTGCATGACATTGTGATCATTCCATTACCTGTAGATGGCTTTTCAAATGATACAACGTCAGCCCTTGAATTCCCATAAACTTCAAAACTGATTTTGGAGTTGCTTCTGTGACAAATAAAATGATAGAAAATTAGGTAGTTGAACATTATATACTTTGAGAATTTTGAACTTTTAAATGCTGCATGCTCTTAACTGTCTGATCCACCAAGTTGATTAACTGCTTCTATGAATCTCTCGTGATGGTCCGAAGTCCATTTTATTCTTGGCTTATCATCAGTTGAAAGAACAAGTCCTGAATCTCCAGGGCCATTTCCACTTTGTAGGAAGAGGCGCCTTTCAGGAGGAATGGACATTCTTGAGGAAGCGTGAAGGTTCTTTAATTGATGGGGATGTGATGCATCTCTTTATCTTTAATGTGACAATCCACCATTAGCTTCACATTAACCATATAAAGATATGATCTCTTTCTATGAATACTTGTAAGTTTACCTAAAAGTTTTTACCGTTGCTTGGCCTAATCTGCCTCGACACTTGAAACGTAGACTATGATTTCGTCCCAGATACTTGGTGAAAGGAGGTGTCAAAAACAGCTCTTATCTATTTGAGTTTCTCTTTAACCATTTCTCACAATTTAAGGATGTATTGGAGATCTCCTTAAAAGCAAATGAGGAGGAAGAGAGGTGACATGTGAGGGAGGGGGGGGGGGGGTTGGGGTGTCCAACTGAGGCATAGAATCTTGAGTGGGGCCATGTAAGGATTGGACCCGATCCAATCTTTCCAGTGACTGTAAAAGAGATCTTGTCCTTGCAGTTCTATGCAACTTCTTCTTCTAATCCGGGATAGCGACTTTACCATTTAATATTCCTCTGTACTATAATTTGTCAAAACTCTTGATGCCTTGCATTTGGTACAAGAATAGATCCACCAAGCTAATTTTTTCTTGTGAATTCATTTTTGATTCAAGCAAAGTTTCATAACCTTATTCTCAAAACTGCTGGTGAATTTTTTTTTTTTTTAATATTCAATAGAGGAATCCACTATCTATGCTGTCCTGAAAGCTTCTAAGCAATCTTCACTTTCTCATAGAAGATTCTGTTGACTAGAGCATCTAGAACTTTGCATTCGATAAATTTTAAAAAAAAAGAAGAAGAAACAGAAAGCGAGAAAATGGTGGAGAGATGCCTCTCCTAGGGAGTGTTTGAGGACATTATTTGAATGAGACTAGATTCCATCTTTGTCAAATTCATCCAGTTAGTTTACAAGTAAGGTTATGTTGTATTCAATTTAATGAGGGAGCAATGTTCCACATGATCTAAAGGTTGGCTGGCAATTTTCCATAGTGATGTCCTTGTTTTGCATCAATGTTTACACGTCTTGGAATTTCTTGATCATTTTACCCCATAATACAACTACATGTGTTTTGCTGCAATATATATACTATAGCTAGTTTCTTGTTGATGTGCTTTAATACCCACTGTCTTTGCAATTTTTATGGCAGGAGTTTTTCTTGTTAATGTGCCTAGATTTTTAAACTTCCTGTATGTTATCCATCTACAAAACTATTGTATTTGAGTATTGGTAATATGAGAGGGAAATAGTGGAGAGATTCTTCGCTTTCACTTTGTTTGAAGGCCAAGATTGGAATAAGGAACTCATCCCATTTTCTCCTTTAGTAAGTTTGGTACTTATTCAGCAAAACACACGATCTCTTTAATGATGCTTTGATGCAAAGTTCAATAAAGGGATCTAAAAACTCTTTGTTTTTTTAAACACCATACATCACGATGAGAGATTCCTAGATTGACTTTTGCACATGCATTCACTCTCTTACATTTTTTTTCTTTATTCAATCTAACTTAAAATCAGAACTCATTGTCCTAAATTTTTTGAGAAACAATTCTAGATTACGTGTCTAACCTTGTCTTATTTTTAGGTTCATTGTGTCTTATTTTAAGGATTATGGGGTTCACAACAATGGCTAGCCCCAAACTATTTTTGTTTCTGTTTCTTAATTGGTTACACACTTGCACTCCTTGCTGTTCTGTTAGATGTATGGTATTAGTTTTCTGGATTGAAGCACATTGCGTCATTTTTCTGTTTTTTTTTTTCTGGTTTTTTCTGAACTGAAGCCCGTTGCACTGTTTTTTTTTTTTCTGAACTTAAGCACATTGCGTCGTTTTTCTGTTTTTCTCTAGTTTTTTCTGAACTGAAGCTCATTGCACCATTTTCTCTTTTTTTTTGGATTTTTTCTGAACTGAATCACATTGCGCTGTTTTTTTGTTCTACTTTTCTGGTTTTCTTTTTCTTGTTTTTTTTGTGGATTGTTTTGGAGTGGTTTGGTAGTATATGAAGCCATATGCTACTCGACTGTATAGAATTGTTAAAAATGTTAGGAATGTAAATTTTTGTGCATTATTTCCCATTTACTCTCAAATCTAGATTTTGTCACCCTTATTCTCCAATCTAACTTTTTTTCCCTCATTTTTCAATTTCAAAATGTCGTCTTCTAATCCAAAAGCAAAAGTTAAAAAAATGCCCCTGGTGCTCAACTAGATCGTGCTTGGGAACATGGAATTGATGTTGACGAAGATGAAGATAAAGATGAGGATGAAGATGAAGATGAAGATGCAGATAATCCAACCATCATTGGTGAAAATGAAGTTGAAAATGAAGATTGTAATGACGATGATGATGGGTTTAATTATGATGATATGTTATTTGATAATTATAGATTAAGATCTTTTGATATAGATGGAGATGATGACTTTGATGAGGATGATATGTAGTTTGTGTAAAATATTTATATTGTTAAATTTGTGATGTACTTTAATTTGTTATTAAATTTAATGTTTTAGCTAAAAGTCTATTTGGATGTGAAAGTACATTATTTGTTTTGGTAATTTAAGATGCATTATATATTTTATTTGGTGCTATTATTAATTTGTGTAGAATGTGGTCGAATGATTGAATGATAGATGTTTGTTGTTAAATAGGATTGAGACAAAATGCAGAATGCGTATACATCGTATGTTTTATAATGTTAATTTTTTACAATTTAGCACAAGTACACAACCTATTTTTGTCAAAAAATTAATGCAGGTGATAAAAGATGAATAATTATAATTATTTTGATCATTTTTTTGTATAATCTTACGATTATAGGATCCGATCCCTCCTATCTGATTATGCTACCCCAAATCGATTATACATAGAATCCCAATTCTACAAACTATGAGTGAGACATAAGTAGTGACATAAGTAGTACAAGAAAATAGGCCTTTAGGCCTTTAGTCCATTGGGTTACGTATTGGGCTAAACTCAATTTTTTAAATTTATGACTTTTAATTTCAAATAATTATACTAAGACACCCTAATATTTATGAACACCCTAATATTTATGATTTTGCCTACATTATTTTACTTGAAATATAGAGACTTTTTAAATACGCTATAAATTAATTATAATTTGATTTCTTGGGTTAATATTAATAATTGGACTAAACATATTATTCCTTATGCAAAACTTAGTTTTCTTATACTATACCTCTTAATTTCTAATAATTATACTAGGACACTCTAACATTTTTGTTTGTCCATATATTTGTACATTAATCACACAGTCTTTTTAGTATTACAATATACTATTGATTAGTACTAATTGCCTTTGTTTGGTTAAGAATAACAAATGAACTAAGTATATTCTTCATTGAGTTGAGCTTCATTAGCTTATTTATGTTATGACTCGTAATTTAAAATAATTATAGTATGACAACTTGAGATTTAAAATAATTGTTTTTAACATTGATTATGGACTGTATGTCTTTATAAGAATACAAGAAAATCACGAATCAAACATAGTTTTAAAATAATTATGGCCACTAGTGTAATATTATAACATAAATATTGGTTAATACATATACATAGAGTTAATTCCTTGAATATTGATGCAAAAAAAAAAAATTAAATAAATATTGTTTTTTTTATTTTTATTCCATTTCTACAGAAGTCGATTTTTCAAAAACCGACTTCAGTAGATTTTTTTTTAATTAATTTTGATTTAAAATTAATTAATTAGTTTTTTAACTATATTTTATTTGAAAAAATTCGAAAATAATATAATATACAGAGTTAAATTCTTCATAGTCGATATTCTGCATATCCACTTCAATTTAGTATTATTTTTTAAAAGTTTTTTATTAAAATTGAGTTAATTAGTTTTTGTACCATATATTAGTAATTTTTTTGAAAATAATGTAACTTTGAGCAATAATTTTGCTATAATTTGTTGTGTATTATTACGAGTTTTTTTTTCAAAAAATTGTATAAAAAAATATAAATTAAATAAATACTAATTCTTGAAAATTCTTTTATTTTTAAAGAAATCGATATCTAAAATATCGACTTTAAAATCGATATTAGGGATATCAACTTTAAAATCGCTATTCCAGATAACCACTTTGAAGTCGAAATCCCAGATATCGACTTTAGGCAATTTATAAAAAAGAAAACTTAACCCTAAACCTCCTAAACTCTAAACCCTAAAAACTTAACCCATGATATCAACTTCACTATTTTAGGGTTGAGGGTTCAAGGTTGAGGGTTAAGCTTTTAGGGTTTAGGGTTTAGGACGTTTAGGGCTAAGTTTTCTTTTTCATAAATTGCCTGAAGTCGATATCTGGGATTTCGACTTTAAAGTGGTTATCTGAAATAGCGATTTTAAAGTTGATATCCCTAATATCGATTTTAAAGTCGATATTTTAGATATCGATTTCTTTAAAAATAAAAGAATTTTCAAGAATTAGTATTTATTTAATTTATATTTTTTAATACAATTTTTTGGAAAAAAAACTCATAATAATACACAACAAATTATTGCTCAAAGTTACATTATTTTCAAAAAAAATTACTAATATATGGTACAAAAACTAATTAACTCAATTTAAATAGAAACTTTTAAAAAATAATACTAAATTGAAGTTAATATGCAGAATATCTACTATGAAGAATTTAACTCTGGATATTATATTATTTTCAAATTTTTTCAAATAAAATATGGTTAAAAAACTAATTAATTAACTTTAAATCAAAATTAATTAAAAAAAAATTCTACTGAAGTCGGTTTTTCAAAAATTGAGTTCTGTAGAAATAGAATAAAAATAAAAAAAACAATATTTATTTAATTTTTTTTTTTGCATCAATATTCAAGGAATTAACTCCATATACATATATAACATAAGTAGTTTATAAGTAAAACTGGAATCCATAGCATAAGTAGTATTTACATGTATATAGTACTTAGTATATGACATAGTTAAAGTAGAAGTAGGATTACTTTATTGACATTTATTATATAGGATTATTTTAAATTTTTCGTGTTTTGACAAACTAACATGACAAATTAGTCACTATTATGACAAATGAACATTATTATTAACGTTTATCATGATAAATTAATAATTATTTACAATCTTCATGTGAAAATCCTGATCACTACTTACAAATTTATCATTTTAACTAATAATATAAAATGTTATATTAATTGGCTAATTTTTTTTTATTAAACTATGAATGGTGCAAATGAAATAAATTAATTTAAAAAACAATGTCACTTTATCATTTAATAACTAATTAGCATGTCAAAACTTAATTTTTTTAAAAAAATTCAAATAAAAATTTTATAGTATTATAAAGTGAAAAAATAAGTACTAATTAAAAAAATAATTTTTTTAATAATTAATACTTAAATAAAAATTTTGAATGCTTGAAAAACAAAAAGGGGAAAATTAATTTGGTTAAGAGGGGCGCATCCAAGGCAAGAAAACATGGGGAAAAAAAAACAAAGGGTGCATTTGGACAAGGCATTTCTATTTGCAAATGGAAAAAGTTGTATTGAAATGTGTGAAAATTTTGGTGGGTATTTTTTTGATAGAAAAAGTTTTTTGGAGGGAAAACATAAGAGGAAAATTTTTTTAAACTTATGTGAGAGGAATTTGAGTGGGAAATTGAATTCTAAATTTTGAAATAAAAATATGTTTGAATAGTTTATTTTTGTTTGAGAATTTTCTTATTTGTAAATAAAAATAGCTTGTCCAAACGCAGCCAAAGGTTTACATCCAAGGCGGGGGGCTGATTTTTGAAATTTGGCTTGGGCGCAATTGATTTATATCCAAAATGCGCCCAATCCATTAGCCCTGAAACAGCTCCTGTGTCTAATTTTTCTTTTCCCCTTGTCTAAATTTAGCAGCCGCCCCATTCCTTTTATCTCCTCCGGAGCTTCATCCTCCACTACCCATTCTTTTTAACTCCTCCGACACCCCCTTCCTCCACCACCCATTCTTGTTGTTGGTGTCAAGACAAGAAAGCTTGGGACCATTGTTTTTGTTGCTGTGAGTTTACCTGTTGCAAAAATTCATGAACTCCTCCATACAGTAAGTAAATGGGTTTTACTCTTCTCCCACACGGACCATTAAATTTCGGCAATTTTTTCCCGATGCAATTAATTATTCTTCAAAGCTATCAAATGTCTCCCATCTTCTACTTACTCTTTCCAAAATTGTCCTTCCATGGCGGTTCTAAAATCCTGTATATTGTAGCTATGGCTAGGTTGAAATTGTCGTGTATTTCTCCTGTTTTGCATCTTTAGTTCACTGGGTAGTTAGAATGACTTTTAGCTTGTTCCATTTCGAGGTTGAGAAAAAGATTTAACCAATCCCGTGGAAATTTTCGCATGTGACATGTGAAGGGTCTTTGATGTACTTCCATATTTATGTACTAGCAAACAATACTGTGCTTTGCGCAGTTTTTTGAATGCTCACTGGGTTGTATAAAGAATAGACAATTTGAAAAAATAATAATGATATTTTGGGGGAATAAATTAATAGTAGAACTAAGAATTGAGGAAATTTAAAATTTGGAATGAAGAATTATATAAGACTTTATTAATATAAAAGTGCAATGGAAAAAATGAGAATCTAATTTGTTGCAAATTTAAATTGCCATGGATAATTTTTTTCTATGTGGTGAGCGGATTGGGTGTGTGCAAAAGTGCGTCAAATTATAGCTCAAACTCACACAAATTACACCTAAACCTCATTTAATCAATTGTAGTAAAGCTTAGGGATCATTCTCCACAGGGAAGGGGACAAAACCAAAATTTAAGTGCAACTAATTATTTGCTATCTATGTTAACTAATGCAATGATTTAGAGAGTGACATTTAACTAACTAAAACAAGGAAATAAACAAATTAATGAGGAAGGAGGGTGATCCTTGGGTTCAATGCAAGGGTTCGGTTACTTTGACTCCTAAGGGCAACCGAGTGTAGGGCATCTTAACTAAGTGGCTATATCCGTTCACTCCAAATCTCCTTTCGGTCTCATTGAAATTATAGAATGAGGAATCTCCTTTCGGTCTCATCCCCACCTAGAGCACATTAGCGCCTATGGCTTCCACACAACTCTAATGCACAATTCTAGCCCTAGATGTTTTAGCCAACTACTTCACATTCCCTAGTTCAAGTGTTTAATCTAAGAAAACCACCTATTTTTCACTCCACATCTCCTTTCGGTCTCAATGGAATTAAAGAATAGAAGATCTCCTTTCGGTCTCACTTCTACCTTTGCACACTAAAACCTATGGCTTCCACACAATTTTAGTGCACAATTAATCTTATATGGTAGTTGTTTCTTGTCTCAAACACCTCAATTTAGAGAATGCTAGGTAGTTTTTCCCACTTTTTGGTCTAAATTCATGCATATTCTAAAACACACACGAACACCAAGAACACACACTAAATGTGGCCATCATTCATTGCATGTCATTTCATTAAATACAAGTAGAAAAACTTCAATTAATGCAAGCCCATCACTCTACAACCCACAAGGAATCAAAATAAACCTAGTCCATACATCAAACACCAAGAATCACCCAAGATAGTTTAGCCTTTCATGGCTTCAAATAACCAACAATCACAAGGAGAATTAACAATTGTAAGCATATGAAATTCGTAAGAAAAACTTCCCTTAATCAAAAGATTGGTGAATCCAACAAATTCCAACACTTTAGCAATCCAAATCAACTCCAAAGATGGAAGTCTTCAAGCCACAAAATGCCAAACCCTAGCCTCTAGGAAAATCCCCTCAAGTTTGGGGAAAATGTGCAAAAAATGTAAAACCTAACCCTAACCTATCTAACTTGCCTTGTTTATGCAGAAAATGGGGTATTTATACAAGTAGGGATGTTGGGGAACCATTGTGAAGCTTCAAAAACTTGTGGGACTCAAAATGCAAAATAAAAAATTGCAGGCGGAGGTTAACCGCCGCGGCGGTCTCCCCAACCGCAGCGGTGGTCTCAACTTTCTGTCCAGAATTTCTTCTTTCGCGCGTTGTTCCGATTTTGTCCAATTTTGGTCCCTTTCCGTCCCGAATTTGAAAAAACTTTCCTCATGAAAGTTTTTCCTCTCTTTCTCATCTTTCCATATCATTTTCAATCATCTCATTTGGATGTCTGCATCAAGAGTTATGAGCTCTGGAAGATGGCTGATTTTTCTCCCTATTTTCCTCTTCTTTGGTTCATGCCTTCTTCTGCTTTTGTCCAGTTTTGGTTCATTTGCTTCTAGAATTTGAGAAAACTTTGTTCATGAAAGTTTTTTCTATATTTCTCATATTTCCATAGCATCTTCAAGCATCTCATTTGGACATTTGCATCAAAAGTTATGAATTTCGGAAGATGAGTGAATTTTATCCCCTTTTTCCTACAAAACACATAAAAGATGAGAATCCCAAATATAATGTGATTTCTCTAATAAACATGGCATATCTCAATGAAATCTATGCAAAAGCGTGAAAAACACATATCTAAATTTATGAATATTTGATTCTCATCACTATGCCATGACAGTCCCATTGTATTGTATAGTGATTATAAAATTAAGATAACGTGGAAAAAATAAAATCACAATGCTATTACAAAAGAAAGAAATATCTAAAAAGAAAATTACGTAACAGACAAATACACACTTTCTATTTTTCGAAGCGATGCTCTCTAGAAATACAATTCCAAGACCAAACATAAATGCATAAACCTAAACACAAGCTTAAATACCTGTAAGGGCAACCAAAACAAAGAAAAAAATTGAGGCCTCAATACATCCAGAACAAAACTCACCCAAAAAAAATAAAGGAAAAAGAAGAAGAGAGAGAATAAAGAGATAATACTTTGAGCTTCACTTTCAGTGATATGTACTGTGATTCAAACCAGAAGAGAACAGGGCAGGTAACTTTGGTGAAATTTTGACCTTCCATGACAAACGAAAGATATTAAGTTTGACAGAAGGTTTTCCCCTTTCACAAAGCACCAAAGAAGTTAATGTGAGACAAGGCTTCAGCTGCTGGCTATCTTGTTTTATATGTGCAATGGCGTGTTTTCTGTTTTAGGTTGGAGATTATCTTTGTAGATGATGCTTTCATATGCAGAGATGCCAAAATGCCATAAACATGAAAGGCAAACATGAAAATTTCCTGCATTTAATAAGCCTTCATTTCCTTCTTTTTGAGTAAACCCAGATTTGCATCTGAATACACATCAGAACATTAAAGGCCTAGCAGTTCCTCAAAAGTTGCCTTCAAGTCTTAACTAACCACAACATCTCTAAGAGAGATGCAACCTCCTGTAAAGTCTTTGGTAATCAATAATTTCTTTACTAAGGAAAAATATTTAATAGAACAATCTAAATGGTTCACTCCATTACAATGTAGTTATATCATTTTTTTTCCCCTTCTGGGGAAAAAATTCTGTAGTTATCTTTGAAGAAGCAAAATTTGAGGATCTTTCCCAATTTGACATTGCAATTAAAGGACAAGATCTTTCACCAAATATTATTCAATTTACTCATCAAATAACATTCTTTCTAAGTATAATTTAAAGATATTATCCATCCCACAAATTTATAGACTTCAATAACGATTAATAAAGAATCCCACTGTCCTGTTCAATGGATTTTTTTTTCCTAGAATTTTCTAGCTTTTACAAATCTAGATCTGACATCATTTTAATGGCTTACAACCCTAAAGATCATCAAAAATATTACTTAAGAACGTAAGATGCTATGAGGAAATAAAAACAAATGCAGATCTAGTGAAGTCAGCCATAGAACAACCACTTAAATTAACTTTGGCGGAAAAAAATCCTTCAAGCAAATAGTAAAACTGTTCAAACCCTCACTTGCATTCAAGTTTTCTCTCCTTGGATCAGTCATTGAGATATGCTCACTGGAAGCCCTAAAATAACATCAAAATACCATCAATCACAAAAAAAATAATGATCATACCATATAATTGAAACGCAGAACCCCCAAGACGACTAATAACCAAATCAGAAAACTCATGAAAATAAAACTGGTAGAGATCTGATGATGCCATGCTAGATTCTTTAGTAAACAGAGATGTTAGGGTAAGAGGTGAGGTTCTCTCAAAAGAACGTAAGTTAAATTTTACTACAGTTTGTATTGAAACGAAAGCATTAATGAGCGCCAAATTGACTATAGAAATTCTCTAGTGCTTAACATTTAAAGAGCTAAAATTGTGCTACTTTTGTCTTGATTCGTTTGAAAACTTTCACCACCTAAGCATGTTAAAAAAAAAAAAAAAAAAAGATATCATCGGCTCACATAATTGTGTAAATTTTGAACAACCATAGTTACATATAAATGCTAAAATATACACAGAACACCAGACATGAAAGCATAAACAAATTTAGGAGAGTATGCACTGGGCTATGCTCATTTTTATAGTAACAACTCATGGTATATGATAGATAAATAGTCATCAATAATTTCCACTCTTGTCATTACCATAATCACAGATAACTCTTATGTGTTTTAGTGATTTCAAATGACGATTAGAACTGCTGCAGTTTAAGTGTCACAGTGTCTTTCCCGGCATTGATGGGGGCATCTCATTAGTAGAAAATTGCATCCTATAAAACCAAATGCCAGCAAGGTATTTAAAATATGAAGGTTGCTTTAAACTCAATGTCACTATTATCTACTAATATATGTTCATTGGCATTCATAAGGAGCAATTGATAAACAACCCAAATATGCTTGCATGAGAAAAAGCTTCATGTAATTGGAGGATGAACAACTGGCAAGTTTTGAGGAACTTGATGAATCAATAACAGCAGTGATCACTATTCAAAAAAAGTAGCAAAAAATATTGCAGTCTTTACTGATTCATTCAGAAAAATCAAAACACAGACTACCTTTAAATAAGGAAGAATTACACAAGGAAGAAAAGCTTCATGAAAATCAAGTACAGAGGCAACAATTCATTTAGAGCAGTTATACAATACTAATACCCCAAAGGTGTTTGCCTGCAAGGGCCTAAAATAACCGAAAAATAAAAGAAGTAAATAATGTTAGCTAGCCAAGATAACTCATAGTTGATTGTATCATGATTCTCGTCATTACTAAGATACCAAAGAAAATTACACAAAAAAAAGAGGCCAAAACTTAATAGCTAACTTATTTGCAAGTAATCTCAACGGGACTGAATAATCTATAAACGTTCAAAAATATAAATATGTTTTGAATATAGAAACGAATATCCTTGCACAGCATCAAATCTTCGATAATATTTCAAGAATAAAAACAATGAGGAAAAAGGAACAAATAAGACGAGTGATTAGAAAGTAAAAGCACAAGGTTTTGTATTCGAGGCCAAAAAAACCCAAATTTATTACAATTACCACAGGAGATCACAGAAAATTTGCAACACAAAAGAGAAAATAATATGCAGACAGAATGCAGGAGTGAAATGCACGACAAACTTTTTTTAAAAACAATCCTAATAAAATTGGTTAGAATCCAGCATACAACCACACTTCAAATCACATTGGTAAAGCTAGTAACCAAGCAATTACATAAACAGTATGGACACTGAAACCCATTGGAAAGAATGCATGAAAAGCAAAAAATGCTTAGAACCTAGAATATTGAAAAGACTGATTGTTTAAACTAAGTAAGAAACAAAAAACATATAGGAACCAAACACTTATTATGTAGATACACACGGCCCCAAAGAAAGGTAAAAACACAGCCATTGGAAAAGTAAAGTGGCCACCACTGTAATATGTTTTCGCAAAGCAAAAACCAGTTGAGTAGTAACAATTTTCAGGTTCTATTCGAATCTAGTTTATAGACACAATCATAGAAATATTTGAATAATTATCACTGATATAAAGTAACAAACAAAAAAGAAAATAAAGAAGGTCAATATTTATCATTTAGCTGTACACAGGCAAACAAGGAAAAAATAAGCAACATTTTCTATCAGCTATTAAAGTTCTTGCGACAATAATATGTTTTCACAAATCGATAACCAACTGGGTAGGCAAACTCTATTTAAGCGACACGAACATTTTTAAGTCATTAGACTAAAAGTAAACATGGCATTTATCCAATAAACAATGTTATGACAAGAACAAAATAATTTATTATACTTCATTTCATACACACAAGTGTTATATTTAAAAAAGGAAGAGTAAAATGCAAAAAACACATGCAGTAGCAAAATTGGACAGAAAAGAAAGAGAGAGCAAGAGTAACATTACCTTTTTGAAGTGCCACTATATCAGCCGATCAGTTTTCAACATCCATTGGCAATCACATTTCATTCAATGCACATACAGAAGTAAAAAAAACAGTTAAAATGCAGCAAAAAGAAACAACCGACAACATTAATACCAGTAAGGCAAAAAATGCAAACAACAACGGGAAGAAAAGGATTAGGGAAAAAGAGAAACAAAATCATACCTAAACACAATGAAAAAGGGTAAGGCAAACCCAAAACACAGAGTTAGAGAAGTAGCAAAAATAATGGCAAAAATAAGAAAAAAAAAAGAAGAGAGAGATGGCCCTCGTGAAGCTAAAAAAACACTGACAGATGACAAAAAAAGAGTGATTAGAAAGAAAGTGGTATAATAATGCTGCCGAATCCTGTCAAACATTGAAACAAAATCTTTACCACATAAACGGAATCAGAGACACAAAAATACACCAAAGAGCTAGAAGACCTCTAACTTTAAACAGGATTTGCACTTTAAGAAGATAAACCTTTCTTTAGGCCTAATCGCATAATCTCGTATTATAAAAGGTCCCAAATTGCTACCAATTTTCAGTGATTCATGCCTTAAGGGAAATATTTTGGGAGAAGCAGCCTGAAAGACAAAAAAGTAGCAGTCAGTCAACAGAAAGTCGTGAAAAGAAAAATTACTTCACTTCTACAAACAATTCTCAAATGAAGCACTATACTATATATTGGCATGCAAATAATTCAAAATCTAGGCTGTCAACTAAAACTCATATCTATCTGGAACTCAAAGTCACATTCAAGTTGTTTGATAAGAAGCCAAACATTACCATTCTAATTAAATTCAACTTGGCCAAGCAGAAAATTAGACTTCTCTAGTTTGGCTCAAATCTCCAATAAATGATGACTTCATAGATTTGGGTTCAATCTTTACTAATCAATTAATAAGCATCCACAACCAAATTTGAGTACTTGCGGTTCTGTGCATTTATCACTAATGCAGGATAAATAGTCTGTCAATATGCTTAATAAACAAGTGAGCCTCGTATTGTTTCAATTGTTTATATCCAATTCAGATTAAACACATATGTACTAAAACCTTCTACATATTTAAGTCTAAAATGAAAAACTAACAAAACATATAAGCCAATACCAAACAAGAAAATTTGTCTCACAAATTTCTCATCTAATCAACAATTACCCAGTTAAAATTCACAAAGAAAAAAAGCCTAATAACTTAATTTGGAATCATATAAAAATGCAAAATCCAGCAAAGTCCTATTTATTCTTTGATCTGCACACAAAATAAGGAATTAACGTAAAGAATTATATAGTAAGAGTTAATTAACGTAAAAGTAAAATGCAAAAAATGTATTCTAACTTGTTCTAAATTTAAATTATATAGTCTTAGGGTAAAAAGAAAAGTATTAAAGGATTGAATCAACATCAATTTAAATGTAATCAAACTAAGGCTCATCATGTTAGTATTGCTTGGCTCAGCTGATGGCAGCCCTTTATAAGAATTATGCTTCAAACAAGCTTCATCTCATAAATACAAAGCTACACCCCAAAACAAAAAATGTAATCCAGGAGGAAGGCCATTATATGTAGAGTGGACATGAGGCAGACGCATAAAAGCCAAGCAAAGTAGCAAAAATAAAGGGAACAAAAGCAATGTCCAATGATTAGTGGAAGTCCACCCGAAAACCAAGTCAATAAAGAAATTACCATGTTTTCTCTTGCATTCTATCCCGTTCATTAGCAAAAATGATTTATTCCTCCCATTCGATTCGCATTCAAATGAAAATAAAACTGCTTGAAACAAATTGAGCTACGAGTTCCAAAAGAAAAAGAAAGCTACCATCTCCTTATCTACTCTCTTCCAAAATACAAGCATGTCTCTGGCCAATTTCCTTGTGCGGAGCCCCACAGCCCTCATTAGCTTAAGTGATTTGCTGACCTTCATTTTTATCTGGAAAAAGAGTTCAGCACTGCAACTCAGCTAATGCAAATATAGACATAACTAAAATCCATCATATAATTTCTGGAAAAAAAATTCACTGTATAAAATGTTTTTAGGAATAGAAACTTTTCTTGTTTGGTCTTAGCACATACAGTAAACAAATAAACCCAACATAATGGGAAGTACAACACCGAATGGAGATAACCTATTTGACAAATGTAAGACAGCTGAGGATAATTATTGTTCAGGCAAATAAAAAACAGCAAAATAGAAATAGGGTCAAACTACTGAATATCTATAAGATATTGCAATACATTTACCTTTTCCATTGATAAAGATTGGCTATAGCACCTCACCGCTACAAAACAAAGGGAAAATAAATTCCTATTAAAAATTTTGAGCTGTGATAATTTTGAAATGATGAAAGTGATAGGTTAACACATTTGTATGCAAAACCACACACAGCACCAAATTGCACAGGAAGGAAAAATATCAATAGAAACTTTACCTATTAAAGTGCAACTTTATCAGCCGATTAGTTTTTCAACACTCATCAACAAATGTTTTACATTCAATGCACACATAGAAGGAAAGAAAATAGTTAGGATGCAACGAAAAGAAACAAGGAAAGCACAGTACACACATTCTGAGCGAAGTACTCTATTTTAGCAAACGTGGTAAGCTACAGGTGCGCACGGTGAGAAAGTATAATGTCCATGTCATAACCAAAAAAGGAAATAAAACACAGGGAGCAACACTGACCAATTAGTGAAAGACATTTCACAACAACCAAAACATATGCCTGACATTTATCTGTAAATCTAAAAACAAAAGATGGGTCCAACTGGAAATAAACTTGTCAAAGCCATATAACTGTAAAACACAAAACCAGTTAGGGGACTAACACTAACAAAGAACCGAAACACATTACACAAAAAAGGAACATATGGCTGAAACCAGATGGGTTGAAGAGGAAATAAATTAGCTAAGGCCATATAACTGCAAGTCACAAATCCAATCAGGCAACCAACACTAACAAATGGGTGAAAGACATTCCAAAAAAAGCAACATAGTAACTGAACAAAGCAAAGAGGAAACAAATCAGATAGCCCCTATAAAAGTAAGCAAGGAAATGCCAGCAAAAATGACCACATAAGTCAACACAGAATATGAACAACCTAGAACAAAGCAACATGCCACAAAGTAATAGAGGACGATCAACCAAAGCAAGAGCCATTTTGGAAAGAAAATCTAACAAAATTTTAGAGATTAAAATCCAACCTTATGAATAGAAAACTAAATTTGATGAGGGCAGAAAAGATAAATATAAATAACAGGAAAACTACACCTAACGCAAATTGGTTTTTTCATGGCAAAAACCACCAGTCATCTTCTTTTCTTGCATGTCCTATTCATTCTTTAATCTGCACAAAAAATAAGGGAAAAAAAGGTTAAAAAAAAAAAGAAATACAAAAATAGAAGGAAAAGGAAAACAAATGAAAAATTCAGATTTGACGGCAAACGAACAGAAGTGTGTTAAGCCGAAAAACACCTGTCATCTTCCTTTTTTGCATCTCCTTTCTATTCTTTCATCTATGCACAAAATAAGAAAGGAAAATGTGGAAAGAAAAGAAAAAAAGGACGAAATCTGGAAAAAAAGAACAAGAAAAAAAAGACAAAATTCGAAAGAAAAAGAGTAACAAATCCAACCAGGCAACCAACACTAACAAATGGGTTAAAAACATTTTAAAAAAAGCAACATAGTAACTGAACAAAGGCAAGGAAACAAATCAGACCGCCCCTATAAAAGTAAGCAAGGAAATGGCAGCAAAAATGACAACATAAGTCAGCACAAAATAGAAACAGTCTAAAACAAAGCAATAGGGGAGCATCAACCAAAGCAAGAGCCATTTTGGAAAGAAAATCTAACAAAATTTTAGACATTAAAATCCAACCTTACGAAAAGAAAAGTAAATTCGATGAGGGAAGCAGCGATAAATATAAAAAAAGGAAATACTACACACAATGCAAATTAGTTTTTTCATGGCAAAAACCACCAATCATCTTTTTTCTTGCATGTCCTATTTATTCTTTCATCTACACACAAAATATGAAGAAAAAAAGGTTAAAAAGAAAGAAAAAGAGAGACAAAAACAGAAGAAAAAAGAAAACAAATGACAAATTTAGATTTGAAGGCAAACGAACATAAGCGTGTTATGCCGAAAACGACAAGTCATCTTCCTTTTTTTGCATCTCCTTTCTATTCTTTCATCTATGCACAAAATAAGAAAGGAAAATGTGGGGAAAAAAAAGAAACAAAAACAAGAAAAAAAAGGACGAAATCCCCAAAAAAAGAATGAGAAAAAAGGGACAAAATCCGAAGGAAAAAGAGTCACAAATCCAACCAGGCAACCAACACTAACAAATGGGTGAAAGACATTCCAAAAAAAGAAACATAGTAATTGAACAAAGGCAAGAGGAAACAAATCAGACCGCCCCCATAAAAGTAAGCAAGGAAATGCCAGCAAAATGACCACATAAGTCAGCACAGAATAGGTGCAGCCTAGAACAAAACAATAGGGTACAAAGCAATAGGGGAGGATCAACCAAAGCAAGAGCATTTTGGTAAGAAAATCCAACAAAATTTTAGGCATTAAAATCCAACCTTACGAATAGAAAAGTAAATTTGATGAGGGCATCAGCGATAAATATAAAAAAAGGAAAAACTACACCCAACGCAAATTGGTGTTTTCATGGCAAAAACCACCAGTCATCTTCATTTCTTGCATGTCCTATTTATTCTTCAATCTGCACACAAAATAAGAAAAAAAAGGTTAAAAAGAAAAAAAAAAGAGACAAAAACAGAAGGAAAAAGAAAACAAATGAAAAATTCAGATTTGAAGGCGTTTAGGGTGCACACGAAGTTCCTTTTGAGGCGTTTTGTCAAGCACTTTGTCCTCATTCATAACAACATTTGTGTTATCAGAAATTCTAACATCGGTTGGGCCCTTATTTTCACATTCAGCAGTATTACCACAATTATCATCAATAGAATTGGTAAAATAAGAATCAAAATCAGATAAGTTAGAATCAAAACCAACATTCATCTTCCAATTTAAAGAAAATTCTGCCACGGGTTTCTTAGAACAAATCGTGCGGCTTGTGGGATTTCTACCATGTTTCCTAGCAATTGAGGTTGGTTTTTTCTTCTTCCTCATGGTTTTGAAGTGCTGAATTCAGCAAACCATGGGGGGAGAGACGGAATTCAATAACCAGAAACCCATGAGAAAAAATTTAGCAAAAATCCAGAAAAAATTTGGCAAAAAATCCAGAAAATCACGAACAAATTCAGCAAATTGGAATAACCCGCAGAAATTAGAGTAAACCCACAAGAATTAGGTTTGTGGGAACTTGGAATAAGGATTAAATCAATAGAATCCGAAAATAAATGTAGAAATTTCTGAAACCCGCTTGAAGAAAAATGCTTCGGGATTTTATGGATAGATTTGAGGAAGGCAGTACAGTTGGAATACCTTATTCCAGGATTAAGAGCTTGATTTTTCAAGGCTAGAAGCAGCTTCAAAACAGAAGCAAAAACTAATACGTCTACCCAAACTAGCGCGAAGAAGCAAAAAAACTCACCTCTGCGTAAATAGGGCTATTTTAGCAAATGTGGAAGGCCAATGTGGGAACACAAACTTGCGCGAGGAGGATGATCAAAACTAGCGGTAGGAAAGGGTAAAAACCCTAGATAGGAAAGAAAGAGGCGAAGAAGATGAAAATAGAGGTGCGGTGGCAAGAAAGAGTGAAAACCTAGAGAAGAAAGATAGGAGGAGAGAGGACGTACATGCCACAACTTCTGTTTTAGCCTACATGGAAGGCCAACATGGAAGGCCAACATGGGAGGCCAAAGCTGCGCAAGGAGGGGCAGTTTTTGTCCACATGTCATCACCAGGAAGAAGTTGTTGAGGCATTATTAATATATCCTAACAAAATACTAGACGATTTTATTTTGCATTTTCTTGACCTGTCTTTTGCTGAGTTTGTTATATGAGAAACACTAGAATAACTTCGTATTTTTTCTTTTTCTTGAACAGTTGGCTGAGAAGGATTCCAAGATCAAAGCTTTCTTGGAGGAGAAAAACATAAAGGGTAGCCTCACCAAGGCTATTTCCAAGTTTTGGGTTTATTGTTGTTTTTGAAGTGAATTGAAGTTGTGAATTTGTGGGATTTTTTATGCAGTTTTTTGATGTTAATGGGTTATGCTTAAATTTGGTTATTTATTCACTTAATGGTTTTTTTTTCATATGTACACTTTCATAGAGGTTTTTGGTCATTATATGGAAATTTTTTTCATATGTCTACACAATGTTGTGCTTTCATATTCCACAATTGAAGATATTGTATTGGGTATGTTGCTATAGGGTTTTTCATTTAACCAAAGTGCTTTTTCATGGTTCTTGTAGGTTCTTGATATACATGCCTACGAGGCACGGTAGAAAGTATATGCTCTGAATGGTCATAGACATTTTTAGATCATGACACTTAATGGCAGTGAGGTTTGGAAATGTGTATTTGATTTCATATTCTTGAGTCCTGTTTGTATTTATTTATAATGGTAGTTAGGGCTAAGCAGGCCTATCAACTTTCTTGATCTTGAATAGTTGGCCACTTCTGTTGTAGGTTTTCTTTTGTTTTCTTTGAGTAATGTTTGTGCTGAATGAAATACTTGTTGTGTTGCATGGTTTCAAAATTTGTGGTTTTTTTTTTTTGCAAAATATGTCATTCTCACGAGGTTGTTTATTTTCAAGTACTAACCTAACATTGACTAGTAGTTGTTGTAAATGCTTCACAACACATACAGTTAGAATTTTAACATAAACAACTCACTAACTATTGCTGCTAAGAAATTGTTAGCAGTTTTTTGTGATGCTAGAATTTTAACCTTCATGTTTTGACCAGTGCAGTAGGCTAAGCAGGAACAACTTCACTGGAATGCTGCCTGATTTTTCCCCCCTCAAAGTTGTCATTTTGTTTTTTTTTCTCATTGTTCTTCTCCAGCCCCTATACTCACTAGCCGGGTAACTTGGGGTTGTACTTTTTTTTTTTTGGTTCTTCTCCAGCCCAACTTACTTCAATTTCAAGTGAGATGCTTTAGTGAAGGTTGACAAAAGTTTTATTTAAGTCCAAATGTTAATTCTCAAATTGCTCACGAGTTCCTAAAGTTGAAGAATGGTGGTGGAACCTTCCACAAGTTAGCTCACATTCATTGAACAACAGTGATAGAGTTTGGTGCGATAGTTCATTCACTAACTTTTGTGGGTGAACATACTTTTATTGCTTATGGAGCTATTGTTGGACCAACCGCCCAAATTGGTCAATCCACCAAACTTGGGTACTATTACTTCTTCTCTTGTTTATTCTGTTTACTTGTATCTTCCTCGATCAACTCCAAAACACTCTTTGAATATAAAAAAGATCTTGGAAAATGAAAGTACATTATGCTCATCTTCATAACTTAGAAGAATCATTAAGGCTGAATACTGTTAATCTAATAGCACAAAAAAAATCCAGAAGTTTTGGTGTTGGGTTGTTTTTATCTTTGCAGTTACATTACTAATAGTTGAAGACACGTGTAGATAGAACCACTTTTATTTTCCTCCACAATGCAAACACCTTCTAATATGAACTAGAGGACTGTTTCTTACTTTTGCCCGCAAGCATATACAGTAACATAAAACTTTGAACTTTTAGACTTACAAGATTTCCAGAATTTTGAACTCCTATTTATTCATCTTGCTTTTGTATAGTTATAATGTTTGTCTTACCAGCTGCAACATTGGTGATTATTGTGTCATCCATAATGGGGTATACATTGGCTAGGATGGTAAAGAATCTCCTTATTCATATGTTAGATATTCTTATACAACATATTGGGTGGTTTACTTTTTTCTCATCAAGATTTGGGTTTTTGGTTGATGAACAGGGTAACATGGAGAAGAAGCCATAGGTAATAACATTTTGTTATTTTATGATCAAATTACCAATAATTTCAGAGAGCATAGTTGTCTCAATTCCTTCCTCTTTGTCATCTAATCATCATGGACGAGTATCCTTTGTTGCAGATTTCTCAGAGTTAATTGTTTTCATCGCTATCTTATGCTTTCAGGAGTTTATTACGCATGATTCTCTTTTGCATTTTCTGTACAATATTTATGTCAAGTAAAAACTTCATTTTCCCATTCTTTCTCTAGCTTTGAAAGTGAAGATTGGTAACCACGTGGAAATTGGAGCAAACACATGTATTGACCGAGGCAAGTAGACCATCCATTTGGTCCTTAGCTTCTTTACCTTGTTGGTCGTACGCCTCTCTTCCGCCCATCAATCTTGTCGCAGGTCCTCTTTGCCTTCTTCAAGTTTGCTATAAATTTTATTCTCAACTTTGTTGAGAATGACATTTCATACTTACATTTGACATGGTTTGATATTTTTTCTCACTTTTGGTTTTTACAACATTCTTAGTGCTTTTCAAAAAAGGAATGGAAATTATCGGATGTAGTTGTCATATATTTGATTGTCTTGCATTGAATGCTCCAAACAATGACTAACATTGAGCATTTTTATTTTTCTTTCACAGAGACTTATCCACCACCACATAGCCAAGCATCTACAGATTGAAGGCAACATAAATTGCCCTTTGGTTGGTCTTCTAGAGGTCTATTTTATTCCTTTTGCCTCTTTACTTTAGAACACCAAACGAATGATGTGTTTTCTATTTTGTGAGGTGTAAAGTGTTTGGATATTATTGTATTGTCATGTTTCAACTAGGATGTTCGACTATTATTCTTTGTGGGAAATTAAGATGTCATTTGAATTAATGAAATTTAATTTTTGTTTCTTTCATTTCAATATATTTGAGCATCCAATGATTAGTGTGGTTGTCTTCTTTATATTTTTGACTTGGATGATATATGTATTACAAGGATGAACAGTACTACGATCAATACAGTGATGCTATTGGTGACAAGATATCATAACAAACCATGTTATAATTACGCATGTTTCGTGTGACGAAAATTTTTCGTCACCAACTGTTCACTTATTTAGTAACAAAAATTTTTCGTCACCAAACGTTCATTTATTCAGTGATGACAATTTCTCATCACCAAAAGTCGTCATTATTTCATATCAAATTAGAATATTTAGTTACCACTTTTTTTTTGTCACCATTTGTGTCACGTGACCTAAACAGTACTTAGTGGCCACTTTTGTCGTCACCATAGTCGTCACCAAATTTGTTGACTTTATAGCATTTAGTAACAAAAACTTATCATCACCATATCGTCACTAATTGGCGTTAACTGATTGGCCTTTAGTGACCAGTTGGAATATTTAGTGAAGACAAAACAACCCTTTTAGAGACCAAAATTGTCGTCACTAATTGGTGACCATTTGGCTTGCGATCACTAAATTAACCTTTTAGTGACAACATTTTTTCAAGTGGTCACTAAATACCTTTAGTGTCAGAGCATTAGTGACCGGGGGATGACCACCCCATTTGTTGACATTAAAGACTTTTAGTGACCAAAATCGACAGGTCACTAAAGGTCATTTTTCTTATAGTGATAGGTCAAATAGGATAGTCAATCCCCCAAAAGGTACGATGACATATTTATAATGAACAATGATGAACCTACTACTTACAAAGAAGTCTTGCTTAATAAGGACTCTGAAAGTGGTTTCAAGCCATGGAATCTCAAATGGATTCCATGTATGATAATTAGGTATGGATCTTATGTGATCCACCCATAGATTGCAAGTGGGTATTCAAAAAAAAGACAGACATAGATGGTAATGTTTCTACCTATAAAGCTAAACTGGTTACTAAAAGTTACATACAAAAAAATTGTATTGAATATGATGAAACATTTTCAATAGTTACTATGTTGAAATTTATTAGAATTTTACATGTTGTAACTGTACATTATGGCTATGAAATCTAGTAAATAGATGTTTACACAACTTTTCTTAATGGACATTTGGAAGAAAAGGTGTATATGATACAACTTGAAGAAAATCCTAATGAAGAGTGTAAGTTACAAATGTCCATGGATTTAAGCAAGTTTCAAGAAGTTGGAATATTAGTTTTGATGAAACAATCAAAAAGTTTGATTTTATCAAAAACAAAGGTAAGCCTTGTGTATATAAAAGGATTAGTGGGAATGTTGTTGTTTTCCTGATATTATATGTGAATGACATATTAATAATGAGGAACACATACGTTCTCTTCAGTCGATTAAGATATAGTTGTCTATAACCTTTTTTCATGAAAGATTTAAGAGAATCAACTTATATTTTTTAAATCAAAATCTATTGTGATAAATCTAATAAATTGCTTGGTCTTTCACAGTCAACATGCATTGATGAAATACTTAAAAAGTTTAGTATGGATCAATTTAAAAAATGTTATATTCTCATGTCTTATGGAATTCACCTTTCTAAAGACATGTCCAAAAGTAGATGTTGAAAAACATAACACACAAAATGTTCTTATACTTCTGTTGTAGGATCAATTATGTATGCTATGTTATGTACAAGACCAAATGTCTCTTATTCTTTAAGTGTTATGAGTAGATATCAAACTAATCGTAGTGATGGTCACTAGAAAGCAATCAAGAATATCTTTAAGTATTTGAGAAAAATAAAGATTTATTATTTATATACGAATGAACAGAGTTTAAAATACGTGATTTCACTAATGCTAGCTTTCAATTTGATAAAAATGATAGCAAGTCTTAGTTTAAATATATATTTACCCTAAATGGTGGTACGGTTAGTTCAAAAAATTCTAAATAGGATACAATTGCAAATTCTATGATAGAAGTCGAATACATTGTTGCTTCAAAAGCAAATAAAGAAGCCATTTGAATCAAGAAATTCATTTTTGAACTTCAAGTGGTTCTTTCAATAATTAATCCAATGCCCTTATATTGTGATAATAATGAGGCTATTTCACAAGTAAAAGAATATAGGTTTTATTAGCAATTCAAACACAATTTAAGGTGCCATCATTTGGTTAGAGAAATCATCGGTAAAAATGAAATAAAGATGGAAATGATTCCTACAAAGGAAAATATAACAGATCTAATTACTACACCTTTATCATGAAAGAAAAATGATAGTCAAGTATTGTTATTTAGTCTAAAAAACATGAATGATTGGTTTTAGCCATAGTAGGAAACTTGTGTATTTTTAAAACAGTTATGTTTTGGTTGTAACTTTGACATTTCAGTTATGCAATAAAATTATATGGCCTTTTTATCATTTTTGAAATAAATATATTTGATGATGTGTCTTCAAAACAATATTTATTATTTTTAAATGTTCCTAAGAAATAATAAAGGTAGATTAGCATATATGGTGATATATGAATGAATTGTTGGAGAAAAATTCATCGGACTAATCTACTTAGAGATTTTCGTGAGGTTAACTATTTGAGTGCCAATGGTATAATCTCTACATAAAAGCAGAGTAAGTGATACTCAAACTCTAGATCATAAGAGTATCTTTAGTACAAATTATTATATTTTAACTCTATTTATCCATAATCATGACTGATCATATGTGCGATAGAAGTATGGTATAATATGAAACATTGAAAGGTAGTTTTTGATTAATAAAGGATTTGTTGCTTCTAATAGTAAGGAGAGTATATCCCATTAATGGTCACTTGTTGAAATGTCAGCTCAAAATGTTTGCACGCAAGTACATAAATTTAGAAAAGTTCTAAATTGATTCTCCATTTATTTTAGCCAATTTTGATAAGCTTGGTGGTGCAGATTAATACCTTGCTATGATTATAATAATGAAAAAAAATTATTCAAATTTTCTAAATTTTCTAAATTTAGAACTTTCATTTAGAATTTTTATTTTTTAATGGTTGTAATAATGTTTTTACATTAAAAAGGGAGAAACAACTTTATCCTAGCTTTATATTGTATTCTATATAAGATTGCTATTAGGAGTATTCATCGGGCGGGTTATTCGGTTATTTGGTTTATTCGGTTTGGGTTTATTTGGTTTTCGGCCGAACCCGAATTTATTTTTATATATTATATGTAATTATAAAAATAATATATATTCATATAAATAATACATAAATATATATTATATGTACTTATACATATAATATATATACATATAAATAATAAATAAATATATTTTCGGGTTTCAGTTTGGTATTCAGTTTAACCCAAAACTCAAAAATCTAAAAATTCGGTTTCGGTTTAGGTTTAGGTTTGAATTTGGGCGGATATTCGGATTATCCAAATATTGAATACCCCTAATTGTTATTGCTCTATCCCAAATAAGCTCATTATAATTTGTATCACAATCTCAAACTCAAACACTACAATTATCTTCTTCTCAAACACTAAAAAGTTCTAAAAAGCAACCCTAAACACCAAAAGACTATGCTGTGTTGTTCAAGCTAATTCCAAACACTCCAAACTTTAGTATCAGCCCAACCAATTTCAATCGTTTCTCCCAAGCGATATAGTATATAATTATAAGAAAATAGGAGGACAATCTCATCAGTATAAGCTATTTTTGGTATTTAGTTAGTTAAACACTCCAAACTTTAATCTCTATCCTGCAGAATGGGTTCTCTTTATTCATCTACTTTGATTGCTAGCATGATATTTTGTTTCTCATCAGTACTAAGATGTTCATCCA
Source organism: Gynochthodes officinalis (assembly GCA_020080225.1). Taxonomy (NCBI): domain Eukaryota; kingdom Viridiplantae; phylum Streptophyta; class Magnoliopsida; order Gentianales; family Rubiaceae; genus Gynochthodes; species Gynochthodes officinalis. The sequence continues at coordinate 3,524,955 of CM034618.1, read as the reverse complement.
ACTATTCATTAAGTTGTCCTGTGAATCCAACTACGAGGATAAGTGTTGCTAATTAGTCTATGCATCCATGGGTTGTTGAGTATGCTATTGCAATCATAGTTATTTTTTGGAGAATCATCATAATATTGTACTTGGACTGCCCATCAACATTCCATTCATATATACTGTTGGCATTGTAACTATTTTTGGAGTGCATTGGGCTTTTCTTCTATGACCATATTAGATGAGTTCCCCTGGAGTAATATAGCTTTTGGGGTTGTTTCCAACCTGATAATTGATTTTTATTGTAGGGTGTCTAATGGCATAATTTTTAAGTTTCTGTCCCCTGGGTATTAATTTCAAAATTCTAGACCTCAGATTCTGTGCCTTTGTCAAGAACACACATGGATTGATTTACTAATTTTGAGGCTGGTTCAATGGACTTTTGTTTATACTTTGGGGTCATGAATGTTTCTTCTATTTATGTTATTCTCTGTTCTAATTCAGATAGGGGTTTATTTTGTATTTGTCTGTAAAATTTGGCTTGTATCTCATGTAGTTTAAATTTAGGTTTGGTAGGGAATGAAGTAGATGAGAATAGCGTGACAGCATCTAGTTTTTGTAAGGAGAAATTCCCCCAATAGCTTAAAGATACTTATTAGTGTAATTATTATTATTTTTTTGTAAATACTTTGGATGTCACTAACATTTACGGGATCAGTAGTCCTAGCTTCCTTGAAAAGGACAACTTTGATTTCAACATATTTGTAATTAGAAGTTAACGAGCTTGGTGGTGGAAAATCTAATTGTATTCAATCACCTTCACTAACCTGCCAAGTTTTGGTTACACAAATCTTTTTTTCTATACTTTGAAAAGAGCCATTGTCATTAATCCTAGTTTTAATCTGCATAAAAGACTTTTCTAAGACTTTATTTACCAATTTCAAATTCGGCCCTAAGCATCCATGGCTCACCAAGCCATTTTTTTGGAGTACCGGTAATGGTTGAAGAAGTAGGGCATCTAGGGAGGCTATTATTTTCTGGTGAAGCTATTTCTATTCTAAGGAAGCCAGTTATATTTACAAATCCATGAGTTAGATAACGCTACCATAAATACTGAAAGAATGATGACAATCTCCATAATTTAGAAAAGTTCTAAATTTATTTTAAAGGAGTTGAGTTTTGGCAACAAGAAATTATAATAATTAGTACATTAAGAGTTGGCACATATGCCTTACTCTTGTACTTATAAGGAATTAGTAAGATGAAAGGATATTAATTATACAAAATTTGGTTCATGGAAAGGTGAAGTCAATTACTTGAATTTTCCTAACTCTTGGGTGGTCATGATGCTTGGTTAGAAACCAATCTTGATATACAAATATGAGTTAGTTAATTATTAAATTAATAATAATTAAAGTTGATTAATTATCTAATTTAGAATTCTTATGCCTAAATTGACTTTTTCCAAGTGAGACTTTGTTGGTTTTGTACTAAAGTCAATTAATTCTTAAAATTATAATTTATATTTATTGCCAAGTGATTAGGAATTTAAAGGGTCATACACATAAGAATTTGTTTTTGGGTTAAAATGATTAAATAATTATATGATAATTATTTGGGTTAATTTGTGAAATAATGAATTCCAATGATCTCTTAATAAAAAGGCTATTATGTAGAAATTAAATTTTCTCTTAAAATATTACAGTAATGTAAAAATAATTTTGAGGAAATTTTTTATCTAAATAACAATTCTCTTTGAAAAAATTGTTATTCACTCATCTATTACGTTTTTTTATCTATTTTGAATAGGCACAAGCCTTTTATTTAAGGGATTGACATTAAATCTTGAATTAATTACCTAGAAAACAAATGTATCTTTAGAAAATCATTAGAATTTTCCATTTGGTTTTTCTACTTATGTACATAGTAATTCAAGGAGGATCTAACATATTGATTTGGTGTCAATCAATTCCAAAAGGACTCCAATAATAAGTTTGTGTGTATACTTTAAAGACCGAACACTTGTGTGGCTGTGATTGATAGACCTTCACATGTCAAGTTAGTCTACATCAACAAATGGTAATTTTTACCAGTTTTAATGCACAAAAGTAAAAAAATCCTACCATGTAGAGGAAATCAATTTTTTAGTCCATTACTATATTATTTTTGGCATGTTTGACTTCCCAACAGTTCTTCCACCTGAAATCATACCAAAAAACTATGGGCTAAAAACCTCTAGTTATCTGAAGCACCAAAACTATAGATAGATTAATTATCACCTAGAAAATAAAGAAAAAAGTCACCCAAAATTCCTCCTAAATGCATAGCAAAACATGCACCAATGTACATGAAAATGTCAAATTTACTTAAATTCAAACTCTCTTAATCCATATTCACATCTAGATATATGTGGATTTGAAAAGTCGGAGAATTATATGGTCCTAAATGAATAACATTAGAAATATATTGGTCAAATTGGATGCCTAGAAATTAGCAGATATAATCCTTAGTCTTCACTACTTTCTTCTTATAGGAAAATAAGCTACCCTAAAAGAAAGTGAGAAAAAACTAGTAAAAAAGAGCTCCACTTATCATAGATTTCAACCTTGTCTAAGCCATTTCATCTGAGGAAAAAGAATCCAATATATATTGCTTATTTGTAACAATTAGCAATGATGTTCCTAACAACGGTTGGCATGCTAAAGTCAAAAGGCAAAATAAAAAAGAGAAACTAATTTGTATTAGAGATACCACAATTTACAACAATTTAAAAATGATTAGACTCATAAATCTTTCAATACTAATGGTTTTGGAATAAAGTTTTTTAAATCAAGATTACTTACTCGGCTTTAGTTTTACCAATGACGCAACACAACATTTAGTTGCGTGTTAATGATTGAGTGTTTTCAAATGTTTATCTAACTTGCACAAGATAATAGAAGCATATAAAGGGAATAACATCACTTTTCATTTCATGTTTCAAGTAGCTTAAAGAGATTAGAAATGAAATTAAAGTGCCCATGTAACTCCCTACACAAATTTTCAAAATTAAGATGAACTAAAAAATAAGAATCGAAAGCGATAGGAGACTAGAATTAAACATTTTACTTTTGCTGCAAATAATTGCAATGGAAAAATGAGAGTTTTATACCTTGGTCTTCTTCCATTAGATGACTATATGAAATTTTGGGACTGAATAACTCAAATGTGAGATATTAATTGTCTAAATGTTTGCATATAGAAAAGTTATGCATATCCATATGATGATCAAATCTAAAAGCTTCAAGAAACAAATTCAAAGCCAATCATATCACTATAAAAATCAGTAACAATTGTTAAGGCTTAAAAAAATTTAAAAAAAGAAAAAGAAAAAGGAAAGGACCACTTACATGTTTAATTTGGTGAATGAAATAAAAAACTAGAAATTAAAGAACTTTAGTTAGAACAATACTTGAAATTTTTCAAATTTCAACTTCATAAACATGTATGCAATAGTGTAATAAAACACAAACAGAGTCCCTATTTCAAAAATAATATATTGATGTGTACAATAATGAACATCATAGCTTTTGGAGTATCAAGTAGCTCTTCTTTCAAGAGATTATGCAATTCAAAGACTTCTTCTAATATCTAAAATATCAAGAACCCGAACTAATCCATCAATTTGCTGAAAATAATGCCACCAACAAGGTCTTAATGTTTTCTGTCCCCTAACATCCCAAAAGTTCAATGTAACCTGCCAACCTACTAGTCAATAATTGACACTATAAACTATTGAACTTTCAAAGAAGAATAAGTTATCAAAAATTGAATAGATAAAAAAATGATTACATTTTCATTTAAAAGTAGGGAAAATTTTTATACTTTTGGTAAGTGATGGTCTTGGTGTTGAAGCCAAGAGTAGACTAATAATATTGGTGTCTTCACCATTAATTTTCCAAAAAATTATCGTCTTATAGTTATCCAAGCCCCCGTTCACCAATAAAATTACTAATCACAATTAGAACTAAAGATCCACATAAAACAAACAAGAGGGGTGCAATGGGTTGGAAACATAAACCATGAGAGTTTGCACTTCCTTTTCTTTGCCTTGATTTTCTAAACTATATTAGGAAGCCTCGTACTAAAGTTAAAAGAGTGTGAAAAAAGAAACATAAAAGAGCCAAATTTCGAAACTGTCTTTATAACAGGTTAAGATTTTGAAACTTTCTTGAGTTCAATGATACTTAATGTAATCGGAAATTATCTTATTTGAAGTTACCTTTATTACATTTAGTTTAGGTAATATCAATACAATTTTACAAATTAACATTTCTAGACAAAGTTATCATTGGAAAATGTTACAATAGATTTAAATTACAATACTGTTTATAATTAAGTGGATGTGATTGACCTTAAACCTTGTCAATCACACAAAGCACCACCATAATAGCTCAATTCTATGTGCTAATAAAGTACAATCAAGGCTAGTGGAGTCAAATAAACACACAAGAGTCATCAAGAAATTAAATTCTGTATCATTCTATCCAATCTCAAAAATTTATTAGCAATTAGATTATAGAAGGTGAATGCAAATTACTTAATGTAGTTTTCCTTCTAAATCCCCCAAAAAATTAAGCACTATAGTTGAATTTGAAACAATAGCTTGCCATTATTTTTGGTAAATCATCAGGCATCTCCTTCTATCAAGACATAATAGACTTAAATCTTAAAAAAAAAAAAATGACAAAATGGTCCCTCACAAATATGTGAATGATCTTTTCTATTTCTCACATTTAAAACGATAAAAAATTATCCTTCACATTTCATTAATGTTTTTTTTTTTTGGTCCTTCATCACACTTTCATCTATTTTTCCTTTAAAATGTCTTCCGTGTGCCTCACATGTTATTTTACCCTAGGGAAATTTTGAAAACAAACTAAACACTGTCTATCCTCAACTCTTGTTCCCATTGCCGTTGACGTTCTACCCTCAACCCCAAGACCTAATTTTCCAAAAATCAATCTAATTCTACATCTCCTCTATTGAAATCGGAACTAACTAGGACAAGAATCATCTATGATGGCACAACGAATGTTATGTTATTGTAAAAATGAAATAATTGTACGAGCTTCATGGACCATAACCAACCCAGGAAGAAGATTCTATGGATGTGAAGACCAAAAGGAAAGTGGAGTGAAATTAAGTTTACTAATTATTTCTTGAGGTGTTTTTGTAGCTCATTTTGCCAGTGAATTTTTAATGATTTGATTTTGTAACATATTTGCTTGTTCATGTGCAATGATTAAATTAAGAGATAATATCATTTACCTCCCTAGAGGTTTTGTAATATATCAATTAGCCTCCATGGTTTTGGAAAATATCAACCAACCCCTTTGATTAATAATCAACTTAATTGTAATTGGCAAAAAGACAAAAAAAACCCTTAGGGGGCTGGTTGTTATTGTTCAAAACCACGGGATGCTGGTTGTTATATTACAAAATCTCGAGGGAGGTAAATGATATTAACTCTAAATTCTTTTATTAAATTTTTAAAAAGACAAAAAAAATACGAAAAATAAAAAGACAAAAATTTAATAAAATTTTGTTAAAATTTTTAATGCAAAAGACAAAAAAATTATTACATAATTACTTTGTTTTTTAAGCTCAAATTTTTTGAGATCTTTTCATCTTTAAATTTCGTCTTTTTAGATTAAAAATTTTATTATATAGTTTAAATAATTTTATTAAATTTTTGTCTTTAAATTTCATCTTTTTTGTCTTTTTAAAAATTTAATAAAATATTTTAAACTATATCAAATTTTTTAGGCCTTTTTTACCCCAATTAAAATTTTAGACTAATAATCAACTTAACTGAAATTGGCAAAAAAAAGGACCTAGCGCTCAAAAAATTTGATATAGTTTAAAATTTTTTATTAAATTTTAAAAAAGACAAAAAAGATGAAATTTAAAGATGAAAATTTAATAAAATTATTTAAATTATATAATAAATTTTTTTAAACTAAAAAGACAAAATTTGAAAATAAAAATTTAATAAAATTTAAAGATACCGAGGGATAGCACAGATTTTATTACTTTTTTAAATAGTGAATGTAATCCCCCATTTAATTATGGATGAATTTTATGGTTTTCCCTAGCCAAATCCAATCAAATCAAGATGAGAAGCCATTTTTCCATTGGTAACAAATGGTTATCCATTAAGCGGAGAAAAGCTTATTTAAAAAGCATAAAAATTGGTTCCTGCAATGGCAAGAACGGAATTTTATCTTTTTTCATTAAAATTTTTAACAAAATTTTATATAATTTTATTAAATTTTCATCTTTAAATTTTTTATTTTTTGTCTTTTTAGAGTTAATATCATTTACATCATTCAAGGATTTGTAATATAATAACTAGCCCCCCGTGGTTTGAAAAATAATAACCAGCCCCCTGATGAGGGATTTTTTCATTTTTTTTGTTAACTATAGTTAAATTGACTATTAGTCAAGGGGGTTAGTTGATATTTTCCAAAATCATGGGGGGGGGGGGGTAGTTGATATATTACAAAATCTCAAAGGAAGTAAATGATATTATCTCTTAAATTAATAGTCAATCGATTTTCTTTTTGGGCAATAGCTGAAATGTGAATATGAAAATTGATGCAAAACAATTGCATAACATTTGTAGAAAAAGCAAGGATGTAGATTTTCCCACTAGTGCAACGGACTGTGTGGTAGCTGGAAGAGATCAATGGAGATAATTGGTGATTTGCTTAGTACAATAAAGGAGCTGGAGGTAGATATACAAATAAGGAAGAAGAAGGAGAAAGTCTTCAGAGCTTTGATGATTTTTAACATGTGTTATCCTTGTGTACCAATTGCTTTAGCTCGATTTCTTGTATTTCTTCAAAAGTAAGAGTAGAATTGATGTTTTGCCCAAGATGAAAAAGGTTCTGGGGTTCCATTAGATGCGCTGTATTGTGTGTTTTCTGTATGGATTATGGTTTGAAGGTTATATAATTAATTTGATAACTTGTGCTTTGTGTTGTATCCACATACTTGCAATCCATGTATGCAATCTGTTTGCTGGAATTTTCTTCAACAATGTGTGCGTTATGTATGCAATCTACTTGATATAAGGTGATGAAACTCATGGCTAGCTAAATCTATCAAAGGGAGACTAGACGCAATGTGTTTGACAGAATCTGTATTCTATGCTTGCACTATGTATGCAATCTGTCTTTTGTGTGCATTATGAAAGACTGAGAAGTGTAAAACTAAAGCCACATGAGTGACCAAAATGGTTACAAAGTTGAGAGTAAAACAAAGAGGAAATTCTAGTGATCAAAATGAGTGAGTCTTCACCATGTCCCTCTGTGTTTTCAAACCACTTACATTCAAAATTCAGTTCCAATCAATTGCATATAATCAGTTGTACCTAAATTCACATCCAACCAACACATTTACAAAACAAAGCACACTAAAATCCAGCACCAAGTAGCTTCATTAAGATGAAGTAGCAAAATAATTGTCAACTTCAGAGTATCAATACATCATTCATTACTCAACCCAATGATCCCAAACAATAAAATCCAAGATACTAAGGCAGCAAGGACTTCCGATTGTGAGTCGTCAAATCTCATTCTAATAGTGTTGTAAATGATGGATCAAATATTGCCACTACTTGATCATGAGCTACATTAGAAGCTTCCAAATTCATAGCCATGAAATATAAATAAGCTTCCAAATCCAATTCAAGCTTGGACGAAATCAAGCTTGGCCAAATACAACACAACTTTCGGCCAACTCACTCCAAACCAGCCTTGGATTAGTTTTAGGAAATTTGTTTGTAGTTCCTTTCATTAGATTGGGAGTCTTTTTCTCTTAAGTAATTAGATTTCTAAGAGGCAAGGAATTCTAATCCTTTTAGAGGATAGTTTTGCCCTTGGCCGCCTATTGTCTTCTATAAAACAAGGCCATCAGCCACATGAAAATTCAGACTTTGATCAAAACAAACTTGAGAGCTTTTAGCTTTTCTTTGAGTTCTAGTTTAGAACTTTCTTTGAGTCTTTGAAGATAGCCTCTTAGGTTCATGTTTAAGCTATTTTATTGAGTTTCTTTTCCTCAATAATCTAAGTATGCCAGTTGCTTCCAAGTATAATCAAAGTTCACAGCTTGGATCTTTGATACTTCCATTGGGTGTTAAGTGGACAAAAGCAAGGTCCTTCTTCAATCTTGGAGTTGGTGTCTTGCTAAAGGAAGACTAGTTCAACCTAGAGAACAATACTAGGACCAAAACTCTGGTATAGGTTCGAATTCTTATTCTTTGATGTAAGATTGATCTCAATTTGGTATTATAGCTGCCTTTGGGTTGCTCCTTGAAGTTGTTTATATTCTTTTTGTTTCTGTTTCATGTCTTTGTGTTTCTTTATTCTTCCTCGTTTTTGTTTTGCATATCTGAGTCTTGTTTCTGTCCATAATTTCTTCGTGATTATCTTCTTAATTCTGTGTAGAAAAACCAAAACACAGAAAAGTTCCCAGCCACTAAATTTTGCCTAGTTTTGCTATTTTTCCCCTCACTATCCAGTTTCTTTTCAGCGTCTGTTTTCTTGCATTAAAATCCTATTTCTATGCTCTTGTTTTTTTGTGTGAATATTAGTTGCTGATAGAGACTTTGGTTGTTCAATTGTTGCTGCAAAAAGTAAAACCAAACTGCTGCAAAATCAGAAACCCGTAGCTGACAAAATCCAGAAAAGAACCGAACCTCTTGAACCCAAGTTTCTGCCCAAATTTTTGCATTGTATCTTCGTTTGATTAACACCTGAGTAAGAAGTCTTCATCTTCTTGAAGTTTTCTATCAAATTGTGCTGCAGAAATCGTGAACTCAACCACCAATTCTTTCTGAAAAACTGATAGAACATCAAGAGCAGCAAAACCCCAGTTTTTCTAAATTCTATCCAAACCTTCTTGATCCTTGATCAAGTTGTTTCTGTGATTATTTTCTAATTACAAGGGCTTCAATTTGTTGCCAAAAGTGTGTTGCAAAGTTATAAAACCCCAGCCAAAATTTAGAAACTCCCTGTGGAAGAAAAACAGTCCAAAAAATTTGGAAATTCTAAAATCTTGAAATATGAATTTCTTGATTTGTTCTAAACTTCGGTTTGCACCAATTCTTGATTAAAAGGCTGCAAATTTTTATTGAATTATACTTTCAAGATTGTGCTTTAAGACGTGATATTGGTTGCTGAACTTTTTGGAAACAGTTGGTGAGGGAAGTCTTGAAAAAACCGAGTCTCTATTAGCAGCGGATTTGGTTCAGAAAGTTAAACCAGAGTTTGAGTTCGATTTGGTTTGCACTCCTAACCAAATAAAACACATATTCACAAATTTTACTCATCCACAAGCACCTAATGAACCATCTAGGCATAAGCTTTCGGCCAAAAATTCTGAGTTTTGTTCCATTCCTACAATTTGCAGCCAAGAGCTACCTTATTGTTCAAATTCCTTGTTTCCCCTTGTTGATCTTAAATTTGTTTTCTCATTTTTAGAGTTTTGTTCCGTTGTTTTTTTTTTCCTTTTCGTGTCTTGTCTTCTTAACCTCTAAATAATTTATTATTGCTTTTACTTGGATTTAATTGTCTATTTTTGTGAGATTTTTTAAACCTGTTTTGATTAGAACTCTTAGAAAAGTAATAGAGTGTGAATAAACCTACTCATCAATCCCATTACTATAAAAAGAGAGTTTAGCTTTACATTAGTGAGACTTTTATAATTTGGGCAATTGGTTAGAGGGAAATGAGGTAGGAAAATTTTTGTTACTAAAATTGTTGGTCACAATGGTCGAAAATCCGAGAGAACAGGATCAAGACATGAAAGAATACCTTAAGGGTGTAGCTTTAGCTATAGAATTAGTTCATAGAAGAATTGATCAAATGCAAATCACAATGGCTCAAGTTGCATCCAATTTGGAGGCAGCCAAGGCCAAGGAGTCTCAAGAAGTTATTCAAACAAACCTTAGGGAAAAAAAGAAGAAGTCTAAAAATGATGAAACAAGTAGCTCATCTGAGGAGGAGGAATTGAGAAGTCTAGTTCGGATGATGATAATTACTCTACAAAGAGTAAAAGGAAGTCCACGAAGGATGATAATCTTGCTAGTATTTAATTGAAGACCAATGGGGCCATGGAGAGGGTCAACCGAGTAAGAAGTATTTGGTGACGATAAGAGCTTTGAGTTCTCAACCTGAGAAGGAAGACACTAAGGATCAAAGGGCTAATATTTTCCATTATAAATGTTTAATTAACGCTCAAATTTGTATGTTAATTATTGATGGAGAATCTTGTACTAGCCTTGTTTCTACTTATTTTATAGATAAATTGAAGTTCAAATGTTCCTTGCATCCTAAGCCATACAAATTACAATGGATAAATCAGAGTGGATCCCTTCGAATCACAAAGCAAACCTTGGTAAGTTTTACAATTTGGAATTTTACTGATCAAGTTCTTTGTGATGTTGTTCCTATGCAAGCCACTCACCTACTATTAGGATGACCATGGGAGTATGATAGACATGCAAATCATTCCAAGAGAACTAATAAGTATCACCTCGATAAGGTTGAAAAAGTCTTCACACTAGCACCATTGCCATCCTCAGAAGTTAGTAAGTTTCAACAACAACAAAGGGTGAAGCAAATGGAGTGGATGAAAAAGCAAAAGGAGGTTGAAGAAAGTCAAAATTTTGCTCCACCCATGAGTACACAAACTACTTCAACTTCTAAAGGTAAAACTTCAGTTCTCATGAGTAAAACCGAATGAGCACAACCAACAATTGAAAATTTTAAAAGTAGCTTCTATGCTTGCATGAGAGATGTTGATAGAGCTTTAAATGCAAGTAAGAATTTTGTGCTAATTATTTTTCAAGAAACTTTATTTTCTAATGATGAGCTACCAAGTGACTTGCCTTCGCAAGTCAAAGTTGTTTTGAAGGAGTACGAAGATGTCTTTTTGGAAGATCTCCCTAAAGGACTACTACCTTTAAGGCAAATTGAACATCAAATAGATTTCGTTCCTGGTGCAGTAATTCCCAACCGACCTGCTTACCAAGCCAACCCTGAAGAAACTAAAGAACTCTAATGGCAAGTTGAGGAATTGCTAAATAAAGATCATGTACGAGAAAGTCTTAGTCCATGCGCAGTTCCAGTCAACCTTGTTCCAAAGAAAGAAGGTACGTGGAGAATGTGTACAGTTAAGTATAGACATCCAATATCTCACTTTGATGACTTGTTTGCAGAGTTGCATGAGTCTAAAATTTGTACTAAAATTGACCTTAAGAGTAGATATCATCAAGTATGCATTAACAATGGAGATGAATGGAAAACTACTTTTAAAACTAAGTTTGGTTTATATGAATGGTTAGTCATGCCGTTTGAATTTACTAATGCACCTAGCACATTCATGCGGCTCATGAACCATGTACTTAGGCAGTTTATAGGAAAATTTGTTGTGTATTTTGATGACATTCTCATTTATAGCAAGAGCTTAGAAGAACACGTGAAGAATATTAAAATTTTTCTAAGTGTTTAGTGTGAAATTAGGATGATTAGTTTTAAACCACTAACCCCTCTTGACTTAGCGCCATTGCCTAACAATGAGCAGATAAATCTTAATGGTGCAGCAAAAGCTAAGTTTGTTCAAGACTTGCATGAGAAAGTACACCTTTACATCTTCAAGAAGAATGAACGTTATGCTCAAGTTGCCAATAGAGGGAGAAAGCAAGTAAGGACTAAGCTTTATCCTCGAGGAGATGGTCATTTCCAAGTTATTGCTCGCATGGGCGAGAATGCATACAACTTGTCCTTCCAAGAGATTATGGAGGTAGTGTTGCATTTAATGTCTCTGACCTTTCATTTTTTGAATTCGATGACGAGTATATGGACTCGAGGGCGAGTCCTTTCAAAGAAGAAAGGACTGATAAAAATCCAAGGTCTGAGACAACTACAACTCCTAGCTAGCCGAACATGAACATGAAGCCAAAGATGAGACTAAAACTTCATCAATGAGGCGTTCAAAATTTGATCCTTTGCAAGGCATGGGAATGTCTATGATTGGGTCAAGAACTAAGAGAATGAAAGCTACTTTAGTAATACTTATAGCCGAAATATTTGAAGCTCAAGACACTAAGGCAGCAAGGACTTCCGATTATGAGTCGTCAAGTCTTATTCTACTTAGTGTTGTAAATAATGGATCAAGTATTGCCACTACTTGATCATGAGCTACATTAGAAGCTTCCAAATTCATAGTCATGAAATATAAAGAAGCTTCCAAATCCAATTCAAGCCTAGACGAAATCAAGCTTGGCTAAATACAACACAACTTTCGGCCAACTCACTCCAAACCAGCCTCGGATTAGTTTTAGGCAATTTATTTGTAGTTCCTTTTATTAGATTAGGAGTCTTTTTCTTTTAAGTAATTAGATTTCTAAGAGGCAAGGAATTCTAATCCTTTTAGAAGATAGTTTTGCCCTTGGCCGTCTATTGTCTTGTATCAAACAAGGCCATCGGCCACATGAAAATTAATGTTTTGATCAATACAAACTTGAGAGCTTTTAGCTTTTTTTTGAGTTCTAGTTTAGAACTTTCTTTGAATCTTTGAGGATAGTCTCTTAGGTTCATGTTAAGCTATTTTATTGAGTTTCTTTTCCTCAATAATCTGAGTGTGCCGGTTGGTTCCAAAGATAGTCAAAGTTCACATCTTGGGTATTTGATAATTCCATTGGGTGTCAAGTGGACAAAAGCAAGGTCCTTCTTCAATCTTGAAGTTGGTGTCTTGCTAAAAAAAGGCTAGTTCAACCTAGAGGATGATACTAAGACCAACACTCTAGTATAGGTTCGAATTCTTATTGTTTGGTGTAAGATTTGTATCAATAAGGAATGCTTTCGAGGTCCTATTTCCTGCGGCAGCAAGTTCTACCAATCAAATCAACAATGTATTGCTCCTCATACATGCACCTTATCTCAAACTTCAACTCACCTACCTACGTAGCAGTATATGTACTTGACTATTTCTTAATTTTCTCCGACTCATCTTGGATCTTTGGGCATATTAACAATTGTCTTTTCTTTTCTATTCTAGCCATTAGATAATAGTGCATTTCTTTCATAAGACCTAAAATAGGCTTCTCTCTAGCTCCCAGAATGGTGGAATTGAAGTTTTCACAAATGTTGTTGGCCAAGATGTCACATTTATGACTGATGTGAAAATCAGATATACTCTAATACTATGAAGAAGTATTATCTACCAGCCACTTGTATGCACCCTCATCCATCTCTTTGATAGCCTCCATCTCATGCACAAATTTGTCCATACCCTTGTGCACTTTGCGAAAAAAAAAATTTACCATATCCCAAGCACACGTTTTATACTCTACCCTTGGTAGTAGCTTCCATGTGGCATTTGTTAAACCCTAACAAATTAACAGTGCATTTTATATGATGAAAAATCAATACATAAACGGTCGCATATAAAGTAAGGGGAAACTAAATTGTAAGATAGTTATATAATGATTTTTTCAATAAAATAATAATCAAACATGTGTGAATGTGCTGGCATAATCAAACATGTGTGAATGTGCTATCACAAACCATTTCCATATGACCTCGTTCTCCATCTTGATAACTGTGTATGAAATTAAGTATATTTCCCACAACAGCTAAGAATATACCCTCATGGGGACCCTTAGGAAAACAGCCATCAAGTCCAACCACTTGCCTATACCCTATCAAAAATCCCTTTTTGCATGCATCTGAAAACAAATACATTCTCTCAATTGCTCATCACCTTCATCTTTCTTCGTTGTTCTAATAAAGACATTTGACGCAAGATTTGTCCATAGCAATTCTATGGAGTAATCATGCAACTTGTTGTATTAACTTGCATAATCTCCCTCAATAATTTCCTTAGCTTTTTTCTTGGCTAAGTAAGTCTAATTTCTCGAAATATTCACATTAAATTCTGAGTGAACCTTTTGCGCAAGATCCTTGACCCCCAAATTTGATAGCCTAATGTCCTCTTTATATTTGGCTGACAAGAACATTGAAGTTGCACACCCATGGTTGAATGTTTGATCACACTTGTGAATAACATTTATATTATGAATTGGGAAATCTTGCTTGCCTTTTTGTTCTACAATGGAAACAAACCAGTCACATCCTTTACAAAATGTTTTGACTCATCTCTTGTCATTCTTCTTGAACCTAATGTATTTACATGCCTTCTTGAACTCATATCTGGTTCTAAGAATCATCCCCAACTTGAATTGGGAGTCCACCATATCAATTTCAACTCTAAATCTTACAAAGTACTAAGTTCTTTTGCTAGTCTCACCCTCATCTTTTGAATTTGGAAGACTCAATTTTGAAGACTCATTAGAATGCAAGGCTTCATCTTTAGTTCTTCTTCATCATCATTATTTGGTTGCCCTCGTTCACCACCACCACAGACATTTTTGAACCTTTTTGATACATTCAACCATTCTTGCTCACATTAATATCTTTCTTGCCACCTAATTCATAGTCATTGTCACCAAGCCCCCTAATGTCCATTTTGTCTTCTTCCTTGATTCAATTGTTCCCAACTGCCTTGTTTGGATTCCTGCACTTGTTGGATGACATATCTTTAGAGCTATGTGCAAATTTCCTCTTTATGCTTTTCTTCCCAACATTGAATGATGTTTCGTGTGTTCTTAAACTTCTTCAACTCTAGGATGACTTGCTACATCGATCCACATTTCCTAGCCGAGTTAGCTTTAGTAGGCACTACATTATCTTGCTTATTGACCTTACTTGGATGATGCATCTTTAATACAACTATATGCAGAATTCCTCTTCCTACTTTTCTTCTCACTTTTCTTCCCAACACTGAATGATGCAGCCTGTGGATTTTCTAAAATTCCTACATCTCTAGAGAAGTGGTTTGCTGCATGCATGTTTTCATCTTTAGAAGGTGCTCAAATGTTGTCTTTTGTAGTTCCACATTTTGTAGCCGAATTAGATTTGATAATTGTTCCATTATCTAGCTTCGACTACTTATTGGATGATGCATCATCACGTTTTTTTTTTTTTTTTACAACTCCTTCACCTACTAGATAGTTTCTTGCACCCACATTTTCATTTTTGGAAGGGTCTCCAATGTTCTCTTTTACAGTTCCACGTTTTCTAGCCAACTAGGTCTAGTAGGTATCTTTTTGGCTAGCTCTTCAATTTACATTTCTAGTAGACCTTAATGGATATTTCTTATTCATAGAAAAACACTTGATCCTCTTGCCCTAGTTTAGAGTAGACTTTAAGTTTTAAATATGGGTTTAGAAGTCTTTCCTAATGTAACTCTGCTTGCATAACATTGTTTTTATGAGTGGTATAGATCCACTAATTCGAATTGCTGCCTATTTTGGCTATATCCAAGGCATTATTTTCTCAAGAAATGTACATTATTCCATTTTCTAGGGTCCGGCCAAGTATTGGGTAATAGTATCCAACTGTTAATATATAATATCCTAATTTTCTAACCATTTTATTTAGAACACAAATTAACCACATTTGTGGATTGTAATAATCTACTACATCAACTTTTCCTCTTGCATAGTGTTTATTGGATTATTTAGAAACTCCCCACCATAAAAAATCTTTACTATAAAATATTCACTTTGTGATCCTGCCAAAATACATAGTGCTAT
The DNA here is from genome assembly GCA_020080225.1 of Gynochthodes officinalis. Classification (NCBI taxonomy): domain Eukaryota; kingdom Viridiplantae; phylum Streptophyta; class Magnoliopsida; order Gentianales; family Rubiaceae; genus Gynochthodes; species Gynochthodes officinalis. The sequence continues at coordinate 3,509,267 of CM034618.1, read as the reverse complement.
CTCTGTCTCCAAAAACGAGTCCAATTTGAAAACTTTTCTTTGTCCCAAAAAAAAGAGTCTATTTTTGAGGTAAAATTATTGTATTACCCTTACTAATGATTATACTGTATAATTCAAATTAAAAAAAGGAGGTTGAAAATATAAAATTATACATTTAATTGTGATTAAATGTGTTCTACCTAATAACTTTAAAAAGTTGTACTGTATAATTCAAATTAAAAAATGAGGTTGAAAATGTAAAATTATACATTTAATTGTGATTAAGTGTGTTCTACCTTATAATTTAAAAAAGTTGTACCAAATTAAAAAAAAAAAATTTTAATGCCAGAGGTAACAATAGTTTAATACCATTTTTGAATATGCAGTCTCCATGTTGGCATGCATAAAAGATGGGCAGTAATCGTTTAATGCTTTTATTGATATTTTATGAAACTAATTTGCTCATTCGATATTTAGTTTGTTGTGGAGGGACCAATACAACCCTAAAAATGAGACACGGTACATGAACAATGCATATCGCCAAACACAGCTTTTTAGATAATGGCATGACAACAATATCAAGCACAGTTACAAATGTTCAAAAGCCACTACACTTGCATAACAAAGTCTAAATTTTGGTCCAAATTACTGTAATTGAGAATTTTCCAACCAAATCCGTCGAACTTGGTTGCCATCACTCAACTAGCCCAACTTCTATCAATAGAATGAATCTGAATCTCAATCTAGGGCAGAATGGGAAAAAGGATAGAACAAGAACGAGGGTTGAGGGTTGGACAGGAACAAGGTTTGAGGGTGGAATAGGAATGATGGCAGGGAACAAGAGTTGAGGGTGAAGAGTATTTAGTTTATTTCCAATTTTGTTTTTGGGTAAAATAACACATAAAGAACACGTTCAGATATTTTTATGAAAAAATGGATTAAAATGTGACAGATGATAAGAAAGTATATTAATAAAATATAAATAATAATTTTTTATGATTTTAAATATGAAAGATAAAATAGATCATTTGTATATTTGTGAGTACCATTATCCCGGTTTTTTTAAAAAAAACGCACTTTTAATTCCAATCTCAGGAATCTCAGTTTGAACCAATAATGCACGCGCTCAGTAGCAGTGCTGGGAAATGAAATAGCAAATAATTCATCTCAAAAAGAAGGGATTTTTCCTTCATAGCAACGTAATCTAGGGACTATCTACAAAAGTTTTTTCAACTTGTACCTTCAAAATTGAATATTTCCATTCCATTTCAAACCTCAGCCCCCCCGCCGCTTTATCGTCTCAAGAATCACCCGCCATACCCTCCCTCTGCATCCACAAACGCGCACAACCTGTATATCTTTTCTCTGTGAAATAGGCTGACTAGATGTTGTCGCTGGTGATAAGAACAGTAAAAAAGGATCATGAATAAGCTCAAAAGTTATTTAAGAGAAATATCAGTGAATAAGCTTAAACCTCTGCAGTTTAATACTCCAAAACCATCCCCACCTCCGCAGCCTCTTCCCTCCACCGCCACAACTGCTACCAAGTCATTCAACTCTGAAATCAACCGGCTTTCCTCTCGAGGCAAGCATCACAAAGTCATCCGCACCTATGCTTCCATGATCAAGTCCAATGTTGTCCCAGACGCCTTCACATACCCCAGTCTTTTGAAGGCCTGCACTTCGCTTAACCTCCAATGTCATGGTCTCTTCTTTCACCAACATGTTATCGTCTCTGGGCTTTCTTCAGACCCTTATATTGCAACTTCCTTAATTGTATTTTATTCAACATTTGGATGTATCAGCATTGCGCAGAGAATGTTTGATATGATGCCTAATAGAAACATTGTTCCATGGACTGCTATAATAGGGGGTTATACACGAACAGGTGATATTAATAATTCGTTCTTTATGTATAACAAAATGCAACACGAAGGAATAAAACCCACTTCTGCGACTATTGTAGCTATGCTTTCCAGGATTTCGGAAGGTACCCACGTGAAGTGTTTGCATTCTTTCGTGGTGAAATATGGATTTGATTGTAATATTGTTTTGCTTAATTGCATGTTGAGTGCATATGGAAAATGTGGAACAATAGAAGATGTTAAAAACGTGTTTGACTCGATAAATGACAAAGATTTGGTTACATGGAACTCGCTGGTTTCAATTTATGCTTCCATTGGGAATATGAGAGAAACCTTGATGCTGTTGAATAGAATGAGAATTGGAGGTGTAGAACCTGATCAGCAGACTTTTACGTCATTGGTTACTGTAATTTCTAAAGTAGGTACTGTGAAATTGGGCAAAACAGTACATGGACAGAAAATCGTTGCTGGTTTTCAATCGGGTGCCCATGTTGAAACTTCACTCATGAGTATGTATCTGAAACATGGAAATGTAAATGATGCGCTTAGGATTTTTGAGCGAGCAAAAGAAACGGATGTGGTTTTGTGGACAGCAATGATATCGGGACTTGTATTGAATGAGTGCGGGAGCAGAGCGCTGGAAGTGTTCAGGCAGATGTTAAGTTCTGGAGTGATGCCATCAAGTTCTACAATGGCGAGTGCCCTTGCAGCTTGTGCTCAGTTAGCTTCATATAGATGGGGAATTTCACTTCATGGCTATATCATGAGACAAGGAATTCCGCTAGACATTCCTTCGCAAAATGCTCTTGTTACTATGTATGCCAAGTGTGGCTCTCTAGCTCAAAGTTTTGTTGTTTTTCATATGATGGAGGAAAGAGATGTAGTATCCTGGAATTCAATTGTTGCTGCTCATGCACAGAATGGAAATCTTAAAGAAGCATTCTTCTTATTCAATGAAATGAGGACAGCTCTTAAGCAACCTGATTCGATTACTGTTGTCTCTCTTCTTCAAGCTTGTGCTTCCATTGGGGCCTACCAGCAGGGGAGGTGGATTCACACCTTTGTCATGAGAAGCTATCTTGGACCATGCATTATGATTGACACAGCATTGGTTGATATGTATTGTAAATGTGGTAACTTAGACACTGCTAAGAAGTGTTTTGATAATATGTCACAGCATGATGCAGTTTCGTGGAGCACAATTATTGCTGGATATGGTAGTCATAGCCAAGGGGAAGCTGCTTTGGAGGTATATTATAAGTGTCTGCAAGATGGGTTTAAACCAAATGCCACTATTTTTTTATCGATTCTGTATGCCTGCAGCCATAACGGGCTTGTTGACCAGGGAATGAGCTTGTTTGAGTCTATGAAAAGGGATTTCAGGATTGAACCAGAACTAGAACACCGGGGATGCATTGTTGATCTCCTTTGCCGAGCCGGCAAGGTAGAAGATGCATATAACTTTTACAATAGGATGTTCCGTGAACCAGCGGTTGATGTTTTAGGCATTCTACTTGATGCCTGCCGAGCTAAAGGAAAGACACGGCTAGCAGATCATATTGGAAAAGAAATTTCTTTGCTGAACCCTGCGGATCCTGGGAAGTATGTACAACTGGCTCACAGCTATGCTTCAATGGCCAATTGGGATGGTGTAGGTGAAGCTTGGGGCCAAATGAGATCTCTTGGTTTAAAGAAGATACCCGGTTGGAGTTTTATTGAATTGCAAGGAACAATCATGACATTTTTCCGAGGCCACATTCATCAACCTCAATACGAGGATATAACATTGGTTTTGCAAATTTTGAGCAATGGAATCAAAGAATTCTTATCAACTCCAAACGAAGAAGACCTTATTAGAGATTCTGAAGTTACTTAAATGAGAAAATTATGATGCATTTCAAGTTTGATCAGTTATTTGTGGGATTAAATCAAATCAAAATCAGGCGAAAGCTATAGATCTTGAGGAGCATTAAGGAAGAAGGATGACCTCTGAGTAGTTGGATCTAATTTGCTTGCCATTATATTCTCACCATGCTGTGAACTGGATACGACTCAGGTGAAATCTAGTGTGTCGATGCGCATATTCGAAGTGCAGCTTCAAGCGTGCAGGCAATGCTTTGCATAAGAACACGTAGCATTAAGAAGTTGGAATAGTTACCTTGTTCGGATATTACTTTTCATCAGATGACAAAATATAATTCACATAACTAGCTTTACATTGTAGGATAAAGAGTTTGTTGTTGTTGTTGCTGCTGATGAACATGCTTTTCTTGTACATATGCCACAGTTTCAAAGAGTTGATGTTAGTAGGCATTTTGGATTTCTCGATAAAAGACGTTGTCGAGGGAAGTTTATGATGCACTGAAGCTCATGCCATGTCCAGAGAATTCTGTCTGATCTGGAGAGTAAGATGTACAACAATATACACGTAAGACCTGTATTTTTCTAAGGGATCTCCACTGAAAATATTACCAAAGGTAATCATAAAAAAATTTCCCTTTTGTAGAAAAATGTTAGCAAGACGTGAAATTCCGAAGTTTAAAGGCATGAACTTGCCATCTAGGAATTGCAATGCATGGGTTCGGACCGCAGGAAACCATATCATAGTGGGAATCCTTTTTGCTGCTGCAAGGGACACTGGCTCTGGAAAGGCACACGAGTACTACAATATACCTTTCATGAACTCTTTTAGAGCATACAAACATTATTTTATAATTTTGCTGTACTGATCCTCGTCAGCTTCATAGTTACAATGGCCTTTCACTACTTTGAATCACTCCTACTTAGCACAGCCACAACATAAAAAGTTTAATTTAAGTGCTTTTACATGTAAGCAAACAAAAAAACCGAGTCCCAACAAAACATCCACAATCAAATAAGAAATAGCCACTGCCATCTTTTGGCCCACTGGCAAGCAATATACAGTTCATTTTCAGCCTGCCGCAACAAAAAAACCAATGTTTTGGAGTTCGAGATAAGAGAACATTACGGAACAACAGCTACGATATCCCCATGGCAAAACAGTTACAGTGGTTGTACCAACTGCCTTGCAGCTTCTGTTATCAGCAAGTGTTGACTTACAGCGATGTAAATACATCATTTTCAAGAGCGATTATCTGGGTAGGGTAGGTGGTTTGTGAACTGCAGTTGGATCAGGGCAGCCATAAGAACCAGCCTATGAACGTAAAGCAGTAACACCCAATATAAAATCAAGAAGGACTAATAAGCATCAGAAAGGATGCAAGTACACACAATGCATTCTGACACTCCACATGGGAATATTTACACTGAAGAATGTGATGTGAACTCAAAACCGGCTGACAAGTGACAACAAAAACAACTCCTAATTACACTTTACCGGCCTGCAGTAAAACATGCTTGCAGATTCTGCTACCAGTCAAAAACATGTCAGGGAATTTGAATTGTATGGATCGTTATTAGCATTAAACTTCATGTTATCAAATTTTCTGTTACTACCTCATACCTCAGTCACATATCAACATTCTCTCATTTTGCAATAAATCACAGTTTCTCAGACTAAATCTGAACATAAAAAGAGAAGGGAGAAAACAAACTTAATATCTTGCTACTCCAAATTTACCGAATCGAAAAGATTCAAATTCACACTTCCAAGCTCTTCTACCACTTTCCTAGTAAAAGTAAAACCCAAATTACTTATCAAAGAAGACATGGAAAGATAGAAATAAAATTAAAAGCAAATCACAACAAAAAGAAACCATGAAATAATCTTACCTTCAGATATGGTGAACTTTTGTTGCAGAGGAGTGGCAGTAGCTTTCTCAGGTGCTGCATTGATAAATGGATTGGCCTAATTGATCAATAGAATCCATTCATTTCTGTCATGTCACATTTCTTTTCTTTTTTTTTAAAAAAAAAATCAGCAAATTTGACATAGTCATGTCCGTTGGGCCATCCAGTATTTGGATCAGTAATAACAAACAGATATAAGTTCTAAATGTCTGTTGTAACAGATATCTGTGAGACCAGGTGCTAAATCTCCTACAAAGATATAGTGCTCATGCTCAGCATCAGGTACTCTTTCTCCAATCCCAAAATATTTCCATTTCAATCTAAAATTTATTTGTGTTCCATTTTAGGACAGCAGACTCCTCTCAACTACAGCATGTTTTAGGACCGTAGAATTCTCTCATCTATGGCACGAGATAAACTCTCAGCCACAATGTTGCAGAAGACAACAAATAATAGCTTTGGTCAAGAAGACTGTCCACAGATAATTAACCAAAACAGGCCAACATTCTTGGAGTTCTAGTAGGTTATAAGGAATTTCATCTACATCACCCACATGTCATTGCTGCTCATGTATAATTCCTAAAATTGCAGTTAGTTTTCAAACTCCAATCACCTATAAAACATTTTACACATTCAAAGGAATTAACAAGGTATTAACTCTTTAAACCTGAAAGAGCTATCTTTTCCAAACTTGCTGCTTTAAATTAAGAGGCACAATAATTTTCTATACATTTGTACAAACAAGCAATTCAGTCCAATTTTTTCATACTTATACTTTAACAATACAGAATCCGAGAGATCTTTACAATTGATTTCACTTTGAAATCAACAAAAAAAAATTCTATTGAGTCAGTATATGCATTTTCTACATATGACTAAAAAACATGAGATTTCTATATCCATTTTACAGAGTAAATATACTTCATACATATTATCTTCCATTTGACAGGAAGTTGTAGCTTCTCTGGGAACAAAAATACCTCTCTATTTAGCTCATGGCATTGCAAGATGCTCCACTCCATTCTCAATCCTGAATAATGCAGTCCACAGACTTCATAAGATGCAACAGTACTAGTACATAAAAAATAAGCTCATTTTCAATTTTTTTCAGAATCAACTACTTTTTGGGCATTTATCAGTCCAGCCGGATTTCTGCAATGGGAACAAGTCAGAGTAATAAAGTTGAACATTAGAAATATCCATTAGCTGAAATAGAAAACACCATTTTCAGTTTTAATATGTAACTTTGTGGGTGCCATCAGTAGATTCATTTTTGGCAGATAGAATTGATTTCTGTGTCACCTTACAGTTGGAGAAGCATCAGGCACCTCTTGCGCACCATTAGTACAGTAGCTTCGGATACCAAGTATCTTGCAGTTCCATAAAATCTCTGATATTTGATCTTGTGGCAATGATAAACATTGTCTTTTAACTGATTTGAGCAATTCACAGAAGAATTTTGGGTCTTGCAACTTGGTATATTCATCCAAAACTCTCTCGTGATCAGGGACCCAGTTCCTTGGGAATGGACTGTAATCACATGAAGGAATCAAAGCCATGCGGGAAAACTGAACACCCTCTATTGCATCAACAAGCCCCATCCTCAAAAGATCAGCATATTCAGGAGCAGAATTATTGCTGCTCTCCCTCAATGGACGGCTGAGATTACGTGTAGCAATCTTATATACTTTGGCACGAGATTTCAATCTATACCTGGCTGCATATAATTTAGCTAGAGAACTTCGGATCACATAAGCACAAAAACCAACAATTTTCTTCCTGTTATCTGCATATCGATACCAGTCAGCCATTGTCTCAAGAAACTTATTCATTTGAGAGTTAGTATGAGCTTGTCCAGAATAGAGCATTGGGGTGCAAGGGAGTGGTTCTGGATCCCTATCACCTTTCACAAACTCAAGCCGCCTAAACTGATGAATACACTGCTCCAAACTAGCTGTCACAGAAAGCAAAGTCCCCACACCTTTCTCGCTAACAATCTTTCCACCAGTCCCTGTATAACGAAGAGTTGGATATATAACCCTTCGGCATATAATGTGATCCAAAAACTCAATTCCCCTAGCAATATGCTGAATCTCAATTTTAGAATTGTCCAATCTTATTCCAAAATTATTCTCACAAAACTTAATGATTTCCATCCTAATTCCCACTGCCTCCTCTCTTGGACCCCGAATTCCAATCAGAAAATGCCCACCATATCTAATGTAATCCATCTTCTTTGTCTTCTCCTTCCCACTAGATGGAACAAACTCTGGCCAAGATGGGTTATGACAACCATCATTTATTGAATACTTCCATATTGAATCTTGTTGACAAGGCCTAAAGAACTCAACAATCCTCTCTTCCACCATATGGTCAAGCTCATTAAGACACACATTAGCTAGCAAAGGACTAAGTATTCCACAATATCCATAACTTGGTACCTTCGCAGCCTCCTCAGGTGCAAAATTGAAAAATGTCCTCAACCAATAAGGGTCCGGTTTTGGTTCATTCTCATTCAAAATCCTCTTTTTCGTTTTCCCTTTTTTCCTCTTCCCTTTTTTCATTTTTCCCTCATCCTCTTCCTCACGTAAAACATTATTACTAGCTCCTCTTAGCCCAGATCTTATCAAACTCAAAACTTTCTTATCTTTCACAGCTTTTTCAACAAAACCCATTACCACGTGCACATCAATTTCATTAAAAATCTCACAAATATCACCCCTCAAAAACCACAAGTATCCAGCAAAATTACTCCTAATAGTCCTAATTACAGTGTGCGCATTCCTACCAGGCCTAAAAGCATGCGATTTTGACGAAAAATATGGCTCAAAAACAGGTTCAAGAATCATTAACAGTACCTCTTGGACAACCCGGTCTTGAAACGGTGGTGTTTTTGAGGTCAAAATTGCATTCAGCTGTCTTCTTGAGAGTAATTTAGTGATGGGCTTTTCATTCGGGCCGCGAATGAACTGCTGAGTTTTGCAGTTCCAAAAAAACTTGTTATGCACAACGGCATTTCGCAGCGATAAGAGGCCGGAGAGAACATTTGAGTGAAGAGCATTACGAGGTGGGAATGTGCCGGTCACGTGGGCGCACGTCCGCTGATAAGCGAGGACCCAGAGGTCTAACTTTGAGAGAAAACCGGTGAGGTTGGAAAAGGGCTTTGGGGATTGGCGTTGCGAAAATGTTTTCACCCAGAGGTCTGAGAGAACTTGAATTGGGTCTTCATTGAGAAGGGAGTACGGATCATCCTGCTGAGGTTTGGTAGGAGAAGAGGAAGGATGGTGTTGGGACAACTGGGGCTGACGATTTAGGCAGGAGAGTGAGCGGATGAAAGGGATGGTGGGCTTGAAGGTAAGATGTTTGAGTTTTGTTGTCACTGACATTTCTCCGTGATCAGTCGTGTTGCCGGTGGTTTGGAGCTTGTGTGTTGGCGGGTTGATTTATGAGGTGCCGACCGCTCGTGAAATTGAAATGCTAAAGGATTTAAACAACTTTTTTTTTTTATTTTTTATTAAAGTAAAAATTCACTTCTAATAATCATATATATAATTTGTTTGGTTTTAGTACAAGCTAAATTATGTACTTTTGATCCGGAAAAAAAAAATTATGTACTTTTGAACGAAATCTATGGTCACTCTAATAAATATACATTCAACAAAATACTTCGCTATAATAACTATATCATTTAATTTATCAAGAAAATCAAAAGATGCTGATACTCCCACTTGATTAGAAATCCCCTAAAAATCATAAAGATGCATATCAAATGAAAACTCATAGCTAGAGGTGACAATTGGGAGGGAATAGGAAAGAATTGGGTGGAATTTAAATAGATAAAAAATTATTAAAAATTAGAAATGTGATTTTTATTAAATTTTGGAATTAGGAGGAAATGAGATTTAATAGGATTAGAATTTTTCAATTCCTATTGAGATCCTATTAAAATTTCTCACTAGGAATTAAATAGTGGTTGGTGGTGGTACGACAACCACTAGTAGCACGGTGACAATTTGCAATGGCTGATCGGCGATCCGCAGGTGGTTCAGTCACGGGTAAATGTTATGATTTTAAAATAAAAAATAAAATTTATTTATTAATAATATATATAAATATATTAAAAAATTTAAAAATAATTAAATTATCATTATTCATTGCTTATTAAATATTAACTAATAATTACCTAATATTACTCAATAATTTCCCATTTAACTATTCACAACGGGACTTGTGGACATCCCATAACTCTCCTAATAAATTTTCATACCAATAACATCCCTCATAATTATTCTCAGTAGGTATTTTTAATGAGTATAGGAAACCCAATAACTTCCATCCCATTGGGTACCCTTGGTACTATACAAATATTGCCACTTCTAGTCATAGATAATGCTTGTTTAATAACACACGAAATGGAAGGACCTTCAATTTGCAAAGGGTTAATGACTTCACACTTTCTTAACTTCCTACACATTATGACATCCTCCACACTCTTTATGATATAAGCCACTATCTATAGGCACTCTAATAAGCACACATTCAGCAAAATACTTCACTATTGCACAAATCTCCTAGAATCCATGGAAATGTTACTAGGGGTGTTCATCGGTTCGGTTTTTGGTTTATTCGGTTTGACATTTTGGAACCCCCTAACCAAAAACCAAATAAAACTGAATAAACCAAACCGAATTTGTTATTCGGTTTTTGGTTTTATTCGGTTTAAACCGAATAAAACCGAATAAGAATTCGATTCGGTTTATTCGGTTTCACAAACCGAATAAGGAATTTGGTTAACCAAATAAACCGAATTTCTTTTTTTCTTTTTTTTTAAAACTTCACAAATAAATTAAATAATTCGGTTTCAAATCAAACATTCACAAATAATTTTTTCAAATTCGGTTTCAAACATGAAACAAACATTCACAAAGCATTACAAATTTACAAACTTCCTTAACTCCTTATGAGTTATGGCTCAGTACTCATCATTTGTAATTGTAATATAAAAATCATTTGCATATTGTAATTATTAATTTATTAGTGTTATTACTCAAAACTATTAGCCTATGACTTATTAGCCTATTAGGCATTAGCTAAGTAACTAAGTTACTAAGTTAGTACTTATTAGTTATTACTCAAAAGTCAAAAGTCAAAAGTCAAAACTAAGATAGTAATCATAGACTCATAGTATTATCTAAGTTAATGCCTAATTAGTAATTTATTCCTTATTTACTTATCACTTATCAGTGTTAACTAAGTTAGTATTAACTTATGTATATTAAGTATTATTCAACACTAAGTTAGTATTAAATAAGTACTAACTAATTTAATACTTAGTTCGTTAGTAAACTTAGTACTCATTATTCATTAATCATTATTAGTTATTAACATATTACTATAGCTAAGTTAGTATTAAGTATTAACTATGTAACATGTTAGTACTTCTTAGTACTATAAGTTTAACTAGGTTAGTATTTAGTTGTAATAATAATTACTTGATCAATAATAACTAATTATAAGTATTAATTATTATGATATTTGACTCGATTTAAATATGTATAATTAATTTACAAATTATAAATCATTTAGAATTTTGAATAAATAACCATTAGTGAATATTATATAGTTATAATTGATTATTCAAAAACTCAACACTCAGTCATTTAATAGTTAATACTTAGTAATCACTTAGTTAACAACAATAAGTTATTAATTATTGACTATTATATTGAATAATTGATGATATTATGAATATATGATATTGATTCTAATTAAATATATAAAACATAATAATTGGCTAATTGCATATTATATAGTTACATGCTAGTACGCTATATAGCCTACAGCCTACAGGCCTTACATCTTCTAGATGCTTAACATTTTAACAACTTTGTCAACTTATGCATTATTTTATTTTTCTTTATTTGTAATTTGATATTTCATATTTGTTTAACTTTTAAATAAATTGATAAATTAAAATTACTGTATAAACTATACTAGTATATAGTAAAATTATTTAGTATATAGTTTAGTATATAATATATAGTAAAATTGTTTAATATATAGTATATAGTTATATACTATATTAATATTACTATATATTCATTATATTGTCCATATCATTATTCATTAATGATAACAATAAATATAGTTCTATACATGATAAATTTTATAAAATAACAATAAATTTTATAATAACAATATAGTATATTAATGAAAACAATATTAATGATAGTATATTAATGATAACAATATAGTATATAGTTCTATACATGATAAATTTTATAATAAATTAATAACAATAAATTAATTATACAAAAATATATATACATAACTACAAAGTCTACAATAGTTTTATAAACTATAAACTATAACTATTCTATAAAATAACATATATTTATATTTATACTTATATATATAAAATATATTTATAAATTTTGAAATTCGGTTTTATTTGGTTTTTTTCGGTTTTTTCGGTTTTTTCGGTTTATTCGATTCGGTTTCTTTATTCGGTTCGGTTTCCTTATTCGATTTGGTTTTCTTATTCGGTTCGGTTCCTTATTCGATTCGGTTCGGTTTTCAGCACCCCAAACCAAAAACCGAATCGAAAACCGAATAACTTATTCGGTTTGGTTAAAACCGAACCGAATAAACCGAATTCATTTTCGGTTTGGTTTTTTCGGTCAGTTTATTCGGTTTAACCAAACCATGACCACCCCTAGAAATGTATACCATGTGAAGACCCATAGCCAATGCTTATTTAATAGTATACAAAATGGCAAGACCTTCAATTTGCAAAAGATTAATGACTTCATAGTTACTTGACTTTTTATACATTATGACATCTTCCATACTCTTTATGACATAAGCCACTATTACCTTCAAATCATGTAGTGAAAAAGAACTATCTACAATAATAGACAAATTATCTATGGTTTTTGCATTATGGATGGGTTGTGAATACTCTCATACTATCTTAAAACTATTAGAATTAGTGGTAATTGTTTTGCCTTTATAGAAATGGAGAATAGTTGAGTTGTACCTTGTGGATCATTGTCCATTATCGACCTTCCATGACTAAATGTCTTGGATGTCTCCTGTAGTGCAATATTGACTACTTGGATTGGTTGCCACATATTGGAATTCCAAAACATAACATTCGTTGCCTTCTAGATATACCAAATTATATAACATGAAAGAACGATGCTATCTTCATTTTCTACTTCTACTAACCAACTAACAAACCAACGTTCAAAGTTCACTTCTTGTCCTATTTCAAAGTTTAACACTAATGGGGAATCCCTCCAAATCCTATTAGAATGAAGGCAGTTCAAAAATACATGGATGCATTCTCTTCCTTTTCATGACATCTACAACACACTATGCTCTTTTTTCCTTAGATTCATGGCCGTATGGCATGCATTGTTTTATGATTCTCTAGAAGAAAAACTTGATTCTTTCTGGAATATTGATTGGTGTGTCGTTAAACCACCAAAAATAAAGTCCAACTCTCAAACCTTCTAAAGTATAGCGTGAGTCGGGTCGTCTTCTCAGGGAATGATGGATTTATAACAAAAATGATTTGGGACAATACTAACAATGCAAAAATGCAAAAATGCAAATTAACAAATTAAGACTAAATATATTAATTAATACAAAATTTAAAATAGTAAAATTCAATGATTAACAAGACCTAGTTAAAGGAATAATTTCAGGATTGGTTCATTCAATTGGTCATTGACACAAAATTAATCTCATAAATCCACAAATAAATTAGTTATAGTCACTTAGTACCACCAAGCAACCAATTTCTCTTTATTTTGTTGGCAATTAAGAGACCTTCGTTAATTACTTCTCTTGTTGGTAAAGAATCCAGGTATTACCATAGAATTCAGTTTACCCACAGCCTTAAGATTGAGAGAAACCCAATTCCAACAAACAAACTCATACCATGGTTGTTTTAATTAGATTGTTTATCCCTTACCAACAAAATTCAATTGAATCACTTACCAAGTAATAATTATGCCAATTGCTACTTCACTAAAACAATCAAACCTTGATGTTCTAGTTAGCAATAGATTATGTTGTCAATCAAATAACGGTACCAATTATCTAATTTAACAACACAATCATAAATAATAAATTGCAGGAAATAGACAAATACCCATGAATTTATAAAAGCATTAAAAATAATAAGTCTCACAATTGTTGTCGAACCATCCTTCAATTATCCTTCAACTAGAAGATGAATTTAGTTGTTTGACATGATTGATGAAAAACAAAGTAAAAGGGAAGAAAAGAAAGAATGAAAGAATAATGGAAAAAGAAAGAGAGAGCTTGTGGCGGCTGCTCTTGTGTTGCTTTTATGTTTTCCTTGTTGGGCCTCTAGGGTTTGCTGTTGAAGCCCAAATGATTGCCTAAAATTTGCCTAGACTTCAATGCCTTAGTCGTACCCACGCCTAAGCACTAATGGTCTTCTGGTTTTTGCTCCACCAAATTCAGCTTTTAAGCACATTTTTCTTCAAAGACCTACTTTCAACCTCTATAACAAAGAAAGTAACCAAATCCATTAAATTCATCATAAAATTAACCAAATAGCATAGAAAGTATTAATAAAAGATATGTATAAAATAAGCTCTATCACTAATCTTCCATGGATTTTTTCAAAAATTGGTCCCTAAATGATTAGGGATATGAATATGAGAACTTCCACATTTTGTGCCAAATGATACCTAGATTTTACATTTATAGTATACATCCCACTTGGATCTTTGCTTTAGAACATAAATTCACCTTTGTTTTGTACCCATTTAAAGAGATAAAAGGTATTGTCTCTTTAGGGTACAAAACTCTTATCAATGGTATTATCCAATTCCTATTCATGTCAATAAGATCTACCACCCTAAGATTGACCATCAATTCAATCTTATTATTTAGAGCTAAAGGGTTGTGAATACTCAGAATTGCAACTAATGCTCCATTTACTAGTTTTCACTTTAGTCCCCTCTTTAAAAGTTCTCTTCCCCACAAAATGCTTTTCCATCCCCATGAACAATTAGATGGTACCCTAAAATTTAGAAATTGTTTAGCCTGATAGTATTGTCTCAAGAAAAATCTTGCAAAAAAGGATTCCCTATTCAACAATATCCTCCAATTTAATTTTGTAAAGAAAGCTCGATTCAACTAATTTGTTGACCTCATTCCTTATCCTCTTCACCCCTCAATTTAAACTTACAAATAAAGTTTCATAATTTCCAATGAATACCCCTTCCTTCTTTATCCCTTTTCTAGATAAATCCTACGTACAATGTGTTTGTCAATGGAATTAGTAACAAAAACTAGAATACAAAGACTGCTAATAACATATTGCAATAACACGTAAAGGACATATCTTCCCAAACCGACCTTCCCATCATAGATAGACTTGATGCTTTCTATTTGGATATTCTTTAGTTAATAATGCCAACCATCATTTCATATATATATATATATATATATATATATATTTTTTGTCAAGGTGAAATCAAGCCTATGCCCCAAATATCTTCCATAAAAGGTAGATTTATTTGTACTAATCACTGTAGAAAGAAAAGATACCTTATCAGAGTTTGCATTTGGACTCATGATAAATGATGACTTTATAAAATTAATCCTTTAACTTGAATGAAAAGCAAAGATGTACAATATCTTTCCAAGTTGTGTTATTGCTCCAATTGACCACTTGAAGAAAATTATGCAATCATTTACAAATTAAATAAGAAACATTAGTCACATGCCTTCTAATTTTAAACGGCAGATAGATTTTTGTTGATGCCAGGAAAGGAAGCATGGCTTATATATGTTGTTGGACAATTATGAACAAAACAAAGACAGAGGGCATCCTTGTTTTAATCCCTTAATTGTCCTGAAAAATTCAAACTGCCACCCATTGGAAACAACAAAATAGGATATTGTTATAGCACATTGTATTACCTAGTTCACCCAATTAGAAAGAAATCTCATCCAAATTATAATCACTTTAAGAAAATCTCATGAGACCTTATCATAAGTTTTGGTCATGTCTAACTTCAATACCACATAACACTTCTTATCCTTTTTTTTTTTTCTTATATACTTAATGATTTCACGAGCATTGAAACACTCCCATTTATTGATCTCCCAAGGACAAATGCTGACTGATTTTTAGAGATTAACTTCTCCAAGATATCCTTGAATTTATTTGCTAAGATTTTGGCTATTATTTTATATGTGACATTACATACGCATATGGGACGAAAGTCAGAGAGTTCTTTGGGGTTTGGGACTTTTGGAATTAGAACAAGATACATTTTGTTCCAGGTGGGATCGAATATGCCAATATAGACTTAGAGCTTTCTATTTTGGCATTTAGAAGATTGCCTTATCTACTTTGATGTGATTTCCATATCTAGAAATCCTGCATCGTTTTTCTCAACATAATTGTCAATGAATCATAAAATCTAATACATTGACTCTCCAAAGGATGCATTGAGGTGTCATTATATATTTGAATGAATATGATTCATTAAAAGCTCTTGCCTCTTATCATGTCTAATGACCCCCTTTCCTATTTTTATTGAGAAATAAATATGATTTGAAACTCTTCTTTTAGATGCCTATTTATGAACAAAAACTAGTGTTACTGTCACCCAACTTCATCTACACTATCTTTAATCATTATTGCGAATAATCCAATTGATAAGTGGATAATTTTTTCATTTCTTATTAGAGCTCCTTTTTCTCCTCTTGCTTGAGGATAATGTCATTACTTCATTGGATTCTCTCTAACTTTTTGCTAATATTCATTAATTTTCTATCAATAAACCCATATGCTTGCTCCATCTTGAGAGATGATATAAAGTTATATAAAGTTTATTGAACATTACCTCCATGGAGGGCTTTCACATTTATTTAGACTCTTTGTGATGATATACTTTGCAGCTTGATTTCTCACCCAAAAACTTTTAAACTTTCCTTTGATCTTCCTTTTCGATGATGGCAAAGAGGTATTTATAGTCATCAGGCCATAATCTAATTTTATAACGGGTAAATTCTTTATTTTCGTCTTATGGAACAATTGAAGGTATTCTTTATTAGTAAACAACTTGCCAATTCTTTCATAAATCCTCAATCTTCCCTCTCTACTATTACACCAAGTAAATCAAACCATTTGTAGAAATTTAAACATCTGCAAGTTGCTAACATTGACTTTAATTTTGTTGCCCTATTAGAATTAACGAATGCTTCCCCCAATTTATCAGCTTGATTCAAAACTTTATCAAAATCTCCTGCTGAAAGAATTGAAACATTATTGCCCCTTGTGCATAGATTGCATCCTATATCATATTTCTTTTATGGAGAGTAGAGTGTCCATATGCTAAAACTAGCATCCAAACATCCCCAAAATTCTCCATAACCTCAATACAATGAAAGTTTTGAAATTTACCAAGAATAATGACATTGACATTACTACCTCATGCAATATAGAGACTCCCTTTTGACCAATCAAGTTTACTATATCCCAATGAGAGAACTTTGTATTTCTCACTCATTGTTTGATAACAGTGGAACTACATTCTGTTTGCATGAGAAAACAAACATTTGGATTAAGGGAAAGGCTCTATTTTATTAATAAATAGACCATTAGGATTTTTGACCTAGACTTTTATAGTTCCAACATCTATCTGAGGATTCCCCACCTCGTACCTAATAATGAATTGTTTCTTTTATATCATCCCAACACTCTTCATTGTAAACTCTTCTTTTTTGAAGTCCAGTTACGTGCAAGAAGTGAATATACTTTCTTTTATTTTTTGATGAAATGGACCAATCAATATTTGACATTTCAGTATTGCTCTACTTTAAAGCTTTCTTTTGCAAAGTATCTTCAAATTGCTCTGATTCATTCCGTTCTTGTTTTTTAATCCTACCATCCCTATCGGTGCTCAAGTTCTCACCACTTGTTACTGTCTTAAAAGATTCCAAGGAATTTTCTAAATTTTCAACCTTCATTTGGACCCCAATTCCTATATTACTTGAGGGGATAGCACACAGTTTCATTAGACATTTTATGGCTACATTCTTCTTTGTAGTAGCATTAGCTTACAAATGTTTCTAGTTCTTCTTTTGTCTTTGTTAGTGCACTAACAGCATGAGTATATGGGATTCCATTTAACTCTCACATTCTGCAATTGCATGTTCTATTATGGGGGTTATGGAGGTCAATTGTAAATTATTCCCAGTACATGCACCTTACTTCATAAACCAATTCCTCTATATGTGTTGCAATACATTCACATGACTTTTGTTTAATGAGTTCCAATTTTTGTTGGATTTTCGTATATACTCTTCTCCAAAATTATATCACCTTTGTCCTTTTATTTTCCATGCATACCATGAGATAAAATTTAACACTTTCTAACATAGCCAAAATTGGCTTTTCCCTAGCATCCGATAGAACCCTATTAAAGCATTCACATATATTGTTGACTAATATATTACACTGGGCTTCAATTTTGAAAAATGACTTACTCCAATGTTTAGGAGTAGTGTGTTCACGAATCTATTTATAAGCTATTTCATCTAACTCTTTCAACTTTTTCATATCAGACACAAACTTGTTAGTGTAGAAAACCTTTGCTATAATCCACAATGTATCGTATAGAGTTAGACCACTATGAACACGCTTAAAGTTTTGGAGCATGTGTCACACACACATTCTTTGTTCACTTCCTAACAACAACTTTGTAATTGCATTGGACAACCCTAGAGATGCAATAACATAGAGATGCAATAATATTAACATTATTAATATTTGGAAATTAATATACATTCACATTCGAGTTTAATACAAAGGGATAGGGTTACATGTATGTTCACCAAAAAAATGTACCTTTTGTTTGTCTATTGTAAATGTCCAACCACTAAGGATTCTAATTTTCAATTCTTCTATGAGTTTGCACAAAAATCATTTCCATGTGACTTTACTTTTAATCTCAATGACAGCCAAGTTTATTGGAAATATCTAGTCATTGGGGTCCAGTCCCACTACTATTAGCAATATTCCCTTGTGTGAACCTCTTAAATGATAGTCATCAAGATCAATGAAAAGCCTATATGCAGTTAAAAACCCCATTTTGCATGTTTCGAGGTAGAAGTATGACCTTTGAAAATTTTCATCTCCATCATCATTCTAACTTGTTTTGATAAAGACATTTGATCTTGGGTTCACTCTATACACTTCTTTGCAATAGTCATGCAATTTATTGTATTGTTTGATGTGGTCACTTTCAATTTCCTCTATTGCTCTTTTCTTTGTCATTCGGGCTTTTCTTTTAAAAATATTTATATTCAAATCCGAATAGACTTTCTACACAAGCTCTCTCACTTTCATGTGTGCAATAATCTTGAATATCCTCTTTGTACTTGTGCCTCAAATAGGTAAAATTCAAGCATCCATGATTGAAGGTTATACCACATGAATAGATGACGTTCACACTCTACACTTACCATCATTCACCTTTCTTTCTTGGTGCAATAGAAATCATCCATTCATAGTCAATGCAAGTTATAGTCACCCTTTTATTATTTTTCTTGAATCAGATTCTCCTTGCATGTTTAATGCCACAGTGTTTATATGCAATTTTGAATTTTAACTTGAAAATATGAAACCAACCCTGAATTAAGGATCCACCATATTTGTCTCCAAAAGAATTCTCTGGAATAGAATATTATTACTTGTACTAGCATCTTCTTTAGCTCTGAGTTGGAATGAATTCCAATATCGACCGAGTGTGCAACATCATCACTAGATTCACCTAGAGTTTTTGGTCCCATCTCCTTTTGGTTTTGAGCAATCTCCCTTGAATACTTAAATATTAATAAATAATAACACATTTTTCCTTTCTTTTTCTCGCTCTATCAGAATTGTTCTAACGTCAATTTCATCACTAAATTCATAGTCACTGATGCCATCGCTCACAATCACTGAAATTAAATTCTTGATTCTTATCTACATTAACAATTTATTATATTGCTTTCTTCTTCCTTTCACTTATTGATTTTGTAGACTATCTTCTTAGATTGTGACCTTTTGTTGTGGACTCTTTTTCTGCACTTTGCGAAATTTTTCCTTATCCACCTCTAGAAGTATGAGTTTCTAGTGAAACATGACCAGCATCATTATCGCGAACATTTTCATCTCCAAATTGAGGAATACTAGTGGTCTTATGTGAATATATTAATGAGCTTTATTTTCATTGGAAGCTTGAGTTTTTTTTCCTTACTGCTATTTTTAACCTTCCACCTTTAGATTGAGTGACTATAGGTTTTCTAAATTCACCCCAATGCCACTTTGATTTTTATTTTCAGGTAGAACCTCATAGTCTAACTCTTCCTGACTAATTTTCATATTCATTTAAGACTTCTTATCAACCATTATTGGTTTTGACTCACGACTACCTTCGCCATTACTTCTCTGCACTATGAAAAAATCTATAAGTTTATGTTCTCCATAAGTTGCCATCTCCTAAACCACTTTATCACAAAAATATATATGTTAATCCATTCTCAATTAATAGTCCAGATTTTAGGGAAAAAAATTACCAAATATCCATCTCGAGAGATCCCAATTGCTTACTCTCTTATCTAACACACACAATGAAGTATAATTAGGATTGCAATAGTCTACAATATCAATGTTTCCCCCTACATATTATTTTCTAGGACTATTAGTTAATTAACCTCCAAAATGGAGCCTCAATGAGAACCACTTGCTATCAAATCATGTGCCACCATTACAAAATAAGTTAGAAATGGATGCATCCTACTTATTGCACTATATAAACTCTTGCACTTAGTACCAATATTCATTAGAGCACACACATTACCACCAACAGTGAGCCCAAAATGGAAAGCAACATATACCAAATCAGTATTTTTCACATGCCATATCATTGTTTTTGTGATTTTTAAACTGCTAGTTTTTTAGTTCTAATAAAAATTTTCTCCTAATCAAAGAGCAACACATGTAGGTTTGTCTAGAAAATTTATAACAATGTGTATAGATGCCTACAAAAAACCACATCCCATGTTCAAAAGTTCATCCCTTCATCCAATGTTTGTCATTTTGTCATTCATTAAAGAAACATCACAACTACAAATAATAATCCTTAGTGCAATGTTTCGATGGCATACCCTTATAAAAAAAAATTAGATAGATATGCAAGAAAACGATATTTGATATAAAACACTGATTCATAATCACTATATAATAACATTACTTTTGTCTTATTGTGCACAAAACCAATAGAAAAAGGGTAAAAGACATCGGAGGCTACTAAGCTTTTAAAATTGTATACTTTTGGCCACTCATCTAACAAAATTGTGCAAATAGCCATTCAACTCATAAATTTGGCAATCCGTGGCAATTCTATTACTTTCAGTCAGTAAAACTAAACGGAAGTCAAATTTTCAAGTGCAAAATTGTCAATTTTTAGGGGCAAAATGGTCATTTTTGTTTAGTTTTAACAGCTAAAAGTAACGGAATGGCCATGGGTTGCCAAATTTACGAGTTAAATGGCTATTTGTGCAATTTTGTTAGATTAGTGGCCAAACGTATACGATTTCAAAAGTTTAGTGGCCTCCAATGTTATTTATCCATAGAAAAATAATAATTTAAATAGCAGTTTAGAATGACAACAGGCCAATAGTTTCACAAGTCGATACACAAACAAAAACGACAAGATCAAAGACTACTATTGGACTTATAATCACACCAATATTATATAATACTTTATCTACATTATCCACAAATAATTATTTGTGTATAGATTAATGCATTAATACAATGTATAGCTAGGAATGAAAGCTGGACTTACCTAATTTGGGATTTTTCACTGGCTCTTTGCATCTTTTATGGTTTGCATTTCGATTGTTTCACTATTGTATTGGTTTGTTTTTTGAGGGTTGATTGATTTTTCAAGTAGATCAATTGGGGTTTGTGGTCATAGATGATTAGGATAAAATTTGATTTCAACCGATTTCAGGTTCGCTTCAAAATAGGGATCGTGTTTGTAAATTCTCAATTGGGATTAAACTACTAAAATTTTATGTTTTTAAATGTATTCCTACAAATATTTGCGTGTATGCCTCATGTGTCCGTCTTAACTGGTGAAATGGGTTGTTGCCGATCATTGAATCAAAAGTGAAATCTTTGAAATTCTACTAAAAATATCATTTTTAAATATGAGAGATAAAAAAAAATTTAGTCAAATGTGGGGGACGAAATGTGATTTACTCGATTAACTATAGTAGCAACATTTTGCTTAGTGAATTGGAAATTCTTGAATCCCTCCCACCAGTATTGAATTAATTTTATTTGAACACTTTTATGACAGGACCATATTGTTGATCCTAATTTGGTTTTGTTTCATAATTGGGCCAAATATTGAATCTTGGTGTGAAGATAAAAATTGGAAGTAATTTCCTTGACATGCCAATAAAACACTCCAAATCATCATCAATGTTCATAATTATTGTGCCATTTATCAATAGGGTGAAGCCACCATGTCAACAAACTTTTTACTAGCATCAGAACAATGATTTGAAGTTGATTATTCACAATCTGAACTTCTTCTTCAATGATCTCACCAGTTGGTAATTCAGAAACTTTTATTGATTTATAATTTGTGGAGTCTGGCTCAATCCTAAAATTCCTCAAAGCCAATAACTCTTCAGGTAAAGGGCTGATGTTGCACATAATGGCCCTTATTATTTTTTTCAACCTATGTGATCAATTTTCTGTGACTAATTTTCCTAATCAAGATTGTGGGCCTCCACCTTATTTTTACCATCCTCTTCAACTCCTCGATGATCCACCAATACTTGGGCATGAGGATGATGTTCAACCATGTATTGCAATATGAAGCCATCAACAAAAGCCTCCTCTCAATTTGTTTAAAATATGGTTTCAATTCTTCCATATACGAGTCTAGAATTCTTGTATGCCTCCTATGATTCATATGTCTATGTGCTCTGATTGATGAAGATATAGCTCTTGATTTACATCTGATTGAATGGGGAGCCAATTGATCATCAATCCTCTCCAGTCTATCACCCAAGTACATTTCCAATACATTATCCTCCCTAATTTTGTAGTGATTATAAGTGTGACCAATTGCTCCACAATGTCAACAAAATTTGTGTAATCGTTCGTAGGAACATGATACCCACACCACGGCCCCATCTTGTAATTCAGGTAGATACCAAATATGAGGGGTTGTGTTATATAGACCCAAAATCTAACTCTTGACAAAACGTATGTTGATAGCATCGTGTCTCCCCACCCTTACTTGGTGGACCTCTCATCTCACTAAAACATTCTATAGGCACTAAAAACCTCATCCACATTAGCACTTGGGACACTCTTATTCTACTCATTATGATTCTAGAATTCAACCTTCTGAGGAACAGAAGTGCACCTGCCAACTAAATATGTGGTGTTGTGCAAAACTGCTAACATGCGACTTATTGATGAGATTTTGAATATAATAACATTCTCATCTTCACCCCAATATTTTTGCACATAAGCTTGCATCTATCAAAGGAAAAAATTATATAGTTCAACCAATACCCATGAGGCAGTTTGTGTACCTTTGAATTGCTTCTAATGTATTCAAACTTTGTAACTAAAGTGTTATGCCTCTACCAAAGGACTTATGTACATTTCTATTTAGTTGACTATCATGTGGGAGATCTTTCTTCTTTGAGTCCAGAGTGCCCCGGCCCAGCCCCCAAAACCAAAAAAATGTTGTTATCTGACCATATGTCTTATAGGAATTGAGTATCCATATTACTACTTTCTTACCTTCAAAATGACTTATAAATGGATTATAAGCGAGAATCACAACAATGGTCTCAATCAACTTATACTATTAAGTTTGAAGTAGCCAATAAAGTGAATAAGATATATTACTACCAAAAGATGGTATAACATTATGTAGCGGATTTGTGTATTGGATTTTAATTGTAAATGAGATGCTGGTTACAATACAGTAGTTTTAAAAAAAAAAAAAAAATACAAGCTCTCCCCTAGTAGAGAAAATAGGTAATTTAAACAATGTGATAGTCCTTCAATATGAGTGAAAAAAATTGTGAATGAATTTTTTTATTTAATATCTATAGAATTTACTTTCTTCTATTTAGAAGTTAAAGGCATTCTAATGTAATGTGCTAAATGAATATACTATCCTAAGTATTAGTTAAAGTTAAATATTTCTTATGACCTTTAATGAACCCAATATACCAAATAGGGGCCAAAACTAGAAAAATTGGTTAGAGAAGGGTAAAATAACTTAGTGTTTTTATAAGTATGAAAAGTCAAAATTCAGTTATTATATTCTTTAAAATATACAAAATAATAAGGGATAATTTTATCTTTTTATACTTGCCACATTAGTCCCTATTGGTTTTCACTATGAAAAGCCATTATAAATATCATTACTCTTTTATATGTTATAATTCTTTTATTTTAGAAAAAAGAGTCAACTTTTTTATTTGGAATAACATGTTTTAAATTATAAAGTACCACACACTCAATGTATAATTAAATTTATAATTTTACATTTTTATCCTTATTTTTTAATTTAAATTACATATTATCATTATTAATAAGGGTAATAAAAAATTTTCACACTTGCAGAACAAATTTTTTTTTTAAAACTAAACTCTTTTTTTGAGACAGGGATAGTATTAGATTTTTTTAAAAAAATTACAAAATATTTATATTTTAACTCTTTAGCATGCAGATATAACTAATAAGATACCAAACTTTGTTTTCTGTAAATTATAATAATAATTTTTTTTTAATCAAAGATAGAGAATATAGAAGTTTTAAAGAAATTTCAAACAGTTCTCGGCATTTCGATGATGGGAAGCAGTACAATGGACATAAAATATCAATTAAATCGATTAAAAACATAATGGAAAATATAAATTAAGGACATACGTATAATCAAGAAACATTAAAAAAAAAAAAAAGAAGGAAAAAACAGTAACGAATAAGATTTTGAAATTTTCCAAATGAGAAAATAGCTCTTTGACGGATGAGGAAGAAACGAATAGGCTAGTAAAAGCAGTCAAACCAAATGAGAAAGGAAAAAAAAAATGATATGGAGAAGGAAAATAATTTAGAAGAGAAAGTGGTAAAAACAAGTCTAATTAATTCATTCCCCGGTTGATTTTACACGGGGTCAAAGTAATTTTTTTATTATTAAAATGAAGGATAACATTAAAAAAGTACAAAAGTTAATACACAATGTTTTATACATTTGGATTGGATCTTACATGCAAAAAATAAAAATAAAAAAATTCACAAAACAAATAAAATATTCAAACAATTTTTATTTCATCTCAAATTTTAAATTTAAAATTCAATATTTCCTTCCAAATTTTCTTCACAAAATTTTAAAATTTTTTACCTCCAATACATTTTATATTTTTCTTTCAAAATACTTTTTCTTATAAAAATCTCCCACCAAAATTGTTATGTAGTTCACTCAAATAAACCACAATCCAAACATAGCGAATATTTTCTACACAAAAGTATTATTAAAATGAAGGATTCAAACATGTTTTAAAAAGTTAATACACAATGTTTTCTATACAGAGGTGCGGTTGCATACCCCTATGCCACTCATCAAATCTGAAATGATCATAAAATCCAACAAAAGAAATAATAATAAGAGTAAAAACAGGGCAAGTAAATCCCACATATTTGAATGCAAATATATCTCAAAATTTCCAAATCTAAATCTTTTAAAGTATTTAAGATTTGAATTATATTTAAAAATATATTTTTATACTTTTTATATAAATTTAGTGAAATAAAAATTATGTTAAAAATGTAAAAACTTATTTAAAAAATACAAAAATACATTTTAAAATATTATCTATGTATCTTGTGAAATTTAATATGAGGAAAAAGCTTCAATCGCAGTAAAAATCTAATTTTACAAAGATTGAAATTTATAAATGAAAGATATTTTAGGGGAGAATTTGTCAAAAAAAACCACATTCCAGTTTAGCCAACAGGGAAGCGAGAATAATACAGCCCACGTTACTAATGTCATTTTCGATCAACTCCCAACCTTTGTCCAAACTTCGAAGGGTTAAATAAATTTTAATGAATCATCGCTTCAACAGGGATGCAATAAGTGTAATTTTTAAAAACTTAATCCAATCTCATCGATGCTACGATTTTACTATAACAATCCCGAATCCAACTATAATTCTACAATTATAATTTAAATAAAATATAATTAAATTTAATTTAAAAAAACTTTCTATATCTAAATAAAATTAATATTTATCATTATAAAAATAATTTAATTATTTTAATAATACTTTTATTAATTTTTAATAATAAATAAATTAATTAAACATAAATACCTTTTAATTATAACAACTAAAATGTCAAAAATATTATATAAATTTTTATAAGAAATAAAAATTCAAATAAAAATTATTTAATTATAAACTATATATAAATTTCCTATACATTTATTTATATATTGACTAATAATTATTTTAAAAATAATTTATAAATTATATTTTTTCATTTTAAGATTCGATCTCACCAATTCGATTTAAAGTTTTATTACTTTAAATCGATTTTATGTGAATAAAATCCTGATCCCATAAACTATGACAAGAACCATAAACAAATCCATCTTCAATACTATGAGGAAATAATAATAACTTTTAGAAAAATAAAAAAGGTAGCTCCCTGGCCATGCAAGTGCGCTGCAGGCAGAATCGTACTCGGCGTGTGAATTGCCGTTGAAAACTAAAACAGACATTCCATATTCTCAGGAACATGGAGCGCCATAACGTAATAGAGATACAAAGCTTACTAAAATAGACTACAATTTGCCTATTAAAGAGGATTACTACTGTAAAGACAAAATAGAATAACTAGAGGAAAGAGAAATGGGCGAAGAAAGAGCCTAATCAGTAAATGCCAAATGCCAAAGCAAAATTTTTCCCTATTACACTCTACAGTTTCTTGCAAATTTTGTGAAATTACAGCACATGAGTACAATTTTGTCTTACCAGACATCAGTACATTCATAGTTAAGTTTGCTGGGTAGCAAGTGAGGAAGTTCTCAGCCACAAGGGCCTGCCCAAGATGGCACTTCCATGGACAGCAAGGTAGGCAGCATTTAACCTGATTCCAAGAATTACCATTATCAGTAAAAAGCCACAGAAATTAAAGAGAGGTATGGTTCAAAAAATTGCCGAGGGTCTTACTTGTTGACATCGGGTGTAGCCAGAGGATCATACACTTCATCTCTTTGTTCCAGAGCAGTAGCAGTTGATATAGCTGCCGGATCTTGAGAACCATCAGCCTGAAAGATATGGTTCAAAGGTACCTTTTCAGAAGAAAAACCAACAAAATATGCATCCAATTGCATGCATTCTTCATCCTATTAAATAGAAAATTAACAAGAAAAATATCTGAACACAATTACACCCAAGTATAAGAATGTCATGGAATGTCGATAACACTTCCGCCCATAGGGGACCTATATTTAAAATGCTTAGAGAAGCAATCAGAAAATAGACAGCCCTTCTGGCAAAAATTAAAATTCTATTTTTTCTATTCAAAAAATTCCCTCAGATCAAGTACCAATAATTGCTCATAAAAACCAAAGTATGAGAACAGAAACAATATAAGTGGTGGGTGTATTGCATCAATTCCCTCCAAGATACTTCACCTAAATCAATCAAAGCATTTCATCACTGCCTAAATTGGAGAATATCGACTCTCAAAGTGCCATTAAATTGCTTGGTCTTTATCAGGCAGAGCAAGAAACTTACCATGGCATACTAGCTACATGACCTAAGCATGATGCAACTGAGTATAAATGAACTCTTGGAGAATCTACTTGAAGCCCACATTAAATGTCAGTCTACCAACCATTCAATTTACTTTCAATCCATGTACAAAAATTATGACTGATAATAGGGATTTGTGCATACCCGTCTACAATTCTACATATTTTACCATTTATTAATAACCTGATATGTTAAACCTTGGATCTGTACAGGCCACTACATATCTATAGTGCTAACATTTTCATGGCATAAAGCCCATCTTTGACACTCAAAGACAGTCATAATGTCAAGTTCCGGTTCATGCCTTTTGGGAAAAGTCAAGCACAGGGGATCCCATTTCAAGCTCAAGCCATACTTTCAACAGCTAAATCAAGCTTCAAGCAGAACATGAACATGAATTTTAATCAGCTCAAACTGCCATCGTCACTACTTCCATTCTTATATATAGGACATGACAGTGAAAGTGATATCTCTTGTACAACTACATATTTCAAGATAATAGTCTAATTAATTAACCCAAGATACAAATGCATGTAGTCAAGAAGTCAATACTTCAGGCAATTTCTTTCTTTTCCCCACTCTCTGGCTTGGAACAAAATATTTGCATAAGAAAGCATAGGTGTAAAAGATCAATAACGTCCTAACTACTCAAAAGTAAAGAACGCAACACCATAATCAATCTACCATCACTGAAGTTTTTGGCATAAAAAAGTGCCTCCTTTCATCACAACAGACCAAGATATTTTGCAAGGCACAAAAATTCTTGTTTTAAGTACTCAAACAGGAGGAATGCTTGATTCATCCAATTAATCTGCAGCCTAATGAAAAAGTCAAATTAATGTGCAGTGCTCCCAATGTGAAGGTCATTAATTTCTCTGATAAATTAGTTACTATCATTTCCCGAAGTGTACTCTTGAATCTTTGCCAAACTTTCTTTAGGGAAACTAGTACAAGGCATAATCTTTCCAGAAATCAGATAGAATCATTGGCCTCATTGGGGCAAGTGATCATCCTATGGACTTGCTATTAAATATGTGTGTGGTATTGGTGCTTGAAAGAGTAACACAATGCACTGTGCCTCAATCCACTGAAAAAGCGTGTACAAGTGGGCTCTTCATTCCTAATAGAAAGGGAAATATAGTCCTGTTAACAACTGAAAACTTATAGCTAAGCAGAAGGAATTAATGGTAACAATTGATACGAGCGTAAAAAGTTTGCTTGATTAAGGTCGGGGGGGGGGGGGGGGGGGGGTTGGTGGTCATATTGGGGTGGGGGGAATGAGGAAGGTACTCGTGCTGAATGCCCAATCTGTCACCGTGCTTACAATGTCCTTCAGGTTATCCACTCATAAAATTTGCGCTATGTATTAAACATCTAACACAAAGCAAATGATGTCATGTTACCTCAACACCTACAGGTTTCAGACAAGAAGAGGGGGAGCCTTGCAAATGTAAGAAATTAATATCCTGACCCAACACTTCATGAAATGTATACCAGCTATGTTTCTTTCACAATAGAATCAAATCGATCTTTCAGTGTGCTAGGCTAAATATAGAATTCTTTTCATCTATTCTTACAAGTTAGACCTAAGCCACATTCTTACAACAAAATTCAAGCATTGGAAAAGTTTGCATAACATTCAGGGAGATTTCCAGGATCCATTTTCAAGGGGCATTAGCATCAAGTTACAGCAGAGATAGATTGCATCCCTTCAGAAGATATGAGAAGAATAATCTTAGACAATTTGGTTTTGTATTGAGAACTCATTTTCTATAGGTAGAAAAAGCCACCAATAAAACTAGCAAATTTCAAACGTTTCTGTTAAGATCTTTTCAAAATAAGGTACTTCACAATTCAAAAGGGTGCTCATACCATTTAAAGAGAGTATAACTTTAATATCTTTTCATTTCTTTTTCCTTTTGAGATGTTAGCTTTCATATTTCTACCACACAGCAAACTTATCAGAAGAACAATTTAACAATTGCAAAGGACAAGTTTATTTTTCATGTCACTTTAACAAGTTCCAACTAATCAAGTGAAATTACTACTTTTGATCCTTAAATTTGTACAGAACAAAGCAAATCTCAACAAAATAGGTTTTTCTTCCAGTACCAGAAAGGAATACCAGGAAAATGTCCGAATGTACCTGCCAACAATTCAGATTTGTCTAGTAAAGCAGAAAAGCCAGAGTTAACAAATTAAATATTCATAATCCATATCATTTTCTTGCCTGTTGTTGGTATTGCATGTAACCTGCATATGCACCATAGCCATACAAATTGGGGTCTTGTGTAGCTCCATATGAATATGCATCATAACCTTGTCCATAACCATAATAAGCGCTCCATTGACTAGCATCTGGGGCCCAAGTACCAGGTTGGTCCTGCAAAAGGTATAAAATTCAATGTCAAAATAAAGACTTTGTAGCAATACATTACATGAAATAGATGCAGTTTATTGTTTTCATATTTAACACTGATCTACACAAGGATATGGTTGACTTATAGTCAAAGTGGATAAAAAGAAAATGCCACACATGACAAAGTTTCAATTGGCCATAGCAGTAAATCAACCACTTTTTCACCAAAAGCCCTCAGTGATTCTAGATTCTAATGGGCAGTAGCTCTATTCATTAATATTCCTCTACAACCAAACCCCAAACACACACACACACACAAGGGGAATAAATAAATTACTGTCATTTGACTCACAGCTAGCTTGGCCTCAACTTTGAGGATCAACATTTCTTCTTTTTCTACCGTATCACTTGCTAGAATAAAATACAAAGAAAATAAATCCTATCCAATCTGCTTCATTTGATAAATTGCATATCTGAATCCTACAGAGATTCAAATCCAATATAAAATATTAAAAAAAAAAATCACCTGCTTAGCTGTCGGGCTCCTGCCCCAGGAAAGCCGGACTACTTGCTGCCCAATCACAGTACCCTGCATCCTTTGAATCGCTTCTTCAGCAGATGTCCTAATAGATGAAAATTAAAAGATAGAAACTAGTCACAACCGAAATGGCTAAAAAGGTACGAAGAATAAGAAATCATGACAAGAAAGGGCAAGATTGTAGGCTGGCGAAATTAAGATATAATACACTAATTAAAAACAGCAACTATATCCACTGAGAATGCTAAAGTTGAAAACACCCATCTAAAACCCATGCCACACATGACACTGGAAACCTAGAACTATTCATTGTAATAAAGAAGAAATTTTATTTCTTTACTTTACAACTTTCTGAATTTCCCAGGGAACAGAGAACGTCCAGGAGTGGGATGAAGGAAATAGAAAAAATAAATAAGCATGTGTATTTGACCATAGAGTAGTGATTGAAATCTATAGAGAAGCAATTTCATGTGCTTAGCTGCACCTTGCTGCAAACTGCACAAAACCACATCCCCTTGATGCAGGAATCTTGACATAACCAATCTCCCCAAACGGCAGAAAGATCTGCCTCAGTTCATCTTCTGTTATGTTAGGATCCAGATTACCAACGAATACCTGCATATAACAAAGATAATTAGAAAAAGCATAGAACTTCTAGAGGGAAAAGTGAGAAGTGTTTGACTTACTGTGGTGTTATTTATGTCATTATCTATGGGAACTGTCTGCACAGGGGGAGTGTAAATTTGAGTTGGATATAGTGCTGCCATAAGAAACAGTTTAAAATGTTACTAGTTTACAAAGATAAAGTAATACCACCCAAAATCAAGTCAACAAGGAAAAAGCACCTGCAAGGAGGTAACTACACAACAGTCACACCAACCTTCTGCAAGTGAATATTTGCACTCAAGAATGATATAAAAACTCAAAATTGACCAACTACAGGTGACAAGTGACACTGGAGACAACATCTAATTACACTTAACGACTTGCAGTAATGCTCGCAGTTTCTGCTACCATTCATATGCCAACATATCAACAAATCTGAATTATATGAATCTTTATTACCATTAAACTTGACTAAATTTTCAGCCACTACTTACCTTGCATCCCATCAACATTCTCCATTTATGGAAGAAAGCAAAGGTTCTCATACAAAATCAAGAGAAAACAAGAGATAAAGAATGGGGAAAAAAATCATCAATGCCTTGCTACTCTAAATTTATCAAACAGAAAAAAAAATTAAAAAATCAGATGAATATCCCAAGCTTCTATATTTCCCCTCCACAATTTTCCTGGGGTGATAAAAAATAAAAAGCTCTGGCACTTATCAAGGAAGAAAACTGAAAAGAGAGAATATGCCATGAAATACACATAACAGTTCAAGATAAACAAAGAAATAATCTCACCTTTAGCAACTGCATACTGTTGTTGCAGAGCATTGGCAGTAGTTTTCTTAGGTGTTGCAGCACTAATGCGCATTGGTCTAGTAGAGCAATAGATTCCATTCATTTCAGTCATGGCACGGTTCCTTTCTGTTTCATCAGCAAATTTGACAAAACCATATCCTTTGGACCGTCCAGTACTTGGATCGGTAACAACTTTTGCTCCTCTAACTGAAGGATAATGAGTTCTGAAGGTCTCTTGCAACAGATAATCTGTGACATCAGGTGCTAAATCTCCTACAAAGATAGAATGTTCAGGCCCAGTATCAGGGCGTCTTTCTCCAATCCCAAAAGATGCCCAGTTCAACCTAAAATTTAGCTCAGTCCCAGGGATTTGTGTTCCATTGTAGGACTGCAAAATCCTCTCAGCTACAGCATGTGAACTAAACTCTACAAAACCATAACCCTCAGGTTGTCCAGTGATCTTGTTTCGGATTACTTTTATTGAGAGCACCTACATACAATGACCGAATAGCCTTCAAGATAAACAGAGAGAAGGAAGACAGATTTCCAACCAAAAAAAAAAAAAAAAGATTTGATAAGTTCCATGCAGGAACACCTCAAGTAACAGGCCAACATTTTCAGATTTCATTAGCAGCTCAATAGATGTTCCACTACATCAGCCACATGATGAGTACCATGGTGGGTCAAATGCCAAAGTTGCTGCCAATGATCCATTGTATGTGTTCCGGATGGACCAATCACAAGGTCAAGGGCGAAGAAATTCAAGGAAGCAATGGCTGGACTTGTGAAAGCTATTTGGGCTGAATCTGAACACTTAGCTAGCATGACTTCAACATTCAAAATGGGCTTTCATGAAGATGGACCAGCCTTAGTAAATCTGATACAAGCTAAGGGATAGTTGGGCTAGTAGGTGTATAAACCTGAGCTGGATTTTAAAGACTTTATTTGTTTAAGTCTTAACCTAGTTAATTAGGGTTGTTAGTGGTCATAAAAATAGAATATGAGCCACCATTGTTAAACCATTTTTTTGAGTCATATTCTGAAAAAAATTCAGATTGGAGAGAGTTGAGTTTTCTCCTCTTGTTCTTGAATGAACTTCTGAACTTATCAAAGAAGCACTTCTTTGTGGCATTCAACCATCAAATCTGAGTTCTTGAAACAAGCTTTCATTGGGTTCTTGAAGCAAGATTTCAGTGGGTCCTTTGAACAAGTTTTCAAAGGGTTTAGATTCTATCATACCTCTGGTTCTTGTCTTCTAAAGGCATTGGGTAAAGGGTTTTTATTCTCCTTTGGCTTGTATTTAGCAACTTGGGGTTGTGGCTTTCAAATCTGGTTGTGGGTTCAAAAGGGTTCCACCTTGCGGGTTCACATCACCACATTTCATTGCTAGCCTTTTCTCCTTAAAATCATTCTTAAAATTGCACTCAATTTTTGAACTCCAATCACCTATAAAAGAGTACATGCAATCAAGGAAAAAAACCAATTCTTCTGAAATTAACAGTGCTATTTAAGACTTAACTTTCCGCTATAAATTAAGGGGCACAATGCAATTTTACATTTATTTAAAGAAACAAGCAATTTGAGTCCATGACCACCATTTCGAATTTCTACCATAACAATACCCAATTGACAGACAAGATTAACATTAATTTCACTCTGGAATCAACACAAATTCTTTTATCTTAACTACATCCCAGATTCACAGCTTCGTCTACAAAAAATTAATCCTAAGGAATTCAGTTTCTCAACAAAAGCGCACGTTATACAAGTAAATCCTCAATTTGGAAGCCCACTAATCATTCTCACTCAAATAACAAAAAAATCCAACCAAAGACCCAAAAAAAAATCATCTAGGATAGCACGGGTCAAAAAATATAATTTCTTTCCCCTTTTGGGGAATCTGGGGGTGCTGCGAGAGAGATAGTTATTACCTCGCCTGTGTGAGAGAACCAGCCATGGAGATAAGACTCGTCGGCCCAGTAAGGCAAGTCACCAATCCAAAGGGTGCGAACTTCTTCAAGGGTTGCCGGCTGATGGTACGGCGGACCGCTCTGAGAAGGCACCATTGGCTGTTGATGGTGTGCTTGTGCATTCATTATGGTTTCTTTCCCTGTTTTCCAATAGAACTGTATTCCACTGCCGCGGTGCAAGGCCAGGAATTTGTAGAGAAGTATAACTATGTTTGGAGCAAACCCAAAAATTCAACTAACCCGCTTACGATAGGATTAAAATAGCTGAGGCAGTCCGGAAGGGTAGCTGAGTTAGCGTAACAGCGAGCACGAGCTCATAAGAGTATGAGTTTAAATTTGATCTCGGTTTAAGTTTTCTTGTGATTTACATTTTTTAATAATGACTGTGGGTTTCTTAATAAAAAAAAATAGATGAGGCACGAATTAAATAAATTACAAGTTAAATAATAATCCTAATTTGTTTTCAATTCCTTGAAATCGACGACATTAATGTAATTGTGACCAAACAAAGAGGTTTTTTATTATTAGTTAAAATATTTTAGAAATTTAATTTAAAAATGAAAAAATTTGAAAGTATACTTTTTTGGGTACGGAGGGAGTATATAAAAAATAAAAGTTTGTCAGTTGATTTTAATATAATTATAATAATTAATATGATTTAACTTGTTTTTTAGTAATTTTATTTTATTTATTTTTATTAATTCAATAATTTTATAACTCTTAGAAAATAGTAAAAAGAAAAATAAACTTTAGATAAAACCAAATTACTTCAAAAAGCAAATTTTAATAGGAGTAACTTTACTTTTTAAAATATCTTTGTTAAAATATTAGAGTTCTAATAGGGTTACTATAGATTAGTAAAAACTATTATATCAAAAAATATATAACTATAGATTAGTAAAAGCTATTGTATCAAAAAATTTATAAAAACTATATTAGATAACTCTATTAATTATCTGAGGAAGCACCCAAAATCGTCCTCCACATTTCAGCAAATAATCTTTTTCATCATCCACTTTTAAAACGGGAACAAATAGTCCTTTAAATTTCATAAATTGGAACTTTTTGTATTATTTGTAAAATAAACGAGAATTTTTAGTCCTTCAAATTTCATAAACGAGAGCGTTTAGTCCTGAAATTTTCCTTCAAATTTTGGTCATTGAAATTTGAAGGACTATTTGTTCCCGTTTTAAAAGTGGAGGATGAAAAAGATTATTCGGTGAAATGTGGATGACGATTTTGAGTGTTTCCACTTAATTATCTAGATACTAGAGGTTTAAAAATGTGTATAATTCTAAGTCTAATAAGTATTACAAATAAAAAATAAGCATTCTTCCATCATCATTCAATTGAGTTTTTTTCATGAATATTGATTCAAAAAAAAATTAAATAAATATTATTTTTTTATTTTTGTTCCATTTCTAAGGAAGTCGTGCTTTGAAATCGATTTTTGAAAAACCGATTTTAAAGTCGTGTTTTCAAAACACGACTTCCCTTTAAACATAAAAAACGCGTTGGTCTTCTCTTCTTCTTTCTTTCATTTCGACCATTTTCTTCTCCAAATTTCTTCTCCATTTCATAAATCCAACCCTATTTCCACCACCTCCTCCCTCCCCCCACCCCAAATCAAGCACTCCTGCACCCCTCCCCCCCTCCCCCGGCGCCAACTTCCACCCCCCGTTGAAAAAAAAAAAGAAAAAAAATACTCAACAACAATTCAAACCTCCTTCTTGCTCCATTTCTTTTTAAAAGGTAAATTACCATTTATTTTTTGCAATTTTTAGGTTAAATTTGTGTTAAATTTGATGTTAAATTTGTATGTTGTTTTATATGTTAAATTTTGTGTTACATTTGTATGTTATTTTATATGTTATATGTAGAATTTTATTTATATGTTAAATTTTATTTTACGTGTTAAATTTTATGGTAAATTTGTATGTTCAATTTTATGCTTAATTTGTATGTTAAATTTGTATGTTATTTTATATGTTAATTTTTTTTTATTTTAAATTTTATGTTAAATTTGTAAGTTAAATTATATTTTATATGTTAAATTTTATGTTTAATTTGTATGTTAAATTTTATGTTAAATTTGTATGTTAAATTTTATGACTTTAAATTTGTTAATTAGTTATCCTATATTGATAAAAAATTTATTTGTAGCGAAAAGGAAAATAAGTTGAGCGAAGAACACTTTCGAGAATCGAGAAAACCGACGAAGGTAAATAATTTATATAATATGATTGTGATTTGACGTTAATTTTGTTTCAAAAGCTGTTAATTATTGATAGAATTATTTGAATTGATGTTGGAAATTCGTTATGAATAAAGTATGGTGATTTTTTTATTTGGAATTATTAGGATTGATTATTAATTTCATTCACTGAATTGCCGATTATTAGAATAGTAAGTGTTGAATAGTGGAGTTGATGATGTAAGTTAAAGAATGGTGGTCGAATTTAATGAATATAATACTCTATGTTGTTGGGAAAATGTTTGGTTATGAATGGATGTGAAAATGTTAGTTGGTTACTCTTGTTAGGTTGTGATTTGGATTATTCATGATTGTTTTGAACCGTTTTGGAGTTTAGCCAATGAGTTTGCTATTATTTGAAGGATAAGTTGTGAAAAGGGGTGTTCATGGTAATGATTAAAGGATTGTGGTTGGATTTGATGACTATAATGCTTTATGTTGTTGGGAAAATGTTTGGTTATGAATGGATGTAACAATGTTATTTGGTTGCTCTTGTTAGGTTGTGAGTTGGATCGTTTTGGATTGTTTTGGATTATTTTGGACCGTTTTGGATTGTTGTGGATTGTTTTGGATTTTAGCCAATGAGTTTGCTATTATTTGAAGGATAAGTTGTGAAAAGAGGTGTTCATGGTAATGATTAAAGGATTGTGGTTGGATTTGATGACTATAATGCTTTATGTTATTGGGAAAATGTTTGGTTATGAATGGATATGACAATGTTATTTGATTACTCTTGTTAGGTTGTGATTTGGATTGTTCACGATTGTTTAGGATCGTTTTGGATTGTTTGGATCATTTTGGATTGTTTTGGATTGTTTTGGATTTTAGCCAATGAGTTTGCTATTATTTGAAGGATAAGTTGTGAAAAGGGGTGTTCATGGTAATGATTCAAGGATTGTGGTTAGATTTGATGACTATAATGCTTTATGTTGTTGGGAAAATGTTTGGTTATGAATGGATGTCACAATGTTAGTTGGTTACTCTTCTTAGGTTGTGATTTGGATTGTTTTGGATCGTTTTGGATTGTTTTGGACCGTTTTGGATTGTTGTGGATTGTTTTGGATTTTAGCCAATGAGTTTGCTATTATTTGAAGGATAAGTTGTGAAAAGAGGTGTTCATGGTAATGATTAAAGGATTGTGGTTGGATTTGATGACTATAATGCTTTATGTTGTTGGGAAAATGTTTGGTTATGAATGGATGTGACAATGTTGTTTGGTTACTCTTGTTAGGTTGTGATTTAGATCGTTCATGATTGTTTTGGATCGTTTTGGATTGTTTTGGACCGTTTTGGATTGTTTTGGATTTTAGCCAACGAGTTTGCTATTATTTGAAGGATAAGTTGTGAAAAGGGGTGTTCATGGTAATGATTCAAGGATTGTGGTTAGATTTGATGACTATAATGCTTTATGTTGTTGGGAAAATGTTTGGTTATGAATGGATGTCACAATGTTAGTTGGTTACTCTTCTTAGGTTGTGATTTGGATTGTTTTGGATCGTTTTGGATTGTTTTGGACCGTTTTGGATTGTTGTGGATTGTTTTGGATTTTAGCCAATGAGTTTGCTATTATTTGAAGGATAAGTTGTGAAAAGAGGTGTTCATGGTAATGATTAAAGGATTGTGGTTGGATTTGATGACTATAATGCTTTATGTTGTTGGGAAAATGTTTGGTTATGAATGGATGTGACAATGTTGTTTGGTTACTCTTGTTAGGTTGTGATTTAGATCGTTCATGATTGTTTTGGATCGTTTTGGATTGTTTTGGACCGTTTTGGATTGTTTTGGATTTTAGCCAACGAGTTTGCTATTATTTGAAGGATAAGTTGTGAAAAGGGTGTTCATGGTAATGATTAAAGGATTGTGGTTGGATTTAATGATTATAATGCTTTATGTTGTTGGGAAAATGTTTGGTTATGAATGGATGTGACAATGTTATTTGGTTACTCTTGTTAGGTTGTGATTTGGATTGATTTTGATTATTTTGGATCGTGATTCATTGTTTTGGATTTTATTCAGTTTAGTTTGCTATGAATGGGATGATATATTGTGAATAGGGATGTTTATGATGATTAAAGGATTGTGATTGGATTTGATGAATATAATGCTCTATGTTGTTGGGAAAATGTTTGATTATGAATGGATGGGAAATTGTTAGTTGTTTACTTTTGTGATGTGGTGGTTTGGATTGATTTGAATTGTTTTGGATTGATGTGGAATTTTATTCAATGCCTTTGCTATTATTGGAATTATAAGTTGTCATTAGTGGTGTTGATTGTAATGATTAATGGATTGTGGTTGGATTTGATGAATATCATGCCTTATGCTGTTTGGAAAATGTTAGGTTATAAATGTATGTCAAAATGTTAGTTGGTTATTTTTGTGAGGCGGTGATTTGAATGGATTTGGATTGTTTTGGATTGATGTGGCATTTTAGTCAATGAGTTTGCTATTGTTGGAATGATAAGTTGTGAATAGGGGTGTTTATGATAATGATTAAAGGATTGTGGTTGGATTTGATGAATATAAGGCTTTGTGATGCGCACATCACGGCTATATGGAGCCGGCAATACGCAACAATCGAAATAGGACCCAAGACTTAACTTGCGAAATCCTAGAACCGATGGAATTGAGACCGAATGGATGAATCGTTGCCACAACCTAGGGTTTTATTAGATTGATAAGACTCAAAGGCGCCACAAACTGGTCAAGTTTGATAAGCCCGTTGTTCTTCACAAGAACGAAGAGATTGAATCACTCAAACTCTTTAGGACATAATGTTACAAAATCTTCTAATTCATGTCTATTGATGTCTTAGCTAAATAGCCTCTATTTATAGGGGTACAAGGATTGTAAAAAGAAAACAATTAAAATCCTAACCCTAATCTAATTTCTAAAGAGAAAGAGGCAGCCAAGGTTCTTTAAGTAACTAAAA
This sequence comes from Gynochthodes officinalis, assembly GCA_020080225.1. NCBI lineage: Eukaryota > Viridiplantae > Streptophyta > Magnoliopsida > Gentianales > Rubiaceae > Gynochthodes > Gynochthodes officinalis. The sequence continues at coordinate 3,470,281 of CM034618.1, read as the reverse complement.
GATAGCTTTAAAATAAAAAAGAAACAAAAACTCTAAAGCCAATTGGACTTCGAAGTTTGGCCCTTTAAGGCTTCCTTCAAGTTTACAAATTTGGCATCTAACTAAAAGGATAATTTAGGCTATAAATTTTCTAAAAATAATACTACAATAATTCAGCCATAATCATTTAATTTTGGCCTGAAAAATTAAAATAAAACTATAAAAATTAAGTAAATAAACTTGGGCTATTATCACACTAGAATCCGGCCAAGGTAAGACTAGTGTTCGGTTGAACAGCTTCCGAGATCTCATCATTCCCCCTCTCCTCTAAAGGATTCATCCTCGAATCTTCAACAATATCCTTGGGATGAAATCAACATACTTTGACCCCCTTAAAGAGTAAGAAAAATACTTTGGCCAGAGAAAACTATGGCTTTTCTTTTTACCTTTGCTCGAGCCACTCTCGTAATTGCGTTTTACAGCCAATCTTTGAAGGCCCCAAGTTTGTAGTGGAGTGTGGTAAAAATTTCTTTCTCCAAACACAAAGTCAAGGTGTGAAAGATTCAAAACATAATCAACTGGCTCGAAATCTTGGCTTTGATGACATTCACTCATTAGATTTGGCCTAATTAGGGCATCAGATTCTTCTCCCTCCTCAATATTTTTCTCTTCATTGCTAATCTGGAGTGGAACTTCATAAACTTGTATATGACAGATGTTCTCTGTTTGCTCATCATTCTCCATGGCAGGAGCACTAAGGGATCTCATGGGCACTAATGCTTTTTCTTCACTTGATGACTATTTTTCACTTGCCATTGAATGCATAATCTTCAAGGTAGAAACTTTTCTTCCACAACAGTATCTTCTTCACTATTAGTCTCAATCAATGAAGACATAGAATCATCGAACTTACTATCGGAAATTTCATCCCTATCAAATATAGAGTCAACAAGGAAATCTTCATAATAGTGATGACAATCAAAAGTTCTTTCAATCGTCTTTTCCCATTCTAAATAAACCTCGGGATCTCCTCTACCTTGGAAGGTTGGAATTTTTATTTTGATGCTACCCAAATTCCTATCAATTTTGTCAACTTGTTTTCGGCCTCTATAGGAAGTAGAAGCCCTGTCGGAATCTTCACTTCGATCGGAATTCGAAGAACTTTTCCTCCTAGATTTTGAATTTCTTGTTGAGGACTCATTGATGGATTTAGCCAATTGTTCCATCTTATCACCATTAGCTTGAAGCTTCAGTTGCAAAGCCTTAAGTTGATTATCCAACTTGGAACAAAATCAGCTCATGGTTTCCATCCAATCTTGGAGAGTTTTTTGGTCGATTGGAACTACACTTTCTTTTGACATAATTCCTGCAAAAGATTAGTACAAAAAGAAACAACAAGAATATGGAATGATTATAGTAAGGTTGTATATGAGTAAGCTCTCGGTTATTTTTGTATATCTCACTCCTCACTCAAATAATCTCTCTCTAAGTTCTTGCTTGGAACAACAATCTTTATCAATCCTTGAGGAAATTTCGACCAAGGATAGCTCAATAAGAATGTAGGAACTAAGACCCAAAAAAGGTTAACAAATTAGGAAACTATAAAAACTTAAATCAACTTGGATAAGGACCCTAAAAAGGAAAGAAAATATAGAATAAAAATGGAAACAAATATGACACCTAAAAAGGAAACAAATATGAAAACTATCTAAAGGAATGTAACTTTCAAAAAAGGAAATATAGTCAAAATAGACAACAATTCTTGCAGCCCTTTTTGTATAGTAATTTTAGTCAAGAAAAAGTTACCAAATTGCAGAATTTTTTGTCAAGATAAATTGCCAAAAGAACAAAATTTCAGCTAAAGAAACTGCCCAAAAGAAAGCAGAATTTTCAACCAGTAAAGTGCAAAATTTCAGTCCAACAACAATTGCCTAAATGCAGAATTTTCGTCCAAATCAATTAAAAAAAATTTTGTGCAGAATTTTGGCCAGGTTGGGTTACCAAACTGCATAAAATTTGGCCAAGAAAGTTTCCAAAAAGTGTAGAATTTCAGTTAAAAGAACTTGCCAAAAAGTGGAGAGTTTCAGTTAAGTGGTATTAGCCAATTCTAAATCCAATTGTGATGAGGAAAGTTATTCACACTTGGATTATTTTACAACAAGGCACACTTTTCTTTCAAGTAGAATTTGGCTATGATTCTTGAAACACTAAACACCTTCTTCAATCAAGAGTTCAAGAACAAAATTAAGGTGGACAGTATGGGTAACAAGATCAAAAATTTTAGGATGGCAGATTTTTTTTTTTGGTCCAACAACTTCAGCCAAGAGAATCCAATTTTTAGTTAAGATAAATGTGAAGAATGCTGTTAGGAATCAAGACAAAGGCAGCATGGTTTATTCAGCAGCAAATCAACAAGACGTCTGGACAAGAAAAACAGTACGGTTGAAGGAAAAATTCAAGAACAAGAAAAAGAAGAAAATAGTACTGCTTCTTGGACAAAATTCTAGTCATAAATTTCAACAACAATGATTCAAGAACCAAGATTTCAAGAAGCAAGGATTCAAGAATCAATAAGTAAGAAACAAGAATTCAGAGATTGCTCTTCTTCTCTTCTTCCTTTCTTTCTTTCTTTCTTCCGGTTTGATCTTTTCTCTCTTTCTTTTTCTTTCGAGTTTGTTCTTGCTGTTTTTTTTTTGAATTTTTTTTTCACAGTTCTTTATTCTCCTTCTTCTTATTTTTTCACCATAAAAATAACAATTCACAGCAAAAAATTATCAACACGAAAAGGAACAAAAACAGTAGGCAACAAAGGTTCGGAAATTTCAGGAATAACCAATTATGTGGTTGTTTTTTTTTTTTGTCAAGTTTCTTTGTTATTTTTTTTTCACCAGAAAATAAAAATTCTTAAAATCATCAAAACAAAGAAGCACAATTCACAATAAAATAACAAAATGAAGAGGAATAAGACACAAAACAAGAAAAACGCAACCGAAAGGAATGAAGAACTTCAAGTGGTTTGGATTTTTTTTTTCAAGCAAATAGTAGACAAAGAATTTTATTTTTATTTTAGTAATAATGAGAAATTCACAGAATAAATATCAACAAAAAAGGCATAAAGAATTCATGAAAAATAAATACAAAGATTATAGATGGACAAGTAAGGAGTTCGGAAATTCAAGATGAACAATCTCAAGCACTTTGGATTTTTTTTTTCAGAAAAGAAAGGCGACGAATTTTTTTATTTTTTTTATTTAGAATAACAAAACCAAAATTATCTACACAAAAAGTGGGCAGCAAGAAAAGGTTTAACTGAGTCTCGAAGATTAGGGCTAAATAACTAATTTGGCCACCACAAGAAAAACAGAATTTTGGCTACTAGGAAAATATAAAAGGAATTTTTGGTATATAAACAGAATTATTAACAAAATTTCAAAGTTATCTAGAGCTCTGATACCAAACTGATGCGCACCTCACGGCTATATGGAGCCGGCAATACACAACAAGCGAAACAGGACCCAAGATTTAACTTGCGAAATCCTAGAACCGATGGAATTGAGACCGAATGGATAAATCGTCGTCACAACCTAGGGTTCTACTAAATTGATAAGACTCAAAGGCACCGCAAATTGGTCAAATTTGATAAGCCCGTTGTTCTTCACAAGAACGAAGAGATTGAATCACTCAAACTCTCTAGGATGTAATGTCACAAAATCTTCTAATTCATATCTATTGATGTCTTGGTTGAATAGCCTCTATTTATAGGGGTACAAGGATTGTAAAAAGGAAACAATTAAAATCCTAACCTAATGTAATTTCTAAAGAGAAAGAGGCAGCCAAGCATCTTTAAGTAATTAAAAGATAGCCTTAAAATAAAAAGGAAACAAAAACCCTAAAGCCAATTGAATTTGGAAGTTTGACCCTTTAAGGCTTCCTTCAAGTTTACAAATTTGACATCTAACTAAAAGGATAATTTAGGCTATAAATTTCCTAAAAATAATACTACAATAATTCAGCCATAATCATCTAAGTTTGGCCTGAAAAATTAAAATAAAACTATAAAAATTAAGTAAATAAACTTGGGCTATTATTACACTAGAATCCGGCCAAGGTAAGACTAGTGTTCGGTTGAACAGCTTCCGAGATCTCATCACTTTGTGCTGTTGAGAAATTGTTAGGTTATTAATGGATGTCAAAATGTTAGTTGGTTAATTTTTTTTCGTGGTACTAATTCCATAAATTTTTCTATGCCCATTACTTCAATAACTTTGAGTCTGATATTAATGTTAGTTTCATGTTATTATTGATGGCATACACAATATAGAAATGGGGAAATATCAAGTGAGGCTTGTGTTATACTAGGATGGAGAAATAGTTAGTGGCCCAAATGGCTTCGAATACAGTAATTTGCCAAAACGATTTATTGTTATTGATCAAAATATTAGCTTGTCTAAACTTTTGAGAAAATTGCATCGTGCTACTGGAATTGATGGAAGCCAAGTTAGGATAAAATCAATGTGCTGTTATCCTATTAGCAGCTCTGGTAATTCAATAACATACATACCTGTTTCAGTGGATGACGATGATACGGTGAGAGGAGATGTTGTGCATTCCAACCACATGTCCGAGTCTTAATGCGGTTGAATTGTACATAAGTTACGAATCTAGCCCAGATGTCTTTCATTCTGAGAACAATATGTAAATGGTTCCCCAAACAAATGTTGGGTCATTCACCAATTTCTTAATGATCAATGGTTTACATATGGTGCTTTCATATTGAATAATATGCCTTGTCCACAACCTTATTTTGTCCCCAAGATCCTAATCGTGGGCCATTTGGCGAGGGACCAAGTAGGGCCAATTTTAATGAAGGGCTAAGTCATGCTACCTTTAATATGGAACCAATTGAGGGCAATTACAATGAATGTCCAAATTGTGGCCAATTTAATGAGGGTGCAAGTTGTGGTAATTCTAATGAAGGGCCAAGTCGTGCAGCTTTTCTCGAAAAGTTTCCTAAGCCCGAGCCAATTGCCCAAGCAGTTGATACATTGATACTAGGGAGCACAAGCGAAGATGTAAGCATTCCCTATGATCCCATACATGGATGGATAGACAATGGTTCAGAATCCTTGGAAGATAGTGAAGAGGAGTAGGGCGAGAGTGGTGGCCAACAAGAATGAGAGACTTCGAATCCACCAATTGATGTTTCCCACTTGGATGCCGTTGTCGATGATATTCCCTTCTACAAGGACATTGGTGATCCAAAGCTTTCTATGATCGACAAGTTCGATGATTATAGACAACCCGTTTGGGTTGATGATCGAATTTCAGAACTAGAGGTTGGAATGGTTTTCCGTACCAAAGAAGGTGTGCAACATGCAATTAAATGTTGGTCCATTCGTGCGCACAGGTACTTCAAAGTATATAAAAGTACTTCTACTAACTGGTTTGTCCGCTGTCTTTATTATGCGGACAAGAATTGTTTATGAAAGGTTCGAGCAAAGTTGAGAAAGAAACAAGAATATTGGGAGATCACGAAAATGCATCTAAAACACACATGCTTTCCCGAGATACAGCCCGAGGACCACCCGAATTTAGATTATGGGATGGTTGGCTGGATGGTTCAGAACAATATTAAGGAAAATGCTTCATACAAGGTTCTCAACATAGTTGAAGATGTGCGCTCATTTGGAGTGAACATATTATACAAGAAGGCATGGTTGGGGAGAAGGAAAGCCATTGAAATGGTATATGGTAATTGGGAGACATTGTACACTATATTACCGAAATTCTTACTTGCCTTTCAATCTTGTAATCCTGGCACTATTGTTGAATGGCGTCACACGAAAGATAGTATTGGAGATTACAACATATTTGGTTCCGTATTCTGGGCATTTAGGCCTTGTATTGATAGTTTTCAAGACTATAGGCCCGTAATTAGGATCAATGGAACTTTTCAATACGGGAAATACAAGAAAAAGATCCTTACTGCAGTTGGTGCTGATACAGTTGGGCATATTCTTCCTTTGGCTTTTGCAATTGTTGACGAGGATAGTTTAGCAAATTGGTCTTGGTTTTCATATCACTTATCTCGCCATGTGATTCGTGGTCGCCAGAGAATTTGTTTGATTTCTGATCGGGCGAGAGGAATTTTGTGAGCCGTTCAGAACAATCCTGAATTACAACCACCCCTGGTGCACCACAGGTTTTGCCTGCGGCATGTCAAAGCTAACTTTAGTCAGCGATTAAAAAATAATGCTGTGACAGAATTAATGCACCACGCTGCTACTTCACATCAACAGCGTAAATTTGCTCAAATTATGGAATCCTTGCAAGCATTGGATGAAGACGCCCATAAATGGTTGATGGATATTCCTCTCGAGAAATGGGCATTGTGCTATGATGGTGATTTTCGATATGGCGTAATGACGACGAATAGTTCCAAATCGTTTAACAAAGTGTAGAAAGATGTCAGGAAATTACTAATAACGACTTGTGTGCGTGTGACTTTTTATCAGTTGGTGAAATATTTTGATTCGCACCACACCGAAGGCAACAAACATGTTGTTGATCAGAATCCGTGGCTGCCAAATGTGCTGAAAAAGTTTCTTCATAACGAGCATAAGTTCAAATTTCACCAGGTCATGGCCTTTGTGCGGGAAGAAGGCCTGTACCAAGTCACGACAGGAATTCATGGTGACAAAGGAGGGAATGTATATACGGTACACCTTAATAACCGATCATGCACTTGTGGGAAGTTTGAAATTTAAGAGATTCCATGCTCCCATGCACAAAAGATTTGTTCCCAAATGGGACGGCCAGCTTTGTCACTCATAAATGGTGTATATAAGGTGGAAAAAATGATTCAAACTTATTTCAACGATTTCTTTCCTATGCCCCACGAGGATTATTGGCCGCTAGTACCTTTCATCTAGTCGCCAATACTGTGAGGCTCAACGACCGTTCGGAACGACCAAGATCCACTCGTATAAGAAATGAAATAGATCGACCACAACGACAGAGGTGCAAGGCATGTGGAGTCGTTGGACATAATAGGAAAGACTGCCCTAACATGGAAAAACTTTGAGAAATGGCAGCTATGAACCTGTGATTGCAGTTGTGTAATAAATACTATTTGTGATATTTGCATCTCTATTAATATTATTTAGTTGATTTGGTGTTTGATATCGTATCGCTAAACGTTTTGTGTTTTATGTTGTGTCTGTTGTTAAATATGCAAAACATACCCATGGAATATTTTCACTTGTTAATTATGTAATTGTGATGATATTATTTTGTTCTTTGAGTGTTTGATATCGCGTGGCAACATGTTGTGTGTTAATTTAGTGGGGTGATTGATATCGTGCTGTAACACGTTGTGTGTTAGTTTAGTGGTTTTTTTAAATATGCAAAAGGGACCCACAGCGATACTTTTGCATTATCTCAATGCAATCGTCATTGGATTTTAACATAATAGAATAAATTTGTCAATCCTTTGTTCAGGGTATGGAGTTAGAGGGCACTTCATCCAGATTTGCAGATGTAAGTCTTGGTCCACAACGGCGGGATGTTCTAATGCTTCAATCTAGTCATCGATCGAAGCTCGTTTGGGATAATCCAGAAATAGAGCCGTTAAAAGTGTATAGGGCAGATGTGGACTTGTAGAAAGCTGGCTCACTCGACATTAGAGTTGTAGATGTATCTTACGAAGTGGGCCTTTATGATGTATATATAGCAGGATGTATACAAGTAGATCATTCTTTGATCATGGCATTGGTAGAGAGATGGCGTCAAGAGACGCACCTATTCCACCTGCCAGTCGGTGAAGCCAGAGTGACATTACAAAATGTGGCTGCACTTTGGGGTTTATGGGTCAACAAAGAGCCGGTGGTTGGTGAAGATACGAGTCATACAGTTGAGGAGTGACAGACTATATATTATGAGCTGTTGGGTTACATACCGACCCCCAACAATTTTGATGGAGATCGATTGAAATTGAAGAGTATCTCCATGCATATCCAGGTGCGTTCTCTACTGGATGAAACCCCTCATGATCAGATGTTACAGCATGCCAGATGCCGGATCATGCAAATAATAGAGTCTATTATGGGGGATAAGTCAAATACAAATGTCAAATTGATGTACCTACTTCTACTGAGAGATCTAGCAACAGCATCGAGGTACAATTGGGATAACGCGATGTTAGCATTGTTGTATAAGGCGCTATGTCGAGCGGCAATGGGAGATACGGCTGGTATATGTGGACCCCTGAGCTTATTGCAGGTGTGATTCTAGGAGAGACTACTAAGAATTCGGCCGCAACACCGTAATGTCAGAAATGCTCATTTCTTCGGCTACCCTGGCATGCCATTCGGACCAAGAGCATGCGTGTATGTATTTTCCGCTTTTCTTTTCAATGGTGTTCGGTGAATTGCAAGCGTACAATATCAACAAGTAATATAGTGATAAGTAAAGTATCGTTCCCACGAGGATTGTTTTCAATTTAACCAATTACTTACCAATATGATTAATTCAACAACAAGCTAGCCAATTAAATTACTTTCATGCAATTTTAACTAAACTTAACAAGAATGAAAATTTATAACAATAAACAAATATTAAAAATTTACCAAATTAATAAAGATGTTAGAGAATTCGATTTCACTTAATCAATCCTAATTAACTCTCTTGACTTGTCATGCAATTAACTTAAATTCCAAATTATGATGGTGAAATTTCCCTAATGTAAATTAATAGCCGACATCGGTCTAATAACCCTATTTAGATTAAAATCAACTCACACTTGGTCTAGGTGAATTTAGATTTCTAAATGCATTAAGAACTATGGAAATTCCCGGATTCAATCTAAGTAGCCACGACTTCGTTCTACTACAAACCACATGAACAACCTAGATTATTACGGTCTAAATTGAATTCACGGTTTAATATCACATGAGCACATGCATGTAATCTCCACACGGTATCAAACAAGCATCAAAAATCATTTAAGTGGTGATCAATCACCTAAAAGCATTAAGAACATGATATTAAACTCATAATTGAAATATAGGTTGCATGAACAAGTCTTAAGAATTAATTATTCAAGATTAAGATCCATCTAATTTCTAACAAAAGAATTTAGAACATAATGAAGTTTAAACTAACAATAAAAATAAAAATAGACATAATTGAAATTAAAACAAATTCTTAAAATTAAAATAACTATTATTCAATAAACAAGAACTATAAAATAGTTAACTTGAAAACAAAGCACAACTAGAAGTTCATAACAAAAGAAGAAATAAAACTACTATAATTAAAGACAAGACAAGAAAACTAAAATTACTAAACTTTAACTAAGTAAAGAAAAACAAGAAAAGACAAAACAAGGACTGAAGTCAAACAATCCTTTGCTGCCTTTGTTTCTTCTGCCCGAGACTTCCAAAGAGAACAAAACAAACGAATTTCTGCTTCCAACTCAAGTCAAGATTGGCGGCTGAGCTTCTACTGAAAACAATAAGAACAACACAACAAAGAATTGACGGGAAATCAGGAGGAACAACAAGATAGCAACTGAAATTCTGCAGCAGAAAAAAAAAACCGAGAAGCGACTGAAAATTCTGAAGACCGAGAGGAAGCTGCAATCTGAAAACCGAGAAGAAGCTGCTGGAATTCTACTAAACTACTGAAAAGAAAAGAAAGCAAAAGAACGAAGGCTGGCTGCTCAGATTAAACAGAAAACAGAATGGAAAGAAAAACGCGACCTGGAGAAGCAAAGGTAAGAACGGCTGCTCTAAACTAATGCAAGAAAACAGAAAGAAAAGAGCTTGGCTAAACTAAATCTAAACTAGAGGAAGAAAAGAAAAAACAGAATGGATGTGCTACTACTACTCCTAAACTAATGAAAAGAAAAAAAAAGAAAAGAAAAAATATAAAGACCGAAGAATGGTTGCTGTCTTTGTTCCTCTCGGTTGTGTTGTTTATATAGAGCAGAAGAGGGGCTGTTTCTTCCTAAATTTTTCAGACCCAAATCCTTCTTTGTTTTGCTTTTTGTCTTCAACTTGGAATCAGTCCCTTTTTGTTTCCAAATCCCAGCCGCCTTTTGTTTCCAAATTTGTTTGCAGCTCAATGCTTAAGGAAGTCTCCTTTTGTTTCTTGTTTTGCAGCTTGTGTCTTTGTTACCAAATTCAGTTGCCCACTTTCTTTTGTCTCTGGCTTTCGTTTCCTCATTGCAGATCAGTTTTGCTCTTCTTCTTCCATGCATCTTCTAGAAGTTTTCCTTCTTTGCTCTTTGGTTTTTAGTTCCTTTCTTTTTTTCTCAGCCGTGCTTGTTTCCTACTTTTGCACTCAACTTTGTTTCCTTTTTTTTTTCAGCAGCTCGGCTTTTGATTTCTTTGTTGCAGCCAAAAGAGTCTTCTTTGTCTTTTTGTTGAAGTAAATTGGTCAAGCTTTGATAAGCTTTCTTGGCTATAAAGTAACAAAATAATTAGTTAGTCCTTTGTTCTCAATTTAGAAGTAAAAATTCAAGATTAAGCTCAAAAATTCTAAAACTATTAGAAAACTTAGAAATCATAAAATCAAAGGATAATTTGGCCAAAATATGTAAAAACAAATTAAAACACAAGCCAATTTATAGCCAAAATTAATAAGAAAACCCTATATAAAATAGAGTTATCAAATTACCCCCAACTTAGATCAAAGCTTGTCCTCAAGCTTGCACTAGAAGAACATATTTCTTTTCTTTCCATACCCTTTCTAACCCATCCATAAATAATTCAAAGTCATTACACATTAGAGATCCAGACTGGAATAATAATCCAAAGAACAAGTATTCATAGCCCTTTTTTTTTTTAACAAAATACACATCTCATTAATTCCAACAATTTCGTCGAAATCAAATGCACAAAATTTGATAACCTCTCATAGGTTGCACTCTAATCACTCAAAGTGTTTAGGGGTTTCATTCAGCACTCAAATCAAATATAGCATGTCATTACCATAGGCTTGCTTATATATCACATCTCCACCACTAATAAATATGAATCCATGCAATAATCAAAGGGTCTTTATAAAGGTTGTAACGGGGCTTAGGTAAAGGTAGGTAAAAAGAAAGGAAAATTTAGGTTTTCACAAATCAAGTTATGTAGAAACTTCCTTGCATGACTAAAAAGCAACAAGTAGCATATTAGAACCACTTCTTTATTCCAAATAACATGTATCCCCTTTTTACAACTTCATCATATAATTGGACCATCTTGTACACAATGAAAACATTAACTTTGTCCAATCTTTGTAGGGAATATTGTTCACTTCTCTTCCTCTCTTTTTTTTTCTTCTTTTTTTTTTTCACACCTTTCATCATCATTTTTTCTATTTTCTCTTCTATTTTTTCAAGGGTTCTTTTCTTTGGAATCAATAGAAATTTTATCATGCAATTCATTCCTACATACTCTTGATAAAGGGTTCAATGATGGTAAACAAAAACAATGGTTTAAGGCTAAAGAATGTGGTATTATAACAAAGAAAGGGTTAAGGCTCAAAATTGGTTGACTAGGGGTATATGTAATGGTTAAGCTTTTTAGAAAGTTAAAAATGGTTAATCCTAAGTGCCCTTATCATTTCAAAGCATGAATCCACAATGTGATCTCAACATGCATAACAAAGCAAGTTCTAGAATGAACATACCATATTTGACAACACTCAATCAAAGAAACATGTGAGCAAGAAAAAGAAATTGCTCTTAGGCTCAAATACTCACAATGGTTCAATGCATATCAAATCTTGCACATTCTCATTCAATTCAATCATTAAAATCAACAAGATGCTTTAAAATTTTCAAAACAAAGACTAATCATACTTGCCTCATTCATACATTCCAACCCAGATAACTAATGCATATAACTCAAAATTATTCCAAATGAGTATCAAAAGAGTTAGAAATTTCAAAGAAGATATCAACAAAATTGAAAACTTGGAAGGACTTTTCTTTTGAACTCTATAAAATTGAAATCTTGCAAAAAAATTTGACAAAAATCCAGCACAAAATTTCATGTATCCCACCCCCAACTTAAAATTGAGCATTGTCCTCAATGCAGCAAGGAGCAAGATCAAGTATAGCAACTAAAGAGAGCCTAAGAAAAACAAAAAGTGAGGAAACTGCCCTGTTTTGAACAACTGTTGAAGATGAATTTCGTTCAGGTACCAAAACAGCTCCAAAAATTCTGAAATTTGGTGGACAGGAACCTGGGTGAATCTTCTACCTTACTGTAAAATTTCAGCACAAAATTCTAATGGGAAGGCCTTGAACCGGATTTTTCTTCAGACTGGTGCAGCAAAAAGGTGAAGCAGAATTTCACATATTAAAAATATTTTTTTCTTCTTTTTTTTTATTTTTAAAAAAAAAAAATTAAGACAAAAATAAGAATAATAATAATAATAAGAACAAAATAAAAGCAATAAAGGTAAAAGAACTTGGGTTGCCTCCCAAGTAGCGCAATTGGTTAACGTCGTTATGCTCGACGTCCTCTATCGCTCAAATAATTAGATTTTTACCAATTGCTTGGACCACATCTGCATGTTCTTCGTTGATTTTTCAGAAGCCACCATTCCACTCTCAATCACTTCTAAATGTGGATTAAGCCTCCTTTGTGGTTGAATGACCGGCTTGCATTGCTCCTTCCTCAATGACTGAACCATACACTTCTCAAATGGGTCATCGGTTATCGTATTGAATGCAGAATTTTTGGCAATTTTGTCCACCACTTCAATTTGCAAACAATCACTTTGAATAGAAGGAATTTTCATTGCTTTGAACACATTGAAAGTGACTTGCTCATTTTGAACTCTAAGAATTAATTTTCCTTGTTGAACATCAATTAGAGCTCTTCCAGTGGCTAGGAATGGTCGGCCTAAAATAAGTGGTACTTCAAAATCTTCCTCCGTTTCTAACACAATGAAATCTGCAGGAAAAATAAATTTGTCAGCTTTGATCAACACATCCTCCACCACACCTCTTGGATATTTTATAGATCGATCTGCTAACTGAAGAGAAATAGTGGTGCCCTTGACTTCTCCTAGTCCAAGTTTCTTAAAAACAGAATAAGGCATTAGATTAACACTAGCACCAAGATCACATAAAGCTTTATCAAAATAAGAATCACCAATTGTGCAAGGAATCGAAAAACTCCCTGGATCTTTAAGCTTTGGTGGTAGCTTATTTTGCGAATATGAGCATTCTTGATGAGGTTGGATCTCATAATCCTCCAACTTCCTCTTGTTTGCCAAGATTTCCTTTAAGAACTTTGCATAGCTCGGCATTTGAGCCAATGCATCTGCAAAAGGAATGTTAATGTGCAATTTTTTAAACACATCAAGAAATTTAGAGAATTGCTTATCTATTTTATGCTGCATGAGTCACTCTGGAAAAGGAATAGGAGGCACATATGGTGTAGGATTGTCGGGAAATAGCTTTCTTTGAGGTGGTTCTTCTTTTGGTTCGGCTTCATCCTTCAATTCAGCTTTGGACTCCTCTTTTTCTTCTTCACCTTTTTCTTCATTTTTAAGCTCTTTTCCACTCCTTAAGATGATGGCATTTGCATTCTCATTGGATTAAATCACGCTGTTGCTCGGAAGGCCACCATATGGTCTCTCAGACAATTGGCTAGCAATTTGACCAACTTGCTTTTCCACATTTCGAATACTTACCTCCATATGTCGAATTTTTGCATCTTGAATGTTCATGCGACTTTCAAAGCGATTCACCACTTCTTGATTTGATTGAATAAGCTTTGCCACCATTTCTTCAAGGTTATTATTTGGCTTCTCTACTGGTGGTGGGAATGCTGGTCTAGGTGGGTTCATCGGCTGCTGATTTTGCCCTCCCCAAGAAAGATTAGGGTGATTCCTCCATCCAGGGTTGTATGTATTTGAGTAAGGATTATTTTGAGGTCCCCTGTTGAAATTAGAAACAAAATTAGCATCTTCAGTAGTGTAAGAACTATGATTTACCTGACAAGCAGTTGACTCATGTCTTCCACCACAAAAGTCACAAGTTGTCTCCTTTATCTTCAAAACCGAATCTATCTTTCTATTCAAAGTAGCAAATTGAGCAGCAATGGCAGTATTAACATCAATCTCATGCACTCCACTTGGTTTCCTGGCATTGAATCTTTCAGTTGGCCATTGATAGCTATTAGACGCCATTTGATCAATCAACTCAAAAGCTTCTTCAGGCGTTTTATTATTCAATGTACCACCAGCTGCGGCATCTATGGTACTTCTCATATTTGGACCAATTCCATTGTAAAAAGTTTGCACTTGCATCCAAATTGGAATACCATGGTGTGGACATCTCCTTAGCAGCTCCTTAAACCTTTCCCATGCCTCATATAGGGATTCTCCATCATTTTGTATGAATGTGGTGATATCATTCCTCATTTTTGCTGACTTGGCAGGGGGAAAATACCGGCTTAAGAACTTTTGTGCCATATCCTCCCAAGTGATGATAGAACCTGTAGGAAGAGAAGATAACCATGCCTTAGCTTTATCACGTAAAGAGAATGGAAATAGCCTAAGTCTAATAGCATCATTATGAACTCCATTATATTTAATGGTATCACAAATTTCAAGAAAAGCTTCAATGTGGAGGTTAGGATCTTCATTCGGCAAGCCACTAAATTGAACAGCATTTTGAAGCATTTGGATCAAAGACGGCTTGAGCTCAAAATTGTTGGCTTGAATGGTTGGCCTTCTTATGCTTGAAGTGGAATTTTGAACCGTTGGAGCGGAATAGTCCATCAAAGTTCTCCTTTGAGGTTGAATTGGGAGATGTTCTTCTTCGGCCGCCATTGAATTTGTGTCAATGACTAACTCTTGCTCTTTCAATCCTCTTAGAAGTTTTCTTTCAGGTTCAGGATCAAATTCTTCCAATTCTCCTTTCCGACTTCTCAAATTCATACAACTTTGGAATTCCCTTGACAAAAATCAAACCAATAAAAATTAAAAGGCTAGTCTCGACCAAGAATCAATCAATATCAATAGCAATTGGAAGAAAATAGTAAATTCAATCCCCGGCAGCGGCGCCAAAAACTTGTTCGGTGAATTGCAAGCGTACAATATCAACAAGTAATATAGTGATAAGTAAAGTATCGTTCCCACGAGGATTGTTTTCAATTTAACCAATTACTTACCAATATGATTAATTCAACAACAAGCTAGCCAATTAAATTACTTTCATGCAATTTTAACTAAACTTAACAAGAATGAAAATTTATAACAATAAACAAATATTAAAAATTTACCAAATTAATAAAGATGTTAGAGAATTCGATTTCACTTAATCAATCCTAATTAACTCTCTTGACTTGTCATGCAATTAACTTAAATTCCAAATTATGATGGTGAAATTTCCCTAATGTAAATTAATAGCCGACATCGGTCTAATAACCCTATTTAGATTAAAATCAACTCACACTTGGTCTAGGTGAATTTAGATTTCTAAATGCATTAAGAACTATGGAAATTCCCGGATTCAATCTAAGTAGCCACGACTTCGTTCTACTACCGAAACCACATGAACAACCTAGATTATTACGGTCTAAATTGAATTCACGGTTTAATATCACATGAGCACATGCATGTAATCTCCACACGGTATCAAACAAGCATCAAAAATCATTTAAGTGGTGATCAATCACCTAAAAGCATTAAGAACATGATATTAAACTCATAATTGAAATATAGGTTGCATGAACAAGTCTTAAGAATTAATTATTCAAGATTAAGATCCATCTAATCTCTAACAAAAGAATTTAGAACATAATGAAGTTTAAACTAACAATAAAAATAAAAATAGACATAATTGAAATTAAAACAAATTCTTAAAATTAAAATAACTATTATTCAATAAACAAGAACTATAAAATAGTTAACTTGAAAACAAAGCACAACTAGAAGTTCATAACAAAAGAAGAAATAAAACTACTATAATTAAAGACAAGAAAAGAGAACTAAAATTACTAAACTTTAACTAAGTAAAGAAAAACAAGAAAAGACAAAACAAGGACTGAAGTCAAACAATCCTTTGCTGCCTTTGTTTCTTCTGCCCGAGACTTCCAAAGAGAACAAAACAAGCAATTTCGCTTCCAACTCAAGTCAAGATTGGCGGTGAGCTTCTACGAAAACAATAAGAACAACACAACAAAGAATTGACGGGAAATCAGGAGGAACAACAAGATAGCAACTGAAATTCTGCAGCAGAAAAAAAAAACCGAGAAGCGACTGAAAATTCTGAAGACCGAGAGGAAGGCGCAATCAAAACCGAAGAAGTCTGGAATTCTACTAAACTACTGAAAAGAAAAGAAAGCAAAAGAACGTGGCTGCTCAGTTAAGCAGAAAGCAGAATGGAAAGAAAACGCGACTGGAGAAGCAAAGGTAAGAACGGCTGCTCTAAACTAATGCAAGAAAACAGAAAGAAAAGAGCTTGGCTAAACTAAATCTAAACTAGAGGAAGAAAAGAAAAAACAGAATGGATGTGCTACTACTACTCCTAAACTAATGAAAAGAAAAAAAGAAAAGAAAAATATAAAGACCGAAGAATGGTTCTTTGTCTTTGTTCCTCTCGGTTGTGTTGTTTATATAGAGCGGAAGAAATTTGTTTCTTCCTAAATTTTTCAGACCCAAATCCTTCTTTGTTTTGCTTTTTGTCTTCAACTTGAATCATCCCTTTTGTTTCCAAATACCAGTAGCCTTTTGTTTCCAAATTTGTTTGCAGCTCAATGCTTAAGGAAGTCTCCTTTTGTTTCTTGTTTTGCAGCTTGTGTCTTTGTTACCAAATTCAGTTGCCCACTTTCTTTTGTCTCTGGCTTTCGTTTCCTCATTGCATCGCTTTGCTCTTCTTCTTCCATGCATCTTCTAGAAGTTTTCCTTCTTTGCTCTTTGGTTTTTAGTTCCTTTCTTTTTCTCAAAGTGCTTGTTTCCTACTTTTGCACTCAACTTTGTTTCCTTTTTTTTTTCAAAGACTGCTTTTGATTTCTTTGTTGCAGCCAAAAGAGTCTTCTTTGTCTTTTTGTTGAAGTAAATTGGTCAAGCTTTGATAAGCTTTCTTGGCTATAAAGTAACAAAATAATTAGTTAATCCTTTGTTCTCAATTTAGAAGTAAAAATTCAAGATTAAGCTCAAAAATTCTAAAACTATTAGAAAACTTAGAAATCATAAAATCAAAGGATAATTTGGCCAAAATATGTAAAAACAAATTAAAACACAAGCCAATTTATAGCCAAAATTAATAAGAAAACCCTATATAAAATAGAGTTATCAAATGGCACATTTGGTTTATTTCAAATTGTGTCTAATCCTCAATATTGTCGTATTATAATAATTACGGATGGAACACGGGTGTGAGTTTTGAAGATGTCGGATGCCATGTGTTGCGTATGTATCGGGATCGTTTGGACTCCATGGCCGATGATGATGTAAGTAGATAAATCATTACTATTTCAAAACTTTTGACTCGTTATTACTAAGTTTAATTTAAACACTAATGATTGTTAACTTTCTTTATTTCACAGTTTATCTGGCAACTGTATCAAACGAAAAAAGGCCTATACGAGTTGCCTGAATATTGCTTATTTGGCCGTATAATTTGGAGTGCAGCCGTGCCTTTACTCAACTTTGATGTAGTTGAACTACATTTAGTAGAGCGAGTTATACAGCAGTTTGACTATATTCAGACAATTCCTCGTACCGTTGACACAGATTTGAGGTTGCATCGAGTGGATCGTCAGGGCAGGAAGGGAGTGAATTGGATATCACGGTATGGACCTTACTTTTTGGCGTGGAACAGCCGAATGGATAGAATTGTGACTGGCTTACCTTCAACTAGCCCTATGCATTTTTTTTCTGAATACATGGTTTGGTATCGCCAAATTACTCGGATTCTTATTGGTTACCCCGCGCATCATCCTGACTAGGGTATGCGCCCAACCGCATCGATTGTCGAGTTTTGGGTATGTATACAACTTTTAAAGTGTTCATATTTAGTATAGTATAGAAAATGTAACGATTGAGCATTTATTTATATGCAGGGTGAATGTTGACATCAAGTGAATGAGTTGGCCCGCGATTTCACCAATTTAGAGGTAGATATGAGAGCCCGATTGGGAAACGTATATGACGTGTCCAACCATGTAATGACAATAGTTGAGGAGGATCGCCGCCTGCAGATGCCGTGTGCAAGTTTTCAAGGTGAATTCCAACAATTGCATGGGCGTTCATTTACGTTCGCTCGTCCGTCTACGTCCGGCTGGCCATTTACTTCCGGACGTTCGTCTACTTCTGGTTGTCCATCTACGTCCGAACATCTGTCTACTTCTCGCCGTCGCAATGTTGAGGATGATGATCGGATATTGGCTGCTAGTATGTTTCTTCATCAGCCCAGTGAGCCATATGAAGAGACACTTGAGATGGACCTATTATCGCAAGGCCACACTAGTACGTCATCTCAAATGATTCAGTATAATTTGGTCTATGAGCGTTGTCGAAGGTGTCCTCGTCCACAATCACGTATGGATGAATCAATTTCGTTTGACCTAAGCGCATTAGAGACGGACGACAACCCACAACCCCAACCCCAACCCCAACCCTCTAGGTGACAGTCACGTAGGAATATTAGACAGCCTCCCTGTGGGACTTGATTAAATTTTTTTTCTTTTTTGTAATGTTGAAACTTATAACTTTTTTTCTATAACTTGATTAATTAAGTGAAATCTCCTCAATCATTCCAAATGTTATTATAGAAAAAATTATATGAGAACATAGTGAGAGGTAATCTAATCTAAATTGCCATAAGAAGTTCATTTCCTAAATATGCCATTTTTAATGGTTTAAAGTGGGATACAACAATGATAGGGGGAAGGGGGTTGGGCAGCGCATGGCATGTACGAAAATCCTAAACCCCTACATCCCAAATATGTAAACCCTAAACAAATTGTAAAAAGCATGTCTCAAAATTTTATATGTCTTCTTACGAAATCAAAAGATATAATTATATTATTTTTAATTTAGCATTCTCTTATGCATTTCCAAAAAATATAAATTAAAATCATTTGTACTAATACAAGTGACATTTGTGAATATTATTTTTTTAAAAAAATTAAATAAATATTGATAATTTGGAAGTCATTCTTAAAATAGTGAAGTTGATATCATGGATATCGATTTGAAGTAAAAAAAAAAAACAAAATTTCCATATTCCTAGAATAGGTCCACAAAAATCAATATTTATTTAATTTTTATTAAGAAAACAATATTATGCAAAGTAACCTTATTGCTATCCATATACTTTTACCTATTTTGACTGGTTTTGATTTTTCATGCAAAGATTCTTCACATCATTTTATATAGTAAGCCGTACAAGTATGGGAAAAAGTCGAAACACTGGAGTCTATGAGGCTATGAGCCCCACTCTGAATTCTGAGAGCCATGCTGGCTTTTGTGTTTATTTTATCATTATTTCCTGCTGCAAATGTAAAGGAAGGAGCAGAATTACTGAAAACTTATTGTGAACTAAAGAGAGATTGTGAAGACAAAATTGAAGCAGACGCTGTGGTGCAAGGAAAAACAGAGCCTAATGATCAACCAGTGGAAAACCTAAACATCAGTGGAGAGGGAGGGTGGGCGGGTTTAGGGTTAGGGTTTTGGGTTTAGGGATTAGGGTATTGGGTTTAGGGTGAAGGGTTGAGGGTTGAGTTTTTAAGGTTTAGGGTTTATGAGGTTTAGGGCTAAGTTTTCTTTTTCATAAATTGTCTGAAGTGGGATTTCGACTTCAAAGTGGTTGTCTGGAATTGCAATTTTAAAGTTGATATCCCTAATATCGATTTTGAAGTCGATATCTCAGATATCGATTTCTTAAAAATAAATTTTTTTTTCAAGAATTAGTATTTATTTAATTTATATTTTTTTATACAATTTTTTGGCAAAAACTCGTAATAATACACAACAACATATTGCAAAATTATTGTTCAAAATTAAATTATTTTCAAAAAAAATTACTAATATCAAAATATTAGTAGTTTTAATCAAAAACTTTTAAACAATAATACTAAATTGAAGTGGATATGCAAAATATCGACTAAGAAAAATTTAACTTTGGATATTACATTATTTTCAAATTTTTTCATATAAAATATGGTTAAAAAACTAATTAACTAGTTTTAATCAAAATACATTTTAAAAAAAATTAATACACTGAAATCGGTATTCCAAAAACCGACTTTGAAGTCGGTTTTTGGAATGCCGATTTCAAAGTCGGTATTCGAAAATCCAACTTTGGCATTCCAAAGTCGGTTTTTCGAATACTGATTTCAGCATTCCTGAAATCCCCCCCCCCCCCCCCCCGCCCCCCCACCAAAAAAAAAATATTTGTTTCATTTTTTATTAGAAAAACAATATTCTGAAAAATAACTCTCATGCAATCTATCTACTCCAACTATCATTTTGTTACCCAAAAACTTTTTTTTTTTTTTGGTCAATTTTACCATCTAAGCTTCTTCAGTTAGCCTCTTCCCAAAAAAATTTATTGAGGTAACTTTTTAAAAAAAATAATAGAGTTTTGAATTCATTTAAATTTCTTTGGAACTATATTCTATATTTTTAAATTCATTAAAATTTAAAGCACTAGATTCCTTAGAAATTTTGAATTACATATTTGGAATGAATGCTATTTTTAATAAATAAACTACACTTAATTATTAGATACAGATAAGATCATTTATCCCCAACTCAGTGTCCCACTTATGTGTTACAAGTAGAACCACATAGTTTAAAACTAATTTTAATTAAGTAATCAGTCAATTTAGGCCAACTTGTATAAGACGATTGGTTTTTTTTCCTTGTTGTCTCTCTTTTTTTTATTATCTTTTTTCAGCCACCATATTTTTTTTTTCCACAAATCTATGGCCTCTTCAAAAAGACCTAAAAGAGATAGATTTGTGGGGGAAAAAAATATAATGGTAGGAAAAAAGAGAGAAAGAAAGAGAAGACAAAAAGGAAAAAAAAAAAAACAATCGTCTTATAATAGTTGGAGTGAAATTAACTGATTATTTAATTAAAATTAAGTTTAAAATACGTAATTTTAATTATGACATACAAATGGAACATAGAGTTGGGGATAGAGGATTTGATTTGTTATTGGATATTATTCTCAATTTCAATAATTTTGCATATTACCAAAAAAATTCCACAATTTTTGTTAATTTTTTGTCTAATTTTAAGTTATTCAATATTTTTAATATTTTTGAGTTTCTCTTTAGCAATTATTAATCAAAATTCTAATATGTTACACTCAAAAAAATATTTGAAATACATACGAACTAATTTTTATTTATCTTTCTACGCTAATAGGGGTTGTCTTACATTAAACTCGCATTGAATCTCATGTTTTATTTTTTATGTATCAATCCATATTACACACATTTTTTTCACAAAATAAGTCAATATTTTAAAATATATTATTACAATAAGATATTATTATACTCAAATACATGCTTTTACTTATTATTATTTCATATAAAACCATTTCATCCTAAAATTATAAATGCCACAAACACATTAAATGATAAACTAAAAAAAAGAAATTCAAACCTAAACAATACTAGTTTTTGTTATACAAAATGTATAACCAATAACATAGAAGGTTTGGAATAAAACCCACCAAAAATATGTAATTTATAATCCAATAGAATGAAAGTATATAAAATGTATATTTACAACACATTTTAAAAAAGATTTTCTTCTTTTTTTGTATTTTTTATTGAAGAATCTAATGACTTCATTCTTATCTTAAGTGGTGGGATTGTGAATTTATATGTGATTGGTGTTAATTTATTCTGTCAATAAGAAAATTGGCTTTAGAAATTGAAAAGTAGTTGTCCCACATTGATTAGGAACATGGTTTTCTACTATCATATAAGTACGTTCCTTCTTTTGTAAGCAAGTTTGAAGCAAAGATTGCTTGGAGACAAATTTATAGAGAGAAAACTCCTTGAGCCTTGAAAGTGTTAAATGAATTAATAGTAAATTATAAAACTTTAATAGCTTTTCTCATCTTGACAAGATATTAATCATATATCAAATGAAATTTTCACAATAAATGCAAAGGATTCCATAATAAATGCAAATCCTTCATTTTTTTCTCATCTTGACAAGATATTAATCATATATCAAATGGAATTTTCACAATAAATGCAAAGGATTCCATAATAAATGCAAATCCTTCTGATATCATTTGAGCGTAAGAATTCTTATTGCGACGAAAAAATCAATTTTTGTTAGAATCATTAGCAAAAATAACAAAATGATTTTGTCCATCCATTCAAGTAATTAAATGTTTCACAACTATTAAATTGTATTTATTGTCATAACTCAGATTTTCCAAAAACCGAGATCGATTTAAACTATAATCATGAGCAAGCCAAATTTAGAATTAATTTTGTTAATTCATTAATTTCTAAATTTAAAAAGAATTAATATTTAATTAATTCAAATGTGTAATATTTTGTTAATTGATTAATTTTTTGAATTTAAAGAATTAATATTTAATCAATTAAAATATTTTATCTAAATATGTAGATTAATGGCTGTAAACTATAATTAAATATAGTTGTGACTTTTCAAAAGTACCCCTTCATGTAATTTGGATATGCCTACGGGTTTTATACAATCTTCTTTGAAAAAAATTTCGATTTTAAAGTCAGAAATTTATTTGATTTTAGTGTATCTCAAAAGTAATTTTCTATTAAACCATAAGCAAACTAAAATTACAGTGGGAGCAAAATAAACATTAAGAAGCGTATTTTTGTATATGCCTTATAATCAATCTAATTTCTTTAATCCCTTTAAACAGTTATTAATTAACAATTGGCATTAAAATGCTCATGGAGTTTGAAATTATGTCTCTAATAATCAATATAAAATGGAATAACTCCAACTACACTGGTTCCTTATGTTGACTTTCAAGATGCTAATAGGATAAATTAAATGTAGGAAACTAAAACGTTAAATGTGTGATGAAAAAATGATTGATTATTGAATGTCTCATTTGTCTCATCTACATTAGAGTGTCCAAATGTAAATAGTTGATTGTATGATTATTAAAGCCTCTTTGGTCATTGGAACCAAAAGTGATACTAACATTTTTTTATTTCCGAACTAGGGTCAACGCATAAGCACATATATCTTATACGTTGACAATAACAAATCTATGATCAACTTTATATTATTGTTGAGGTTTATGAATAGGTGAACCCATCCCACATTGGTTTCTAAAAAAGGTATGAAATATTTAATAAATAAAAGGAGTTTAAAACCTACTCATTTAAACTTTTAGGTTCAAGTCAAGTTTTGACTTACTTATTGATGACTGTTGTACACTTATGTATTATCTTTCAACAAACTTCAAACATCAAGACCAATTTCTAATGGCAAATTCCAGATTAATTTAATTGAACCTAATCACAACAAAAAGTCAAAAATCCCCCAATGTGAAGAGAAAAACCCATGGGACCCTTAGATCTACCACCCAAATTTCACTATCAATTATTGTAATATCAAATACAATTTACAACAACTGCATATGTGAGATATAGCCTCAAACAAACAATAGAAATAACCAAATCTCAAAACAAATAACAAATTGTGAAAGACTTCATTAGAAAACTACAAAAATCAACAAATTGTGAAAATTTTCACAACAAAACTACAAAAATCTTTCAAAAATTATATCTCAACGTAAAACTATTGAATCCAATCTCTATCATTCAAAATGTAAAATAGGATGGTCTTTATCACCATAAAATTTTAGCCCAATTAGACCACATTTGACCCTCCGATCATCAACTTAATCAAGACTGTATAGACCACATACTTATTGAAAATTGTAATAGAAATTCTAGTTGATTTTTTTAATCACAATTTTCAAACTTTTTAAAGTTATAAAAATTAAGGTCAAATCTTTTAACAGGCCAAATAATTAATCCAATAATTTTGAACGTTTTCCACATAAATTGGGAGCCAAAAAAACTCAACAAACCTCCTCCTCCCAACTATGTAGAGAAACTCACCATTCCAACAAGAAAGCAACATAATTCAAATTTCCATTTTAGGATGGACTTGGTCAACATATTATCACCATTTTCATCCATACGAACCTTCTCAAGTTCAACCAAATTTTTAACTAACACGTCATATATCTAGTAATATTTCACATTAATATTTTTAGATCTAGAATTACAAGGCAGATACTTTCCAAAATGAATTGAACTTTCACTATTATGAAGCAATACATACTTTCTAGAGAGCAACCAAGTTCCTTCAAAAACTTCTTCAACCACAGTAAATCCTTACATGTTTTAGTAGTTGTGATAAATTTAGCTTCAATAGTAGACAATGCTACTCATTGTTATAACCTAGACCGTCATTATACTACTCCCCCTATAAAGGTAATCAAATAATTTGAAATAGACATCCTTGAATCAATATCTTTGGCCATATTAGCATCAGTATAACTAGGAAGAATTGACGTCCCGCTTCCAAAACATAACTTCAAACTTGAAGTACCATGGAGGTATTTCAAAAATTCATTTCACAGCATTTCAATGCTCTCCATAGGACTAGAGAAGAATCAGCTAATTGTGCTAATTGCATGAGTTATATCTAGTCTTGTACTCACCATCGCATAAATCAAACTATCAACAATAGATGAGTAAAGAACCTTTCTCATGTATTTCTTATCTTCCTCAATAAATGGACTTTGCATGATGCTCTATTTCATGTGGGTAGTAAGTAGAGTGCTAAACTAATTTAGCATTCTCCATTCAAAATTCTTGAAGCACCTTTTTAATGTATGTTTTTTGAGATAGCGAAAGTTTCTTTACCTTTCGATATCACAAAAGTTTTACATCAAGAATTTGCTTTGTTGATGCCAAATCCATCATAGCGAATAACTTGCTCAACTTTTGCTTTAGTTTCACAATCCTAGAAGCATTTTGATCAATAATTATTATATCATCAATATAAAGCAAAAAAAATAATAAGATCATCATGTGAAATTTTTTACACAAATTCACAATGATCAGAAGTAGTCTTTTTTAACTTGTTTCAAACCATACAAACTCCTTTTCTACTTGCATACATAATTCTTCTTTCCTTTCACTTGAAAGTCTTCCCATTAGTTCATATAATTTTTTTATCCAAATCATGAAAAAAATGAAGTCTAGACATCCATTTGCTTAATCTCTAATTTGAGAGCTTATTGCTAACCTCAACATAATTTGGATTGAAGTCATCTTAAAAATGGGCAAAAAAATTTCTTAGAAATCAACTCTTTTTTTTTACTGAAACCTTTAATAACTATTTTAGTCTTGTATCTCAATCTTGAAGAATTCTCTTCTTGCTTCTGTTTGTAAATCCACAAGTTTTTCAGAGATCTTCTGCCATTTGGTAACTTCACGAGTTCAAATGTGTAATTAGTATATAAGGATTTCATCTTATCCTCCATAGCACGAACCCATTGCTGCCTATCCACATATTTTATAGCTTTTTCATAATATTCAAGTTCTCCGCCATCAATCAAGAGTACAAATTCATTAGGAGGATATATAGAAAAAGGTCATCTATCTCTTGGAGACTTTCTCAGTGGAGCTACATGTAAATTTGTTGTATGACTTTTGGCTTGTCTTTCATCAATATTATATTCTAGATTATGTAAATCACCATCATGCTAGCCATCATCAATTTCATCTTGCTGTATTTCATTTTTAACTCTACTATCAATTGTACTAGGAAAATACAACATATGATTTGGATCAAAATTTATAAGGCTATACTACATATGAGATAATTTTGTCTTTTTAATATCTTTAATGGTTTGGTTCTCGTAGACACCATATTTTGAATTTTTACAAGTTTCTTCTCTACTAAATCATAAAGTCTGTAACCAAACTCATCATGAACATAACCAACAAAATGCACTATTTAGTTTTATATCCAACTTTGACCTCTTATCCTCAGAATATGGACAAAAGCTTTACAGCCAAATATTCTCAAATGATCATGAGAGGTATTTTTGCTAGTTTAGATATTTTTTGGAACATTACTCCGCGAAGCAATAGTAGGAGTAAGTTTTTTTTTGGCAATTTCAACTCAACAAGCAAACATCTGACTCTTTCAATTAGTGTTCTATTTATTTTTTTAGCCAAATCATTCAACTTTAGGTGTCTCTAGAGGAGTTACAGTATTATTTAATGGTCTACAGTAATTGTCACCATTATTTGTTTGCATGCATCTTAACTTTTTCTCAGTCTACTTTTCAACCAAAACATAAAATTACTTAAATTTATTAAACATTTGATCTTTTGTTTTCAAGGCATAAGCCCATAATTTTCTAGAATGATCATCAATAAAAATAACAAAATAAAATACATCACCAATTGACTATACCTTCAACAGACCACAAATATCTAAATGTATCAAATCTAACATTTCTAATATTCTGTGAGGAGGATTAGTCTTGCAAAATACCCTTTTTTGCTTTCCTTTAAGATAATAAGAATACTTCTCTAAATTTGCATTCTTCATCTTTGGAACAACATTTTCCTTTTCATCAAAATTTCAATCCCTTTTGCACTAATATAACTTAGCCTCTTTTTTCCATAACTCTAGTGAGTGATTATTCTCAAACAAACTCACAATGTTTTATGAAATGGAAACTTGCATCAAGTACAAGTTTTCTTTCAACTTCTTATCTTGGGTTACAACGAGGGATTATTTATTGAACTTCCATTTTCCATCTCCAAAACTTTTGTAAAAGCCATCATTATCAAATTTTCCAATGAAAATCAAATTCAAACTAACATCCGGAATATGCCTAACATACTTATGTAGTAATGTAGACCTAATACTGGTATTTAATCCAACATTACCCATACCATGCTAACTATTTTTGGCACACTATTTGTTATTATCTGTAGTGAACCAAAATCACCTACAGTGTAGGTAGTGAAAAGATTTTTTTCCCCTAACTATTACATGAAGTATAACACCAATATCAACCACCCAGTTATTATCAAAATAATAATAATAATATTAATATTATTATCATAAAAAATAATGACAGCATCTCTATTATTGATAATAGTAGCAACATGATCAACATTGCTATCTTCATTCTTTTCTAACTACGTAGCATTGCTCCTATTCTCTTCCTTTCATCTAAAATAGTTCTTCTTTATGTGTACCTTCTAATGACAGTAATGATATTGAACATTTTTATATCTCAATTTGGATTTACTTCTACTTTTACCTCAATCATTTTGACTTTTATTTTGCTATCTTT
The DNA here is from genome assembly GCA_020080225.1 of Gynochthodes officinalis. Classification (NCBI taxonomy): domain Eukaryota; kingdom Viridiplantae; phylum Streptophyta; class Magnoliopsida; order Gentianales; family Rubiaceae; genus Gynochthodes; species Gynochthodes officinalis. Next base: position 3,442,917 of record CM034618.1, on the reverse strand, counting down.
CTCTGTGCTCAACAACTTAAACCTCACTATGTAAAGATGAACATTGAGTTTTCCTTCTTATTTTCTCATTAAAAATTCCACTTTTCACATAATTCAAAAACCTATCACCATCAAGAGTAGAATTAGTATGTGAAACTCATAAAATATCCCAAGAATTAGACAAAATATTCAATAATCACAACTCAAGAATCTCATCGTTAAATTTTACTTCAACAGTAGATAGCTAATCTAAAATCTCTTGAAACTCATTTACATGATCAGAAATAGGAGTATCTTCTTTATAGTTAACTACATCTACTACATGAATAAAAATAATTTATTATTTCCAATCTTGGAAGCATACAATTGTTTTAATTTATTCCACAATACTTTGGCCTCTTTCTCATTGGCAACAAAATTAAAAACATTACCTTCTACCTATTATCTAATATAACTCCATACCTGTTCAAATTTAAATTCCATTCTTAATTTGACTTGGAAGCAGGCTTCCTACTAACAAATACATATTCACAAGTTGTAGGTCCTTTACCTTATCCTTCTATTTGTGATAATTCGAACTATTCAAGCAAATTATCTTATTTGTATTAACTTCCATAATTCTAATATATCAAAAACACTCTCATACTATTTTGTTGAGAGATACCAAGTAAATTCAATTGAATCCAATCACAATAATAAGTAAAAAATCTCCCTAACTTATTAAAACACATTAGGAGCATTAAAAATAGTAAACAAGCGAAGTTAAATCAAACTACAAAACACGAAAAATAAACACAAAAGAAACACCATATTTTTTACATAGAAAATCCCCTCACCCTAATGTGAGGAGGAAAAATCACGGGATCCTAAAGTTTACCATCAAAACTCCACTATCAATCAATAAAGTATCAAATAGAATTTTAGAAACTATACGAATGAGGTGTAGCCTCAACCAATTAATAGAAATAACCAAATACCAAAATAAAAAAAAATTATGAAAAACTACACTAGAAAACTACAACAATCTTACAAAATTTATATATTATAGTAGACGTGTTTAAATTTATCTTCCACCATTCCAAAATTAAAATAGGATGTTCTCTACCACCTATAAAAATTTAGCTCGATCATACCACATTTGACCTTCCGACTGTCGACTTGATCAAGATTACACATACTAGAAAATCAATGAAAATTATAGCAAAAATTTGTTTGAATTTTTTTAATCATGATTTCCTATCTTTTTAAAGTTATAAATACTAGGGTTAAACCCTTTAATTGGCCAATAACTAATCCAATAATCTTAGACTTTTTTTCACATAAGTTGGAAATCTAGAAAACCTAATAATTACTCATTACTTTGTTAGTTTGATCATACTTCTGATCCCAATATTGACTCCATGAAAACATTAAAAAAAAATATCAATGCATTAAAAAAATGGAAAAATATAAAATTAATAGAAAAATATATCATAAATATATTTAGAACTTTACAATTGAGCAATTAGGCAAACCCATAGTTTGCCTATTAGGAATTGAGTAATTTGGCAATATCAAATTATGTATTTTTTTTTTAAAAAAAATCTATAGGTGCACTTGTATGATCCCCATGAATAATAATTCTCCCTTTAGCTCATCTATTGTTGAATAAAATGTGTATGGTAAAATATCCAATTATTGCCTTTTCTACCTCAATAATCAATTTTATGCATTTTCAAGGTAGTATCAATTGTAACTAGTACATTTTTTCATTAGCTAAATTAACTTATAACTTTCTAAATTAAGTGTAGTTCAACTATATCAAAATTAATGAGTGGCACATTTACATAACAAAAATCTCGTCTTTGTAGGTAATAATCTAGAAGTTACTACAATTTTTCATTTGAATAAGGTTGTCAAATTAATTGTAAAATAGAAGAGAATATTAAATATCAACCCAATATTAGATTCCACTACATTGATCTCATTTTGCATTCCTCATCAAATACCCCCAAAGAAGATATTTTGGGTAATTAATATAGAGAATTGTCAATTGTATGACATTGACATCATCGTCATCAAATCCTCTAACCAATTTCAATGATGCCAAAGTACATGAGTCCTAATATTGGAAAAAGTCAAGCCTATGTTCTATCCAAAGAAACCCAACTGATTAACAACAATTATAGTATACAAATATTAAAATTAAAAAGAGAAAGATGTTATACAAAGAAAAAGACAGAACTCATATGTAATCGCAAGGTCTATTAAACATATTTAAAAAAATCTAAAAATACTTGGTTCTTACATAGGGTTGCATGAATGCCTTGGTAAGAGCTTCCCATTTGGAAAACCAACTTTTAAGTTTTCATGATTTTCTACTGAAGTTTAAAACAAATATAGAGGTTCATATATAGTTAGTTAGTAAGAGATGTTGAAGAGGAGCACTCGTCTTCTTTTCTTTTTTGTATGTAAAGATGGATAGATGGAAGATGGGATATGGAGAGGTCTATTAGTTAATGGCATTATAACCAACAAAATATATCCCCTTTCTTAGCTATCAAATTTATCATCACATTATAATCACATCCTATTTGTTTGTTTCAATAATGCACTACTAGCCTTTAGTTCCAAATATAAGTTGCTTAGAAACTACTTTTTTTTTTTTTTCATAAAAGTGATAAGTGTATTAACTTTGTAAAAGTTAATTGTTACATCCAAAGTCCCCTAAATGGACTCTTCTTAGCTCTGAAGTAGGCTAAGACTAACTGACATCATGTCACTCCATCCCACAAAATAGCAATACATAAATAAAAAGGCTACACTAACCTATGTGGCTAACAATTAGTAATACCACTTACCAATGTAGTATTCAATCTTTTATATACACGGTATCATACGAGCTATCTAATCACTAAAATTTTGTTGTTGAAATTCCAGCCATTCTTGGTGTGCCAATCCAATTACAATCCGCTCCTCAATCCATTCTTGTTGAAACACCCACAAGTTCTTACTATTCCATATCATCTAAAGTATGTACATTGTAAATTGTGCTCTTTCTTCCCATAAAGCAGTTTTCTTCTTAGCACAAATATATTGCCACCAATCTCGGAATTTGGCTCCTAATTGACCTGTATGAGTCCAAGCAACCGGAGCTAGCTTCCATATTTTCTATGCGCGGCAACATAAGAAAAAAACATGTTCTAGAGTTTCGGCAACCTCTCCACACATTGGACAAATGGGATCGACTAGCATTTTTCATTGGTATAACTTAGCATTGATGGCCAGTATATCATTGCAACATCTCCATATAAAGTGCCTCGATTTGGGTTTAACATTAAGCTTCCAGGTTGCGCTCCACATATTTTCCAAGAGACTTCTTGCCGTGCAGCTCTCAACCCCGCTGGCCAACTTGTTGTTTAGTAGTTTGCAACTGCATGTCAGCCGATTTGACAGTGTACTCTTCATCCCTAGTGAACTACCAAACTAGTTTATCTTGGTTGCCTATAGGTTCCAAAGGCAATTGCAATATAATATTCGCATCTTGCTGCAAAAAAACTGTTGAAACCAAATTTGTATTCCATCCCCGACCATCATCATTCAAAAGATCACTTACCCAAGTTACAGCTAGTTGCGGTTGTCTACAACTTTGTAACTTAAAATCTTGCTTTCCTGGGATCCATGACGACTCCCACACTCTAATTGAATGACCATCCCCCACTCTACACCTTGCCCCAACTTTGAGCACACTCTTTGCTCCCACCACCCCTTCCACAACCGTGAAGCATTTTCTTTACATTTGCCCTGCCAAAAACCATCATTTGTAAAATACTTTGCTTTAACAACTTTGCTCATCTACAACTCTGGTTTGGTAATCACCTGCCATAGTTACTTAGCAAGTAATGCATTATTGAAGAGCTGAATATCTTGAAACCCCATCCCTTCGTCACTATTCATTTTCATCATCTCAACCCATGCTTTCTAATGAATTTTTTGTTTTCCTTCTAGATGTGCCCCTCACCAGAAATTTGCCGAAAGCTTACAAATTTCCTTACACACTCACACTGTCAACTTAAAACAACCCATGACATAAATAGGTAGAGCATTAACCACCACTTTGAGGAGAACTTCTCTGCCAACCAAACTAAGAAATTCATTCTTCCAATTCTACATCTGTTGTTGAACTCTATCTATCACAAAATTGAAGACCTCCCTTTTGGATCTCCCAATTCTTATCGGCAGCCCCAAATATCAAGCATTAGTGTGTTCTTACACACCCTTCATCACTTGACATAACTGAATTTTGATCTTTTTTGGCACATTGCTGCTAAAAAATATTGAAGACTTGGTCATGTTAATAAGTTGACCTGAACTTTTGTTATAGATGTTGAGGATATCTTGTAATTGTTGTGCTTGCCTTGGGTCTACCTCAAAAAAAATAACGAATCATCGACAAAAAACAAATGTGTGATGATAGGATCGTTTCAACTAGCTTGCATTCCCTTATACTCCCACTCACACTAGCTTGTTTAATTAAATGATAGACAGCTTTGGAAATAATAAGAAATAAATAAAGAGAAATAGGGTCACCCTGTCTAGTTCCTCTTGAGGGGTGAATATATCCACATTGTTCTCCATTTAGATTAATGGACAATATAGCCATACTAATACATTGTCTAATCCATCCAATAAAACCCCTAGCAAATCCCATATTTCTCATTACTTTCTCCAAAAAATTCCACTCAGCCCGATCATAAGCCTTAGCCATATTAATTTTCATTGCCATGAACATTTTCTTGCATTTTCCCTTTGAATTCATTGTATGAATGCACTCATGCGCTATAACAACATTATCAAGAATTTGTTTTCTCGGAATAAGGATTGACTGTTCTGGACTAATACACTTATGAAGGGACACTTTAAGTTCAGCCAATATTTTGAAAATAATTTTATAAACCACATTACATAAACTAATGGGTCTATATTGGGAAATAGATTGTGGTATTTGCACTTTAAGAATCAAAGTAAGCAATGTATGGTTAAACTACCTAAACATGTGCTTATACATGAAGAAATCCGTAATAGTATTGCAAATATCAACTCTAATCACATGTTAATATGTTTGGAAAAATAGAGGCACCATACAATTAGGTTCAGGGGCTTTATTTGGGTTCATTTGAAGAAAGGCTTGTTTGATTTCAGCTTCCTTGACCGGCCTCATCAACCTTGTGTTCATCTCCATAGTGATTGACTAGGGCATTCCTTCAAGTAATGTCCGGTTTTGTGTTGGTTGGCTAGAAGTATAGAGCTTCTCATAATACTCCACACATTTTTTCTCCACCTCCCCCCTAGTTAAACATACTTTCCCCGTGGCTATTGTTAACTTCTCAATGCTATTTATCTTCCTCATTTGAGTCGTGGTTGCAGGAAAGAATTTTAAATTCTTATCTTCCTTCTTTAGTCATTGGTTCCTAGATTTTTGTTTCTAATATACTTCTTCCTCCCTATAGACTTGGTGCAATTGGTTCCGGAGCCTGTACCATGCCTACCAATTCCTAATCCCACCCTCCTGACTCATTTCTTCCATTTGTTGTTTAAGAGTCTGAATCTGCCTAGCAGAATTTATGCCATAGGTTTTGCTCAAATACTTTAATTCTGCCCGACATTGCACTATTTTGACACTCACAATATATTGCTTATTCCCCCTATGCTCCTTCTGCCATGCATGAGTCATTCTTTCGTGCATTCCATCTTTCTGAACCCATCATTGATTGAAGATGAATATTCTCCTCCTACATTGGTGTTGAGGTTCCATATTCAAAATAAGCAAGGAATGATCAAACACTTGTTTTTCACAAAGAATCACTTTGGCTTGTGGGAAATAAAACCTCCACTGAGGGGAACAAAAAAACCTATCCAACATTTCTTTGACAAAACCCTCACCAACTTGATTACTACTCCACGTGAATTGCTTGCCAACAAATCCAAGATCAACTATTTTCATTTGCCTGATGAAGTTGCTAAATGAAAGACAACTCGATTATGACATTTGCCTCCCCCATCTCTTCTCATGCAGATATCCTATATCATTAAAATCCCCACTCAAAATTCATCATTCATCCCATTTATGTCTTTCATTTTCCAAGCATTACCATTGTTATTTCCTCACAGTACTCTCTGTACTTGCATACACAAAAATAGCCCAACACACTTCTACCTCACCCTTGATTTGATATTGCAATTGGACACAAAACTGATTATGCACCATACTTAGAATTAAGATATGAGCAGCCCAACACACTAACATACCCCCTCTAAGACCTTCTGGTTCTTCATATTGCCAATGCTCATCCACCTTCAACCTCCTACACACTTTCTGCACAAAATCTTCTTTTTTCTTTTCTGTTTGTTTCAGATAAAAAAACGACATCCGGGTGCTAGGAGTTGAGAGTTTCCCCTCAATTGGTAAATTGTAGAGATTGTATCCAATCATCTACAATTCCACATACATACCCTCATAAGGTGTCTTAGGACCCAGTTGGCTAGTCCCATTTATCTCAGATGATTGACCGATGATGTGCAATTCTCCTTCATAGCGCTGCCATTTTTTCCCATGATCCGCACTAACACTAAACTCCTCCTACAATAGTGTCTAACCTCGTTTCTCCCTAACCTGAACACCTAAGGGAAGCACCGTCTCTGGAATAACTTGACTCGACATCAACTGACGACCTAATCTTCTCTATTCCCTGCACCTCAGTCCCGTGGTTTCACCCTTGACTGTTTCCAACAACAAAAGCAGTGTCACACTGAAATTGTTGGTGGGAAGTAGTGTCGTATTGTTGGTGGATTGCACTTACACCAATTCAATATCCATTCGATGTTGTCTAATGCCATGTAACTCCCCTGCCGCATAGATCTTACTCTCTGAATGAGGCATGCAGTTGTCTTTCTTGGATTGCCCCCGAACCAATTTAGTAGCCACTAGGATTCCCTTGCCTTGCTCACTTTACTGCTATCTATGTAGCTCCCCTGCTGCATAGATCTCACTTTTTGATTGAGGCATGTAGCTCACCCCAGATATAGAACCACTGGCTGCAGCTCTCTTCGATTCCTCAACTGAATGCGGTATAATAACTATATCGCTGGGTCCTGCAGGTACAACTGACTTTAGCTTAAGCGGCGTTACCATAGACTCTGTTTTTCACAGCCGGTTTGCCATGTCTTTTCCTGTTAGAAAATCCAGTCCCCACCCAAAGCCAAACACCATATTGCCCTTCCTGGAGTTGATGTCACTGCTTATCCTCACTCCTGTGCCCCACACCATTTCTCCCCATGTCCAATTCGCCCACAATACGCACAAAACATTGGCAAAAATTTATATTGAAACATAACCCACCTTAACTGCTCTTGCAGGTGTACCATTGTACCGCGTAACAGCGGGACCTCCAAGTGCATCGTTACCAAGGCTTGCATATAACGACCGTTGCTGCTACCACCTTCAGGGAGCATCACTTCATGAACAACTGGAAAGATGCTGCCAATTTGAAATGCCTTGGTGCTAGTGATCCAATGCGTGGGCAAATTCCAAAATTGGACCTAGAGCTCTTGTCGGCAAAACTCTATGTCTTGGCTTTGTACTTTATCCTCCCATTCACGTAGCACCAAGTACTGGTTTTCAATGGTCCACCATCAGCCAGCTAAGACCCTACTCTGATCCTCCTTCGTGTGAAAAACAAGCTGGAAATAAGTGACTCCCAATTCACAAACCAAGAATGCCTTGTGAATTGGCCACAGGCCTTGGAATGTGTGTTTTAACTCGACAAAGTTGACCCTCTTATCCCCAAACACTTTCCCTAGCAGACTCCGTTCCCCATCCTCTTTACTATCCCTAAGATTAGCCACTGCCAGCTGAACTCTACCCTTTTCGACCGACGAGAGCTAAAGTTATTACACCAAAGCATCAATCTCCTGTTCCCAGCTCAAAGAGCTGCCTGTAGCTATCACCTCAGCCCAAATGTAAATCGAACAAAATAATTGAGAAATAAACTCACAAACTTCTCTACCCGTAGGGCAAGGAACCTCACATCCTAAGAAAGAGATTTCAACAAAGGCGGCTTACACCACAAGTAGATGTAAATCGCCCACACTATCCTTAAAATCGCCTACGAAGACTCTTTTAAGAAATTCAACTAATATTATTTGTAGTTTTTTTAATTCAAGACAATTGATTAGAAACTACAAACACTAGAATTAGTATTATAACAAAAGCTGACTTCAAAAATGAAATATGATATTCTAGCATTCGAAGGGATTCCCTAGCCCTAATATATATGTATGTTCTTTCTTCCTAATAAGATAAAACATAATTTAAATGCTAAAAAATATATATATATATTTACATGTAATGACAAGTCAAATTGGAAATAGGTAAAAAAAGGGTTCAATTTTTCTTTTTCTTTTTCCTTCTTTTTTTTTTGGCAAATGGGTTCAATTTGAGTACCCATTTTATAAATGCAAATCTAGTAAAAACAATCTCAAAAGTTTGATTAATTAGCTTCCCATCTTGAAATCTTCTTGTTCAACAACACAAAAGTCATTGTTTCAGTGTAGTACAATTTATCCCTATCCAAACTAAAATATATTGGGGATTCAAAGGCTTATTCTTGATTCTACATGATTTGTTACATATAGGTAGAAGGAAGGGTGTGGTAATCGAGGATAAGGTGGCAAATGCCATTAGCAGCCTGGCCTAGCACTATAAAGTAATAAAAATTAAGAGGTAAAAAAAACTTTATCAATCGTGTTATAAAATTTTGTTGCTTGCATAAATAAGGGCGATTTTGTAGCAGTTAACTAAAAAATTAAAGGATGGAATGTGTTCAAATTCCACTTTGTTGTAAAAAGAATGGAAGGATTCATTGCTGCTATGTTTTTTCTTTCTTTAAGGATTGTTGTTGTGCTTTTTTTTTTTTTTTTTTGAGCCTTCAGATGACATTATACAAGTGTCTCTAAAGTTGACATATTAAATATCAATTTTGCAATTAATTTTCTGGATGTTGACTTTAAAATCAATGTTTCAAATATTAACTTCAAGTCAACTTGGTCAAAGTAAAGTCAATATTTTATATATCGACTTTAATATGAAGCAAAGTTGATATGTCAAATATCAACTTATGAAGTCAATTTCAATATTTTAGGAACAAAATAAAAAATATTAATATATTTTTTTAAAATTTAATTTAAAAAGACATTATTAGGATAAAAAATTTGAGCTTGAAAGTTCATTCAATTACATCAAAATAGTTTTTAAATTAATTTTTTCAAAGTAACTACTTCTTTATTGATGTAATACATTTTGGGGAAATGTTTCATAAAAATTTCTAAGCCTTCCCGATTTTGACTGCTTATTATTTGCACATGCACAGTAGTAATCTCTATTGTTAAAATACTTTATTGATAAAATTTCTTTAAAAAAAAAACTAATATCCTTGCAATTTTTTAAATTACCCCAACTTGTAAAAAAGTAAAATCTTTTTACATTAGGGTACCAAAGAGCCAGTGGGCAATATTTTTTAGCTAAAGGTCTATTTGAACAGGGTATTTGTATTTGCAAATAAGTAAATTTTCAAACAAAAACAAATTATTCAAACACATTTTTATTTCAAAATTTAAAATTCAAAATTTCTCACTCAAATTCCTCTTACATAATTTAAAAAAAAAATTTTTTCTTATTTTTCCCTCTAAAATACTTTTTCTATAAACAAATACCTACCAAAATTTTTATACATTCCAATACAACTTTTTCCAAATACATCACACCCAAACAGACCCTAATATGTTTTGGAGATCATAATTGTCACCTCCTATTTTTTTACCCTAATATTGGCTTTTATAATTAAAATTTAAAGGTTAAAATCACACTTAGGTGTAATTAATCTATTTAGGATAAGGGTGATATTTCAAATAGAGAAAATAGATATTGCAAAAAAGTCAACTAGTACTCTAAAAATTGTAAAGTGTTAAAACTTCAAAAGAATCTCAAGGAAGACAGCTTCAACAAGTAATGACATGCAAGGGTAACAATAGTATTTTCAAGAACAGATTCGAGAGAGGAGGGAGAGGCGGGGAACACTGGGCAATTGAGGAAGGGAGGAAGTGATGGGAAAAGATGGCTGAGGAGGGGGGAGAGAGGCAAAGAGAAAATGAATAGATTCGAGGTGGGGAGGGAAGGCCCAAGGGAAGTTGCCGATGGGGAGGAAAGGGGAGATTTGGGAGGTGAGGTAAATAAGAGCTGGGAAGAGAATGAGAAAAAAGAAGGTTTTAGTGTGAAAAATGCATTTTGGTATTAAAAATGTGTTTTGATATTAAGTTTAAAATGTATTATAAAATGTGTTTTAGAAAATGCTAAATATATAATATTTTAACATGTTAGGAAACAAGTGTGAGATGAAAATGAGTTTTAAGAAACAAAGGACAGCATTATTTTAAAATTTATATGGTGGGACTTGACAGAAGAGATACAGGTAGAGGATAACATATATTTTAACAACTAACACAACAGAAAGATAGAAAGCTCTCATATCATCAGTGTGTAATATATGATAAAAAAAATTATACTATGTCCCAAAATTTCCAAATGGTGTATTTTGATTGAAGAAACTTTCAAAAATTCGCTGCGTTTGGACAGCACATTTTCATTTGCAAATAAGTAAATTCTCAAACAAAAATAAACTATCCAAACACATTTTTATTTTAAAATTTAAAATTCAAATTTTCACACCCAAATCCCTCTCACATAATTTTAAAAATTAATTTTCCCTCCAAAATACTTTTTCTATCAACAAATACTCACCAAAATTTTCACACATTCCAATACAACTTTTTCTATTTGTAAATAGAAATGTCTTGTCCAAATGCAGCCCATGGAGGTTTTTTCTAGAATCCCCCAATTTTGGTCTCTCTTTTATTTTTCTTCAAATTTTCCCTTCCCCAAAATTGGAATCCCCTAATTTTGCTGAATGAATGATCAGTCATGAAGCCATAATATGGCACTTTCGCAAATTTGGTTGGCTTTTGAAAGCAGTACTAATAAAAAAGGGGAAAAAAAAACTCTCTTTCTTTCAAAGTCCAAACTGTTTGATTGCCAACTATGCCATGATCTGTGAATACTTTTTCTTCCCTCGTCTCTCTCTTCTCTATTCTACATCATTACAGAGATCCCTTTTTCCCCCTCTGTGAATCCGTCACCTTTCCCATTATTTCATGTAAAGGGCTCTTAAAAATGGCCATTGCTGCTGCTATCATTCTTCCTATCGGCGTCCTTTTCCTTCTGTCCGGCTTTATTGTCAATTTGATTCAGGTATAAAAAACATCATGGTATAATATGAATAATGCACTTGCGTTACATGTATTAAAATTCATTAGTTTTTTTTTTATTTATTCATTTTTTGACGCGGGTTATGCTGATTTCTTTTTTTCTTGCGTATGAAGTGTTTGGTCATTCTTGAAAATGTAGGTGTAAGTTCATGTTGAAAAGGGTGTTTAGGAAGAAGGATTTGCGTCAATAATGCATGTTAGTTTAAAGAGGAATAAGAAATTGAAGAGGTATGAGAATGGAGAAGGAAAATATACATACTCAGACGGGAAGTACCTCTCGCATTGATTATTGTACATTATTGGCTATTGTTTTGTGTATTTGGGTTTTATAGGATTTTAGACTGTATTTATTGCTCTGTTTGAGTTAAACAGACATGCATTGATGGCTGCTGTCCAGCTATTTTTGATTTTGCTGAATATGGTTGCTTTCATTGTCTAAGTAATCTTAGTTTGTCATTATTCTAATGGGTAAATGAAGGTTTGAAGCATTTGATTCAGATGTGATCCTATGATTCTGAAAATGATTATCTTATGTTGAGTTTGAGAATTAGATTTTACCACAGTTAAATTAACTTTAAATGAGAGGGAAGGTTGTTTTGAACTCATATGTCACAATGAGGTACAAGTTTTAGTACTGCACCCACCCATGAACAATCCCATATGAAATGACCATGCAAGAGGATTCTTTGACGGTCATGAACAAGGAAGAAAGTAATGGTGGAAATGTGGGGTGAGTATAAACAGAAAACGATGTTAAAGGAACACCAAACTAGTTGGAGTATGAAGGGAAAAGGAAGGTGGTATGAGTATGAAGTTTTTTGGATCGCAAACTAGCTTGGAATTATATTCTTCTATGTCAGAAAGTTGTGTGAATATCAATGGCTTAATCTGTAAAATATGAATAATGAAAATGAGTTGAGCCCAAAAGAATAGACTTTCTTTTGCCTATTTTTTTTAAAAATGACATGTTATTTATTTAAATCTGAGAAAGTCTTGTGTTGTGGGTATCACTTGGTATTTTGATTAAGCGTTAATACCATGATTAGGAAATTTTTTCATCCTTAGCTTCTCCAGTGCTGCTTGGTTCATGTTCTTTTGTGAATTAGCTAAAATGTTGTTTTGTCTCTTTGTTCAAGGGATACAAGTTGATGCACATTTCTATTGACGAACTGAATGTACTTGAGCTCACTTACATTTATCAGAATCTTAAAGGAACTTATTTAGTTCTTTTTTATTTGGAATACATAATTTCCATCCCATTGTTCACATTTTAGTTTCTTCTTTGGCGACTATTTTGTATTGATAGCTAAATGAAGAAATATGAAAAGATTAATATTTCCTTAATTACTAGTGCATGAATAATTCAGCGAAGATAGTAAAATGTCAAGTATAGAAATGGAAGATTAAGAGCTTTCATAGAAAATTGATATAGAAATGGAAGATTAAGAACTTTCATAGAAAATTGATATACATATGCTATTTATTTACTTTTTTAATGATTTTGGTTCTGTTCACATGCTTTGTACTTTCAGGCACTTCTTTTCATCCTTGTTCGCCCTTTGTCAAAGAATTTATTCCGAAGGATCAACAAACAAGTAACAGAACTATTGTGGCTAGAGATAGTATGGCTTTTCGACTGGTGGGCACACATTAAGGTGTTTGAGGACTATAAATTGTTGAATCCTTTATTCTGATTCTCGTATAGGGAAATGTCCTAATTTGATCAGTGGAAATTGTCAGTCCTTTTCCAGAATTCTCAATTCAAGCTTCTTCACAAGGATAGATATCATGTTTCAATTGGCTTGAAATCAATTAAATTTGTTCTTGTGATTAATTATTGTGTTTTGAGAAACACATTCTTTGGGGCTCCAAACTGACCATTTTCAATGCATTAAGAACTTATTAAATTTCACCTTGGTATAAAGTTATAAGATCAAATTTTTTAGTCATTCTGTGTTTTTGCTTTCTTATTCTATCGGAATGTGTTATGGATATAGCAATTTTTTTTTTCTGGTTCTGGAGCCAATAAAGTGAAAGGTTCATGTTATATATTTGTATCTATGTTCAATTAAAGGGTATCTTATACAGGCATTATGGATACTGTATTCTGTGTTCCACAGTGAGTATCAATAACATGAACTGCAACAGCCAGTGACCTACGCATCTTGCGTCGGATATGCTTTTGGTGCATACTTTCACCTTGCATCATGAAAAGCCACTTCTGTGAACTTTTTGTTGATCAGAGTTTGATGACCATCATTTTGTATATATAAGGACCATGGTTTTTCTGCAATGACAAGAGACCCCAAAAAAAAAAAATGATTCATCGGATATATTTTTTTTCTCTTAACTCATAAAAATACTAGTAATTAACTTGTATAACCTTGTTATTTGTAGAGTACATTATGCTCACACTCCATGAGGTTCATATAACTACTGCAATATCAATGTAGTGATTGACATCATGTGAAGATTATGGTAACAAATTACCCTTTGACACTACAAGGATGTGTCATTTTCACAATATAGTAGAAAATAATTTTTCTTTAACAGAAGCAGCTGATAGTAACCTTAACTGGAAGTGAGGTCTAGATAATTATAATGGATAGCAACTGAAGTCATGGTTATGTCCTTGATTTTTATTATTTTTTATTAGGAATTCTTGGTGACTGGTTACTGCTTGGCAGGTTGAGCTGTACACAGATCAAGAAACTTTTGAATTACTGGGTAAGACATTTCCTACTTTTTCTGTTTGAGTTGTTTTATACATATCATTGCCACTTGTGTGGATATAAGAACTATTTTCAGCTTAGTCTTTTCTATTTTGCAGGTAAAGAGCACGCACTCCTCATTTGCAATCACCGAAGTGACATTGATTGGCTTGTTGGATGGGTTCTTGCTCAGGTTGTTACAATTTGAAGTACAAACCTTGTAATCCCATATTTCTTTTTGTGCTAGTCTGGTTTGACATTGCCCATGTGGTGGTTTAGCATACATTATTTTTTGAGTAGAATGAATGATATGTTTTTTCAGCTTTCAACTGTCACAGTGTGGAGAATTACAAGAACTTGGAACAGAAAACTGTGCAAAATACTATCTGTTTCTGTGCAGCATTTCTTTGTTAGAAAAATTACTGGTGATGTGGTATCTGTCCTATGTCAAGATATTGTCGCCAGAATACCTGGTTGTGCATTAATGGTTTAATAAAGATATTGTTTACAGAAGTATATAACCTCATTTCCTTTGGTATATTATTAAGAGCGGATTTCTTCTATGTCATTTTTTCCTAAAATGAAATATCAAAACAATTCTGTAAACATTTGGCTTGACAGTTTTGCTCCACGACTGATATTTAACTCCTCTATGTTTGACAGCGATTTGGCTGCCTTGGGAGCACATTAGCTTTAATAAAGAAAGCCGCCATGTATCTTCCTGTGAGTTTCTCCTTTTGTCAGAACACAATGATAAGCTGTTCCAATCAATATTGGACAGCAACATTATCATTTTAATGTTTTCATTTGTTTTCGAACCTATAAGTCCAAAACTGTTTTTATTCTTACATAGAAGTCTGTTGAAGCTAAACATTTACCATAGATATAAAAAGGGAATGAAAGGAAACAATATGAACTTGCTGTTTGCCTTCAGCTAGTACATAATACTGTCGGCAGGCTCTGTAATTCAAGATAATATCAGAATTGGAATTTAGTAGTCCATCTGTTCCATGTTTGACTACTCTATTAGTTTGAGTTCATATTTTCTCATCAATGGGACATTAGAAGTTATAACTAATTGATCCAATCTTGAACATTTTTCTGAAAGTTGCCCATCTGATGTTCATTAATGTTTTCTTGGAAATGTATAAGCAATCAACAATTATTGAAACCGTTGCTACTGAATGTTTATGGATAACTTTCTCTTTGCATCAAAGACTACGGGTTTTTGGATGAATAATTCTGAAATAAATGATTTGCATAAGTTGTATGGGGTAGCTTTTGAAAATGTATACTTCTGCAATTGGGTACTCAGTTTAGTCTTCTGGTTTAGATCACCAGGTAATTGAAAGAAGCATATCAAATTTTATTCTGTTTATTTTCTCTTTTTTCTTTTTCTAGATGCTCTTATTAGAAAAAATTGTAAAATTACTTAGAGCTAAATTCCAACATTTGCTAATTTGCATAGTAAACATTGAATTTGGTTCTGCTTTTGGTTGCAAAACATCCTTGTATCTTACTAGAAGTGCAAGAATGTAACTTTCCATGAGAATTACTGGAAGCTCTGGAAAGGCAAATGTGTAGAAGTTTTGTTATTCTAGAGTGTTGTGAAAGCATTTTAATTTTGAATTCAAAGCAAAAATCTTGCCAAACAATGATTAGGTCCTTCTTCAAGTTATGATGTGATCTGGACATGTGAGATACAAAAGCATATCATATTTTTATAGTAAGGAATACTGAGTGCTTTAGATGGTGATTTTTGGTTATGCTTATTTAGGAGGATTTAGGAGGTAAAAGTAATTTTTCTTATGTAGGTCCTTGGCTGGTCAATGTGGTTCAATAATTATATTTTTCTTGAAAGAAGCTGGACTAAAGATGAGAACACATTGAAGGTACCCTTTGCATTATGCTTGATTTGTAGCTTCTTATAATTGCTTTGTACATTAACATTCTTCATTTTCCCTTTCTGCAGTCAGGTTTGCAAGGTTTAAATGATTTTCCCCAACCTTTTTGGTTGGCACTTTTTGTGGAAGGAACTCGTTTCACACAGGCCAAACTTGAAGCTGCACAAGAATATGCAGCTTCAGCAGGGTTACCTGTTCCACGGAATGTATTGATACCACGTACAAAGGTTACTTGATTTTTCTAAATGACATCCACAAACTGCATCTAATTTTTGAGCGCATTATTTTAATTTAAATATTACTTTATTGTGTTCTAGTTAGTAGGTTATGGTTATGCATTTATTTCCTTTGATTCTTTTGTCTCTTCTTGCTTAAAATGGCTAAATCATATTTTCCAATCATTCATCAACTTTGATCCACTTATTGCCAAGGCAAAGTGAAAATATTATCTGGTCTCCTTTGGAATCAGTTGAGATTTAATCTTCTCTTATGAAAGGACTGCAAAATTCATATCTGAATTTGACTGGACCAGGTTTCCATGAGAATGGGTGCCAATAATCTTATTAGGAAACTTATAGTGTTCTCACTGACCTCGTCACTGAGTTCCTTTTGTCTGATATCTGTACATTCTTTGCAGGGGTTTGTTTATGCAGTTAGTCAGTTAAGATCATTTGTTCCAGCAATATATGACATAACTGTGGCTATACCTAAAAATGAGCCTCAACCTACAATGCTAAGAATCTTCAGAGGGCACTCTTCGGTGGTAAGTTAATGTCTTTCAGTTTGGACTTGTGTAACCAGTGGTAAAAGTCAGAAGTTCTAGAAGCATACACGTGGGAGCTTCTGAGCTACTATAGCATGTACTGGTGAAATTATTTTTGCTGCAATTCTTTTCATTTGTCTCATTTTGTTAAACGAACTGGCTGAAGTTACAGTACTGGTCCCATGAACTGTAAGTGAGTGGGATTGTTTTTTTTTGATTTGTTGGTATTTTGTTTTCATAATATAGTTAGGTCTGTGTCATGGATATCATATGCTTCACATAATACCGTCAATTAGCAGACATTTATTGGGATTTGTTCTAATCCATATTCAGAATCTCTGTACGTGAAATGAAAATTATAAAAGCATGCTGCTATACTTGCATCGATCTTTACTTAACATAATTGCTTATATTTCCCTTGAAGGTGCACGTGCACATTGAACGGCATTTAATGGAGGAACTGCCCGAAACTAGTAGTGGCATTTCGCAGTGGTGTAAAGATACATTTGTGGCAAAGGCAAGTTGGATTTCAATTATATTTTGTTGTAAAAGTGTCCTGAATGATTTATTTTGTTGTATGACAGCACAAGATTGGATCCTCAGAAAACTACATGCACATGCGTGTAATAACCTCCTCTGTGACAAGTTAGACTAATTTTACAGTATGAACAGTGTTCACAATATTCATAAACGTTGTCATTTGGAATGTCGTCCCTCCAACAACAGCTAGGCATTTATCATTGATGTTTAGAAGTCTCTTTCTTGAGTATCCTTACACAGTCTATACATTAGGCCTACATGAAAACACTTTTACTGATTAGTTGTTGGCAAAAACAATTGAGTCATATTAAATCGGTCATACTAATCTGTAAGCCATATCTCATTGGTCATCCTGCTCGCTTATGCAATGCATTTCCATTGTTACTTCGACAGTCTCCTCTTAAGGGGATTTGCTAGTATTTTTCCACGGGCCAAAGGAAATTGAGCATGTGGAATTCTTTTATTTGTGGGAGTGAATGATTATGCTTGGAAATTTTTACACACACAGGATGCTTTGTTGGAGCGGCATCGTGCTAAAGATACATTTGGGAGCAAAGAATGCCATGATATTGGCAGGCCAGTAAGATCACTGCTGGTATATTGCTTCACTTCAACTTGCAAGAGTTTGCATTTTAATTTCAAAGGTTTCATTTTTTTCCTTTTTTAAATACTGAAATTTTGTTTGCATTGACAGGTTGTTATCTGTTGGTCGGGTTTTCTCATGTTTGGAGCTGTCAAATTTTTCGAATGGTGTTCATTTTCATGGGGTGAAGTTGCATTTTGTGCAGTTTTCTTGGCCCTTGTCATCGTCCTTATGCAGATACTTGTAGTGTTTTCCCAGTCAGAACAGTCGAACCCTGTTAAGGAATCCCCTAGAAATTCGCTGGAGGAAAAGCTAATCCCCTAGAAATTCACTGGAGGAAATGCTTCTTAACATTTGAGCCGAATTTTATTCCCGTCCAGAATGCAGGTCTTCAGATCATTCCTTCAGCGTACTCTGCGAAACTCAAGAACATTTTAGTACAGCAAATGCAATTAGAAACACCTGGTTGACTAAGGTAAATTAACGGGAGACCTTTGGTAACTTTTTATCTGTGTACATTGGGAGTACTACAAAAGTGAGAGTTGACCCCAGGAAAATGTCGAGGAAAGAGTGGGAATTTCCACTGTACTCGAAATCTTGTTTCACTGTATTTTTTGCTGTAGTTTGTAGCAGTGTATTTATTCATTTATTTTTTCCCTCTAGATCTGCTTAAATATTCATGTGTAAAATTTTGACTTGTATTAACAAAGATGTTCACATTAGTTATGCCCTTTGGACATTGTTTGCGTCGTTTCTGGATTCTGAGAATGGAGTTATTTCAAAAGCTGGTGAAGTATACTTCTGATGAGTGACTCTAAATGCAAAAGAACCACACCATAAAAATATAAAAAAACTATTGATGATGAGTACACAAATTTAATTTTCTTTTTGGATCTTAATTCATTTATAATTAATGAATATTTCGAATAAAAGCTTTGATTTATAATTTTATACATTTATTATTAATTACCACATTTAGCCATAATAAATTTATGTTGCTTTAAGAAGTCAAATTCTCTATAATTTATATATAATATATAAAATGATGTATTTTCTTATATATTGAGAGATACTATTTGCAATAACTCTAATATTATGACAGAGATATTCTTCCTAATTATCTAAAAATTGCTATTTATGTATAAATCTTACTTGTCATTTATGATTTTCGCTTTGATAATTTGCTAATCTGTATTAAAATCTTAAAACGAAGAACTTTGGTTATCTTAAACTTAAAATCAAACATTATTGGTTAGAAACTTAATTTAAAATTAATTTTTCACAATTTTTTTCTCGCCATTTCACCTAATTTATTGCAATGCTCCTTCAAAAGGTTATCTTTAACGCACAATTTTTTTTTTCTAAAACAAAAACTTTTTGACTAAAGTATAACAATTTTGTAAGGTACTACGCCTTTCGGTGGTCATGAAAAAGCGTATGAATTTACATGCCAAATATAAAAGTAATGCAAGATTTGTTATTCATGCACTCAAAAAAACATTCTTATGCGGAAACCGTTCATTTCACTTCACGCTTTCTTATTGGGGCAATTTATATATTTCTTCTCACCTTTGCTACAGTGCAAATCGTTTCAGCTTTTTCTTTTTTCCTCCAAGGATGACATTTCTTTTTCATTGGAGAATGTCTCTAAGGTTAGGGATATGAACATCAAGTTGAATTTGGATTGATGAGTCAAATGGCAACTCCGTTTTAGCAGGTATATATAAATTTTGGCCATTGTCTACAGAACATAGCTCTCTTGCTCTATTACTGATTTTTATGTTTTACTAATAGGTTGGTGCAATGTATCTTCAACAATCTGCACCATTATTTTCTTGACCTGTCTAAAATGATGAATATGTGTGTACTTGCACCTTAATAGCTATTTACTAGTGAATTTTTTTCTATCACAATATTGACAAAAATATTGATGAAAAAAATCAAAAGAGATTTTAAATATTCCTAAATTCTCTTAATTTGAAAGGCTTGTCTTCTCATCAACTGATGTTGAAACAAAAAAATTGTCCTCTTAGACTTCTTAGAAATTTAGATATTTGTGAAGGGTTACGCAATGGGACTAGGTTGACATTAGAGAATTGAGACCAAACACCATTTTTTTGAGATTATAATAGGTGACCGTAAATAAAAGCAATTTTCTCAACAAAATACTATTGAATAGTTTGGATAACGATAAACATGGACTCCCTTTTCTGCAAACACAATTCGGTGTTAAACTATATTTTGCTATGCCAATCAATAAAGCTCAAGATCAAACTCTTGATTTTGCGGGGAGTATATGATAAATTTTGATTTGGATGCTGGGTTTGATAAATTATTTTAGAAAAATAGAAGATTTATTATAACTATCCTATCGAATTTTCAAGTTTAAATATTTAAATTTGCAAGATAAATATTAGTAACTTGTAATTAGTGATGCAATTAAATGAAATCATATCATTGGATTAGAAGTTCAGTAATATAAGTTTTCTTCTCATTTTTTTTTCTATTTAATTATTTATTTTAACTGTTTGGTAGAATTTAGTCAATTAGTTACTCATTTCAAAAATTCCCCTACTTTTATTTTTATTTTTTTTAAAACTAAGAAACTATAATTTTAGTTTCTTTGCGATTTGACTTGGTCCACTATTATTACAAATTAAATTGTAATTATTAGTGGGCTAGTGATTAATTTTTAGGGTTTCGACAAATATGTCAAAATTTTGGCACCGTTGCCAGGGCAAAAATAAAATTGGGGGATTTTGGAGTAAGTAAATAATTAACTAAAGTCTAGCAAGCAATTAAAATGGATAATTACACAGAAAAAAAAAATAGAGAAGCAAAATTATATTACGAGCTCCTGATCCACGGGTATGATTTCATTCAATTGTATAACTGATTATAGGTTATCAATATTCATCTTGAAAATTCAAATATTTAACTTGAAAATTTATTAGAATAGCCATAACAAATCTTCTATTTTTTAAAAGTAATGGACTGAACATAGCATCTAAATCAAAACTTATCATTAATTGATTGAGTACAATAGTATTCCATATAAAATTAATGATAGCATTAACATCAGTAAAAATGGTTAAACTAAGATTAAATAACCAAAATATTTACAATTAATTAATTTTGTCCAACTGATTCCCCTAGGCTAAACATGTATATTTTGATTAATAAACACAATTAACCTCGTTGTTAGATTAACTAATATCAATCATTCACAGAAAATAAAATCTAGGATCAACAAGTATTTGAATTAAAAATAAGAAATATAAATTAAGCACAAAACCTCATAGTGATAGTAACTAAAATTAATATATCCCTTGAATAAAAAAAGTGTTTAGACACTCATGGTGTCAAACATGACCTCATGAATCTCTTGAAAAACTAACCCTAAAGATGAAGAGAGTGGAATGTGTAATAGATGATGAAGGCGTGTGATGATGATTATTAGTGTAGTACCTCTAGGGTTTTTTTTTTTAATAGGAAAAGACAACTCCTAAAAATATGGTAAATATGCCAATTCTAAAAGGATTTTTACAAATCAAATCTAATTTAAAAGGAAAGAAAAACAAAATAAAAAAATTCCTAAAAAAGATAGAGGTCCTGTCTTTTTAATTTTTCTGTAGTCAAACCCTCTTTCCCTCATGTGGTCAATCACTCACAAACTTCTTTTTTTTTAGTTAAAATTTGCCCAACTCACAAATTGGTAAGGTGTGCTTGCGCTTTACACATTGAATTCTTCTGGTCGAGGTTCTAGTCCACTAAACGTGCCCACGCCCTATAGATACGAACAACCCAAAATCGGGGAAAATATGAACAATAAACATTAATATTATGAGTCGTATCAAATTCCCCCACACCAGAACCATGCTTGTCCTCAAGCATGCACTAGATCAATATACCAATTATCTCTTCTTCATCTTTCCCTTATTTCAACTCATCCACAAATAACTCAAAGTCATTACACATTAGAAATCTAAGTTGAAAAAACAATCTAGGGAACATGTATTTATAGCATGAATTTTCTAAACAAACCACATGCATTTCATCAATTTCAACAATTTCATTGAAATCAAATGTAACAAAATTTGATACCCTCACATAGATTGTACTCTATGCACTCAAGGTGTTTGGGGATTCCATTTTAGCACTCAAATCAAACATAATATATCATTACCATATGCTTGCTCATATATCATATCTCTACCACTAAATAAATATGAATTTGTTACAAAAATCAAAGGCTCTTTACAAGGGTTGTAATGGGTTTTAGGTAAAGGTAGGGAAAATGAAGAAAAATTTAAGGTATAAAAATCAATAAATGAGTGAACTTTCTTGCATGACTCACCAAACAACATAAATAACACATTGGAACAACTTTATTCCAAGCAACATTCATCCTTTTTTTGCAATTACATAACATAATTGAACTTTTTGTATACAATTGAGAACACTTCATTTGTCCAATCTTCATATTCGTAGGGGATAAATTACACTACCTTTATTTTTCAAAATTTCATTTTTCTCCAATTTTTTTCTTTATTTTTCTAACTTGCATCCGTTAAAGTGTTTATCATGCAATTCATTCCCACATATTTCTGACAACGAGTTCAACAATGGTAAACAAAGACAAAAGGTTTAAGCCTAAACAATAAGGTTAAAACAAAGAAAAGTATAGGCTCAATGTTGGTTAATCCTAAATAACCTTATCATTTTAATGCATGAATTCATAAATGTGATATCAATATGCATAACAGAGCAAGTTTTAGAATAAACACACCATGTTTGACAACACTCAACAAAGAAAATGAGAGTAAGAAAAAGAGAATGCTCTTAGGTTTAAATACTCACACAAGTGTTTAAACGTATAAACTCTTGCACATTCTCATTCAAATCAATCCTTAAAATCAATGAGATGCTCAAAACATTCAGAACAAAAGGTAATCATACTTATCTGTTGCATGCATTCCAGACTCAAACCACTAATGCATATTAACTCAAATTTATTTTAAAACAAGTATCAAGAGAGTCAGGAATTCCAAAGAAGACACTCAAAATGTCAAGCATACTTGAAAGAACTCTATAAAAAAACATTTTTTTTAGAAAATTGGAAATGAACATCTATACCTTCCTCATTAAAGCTCGAGAATCGCCCTTACACTTAAATCATACATTGTCCCCAATGTATGGAAAATATACTCACACTCACAAGAAGTAGAAAAAATATAAAAAGAAAGGAGGCAAAATAACTTCCTTGAAAAGCAAACATAAAGGATGAAACATCTATGGGGAAGAAGGGCATTTTTTCTTTTGATATGGTTGAAATTGTCAACATAAGTTGCAAATAAAAAAATTCTCCTTCTGATAGTGATGAGTACCTACAAATCATAGAAAGAGGTAATCAATAATAAGTCAAATGACACTCTCAAACTTAATTTTTGAAATTATTTAACAAATTATAGTGGTGAATAGAGCAGGTAAGGATTTAGAATAGACATATAATGAGCTCAAAAAGATAAAGCAATGTAATCCAATTAAAAATCAATCTATAGTGCTAGTCGCTTTCTTTATTCATATGACCACAAACCACTATAATTCTAATATCCAAGTAAAGATTGAAAAAGAATTTGAAAGATTAATGAGTTAACAGAAGTCAACACATCAAAGCACCAAGAAAAAGTGTGAAAGTTTGGTTGAAATAAAACAAAATGAGATTAGGAAAAAGGAAAAAAAAATTGAATTGAAACAAAATTTCCATCACATGATAACATGGTGCACTACATGCTATTATATGAGAATTGAAAAATAGAAAACATTACAATGAAAATGCACAAAACCATACCATAGCTAGCCATACTACTACATGCTTTCTTTTAAAATCACATTTTCATTGAACTTCACACACTGCAAATCACTATCGTTTGAATTCTTCTCACCTAGTTTACAATTATTTAACACATTTATTTCAACCAATTCTTCTAAAACTATAAGATCATAATAATAGAACTCATCAACCCATTCAAAAAATCTACAAGTAAGCTCTTAGCCAAACACAAAAAGAAAATTTAAAACCAAAAAGACAAGAAAAAAAATAGTGAAATATATGACAATTGGGCAAAATAATCTTATGCATAGGGCGTGGGCATGCTTTATAAAAGAAAATCTTCTATCTAATAATGTAAAAGTTAAGTCTTTGAAATAGAAGACTACTTTTCTTAAGGCGTGGGCCGCTTTATAAAAGAAACTAATTTGGTCAAAAACAAAAATTACTTATTTTACTTCACCAGATATTTAAACAAAAATACTAACTAAATTCAACTAATTACTAGAAAACAAAAATAAATCAATTCTTAGATTGCTTCTTATGCGGCTCAATTGTTTAGCATCATTATACTCGACATCCTTCCATTCTTTCTCAAATTGTTAAATCTTTGTTTGTTGCTTGGACCACACTGACATTTCCCTTATTGATTCTATACAGGCTATCACTAGTTTCACACTCATTTACAATTGTGCATTCAATACAATTTCATTCATATTCCCTTTTTCTTCAAAAATATCCTACATAATTGAATCAACAACACCAATAGAATAAACTGAATGAAACTCCATAGGATATTTTATGACATAAAAAATGTTAAATTTAACCATCTCTCTATCAAATTCTATGGAAAAGTATCCTTATCTATGTCTATCTTTGTTTTAACTGTTTTCATGAGTGGCCTTTCTTAATGAAATTAGGACTAAAGTTGATGCATTATATTTCTCCATTTTTAGGATGTAGAAATCCATTGGGAAAATAAGTTCATTAACCTGTACCAAAACATCCTCAACAACCCATTCTGAATAGGCATTAGAGCGATCAACAAGTTGAATCACTACCTTAATCTCTTTCAAAGGACCCAAATTCAAGATATTAAAAATTGAGTAATGCATGAAATTAATAGATACTCTTAGATCAAGCAAGGCATGCTCAATTTTCTTACTACCTATCACACAAGGGATTGTGAGACCTAAGTCCTTGCATTTTTTTAGTAGAGTTATTTTCAGCATAGTAGATATATTCTCCTCTACACTCATCCTTTCATCTCCTCTCAACTTCCTTTTATTTGTATACAACTTCTCAAAAAATTTGCATACCTTAGATCTTGCTTGATTGCATCTAAAAGTGGTATATTTGTTTTCACTTTTTGAAAGGTCTCCAAGATTTCTCTTTCTATCTCCCCCTCATTTGTTTCCACTAGCCTACTAGGAAAAGGTGGCAAAATTACATTAGAAGTGTTAGGCACAAAATAAGAAGATGTTACCTTAGTTGAAGTCCCAATGGAACTTCATGTTCATCATCTTTTTCCTTGTCATCTTTCACCTTCTCTAGTGAAATTGAACTTGATGAACTTATTTCCCACTTATTAACATTATAGCATTCACATCCTCCCTTGGATTCACCACTATTTGAGAAGATAGTTTTCCAAATTTCTGTGCTTCCAATTTGCTAGTGAAGATAGCTAACTGTGTAATTTGGTTCCTCAAGTTTTGAATACTAGCTCTTGTTTCTTGTATACTAGCTTTTGTCTCTTGTTGGAATTTTTGAGTGTTATTAGCAAGAGCTTTGATAATTTCCTCCAAGGATGTGCCTAAACTTGATTTTTGAATCGGAACTGGAGGTTATCTATTGTAAGATTATGGTGGGTATCCTTGCTATGCTCCATGGTTTCCATAGCTAAATTTTGGATGATCCCTCCATTCAGAATTGTATTTATTAGAATATGGTTCATATTTCTATTGAAATTGACCAAGAAACCCTCTTACAACATTAATATGTTGGTAAGAATCTTCTTGCAACGGTAGGACACATGTTTATAGGATGGCCAGACATCGAGCATAGTCCACAAACTCTGATTGTTTGTACATGGCCTGTAGCCAATTGACGATTCAAAACGATTAGATAAGAAATTTGATTCTTAAGGTCAAAAGTGTCTACCTTATTCACTCACTTGGGAATTCCATCAATCCTTGTCCTTAATTTCTGAGAGTTTTCTACCATATTGGAAATCAGTTGCTTAGTTTTTTTTGGTGCTTATTCACTAAGGTTCCTCCACTGACTGCATCTACCATACTTTTATCTATCGGTAATAATCCTTCGTAAAAATATTGGATTAGAAGTTTGTCGGGTATTTGAGGTGGGGACAGTTGTCACACAATTACTTGGATATTTCCAAATACTCATATAGGGTCTTTCTACTAAATTGCTTTATTCTACATATCTCATTTCTAATATTTGTAGCTCGGGAATATAATCTTTTCATTTCATCCCACGATGTGGTTAAACCGAAAGGAAGATAATAAAGTCGATCCTTTTCCTTATCTCCTAGAGAAAAAGGAAAAGCCCTCAATTTGATCTACTTTTTAGACACTCCCTATGATTTTATACTCAAATTGACAAGAAGGAACTCTTTTAAGTGCTTATGTGAGTCTTTACCAGCAAGATAACGAAAAGTTGGTAATAAGTGAATTAGACTAGATTTTAATTTGAAACCAATATTTAAAGTAGCAAATTGTATACAAACGAGTTATTGATTTAAATTAAGAGTAGCTAGCTCCAATGTTCTATTTTTCATCTCTTTTTTATTCTTGAAGTTCAACTATCTCACAATCCGTTGTATCCACTTCTACGTCCACCCATTATGATGAACCATCTTTTCTTTGCCTAGTCTTCTTTCTTAGTTGACATCCGTTCGTTTCAATCTCAAGATTGTATTTTAGTTCACCTTTCTGAGAAGTGATGAAATCCTAAGGGCCGAGACAACTACAACTCCACATGAAGCTGACCATGAAGCTAGGCGTCCACACTTAGATTCTTTACAAGGGATTGGTGGTCCTATTACAAGGTCAAGGATTAAGAGAATGCAAGCTGCCTTAATCTCTTTCGTAAATGAATCTATGGAATCCGAAACTATGGCAGCAAGGAAGACTTCTAATTCTAATCCATATGTCATTATACTTAGTGTTATGGAAGGTGAGCCAAGTGTGTAAATCAAAGAGGAAGATTCCAGCTAGCTAAGGCCAAATACATGAGTTTTAGGAAGTTTCAATTTAGCTCAACTTCAGCTCAATTCTATTCAGCACTTGGAGTGTAATTTTGGGAATTCCAATCCACAAATGGATTTCTAAATTCGGCCAACACACAAATCCATTCCATATTTGGAGAGCCAATTCAAGTAACATTCGGCCAGCACACAAATTGATGAAAATCTAAGAGCCAAGGATGGAACAATCAACAATCTAGCCAAGACAACTAAACCAAATTCAAGAGAGACAAATCTAAGAGTACAAGTTGGATGTTTAGTTGAGAATTCGCCTATAAAGAAACGTCCACACCTTGATCCGTTACAAGATATTAGAAGGCCTATAATTAGGTCACAAATTAAGATAATTAAAGCTTCCTTAGCATCTCTTATAATTGAGTTAAGTGAAGCTCAAGAAACTAAGGTAGTAAGGAAAGCAAGGAAGGCTTCCAGTCTTAGTTCGTCTTATGTCATTCTAGTCATCAATGAAGACTCGAGAATGAAGGATTGAGTGTGGTTGATTTTCATTTGTGTAGTCAAGATCCTTAGGCCACTTCTCATCACAATCCAAGTTTGAATTTAGAGGGTTCTAATTTAGAAGAATGAAATTCCCTTCAATCACCACATAAGCAAATCCGAACCACACTTGGATTCAGCATTTGGCCTTGGAAGGTTCTAGCATTAGGCCAATTTTAGGAAGCTCAAATGAACATTTTTGGCAGCCTAATTCTAGCTCAATTCAGCTCAAATCCATTCAGCACTTGGACTTATGGTTTAGGCAATTTCATTTAGTACTTGGATGTTGATTTAGGAAGCTCAATTCAGCTCAATTCTATTCAGCACTTGGAGTTGTAATTCTGGGAATTCCAGTCCACAAATGGATTTCTAAATTCGACCAAGCTTCCAAAATTCAATTTAAGATTGGAAAAAGGACAAGGCTTAACGACAACACAAGTTCGGCCAGCACACAAATCCAAATCAGCCTTGGATTAGTTTTAGTTGTAGGCAATTATTTTGTTCTATTTCCTTTTCTTAGATTAGAATACTTTTAGTAAGTATTTATTTAGTTAGTTTCCTAGAAAGCTAATCCAACTAGGGAATGGCTTTTTTAATTCTTACACATTGTAAACTATAAATAGAGGCCATTCAACCCCAAGGAAAGACAGACTTTGATCAATTACAAATTTGAGAGCTTTTAGCTTTTCTTTGAGTTTTAGTTTAGAACTTGTTTTGAGTCTTTGAGGATATCCTTTTAGGTTCATGTTTAAGCTATTTTGTTGAGTTTCTTTGCTTCAATAATCTGAGTGTGCCGGTTGGTTCCAAGGATAGTTAAAGTTTACATCTTTGGTCTTTGATAATTCCATTGGGTGTCAAGTGGACAAAAATAAGGTTCCAAAGATAGTTAAAGTTCACATCTTGGGTTTTTTATAATTCCATTAGGGGTCTTGCTAAAGGAAGACTAGTTCAACCTAGAGGACAATACTAGAACCAATACTCTGGTATAGGTTCAAACTCTTATTCTTTGGTTTAAGATTCGTATCACAAATCTAAGTCACACTTGGACTTTAGTTTAGGGAATGTTTAGTTTATAGTTTAGGCAATACTTTTCATCTTTGTCTTAGAATAGGATTTTAGTAATAGTTCCTTAAAGTAGTTTCCTAAAAAGCTAATCCTTCTAGGAGATGGCTTTCTTAAATCTTACACATTATAATATATAAATAGAGGCCATTTAGCCACAATAAAATTCAGACTTTTATCAATTACAAACTTGAGAGCTTTTAGCTTTTCTTTGAGTTCTATTTAGAACTTGTTTTGAGTCTTTGAGAATAGTCTCTTAGGTTCATGTTTAAGCTATTTTGTTGAGTTTCTTTCCCTCAACAATCTGAGTGTGCCAGTTGGTTTCAAGGATAGTCAAAGTTCACATCTTGGGTCTTTGATAATTCCATTGGGTGTCAAGTGGACAAAAGTAAGGTTCTAAGGATAGTCAAAGTTTACATCTTGGGTCTTTGATAATTCCGTTGGGTGTCTTGCTAAAGGAAAACTAGTTCAACCTAGAGGATGATACTAGGACAAACACTCTGGTATAGGTTCGAATTCTTATTCTTTGATTTAAGATTCGTATAAATTTTGTATCAAAGTTGCCTTTGGATTGCTCCTTGAAGTTTTTTATATCTTTTTGTATATATTTGTTTTCTTTCCAACTTATAGCTCTTGTGTGCTGTAAGTATTGAATTGTTGGCAGGTTTGTCGAAACCTCCAAAATTAATTACTGATCCTCTAATTATTTGTAGCAAAAAGTGGACCAGGTTGATCCCACAGAGAAAGCTGTAAAGCTCTTAGTCACGTAAAAGAAAAAGGTGTTTGAAATTGTTTACTAGCTAGGGAAATTAAAATAAGGGAAATAGACTAACTTAATTAACAACAAAATAAATGACGGACTATAACACTCTTACCAAAGCTCTGACCCAGGGAATGCGATTTCTGTCAATGTTCCTCGATCATTGGTTTCATACAAGATTCTCATTAATTTAAATATTTAACCAAAAATCCACTAGAAAGCTAGAAGATTTCGTGTTTTCCGAATTTATCTATTTGAACCCAGCATCCAAACAAACCTAACTCTCAACCAACTGGGCACGATAGCGTTCCATATTGAATTGAAAGCAGCATTAAGCCGGAGAAAACGGTTAAATCAAATCCAAACAACTGAGATAGCTACAGTTCTCTAGATTTGGTTCATTAATTCTTCCTTAACTAAACTACACGATCGCTCTCACTCTACACATGCAGATTAGTCTCGGTGCTCTTGGTTACAATGATTCTAAACAATTACAGTTTAGATCATATGTAAAGCAATTGAAGAATTAGAACTAGTTGAGTCGTCAATTCAAATAATCCTAATTGTTCATATCAATTCAATCAAAATCAACAAACATCCAAACATAACAAGAAATTAATTAAACCATAACCTCACGAAGAAAACATTGACTTCCATCCCCTGGATCAGAAACAATTGTTTAGCCACTCATGGTGGTGTTGAACATCCTTCAATTGAAAAGAAAAGAAGAAAACCAACGTTTGTTCTTTTTGGAGTAGTGGGCCATGTTCTTCCCTTCCTTCCTTTTATTGATCGATTCTCCTCTTCTCTAGGTTTTATCCAAAGGAATCCAATTGGAAATAAAACTAACTTCCTAAAGTATAGGAATTCCCATAGGAGTAGGATTCCTAATCCTAATTTATTTCCTAAAAAGATAACAATATTAATAAATGTCTTGGTACTAATTTAAGATGAAAAGAAAAGGAAATTGAGAATATTAATTGCCAATTCTGAAATAGGTCTTGACTCCTTCCAAAAATAGACTGCAGAGCCTTCGAAGTAAAACGAGACCTCGCCTTAGTTGAAGTCCATTGCTGCCTTCTGCTTCCATGTCCACAAATGATTAGGCGAGACCACGTCCTATTGAGAGGGCATTGCTGATTTTTTTCTTCCATTCAACTCCTTCCAACTTTTATGTTCTCCAATCCACTTGTAAGCAAAATTCCACCAATTATGGCTTGTAACTCCTTGCATTACAATTTTAGCAAATAAACATCAATTAGTTCAAATTCGGCCAAAGATAAAGTGATAATTAACATCAAAAATAGGCACATTTATCACTTTATCACACCCCCACACCAAGATTCTGCTTGCCCTCAAGCAGTTAAAAGAGAGACTTTTAAACAAAACATTCACCCACACCAGTTTTCAAAACATTTAACAAAACATCAAATGGTATGCACAACTACGTCAAATCAAACACCCTCAAAATAGCAAGCATGTCGCAGCACCCCTGCATCCGAACAAGTTATACTTCCCAACAATCCTTCCAGAATCAAAGAATAACCATGATTCAATCATTGTCTCACGGTACCACTCAAAGCACTCAAAGTGTATAGGGACATTATAAAGCACTCAAAACAACACAATAGCTTGACATCACCATAGGCTTGCAAATATATCACATCTCCACCATCAAGTATGAATTCAATACAATAATCAAAGGGTCTTTTCAAGGTTGTAATGGGGCTAGGGTCAAGGTGTGATAAAAGGAATTTTAGGGTTAAAAACATTAAAGAGAATGTAATGACTAGTGGCAAAACTTGAAACTTCACCCACTTTCGATGCAACTTTCACTTGCTACATATGCCCAAAAACTTCCCAACACAATTACAATACAACTCAGTAATCAAATTCCACCTCTTCTTTTTTTTCTCTTCCTCTTTTTTTTTCTTTCTTTTTTTTTTCTTTTTTATTTATTTATTTATTTTTTGAACATTCTTGAGGTGTTTTTTTTTTTTTCCTTCTTTCACGAAGAAATTATTCTTCAGCGACAACGATATTCAATACAAGGCATATCAAAACAATAACCATGCACCCCTCAAACGTGCAACAAAGAAGACATATATTGCTCAACTTGATGCCACCAATCACCACACCCCTTCAATGTATAGGGTCCAAGAAAGGTAAAAAATAAAAGGTTCAAGGTTAATATGTATTGGTTAAAAATCAAAGAAAAGTCAAGGCTCGAAATGATTCACTAAGGGTTAATTCACAATGGTAGGCTTTTTACTAGGTTATATTAAAAAGGGTAGAACCTAAGTGCCCTTCTCATTTTATTGCACAAATCCAAAGATGATTTTGACATGCATAACAAAGCAAGTTCTAGCTTAATCAAACCATGTGTGTATCACTCATCAAAGAAATTCGAGCACAAAAGAATGGATTGCTCATTATAGGCTCAAAACTCACAATAAGCAAGTTTAGATCGAATCATGCTATTGATCATCCAGATTAATTGTCAAGAAAGTGGTCACCCACCAAGCAACAAGAGTAACTGCTAATGCTTGAATTTTTGGGTAATTCAATTCAACTTCATAATGCATACCACACACAAAAACAGAAAACAACTTTTTAAAAAAAAACAAGTAGAAAGCGAACAAAGAAATTTTTTTTTTTCAATGTTTTATGCAACAAAAACACACAAAATACACTTAAACACACAAAATATATTCGAAACTTCCTCCCCCACACCAAAATCATACATTGTCCCCAATGTATGCACACAAAAGACAAGAAATAAATAACATAAAACACAAAAACTTCCCTGAAAAACTACGTGTTAGGAGGGAAAGGTGGGATGAATCTATTGTGTTGGAAGAATGCATCTAAATTTGCCTTCATTTGATTAACGGTGTCGGTTAGAGCGGAGAGTTGCATTCTCACTGCTACAAGTTGGTCCGCGTCATTCGTGGAAGGAGACAACGGTATTGAACGGAAAGGAACGTTATCAGGGGATGTATCTGGCTCGTCATCGCTGAGTTGAACATTGGAGCGTGCCGTCGTCTTGTTGGAAGGAGGAGGATGAGATCTGGAAAAAATGATAAACGCCTTGCACCTTGGAGATCAACCCCATATCTGTTAAACAAGCTATATCCAAATGAACCATCTCACAAGCAATTTGGAGGTTAGTATTGGAAATGTCAATTAAACCATTATGTACGGCCAATCTGGTAATCAAGAAACCAAGAATCAAAGGTCTATTCCGGGTTATCACGTCCTGAAATTGGTTAGCGAGCCACCAACCCAAGTTAACCTTTTTGCCTTCGTGCATGCACCATAGAAAATAAAACTCGGTTTTAGACAAAAGGTTAGCCCGTTTTTGACGACCTGAAAACGTATATGCCAGAAATCTATGCACATATTTCAAAACAGGGTCGCTCAAAAAATTAACCAAAGAGTGACTCGGATGATAGAAAGCAGACTTGGAGTTACACCATTGCCTATAAAGGGTAATTGGATTAAAATCAGGACTAAAATCACATAAGCTGCTCAAATATTCATCAGTTTGAGTATATTCAGATGAAACAAACCCAAATGCCACATTAAAGCCAGTTAAAGACAGCTTAAATTCTTTACCCATCAACCTAAAACGAATTACACTAGGAGATGACAAAGTGGATGCCTTAACTTTATCATAAGAAAATGTAGCATAAAACTCACGGCATAATTCAATATAAGTAGGAAAATTGATAGCAAAGTATGGTTCCCAACCTATATTGGCAATTAAATTAAAGACCGCATCTTTGATACCCAATTTCTCCATAGTCGGAATATGTAAACCTCTACACGGGACAATGGGCATAGAAGAAACGACTTTATACCTTCCTTTAGCAGCCTTCCCTGTAAATTTAAGAAAACCCTTCAAATCTGATTCCGACGGAGGAAGCGTGGCTTTGCCATGTCCAAGGCAGTTGCGTTTTCTAGCAGATGAAGACTCCCCTTCCATGGCAGATTCTGCGTAATAGCGGCTGAGCAGCGGTGGGAGATGGCAGCAGACCGGAAGAAAAGCTTCGGACGGCGGTTGTGGATGGCTTCGTGGTCGGCGGCTTTGCGAGTAGCGGTGGCGAATCTTGGTGGAGGCCAACGGCCTGCAGATTTTATGGAAGTGGTTGGTCAAGACTAGTGTGGTGAAGGGTTATTAGAATTTGGGGGAAAGAAGGAGTTTAATTTAAGTGGGTTGTACGTGTGCTGAAATCTCAAAGGCCAGAGGTGCCATGAGGGTTAAGCGAGGTCTCGCCCTAACTGCACTTCATCTCTGAAATCACGCAAAAGAAAATTGAGTAAAAGGCTTACTAATTTCCTTTCTTCTTCTGTTTGCATTAGTGAATGAGCGAGGTCTCGCCTTAACGCACCTTCAAGTCTGTAAATCACACCAAAACAACAATAAAAAAAAGTAAAAGTAAAGCAAAGTTCCCCCTTCTTTTTTATATATCTCCCCTTTTTTTTTCTCTCAAATATTGTAAACCTAATTAAAAACAAGAAAAATCAAACAAAATAAAAATTGGGTTGCCTCCCAATAAGCGCAAGTATTTAACGTCGTATGCCCGACGACCAGTTTTTCATTCAATCTTCGAAGTAATTAGGCACCGTCAATTGAGTGCCCTCCGTCGTGGATGCATCAATACCTGGCATGAGTTTCAAACGAGAATTATAAAGCAAAACTTTTTGACCAAATTCAAATTGCTTCCGCAAGATCATTCTGTCATGAAACAACTTGGTCTTCTCCTTGTAAGCTTCTCTGACTGGTTTGACATTATCCTCTAGATGAATCCTATGCATAAAATTTGATGGACTGATTCCTTTGATATCTGCCAAAGTCCACCCAATTGCCGTTTTATGCCTCTTCAAAACGTGAATCAACCTTGCTTCTTGCTCTTTAGTTAAGCCTCTTGCAATAATAACTGGCAAGGTCTCCTCATTACCTAAGTAAACATACTTAAGATGGCTTGGCAAGGGTTTCAACTCCAATTTAGGTGCCTGCAAAACAGAAGGTATTATTGACTTATAAAAACTTGAACTCTCACTATTCAATTTAATAGATCTACTTGGCATTTCAAAATGAGAGTCTTGAACGTCCTTCTTTTCTTCACTATTATTCTCCAAATGCTTATTTAATTCTAAATCAGCATCTTCATTTTCTTCTTCAAAGAATTCCTGCACAACTGTCTCTACTACATCAATTGAACACAGTGAGTGAGATTCAGCAGGAAATTTCATGGAATCAAAAATATTGAATTTAACTACATCTCCATCAAATTTAACTGAAATAGTGCACTCATCCAAATCTATATTCGTCTTGGCTGTCATCATAAACGGTCTCCCAAATGTAAGGGTTCTTTGAATCATGCACATCATCGTCGTCATCCTCAGTCTTCATTATAAAGAAGTCTGCTGGAAAAATCAACTTATTAACCTGCACCAAGACGTCCTCCACAACTCCCATAGGATGAGTTTTAGATCTATCAGCCAATTTAATAACTACTCCAGTTCCCTTCATAGGACCCAAATTCAACTTGCAATAAACAGAATAAGGCATGACATTTATTGATGCTCCTAAATCGAGCATAGCACGTTCAATTCTCCTATTGCCAATTACACATGGTATTGAAATCATACCTGGGTCACCACATTTTTCTGGCATTTTCCTCAAAATTATTGCAGATGCAGTTTCTCCCATGCTAACTACCTCATCACCCTTCAACTTCTTCTTATTGGTGCACAGCTCTTTTAGAAATTTCGCATACCTTGGTATTTGCTTAATGGCTTCCAACAGGGGTATGTTGATCTCCACCTTTCTAAATGTCTCCAAGATCTCTTGGTCGTATCCTTCTTTTTTATTCTTCGCCAATCTACTAGGGAAAGGTGCAACAATAACGTTAGTAGTATTAGGTAATGAAGAATCACCCTTTACCTCACTGTTTGCTTTTGCACTTTCTTCTTTTTCCTCACTTTCATCCTTCCTTTGAGCCCCTTCATTGCTGGATTTACTTTCTTGCAACTCCTTGCCACTCCTTAGAGTAATAGCACTTACGTTCTCTTTCGGATTGACCACAGCCTGAGAAGGTAGTTTTCCTGAATTCTGAGACTCCAGTTTACCCATACTTGTGGCTAGTTGGCTCAATTGATTCTCTAGATTTCTAATACTCGCCCTTGTCTCCTGTTGAAATTGCTGAGTATTAGTTGCGAGGGCCTTAACTATGTCATCTAAGGACATACCTGAATTTGGAGGTGTGGCTTGTGCTGGTGGTGGAGGTCTGAATTGGACTTGAGGTTGATATCTTTGCTGGCCTCCTTGATTTCCGTAGCTGAAATTGGGATGGTCCTTCCAACCAGGATTGTATGAGTTGGAAAATGGATCATACCTCCTTTGAGGCTGATTAGGATATCCACCAACTGCATTAGCTTGTTGAACTTGCCCCTCTTGCAGTGTTGGACACATGTCTGTAGGATGCCCAGGCGTTGAACAAATTCCGCATACTCTAGCATTTTGCATTTGACCTACAGCAACCTGACGAAGCAAAGTAGTTAAGTCAGAAATTTGATTTTCTAAATTGGAAGAGTTTACCTCATTAATCCTCCTGGTGGTTCTGTCTAGCCTTGTACCAAACTGTTGAGAATTCTCAGCCATGTTAGAAATCAACTGCCTTGCTGCCGCAGGGGTTTTATTAACTAATGCTCCTCCACTAGCTGCGTCTATCATACTTCTGTCCATGGGCAATAATCCCTCATAGAAATCGAATCAATATTTGCTCAGAATTTGATGGTGTGGACAACTAGCACATAGATGCTTGAAGCGCTCCCAATATTCATGTAAGATCTCACCATCAAATTGTCTAAT
This sequence comes from Gynochthodes officinalis, assembly GCA_020080225.1. Taxonomy (NCBI): domain Eukaryota; kingdom Viridiplantae; phylum Streptophyta; class Magnoliopsida; order Gentianales; family Rubiaceae; genus Gynochthodes; species Gynochthodes officinalis. The sequence goes on along the minus strand of CM034618.1, from coordinate 3,406,787 downwards.
GCCACATATATCCTTCCTGATATTGGCAGCTCTTGAGGCGGGAAAGAATTTTTCTAAAAATAACCGCTTTACCTCATCCCATGTATTAATTGATCCTTCAGGAAGATCATAGAGCCAATCCTTTGCTTTGTCTCCCAAGGAAAACGGAAAAGCTCTTAATTTTACTTGTTCTTCACTGACATTCTGTGGCCTTAAAGTGGAGCAAACCACGTGAAACTCTCTCAGGTGTTTGTGAGGATCCTCACCTGCAAGACCACGAAAAATAGGGAGTAAGTGTATCAGTCCAGATTTTAATTCAAAATCGGCCTCCAAGTTTGGATAAGTAATGCATAATGGTTGCTGGTTAATGTGAGGAGCAGCTAGCTCTTTCAAGGTTGGATCTCTGGCAGCCATGAGGATTTCAATGTCACTTCCCTCGTCAACAAATGGAGATTCTTCAACCAGTAAATCGGTTGGCAAGGTCTCTAACTTAGTGATGGATGCTGCTTCTTGTTTAGTCTTTTTTCTCAACTCCCGTGCTAACTTCTCAATTTCTGGAATGTATTCTAACTCTTCTTCTTTCTGAGAAGCACGAGTTAACATCAATGAAAACAAAAAAAAAACAAAGAGTAGTGACTTTGAGAACTTTCACAAGTTTCCCCGGCAACGGCGCCAAAATTTGGCAGGTTTGTCGAAACCTCCAAAATTAATTACTGATCCTCTAATTATTTGTAGCAAAAAGTGGACCAGGTCGATCCCATAGAGAAAGCTGTAAAGCTCTTAGTCACGTAAAAGAAAAAGGTGTTTGAAATTGTTTACTAGCTAGGGAAATTAAAATAAGGGAAATAGACTAACTTAATTAACAACAAAATAAATGACGGACTATAACACTCTTACCAAAGCTCTGACCCAGGGAATGCGATTTCTGTCAATGTTCCTCGATCATTGGTTTCATACAAGATTCTCATTAATTTAAATATTTAACCAAAAATCCACTAGAAAGCTAGAAGATTTCGTGTTTTCCGAATTTATCTATTTGAACCCAAAGATTCCAAACAAACCTAACTCTCAACCAATGAGCACGATAGCGTTCCATATTGAATTGAAAGCAGCATTAAGCCGGAGAAAACGGTTAAATCAAATCCAAACAACTGAGATAGCTACAGTTCTCTAGATTTGGTTCATTAATTCTTCCTTAACTAAACTACACGATCGCTCTCACTCTACACATGCAGATTAGTCTCGGTGCTCTTGGTTACAATGATTCTAAACAATTACGGATTTAGATCATATGTAAAGCAATTGAAGAATTAGAACTAGTTGAGTCGTCAATTCAAATAATCCTAATTGTTCATATCAATTCAATCAAAATCAACAAACATCCAAACATAACAAGAAATTAATTAAACCATAACCTCACGAAGAAAACATTGACTTCCATCCCCTGGATCAGAAACAATTGTTTAGCCACTCATGGTGGTGTTGAACATCCTTCAATTGAAAAGAAAAGAAGAAAACCAACGTTTGTTCTTTTTGGAGTAGTGGACGGCGGCTGTTCTTCTCTTCCTTCCTTTTATTGATCGATTCTCCTCTTCTCTAGGTTTTATCCAAAGGAATCCAATTGGAAATAAAACTAACTTCCTAAAGTATAGGAATTCCCATAGGAGTAGGATTCCTAATCCTAATTTATTTCCTAAAAAGATAACAATATTAATAAATGTCTTGGTACTAATTTAAGATGAAAAGAAAAGGAAAATTGAGAATATTAATTGCCAATTATGAAATAAGTCTTGACTCCTTCCAAAAATAGACTGCAGAGCCTTCGAAGTAAGACGAGACCTCGCCTTAGTTGAAATCCATTGCTGCCTTCTGCTTCCATGTGCACAAATGATTAGGCGAGACCACGTCCTATTGAGAGGGCATTGCTGATTTTTTTCTTCCATTCAACTCCTTCCAACTTTTATGTTCTCCAATCCACTTGTAAGCAAAATTCCACCAATTATGGCTTGTAACTCCTTGCATTACAATTTTAGCAAATAAACATCAATTAGTTCAAAGTCGGCCAAAGATAAAGTGATAATTAACATCAAAAATAGGCACATTTAATTGTTCTTTTGAATACTTGTCCAAATTTTTCTTAATTCTGTGCTTAAAAACTAAAAGAAAAGTTCCACCTGAATTGTAAATTCTTGCCCAGAATTTTGTCTCAGTTTTCATCATCCATGTTGTGCCTGTTTCTTTGATTCTTTTTGCGTTTGTTTTGTATATCTGAGTCTTATTTCTGTCCATAATCTCTTCGTGATTATCTTCTTAATTCTGTGTTGAAAACCAAACACAAAGAAGTTCCAAACGATTGTGAAAATTTCAGTCCCGTTACTGTCCAGTTTTCCCGTGTTTCCGTCTTTGAATTTTCTTCGCATCTTTCTTGTTTTAAACCCTGGTTTTGATGCTATATTGCCCTAAGAATATTGCTTGATAAAGGAGACCTTGAATTGTGATTAAGCTATCGAATTTGTGATCAAATTGTTGGAGAAAGATTGAAACTTGTGAAGAAAGAAAAGTTCAGCCAAAAGCCTGACTTTTCTGTTTTGATTTCTTGGTTCAAATTTTGCCCAGATTTTTGCATTGATTTTTGTGTGAATATTACATGAGTAAGAAGGCTTCGTATTCTTGAATTTTCTATCAAAGTTTGCAGAAGAAAAAACCAATCAGCAATTCTTTCTAGAAAGAGAATTGAGAGCAGCAAAACCCCAATTTTTCTGAATTCTGCCCAAACCCTCTTGATCATTGATCAGGTTATTTTGTGATTATTTTCTGATTACAAGGGCTTCAATTTTTTTTCCAAAAGTGTGTTTCAAAGTTATAAAACCCCAGCCAAAATTTAGCAACTCCCTGTGAAAGAAAAACAGTCCAGAAAAGCTGGAAAATCTGAATTCCTGAAAACCGAATTTCCTGATTTGTTCTAAGCTTCGGTTTGCATCAATTCTTGATTAAAAGGCTACAAATTTTTGTTGGATTACACTGTCAAGATGGTGGTCTAAGAAGTGACATTGGTTGCTGAAGTTTTTAGAAACAATTGGTGAAAGAAACCTCTGAAACCCGCACCTATCTATGATCACATGTTCCAGATTCTGCCGTCCTGAGTTGGATCTGTTTTCATGAATATTTCTTGACCAAAAAGGCCTTGTTGTATTGTACTATCAAGATTGTGCTAAGGTCGTGGTATTAGCTGCTGGAATTATTAGAATTTTTTTGAAGAAGATTCTCTCTGAAACCTGTAGCTGAAAGAACTCAGAAAAAAAAACCAAGATTTAATACTATAGTTTCTGCCCAGTTTGGTTTATTCTGTTCATGAAATTAGCTGCTGGAATTTTTTGGCAACCCGTTGCTGAAGAATTGTTGCCAAAAACCGAAGACACATCCTGATTGGAATTGGTTTTGTCAAGAACTTGAGTTGTTGTTTGAATTTGGTTTGGTATATTGAGAAAGACACAATCATATTCACCAAGTTTACTTCATCATAAGCACATAAAGAACCATCTTTTGCATATTCTTTTCGGCCAAAATTCAGTTTTTCCCGTTCTTTGAAAATTTCAGCCGAAAGTGTTTTTGTTTAAATTCCTTGTTTTCATTGTTTGATCTCATAACTGGTCTTGTTGTTCTCAGAACTTTGTCTTCATTCTTTTGTCTTTCTTGACCTCTAAATCATTTATTCTTGCTTTAATTTGAATTTGAGTGTCTAATTCTTTGAGATTTTTAAAACTTGTTTGGATTAGAACTTTTAGAAAGGCAATTGAATGTGAGTGAACCTACTTAACAACCCCATCACTATAACAAGAGAGATAAGCCTTATATTGGTGAGAGTATCATACATTGGGCAATTAATTAGAGGGAAGTGAGGTAGAAAATCTTTATTACTAATATTGCTTATGTAGAGATGGCCTCAAATCCAAAAAGAGCAAGACAAAGACATAAAGGAGTGCTTTAAGAGCTTAGCTTCGGTTCTAGAAGTAGTCGAAAGAAGATTTGACCAAATGGAAGGCACAATGGATCAAGTTGCATCCGTAAAGAAAGCATCCAAGCCAGCAAATGGGAAGAAGTTTACACCACAGACTTCTTCAAAGGTAAGTAACCCTAAACCTTCGTCCAGTTCAAGTAGTTCTAACATTAGTTCTTCTATCCAATGTTTTAGGTTCTTAGGTCGAGGACATGTGACTTTTCAATGTCCAAACTCTCGAACCATGACTATCTTAGATGATGGAATCTATAAAAGTGAGAGTAAGATGGCCGCAAGTAATGTTATTAAACATTAGGAGCATGAAGAGGATCAAACAATTGGAGAATGTTTGGTTACACTGAGAGCTTTGAGTGCTCCACCCGAGGAAGACATCGAGGATTAATGGATAAATCTTTTCCACTCTAAATGTTTAATTAAGGAACAAATTTTTGTGTTGATTATTGATGAAGGATCTTGTACTAACCTTGCTTCTACTTACCTTGTAGATAAATTGAAGCTCAAATGTTCATTGCATCCAAAACCATACAAATTACAATGGATGAATCAAAGTGGATCACTTCAAGTCACAAAGCAAACTTTGGTAAGTTTTCGAATTGGAAATTTTATTGACCAAGTTCTTTGTGATGTTGTTCCTATGCAGGCTTCTCACCTACTATTAGGATGACTTTGGGAGAATGATTGTAATGCAATTCATTCCGGGAAAACTAATAAGTATCATCTTAATAAGGATAGAAAGCCTTCATACTAGTGCCATTGCCACTTTCGGAAATTAGTAAGTTTCATCAACAACAAAGGGTGAAGCACATGGAGTGAAAAGAGGAACAAAAAAAGGTTGAAAAAGGTCCAAATTTTGCTCAAACCATGAGTAAACAAATTTCTCCAACTTCTAAAGGTAAAGCTTCGGTTCTCATGAGTGAAACCGAAGATGTACAACCATCCATTGAAAATTTTAAAGGTAGTTTCTATACTTGCATGAATGATGTTGATAGAAATTTAAATACAAGTGAAAATTTTGTGCTAAATAGTTTTCAAAAAGTTTTATTTACTACTAATGAAGGACTATTAAGTGGCTTGCCTTTGTAAGTCAAAATTGTTTTGTAGGAAGATGAAGATGATTTTCAGAAGGACTACCACCTTTAAGGAGAATTGAGCATTAAATTGACTTCATTCCTAGCGTAGTAATTCCCAACCGAGCCAACCCTAAAGAGACCAAAGAGCTCCAACAGCAAGTTGAGGAATTGCTAGATAAAGGTCATGAACAAGAAAGTCTTAGTCCATGCGTAGTTCTAGTCAACCTTGTTCCAAATAAGGAAGGTACGTGGAGAATGTGTACAGTTATGTATAGACATCCAATACCTCGCTTTGATGACATGTTTGAAGAGTTGCATGGGTCTAAAATTTGAACTAAAATTGATCTTAAGAGTAAATATCATCAAGTATGTATTAACAATGGAGATGAATGAAAAAACCATTTTCAAAACTAAGTTTGATTTGTATGAATGGTTAGTCATACCTTTTGGATTAACTAATGCACTTAGCACATTCACACGGCTCATGAATCATGTACTTAGGCAGTTTATTGGAAAATTTGTTATGTATTTTAATGACATTCTCATTTATAGCAAGAGTTTAGTAGAGCATGTGAAGCATATTAAATTTTTTTCTAAGTATCTTATGTAAAATGAGGATGTTTAGTTTTAAACCACTAACCTCTCTTGACTTAGTGCTATTGCCTAGCAATGAGTAAATGAATTTTAATGGTGTAGCAAATGCTAAGTTTGTTCAAGACTTGCATGAGAAAGTACACCTTTATAGCTTTAAGAAGAATGAACGTCATGCTCAAGTTGCCAATAGAGGGAGAAAGCAAGTAAGGACTAAACTTCATCCTCGAAGAGATGGTCATTTCCAAGCTATTGCTTGTATAGGCGAGAATGCATGGCAACTTGTCCTTCCAAGTAATTATGGAGGTAGTGCTGCATTTAATGTTTCGGACCTTTCATTATTTGAAATGGATGACAAGTTTGTGGACTCGAGGGTGAGCCCTTTCAAAGAAAGAAGGACTGATGAAATCCTAAGGGCCAAGACAACTACAACTCCACATGAAGCCAACCATGAAGCTAGGCGTCTACACTTAGATTCTTTACAAGGGATTAGTGGTCCTATTACAAGGTCAAGGACTAAGAGAATGCAAGCTGCCTTAATCTCTTTCATAAATGAATCCATGGAATCTGAAGCTAAGGCAGCAAGGAAGACTTCCAATTCTAGTCCATATGTCGTTATACTTAGTGTTATGGAAGGTGAGCCAAGTGTGTAAATCAAAGAGGAAGATTCCAGCTAGCTAAGGCCGAAGACATGAGTTTTAGGAAGCTTTAATTCAGCTCTAGCTAGCTAAGGCCAAAGACATGAGTTTTAGGATGTTTCAATTCAGCTCAATTCCATTCAGCATTGGGAGTGTAATTTTGGGAATTCCAATCTATAAATGGATTTCTAAATTCGGCTAGCACACAAATCCATTCCACATTTGGAGAGCCAATTCAAGTAACATTTGGCTAGCACACAAATCCAAGTCACACTTGGACTTTAGTTTAGGGAATGTTTAGTTTATAGTTTAGGCAATACTTTTCATCTTTGTCTTAAAATAGGAGTTTTTAGTAATAATTCCTTAAAGTAGTTTCCTAAAAAGCTAATCCTTCTAGAAGATGGCTTTCTTAAATCTAACATATTGTAATATATAAATAGAGGCCATTCAGCCACAATAAAATTTAGACTTTTATCAATTACAAACTTGAGAGCTTTTAGCTTTTCTTTGAGTTCTAGTTTAGAACTTGTTTTGAGTTTTTGAGGATAGCCTCTTAGGTTCATGTTTAAGCTATTTTGTTGAGTTTCTTTCCCTCAACAATCTAAGTGTGCTGGTTGGTTCCAAGGATAGTCAAAGTTCACATCTTGGATCTTTGATAATTCTATTGGGTGTCAAGAGGACAAAAGTAAGGTTCTAAGGATAGTCAAAGTTTACATCTTGGGTCTTTGATAATTTTGTTGGGTGTGTTGCTAAAGGAAGATTAGTTCAACCTAGAGGACAATACTAGGACCAACACTTTGGTATAGGTTCGAATTCTTATTCTTTGGTATAAAAAGACAAGAGACTATTAACAAAATTAAACATTCAAAACTAAGAAACTAAATAGTTCCCTGGCAATAGTGCCAAAATTTTGACGGTTTTGTTAAAACCCTCAAAATTAATCACTGGCATTTTAGTGACTATAAATGAATTTTGTAATAATAACAGACCATGTTGAATCCCAAGTGAATTAAAAATAGAGTTTCTTAGTTTAAAACAAGAAAAAGTAAAATTGGGGGATTTTGGAGTGAGTAACTACCTAACTAAATTCTAATAAACAATTAAAATAAATAATTAAATAGAAAAATAGAGAGGAAAACTTATACTACCAAGCTTCTAATCCAAGGGTATGATTTCATTCAATTATATCACTGATCATAGGTTATCAATATTCATCTTGCAAATTCAAATATTTAACTTGAAGACTTATATGGATAACCATAACAAATCTTCTATTTTCCTATAGTAAATGACCAAACTTATCATCCAAATTAAAACTTATCATTAATTGATTGGGCACGATAGTTTTCCATATCAAATTAATAATAGCATTAACATAGATGAAAATAGTTAAATTAAATAATCGAAATAATTGTAATTAATTAATCTTGTCTCATTAATTCTCCTAGGCCAAACATACATATTTTGATTATCAATCAAGTTGAACCTTAGGTTGTGGTGACGCTTCATTCATCGATCTCAATTTTGCCGATTCTAGCAGTTTTGCAAGCTAATTCTTAGGTCTTGTTTCGCTTATTGTGTATTGCCGGCTCCATATAGCCTTGAGGTGCGCATCGGTTGTGTATAAAATTATTTCTAAAATTGGAGTTGAAAGACTAAAAATCTACCTCATAAATGCATTAGTCCCTGCCAAGCAGCATTTACTCCTGGGAGATAGATTTTAGACAATATCGTAGTTGCTCATGAGTGTCTACACATTTTATACTCTAGGCATAAAGAAAAAAGGGATTTGTAGCACTGAAGTTAGATATGGTCAAGGCTTATGATAGAGTAGAGTGGAATTTCCTATGTAAGGTGTTTAGGAAAATAGGGTTTGCTGGAATATTTATATCTTGGATTAACTAATGCATTAGCTCCTCCACTTTCTCTATAAACATAAATGGGGAGAAATATGGATAGATCTAACCATCAAGGGGTTTGAGGCAGGGGGACCCAATGTCACTTTATTTGTTCTTAATCCTTTCTGAAGCCTTTTTGAATATGATTAGTCAAGCAAGTATGAGAGGTGAATATAGGGGGATGAGAGTGTTTAAGCAAGGACCACTAATTACTCACCTTTTATTTGCAAATGATTCTCTCTTATTTTGTGAAGCAGACATTGATCAAGCAATGAGGGTAAAGACATTGTTGGACAAGTTTAGCAGCTATTCAGGCCAGTTGGTCAACCTAGACAAGTCGTTAATTTTTTTTAGCAAGAACATAACAAAGGAGATCAAGGTGGCCATATGCCAAACTCTGGATGGGATCAATGAGTAGCAAAAGGCTAAGTATTTGGGATTGCCTATGCATATAGGGAGGTTTAAGAGAGAAGTGTTCACCTATGTGGTTGAAAGGGTGCAAAAAAGAATCAAAAGTTGGAAAAACAAGTTCCTTAGCTTAGCAGGGAAAACGGTCCTCATCAAAGCAATAATTGATGCTCTGCCAACGTATATAATGGCTTGCTTCAAATTTTTGAATAATGTCTATCAGGCAATTGTCAAGCACACAACAAATTTTTTGTGGGGGGAGGGGGGGGGGGGGAAAGAGAGGAAGGTATGCCAAGAATCCATTGGAAAGATTGGAGCGACTTGACCAAGCTCAAAGAAGAAGGGGGACTCAGCTTCAAGAATATACAAATGTTTAATGATGTATTAATAGTTAAACAACTTTGGAAACTGAATACTCAACTTAATCTGCTCATGAGTAAGGTGATAAGAGCCAAGCATTTTCCAATTGGGGGAGGGGGGAGGGGGGGATTTTGACAGCTCAAACTAAAGGCAACACATCATGGTTATGGAAGAGTTAGATGGGAGTTAGATACATCATCCATAAAGAAGCAAGATTCCAAGTGAGAGATGGGAGGTCTATCAGGATTTGGGATCATCCTTAGATACTGGGAAAGCAGGAAGGAAAACTCACCCTTTTACTTTATACTCAAGAACAAGTTACTTGGGTCAGTCAATTTATGAATCAGGAAGGGACAGAATGGAATAAGGAATTGATTGGGCAAATTTTCACCCAATTTGATGCTGAGGTCATCTTGACCATCCCAATAAAAAAGGATAGTATCGGAGAATATGGCAGCTTGGCAAACAAGGAAGCTACACCGTACAGTCGGTATATAAGAAGGCAATGAGAGAACAATGATAGCAAACCCAAAGACCTGAATGCAACACAACTATAGGAACATTGAAAGGAGTATGGAGGACTAACTTAGGAATTAAAAGTAAGCTAAAACATTTTCTTTGGAGGTGTTGGCATGACATCCTATCAACAAAGGATCAGCTGGTGAAGAGAGGCATTCAAAAAGACCCTATATGCCAAATATGTGGGGAGCAAGAAGAAACATTGGAGCATACACTAATTACCTGTCATAGAGTAACGATGGTATAGAAGATAACACCAGTGAAATGGGGATATGTAGAGCCATATGAAGGGAGTTTCAAAAATTAGTGGTAGGATATTTATGTAGAAGAGAAAAGGGACAGCTGTTAGGACAGAGTACAATTAACTGTATACATATTATGAATGCTATAGAAAATAAGGAATCTTTGGCTATTTCAGAAAGAATGAAGAGAAGAGAAACTAATAGTGGATATAGCCATGATTGAATGGTTGGAGTTTTGGACAGCCAATTAAAAGGAAAGAGACCTTAACCTAAGCACAAATACATGAAGAAAGATGAAATAGCGACTAGGAGTTGATGATTAGGCTCAGTGGTGCCTATGGTATAAAGAGGAAAGGGAGTAGTAGAAGCTAGAGTGTGTGGGGTATCTAACTTGTGTAGTGATTGGAGACGTTACCCATTATAAGTGAAAGTAGTCTTCTTTTGTTTTGATCATTTTGGATACATAGGAGTATTGTTAAGGATTTAAGGATTTAGGGAGATAGGAAGGTGAAAACCATTTTGTTTGAGCTTTGGACTCGAAATGAGTATTAAAGAAGCAATAAACAGTGGACATCTTGTGTATGATGATATTTTTGAAAAGTAAATACAACTAACATTTTAGTTACAAAAAATAATAGTGATAAGAAAGTTTGTGTTATCTAAGTTATCCACTGATTTGATTTGGAGGTTAATATCGAATTGTAATTTCTCTTTGCCCATAAATGGGAGTCCTATTGATTTCTTTAGATCATCTTAAGGTTTGAGGCAAGGATGTTCATGTTCTTTACTATTATTTATCATTATGGCAGAAGCTTTCTCTAGATCCTTTTTTTTATTATTGTTATTGTTTTTGCTAGAGAAGGGGAACTTCATGCCATATTCAGTTCCTTGAGGATGTAAACCATTAACACATTTGGCATGTGCAAATGACATAATAATTTTCTCAACTACAAATCGAAAGTCATTAAGGTGTTTGATGCAAGTTATAAGGGATTATGAATATCTCTCAAGTCAATTGGTTAATATACTAAAATCTTGTTTATGTTGGGATCAAAATGATCACAAAGAAAAAGGAAAATGTTGGAGGAAGAAATACGCTTTGAGATATCTTGGGTGTCCTTTGTATGGGAGGAGAAAAACTTCAAGTCCTTTCTATGGAATTGTGGATGCTATGAAGAAAAGACTAATGGGGCGGTCTAAATAGCATTTATCAATGAGAGGTCGAGCAGTTTTGAGAAAATATGAATTATTTTCCATCCCAATATTTCTAATATTTTCTTTTCCATTTTGAATTCCCCAAAAGGAGTGCTTTATGATGTAAAGAGGATTTTTTTGAATTTCTTTTTGGGGGAAAGTGATTTTGGAGAAAGATTTCATTGGAGAAAATGGGATGCATTTTCTAAGGAAAAGAATGAGGGAAGTAATGGAGTCTGATTTTTGGTACATTTAGCAAATGCTCTTGATTGCAAGTTATGGTAAAGCATTAGGTAGTAAGACATTATGTGGGCAAAGTTCGTGTGGCAAAAATATGTTAATCAAGTACATTCAAATGAGTGTGTTCTAAGGCAAATATCTTCACACGTGGGGCGAAATATGTTGAAAGTGAGAGATGTGGTGGAGTTGAATATTATATGCAATATAAAATCTGGGTAGGTTTCCTTTTCGTGGGATAATTGAAGGAGGGATGGGTCATTAAAATAGGAAGTGGATGAGCTTAATGATTGCTTTCTTGCATATTTCATTATGAATCGAAATTGGGACATCTCCAAGTTAGGACAAATGTTCCCAAAAGAATTGGATGAGAAGATGCTACTAATTCCCTTACCCTTAGTGTGGAATGAGATGGACCAAAGGATATGGAAGTTGTCTTCATTGGGGGTATTTACCATCAAGTCAATATATGACATGGTAAGAACAACCCAAAGGTTGCCTTTAGATGCTTATACTCAGAATTCATGTGCATCTTTCTCTGTGGCTCTTTTTCTTTCTTCTTTGGTTAGGGGAAGGAACCAATTGATCAGGTTTTACAAAGGTTTCACATGATGGGATCTTTCCATTTGTTTTTGTTTTAAGGAACATGAGGAGGAGTCAATTAATAATATTTTTTCTTGGGGGTAGCTTGCTGAGGTTATTCAAAGGCTTTTTTAGACTCCTTATTAGTTTGCATTTTAGGGATCATACACTTACTCAACTATGCATGAGCTTTTGGACAGCTGAATCTTCAACTGAACACAAAGTGTTGAATAAGCAGCCAATATATATTTGTTGGACTATATGGCAAGCTCATAATGTATTTCAACATGAGGGGAAGTTGTTGCCAATGACATAGGCTATTAGAGGTTGAATTCCACATTTTTATAGGTATGTGTAAATTGTTTCCACAATTTTCTTTTAAGGGTATTTCATGGCAGAATTTTGTGAAGAAAGTAGAAAGTCTTAAAAGAGTTCCAAGATTGCTTTTAGTAAAGTGGTGTTTTCCAGTTTATGCTAAGTTTAGGCTATGTTTGACGTATGTTGCATTTGATAATTTTGTATTTAACTATGTGAAAGTTTGGGTGTCAATTTTTTGTAAGAAAAAGTGGTTTGAAGGGGAAAATGAAAAAGTAGATTGGAGGAAATTGTCTTTTGAAATAATGTGAAAAAATATTTGGTGCAAATTTAAATTTTAAATTTGAATTTTGAAATAAAAAAATTTATTTGGATTTTTTTTCTAGTGTTAATCCAAACACAACATTAAATTGAATAAAGATGGGGTTCGAATGAGAACTCGGGGAAAATGTTAGACGGAGATGTTGTTCATGATGAGTCTAGAAGATTGATATTTGTATTTTGTAATTTCTTTGGTGTTGGTACCAATATGATGATGGAGGCTCAGGCTTTGTTAGGGTCAAATCCTTGTCATCTATTTAATATTCATCAATGTGAAATTAAGTTTAAGTGCTAGCTAGGTTGGCAAAAATACAAGGAATTGTGCCTTAAAGTCTAAGGGTTTCTTTGGGAAGTTATAAAGATTTGACACATGATGATTTCATTGAATCACTGCTATGAGAAGGCAAATTTATTTAGTAGTGGGTGCACTAGCTACATATGCATATCTAGTTAGGCATTTTGGCGTTATAGATGATATCATATTAGTTCCTTGTCGATGAAGGCTTTATCCGCAACCCGATTTGATAGCTTTGATCCGGGAGCTTTTTGTCTCCTTGATTAACTGTTTACCTGCAAAACAAATCCCGAAATGGTTCTCCAAGGAAGATGCTCTGATGCTTAAGTTAGAATTTATATCTTAATTCCTTCTCTATTCAAAAAGTGTCCCCCTTTACCTAATAGTTCCTCTGAGCTTATATACCTTATCTCCAAGATTTGTGGGATATGATTGTAATGGCTGATCACGTGGGGTATGGTTGTAACGGGTGGTCATACGTGGTTACATTTCTCCATGAATATCACATACTGTTATCCCTTTGCAGATAAGTATGGATTCGCCAAGTTCTCACTTTGCGGATATAGTTTGAGGTCCTAAGGACTTAGTGTGATTTCGATATACTATTTCCCCAAGCCTAAGGGCTAAGATCTAATAAGTAAACATGCCAATTGTCAATATCTGAATCTATGACATGTCGAGGTCAAGGTTATAATGTAAAGGTCCCTCATATTGCTGAGATCACAATATGAATCTAACTGAGAATGTAGAGATCCAGATATAGAAATTCGAATATAAATATCCTATATATATCACAAGCCTCCCAGATATTAGTGTGACTTTGTCAGACTGAGGTCTTATCAAGTTACGGTTTCTGGGTGATTTGGAATAAAGATAGACACTATGATGTAAATCACTGCGTCTGTCACCCAATAGTCCTTATCGCATTAAATGTAACTGATAATGCTCATCTTTTAAGAATATCACATTTAATGTAGTGGGGCCTGAGAAGATTTTGAGAAGACGAGTACAAAAGATTTAGGGTTTTCTATAAAAATGGTGTATACGTAAGATTTGGACTTTCTCTGGCTTTTTTTATCTTGCAACTATTTTTCTTTCATACGCTGAGAAGTCTCCTAAATCCTTCTTGGTCCATTCATCTCCGACAGGTGTCCGATGAGGCGAAGCCATTTGGAGCAAACTTTCCTTTCACTTTCAACAAAAAGAAAAGTAAGTATCTATATATGATGGTTCATTGAGATGGAAAGATAAATCTATTTCTCCAGCCCGTGAAGAGGGTAGTCTAATTGGCTCATCCAGCCAAGGGAGTAGTTTTGCTTATGATGTAGGATAGTCTAGTAGGAGAAGGGTTGGGAAAAGAAAACAATTAGTGATGTCATCAAGTTCAGAGGAGGAGATTAGTTTGGCTGAGAGTAGACTGGTCTCGTCGGGGGTAACCAATTCATCAGAGGGTGAGAAAGAAGAGTTTGTTGCTAGGCCGATAGAGGCATTCCTAGAAAAATTTATGCCTACAACCTAGACCCAACTTTGGTTTTTGGGGAAGCCGAGGCCAGAGGACTTAGGAAAAAATTTCAAATTTCTAAGGAGTATGAGGCTAGGGCTGTGGGTCCTAAATAGAGGGTATGTCGCCCCTCTTTTAGGTTCCTGGCGGTGTATGAGGAACATTTCAAGGTGGGGATAAGGTTTCCTTTGTGTAAATTGGTGATTGACATTTGAAGACACTATAAGATAGCCTTAGCCTAATTAGCCCCAAATTCGGCAAGGATTATTAAAGGTTTTGAGGTGTTGTGCCGAGATGGGCGAATAGAGAGCTCTATAGATATGTTTAGGTATTTCTACTGCATGAAGAGGTCTGCAAACTCAATGGGGGTACTTTGCATTTTTCCTAAGGTCCGAAAGTAAGGCTACTAAACTGCTGGCCCACCATAATTGGGAAAGAAAATTTTGCTTTGTGAAGTTTGAACCTTATGAGCTAGACACAAAGTGGTTCTATGGAGATGCTAATGACATCTATAGAAACCACAAAAAATAGAACCCTCTAGGCCATGCTTACATAGAGCTTTGAGAATAGAGGATTGGCAGTTACACATAAGATAAGGTGGTTAAGTACAATATGAGCTCGGCCATTATAGAGACTAGACCTCAGGTAGTTCAATCAAGTCGAAAGGAAAAGACTAAGGATAGGGTGATTATACTTTAGAATAGTTTTTTTATTATTATTGTTTTGACTAACCTAATAATTGATTTTTATTTTGCAGTGGTTAACTTCAATGTCTTAATTAAGGGTGTTAGCACAAAGAAAGTCAAGCCTAATGCTGAAGGGGTGCCTTTTCCTGGGAAGGTTCTTATAATAGAGCCTCCCAAGAAGAAGGCAGAAAAGAGGGGAGTTGAGGCGGGGACCTTGGTAAAAAGAAAAAGAATCAAAGTGTTTGGCAGCAAAGAGAGAGCTAGCCAAGGAGAGGCCAAGGTTAGGACCTCAAAGATGGTGTTCCATTTCTCCATGCCACTTGGGGACTCACTCGGGATATCAATCAATGGCATGGAGGAACAACAGAAGAGGTTGACGGCCATGTCAACTACCGACGTAAACGATAGTTTGGCTTCCATTGTTTCTCAGGTGAAGAAGAGTTGATAAGATTATATGTCTTCATGAATTTGTGTAGAAGGTGGTTGTATTAACATGTTATTTTGATTGCAGGTGCTAGTTGTATGAATAGATTACGTCTAGAGAACTAATTGCCTAGAAATGGAAGCCTCTAGGCTTAGGGCTAAGGTCTTTCAGTTGAGGAAGGCCGAGGCGGCATGTCACCATGCTAAGGTGGTGGCTGTCGAGGTGAGAAGAAAATGGAGGAAGAGGTCACGCTCCTTCGTCAACAGCTAGAGGATAGCCCAATGAAGGTCCAGAGACTTAGGGGTATTAACCAAGGAGAATTTATAAAGTTGCTAGTTAGGAACATCTTTCATACGCAAGATTTCAGCAACTTTGCAGTGAACTTCTCCCATAAGTTAGAAGAGCCACCTGGATATGACCCCGAGGTTATGATGAAGGCTAATACAGCCTATATTGAGATTATGAAAGGATTTGATGGTTATTTCACATTATTGCAGCATGTGGCATCTCAAAACTCACCCATGATTTTGAAGGAGCTTGAAGCTTATGAAGTAGATGAGGACCTAAACCTCCGAACCCCTGAAGGCGAAGAGGCAAGAAGTAGGCAAGAGGCCGAGACCTCGTCTCAGCATAAGGGAGAGCAAAGAGAGGCTAGCCTTTAGGCTTTTTTGTACTCTCTTTTTATTTTCAAAATCTTTATTGTAAAGACAATTCTAACATTAATGAAATCATAATTTTCATTTATTTCTTATTATTTCAAGGTCAATTGTTATCTTCAAATGCTACCTCTAGTGAGATGCATGAGAAAGTGAGGGCATTTGAGGCCACACACATAGAGCCTTAGGACACAATAATTAGGTTAGAAAATGAGAATAACCATCTTAGGAATCAAATCACTCATCTTGAGCATTTGAACCACAGTCTCAATGAAGACAAAATAAAGCAACAGAGGGTGATGGGAGATCTAATTCTTAGAGAGAGATCCGCTACCTTAGAAAATAAGATGAATAAAAAGAGGATTGCTACACTCTCCTTCGAGGTCTCACAACTTGACTTTGAGATAAAAGGTCGAGATGAGGTAATTCGTATATTTACTGAAGAGTTTGAAGGAAAATGTCAAGAGATCCAAGGTCTCTAGGGGGCACTTGAGCCGTATAAGAAACAGATATTTGAGTTGCAGTTTGAATGGGAAACTTGGAAGTTGAAAATCGAGAATATGGAAACCCGTCTCAAAGAGATGGGTTTGAAGACAGCTTCTATTTATAGGGATCCCATCGAGACCAAGCTGAAGGAGTTGGAGTTCCTTGCCCAACAGGGGCAGAAAGACAGCACCATAAACAAAAGGAAAGAGGCACTGTTTAATATATCTATATCTATATCTATATATATATATATATATATATATATATATATATGCAAGATAGGGTTAGCTATGAGGAGAAAAAAAGGAGAGGAAAAGGAGAGTCATGAACTCCTTATGTATATGTACTATATTTAATTTTAAAGAGATAAAATTAACAATCCAAGGTCTCCACCCCTTGGGGTATTTGGGATTTTACTCATTATGTATCAATGTTCCAATTGTTTTTCACCCCGTAAGATGTTTTGTTTTGGCACCCTTATGGATGTTCAGGTTCTTATCACCTCTTAGGATTTTTAGAGTTTGTAGCTCAACTCAACTAAACCGAAGTTACACATAATTTTCTTGATTTATAATTAAACAAGGTGGCTTGGCCAACCCTAAACCAAGTTTAGGGTAACTTGTGTTCCATTCTCGATTTATAATCAACTAATAATGCAAAACAAATATAAAAAAGAGATTACTCTATTTATTAATCAGAACTTTAAACATAGAAGCGTTTTAGATTGCTAACATATCAAACTTGTGGTAATAGGTCCCCTTCAATTGTTGCTAAATGATAACTTTCTGATTTTGACGCCTCAATGACCTTGTAGGGACATTTCCAATTGGCTGCTAACTTACGAAGTTTTTGAGCTCGACTTACTTCATTTTTACACAAAACAAGATCTACGGGTGTGAACTTATTGACTTTTACCTTTTTATTGTAATACTTTGCCATAACTTGCTTGTATTGAGCTTCCTTAGCCAAAACTAGATCTTAGCATTCCTCCAATAGGTCCAGATTCATCTAAATTTCTTCTTTATTGGTCATAGCATTAAAGGCTATAACCTTGAGAGTCGGGATCTTGATCTCTGCGGGAATAATGGCTTAGGTTATAAGGAGTTTCCTCCATCACTGTCTGATGTGTGGTATGATAAGCCTAAAAGACGTTCGGGAGGTTGTCCATCTAATCTCCTTTAGTTTTGTCCTATCGAGTTTTAAGTTCTTTTAACAATATATGATTTGTGACATCAACTTGGCTGTTGGCTTGAGGATGTGCAACGGAGGTGAAGTTCTATTTGATCTTGAGCTCTTCACACTAGGAACGAAAGGGATTGTTTGCAAAGTGTTTCCTATTGTCTGAGATAATTATATGAGAGATACCAAATCTGCAAACGATCTTGCTCTACATGAACTTCAAGACATTTTTCCAGTAATAGTAGTCAAGAGTTCAGCCTCTACCCATTTGGTGAAGTAATCAATGGAGACTATCAGGAATTTTAAATGACCTAGCATTTCAAGGAAAGACCCAAGAATGTCAATACCCCACTGCATAAAAGGCCATGGGTTCTGGATGTTGAGTAACTCAATTTGTGGTCTTCTAACTATTGGAGCATGAAGCTAACGTTTGAAGCATTTTTGCACAAAGTCAAGTGCATCTCGAAACATAGTAGGCTAATAATATTCCCACAGGATAATTTTCTTAGTAAGCATACAAGGTTTTACATGACCTCCACAAGATTCGATATGCACTTCTTAAAGGACATAATTTGCTTGCCGAGGCCCAATGCATCTTAGTAGTAGCTGAAGGTAAGAACACTTGTAAAGGACACTATCTTAGGTGCCTTTAAATTTAGCTTTCTTGCCTCATTTTGTCTTCTGGCAACTCCCCCATTATGCAAAAATTGTCATATGGGAGTTATCCAATTATCTCCCGTCTTTTCAATAGTCATTGTGATATTTCTTCTGTATTTTTACAAGGAAAGACCTCAACTAAAACCTTCTTATTTGAATGAGAAAAGGTAGATGACGCAAGCTTACTTAGGGCATCAGTTTTGTTGTTTCTTGATCTGGAATCCGCATAACCTTAAAGCTACTGAAATGATAGTTGAGTTGCTATACCTTGTCAAGGTACTTGTTCATTTGTGGCTCTTTCGCTTCATAAGAGTCTTGAACTTGGTTAACCACTACTTGGGAGTCATTATATACCTAAACGCTGCGATCTTTCATTCTTTGGGCTAAGGTTAAGTATAGTGATCAAAACTTCATATTCTGCCTCATTGTTAGTCCTTTTGAAGTTGGACCGCAAGGCATACGTGATCTCTACACCCTCAGGATTTCGGAGTAATAGCTTGGCCCCACTATTTTTTTGATTAGAATCGCTATCGATTTACAAAGTCTAGGTCTTCGAATCATCCTCTTCTTTTCTTTAGACTCGGGTAGCAGTGGAAAGTTGATGTCCGATGTCCCTATAGTGGGAATCTTAGCTATGAAGTCTGTTAAAGCTTGGGCCTTGATAGCTATCTGCGGTTAATAATATATATCATGCTCCTCAAGTTCTATGGCCCAGTTTGCTAATATTCGAGAGGCCTCAAATTTAGACAATATTTACCTGATTGGTTGATCAGTGAGAATGCATATGAAGTGGTCTTGAAAGTAGAATCACAATCTCATAGCAGCATGAATTAAAGCCAGAAATAATTTTTCCATTGGGAGATATCATGTTTTAACTCCTTGTAAGGCTCAATTAACATAATACACTAACTTTTGCAAATTGTTCACGTCTTAGATTAGTACTTCTCTAACATCATTACTTGAGACTGTTAGGTATAAGTACAGGATCTCTCTAGGTGTGGGTATTGTAAGTGCCAGTAAACTTGCCAAATGTCTCATCAATTCTTCAAAAACCCTCTGCCATTCATTATTCCACTTGAAATTTTTGGCTTTTGGTAATACTTGAAAGAACAGGATATGCAATTCGCTGATCGCGATAAAAATCTGTTTAAGACTGCTAGCGACCCTGTTATTTTCTGAACTTCCTTCACGATACGTGGAGGTTCCATCTCGGTAATAGCCTTTATTTTGTTAGGGTTGGTTTCAATCCCCCTCTTAGAAACTATGTGCCCCAAAAACATACCCGATCCTACTTCAAAAGTACACTTTTTGGGGTTCAGACGTATTTCGACATTTAGCATGGTTTGGAAAGTCTTTTCTAGATCTCTAGGAGCATTCTCAACCATATTTGACTTTATTATCATGTCGTCTACATACACTTCTAAATTTCTACCAATCTAGTTGGAGAATATTTGATTGACCAAACGTTGATAAGTTGCTCCTGCATTCTTTAGTCAAAATGGCATTTTCTTGTAATAGTAGATCCCTATCTTTGTAATAAAAGATGTCTTGTTAGCGTCTTTTTCAACCATCAGGATCTGATAATAGCCTTTATAAGCATTAAGGAATATAAGAACCCCATATACTTATATAGCTTCAATTTTTTGGTCAATCATCGGCAAAGGGTAACAATTATTAGGACAATATTTGTTAAGGTCAGTGTTGTCAATACACATCTGCAAACTATCATTAGATTTCTTGACCAAAACCAGATTTGAAAGGCATGTTGGGTAGAATACCTCTTTAATGATATCAGATTGGAGCAGTTTTTTCACATCTTCATTAACCACCTTATTTCTCTCTAGAGCCAACAATCTTTTCTTTTGTTGGATAGGCTTTATCTTTGAGTCAATATTCAATTTATGGGTCACCAAGGAGGGTGAAATCCCAAGCATGTCTTCTGGGCTCCATGTTAAAACTGTCTTATATTGCCGAAGAAGGTTAATGATGTGGTTTTTGATCTCAACTAGCAATGAAACCCTCACCTTAACCGTTCTATCAAGATGGTTGTCATCTATCAAAACTTCTTGCACTTCATCAGTAATCTCATGTGCTGCAATTGGACTTTTTATTATGCCAGCATCTTGGGGGTCCCGAGGTGTAACCTTCGAGTTTCCAAGAGTGTTGACTTGGTATCGATGCGTGATCTCGAGGTCTTTATTTGAACCTGGGCATTCTCGGGGTGTGACATCGGAATTTTCAAGAGAAACTAATGTATCTCTTTTTTCCACAA
Organism: Gynochthodes officinalis; assembly: GCA_020080225.1. Taxonomy (NCBI): domain Eukaryota; kingdom Viridiplantae; phylum Streptophyta; class Magnoliopsida; order Gentianales; family Rubiaceae; genus Gynochthodes; species Gynochthodes officinalis. The sequence goes on along the minus strand of CM034618.1, from coordinate 3,386,259 downwards.
CTCCTTCTCGAGGTGTCACATTGGGATTAAGATATGGTATATCTAGGGGTTTGGATAGTATGAACGCCATTCATCAATGTGTTTTTTTCTTTTATTGCTATAAACAAGCACTCTCATGCTGCATATTGATTCCCTAGTATAGATGCCACCCTATGTTCTGTTGGAAATTTCATAACCAAATAGTAGGGCTGCCAGATGGCTTTAACTTTGTTCATCCACGACCTCCAATGATGGCATTAAAGGGAGATGGAGCATCCACTACATAGAAGTCTGTCATTATGGTCTTATCTCTGGGGTAGTCCCCCACTGTGACGGCCAGAGTGATTATGCCTATCGGATGGACGACTTCATGAGCGAACGTCACTAGTGGCATACTAGATGGTTTCAAAGCATTGAAGTGGATTCCCAATTTGTGAAAACAATCAATGTATAGGACATCAACTGCGCTAGCATCATCAACATATAGCATATATACCTCTTTATTAGCAATTATGGTCTTAATCACTAAAGTATCATTATGTGGGCTGATGGTGGGAACTACATCATCTTCTGAAAAAGTTATGACCTCAGATGGTTTGAAATGTTTGTGAACAGGTTCCTGAGGGAGGATTTTCCTGGTGTTAGCTTTAATTGCATATTGAAATTGTCCTTCTGGGTATCTCCCAACTATGGCTTCAATGACGCTAGTGAAATTATGGTTATCATGTTGGAGAAATTGAGATGTCTATGGTTGTGGAGAATTGCTTTGGTACTTTTGATACGGTAGAGTCATAGAGGGGTCCCACCTCGATCGATAGTCCGTCCAATGTGAAAACGCACCTCATCTTTTGGTATGGTAGCCACCTCCCCGACCTCCAAATCGAGGACTCCATCAAAGCGAGGATGCCACTTTGGACATATTGACCAAATATCCTATTACGAATGCAATCTTCAGTTTTCTTCTTAAGTTCTTTGCATTTTTTAGTGTCATATATGTGGTTATTGTGAAAGCACACAAGTATCACAGTCTTTTGTATGGTGCTACTGTTAGTGGAACTAGGGGTCTAAGGAGATCCATATATATGAATAGGATCTCAAAGCGACTTTTGGTGAGCGGAGTAAGATTCTTGTTTTGAATCCAAAGTTCCAAGCGACCATAGTTATAGTTTAGCCTATCGAAAACACGCTTCTAAGCACCGTTTGCTTTGGAATTCTTCTGATGCCTTCTCTCATTCTTCTCATTTTTTTCGTTTCTTCCTATTCGCTTCTTCTCTTATGGTATAAAATTTCACCATTTCCCATAATGTTGAAATATCAGTAGGTGTGTCTCGTGCCAATTTAGTATAGAATAATCTAGGATTCAGATCATTCATGAAGGCCGAGATTACCAACTAATCAGTTCAGTCAGCCACTTGGAGGCTTTCATCATTGAACCTCTCTACATATGATTTTAGGAATTCATCTTTCCCTTGTTTGAGGTTAATCAGATCCGCAGCAGTTTTATGAAATTTCTTCTTTTGGAAGAAACGAGTGCGGAAAAGTTGGGCCAACTGTTTGAAAGACAAGACACTATTTCGCGATAAGCCATCAATCTATACTTGTGCCTTTCCACTGATATATATAGGGAATGCTTTACACATTACCTCAATTGGGGCATTTTTAAACTTAATCACGTATTTAAATCGTGACAAAAAATCTAAGGGGTCAGAGTCCGCCTTATAAGATGGAATCCCATAAAGCAAACTTGAATCCTGTGGGTGTTGGATATTACATAATATCGGATGTGAAGGGTGATGGAGCATTTCCTCATCATTTGAACCCAACAAACCTTGGATATCATCAGCCACTTTTTTGCTGATCTGAGTAAGGTCATTTATTCGAGGACATTATGCACCATCATTCACCGTGATCCCAGAAAGATCATTTTGATAGTTGTCGTCGACATGAGAGACTAAAACCTCATTCCAATTGTCATTTCTTTTCCAGTGAGCATGTCCCGGATCATCATGTCTCATACCAGCGTGAGGGGTGCTTATTATGTCTAGCTATACGAAATTCTTCAAATTGCGCATAGTTTTGATCCATAAAAGCCCTCTCATTTTCTTCATATTGTCTACATGCTGGTGAATCGCCTCGATTTGAGGCTATGCACTGCGAATGTCTATTTTCAAGGGCCAAAAAGCTTTACACATTACCTCAATTGGGTCATTTTTAAACTTTATCGCGTATTTAAATATTGACAGAAAATCTAAGAGGTCGATGTCCCCCTCATAAGATGGGATCCTGTTAGGCAACTTGAATCTTGTATGTGTTGGGATATTGCATAATGTCAGATGTGAAGGGTGATAGAGCATCTCCTGCATTATTTGAACCAAATAAACCTTGGATATCATCCACCACTATTTTTCTGAGTAAGGTCATTGAGTTGAGAACGTTATGCACCATCATTCACCTTGATCCCAAAACAATCATTTTGATAATTGTCATTGGCATGAGAGATTGAAGCCTTCTTCTAATCGTCATCTCTTTTTTGGTGGGCACGTCCCGATCATCATGTCTCATACTATCCTCAGAAGGGCATTCTTATGTCTAACTTTGCGAAAATTTTCAAATTGCATACAATTTTGAGATTGTGCGCCGTGAATGTTTGATTTCACAGTTGGAAGGGTGTTCAAATCGTTAAAGATCTCACACAAATGTAGTGGGCTATTTTCAATGGGATTTGAACAACTGCACTGTGCCCCACTTTGATAAGTTCCTTCAACTTTTCTGTGTCCCCGAGATCTAGTATCCACCATGGTTGAAACATTGAAAACTGAAAATTGAGATTGTGAATATTCCTTCTAATGAAAACCTTCACTTATTTCCCACATACGGCACCAATTGATGAAGGCTTTATCTGCAACCCAATTGGATAGCTTTGACTCGAGAGTTTTTTGTCTCCTTGATTAATGTGTTTATCTACAAAACAAAGTCTGGAGTGATTTTCCAGAAAAGATGCTCTGATGCTTAAGTTAGAATCGGTATCATAATTCCTTCTCTATTGGAAAAGTGTTCTCCCTTACCTGACAGCTCATCTAAGCTTATATACCTTATCTCCAAGATTTGTGAGATATGGTTGTAACAGCTAATCACGTGGGCTATGGCTGTAAGGGCTGGTCACTTAGCGTGATTTTGATATTTTTTTCCCCAAACCTAAGGGTTAAGGTTTGATAAGTAAACATGCGAATTATCGAAATCCGGACCTATGACATGTCGAGGTCAAGGTCGTAATGTAAATGTCCCGCACATTGTTGAGATTACAGTATGAATCTAACTAAGGATGTAAAGATCCCAATATAGATATGCTATATATATCATGATGTGCACCTCACGGCTATAGGAAGCCAGTAACATGCAACAAGTGAAACAGGACACAAGACTTAACTTACGAAATTGTTAGAATAGGCGGAATTGAGACCGATGGATAAAGTGTCGTCATAACTTAGGGTTCTATTAGATTGATAAGACTCAAAGGCACCACAAACTAGTCAAATTTGACAAGCCCATTGTTCTTTATAAGAACGAAGAGATTGATTCACTCAAACACTCAATGACGTAATGTCAAAATTCATGTATATTCATGCTTATGGCTGAATGGCCTATTTATAAAGTATAAGGATGTTTTAAAAAGGCAATATCTAAAATCCTAATCATACTCTATAATTATAGGGGTGGCCAAGATTCCTTAAAATAAAGAGAAAATAAAAATTTTAAAACCAATTGGATTTGGAAGTTTGGCCCTTTAAGGCTTTCCTCAAACTTACAAATTTGGCTACTAAAAGGAAAGACAAATTTCAGCCACATTAAGTAATTTTCGGCCAAAATAAATCTAGAAAGAAAGTGGCCTTTTAAGAACAAATTTTGGCCACACATAATAAAAATAATCATCTAACAACAATGCTAAATATTAACTAAACAACTTGGCCTATTATTACACTTGAATTCGGCCAAGGAAAGGCTGGTGTTATTTAAAAATGGACTTGCAATAAATTAATGATTTGCAAGTATTGGCCGCATGTTTGATGGGCTTGAATGTCAAGCATTAAACCTCTTAATGGTTTCTTGAAGTCATTTGGACCTAGTTTTCATCATTGGCCCCCACAATATGTCACAGTGGATTGAAAGCTTAGCGAGTAGCTTGAACAGCTCCTGAAATCCCATTATTCCCCTCTCCTCGAAAGGATTCATTATCGAATCTTCAACAACACCCTTGGGAGGAAATCAATATACTTTGACTACCTTAGGGAGTAGAAGAAATAGTTTGGCCAGGGAAAACAATGTATTTTCTTTTTAGCTCTTCTTGACCCATTCTTGTAATAGCGTTTTACCACAAATCTTTGAAGGCTCCAAGTTTTTATCTGAGTGTGGTAAAATTTATTTTCTCTAAACACAAAGTCAAGGTGTGGTAGATTGTCATATTTGGTGTGCATATTTATAGCTCGAACAGTCAAAATATTATCAACCGGCTTAGGTTCTTGGTTTTGATGACTCCAACTCATTGGATTTGCTCTAATTGAGGCATCAGACTCTTCTTTCTCCTCAACCTTTTTCTTCTCATCACTAATTTGGAGTTGAAGTTTATAAACTTGTACATGATAAATATTCTTGCTTTTCCCATCATTTTCCACGGCTGAAGCACTAAGTGATCTCATGGTCACTAATGCTTCTTCTCCATTTGACGATCTTTTATCATTTACCACCGATTGCATAGATTTCAAGGTAGTAAATGCTTCTCCTAGTACGACATCTTTTTCACCATTAATCTTAGTCAAAAGAGGCATAGAATCATCGGACTTACTATCAAAAATCATATCCCCGTCAAATATGGAGTCAAAAAGGAAATCTTCATAATAGTAATGACAATCAAAGGTCCTTTCAACATTCTTTTCCCATTTTAAGTATGCTTCAAGATCTCCTCTACCTTGAAAGATTGGAATTTTTATTTTGATACTTCCTAAAATTTTGTCAACTTTATCAATTTGGTTTCGACCTTTATGGGAAGTAGAAGTCCTGTCAAACTCTTTATGACTCTCAGAACTTGATTGACTTTTTCTTTTTAGATCTCGACTTTTTTGACAATGACTCCGCGTGAGATCTCATACTATTGGCCATTCGTTTCATCCTATCGTCATTAGCTTGAAGCTTTAATTGCAAAGCCTCAAGTTGATCACCCATATCAAAATAACTTCGGCTCATGTGCTCTGTCTAATCTTTAAGGAACTTTTGGTCAATTGATGCTACGTTTTCTTTTAACATGATTCCTGCAAAAGGTTAGTACAAACAAAAGCAAAACAATAACATAGAAAGATTTGTAGTAAATGTGCATATGAGTATGCTCTCAGTTAATTTTTTATGTAGTCAAACTAATTCTATAAATAAGAATATTAAAATAAGGACTGGAAAAACTAGACACTAATTTTCTTTATGCATCATATAATTATGTAGATTATTGAATAAAAAATTTTAGAATTTAGAGTTTAGCGTATTACAATGTATTGCACATTTTATTCAATGAGATTTGAAGTAATTATTGAAAAAAATGGAGAATCAATATCAGAAACTTATATGGAAATCCTATCAATATCGTAGTCAAACTTATTCTATAAAATAAGAATATTAAAATAAGGATTGGAAAAACTAGATACTAATTGTCTTTATGTATCATATAATTATGTAGATCATTGAATAAAAAAAGTTTAAGATTTAGAGTTTCATGTATTACAATGTATTGCACATTTTATTCAATGAGATTTGAAGTAATTATTGAAACAAATGGAGAATCAATAGTAGAAACTTATAAGCCTCCCCAGTTGTGTTACTCACAAAATTAAACCTTAAAACTCTATGTTTAGATTGTCATTACGTAAGTAAACTTTTCATTTTCATTGATAGTTTGTTGCTTAGAGATTTTTTTACCGACAATGACATGAAAAGATGTACAAATGATCGGAATGGAAATTGAACTACAGAATATTGAAATTGTATTGCACAAGTTTTTATTTATCTATGTCGTCTAAATTTTCCATGCGTTTTACATTTAGTAGGTCTAATAGTTCTCGTAGATCTACGTAAATGTACAATCTATTCTTTTTGCATCACAATCGGATCTACGTCTTCATTTACAATATCTATATATTCATCCACGTCATCTTCATCATCATCATCGTCCTCATGACCATCATCTTCATTCATCGGATGTGCAGACATATGTACTAGGGTGCGCATCCCTGGATAGTGGAAGACACTAGATGATGGCTGATCGCTTGTATCAACAACCCCCAATGAAGGAAAAACATGCTGTGTGTTCCGCGTAGATGTCATAGGCTGAAATGCACCCGACTGTGTGGAACCATCTAAAGGGTCAGGTATGTCACTTCGTTAGAGTCGAGACCCTCTACCACCTTGTCTATGGCCCCGAACATATCTATCGTCTCTAGCAACGACGCGAGGGTTCATGACTTGTTGCATAGTATAATTAGTAATGTATTATAATTAGTAATATTATAATTAACAAATAAATTAATTCATCGGTAATGTATTTACAAATTTCCCATTAGTATAATTAATGTATAATTCATATTAATTATTTCATAAATAATTAATTGATATTATTCATGAGTAACGTCGATAATATCAATTTTTTGCTAAGTATAAAATAGTTTATTGCCATTAATTATAAGTAAAACAATTACCATACACCAAGAAGTTCACCTCTCTTATGTTTTTTAAATTTAACCAACGCATATTTTTATCTCCTCCACGTTTGTACAACCATAATTTGAACTTTATAGTTGTTGGAAAATAGTGCATTAAAAAACAATGTTGGACCACACAAAAGGTGAAAGCTGATGATAAATGGTTCCCACATTCGATTTGAACATAAACGCAGTGTAATTACATAATGAATATATGTAAATTTCCAACAATATATTCGAATACTACTTTCACCTCCAAGTAATACAAACACTATTATTTCTAATATTATATCAATATGCATAGTAAAATTTCACCACCAAATAATTCAAATAATTTCATTTCCACTAACAATTTCAAAGTATACTTTAAAAGTTAACATAATTTTGATAGCAATAAATAAAAAATTCAAAAATCTACCAAAGTATCTAATGTCCAAAACTGGCATCGGAAATAGTCGGTGGACAACTGGGGAATGCGATAGGGCAGCAATAAACTCGCTTGACAGTCGATTCTCAGGCTTACAACCAAATAGCAAAAACAATTATACACAATCCAATCCACCTATCTTCGTCCTTGCGAATATCACAAAATATTCAGTCCAGAGATCACAAAAATGGGCAAAAATTTCAATCTAGATATCACAAAAATGTGCAAACATTTCAATCCAGATATCACAAAAAATTTCAATCTAGGAAGGAGAAAAATTTTCAACAAAAATTTCAATCCAAAGATCACAAAAAAAATTACAATAAAATATGCAAAAAAATTTCCTCAAATGGGCAAACAAAAGTCACACAAAATTTCAATCAGTCAACAACCCTCATACAAATTCCTTCAAGTTTGGCTTACAAATTTCAGAAATGGGGCTTCCAACAACCAAACCAATGCGCACAAAAAAATCAGTTAGCAAAATTTCAGCAAAATGATAATTTTAGTTCAGAGATCACAAAAATACTTCAAAAAAATGCAAAAAAAAATCAAGAAATTGGATGAACAAATGCACAAAAAATTCTAAAAATGGGACGAATAAATGCACAAAAAATTCCAGAAAGTAGCACAAAATTCAGGTGCACAACAAATTCCATAAATGGATGAACAAATGCACAAAAGTCACACAAAATTCAGAATTCCATAAATGTTTGGCTTACAAATTTCAGTTGAAGTCGAAAACACCCCTTACTTTGTCACTCAGCCGACGACGGTGGCAACGGTAATGGTCCTCAAATGGGGCTTCCAAGCAAACCAAAATGCCAAAAAAATTAGTCCAAGGAGGACAAAAAATATTCAGAAACAATTTCAGTCCAGGGAAGACACAAAAATTTCAGAATAAATGCACAAAAATTTCCATAAATGCGACTAAAAAATGCACCAAAAAATCAGAAATGGGCAAACAAAAGTCGCACAAAATTTCAGTCAAAGTACAAATTCCACAAAAATGCTCGTACAAATTCCACATTCGATTTGCTTACCAAGTTCAGTCAAAGTATCAAATGGCCCGACTAGAAACTTAGGCGGCGAAGGAAATGGAACTAAAATGGGGGTTTATGGAGGACTGAAATGGAATTGAAATGGGGTTTAGAGTGGCGGCGGTGGCGAAAATGGAACTAAAATAGGGGGTTCACACCCAGTGCCAATGCGCGAGGGAGAGGCGGAAATTTCAGTTGAAATGCACAAAGTCAAGATGCCCAAAAAATTGTAGATGTGACAGAAATGGAAGATTTGGCAAATGCTTAGGAAAATTTGGAAGATTTGCAGAAGGCGGCTACTATTTCTTCACATTGTTTTTATTCAGTGGTTTGGGTGCATTTGGCAAATGCGCTCAAGCAAGCCCTAAATTTATTTGTGCGCTTTTGCAAATTTCTTTTTTTTCCACTGGAGTTGGCCAAAAATCTTTAGGGGACATATTTGAGAGGTTTGAATGGAAGCCGACAAATGAAGCTGGTCAACAATGCCACTCCATCTCGGACCACCATGTTTAGCAGATAGATACTATAACAATGATGAGCGAGCCTTCTTGGAACAAAATCGAGCATAATTTGAAGAGTTCAAAAAGGTAAGGCACAACAAAAGACTTTTGAGAGATAATCAAAGGCATGAAGATCCAGGTAACGAGCACAGACAAAGGAATAAGGATTAGAAAGAGCCATCTACATCGCACACTACTAATAACTACCATGATAGTCACCTCAGCACTAGGATGTGGAATGACACTAAGAAACCTAGGCCAATGAGTGTCCTAAAATTGGAAAAAAGGATGAAGATGACATCCAGAATCTGTTGGGATCAGATGATGAAAGAGACACTCCATCCCTATTTGCATCCTCTATACTTCGGTACTCTAATCCCACATGCTTTAAGTTGTCAAATGGGATACCAACGTATGGTGGGGACTCGGACCCTCTAGAAATTTTGTCTCATTTCAAGTATGCCATGAAATTCAAAAATGCTTCAATGGAAGTAATGTGCAAGGCGTTCCTTATTTACCTTAGTGGCAAAGCCCGTGTATGGATAAATAATCTACCCCGAGGTAGCGTCACGTTCTTCAGGTAATTGGCACAACTCTTTTACATTCACTTTTCTAGAGAAAAAAGTTTCATAAAACAGCTGCTAACCTGATGAATATCAAACAAGCAAAGAATGTGATGCACACCTCACAGCTACGAGGAGCTGGCAATACGCAATAAGTAAAATAGAACAAAAAACTTAACTTACGAAATTACTAGAACCAGTAGAATTGAGACCGATAGATGAAACGTCGCGACAGCCTAGGGTTCTACTAGATTGATAAGACTCAAATGCGCCTCAAATGGGTCAAGTTTGAAAGCCCATTGTTTTTTAAAAGAACAAATAAATTGATTCACTCAAACTCTCAATGACATAATGTCAAATTTCTTCTCAACTTGTCTTATTTATTCCATGTAATGGCCGAATGGCCTCTAAAATGGAATACAAACATGTCTTAAAATGGTAATAACTAAAATCCTAATCCTACTCTAAAGCTTAAAGATGTGGCCAAGTATCCTTAAAGAAAAAATGAAATAAAAATCCTAAAGCCAATTGAACTTGAAAGTTTGGCCTTTTAAGGCTTTCTTCAAACTTCCAAATTTGGCTACTAAAAATAAGGATAATTTCAGCCAATAATACCTAAAAATTAGGTTACAAAATTTGGCCATAATTATCTAACTTTGGCCTTCAACAATTAAAAATAAAATTACAAAAATTAGTTAAATAACTTGGTTTATTATCACACTAGAATTCGGCCAATGCAAGACTAGTGTTCTTCAATTTAGACTTGCAAGAAATTAATAACTTGCAAGTCTTGACCGTATGTTTGACGTGTTTGAATGTCAAAAATTAAACCACTTAATGGTTTCTTGAAGTCATTTGGATCTAACTTTCATCATTGACCCCCAATATGTCACAGCGGATTGAAAGCTAAGCGAGTAGCTTGAACAACTCATGAAATCCCATCAGAATGAGTTGCTCACATCATATGTAGAGCGGTTCACTGATGTAAGCCTATAATTGGAAAGTTGCGAGGATCAATTGGTGAACTCGACCTTCTTGAATGGGTTGAGTCTAGGATACTTTTACATCAAATTGGCTTGGAAAACTCCCACTAGTGCCCAAACCTTATGGCAGATGGTTGAGAGTTACACAAAAGGAGAAAAAGCAAAAAGAAATAAAAGATAGAACATGAAGGATGAGAAAAAACAGTAAGAAGATGCAAAGGGTAAAGGTAATTAGAACGCACTCAAAAGTGCTTTGATAGGTTTAACTATAACAAGGCTGGATTGGAACCCCAGGCCTAGGATAAGAATCTCACACGCCCTTACAAAGACTCACACTGAGATATTGGCCATCCATAAAGATATTTTGAAGCCACCAATATCGCTAATTGCGCATTCTCACAAGCGAACTCATCACTTGTAGTGTGCTTTCCATGGTGACCATGGTCACAACACAAAAGATTGGAATGTCTTGACGAAAGAAACTAAAGATTGTATTAGAAATGAAATGTTACAACTATATATCCAAAGTTTGCAACTGTATGGTGACAGATCCCAATCTCGGCAGGGAGGCCGAGAGGAAGGATACAATTTTGGTAACCAAGGTAGATGCCAATATCAAGAGGGGTGAGGTGCAGTGGCATCTCAAGCAGATTATAGGCAAAGGTGGAATCTGAACTTGAATCAACAATATCAAGTGAATCTTCAACAATATCAAGTGAATCTTCAACAATAATCACCACCGCCACAACATGTACCATCCAACACAGGTCAAAACGTGCCATCTCATATGTGGTGCGTCGGCAATTTAAAGAAATTTAGTATGCAATTTGGTTTTAGGATTATGTTTTAATTTTGCAATAATAATATTAATAAAATTTTAGCAGTGTTATCTTTTATTGTCTTACTTAGTTAATAAATAGACTCAAAAAACATCAAAGATCCTGGAACTCAGTTCAAGATGATTGAGTCATTTTGCATGTCGATAAATCGAGGAATTAACGTTTAACCCCAGTTCAGTTTAAGTAAAGTTGCATATCCACAAACAACCTAACGGGTAGCGAAGTTCCAAACACTCTAAGGGGTGGGAAAATGAATTTATTATAAAATCCCGAACATCTTAAGGGATGGGGAAATGCGTTTACTACAAACATCCCAAGAAGGGTCGAGTTTGGTACAATAATTAACATTTATTTTTTTATCTCTCATGTTTAAATTGATATTTATTTTTATCTCCTTTTGATAGGTATATCTCACTCTATCTATTACAAACATATCTAACATGGCTTCATTTTCTTTGATATCGAGTACTGTCCTTCTAGTCTTACTAGGCCAACAATTCCAACTCAGCTAATATTGTCTCAACAGGATCCTCTGTGCAGGAGCTGACTTCAAACCATTGCCTTCTAGACGCATCTTCATCTTCTCAACTCTCTGCTTCGAAATTTTACACTCAAACTTAATTTTGTATATTTGTTCATTCACTATTTTCTTTCTTGCTCCTAAGTGAAAACATGAATCACTTCATCTCATCCCATAACATTGGAAGTGAGATGAGAAATCTCATAGGAAAGCTTTGAAACCTTCTTATTGTATGCCTTGACTTGTGTAGCCAGGGTCTTTCTCGCCAAATAAGATTACCTATCACTCTTTGTTGTTTAGCCTTATCTACCTCGAGAGCATGGGCTAGTTTTCCAAGATGAATGACTTGAGTCTTGAGTTGATTATTTTCCTAATGTAATTTACTTATAATCACATGGAGCGAGGTCAATTGAGTCTACAGAAATCTCACTCTAACATCTGCATTAGTAGATCTGGAAGACGTAAGAAAAATACAATTCTGAAAAATAAAAAAGAATTAAGTCTTCATTAATAAATTTTTGATTGCATTAAAAAAAAAAGGTTTGATATAGTAAGGCTCCCAAAAACTAGCCTTTTTATTAGTCTTGCCCATATGAGATGAGACCTCAGCTTCTTCATAGCAACCCCTTTGAAATTCCACTCCTTCCGGGGTTCGCAAATCCAAATCTTTGTCTACTCTACAATCTTGTAGCTCCTCCATTGCTATACAGGATTCTTGAGACGCTATGTGGTCCAATAAGGAGAAGGATCCTCTGTTCTTTTTCACTACCTCAATGTAAGATCTGTTAGCTATTGACGTAGCCTCAACGTTGTACCCAGGTAATTCCCCCAACTTTAAACTGGAAATTTTCCATGGATCTCAACGGTAGCCTGGTGTTTTCCCATCTCCACTATTGCCTCACTGAATTGAATTGCAAAAGTCCCAAAATCGTGAGAACGAAATAGCTTTCTCCCCAAGACTTTTGCAAACTCCCCTTGGTTAATTCATTTCAGTCCCTCAACCTCTACCTAAAGAACTTCATTATGTTGGCACAAAACCTCTATCTCGGCCTACGCGTTTTTCAAAAAACTATGATAAGATGCTTCTGATTCTTTCAGGCGAGAGATCTTAGTCTCACGTTTCAAGGCTTCCTGCTCCAAATGGTTAGCCCTATGCATGAACTTTGTCCACTTGGCCAATGCCTGTCATGTTTAACAGCAGATTAATTAGGGTATTACTGATTTTCAAAGAAATAAAATCTCTTTCTAACTTATCCATCTAACCTGAGGGATTGCCAAAGAGGCAGTATTGTCTAGTCCGAGATAAGTATCCCACCCATCTTGTTTTGCTAGTTCTCCATTCTTTGTATCTCTACCCTGGAAGAATATTCTCCCAAGAGGTGAAAGTAAAAGATTGTCTCCGAGGCATTGACCTTGGCTGTTTTTTTCCAACTTTCTCTTCGATGCCAGCCATCTTTACCATTTTCTCTTTTGAGATTGTATCTTTCAGCTTGGCATGTCTCTTCCTAACCTTTCTCTCAGCCTACTTGACCTCTACGTGATGAAGTCTCTTTATTGAGGTCCATAGTTGCGGGTTTCCTTCTCTCAAAACTCTTGTCGAAGTTAACCACTGCATAAAAAGTATACCCACTATATTATTTAATGACCTTAAGTATTATGGGCGAGTATCTATAAATACAATATTCTACCATTTGAGTTTTTTTTTCTTCTTATGGCCAGATTCCGAGACTGCATATCCAACGTCTACTATTACCAGACTCAACCCATATTGTACAAGCTCCTCTTCTATAAATTTCCCAACTCCCTTCTCTCATAATACCAATTCATTTCTACCCCCACAAAGGCTAGTCTTAAAAAAGAAAAACATTTGTTTCGAATAATGGTGAGTTGTAAGTTTTTGACCTTGCCACTTGACCTCAGAAAAAAGGCAAAATAGCCTAGTAAATTTGCTGACTTCTTCATACAATAGAAGTATTATAAAAGATCCACTGAACTCGGAATATGACCCTCTCGGAATAATACTTCAAATCCTATTATTGTTCTAACCGAATTGGGAGCCAAATGGGCTAGAGTAATGTAATAATACCTTAGGACCTCGGTCATGAAGTGACAAAAGGAAAACCTTAACCCTACTTTCAATTGTTATTTGTACATAGCATCATAACCTAGTGGAGGTCGGCTAGCCCTCCACTTCAACTCTACATATCTCACTCTATACTCCTTCAGGATATGGTACTTCTTTATAAGATTTTTTACCTCCGCTTCTTCTAAAGTTGAGACCATGGTCTTGACTGTTGAAGTAAACTTCTCTAAATGTGCTACAAGAGGTCTAAGAACTAATACCCCTTTTCCTTACCCCCCATTACTGGAACTACTCGCCCACGACGAGTCTAGTCTGCAGTTTGTCGGCAAGAGTTCTTTTTGTTCTACTTCCATTCTTATTATTTGCCCCTCTCCACCTAATGTACTAGGTTTTCCCATTTTGTTTCCTCTCATCCTACTATTTTTCCAACCAATAGACAAACTTATAGCTTCTTCAGACATACCCGTTGTTGGGTCAGATTTACTCTTATACCTTAGACAGATAATCAGTTGTAGACATACTTACTTGTTGTGTTGCAAAATACTATCTAACAAAGTGCGCATTTGGTTTCACTGTTGTCTACCAATCCAATGTAGTTACTTTACAGGTGATTAAAATTTCTTATTCCTCTCTTCTTTTGCTTTTGGGTAAAAATGGGAGAAAGAGTTTTCCAAATAAGCAATGACTCTTAGATGTTCAGTTTTTATTTAGGCATTTCAACTCCCGCTCATGTCTTTTCAAAATTCTCTTGGTCTATGTTTATACCTTGGAAATCATAGCAAGTCAGACTTATTTAATGCATACAGTGACTGTTGGGCGGCGGTTCTAGTATGTTCTATCATTATGCCCAAGGTCATCATTATGATCTCAAAACCCTACTTTATAACCCCGATCTTGTAATGAAACCTTAGCTTGGCTCGTCACACTGAGGCCTAGGGGGTTATGATATATATGGGATCTTGGCCCACTAGATTTAACCTGAGATTCTAGTCTAGAAAGAGTTTTGTAGACGACCAAAGTGTATTCGACCTCAATTTCCTACTGCAACACGTTTCTATGATCCTGGACACCATGTATATATATATACTTTATGTTAGTGCCAAGTAAATGAGAGAAAACCCTAAATTTTGCATTCTATCATCCTAACCTACCATATCACCCTAATACTGACTTAGGCATCAGAATGTCTTCCTCGAGAATCATTACAAGATCTGTTTTGCAGGCATCCTTTTGACGAGAAAAGTCAAGACTTGTGATCTTGGATCAAGTGGTAAATATCTCTTTCATCAACACGCATTGGTGCTCTCGAGCATCAAATGCCCTTGATCATGTTACTATTAAAATTTGAATTTTTGTGTAATACCCACTTTAAAGGTGGTGGTAGTGGACAACTTGAGTGATCAATAGTGACCTTGAACATAGAGATAACAAATTAACAACTTCTTTGACTAGACTTTGAGCACATATGCATTGCCAATTTTCACATATAGTGGTTGCAACTTTTGTTAGGCATGTTCAAACTATATTAGTATGTATTTTGAAGCCACCTGGGATTTATTTTGCATGTTAAAAATAGTCTTAAATCGTGGGCCTCTGAGAATTGTTGTATCAGAGCTTCATTATCACTTAGAATTTGTGTTTGTGACCAATGTATGGGAGCCCGCTAGATCCAAATGACAACCTATGTTGTAAAACTCGAATTGGGCTTGCCAGTTCGACCGGTCCGATTGGAAACTAGCCATAGAACTGGTCTAGGTTTTACTGAAAAACACTGGTTTGGAATGACCCAGTCAAACCCCTGTTTGACCAGTCAAAATTGGGTTTGATTAAATTTGACCAAGTCAAAATTTTCATTTTTAAAAAATGTAGTTTAATTTTTGAACCTCAAATTTTTATAAAACTTATTTTTCGCTTATAAAGTTTTAAATTCTTCAAATTGAATATTTTAAATATTTATACAAATGAATATTTATAATTTTTAACATATTCTCCATCTCAAATATTTTTTGTACCATTTTTTCACAACGTTATTTAATTATACATGTAGAATTTCTTACAGCTTATACTAAATTTAAATTTAATTACACTAAAAATACTAAATAATTTATCTCTAGTACATTCGTATAATTGTATTAATATTTTTATAATTAATTTATATTTATTATATTATATCAATTTGATCGGTTGACTTTTGACCCTCTAACTTCATCGGTCTATTTCTGTAATAGATATTACTGCTTTATTCATATTATTGCCCCATCTATTATCATAAAGCATTTTCTAATTCATCTCCTAAGTCTTGTTCTGTTGCTACATCTATGCTTACTATGCTATAAATACTTTCTGAATCATCCATATATTCATCTACCTCTATTAAGTCCTCTTTTACATCTTCTATGATTTGTGCTCTATTTGGTTTATTGTAAGAATTAATTTCTACTAATAATTTTTCTATTACTAAAAATCTTTGTTCTAGGTTATTATAATGTTCGTCTGATTTGTTCCCTTTCCAACAACGGTACTCGGGCCGAACATCCTATTAGGTTACCCATATCTTCACCTATATCAAACTGAAAATTTCATCATAACCCCTGTATTATGATAAGTAGGAACTTATCAAAGGATCGATTTTTTGTTTTTCCAAAATCAATAGACAAGAATATTTCCCGCGAAATATTACCGCCAGACTTCACCTTGACACCCTGTGACTGGTACGGCCTTAATTTCACGGCCTGAGATGTCCGGGATTTACGTCTAGTACCTCATCTGAAAAGTAACTTCTTTGAGAATGAATTAATTGAAGAACATGATTTTGGAAATTATGAATTACTTCTAGAACTGATCCCCAGGTGGGATATACTCCTGGTTGCGTACCTGCAATAACGACATAAAAACGAAATCCTGGTTTTTGGTTATGAAAGTATTCACAAAAGACATTTAATGCCGCCCTATGATGTCCAGGATTGTTATGATTAAAGGTAAAAGCATA
Organism: Gynochthodes officinalis; assembly: GCA_020080225.1. Taxonomy (NCBI): domain Eukaryota; kingdom Viridiplantae; phylum Streptophyta; class Magnoliopsida; order Gentianales; family Rubiaceae; genus Gynochthodes; species Gynochthodes officinalis. The sequence goes on along the minus strand of CM034618.1, from coordinate 3,369,599 downwards.
ATGTAAATTGTCTACGAGAACCTTCTGTGGTCTGTCTATTGGAACAAGATTTTTGAAACTAAGATTGGAAAAGGGGATTACTTTTAAAGTAAATCTCCCAAATTCCATTGTCTGTTTAATAGAGTTTAGAATATCTTTCTGGCTAGTTGAACTTGGATGCATAGGCTCTTTTCCTGCTCTTTTTTCTTCCATCTGCAAATAATAAAAATCAGATTAGAGATCTAGATAATTGGTCTGCTAGATAATTATCCTTTCCAACTATATGTTCTTTAAAATTTTTACTAAATACGAGGATATCATCTATATATACTAATATAAATTCTCTATACTTTAGGAATATTTCATCCATTCTTTTCTGAAAAACTGAAGGGGCATTCTTTAATCCAAAAGGCATGACTATCCATTCATAATGTCCTAAGGGTGTAGTGAATGCTGTCCATTCTATAGATTCTGTTAACATTTTTATCTGATGAAATCCTGATTTACAATCAAACTTGCTAAATATTTTACTATCTTGCCTATGTTCTATCAAAAATTCTTTATCTGGAATTATATAAGCGTTTCAGTCCAATTTTGACAATAGTAATGACAAAATAAGATCCAATCCCACATGGGTAAACAACAATTAGGCAAGGGGGTTGTCAATATTCGGGGGGCACATGATGATGCTTGTAGGAATAGTACTACATGTGTTTTGATCTAAGCAGAAGGACCCCAATAATACTCGACTTGACCCATTCAGCAAATATGTTCTGGGATGAGGTGATGCTTGGGCCTCAGCGATGGTTCATGGTAAGAATAATAATCATTCAGTCTCATTATTTAAAAAAAAAATTTACTTTTGGTCATATTTTATTTTTTAAAATTATTAATTACAATGCGTTTAACATATTATTATTAATAAGAATATTATAAAAGTATTATTTAAAGTGGAATTTTTTTTTTAAAGGTCATTCATTTTGGAATGGATAGAGTATTAAGGGGGGGGGGAGGGGGAATGTCCTTTTGGCATTTTTCATGATTTTAAAGACTTTTACCTTTGAAACTTTGGGTACAAGTAATCCAGCATAATTTTGAGTTTCAGTTAACCTTTCAACTCTATTGGTCATAAAAAAGGCTGAAACAGTTCGAGTAAGATAAAAGGGTATTGTAATTCTATAGTTTGTTTGTACTTATGCGTATTATAGATTTTTCATATTGTCGATTAAAGTAGTTAATTTGTTTTTGTGTTTCCTTGTTTACACTTTCAATTTATTATATTAATTTAGATAAAGACTTCTTGACAAAAGTAGAATAATTAGCGAAATTTGTATCACTTTTTCATGGGATTTATTTGTGCCCTCCAGGATATTATTTGATATAACTTGTGAATGTCCACTAGTTTAGCGAAATTTATATTAGGCCCCAAATTTAGCGACCAAAAAGATCATTTCTTCCAAAATATATAAACTCTAAAACTTATGGGATTTATTTCAGTTTGCTAGGATATCATTTGATATAACTTGTGAACGTCCAGTAGTTTAGTGAAATTTCTATTAGCCCCCAAATTTAGAGACTAAAAGTATCATTTTTTGCCAAAATATATAAATTCTAAAACCTATGGGATTTATTTGTGTTTGTTAGGATATTATTTGATATAACTTGTGAACATCCAGAAGTTTAGCAAAATTGCTATTAAGGCCCAAATTTGAGAGACTAAAATATTATATATATATATATATATATATATATAAATTCAAACCTTCAACCAGCAACTGAGCTTAACCATTGATGTTTGAGTTTTATTTGACCTCGCAGTGCACTATAAAAACAATTAAAGAGTTATCGGTTCGACATGCTAATTTGAACCTTTTCTTTTCTCATTTGTATGATAATTAACAAAAATTACATTTTACATGCTACAAAATGAAACCCTACATTTTTTTTGGGCCAAGAAATTTTGTGATTGATGAAACTAATATCTACCACTTGCTTTGTGATAAATAACCGCCGAAACTCATGGTCAATATTGTTGAGGTTCATGGATAGATGCTTCTGTCTTATTTCAATTTTAGAAAAAGATGTAAAACACTTAATAAGTAAGTTGAATTCAAAACCTGCTAAGTTAAACTTTTGGGTCTAAGTTGGGTTTCAACTTGCTTATTAGTGGTTGTTGTGAACTCTCTATGTATTTTCTCCCGCACAAATTCATAACAAATATTATTTTACAAGACAAATTTCGGGATGGTTCTCAGGGTATGAATTCCAATATTTAATTTAGTATTATAACACAAATTTCAGGATGATTCCTAGGGTATGAATTCCAATATTTAATTTAGTATTAGAATTTTTCAGCTATCAAAGTTAAGGATGCAAGAATTAGGGTTAAAGATGCAAAAATTAGAGTTTTCTCCCAACTTTAGATGTATTTATACTTGATGGCAAGACGGTAAGTTTCGGTTATAAAAAATTAAGGATGCAAGAATTAAGATTTTCTTTCTACTTTAGATGTATTTATACTTGAAGTCAAGATTGTAAGAACGTGTATTCAAAAAAATAATAGGTTAATAAATCTCATAAAATTTCTAGCAACCATTATGATCATACCTACAAACCTTTCTATTTGCATAACTTTTTTAATCTTTATACCCTGAGTCAAGATTCAGTACTCACGAGTGATGAAATGAATAAATACTAGTTACCTTTCGTTGTAGTTTAGTTTACTAAAAAATACTTTATTATTATTATTATTATATTGAATTGCATTTTGCCACGACGAACCAAATTTATGCATGACTAATTGAGCATAATACTTTTTCAAAAAAAAAAAAATTCGCTATACACATAGAATATTAATATCTATCGATTTTCTCTAGGTTTTTTTTTCCCTTGTCATAAAAATGCAATTGATAAATTAATGCTAATTACTTTGTTTCAACGCAACCCTTCTTGTCCCCACTCTGGCTTTCGGTTTGTCACATCTCACGAAGTGTTGAAGCATATTTTGGTGAGGCATTCAAAGGTCGGTGGCGAAAGGCCTAGAGTTGATTATACCTCAAATCAATATCCTATTCTACCCCATGTTTTCCACGTTCAATTTGGAGGATACTCAAATTTATAAAGATTGTTCAAACGTCAAAAAATTAAATAAGGAAATAATAAGCATTCCCATGTTCTAGGGGAAAAAATGACGTCCAATAGTACTAAAGCAATTTAGTAAAGAAATATTTTGTTGGTTAGCAACAAGAGATTTGAAAGAATTGTCGGGGTTGGTCTGTGTTTGAATTTTATGACCACTTAAAATTTTAAAGCATGTGTTGTGCACATCTTTAATCAAGTAGGTAGTTAATTTTTCAATACTTTATATAACCTTGTTCTGATCTTTTTTTTTTCACCTTGTTCTGATCTTTTTTTCATAGAGTAAATATACTTAGTTAGGCTATGTTCGGACAAGTCATTTTTGTTTGTAAATGAGTAAAAAATTAACTTTTTTCAAACAAAAATAAACTATTCAAATACATTTTCATTTCAAAATTTAAAATTCAAATTTTCTCATTCAAATTCCTCTCATATAATTTTAAAAGATTTCCCTCCTATTTTTCCCTCAAATACTTTTTTTCATAAAAAAAACTCACTAAAATTTTTACACATTCCAATACAACTTTTTTCAAATACATCACACTCCAAACCGAGATATTGTCATGATTCGTAAGCTTAGTTAATGTATTATATATTATCCTATTTTTCTGATTCCATAATTTAATTTACGATTTCTCATTCATAAATGTTGATAAAACTATCTATTTAGTAAACAAAGTAAAATTATTATTTTTTTTGAAGAAAAAGACTTCCTATTTTCTACAATTCAATGAAAAGATACTTATTTTGTTGTAATGAAGATACTTATTTCGGCAAAAAAAAAATACTTATTTCGGAAAAACTTAATATAAAGATTAGAGTTGTAATAGAATTAACTTATTGAGATACATAAATTTTGGAAAGGTATTATGGTACACATTTACTCTAAAACCAAGATCTTGCAGTCTAATTTTGTATGAAAAAATAAAAATAAAAATTCTAAATTGTTTTAGAGTCTGAAAAATTGTTCATCTCCGATGTTTAACAAAACTCAAGTATAACTTAATGGAATGTTTGCCTATCCTGGAGGCTATGAATATAATAAACACGAACCCAGACAAAGCTTGCACGAGGCAACAGTAAAGATAAAGTAAAGAAAGGTTGAGAAGTCTTTTATAGTTTCTTTTTCACCATCCTCTTATTCTTTATCATTGCCTTACTTTTCATTCAAGTGTTGTCTTTGCAGTTTCGAGACAAAAACTACATTTTAGAATACTCAAATGATGAAACAATAAACTATTCATTAGTATATGATTATATATATATATGTATATATATATATATATATATATGTAGAATACTCAAATGATGAAACAATAAACTATTCATTAGTATATGATTATATATATATATATATATCTGAATATTTTGCAAAATGAATCCCCTCTTTCTTTTTTCAAAAAAAAAAATTAAAGAAAAGGGGAAAACATTGTGTAATGTTAGAACATAGTGAGTGAATATGGAACACTCATTTTATGATAAAGATTATGTTTAATTCTTTAATCATCTCCCTTTTAAGGTACTGTTACCAGAATTAAAAACTAATTTTCTTTTGTTTCGAAGTTCACTGGCTGTTGGCACTTAGATGAGATTATTAGGTTGAAAGGTGTTATTAATACCATATAAGCAGAAAATTAAAATAGAAATTTAAATGAATAAAAGAGTGCATTCAAAATTACATCGTTTTATGACTAAGCAAATCTTAGGAAACATAGAAGTAGTTTATTACTAAGACAGTATTGGTTTTTTTTTTTTTGCAAATATTAGCAACTCTTGTGATGTAATTGGTTGATGGAATATTATTTGTTAAACGTATGTTGGTTAAATGGGGTAATGGAAATTTTAACAAATTATAGAATTCATTTGATCATTGAAGTAAATTTTAGGGGAGGTAAATATTATCAACTCTATTTTTGTTAACCACATCATCCTTCACCATCCTTTTCAGGGGCATTAAAAGTTTGACCGTTTGGTGCTTAGATTGTTAATAACAAATAAACATTTTCAAGTTTTGTAATTTTCTATACTCTTTGTGATTGGACTCTTTTGGCACTTTTAGGATTAATTGAGATATTTGATTGATTTTTCTAACATTTTGAGATAGTTTGCTTAGTGACGTACTAGGATTGCAATAGCTATACGCGCCGTAAACGGACAGATGGATTGATACATCATGATGACACTATGTTTGGATTGTACTGTATTTTAAAATTTTATATTAAAATATGTAAAAGTTTTAATTAAAAAGAAATTATAAGAAAAAGTGTTTTGGAGAAAACATGAAAAAGTAGATTGGAAGAAAAAAAAATTGAAATAATGTGAGAAAAAATTTAGTAAGAATTTGAATTTTGAAATAAAATAAAAAATTGTTTGAATTTTTTATTTTTTAGTCGAAAAAAAAATTTAACATTTTGCAAATAGGCTATAAACCAAACATAGCTATGTTTCTTCATTAGGAAAGAAGGATATACAAAATTTCAAATATATGAATTACGAAAAAGTTTAAATAATAAGAAGAGCGCTGATCCTTCAATTCATGGTGCCCTGAGCTCTAGGCAATGTTTTGACAACGTGGATTTATGTTAAATTTGTAGCTTGAGGTTATAACTAATGCTAAAATTGTGCAATTAGAGTCAAATTATTTGAGTTTGAGGTTGAATGAAATCTACTTTGGCAAAGTCCAACAAAAGTCATTGCCATTGTTATTTTTTGCAATGGAAAAAAAAATCATGTTGCAAACAAGTTTGGCTTTTCATGAAAAATCCTTATGTTTAGTAAATATATTAAATAAACTTCAATAAATATTTGAATGCTTGCAAAATGTCTTGTACTAGAGAATATTTTATACGTTCATTACACCATGTAAAATTGTATAGTAAAAAATAATTAGAAAGAAACAATTTATAATTTGTGAGAGACAACCTAACTATTAAAACCACTTTTGGAAAGATGTGTTATGATACAAAAGAAGAAGATTCTAGAAGGGAGTGTAAAAATGGGGTTATCTATTGTTAGAGAACGATAAATCAATTTGTTAAATGAAGAATTTTAGATATTAGATATAAATCATTAAAAGATGTGTTTGAGAATATTAAATAATAAGTGTTAAACTAACTTTTAACATTTAAATTTCTCTATTTGATTTAAACAATGCTTAATCAAGTGGATTTAAATTTTGTTATCAAATCACCCAAAAACAAAAAAAATACTTTTAATTTGTTAATTTTAAACAATAATATTTTATCAAATATGTCTTATCTTAAGGTGGTTAAACTAAAAAAAAGAAAAACTTCTATAAGGGCATAACAAAAATTGGGGAAAAAAAGAAATTTTTGAATGAATTATTATTTAATGCACAAAATGTACATTCTACACTCAAATTGATAAATTTTGTATAAAATAATGAGTAAATTACAGTTACTTCCCCTGAAATTTAACTTATTATCAATAACCCTCTACGATTTGAAAATATTACAATCTTCCTCTTTGACTATTTAAAATTTAGTTTTTCATTACATAATTTATGAATAGCTAAAAAAAAAAAGGGGCAAAATAGAGCCTAATCTACTTTTTCAAGTTGGATTTGTATGATAATATTACTTTTAGTTACATTTAGCGCATATACCTTTTAAATAAACGCTTTTAATTCTTTTTCTTTTTTTTACTTTAAAACACTCTTTGCTCCCATTTTTTTTCTATTTTTCACTCATGTTATAAATTTTATATTGAAAATTTAACTTTTAAATGGTTAAAGGGGAAGAATGTAATATTTTCAAAACTCTTGGGGCAATTGGTAATGAAATCAAACCTTAGGAGAAATAAATGTAATTCACCCTAAAATAACATACCTAAAAGTTACGCTTTCTTTAATTGTATCGATTCTTTTTGTGCCTGAAAGTATTTGTTCCCAAAAAAACATATATGTATATCTATATATATATATATATGATTTTAGAAATGACTCCTCCATCTTGGAAATTTTACTTGCCATGCTTGCAAGTACCATGAATACTTCCAATTTCCCACTATGTCAAGGTTGCTGCCATGATCCCATCTAAATTACGGGCATAAAAATTCACTTGGTCAAATTTATTTTTTGACATAGAAAAGTCAGAAATTTTAGGCCTACATAAATATCGCAAATCCTATTTTGACGTACAAAATGCACCATTATTCGCAAGAGTATATGCATTTCCGTGTGATGCAAAGGCTAGTGTTTTGACAAGGATTCTTAAATACAAAAGTTAGGATCCGTTTGGATAAGGCATTTCTATTTGTAACTGGAAAAAGTTGTATTGGAATGTGTGAAAATTTTAGTGGGTATTTGTTGATAGAAAAAGTATTTTAGAGGGAAATATAAGAGGAAATTTTTTTTTAAAACTATGTGAGAGGAATTTGAGTGGGGAAATTTGAATTCTAAATTTTGAAATAAAAATGTGTTTGGATTGTTTGTGTTTGTTTGAGAATTTTCTTATTTTCAAATACAAATAGCTTGTCTAAACACAGCCTTAACTTTTCTCAAACAATAACAAAATATCCAAACAAATTTTTATTTTAAAATTTAAAATTCATATTTTCCCATTCCAATTCCTCTTACAAAATTTTTAAAAAATTTCCTTTTTACTTTTCCCTCTAAAATACTTTTTTCTATCAAAAAATACCTACTAAAATTTTTACACATTTCAATATAACTTTTCTCAAATACATCACACTCTAAACAAAGCCGCCAATTAAATCTTAATTTACTTATGCAAAAATGTAAATAGCAAAACAAAGTTTTAGGCTTACAAATAGCACATGCTTAACTTACAATTCATCAAATTCTTTATGTTGCCTCTCTTTGCATGCTTTGCGATACATGTTAATTGTTTATACGGCAGTTAAGCAACGTCTTGGAGGCTCATTCCAAAGGTGGCCCACAACCAGAAATAGCAATCCTCTTGAAAAATCTAATAAATGATTTTAGTATTATTATTTTTTATGTTGTATTCTATTGTTTTGATTGCTTTCAAGATCATCAATTTGGGACTGCTCATGCAAATCCCAAATGATGAATTTTACTTCCACTGACAAGGACATCTAGACTGCTCAACAAATTACGAAACATGCATAAAACTCAATAGCTATGGGCCTATGGCCTCCCTTTCCCAAATTACGACTTAAGACTTATAACCTTTTTCCACACAATTGGTGGGTACTCCCTATTCGTTGTGAATTTTAATGTTTCATTCAAAGGTCCCTTTTGCTTTGAAACTTTTACGAAATTGGAATCCTTCTGGCAAATCTTGTTTTGTATGTAGTACGTCCTTAGACAAAGTACTTTCGCTTTTGCAAAAAATATTGTGTGAGTAATGATACAGATAATGACAAATTATAATAATTTTATATAGTGACTGACGTGGTAATTATGAAAAGATAAAATCATCTTTTCATCCTCATTACAAAATAAAAAATAATGAGAGATAATTTTGTTTTTTCATAGTTGCCACGTCAATCACTATACAAAGTCAATATAATTTGTCACTATCTCAATTATTATTCATATTGACATGTGAGCAATTTAGCACACAATTGAATATTCTTGTGGGGAGGTTAGACATGTCCTCCGCGCTTGTGTGTTACAATTCAAATTAGGCCTCAATTATATTTGACTACACTCAAATTGATCTGAAAATTGATATAGTAAAAGTTATAGTTCTATCTTCAAGCCAACAAAAATTTATTGCTTTTAGCAAGTTAAGTCAACAATTACGGAGACTCCATAAGAGTTGATACGTTTTAGAATACTCTTCACGAAATATCAAATAATCATGTCTAAAGGAGAATCAAATATAGCAGCGAAAACACTTATAAATGAAAGGGTTTGATTCTCCCTATTTCCTCTCTTCGCTCTTCTTACTTCTCATTTTCTGCTCTTCCTTCAACGAAGAAAATCGAGTATCAATTTTAGAGTAAATAACATCATTTCTTTATTAATTCAGTACAATTGTTTGATTTCGTCCCTTATAGTGAAAATGTTTGACTTGCACAATTTATAAATATTATATTTAAATTATATTTCTAATTATTTAAATCACTTTTAATTTTAGTATTTTACAATTTAGATAGTTAAAAAGTAATTTTATTTATTCATAATATATTTTTGACAACTAATAGAAATTAATGTATGTCTAGAAAATTACAATGTTGAAGGTGCTAAAATATGAAACAATACTTTTAGAGACATTTTGTAAAAAAACTTATTTGTAATTTACTCTTTTTTCTTTGGTTTCTTCCATTATTTTTTGCCCTAAATATGTTTAAATCATATGATTAAATGCATTAAATCCCATTTAACTTGATTTCGTTAAAAAAATTAATTAAAATCAAAATGATAAATTAAGAAATCAAATTAAAACTTTTGAATATGAAAAACTAAATCAAATTAAAGTTCCAAGTCGAAGGACTAATTATGATATTTAGAACTCCTCTACCCCAAATTCTAAATGTAAAATTTTTAATTAGTTTCTCTAAAACTTTACAAATTGACCACTTTCGTCCAAATAAAATAGAGAAATAAGCACACAGAACAAGGCACAGATTGTCTTCCACTTAAACATTTTATATCACACTGTAGTTTCTTGTCATCATGTTAGCTTGAAAATGATTTTGGATTCATGTAGAGTCGACCACCTTGTAATGTTCATATTGGTATTTAAGGCCTAATATTTATTATTTTTATTGTACACGTGCAAACAAGAGAGAAAGATCAGATGATGAGAAAAGAAGATTATGTAGGGTGGAAGCAAAAATCTCTTGGCTTGGTTACAAAACAAGCTTTCTGTTTTTTAACCCTCTCTTTTTTTTTTTCTTTTTTCTTTTTAATTTAGGAAAACATAGTAATGGCAAAACTTAGCTTGAGTTTTAAGAAATATGCATAGAAAAAGACAATCAACGTATGGAGTCAAAGACAAGACGACCACCTATCTCATTCCAAACCGTTTTTCTCACTCGACCCCTCAACCAACACACACACACACTCACACTCACACACACAATCCCCCCATTTCTAAGCAAACCCCACAAAAGCATTAACATAATAATGATCATGATTTCTATATCTCTGTCTCTCCCTTTCTTTCATTCTATTTTCAGAGAGTGATATTTCTCTCTATAAAGCTATCACTTCTTGGCAACAAAACAGTTGGGAAAAAACTGAAAAGGGCTCATGAAAATGAGGAAGCCAGAGCCCTTTGTGGGGAAGAACAGTAGCACTAGTAGTAATAGTGGTGGGACTAACAACAACAATAATGGAGGAGTGAAGCTGAGAAAAGGGTTGTGGTCACCGGAAGAAGATGACAAACTTATGAACTATATGCTCACAAATGGTCAAGGCTGCTGGAGTGATGTTGCAAGAAATTCAGGTTTGCAAAGATGTGGGAAAAGTTGCAGACTTAGGTGGATTAATTATCTGAGGCCTGATCTTAAAAGAGGGGCATTTTCACCTCAAGAAGAAGAGCTTATTATCCACTTGCATTCTCTTCTTGGAAATAGGTACATCCCCCCTCTCTCTCTAAAACACACCCATTTCTATGTGTTCTTCAACCATTTAAAAAAAAAAAAAATTCCCTTCTCTTTGCAACAAGCGATCCTTGCATTTTTCATAAATAATGTTCGAACTTGTAATCTAATGCATTCTCCGGCGCAATTCAAAACCTGTTAGATATTCAATATATTCATGATTGAATGTTAGAAGATTGTTTTTGACATCATTTTGAGTTTCCTATGAGAATGACAATTCTGGAGTTTAAGGTAGTAATTTCGTCACAAACATTTTTTTTTTTAATTTTTGCCGAGGCAAGCTAGCTAGCTAGCTAGGAAATTAGTTAAAAGGGTATTTATCGCTTCAAATTACCCTTTTCCCCTTCATATTTTTGACGTGGATAAGACCAACAGATAGAGTTTATAGAATTTTTTTATGATGTAACATGCTAGAAAATATATTGACTGAAAATAAATGCACTAGTTCCAGCTTGTTTCTCTCATGACTCGAGTAGATCAAGTAGATATTGGTGATGTTAACTGTGTAACAATGACCTCCTACCCGTTACGTGCATTGTACGTGTTAGAAGAAATAACCAACTAGCCATGCAGTGATGTAGTGTTTGAATAATCTTAGAGATCAAGACTTCAAGGGGTCATATTACTAGGGACAAGGAAGATAAACATTAATCATTTCAGCTTGCAATTAAATTAAGCTTATATATGAATAAATAATGCATACCATGAATGTGCAAAACTAATGATAACAGTTTTGAAATTAAGTAATAGACATGACAATAACCTCTGCTCTATTGGCAATTAAATGTGTATCATTTTTTCAACTTTTGAAAAAAAAAAACACACTTTAACACTTTTCACAAATCTAAATATGATACGTTAACATAGACTTTAAAGTGTGCACATTTTGTGGTTTATAGTAGCTGTGTAGCACAGAGGACTAAAATTGGACTTTACTTGATTTAATGAGATGTACCAAGAAAAAAAAAAAAAAACCTTTAATCCGTCTAGAAACTTAAAGAAGTTGTTAGAAAGGAGAGTAGTTTATACAATACAAAAATAAATAAATAATTTATAAGCTAAGAGCATAATTATCATTTTGTTCTCGTTTATTTTTTTCTTTACTCTACAAACCTTTTCTGTATGGAAAATGTTAAATTTATGCAAACTATTACATTAATTATCTCCAACCAAAAAATTATTGATATACAAAAAAAAATTTATAATACATTTTGGTGAATGCATCCCTAAAAGAGAAAAAGCCATTTTCAAGTTATATTAAAATGGAACACCCAGTTCAGCTTGGGCTTGGTAAATTATACCTTAATTTGTGTAATAAAATAATCTGCGTGCATTTAGGAACTCACCTACATGCCTGCTTTGTCCTAACTCCTAAGACCTGGGACCATCTCGGTTATTTTTTCTACCTTCATGAATCCCATTTAGTGAATTCTCTCTTTACATTTTATGAATGATAAATATGATGGTGAAACTATTCATGGATAGATTTTGTGAAGGTAAATGTCCAACCCTGTCTTTGTCTATCAGTGAATTTGTGCAATAATAAAAGTTACTTAAAGATAAATAGGCATCTTTTCAGCTATTTTTGAAGGTGACTAATGGTGAAATAGGCATTGATGCCATTATCGGGCTTTGGAGTTCGAGATATCCAGAACCCCAATAAGAATATGTACTCTTTTACCCATGTAGATTTATGAGAACATCCCATTCAAAAACCATACAATCATCTAACTTTCTTTTCAAACTTTTTTCAAAGAAACAGAATTGCTTTCCGCTTGCTTTACCAACCCTTATTTTTCCATAATCTGTAGTGTGGTGTAATCATTTCACTTAATATTTTTTCAACGGTTATATATTGCAATAAGTCAATTAATATATTCTAACTGTGTTTCATTAATTAAACCACTATTTGAATCTAAATTTTCAAATTTAATTTCTTTGGAAGGTGGTCTCAAATTGCTGCACGCCTGCCTGGACGCACAGATAACGAGATAAAAAACTTTTGGAATTCAACAATAAAGAAGAGGCTTAAGAATTCATCATCACCAAACACAAGTGATTCATCATCTTCAGAGCCCAGAGATGCCATGGGGAGACTAATGTCCATTCAAGAACAAACCATGCTGGGAATGTATATGGATTCGACTTCTTCAGCTTCGTCTTCTATGCAATCTATGGCTCTTGGAAACATGATTGATCCGTTGCCTATGCTTGAGCAAGGTCTTAACTTGTATGGCTCCAATACCAGCACTACTAATTACTTCAATGCACAACCATGCATAACACAAGGTGCCATGACTCCTAGTAATCTTTATTATGATGAGAGAACTGTTTTTGGAGGCAACATTGGAGGGGAAGGAACGCTTTTTGTTCCACCATTGGAGACAATAAACGTTGAGAAAAACGTGAACCCAGCCGGGAATATGGTCGATAGAAACCCTAGCAATATCAGAGTTGATAGCAGGAACAACAACAATAACCTGAAAGTAGAAAACATGGCTGGATTTGGGAGTTATTGGGAAGGAGATGAGTTGAGAGTTGGGGAATGGGATTTTGAGGAACTAATGACAGATGTTTCTTCCTTCCCTTTTCCTGATCTCCAAAAGAATAGTTGGTGACGACCTTCCCACATACCATTTCCTTCTCCCAAAATTTTCTTTTCCTATACAACTCTTTGGCTTAAAGAAAAAGATTGTCTTCAGTTGGGACCCCAATACCTTATGGCTTCTTGTTGGAAGTTTCTATATACTATTCAAAGAAAAAAGTGAAACTTGTACAAAATATGATGCAATTCTCGACAAACAAATTTGAAAGATCGAGAATAAGGGCACTGCCAAAAAGAAATGGTGCGTTTGTAAGTCTTGTAAAGATGTTTGTCAAATTGTCATGTATGTTAATTAACTTTAGGCAGGAGACCTTTGTCATGAGCTTCTTTGGGATGTTTGTAATAATCATTGTAATACATTTGAAGATAGATGTCAATATTCATGTAAGAGTTATAAATATAATATGGCCATTTATAACTTTTGTTTTTTCATTTAAGGGGGAGGAGGGAGAGTGGGGTTTCTTTAGAGAGCTTTTTGCCTATTGATTAATTTGGAATCTCATCCTGCGCAGCATTCTCAGAACAATTGATTACTAGCTACCATAATTTTCCCTTACAAAAGAGAAGATTGATCAAGATCATTTTTTCTTATAATGGGGTTTAGCCAGATGTGTCCACTTGCAATGATATGGTAGAGGAGAAAAAAGTCCGGATGCTCTAATTGTCGTTTGGACTTTGCAATTGCAAAATGATTTGATTAACCACGATGCTTGAAAATTGGACTCTATAATCAATAAACCTATCTTTTCAACTTTCACTTACATTTTCAAAGTAAACATATCGAGCCATGGAAAATATAATCAAAGCAATGAAAACTTTATATGATTATGGCTAAGATTATATTTGCAATTATTTGTTCACCACTAATAGCTTGAAATTGACTATAAAAAAGTAACTTTTTAAAGGGGCTTTTATGGTAGACACATACATATAGTCATAGTCATGGAGATTATATAAATCAAATAAGATTGAAGAAAGGAGCAACAAATCAAGAACTTGAAAATATCTGAAATTGAGCCCTCGCCATTTTAAGTTTACACAAGAAAACAAGGAAACTACTTTTAGTTGAAAAGAAAAAGAAACAAAGTGCTAGACAAATCATTTGTTCTCGAGAATTTTTCCACATGTCATAACTGGCATTTGTCACTTATATGAGTACAAATCTATTCGGAAGTTCGTTATTTTGACTGCGACATGGTTGATAATGATTACCCAAATGCTGCATGTAGGTGAAGACAGATTGATCGACATTTCCTTTTTTTCTTTCCAATAGGGATTGCTGTCGGCAGGGGTAAATAAATATTTGATCCCCAGGATAAAACAGAGAAAAATTTTAAAATACATAAATAAAACAACCACAATGAAAAGTTACTGCATTCAAAGTCCCAAAAAGTTCTTCCAAAAGTTACGTCAATTCTTTTTTTTTTTTCCAAAGTTTTAACGACTACCCTCTGTAAGAGCTTCCAACCTCCCCTTCCTTTCATTTTATAGAGCAAATTAGGACTTTCACTCTCCCCTTCGGGGTAAGGAAAATGAAGAACCGAACTTGCAGGTTTTGAGGTTAAAGGCTGGTATAAAAAGACCATTTAACACTCTAGAAAAGATTTATTATCATCCCCTAATTATTTCTGCTAGACCATTTTATTTCCCTCTCAAATTTTATATATTGCATTTATTGAATTCCCATCGAATACTTCTACAACTACAAAACGGAATTGAACATTATTCTACATCAGCCAAAGAAGAAAATAACTAAAGCAAATATATATATATATTTAGCACCTCCTAATTAGATCTTCTATTTTTCCTTCCCCTCCCTACTTTACGCATCTGGTTTCACAAATGTTAATCATTTATTTACTGGAAAATTTTGGGCCTAATGCATGTCGATTTAGCTCGTGGGCTTCAATAAGGGGGCAACACGAAGACGTAGATAGCAACAAATATGATGATTTAGCATGTAAAGTAGAAGGATTTTGGAACTGGATGGGCTTCAAGCCTTCAACCAACTACATACAAAAGTCAAGAAAAACACAGTCATTACATCAACCAAAAAATAAAAAGAGAAAAAATTGTTCAAATCAAAGTCTTATCAATCCTTTACTATGGACCTCCTGAGCCAATAACACCATCACTGCAAAACAGAACAGAAGTATTTTCATTTGACGTAAAAATCCTACTAGACTTGCCTTTTCATAATGGAATCCAGCTTTTGCGCTCATTCACATTCTGGGGTGATCCACGTGTTTTCCGACTCGTAACGGTTACTTTTGATCAATTTAAATAGTTCATGTCATTTTATATGCATTGTGATTTTTTGAATAAAGGTAATGCTGCTCCTTTTTAGGGAAACCCAAGTTTTTAATTTGGAGAATTTGTAATCATTACTTGTGGTAGTTGATTGAAAATGAACATACAAATCTTATATTTTTATTCAAAATATTCATCATTCACTTTTGAATATAACTCCGACTTTGTACAAGCCCAAACAGTAAACACTGATCTTAACAATAACACAGGCTATGAGTACATTTTGTGATTTAACAATGGATCCCACTACTTGCAATCAAGGAAACTATTTACCTATAAATCATCCGCTAATAGTCATGAAATGTTATACATAAGGGAAACCTAGATATATAGGGGTACTGTATTTGAATTATATCCCAAAGGTGTTTTCGTGCATTTTTAGATAATTTTGTTTATATTTTCAAAACAATTTCTATCTCAAAATTTTTATCTCGTAAAATATAAAAGTATATTGTTAAATGCTTAGAACTTTATAATGAAAATTTTGGTGAATTTAAAGTAGAGCAGTATTATTGTCATTCTTCTGTTTAAGAAAAGAATTAAAAATAAGCAACCATTCAAGTTGATAAAATTAGTAATATTATTTTTCAACAAAGTGAATAATATAATAGAAAAATGCAGATTATAAATATTAATTTGGTGCTTCAAATGGGTGATGTTTTGCAGAGTTATTGATTATGTGGAGTTTCTCACATGTAATCTAATCTTAGATGAGTTAGAGTAGTAGAACACTCTGAAGTAAAGTTCCTTCTTTTATCGACTCTATAATAGAGAAGTTTATGTTTGGACAGTGGTTTATTTGAGAAACTTTGTATTGGAAAATCTGAAATTTTTTGTAAAAAAAAAAATATTTTGAAGGAAAAATAAAAGAGGCGTAGGAGGAAAATTTTTCAAAATAATATGTGAAAATTTTTAATAGTAGGTTTAAATTTTTTCAATTTGAATTTTAGAATGAAATAAAAAACTGTCTAAGAATTTTATATCTTTCTGACAAAAATTTAACTTTTCTCAAATGAATAATTAACCAAAGATAGCCTTAGTTAATTAATTAGAATGGATTATACCACTTCCTCACAGTCAAAAAACGCTCACCTACAAAGAGCAATAGAAAGATACTTTTTAGTCTCCCTTGTTCAGAGTCAAAACAGATTACCTAGAAAGACCAAGAAAAGGTACTTTAGTTTCCTTTTTTTTGAGTTTTTTCTTTTCTCTTTTCAAAAAATTTGGTACTTCTTTGTTTTAACATCACATCAAGTCTGTTCATTAGCGGACAGAAGCATTAGATCTATGTGGTAAACTTTTATCAAGACATAAGATACCCGGAGGTGCAACTTTTGGCCAAAAAAAGGGCGACCAAAAAAAAAAGGTTGCAATGTGATTTGCGTTTGAACCTAATGTTTGAGTATTGACCAAGAAAGGTTACTGCACAAATTGGAGTTTCTAGAGATTATTTTTAATTTCGTTCTAACTATAAAAATTTTAAAATTAAAAAAAAAAACAATAATTTGTATACTAACTAAAATGCTGAAGTAGCAACACGCTGAGAAGCCATAAGTGCTCCTCAAAATTGACAAGTTAGTATATGTTACAATTAATTTTATACTCTTCTTTTTGTTTTGTTTTTCATTCAACGATTACTTCTATCCTTTGTATTTTCAATGGCACAGTATATATCCAAATCCTGTTCAATCACTTCAATCTTTTTATGTAACTATTTATCTCTATCTTTTGTAATCTCCAACTAGCTAGTTCTGATTTTTTTTTTTTTTGAAAAAAAATTGATTCAATTTTTTTGGTTCATCTAATTTTATACGACTAACGATGTGCAGCAATGGTTTGTGTAGAACTTCTGAAATCTACCCTTTCATTAAATTTTTTAAGTTGAATTTTTTAATCTTTGTTATCATAATTTTTATATAAAATAATATAATAACTTTTAAAAAATTAGTAAATAAAAATTATGCATCTTTATAGCACGGGATAGAAGCTTATTAATATTTGTTCATTTGTATTTGGTTTTAGTGCAGCACAAATGTAAAAATCTAATCTAATCTGATCTGATCTAATTTGTATTGTACTGCAAGTACTATTTATAAGAATTGTTGGTAGCCAATTGTTATATGTACTTTATAGCATTTATTTATAAAACTTATTGCTTTTGATTTTTTATATATATATTATGATTATTATCTATATGACATGTGGTGCAATTACTCATAAATAAGTGTGATTGGGCTTTTTATTTATAAATTCTATATTATCACTATCTTATCATAATTAATAACTAGGGTAAATTAGATTTGCCGTTTTGAAGATTTGACAAAATTGTTTAATCAACTCCCTAGTTTGGAAAAATTACCAAAATCTCTCTTGATATGCCAAACCCTTAACATTACCCATTAGAAATTTGATTAAAAATGACGACATCAACAAAAATTTCGTAAACAAATTTACTCCTCAATTTTTTTCATCATTTATTTTATATGAAATTACACTTATAACTTTTTAATGTTGTTAAATGTGTAAAATACTCATTTTATCTAATTAAGTAAATAAGTATTTTTGCTATTCAAGTTTAAGTTTGAGGTTTTTAAAAAAATGATAAACAAAAAAATTGCAATAAAAATAAAATTTTGAGAAATTTCAATCAAATTTTAAAACCATTACATTGCATAATATTTATGATCTAATGTCATAGTTTTTTAACATTTATTGTTATTTTGATTTTTTTACTTTTTGCATTTAGTTCATCAGATTTATGAGTTTTTTAATCTTTTCACAATTTTTATGTGGTCGAATTGTCCTTCCAGCAAGTTAAGGGAGATTATTGATGTATACTTAAACTGGAAATTGGTTCTATAATATTGTTAAATCTTGAGAAAGATGCCCTAATAACAATGGTTATTAATTAACATTGCATTTGCTCTCAAGTGGCTTCTTTTTAAGGCCCAACTCAGAGAAACCTCCTTTAGTTAGACACTCCTAACTAAACTTGTCTTTTGGACTATCTCACCGCTTTAGTGGCCTTTGCAACCTGCAATTGAAGTTTTCAGTTCATTTTTGTAGACTTTTTCCTCCCCTCCACTCTCCCTTCCTCATAGCCCAAGTACACCTCCAAATTTGAAAGGGAATTTTGCAAATATAGCACATTTGACCGTTAACTTTGCAAAAATAGCACCTTTCCTTTTTTCTTTATTGTTATAGCACTTCAAGGCTGCATAAAGACCAAAATACCCCTCTACTTTAACACCCAAACAAGGCCCAACCGTTCTTCTTCTTCATTTCCGAAACCGTTGCTTCATTTCTTCTTCTTCATTTCCTCTTTATTCTTCATTTCCTTAGCACAACCATTCTGAAACAGCACCTATTCCTCTACTTCAAAACTTCAAAACTTGAAAACAATCCATATCACCCTTTTCAATGGCACGCATGGAGAACTATCATCTTCAAGCAAGAAAGTGCAGGCTCACGAGGTCAGTTGAAATTTCAGTACAAATTGTCATTTTAATCTTACAAATTTGTACAGATAGTGTTTTGATAGGGTGCAATGTTATTGTTTGTTTGAATTTGAATTGGTTTGTTTGAATTTGAAATGGGTTTGTTTGAATTTGAACTGGTTGAGGCATAGGTCGAGTAAGTAGTTGAGCCGTATGGTAGGTTGAGTATTTAGTCGAGTTAATGGTCGAGCAAGTAGTCGAGTGCTAGGGTAGGTCGAGTTAATAGTCAAACCATATGTCAAGTCGAGTCATTAGTTGAGTATAAGGTCGAGCCATAGGTCAGATCGAGTATTAGGTTAGGTTGAATATTAGGTCGAGCCATAGGTCAAGTCGAGTAATAGGTCGAACCGTTGGTCGAGTACTATATTAGGTCGAGTACTATACAGATTTTGGGTTTAAGGTTTAGGGTTTATGGTTCTTATCCTTGAACACTATACTGATTTGATTCAATTCTTGCTGCATGACCCTCTCAGGAAGCAAATGGTTGTTCATGGTGATTTTTTCAACACCAAGGTTTCTCAATATTGCTACTACGAAGCAAATATACAAAAGATAAAGACCAAACTAACCGATACACAGAAAAACATACTGAGACAAGAGAGTTGCATGGCTGACATGGCTCTTGACCATGAGCATACGTTTTGGTACAAACAGATTATTCACAGCGTGCTGTTGAGGCAACTTAGGCCAGATGATGAGTCCAATATGGACAATAGCGTGTATTTCAATTTTGCGGGGAAGAAGGTGAAATTCGGCTGAAGGGAGTTTGCACTCATCATTGGTCTCAAGATGAGAGACTTTGAGCATGAATATGTGAAATATGAGGCACCCAATGGTCCGAGTGCGATAACTGAGTATCTGACTTTGGAACTTAGGAAGGATGATACCATATACGTTGACGTTTTCACAGTTTTCAACCAAATAGACGCAAGTTTTTCGGACGATGTGGTAGTGTCACTTACCTTGTTGTTGTTATACACATTCATCATTGGAGAACAGAAGAGAAACCATATCGAAGACAAGGTTATACATATGGCATGTAATTGAAGAAAGTTTGATGAATGCCTTGAGACGAGCTATCTTACCGGGCCACTATAGATAGTGCTAGAAAGATTATGTTCAATGCCTTGAAGTAGTGTAGGGATGCAGATAATAGGACGTACACCATTGTGGATTCCTAGTGGCTCTATGGGTAAGGTTTTAACTTTGCGTGGTACATTTCAATTTTGTTTGTGCTTTAAGTTCATAGAACTAATTATTTGTCATTTATGTTTATGAATCATAGGTGTTTGCATATAAGCTAATGCCACATCTTGAACGATTCTCATTGGTGGAAAAGGTGGAAACCTCCGGTTGCAAGTCTAGGATTTTTCGGTGGAAAGGAGTGAGGACACAACGATCTGTCAAAAAAAAAAAAAACCAGGTGTGGTCCAAAAGATTAGTCAGTGGGGATATATGATTAGACATTGCTAATGTTTGATAATTATAATGTATTTTCTTCAATGCATGATGGGTTGCTTGAATTTGTATTGGCTAATAATGTGATTTTTCACTACATTGCAAAAAGTGAAAGTTACCCCAATAACTCTAACTCCAGAAGAAATAGCAAAAATTTTGACATAGGAGGAAGAAGAAAAAGAAAAAACAGATAATAATGATAATGTGGAGTTTGGAGGAGAAGAAAAAGCAACCGTATAATAGGAAAAAACGGTTGTTGAAATTTTTCCTGAAAAGAGAATTAGAGACGAAGACAGTTTCGAGCTTGAAAAGAGGCAAAAAACTAGAGCTAAATGGAAAAAGGAATCATAAAAATGGTTTGTGGATGGGTTGCTTAAACGGTGCATCGGCTATAAAAATCGTACAGTCGAATTGGATCTCAATGCACAAAGGTTGGAGGCTTGTATAGCCAAATTAGAGAAGATAGTCAAGCAACTGTTACCTCACAAAAATGAAGACGAAGGTGATGGGGGTAATGATAAAAAGGATTAGGATAACAACGAGGGAAAAGATAATAGGAAGGACGAGTATAAGCAGCAAATCACTGATGAACACACGACTCTATCCATTCCTATCGGGCCAGTTACGAGTGCTCCACCACCACCGATGAAGGAAAAAGGTGAAAACGAGCAAAGTAATGACGCTCCTGAGGGTGCCAACTTGGGGCCTATTCTTGCCATTGTAGCTACCACTCCACCAACACCTATAGTTGCCCTGAGTTCAACCTTCCAATAGTTCCAGCTATGCCCTAAAGATTTTAAAGAAATGAATAGATGACTACAACCAATAGACCGATAGTTCTTGTGGACGCCAATTTATTCACTTGATTCATATATGATCAAAAGTATGCTCGGAGAACTTGATTGGCTCACAAACAAGATAATACATTTAAGCTTTTGTTTCACTATGTGAGTAATTTACAAGGCTTGGTCATAACCAATCATGTTTGTATTTTTTTAGCATATAGATTTATACACATCCATACTTCGGAAGAGGATCCTTGTATGCGCCGAACAAATGTATCTATTATGGAGACTTTTTTTTTATGTAAGTTATGTTGATTTCATCATTTCATACCTCACGGATTAGTTATACATGTGTTGACGAACTAGTATGATTATATGCGTTGACAAAATGGTATGAAGACCCTAGGTGAGTCCCAGCAGTTCTCAATAGTTGACGATTTGGTAATGAAGCAATTTGTTGATTCAGTGCCATATGAATTGGATTGCTACCTAGCGGATTTTTTTTCATTCCCTTGCCATGTAGATGGGAACTACTAGATATTGGTGAAGATGGATTTCAGCACATAAACATTCCATGTGTATAACCCACTATAACAAGAGGGGATGGAGCAAAAATTAGAATACCTTATTTGAGGAATGCCAAAGATACTGCAGGCATGTGAATTTCGCACCTATTGGCTGAAATCAACTCCAAGCATAGACAATTGGCAAGTTATGGTCGATGAAGGTTTGGTCAGCCAAAAATCGGGTTAGTATCTAAGGTACTCGTACTATGTTTGTGTAAATTACTTTGTTTAATGACTAACAAAATTTGTATTTGATTGTTTTAGAACTGGAAACTGTAGTGTCTTTGTGTTAAGTGGGCTGAATTTATTATTCACGAGATGCCACTTGATATAATTAGACCCGACAATGTAATGGAGGCCCGTAGATAGTTGGCGGCAGCACTATTCATCCATGCAAGACAGGAGAACGATAAAGAGAAGAAATCTAAGGCTATGGCAAAAAAAGGTCGTAAACGTAAATGAGAATGTACCATTATGAGATGGTGTAAATATACATTCTGATTTGTAGCCCTATGTGTATAAACATTCTCTTGCATACATTTGTGTCTACTTTTAGCTCTATGTGTAAATGAGGATGTACATTTGTGTATATTTTATTGAATTCCGTACGACCATTTTAACAAATTTGTGTATAATTGATTGATAATCCATTTGTGTCTATTTTTTATTTATTGCATTCCATATGATTATT
This sequence comes from Gynochthodes officinalis, assembly GCA_020080225.1. Lineage (NCBI taxonomy): Eukaryota > Viridiplantae > Streptophyta > Magnoliopsida > Gentianales > Rubiaceae > Gynochthodes > Gynochthodes officinalis. The sequence continues at coordinate 3,347,010 of CM034618.1, read as the reverse complement.
TTAACAAATTTCCCAATAAATAACAACATTACAAATGAAGAAAACCAATATCACTATGTAAATTTCGGTTGATAATTTTTTTCACCAAACAAATAGATTTCTGTTTAGTGCTCAACTTTTGGGATGACCACTCGACCCATTACTCGATCTCTTACTCGACTATCAGCTCGACCCATCTATTGCTCGCCCTTTTGCTCAACTGAAAACTCGACCAATAACTTGACTTAACCTTTGCTCGACCACAAACTCGACCAATGGCTCAACTACAAACTCGACCAAGGGCTCGACCACATTTTGCGCGTGAGGCAGTACATTTGTAAGTGTTGTGAAAACAAGGATTTCACACCTTGTTTGGGTTTTAAAATAGAAGAGCATTTTGGTCTTTATGCAGTCTTGAATTACTATAACAGCAAAGAAAAAAGAAATGTGCTATTTTGCAAAGTCAACGGTCAAATGTGCTATTTTTGCAAATTTCCCAATTTGAAAGGGATTTCAATAAAGTGATACTTTCCCAACCCATTAGACATATATTGGTTGGTTTTGGCATGCAGACATCAATAATTTGAAAGGGATTTCAATAAAGTGATACTTTCCCAACCCATTAGACATATATTGGTTGGTTTTGGCGTGCAGACATCAATAATTTGAAAGGGATTTCAATAAAATGATACTTTCCCAACCCATTAGACATATATTGGTTGGTTTTGGCGTGCAGACATCAATTAATAAAACTCATCGCGAAACATTAGCAACCAAAATTAGGACAAGGACTTCACACTAGATCAACTTTGCAAGCCACATTGGTGATTTTTATCCTTTCCTTTTTCTTTAAATGCCAAAGGCCGCTCATAAATGAGGCTTCAAGCGGGTGCAATTGTTGGTTGGAACAAGTAATATTCCATATGATTTTTTAAAGATTTCTTGGCTAACTAATAAGATTTTTGGCCACTTTTCTTATTATTAATACCAGTTAGATGTTTAAATTTGTTGACATGGTATTAATGTTTCAGTTTCCATTTTCCAAGTAAGTCGGATCAGTCAACGTATTGGACTTGGATCATAAAAGTTTTAACCAACTTAATGCTTAATTCAGTTTCTAATTGGGCTCAATTTAGTTTATAACATTGTGTTTGGGTTTAGTCATCTATCCTTGTCAAGCTCAAAGTGTTTGTATCAATCAATGCATTGGGCTTGTATCATTGGAGTTAGTTTCAACCAAGTGAATGTTGAATTCAATTTCTTATTGGCCTTAATACCTAGTTTAGTTTCCAGCTTCGCAGTTAGATTTGGTCTTCCACCTTGTCAATGCACAAAATTCAACCCTAGTCACGTTTGAAATGGTGTAATATTCTATATCGGTTTTCTAAAATCTTATTAACTAACTAATATTATGCTTTGACCTCTTTTTTTTTATTGCTTAATAGTTTTAAGTTAAATGCTCCTGTTTTTTTTAATACCAAGACATTTATATCCTCATAGGAAATTAATTACCTTCAAAATTTTTAAATTTAATAATTAATAAAAATTGAATTCAAGTCCGATACTAATTTCTGAGAAAACAACATGCACAAAAGCAAATCATCCTCAAAGGAAAGTAATTTATTTCAAGCTTCTTAAATTCAATAATTAATTGCTATATTGAGCTTTGATACTAGTTAATGAGAATTTAAGACAATTATTTAATAAGAAAATGAAACAGCACAAAATATGTGATAAGGGATTCAACGTGTTTTCATTCAATTTTGAAACTGCATCAACAAGGAGAACTAAATTTTTATTATAAGACAACACAAATTTTTATAGGACAATTCGTGTGTATTAAGGATTATACCCTAATAGATAGAAATGAGGGACAGGGAATAGAATCATTGATGAATTCTCCCAAGAATTAGGGTGGATTCGACCAATGAATAAAGAAAAATATGGTGCAATGGTGGAGAAATCAAAATCCCCTGTAAAGGTGTCCTTATATGGGTTTCACCTAGAAGTAAAGGGGTAAACAAATGATACTTTCAATAGGGAAGAAACGATGGATATGTGAAAGATAGAAGAAGGGTTCTTTCAATAAAGGAGGAGCGATGGGTTTATAGAGGATGGAAAACGGGTAAAAGGTTTTTTGGGTGAATTAAGAATGATGACCTAGATATAGGGAACAAGCAAAGAAATCCTAGTCCTAAAGGAATGGAGGAAGCTTAGGGTATTCAAAGACAGGATGAAAGAATTGAGGGATTTTGCTCAACATAATTAAAAACCCTAGTGCTAATGGACAAGGTAGACTTAGCTAGGTTATGATATCTAGATACTCAATAAGGTCCTAAAAGGAGTCCAAAATTCCTTAGCGAGGCCTTATGACAGGCTACGTAGGTAGGCTTGAATAGGAAGAGTGGTTTAGGGCATGAAAGTGAGATGCTTAATATCAAGAAGGGATTTGAGGCCATAAAATCCTTTGGTAACAAGCTAGGAAGAAGTGACCATATAGGCAAGCCAATAAGGATTATATCATCAAAAAGTACATGCCAATAAGGAAAGTCCGAGCAAAAGATGTTAAGGATCTAACGTAGGGGACCTTGGAGTGAGTTCTACATGGTGGAGGTCTTGTGCTGCACTAATGGCTTGCAAACCTAGTCAAAAAGCAAGGAGTAAAAAAGTAGAAAGCCCCGCCCCGCCCCCCCCCTTCGGCCTGGAGTAGTTGGCAAAAGCTTGGAGGAATCAACCCACACAACACGTGATCGATTCCCATGAAGGGTAAAAGCTGCCAGTTTACCCGCTACTATCTTCTTAAGTAGTGCAAGGGGTGTGTGCTATTTGGGCAGGAGGATTTAGTCCCATACCTGGATCACATGTGGAGGTTTGGACAATGAACCATAACCTAAGGTAGGTGTTGTTCCAGTGCACAGCCAAATGAACCATAGCCTAAGGTGGGTGCTGTTCGAGTGCACAGCCAGTGAAGGAGTTTGGGGAGAAATATAGACCCTATGGGAGACGGTGAATGTGGGGATACCTGTGGGAGAAAAAAAAAAAAGAAAGTAGAAAAGTACATGAGTTGTACATGTAGATAGAGAATAATGGAATAATTTTTAGTAGCAAAAGGACTCACTGGAGTTCAAGAGAGGTGAAAAAATTCTATAATTATACCACTTCAAAAAAAAAAAAAAAAAAAAAACAACCCCACTGTATGCTAATTTCAGGTTCATTTCCAACCCTATGCATTTTGCTCTGTGAAATGCGTAATCTAGTCAACATTTGCATTTCACAAATGTGAAATTGCTTTTACAAAAAAATAATCTTTTTTTTTTAAAACCCACCCCAATTTCCCTAAACCCTGAACAGTTTCCACCCGAATTTCAAACCCAATCCCAGCGTTAATTTATCGTTAGCCGAAAATTCAAAATTTTGTCCCAATGACCATCATCACACCAAGCTCTAATTTATTGTCTGCTGTCTTTAATTGCCAATGACCATCATCACACCAAGCTCGATTCACATGGTTGTCGCCACCACCATCTATTCGTACAACCAATCACAATTGGTTGAAGCCATCGATTTGATCACTGTCTTCACACGGTCGGGCAGTCATCGTTGAATGAAGCCATCGATTCAAACGGTCAAGGTTAGCCAGTCATTGTTGGTTGAAGCCATTGATTCGCAAGGTTAGCCACCACTGATTTGCACAATCGCTACAAGCATCGATTCACATGGTCTACCAATCACCGTTGGTTGAAGCCATAGCTGGTCATTCTTTTTGTCCAAAAATAGCCTTTGCTCTTTGTTAGTGCTGTTTCTTTGCTCTTCTTGTGCTTTTTGGGCTTTTTCAATATGAACTGAACTGCTAGACTACTGCTGGATTTTTGTTCTTTGTGGCTTTGGATACAAAAATTTGAGAATAGCATGTTGATTTTTGAACCGGACTAATTTGTTTATTTTTTGACCATATCCATTTCATAAAGTGAAGTTAAAAAAGGGACGAAAATAGCTTGGCTTTTTTTTCTTTTTCTTTTTTTTAATGTTAAAGGAATTGCTTTACAAGCTAAAACAAGAGAAATTTTCCTGTGAACTCATATCTATTCTTTTGCTACTAGGATAGTGTGAGTGTCCCTTTTCAAAAAGTGAAAGCATTTCACTTTCAATATAAAGATTGTGATTAATATATGAATTCATATTTAGGTTTTATTTCTTTAAAACAGTTGAATTTTCAATTAAATTGTTCATGAATTTATGTTTCTATAATCTATATCTACTGAATTGGGATGCTCTTTGCATGTCAAATTAGAACTCAATGTATATTCAATAGCTGTAGAACCGAAAAAAAATAATGGGTATTTGTGTCATGCACTAAATCCAACAATGTATCTAGATCATAATGTTTTTTTTTTTCCCCAAAGAAATGATCATTATATTTACTTTCAAACCAGGCACATATACATAATAGTCCACTGGCTATGAAGACCTTAGCTCTCATGATAAGACTAAGTATGAAAGTATAGAATTCTCACAGGATGAGAATTCTATACACTAAACAATCTATGGCTCTTAGGCCAACTGATGAGACGCAAAAGAATACAATATTAACAATCTCATCCAGTAACAACAAAATGCAATGAACTCTATTAGGAGAAGCTATTTTTCCAATATAGGCATTGCCTAAACCTAGTGAGGTAATGATCACTGAACTCAAGTAAAAGTACCTAGACACTCGCCAATATCATAGTCCCTGCACATCTTACTGACATCCTGGAATTCAAACCATTCTGTCAAAGCAAGATCTACTACTTCCTTTTCCTCTCTCCACTCCTTTTGAAAGATCCAAAGGTTCCTTGTTTTTCAAAACATCCATAAGATATATATTGTCAATCCAACTCTGTCCTGTCACTGACTATCCTTTTTCCCACTACATATCTGAAGCCACCATTACTTAAAACTAAAATCTTCTGGATATGACCAGCTTACCCTAGCAATTTTCCACACTAGCTTCTCCCAAGGACAATGTAGTAGGACATGCTCTAGATTCTCCTACAGCTCTCCACACATATTGCATATTGGATTGTCTTGAATGTCTCTCTTCAATAACTGGTCCTTTGTTAGAAGAATTCCATGCCAACATTGCCAGATGAAATGTTTGAGCATTCCTTTGATGCCTAGCTTCCAACTACGCTTCCAAACTATTTTCATTGCAGCCCGGCTAAGTTGCTTTCTGCGTGATAATGCACTACCTGTTGTTCCTTAAAGCCATTAAGATAGGCTGATCTTATCGTGTAGGTACCTTGGTTGATCAAGTGCCACACAAGTTTGTCTCTATTGTCGCTTTGGCCACCCTAAGAACGAGGAATACAGATTATAGCTTTAGCATCTATCGGGCTGAAAAGCTGCCGCACTAACTCTTCATTCCAGCAATCACCCGTGGCATTTAGAAACTCACTCAACCAATGGATCTCAGAATCTATTGGTTCGTTCTGTGGTCTTCCAGGAATCCAAGGGCTCTCCCATATGCTAAGTGATTTTCTATCCCTTACCTGGAAGACAGCCCTTTGCTTAAGAATATATCTAGCCCTCATCCAGCAATTTCATAACCACGAAGCATTACTTTTAATCGGGGCCTACAAAAGACCACCCTTGGAAAAATACTTGGCCTTCATTACCTTACTCATAAGAAGGTTCGGCTGCATAATAAGTCTCCGAAGTTGCTTTGCGATGAGAGCATCATTAAAGAGTTGAATATTTTTGAAACCTAATCCGCCCTCCGCCTTCAGCCAAGTGAGATCCTACCAAGCTTTCCAATGTATATTAGACCGGCTATCTCCTGATTTCCCCACTAGAACCTAGAAGTCTGTCAGACAATATCCTGGCAAATGCCTTTTGAAATTTTGAAACATGGCATCACATAAGTAGAAAGGGCATCAATGACTGCTTTGAGGAGAAGGTTGTTAAACTCGAGTTTTTACGTAAAATCTGTAGAGGGTCCACAAAATCGGATCGTAAAATCGTAAGAGTTTACAAATTATGAAAAATAATATAATATATATAATATATATAATATATATAATATATGTTAAATTTATAAATTATAAACCTGTTCAAACTTATAAAAAATACACAAATTTCAAAAAATATATATTATCAATCACACCTAAAAATTAATAATAATCATAGTTCATTAACAACCATGCACGATAAAAGTTATAACTTACAAAAATTAAAATAAAGGGAGAAAGAGCAACGAAAAAAAAGGGAAACAAAGCATAAGTCCTTAATCATCGAAGTTTAAGCTAAGGGCAATGAAGAGAATCGGTGAAAGGCAAAGTGAGGAGGAAGTTGATGATGCTTTTGGCGGGGGATGAGAATAGAAAATACCTGGAGAAAATGAGAGCAATGAAGGAAGGAATGAATGAAAGGGGAAGAAGGAGAAGGAGAAGAGACTTTGGCCAGTTGGAGGAGAGGGAGAGCTGCGGGCGGTGGGGACTGGGGAGATAGAGCTGTAGCGGAGAGAAATTGAAGAAGACGGGAAAAAACCCTAAGTAGAATAGAATTCAGAAGTTTAATCAAAACACTGTTTGTCTTGTATTTTTGTAGAAACGGATCGCTGGCCGATTTTAAGATTCTAAGTGTCAAACTCGCGAGTTTACTCGATTTTACCCATTTTCGTTTTTACCTATAAACTAAATCGGACACTTGGTTTTGGATCGTAAAATTGTAAAAATGTACTAGTAAAATCGAGAGTTTAACAACATTGTTGAGGAGCACTTCTTTTCCAGCAAGACTAAGAAACCGATTTTTCCATCCTTGAACTCGTTGTTGGACTCTTTCAGCCACATAACCGAACATCTCTCTTTTCGATTTGCCAATGATCATAGGAAGTCCAAGATACCGTGCATTCGACTTCTTCTTGATGCCATCTAGAAGTTCACAAATATCTTCTCGCTGTCTCGCAGGTATATTCTTGTTGAAGAATATTGAAGATTTTTCCTAATTGACCAGCTACCCAGAGTAACGGCTAAAATTGGACAATAGGGTCTTGATCTTGCATGCCTATCCCACATCAGCTACACAAAAGAGTAATGAATCATTTACAAACAATAAATGTGTAACTTGCGGACCCTTTTTGCTGAACTCATACCTCTATATTCCCCCCTCAAGCTTGCCTGCTTAAGCATGTTTGAAAATGCCTTAGACACAACTAAGAAAAGGTAAGGAGACAACGAATCTCCCTGCCTAATTCCTCGGGTAGGTTGAATGTACCCACATTTTTCCCTATTAATATTAACAGATAAGGTTGAGGAACTAATGCATTGCCAAATCCAACCGATAAAGTTACTTGAAAACCCCATTCTTTTAAGCGTCTCACGCAAGAAACTCCAATCGACCCTGTTATATGCCTTTGCCATATCAAGTTTAATAGCCATCCACCCCTGTTTACCTTTATTCCTAGTATTAAGGGTGTGAATACACTCATCTGCAACTACCACATTATCAATAATTTGTCTTCCCGGAAGATATGCCGCCTAGAAAGGACTAATGCATTCATGAAGGCAAACTACCATCCTCGCTACTAAGATTTTAGAAATAACCTTATATACAACATTACATGAGCTAATGGGTCTATAATGGCCAACAGATACAAGGTTTTTAATTTTAGGGACCAATATAATAAGAGTATGGTTCACCTGCTTAAGCATTCTGTTGTGCTGAAAATTTTTTTAACAACAATACACAAATCTACACGAATCACATTCTAATAAGACTGGAAGAAAAGAGGAGTCGTACTATCAGGTCTAGAGGCCTTATTGAAATGCATTTTGAAAAAGAGCACTTTTAATTTAGCTTCCTCTACAGGACACGTCAATCTAAGATTCATGGCTGCTGTGATCGACAACGGGATACCATCCAAATCTTCATGCAGGAGCCTTGGACCGGAGGTTACAAAAAGTTTGTCATAGAACCTTAGAATCTCCTTTTTCACTTCATGAACTTTTTCACATGGACTTCCATCTTCCCTCACCAATCGTTTAATAGTATTTTGCCTCCTCCTATCAATTGTCGAGGCATAGAAGAACTTGGTGTTTTTGTCCCCTTTTTGGAGCTATTGAATTCTTGATTTTTGACACCAATAAATTTCATCATCTTAGTAAGCTTGATGGAGCTATTTCCTTAGAAGACCCCATTCCCGCCAATCTCTATTACCCCCATGACAAGATAAATTATCCATTTGTGCTTTGATGCACACTATCTGCCTGGTAGATTTATGCATATTTTCCTAGCTCCATTATAACAGCCCCACCCTAGTTTGTCCAATTTTAGCACATAGTTGATATAACGGAGTACCTGGCTGCTCCCTCACCCAATTGGCGGCCACTAGTCTACCCACTGCCTCTTTTTTGACCTATCGTTTGTCAAAAAATGAATATCCGCTTTATTCTCTGCTTTGTTGGTTGACTGTCCATCAGGATAAGTGAATGATTTGAAGATTGCATCTCTACATAATAAGTTTTTACCCTCGGATAGCTGAATAACCAATTAGGGGAACAAAAAAAATCTATCAAGCTGTTCTTCCAGAAATCCTTATCCTTCTTGATTATTTGCCCATGTAATGCTCCTCCCGACAAAGTGTACTTCCCCCATCTCCATGTGACAAACAAATGATTTAAAAGGTTGGCAACTAACCTTTGTCCTTGTCCTCTCTTATTTCTTCTTTTCAGGCCTTAAGATGTCATTAAAATCTCCTCCCAAAAATTACATGTCACCCCATCGAGGTTTTTGTTCCTCCAAATATGCCCATTGTTTTTGCTGTAACCTTTTATTTGTATGAGCATTGGTGAGCGGATTCGGTGTGTGCAAAAGTGCGTCAAAATATAGCTCAAACTCACACAAATATACACCTAAACCTCACTTAATCAATTGTAGTAAAGTATAGGGATCATTTTCCACAGGGAAGGGGACAAAACAAGAATTTAAGTGCAACTAATTATTTGCTATCTATGTTAACTAATGCAATGATTTAGAGAGTGACATTTAACTAACTAAAACAAGGAAATAAACACACAAATGAGGAAGGAGGGTGATCCTTGGGTTAAATGCAAAGGCTCGGCTACTTTGACTCCTAAGGGCAACCGAGTGTAGGGCATCTTAACTAAGTGGCTACATCCGTTCACTCCAAATCTCCTTTCGGTCTCATCGGAATTATAGAATGAGGAATCTCCTTTCGGTCTCATCCCCACCTAGAGCACATTAGCGCCTATGGCTTCCACACAACTCTAATGCACAATTCTAGCCCTAGATGTTTAGCCAACCACTTCACACTCCCTAGTTCAAGTGTTTAATTCAAGAAAACCACCTATTTTTCACTCCACATCTCCTTTCGGTGTCAATGGAATTAAAGAATAGAAGATCTCCTTTCGGTCTCACTTCTACCTTTGCACACTAAAACCTATGGCTTCCACACAATTTTAGTGCACAATTAAGCTTATATGGTAGTTGTTTCTTTTCTCAAACACCTAAATCTAAAGCATGTTAGGTAGTTTTTCCTATTTTTGGTCCAAATTCATGTATATTCTAAAACACACACGAACACCAAGAACACACACTAAATGTGGCCACCATTCAATGCATGCTAATCATTAGATACAAGTAGAAAAACTTCAATTAATGTAAGCCCATCACTCTAAAACCCACAAGGAATCAAAATAAACCTAATCCATACATCAAACACCAAGAATCATCCAAAATAATTTAGCCTTTCATGGCTTCAAATAACCAACAATCACAAGGAGAATTAACAATTAAAAGCATATGAAATTCGTAAGAAAAACTTCCCTTAATCAAAAGAGTGGTGAATCCAACAAATTCCAACACTTTAGCAATCCAAATCAACTCCAAAGATGGAAGTCTTCAAGCCACAAAATGCCAAACCCTAGCCTCTAGAAAAATCCCCTCAAGATTGGGGAAAATGTGCAAATAATCAAAACTAAACCCTAACCTACTCTACTTGCCTATTTTCTGCAGAAAATGGGGTATTTATACAAGTAGGGATGTTGGGGAACATTTGTGAGGCTTCAAAAACTTGTGGGACTCAAAATGAAAAATGGAAAATTGCAGGTGGAGGTTAACAGCCGCGGTGGTCTCCCCAACCGCCGCGGTGGTCTCAACTTTCTGTCCAGAATTTCTTCTTTCGCGCGTTGTTCCGGTTTTGTCCAATTTTGGTCCCTTTCCGTCCCGAATTTGAAAAAACTTTCTTCATGAAAGTTTTTCCTCTCTTTCTCAGCTTTCCATATCATTTTGAATCATATCATTTGAATGTCTTCATCAAGAGTTATGAGCTCTGGAAGATGGCTGATTTTTCTCCCTGTTTTCCTCTTCTTTGGTTCATGCCTTCTTCTGCTTTTGTCCAGTTTTGGTTCATTTGCTTCCAGAATTTGAGAAAACTTTGTTCATGAAAGTTTTTTCTCTATTTCTCATCTTTTCATATCATCTTCAATAATCTCATTTGGACATTTGCATCAAAAGTTATGAATTTTGGAAGATAAGTGAATTTTATCCCCTTTTTCCTACAAAACACATAAAAGATGAGAATCACAAATATAATGTGATTTCTCTAATAAACATGGCATATCTCAATGAAATCTATGCAAAAGCGGGAAAAACACATATCTAAATTTATGAATATTTGATTCTCATCAAGCATACAAGGAAATAGCCCAAAAAAAAAAAAAAACCCATTCTCCCTTTTTAGCTCATAGTGCAATTGAAAACAAAAACAAGTAGAGATGATATTGCAAATAGCTATATTATCATTCCAGCATACAAACAAATCTCCTTTGGTGCTAGCCGGCTCTACAACTCCCCAACTTTCTCGACATTTTAATCTTCTACATTTAGTGGCCACAGACTTCCTATTTTGCTTTGTTTCAGATATAAATATCAAATCAGGGAGGTGAGATCGAAGGACCTCTCACAATTGGGAAACTATAGAAGGTCCTCCCAAATCTCTACAATTCCACACACCGACCTTCATCTTGCATGTTGAGACCACTCCAAGCTGGTCTCCATCACCTCTAACGCATTGCCTATATTTAGACTTGCACTTCTGAACCATTTAAAACACCCCTCATGCTCTTGCTATGAATCAGAATTCTCATTGTGGAGCTGCAAAGGCTTATTATCACCAACCAACAATTTTTCTTCAACTTTAGATATCCGCCCAACCTTATTCCCAATCCTTATCCAGCTCCTATTCTACATAACTGCCTTAGCCTTCTGACCCCATTTTTTCCCTTTCTTCATCACCAACCTCGTCCCATAGGCTTGGTCACAAGGCAGTTTGTGTTGAAGTTCAGAGTTGCTTAAAGGGCAGGCACATACATAGGCATGTTGAATTTCAAAATGAAGCTCCACCAAATGCCTAGGAGCTTGGTCACAATTCAGCAATGAATTCAACTCCACTAGCTGCCCATTAGCATGGTCACAATTTAACTCAGGCATTACTAAAACTCTGAGGTTCGAATCCAACAATGCCAGCACCTTAGCTTCCTGTCTTACTGCATACTCAATTGCAACATTTTGCTCTCTCGAAGGTTCTGAATTCAACTTTTCTAAATCCAACTTAGGCGACAGATCAAGAGATAGCCGCTGCACCCTAGCTTCATGCCTGGCTGCACACTCAATTCCAGCATACTACTCCCTCGAATATTCTAAATTCAGAAGTTTTGAAATCCCAACTTGCAAAAGTTGTGACTCCGCTAAAGGATAAGCTTCAAATTTAGGCGGAGTGGCTGAAAATCTAAATTCTAGGTCTATTTTCTCTGGCGGCAGATCTTGATCATTAACTACTTCTTGCTCCCTTACAGACACCTGAACCACAACAACTGTAGATTCAACCACTGGATGGGCTACAGACTCAGCCACAAGATTTGGCACTTGCAACTCCAAACGTGGAAATGGCCTTTGGAACTCCGAACCAAGCTTAATTCCCCTTTCCTTTGCATTAGGCTTACCTTCTACAGCCGTCAACCACTCTCTAAATCGTCCCTCTTTCAAATCATCTCGTTTAACAGCCGCCCTTCTAACAAAACACATCCTTTCCAAATGCCCAACCTTCTCACAATAATAACAAAAACCAGCTAGATTTTTATACCAAAAGGATATCCAACATTCTTGAGAATTTAGTTTCAGTCGTGTGCCTCTCAATAAATGCTTGCACAAATCAACCATAGCAAGGATCCTCATACACCTTCTGGCTGCACTTCCACTCTCTGGAATAAGAACGACAAGAATTTAGGGAAAAGCTGTTGAAACTGGAACCCCGTCTCTCTAGTGAGCCATTAAGTGAGCAAATTCCACACCTGAATCCACAACTCCACCTTGCTGAAATATTGTTCTATAACTTGTACAGAGGTGAAATATTGTTCTGTAACTTGTACAGAGGCCCACCACTTCCTAAGAACAACATACTGTTGATCAAACATCTATCATTTACCTAGGATGATTAGTGGCGGGACAGAGTTGAGTTAATAGTCTATATTTTATGAATGCTCTGGAAAACTAGGAATCTTTGGATCTTTTAAAAGAAATGGAGAGAAGAAAAGGCGATGGTGGATCTGGCGTTAACAGAATGGCTTGAATTTAAGAAGGTTAGTAAGGTGCAGCGGTACTCTGATGATGCAAGTGAGTGGGGCCTATTCATCGAGGTCAGTGGTCATTCACTCGCTAGTTCATTCTATTTTTGTAACCAGATGAGATTGTTAATATTGTATTCTTTTGCGCCTCATCGATTGGCTAATATGCCATATGTTGTTCAGTGTATAGAATTCCCATGTCTTGGGTATTCTATACTGTCATATTTAGTCTCATTATGAGAGCTAAGGTGCGTATAGCCAGTGGGCTATTATGTATATGTGCCACTTTTGTATGTAAATACTATGATCATTTTTGGGGAAAAAAACATCCATCCTTTACCTTGCAGCATCCAAACTTTGTCCTCTTTATTATTGAAAACAAATTGGAATTTATTTGGTCCGAGCTCTTGCACCTTGAATGGATCTTTAGTTGGCCAAATTCTTGCTAAAGTATGCTTAAGGCCTATGAAATTCGCCCTTCTCTCGCCAAAAACTCGGCCAATAAGATTCCTCGAACACTCCTCCATGCTGATCTAGACATCCTTTTCCCGAATAACCATCCCCATGTCTTCTTCACTTGTGAGCTCCAACCATTGCAGCAACCTAGAGACTGCCAACATCGGATCTAAGAGGTTCCCACTATCCATCCTCAGCTTACTAAGGCCACAAGACAACTGGAATAGAAGAGCAAAACACTAACATGAAAGCAATAGATGAAGCAAATAACCTTAGCGGAAATGAAACTAGTAATAAAAACACTGAAAGGAAGTAAGAAAAGTGCGATGAAGCATGGAACAAGAAGAAGAGAGAACGAAGAGTGTCTGGATCATGAACGGAAAACAAAGAAGCCAAATAGCGCAAAAAGAAAAAATGGACACAAACAACCAAAACTAGAGACACGTTGATGGGGATTAACTTCTTGTTTAATTGTCATTTTCCAATTTTATTTATGTTGCTTGTTTTAATAAAGCCCAATAATTATTGGGCTTAGTTTCATTAGAGTTTTACTCTTAGGGATTCTTATTTCTCTATAAATATAGATGTAGTCCCTCATGTTAGATCCAGACTTTGAATATCGATATTAAGAATTCCCTTTGGTTGCGGCCATCTCTTACTCTTCTGCGGTCGAGGATCCTAGGAGTAGTGAATTTTCTGCTGTTAATTCACCCTAGTTTGTTTTCTTGTTATTGTTCTTCATCAATTACTTGTCCTACATCATTTTGGTATCAGATCAAGGCTCTGAAAATTTTTATTTTCAGATTTATATCCTTAGAAACCCATCAACAAAAACCTTAAACCCTAGCATCCAACAAACCCATCGTCTTCTTCTTACGAGGAAAACAGAGACAGAGGGCAAATATACGCCGCTGAAGTGACTTCCCGCAAGTCAATTTTTTTTATTGTTCAATTTTCGCCGAATGTTGCCTACAAGTGTTTCAAACTTTTGCCTGGAAAAGATTTGATTGCGTGGGTCATCAATTAATTTTATTTGCTTTGCTTTATTTGGCTTTGCTTAGAGTCACGTGGGTTTTGACCGAAAATAATCGAAGTCGAACATGGCAACACACATGGAAAAGAGACAAAGCCGAAGCACCAAACCAATTTGTCTAGATTTGTGTCCGTTGCTTCTTGGTTTCCATTGATTTGCCTGGGTCCATCATCATCAATTTGTGTGTTGGTTCTATGTGCGACTATCTTGTTCAGACAAAATAAATATGTGAGCAGCTGCCCTCTTACTACTTTCGCTTACTACCTTGTGAAATATAAGGGAGGTAACCCTAATCCTTCTTTTCCCTTTATAGTTCTAAACTTTTCAAATCAACCCTAACCTTTTAGCCTTGATTTTACTATTTTCAATTAGACTAAATTTTTTTTTTGACCATTAGGATTATATACCCATATTACTTAGATTGCAATTTATAGCGTAGTATTAAACTTTCAGAATATTCGGTTGATTTATTTTCCTTAATTGCATACTATTCCTACTTTTGTTGCTTATTACTTGATCTTATCATTGATTTTTTTGAGCTTGTGAGTGCATATGTTTTAGAATTATAATTTAGTTGTTTAAATTAAAATTTTAGAATTATCTCACCTTTGCATTTTATCATGACTACCCGTAAAGGAACTCATTATGGCCTAGATGATAATAGTACTGTGATCTAACATAATCCAGATGATAACACAATTCTTTTACTTGCTAAACTAGATGAGATGCAAAGAGACTTTAATGAGAAAATCAACATTGTGTCTGAAAGAGTCTGTGTGTTAGAACAAAGACCGCCTATGGTTGAACATAGAGAGGGTATCAAGACCATGCCTATGAAGAGCGTAGAAATTATGGGTATCGTGACCATAGAAATTATGACTCATATGACCGCTGTGATGATGATATTATAAAGATCAGGTAGATGCTCCTGGGTTTGATGGTAGATTTGACCCAAATATTTTCACCGATTGGCTGTCCAGTATGGACAAATTCTTTAACTGGTATGATATGTATGATGCCCGCAGAGTGCATTTTGCCAAAATGAAGCTTGTTAAGCAAGCTGATGTGTTCTCGAGTAGTGGTGAGAGAGACTTCGAGTGCTTACGAGAACCAAATATTAGGCATTGGGCAGAGATGAAAATGTACTTAACAAGATATTACCTACCTTTAGAACATACTGATAGGTTGATGAAACAACTAGACAACTTGATTCAAGGTATCATGTCTGTTGCTGAATATATTGGTAAATATAGGGAATTAATTCAAAGGTGTGAGGTTAATGAGAGTAGTCGAATGACTATCATCCGATTTAAGAGTGGGTTAAGACCCGAGATTAAACATGAGATTTTGATTACTCAAGTTTACACCTTAGATGACAATTTTCAAGTTGCTTTAGAGTAAGAGTATAGATTGAAGGGCTTTTCCCAGAGAAGAATTTCTTCATATACCAGTCAGATTAGCAGTCGTAGTATTTCACAGAGTCGTTCCATCCCCACCTCACAAGGTACCTCTAGGGCTAGTAATACAATGAGCGCACCAGTTTGAGACCCTAGGAAAGGAAAAGCTCCAATGTCATCCTCACAGTCTAGTAACACAGATAAGTGTTTTAAATGTCATGAGCTTGACCATAAATCCTTTGAGTGTCCCCAACGTCGTCTTGGAGCTATTGAGGAGCAAAGAGATGAGAGACACTTAAAGGGTGAGATAGAGAGTGAGTATGACATAGAGGATGAGGCAGCAGATAAGGACCTGGGGGTTATGGGGCAGCAAATACATGTTATGAGATGCATTTATGCCAACCCTAGGAAAGAGGATGATTGGAAGAGAACCACCATATTCCAAACTTATAGCAAAGTCGGTGGTATTTCTTCTAAGGTAGTTATTGATGAGGGTAGTTGTTTAAATTTAGTTGCCCAAAGTACAGTTACTCGGTTGAAGTTGAAAGCAAAACCACACCCTGAGCCATATAGTGTCGCCTGGGTCAATAAGACATCTATTCCTATGTCACAAAGATGTTTAGTTCCTATCCACCTTCAGGTTATGAGGAGAGCATTTGTTGTGATGTTTTTCCTATGGATGTCGCACATATTCTACTAGGACCACCTTGGCATTATGATCATAATGTGACTCATTATGGAAAAACTAACACTTATGTGTTCATGCACAAGGGGCAAAATATAACTTTAGCACCTGTAAGGCCCAAAGTGTCTCCTAAAGGGTCGCCAAAAGAGAGTAACACACCTATCTAGCCAACCAAATCACTCCATATCCTTAATAGAAAAGAGTTTGCATATAATAGTTCAGTTAATCATTCGACAGGAGTGAGTCCTTTCCAGGCTTACACTGGTTATCAATCTAGGAAGCTTACTGATTTGGTTTCCCTTCCCCCTGCATATAGGACTAGCGTGTCTGCAGAGTCTTTTGCACGGCGCATTCATGATTTGCATGTTGAGATAAGATAGAAAATTAATTTAAGCAATGAAAATTATAAGTCTGCTGTAGATGTTTATCATAGGTATCAAGAGTTTAATGAGAATGATCAAATGATGTTGCCACATCATGCTAAGAGGTTTCCTCCTAGCATAGGAAAGAAAGTGCATGCTAAGAGTATGGGTCCATTTCGAATTCGAATGAAGGTTAGTGCTAATGCATATGAGTTGGATCTTTCTAGTAATATGGGTATTGGTCTTGTTTTCAATGTTGAAGATCTTACTCCTTATCATGGACCTTCCGTTGATCCCTCTTCTAATTCTTTATCAGTCTCTCCTACACCTGTTAGCACCGTTGAGCCAATGTCTTTACCTTCATTACTCGTTCCACTTGCACCTCCTTTTATATCTTCACAGCAAAAAGTAGAGGTAATTGAGGACGTTTTGGATGAGAGGTTTGTACCGACCAGACGTGGTGGTTATTAACAGTATTTGGTTAAATGGCAAAACAAACCGTTGGATGATTGCACATGGATTAGTGCTATAGAGTTTCGAAAGATTGATCCTGCCCTTTTGAAGCGCTATACAGCTTTTACTTCATCAGAGATGACTTCTTCGCAGTCGAGGAGAAATGATGGGGATCAACTTCTTGTTTAATTGTTATTTGCTAATTTTATTTATGTTGCTTATTTTAATAAAGCTCAATAATTACTGGGCTTAGTTTCATTAGAGTTTTAATCTTAGGGTTTTTTATTTCTCTATAAATATGAATGTAGTCCCTCATGTCAGATCCAAACTTTGATTATCGATGTTAAGAATTCCCTTTGGTTGCGGCCATCTCTTACTCTTCTGCGTTTTAGGATCCTAGGGGTAGTGAATTTTCTAATGTTAATTCACCTTAGTTTATTTTCTTGTTATTGTTCTTCATCAATTACTTGTCCTACATCACACGTAGAATAGACCAATGGTCTTAGCAAAGGCACATGTACTCCTCTTCACTAATGAAGAGAAAACTTCACTCCTAAGAAAAAGACAATACTCCAAGGCAAAGACACAAGGCGCCCCCTGTCGCACCACACTCGCACCCTTAGTCGTACATAGTGTAAATTCAAGGTTTTTGAGTCACTTTTTTCTTTATTTTCTTTTTTACACCTTCAACTTCAAAAAACTGAGCATAATGTTTGAATAATTGGCTATAGAGGCAATAATTCATCTGATAATATGATATTATTTTCCTTATGACTAACTTGTAACTTTTTTTCGTGATTCTTTTTTTTGTTGGGTTTGTAGAGTAAGGATATTACCTGTGTACTTAATTTCCCATTTTACTCAATATAGAGCTTTTTTTTTTATTGCATTTGTTGTTGAGGGTTGGATTTAAGGGAAAGGTAATTTCATAGATGCTATTATTTGATGCAAATTGCCCGCTACATTGTGTAATGCAATAATTTTGGTCATAGAAACACACACTATTTTTGTTTGGATTTCAAAATGGGTTGAACTTATTAGCTTAAGTCCTGATAGATGCCATATAGTTCTTATTTCTTCACATAAAATCCTAGTTCTAGAGTGTGCTTCAACTTGTAAAGCTTGATTAAGCTTTACTGGTGGATGGTTTACCCTTTTTCCCTTCTTGTCTAATTCATGTTATTCTTTCACTATTTGCTTTTTTTTTTAATGCATATGCTTTGTTGACACTATATACTCTGCTAACTAACCCAAACACATGCTTTGTTGAGTTGGTTTAGTTTGAACGCTGGTTTTTTATGTTAGTGAAGGTTGAAGTTAGTGTATTGAATAATTTACCTAAAATTGATAATTTTGCTAATCATATGTTGGCTTACTTTGTAATTTTATAATATGCAATGTCGAGAGACTTTTTCTTTTTGGAGAAATGTTAGTATTACTTTTATTTGTAGAATTTGGGTAAATATGGAGGTTTTGCTCTGCTATGACTTTAAAATCTAATCTGGAGTTATTATGCTAAGTTTTGAAATACTTTTAAAGAACTTCAACTCTACTTGTGAAAGATACAGTTATTAGACTAAGTTTTCTGTGGATTCATCCAAGAGAATTATGCCACAATTATCAATTTAAGTTTAAATGCTTTTGGTGCAAATTTTTCTTCGTATAAATGCTTGTTATATTACTTTTCCCTTCAGTTTGTTAAAAAAATTAAATGCAACTTTCTCTTTGTTCCAATGATGAATACTTTAACTTGATACCGTTCTTAATATTTTATATTTTTGCCTTACCATGCTTAAGTGTTCCAATAATACTCTACTTGAAATACATTCTATTTAATGTGGGTTTTGGAATTGTTGGACCGAATTGTTCTCTTCTCTATGGTTTTGGAACTACTAACCTAATTTGTTATTAGTGGTTTTGGAATGGTTTTGGAACTACCTAGCTGATTTGTTCTTTGTGTTTTTGGAATTGCTGCTTTTTTGAATTCGAGCAAGCATGTTGGTTTTTAGAGAAGCATGTTGATTTTTTCCTTCTAAAATTTGGCTTCCCTAAACAAGCATGATGATTTAGTGCTACACTTTGTTTTCCATCATACAAAGAACTTCATTATTTTGTGTATTCTTAAACTTGTTATTGTGTTGCTTGAGTTAAATTTTGTTATAATAGATACTGAATTATCAGATTACTTATTTTACTCATGCTAGAGAAGATAACACCATTTTTTGGGCACACTTAATTTTGTTTATCTTACTTTTTGGTTATTTTGGTTGGTTTTTAATTTGATATATTGTTATTTATATCGACAAGTTAGTAGGTTTATGTAAGTAAACTAGTCTCTGTGTGATATCTTGATAACAACAGCCACCACTATAAGAAAAATAGCCTTTAGTGACAAAAATGTTGGTGATGACAATCAGTTTGGTCACTAAATGGCCTCTTTGATGACCACTGAGTGAATCGTTGCTAAATCAAAGTCGTCATAACATCTTTAATGACCAAATGGAAAATGTCGTCACCATGTTGTCACTGAATGTGGTGACACCAAAAAAGATCTTTGATGACTTTTGTGGCGACATTTGATCTCATCACCAAAGATAAGCATCAAATAGTTTGGTGATGAGGAATTGTCATCACCAAATTGATGCAGAATTATTGACGAAAAGATGTGGTCACTAATTTATAAATACTATGTGTATTAATAAATTATAATTGTAGAACGATTTAATGATGAAAAAAATGTTGCACCAAACTATTGAAAATTAGTGATGACATTTTGTGGTCACTAATTCATAAGTATTATGTATATTTTATGAATTATAATTGTAGAACGGTTTAGTGACGAGAAAATATTGTCACCAAATGTTACGAAATTAGTGACGACATTTTGTGGTCACAAATTCATAATACTATGTATATTTTAGGAATTATAATTGTAGAACGGTTTAGTGACGAGAAAATGTGATCACCAAATTGGTAGTTGTAATGAATAAGGAATTTGCCAAAATAATAAGTAAGAAATTAGGTTAAATTACAGTGAAAGAATGATTTGGTTCTTGGACTAAACAATTTTATTAGGTGAAACATGTTGTTTTTGGTGTGACATTTAATTTTTATTGATTATAGTAGCGCACCTTGTTCTTTACAATTTTGCTAAAATGATTTTGTTAAGTATGTCAGGACACCCTAATATTTACAATTTTGCCCCCATAATTTTGACTTATTATATTAAGACATCTTATTAAATACAATTAGTAGTTGTAATGAAAAATAAAATGCCGAAAAATAATAATTTAAAAAATTGGGATAAATTATTTGGTCCATTGGGCTAAGCACTCTCACTAGGCCAAAATGTCCTTTCTATTATCACCCTTATTTTCTATTAATTGTACTATGTCACTTTTTGCTCTAGAATTTTGCCAACATAATTTCGATACTAATGTTAAGGCACCTTGATATTTATAGTTTTGCCCCTATAATTTAGACGAATTCTAGTAAGAGGGTGCCTGGAGTGGGGGAATGGAATGGATTTTTTGGAAATCATTCCATTTCCCCTGCTTGGTTGGGGGGAATGGAATGGAGCTGGGGAAATTGATTATCCCATACGGGGTAATCCCTCATAATCCCCCCCCCCACCCCCAATATTAGGGGGTATGGAAGCTAAAGAAGGCTTTTTTTTAATTATTATTATAATTAATTAATACTAACTAATTAATTAATTATTATTAATCATTATAATTAATATAAATTAATTTATTATTAACTTATTATTATTAAAAGTAATAGAAAATTAATTAATTAAGATTAATTTAATTAATCATTCATTTACTTCATATTATAAATTTAATAATTAATTAATCTCATTTATTAATAGTAATTATTATAATTAATGTGTAATTAATATATTAATGTATAAATGATTAATTGATAATATTAATTAATTACTAATTATTACTAACTAATTAATTAACTAATACTAACTAATTAATTAGTATTAGTTATTATAATTAATGCTAATTAATTAACTAATACTAATAAATTAATTATTATAATTAATATAATTAATTTATTATTAACTTACTATTATTAAGTAATTATAAATTAACTAATTAAGATTAATTTAATTAATCATTCATTTACTTAATATTGTAATTTAATATTATAATTAATAATGAATCAATCTCATTTACTAATAATAATTAATATTAATTAATTTATAAAGAATTAATTGATAATATTAATTAATTTATAATTAATTACTTACTTAAGATTAATTAATAAATAATATTTTATTAATAATTAAGTAATCTCATTTTATAGTAAATAATTAACTAATAATAACTAATTAATTATTACTAATTATTACAATTAATTTATAATCATTTCCATTTCCTAGCACAAATCAACCAACAGAATCATAATGAAAGACCCCACTATCATTCCCCACTACTATCATTTCCATTATCTTTCCTATTTTCCTCCCTCGGCCAGGCGCCTCCTAAGACATTTTATTAAGTACAAGTAGTAGTTAACTACAAGAAAATTGGCTTTTAGTGACAGAATACTTGGTGACGAAAAAAAAATCATTACAACCTTTTAATTCATATTTTTACACATATATAGTTTCAGTGTATAATATTATTAATTATGGAGGTATAAAATATTTATTTCAATGTATAATAAAACTGAATATTGTAAATTTTAAGAAGAATATATGTGTTAAACCAATTAAGAGTAGATAAAATGTTTTGGACTAAATTAATTGGGCCACAACTTATATAATGATTGGACTTGTTTGGTTAAGAATAATAATTGGGCTATATAATTTATTTATTAGGCCAAAGTTAACTTTTGAAATTTATAGTTCTTAACTTTTAATAATTGCATTAAGACACAATAATATATATGAATTTGACTACATTATTTGACTTTAAGAATAGAGTATTTGTTTAGATACACTGTCACCAACTTATAATTGGATTTCTTTAGCTAAGAATAATGATTTGACTAAGCGTATTCTTCCTTATGCCACACTTAGCTTGCTCGTATTATGGTTCTAAATTTTTAATAATTGCACTAAAACATCCTAATATTTTGTTTTGTACATATACTTATGCTTCAATCATACAGTCTATTAGTATTACAATACATTATTAAGTAATATAATGCAAGAAACTAATACAAGAAGAAGAAATTTTTGTACTTAGCTTTTTAAATTTATGACTCTTATTTTTAATAATTACACTAAGACACCCTAATGTATATGAATTTGCCTACATTATTTTACTTCAAGCATAGAGTCTTTTTCGTAGACACACTATCAATTAATTATGATTGGATTTCTTTGCCTAAGAATAATGATTGGACTAATCATATTCTTCCTTATGCCAAACTTAGCTTACTTATATTATAAGTCTTAATTTCTAAAAATTGTACTAAGACACCCTAATAGCTATAATCTTTTAATTAATATTTCTATATATAAATTTTTAGTGTATAATATTATTAAATATGGAGATATAAAATATTTATTTTGGTGTGTAATGAAATTAAATATTATAAATTTTAATAACAAGATATGTATTGGGCCATATATTTTGGGATAGATTAATAAAATGTTTTGGGCTAAATTGATTAGGTCACAATTTATATAATGATTGGACTTGTTTGGCTAAAGATAATGATTGGATTATGTATTTGGCCAAACTTAATTTTTTTAAATTTATGGCCCTTAATTTCTAATAATTGCACTAAGACACCCTAATATATATGAATTTGCCTACATTATTTTATTTCAAGCATAGAGACTTTTTTAAATACATTATAGATTAATTATAATTGGATTTCTTTGACTAAGAATAATAATTGGACTAAGCATATTCTTTCTTATGCCAAACTTAGCTTACTTACATTATAGCTCATAATTTTTAATAATTGTACTAGGACACCCTAACATTTTTGTTTATTCATATAATTGTACATGAATCACACAGTTTTTTTAGTATTACAATACACTATTGATTAGTACTAATTGGCTTTCTTTGGCTAAGAATAACAAATCAACTAAGTATATTCATCAATTTGGGTTGAGTTTTATTGGCTTATTTATGTTACGGCTCTTAATTTAAAATAATTATACTAGGACACCTTGAGATTTATGAACTTGCACACATAAATTGAATTACTATAAGCACATAATTTTGTTAGTATTAAAATACACTATTGATTAACGGTAATTAAAAGTTTTAGCATTTATTGCAAACTATATTTCTTTGTAAGAAAATCAAGAATAAAAAATATATAGTTTTAAAATAGTTATAGTCACTAATGTAATATTATAACATAAGTAGTTGTTAATACATGTACATATATTGCTAGACATGCAATGTATAGCAAAAGTAGCAAATACTTATACTCCCTTTATCCCAAAAAACAAGTTCGATTTCACCAATGTACAACTTTTTATTTTTGATCAACCAAATGGAGATACAACTCATTTTATACCTCTAATTTTCTCATTAAGGGTATTGTCTATCAATACACCATTTTAATGTATTTTATCTCATTAAAGATATTTTGGAAATTTTGTTGAAATAGCTTTGACTTTTGAAACTAGACTCTTTTTTTGAGACAAAAACTTGTTTAGAAATTGAATTCTTTTCTTTGAGATGAGGGTGTGTGTGTGTGTGTGTATATATATATAGTTAGAAGTTAATACATATATATAGTAGTTAGTAAATAATATAGTTATAATAAAAGTAACTATTACACAACATAAGCAGTTTAGTGCATATATACACATAGTTTTATGCACACACACAGTAACTAACACATGTTATTTATTCAACTATTTGTTTATCTTTTAAAGGAGTAATATAAATCTTAAATATAAATAATCCATATAAACTTAAATATATAAATACCTAATTTTTTCAGTCTCAACATGAAAATGTAAATATTATTTTTTTCCTATGAATTATTTTAAAATGATTTCACTTTAGGTATTTAATAACTAATTAGCATTTCAAAATTTAAAATCTTTTTATTATGAATAATTGAATATTTGTTTAAAATTTGATTAGTAGTTTAAAAAAGTAAAAAAAATTATTATGAATAATTGAATAAAATTTTGAATGCTTAAGGAAAAAAAAAAGAGAAAGCAAAATTATTTTAAAGAGAAAAGCGAAAATCAAAAACTAAAAGGCAGGTCCAATATTTTGACAACCGTTTATTGCCTTTGCCAATACTTAACAAAATTTCAATTCCTTTGCCATCTCTCAACTAGTCTATGCTCACTCAAAACACTCTCCACCATCAACTTCTTCCTTTCCTTCCTGTCTTCAAATAAAAAATTGTGGTCTTTCAAATCTAGAGATCTGGTATTTCATTCTTTACTTTCTTGTTTTTCTCCTCTATATTTTTTTCCACCGCCCATTTGCAGCTCATTGTGGTCCATAGCTCATCATTGTCCATCAGCAACTTCTAGTCCAAAGCTCTTCTTCGTCATCGTCGTCGGCCCTATGCCGACAGTGACTAAGTTCCGCAGTTCGTCAAGGAGGTCTTGGTATGCGGTTAGTCTTGCCGCCATTGACTAAGGCCGTATGCCATGGGCATTGCCGCAGGTCCTCTCAGTCTTCTTCTAGTTCCCTTGTGTTTGATAATTTATTTTGTGTCTTGATTTGCACAAATCTGCAAATAGCAGAGGCTTACCTTTTTTGCTTGCTCCATTGCGAATTGTATTTTATCTATTGTGAAAAAAATTTTGGGCTTGCATTTTCTCTGTAAATTCGGGAAGCAGACAGATTTTGAAGTCTAGCACCATTTTCTTTATTAATTAGTAGTTTTTTTTGTAAATGATTTTTGAAATTTAGTTGCTAAAAAGGATAGTAAATCTTGGATATTTTTGTCATTGTAGATTCTTAAAATTGGGTCTCAAAATATTAATATGTTTAGATTTCAAATGGACATTAGATCTTGGATATAAAAGTTGACATTTTTGGTTGTATCAAAATTTTGGGACAACTCTAAAATGAAGTAGGAAATTGTTTGTGGATGGATGGTGATAGTTATGCTATACACAAGTGGCACAAGTGTTGTGTATGAGTCCAAATTCATATTCTCATTTACTAAATTTCTAAGAATTGTGAAGGTACAACGACTTGTTAAATTTGAATGTTTACTGCTGTATTGCCGTTATATGCAGCACATAAAGTCTACTATTGCTTTACTTTGTTTGATGACAGAGCATGTGATATCTGTTTACTTCACTCTTGCTATCCTTTTTATTATTTGTGACCTATTTAGTTGTGAATTTCAGTTTGCTACTTTGGATAGTGTACGAATGAACAAAGAAATTAGGCTAAAAGGACATCGGTCAAAGTGCTAGGGCTGTAAACGAACCGAACATAAACGAACGGGCCTTGTTCGTTTACTGTTTGTTTATTTTTTAGACTGTTCATGTTCGTTTATGTTTGTGAAATATGTGTTCGTGTTCGTTTATGTTCGTTTATTAGTGTTCACGAACAGTTCACGAACACTTATCGAACACGTTAACGAACGAGTAAACGAACACTTAACGAACACGTTCGCGAATAAGTAAACAAAACAAATAAACAAACACATTTGCAAATTGAACCTTGGTCTCTAATGTGGGGAGTATGGCTACTTACCACTACACCACAACAAATTTGTTTATAAATGATCAACAAACATTATTATTATATATATTATTATATTATATTATTATTATTATTTTAATATAAACGAACAATAAACGAGCTTTAAACGAACATTAACCGAGCTCGTTCATGAACACTAAACGAGCTCGTTCATGAACACTAAACGAGCTTGTTCACGAACATAAATAAACGAACGTATACTTGTTCGTGTTCGTGTTCATTTATTAAACGAAAACTAAAATGTGTTCGTTTATTGTTCGTTTAGCTTAACAAACGAACATAAACGAACGTAACCGATCTTGTTCACGAATTGTTCACCGAACGTACTAGTTCGTTTACACCCCTACAAAGTGCTAATGGAGTGAATATATGTCTGGGTGGTTTTAGAGTTCTTCTATTTTTGATTAGTTAATTAAAAGGCATGACCATACATGTGCCGGGTGCAGTGATGGAATGTAACATCTCCTTTGGACAAAGTTGTAGTAATTTACTTTTGCATTCTTTTTATTATTTGCTGTTGTATATTGTTTTTACATTTTGGTTTGTTAGTTTTAGAAAATGCTTGAGAGAGTAAATTAATGTGTCTGTGAGACACTAGGGATGGTTCTAATGGTCTGGATATCTTTCTAAGTGGTATTGTCTCTTCTATGTTTTCTTATTTGACTTGGATTGCTAGACTATACAACTAAATATATACAATTGGTCTTTCTTGAAGCGCATATCATATCATGGACTACATTTTTGCAATAAAATATCATGATTTTATGTTAACTTGGTCTTTCTTTATGTAGGACCAAACAACCTATCCTGTTGCATCTACCCGTTTGTTTTCTAGGGACTAAGCATTGGAAAGTGGACCTGCTATAGATTTGCTAGTGATCCAAATTGGCCCTTCACATCATACCCTTGGATTGGAGACGGGCTGTCCTTTTGTTGTTCAGCTTTTAAAGGCAAGTATAACTTTAATGCTCACATTGACAAAACTAGCATTAGTTACTTTGAAGCATTAAAATGTAATTAGTTGGCACCCATACTGTTTTTCGTCCTTGTTCCTGAATTTTGTGTTGAATTGTACAACTTACCTTCTTTATTTGTTCTTTTGTTAGAGTTTAGGATCCATTCTTTTGATGGTCTTTCTTTGTACAAGAGGATTACCTGAGCCTGCTCAAGAATTTCCATCAATGAGTAATATCACAGGCATAGCTTAGGAATTTGATGTGTTAAAATCTGATTGTTTCCAATTTTGTTGTTGGGTGGAATGAACCATACATTAATTATGTTTAGAACTCTATATTTTGGATTGAATGTGAGAAATGTTGCATCTTTGAAAGTGTGATAGATGATAGTGATTTCAGCTGTGGTTTGTTCTTGCGTTTGTTTTAGAGTCATGGTGTTATTAGATACTAAACTATCCTTGTAACCAAACTAACTTTCATGGCTTTCTTCAAAGAAATTGATTTTTTTTTTTATGTTTTTAGTGAATCAATCTTCTCTAGACTTGGCATGTACACAGTGGACATATGATGGTGCTTTTCACATTTTGCTGATGGTATTTCGTAATCTTTTTTGTTCATTATATTATGTGACTCTTTTGTATTTATAGAACATTGTTATATCGTAGCTTTATGTATGAAACATTAATAATGGTTGCTTGGCACCAATATTTTGAAGGTGCTTTTTGTAAATGTGGCTCTACCTCTTTTGGATTTTAGGGCTACTTTTGGAATGTCACTCTAGCTGTATTGGATTTTGCTTGCTAGAAGTGGGATGTATCTATTAGATAGCTCTAAAGCTTTTCATTCATTTTTCCTACTAGATGTAGGATGGATATCTTGTTGATTAGCTACCACTTTTTAGATGATATTGTCTCTTGCATAATGTTTTAGTCTTGCATTCCTATGTACTTGAATGAATTACTTTTCACATTTGTGCTATACACTTTTCTTTTTTATTGTTAGTGTAGTTGTGGTATTTACTTTTATGGATGTTTATTGATCTTGGATGTTTATGAATGTTGGATGTTTTGGATTTTGAGTCGTAGTAACTAATGCTACTTCACCAAGAATGTCATCAAAATAGTTATCGCTATTTGATTTTTCTACTTTTGTTTGTTATTGGAGTAGTCGTGGTATTTATTTCGATATATGTTTATAAATGTCACGTGATTTGGATTGTTAGTAATCGTGAGTAATACTATTTCACCAAGAACATCGTCACAAAAGTTGACACTAATTCATTTTTCTTCATCAATTTCCTGACATCAAATGCAGTCACCAAAATATATGTCGTCGTTAATTTCTTTTGTAATTTTACAATTTTCTTACAACAAAATTTTGTCACTAAAATAGTGGATAAAATTACTTTTATTGACAACAATTATGGTCACCAAATGCTGTCACTATTGCGTTCATTCATTCACTTATTTAGTGAGATAATTTCTCGTCACCAATTGTGGACTTATTTAGTGACGACAATTTCTCGTCACCAAAAGTCATCCCTATTTCATTTCAAATTACAACGTTTAATGACTACTTCTTTTGGTCACCATTTGTGTCATGTAACCCAAACAGTACTTAGTGACCACTTTTGTCGTCACCATGTCGTCACTAGTTGGTGTTGATTAATAGACCTTTAGTGACCAGTTGGAACATTTAGTGATAACAAAACAACCCCTTTAGTGACCAAAATTGTTGTCACTAATTGGTGACCATTTCGCATGCAGTCACTAAATTAATCTTTTAGTGACAATATTTTTTCAAGTCGTCACTAAATACCTTTAGTGACGGAGCATTAGTGACCAAAGGTGACCACCCCAATTTGTCGTCGCTAAAGACTTTTAACGACAACAATTGTACTTTTAGTGACCAAAATCGATTGGTCACTAAAGATCATTTTTCTTGTAGTGCACCTTTATAAGAAAATTTGAAACATATTGCTTAGAGGTAGGTGATCACATGATAAGTTTTTGACGTAATATCTACAATTGAGTTTGTGAATTTGTTTATGCCATATCTATATGGCTTAATTTATTGCAAATTTTTTTAGTTTTGTTATTATGTCTAGGTTATGCATTTTTGCTAGCAATAAAGATATAATGTCATAAAATGAATGTCTATGCCTAACGACATTTATTGCGGCACATTGTTTGCCATTGTGCAAAGAACTTTATTATTTTCTTTGCTCTTAAACTTGCTATTGTATTACTTGAGTTGGATTTTGTTGTAATAGATATTGAATTTCTATATTTCAAGTGGTGACATACAATTTGTCTGGGGTATATCAGGACAGATTTTTCTTGGGTCAAGGTTAACTACGTATCTAATAATTTATTACCATAATCATTATCTTTTTGTTTCTATTTCCTGGTTTTTGTTTATATTAAAAAGTAAATATCCTTAAATGTCTCTCATGTATACTTAGTTGTCCACTTACTACTTATACTAATTATTATTGAACTGATTGTTCAGCTAGAAGAGATTGGGTCGTTGGTATAGCTTGAGATTGTCCATTTTCACTTAGCTTGTATTGGGGCAATAAATTTGATGTTGATAATGGGTCATTCAAATGTGGACCTTCAGTCTATAATACTACCATAACCAATGAACATAACATGCGGGATGAAGAGTTGGTTGACAACATTTGTACATAAGCAAATGTTGACAAAAAGAACTTTAGGTTCAAAGTCCTCTCATGTGAGAGTGTTGGTACGTGTAGAAATACCAAGGCTACACTTATTAAGAATGATGCCACATTAGAGGTACTGTATTATTTGGTCCAAATAGTTATAAATTTCTAGGTAGTAATGTATGTTGAAATGGAAGAAATCCTGTAAAGTTCAACGCAAAAGGATCTACTCCTGCCTCATGATCATATAAGTTTGGTTGCACTCCTTCATAACTTTAGGAGATTGATGCTGATACGAATTTTCTATACTAAGTATGAAACCGGTAACTTATACCAGAGTGTAGGTCCTAGTTTCGTCCTCTAGGTTGAACTGATTCTTTCATTGAGTAAGACACCATCCCCAACCTATGAAGAAGGACCATTGCTATTGTCCTCTTGACACCCAAAGGATAATCCTCAGCACCCGTTTGTGAAAAGGCTGTCCCTTGGAAGCAAGAAGCACGCTCAAATTGTTAAGGAAAAGAAAACTTAACAAGATAGCTTAAAATCTAAACCTAAGAGACTATCCTCAAAAACTCAAAACTACTTCTGAAATCAGAACTAAAAGAAAAGCAATGTGCACTCTGGTTTGTATTAATCAAAAATCTATCCTTATTGAATCGGATGATGGCCTTAATATAGAATCGACAATGTGCGGCAAGGGAGGATACCATCCCCTAGAAGGATTAGAATTCCTTGCCTCATAGGAAACTAAATATTTTAACGAAACTATTACTAAAAAATCCTACTCTAAGAAAGGAAAATAATATTGCCTAAACTAAATCCAAATGTAGAAGGGATTTTGAGAGAATTCGGCCACATGTAGAACTCGGTCTAACAGGATCCCTCCACATTCAAATTTGGAACCTACTCTAATCATTATGGCTGGCCTAACGATCCTGAATACATAGATTAAGACCAGAAACACCTGGCTCATCATTTACGACACTAAGCATAGTGACATATCGTGAACTAGGATTGCCGGGCTTCTTTTCTTCATTAGCTTGAAATTCAGTTATGAGCGAGATTAAAGCATCTTGCATTCTCTTAGTTTTTAACCTGGTCATAGGACCACCAACTCCTTGCAATGGATCAAGTAGTGGACGCCCTCCTCCATTCTTTTTGGCTAGCTCATTGTCCACATCCGAGGCCTGTTGGATGGTTGTCCCGTGCCTCGTTGTCTCGTGACTCATATTTCTATCATTCGGCTAAGAATGCAATTTGACAGCAAGTTACAATTCCAGAAGCTGACCACATTGTGGTCAATGAGTCAAAATAGGGAGTTTAGAATCATTGAGATTAGAATAAATACATGAGCCACAAACTGCAAAATAGTAGGTGAAAATGGAGATTTTAGCCCTGATCTTGATAGTCGCATCCCACAGTGTAATTGGTGTGTTTATGTTTTGTAAAAAGAGTCCCACGAGATGTGATAAATCATGAAAATGGTGAATGGTCACAACTTTCCTGGATCCACCAATGGCAATAACAATAAAAATTTGACTTCTGCATTTATAGCCTCTTACATTCTCCATTCAATTGAAACAAATCCTGAATATCCAATAAAAGATATTTAGGCTGACATGAAAAAACATTTGAATACTGACATATCTTATAAAAAAAAGTATGGCACAGGAGAAGAAAAGCCATCAAGATGATTTATAGGAAATGGGAAAGTAATTTTGCTAGATTGCTTAAATACCTTAAAGCGCTAGAATAATCCAAACCAAATATTATTGTCAAGAAGCTCAAATATATTTTTTCGACATTTGCCCTGGCTATTGATATGTTTCACATATGCAGATCCTTTGTAAGTGTTGATGATACACACTAGCAAGAGATGTATAAAGGAAAAATCACTATAAGAAAAATGGGCTTTAGTGACGACTGGAATATCGTCACTAAAGGTTGCTTTTTCGTCACAAAAACCAATTAGTGACGAAAAAATGGTTCGTCACTAGGTCGTCACTAATGCTCCGTCACTAAAGGGTTTTAGTGACCGAAACAAAAAAGTCGTCACTAAATGAGTGGCGTTAGTGACGACTTGAAGATGTGACAACAATTAGTGACGAAAAAAAATCGTCACTAAAAGGGGGGAAAGTCGTCACTAAAAGTTAAGAGTCGTCACTAATTGTGCACGTTTAGTGACGAAAAATTTCCGTCACTGAAACTATTTCGGTCAATTGGGCAGTTGTGACGGTTTAGTGACGGAAAAAAAGTCGTCACTAAAACGAACCTTGGTCAACTCTTTCTGTGACGAACTAGTGACGATATTTTTTGTCGTCACTAAATGGTTAATGACGACTTTATGTTTGTCACAAAAATTTTATTGTCACTAAATAGTTAGTGACGACTTTAAGTTTTGTCACAGAAAGTTTGTTGGTGAATGCAATTTTGTGAAGAAAAAATTTGACGTCCTTTTGCATTAGTGACGGAAAAATCTCGTCACTAAAAATTCGTTCGCAAATATAATTAGTGACGAAAAAAATTTGTCACTAAATAGTGTTATTAGTGACAATTTTAACCAAAGCTATAACATTGTATATTTTAATATTTTATCACTAATAATATCAATATATTGATTGTAACATCATTTATCCTTTTAATACACACATCATCGATATCAAAAATGTAATGAAAACAATCTTACTAATCATTCAACATTCAAAGCCCATATGAAGAAACGTACGAAAGATAAACTTGTGCATTGCAAAAGACAACATTTTACTTTCCTAGCATACAAGAAAATAAAAGTTAAATATCGTAGTTGAACCATGAGAATAAAACATTATCCAAACATCTAACACCCCACAAAATAGTTATGTACACATAATTCCCATAGCATTCTAAAAGTAAATAAGCAAAAGGCTATTGTAAGACCTTTACAACAAGACAACCAACCGCCATTTGATTCCAAAATATGTCTACAATCTGTGAATGCTTGGCACAACCTGGTGATGGATGCGTCACTGTGATAAGAAAAGGAAAAAGTAGTAAATGTTATAAATTCAATCCAATTGCCCAAAAACGACTAGCTACAGCAACAACACCCCATAACTATACCTCTCATGACATCGTACAATTCATCGTAATGAATGATAATCATCATATTACATTTTCCACCAATCACATTTAACAGAAATGACCATGCAATCTATCACGTGACATAATACAAAACCACAAATAAAAAATCATACTCTTAAACCAATCATTTTAACTAGGCATCATTATGTTACATAATGTTTATTTTTCAAAAAAATGTAGAAATGTGCCATGCATTGACAAAAAAGAAATGAAATGTATGACTGCAGATTTGAGAACGTATTAAAGGAACAATATCATGTCGCGATAACAATTAAAGGCTTAGAAGCAACAACATCCCATAATTATATCCCATAATTAGAAGCAGCAACATCCCTGCATTTCTGATAAATATATGAAACCTATGAGTCTATTTGCAACAATCCTTTAGGAAACAACATGTTTTCGTGACAATTGAGCTCGTGTTTATAAAATAATTATATCTTTCAGCAGCAACAATATCCCAAAATTATATCTCAATACATAATACAATTCCACCAACGAATTATCACAACAATACTACATTCTCCACCAATCAAACATAAATGAAATGCCTATGAAATGTTTCACATGACAAAATACGTTACGACCAATGAAAGATAATCTTTATAAACAAACCCTGTTAACAAGGCACCAATATGTTGCATAATGTTCACATCTCATACGAATGTAGAAATATCCTCTGCATTGATGATAATGACATGAAACAAAAAGCGTAAATACATTCTCCACCAATCAAACATAAATGAAGTGATTATGAAATGTTTCACATGACATAATACATTACGACCAATGAAAGATAATCTTCATAAACAAACCCTGTTAACAAGGCACCAATATGTTGCATAATGTTCATATCTCATACGAATGTAGAAATATCCCCTGCATTGATGATAATGACACGAAACAAAAAGCGTAAATGCAACAATCCTTAAGGGAACAACATATTTTCATGATAACCAAGCTCATTTTTATAAAACAATTATATCTATGTTGGTCAAAAACATTCCATAATTATATATGGAATGACATTATACAATTCCACGATTAAAAATAAAAGTCATACTACAATTGCTACAATCAAGAAAACAAAATGACCACCAAATGTATCTCGAGCTATACATAAGAAACTAATATGTTACCTAATGTTCACAAACTATAAGATATATTCCCTAACCAATATAAGAAATATTCTCAAACCAATCACAAAACTAAATCACAAACTTACCTACACATATAGGCACCAATATGTTACCTAATGTTCGTATCTCATAGAAACTATAAGAAATATTCTCTGCTTTGATGATAAATATATAAAAACTATGAGCCTACTTGCAACAATCCTTAAGCAAACATCCTGTTTTCGTGATATCCAAGCTCGCCTTTATAAAACAATTATATCCTTTTAGAAGCAGCAATATCCCAAAATTATATCTCAATACATACGACAATTCCACCAATTATCGATAATAGTAATACTATAATGCTAGCATTCGAAGAAAACAAAATTGACCGCTTAATGCATTGCATGACGTAATACAATACAACTAATGGCTAAACGAAAAAAATTCCTGAACCAACCTATACATTTAAGCACCAATATATTACATACTGTTTATATCTCATAGAGACATTGGAAATGTATCATGCATATACAATAGTAATGTGGTATCTATGAATATACATGAAACAATCACTTAAGTTACCATGTTCTTTATCTAACCAATATCATCATCATAAGATACTCATAAGTTAAATGTGAACTTACATCTTTTGAAGATTGTTGACTAGCTAGTCGAGTCAATTTCTCCATTAAAAAGTGCACTTTTTCTTTCATCGCATTCAATTCAACTTCTTGGGCATCAACCTTAGCAGTAATTATTTCATTTCGCTCCACAGCATCATTCGCTCTTTTCCTCTCAACTTCTACTTCCGTTTGGAGTCTTTCCAAGACAATTGCTGGTTTCTTTGAAGCAGCCAACTATCAGTTAAAGGATATAAAAACTTAACAAGAAACAATTACAAAAAATGTTGACTTCCACAAATACAACACTAATTGTTTGTAACATAGAACTACGCATACAAGAACAACCATTTAGTTTCTATTCTGAATCAGAGTAACCATCTTCCCCTAACTCCTTCTCCGATTCAGAAGATTCAGAGGATACTATATCATTGAACCCATCATCATTGATAAATGAATCATCTGTTGAATGCACTTCCTGCGGAGTACTCTGATTCAAATGCTCCACAAGTGACGCATCAACCAATCTCATAGTGTCTGCATCCCGCGTCAAGGATGGCATGTCTAGCGTCAAATCAACAACCAGAGTATAACTTGGATCTTCTTCTTGATGCACTTCTTCTGCCTGGACACTCTCATGGTCTTCTGGAATATCATACAACTTCCGTGGGGTAATACTTTGCACAACATGCCAATTGTTGCCTAGTTTTAAATCATCCACATAGAAGACCTGCCTAGCTTGTGATGCAAGTATGTATGGCTGATCTGTGTACCATTTTCTAGACATATTCACACTACTCATAGCACATTCTTTATCAACTTGTAGGCCAGACGTATTGCTTAACCTAAACCAATCACACCTAAACACCAACACTCTCTTATTTGCACCTAAATATTCAACTTCTATCACATCTTGTAACACCCCATAGAAATCAATTACATTGTTCCCGTGTTCTCCCTGCACTACAACTCCACTATTTTGGGTTTTTCTGTTCTTTTCCCGACCTTGGGTGTGAAATCGATACCCATTTACCAGACATCCAGTGTATCGATGAACTTGATTTAGTGGACCATATGACAGAGTGCGGATCTCTTCCGCAAAGGCGTGTGGAACACGGTGAACTTACATACACAAATCGAAATATATTAGCGCAATCTAGGATGGCCAAGTACATACTCTCAATAAGAGCCGTGTTGAACTTACATGTTCTCTCAACCATACTCGAAATTGCTTGTTGTGCCGTTCGTCCACATTCTCACTGTCTTCTTCCTCAAGGAGGAGCTTATGTTCCCTACAAGCATTGACGTAGTCATAAGCTCACATATTCGTTACATTATATATAAAATCACCTTAACCTAAGTGCATATTCTAAACATACCTGATTAGCTCCTCTAGTTCGTCACAATTGTTCAAAATGTATGAATGAAGCCTAGCTAATTCTCCCTCACTAAGAACGTAATGCTTCGGGGGACCCAATGGCCGACCCCTACTAGAAAAAACAGAAATCACACCATTGTTGTCTATCAGCTCATTGTTACGATCGCCGCGATTGAAGACAGTTTCGACATTGTTCAAGTACATTGAACAAAATGTTAGGCACTCATTGTGTATATACCGCTCAGCAATACATCCTTCTGGTCGAGCTTTGTTCTGGACATATCCCTTAAGAGTCCCCATTTTCCTGCACAAATGTCCAAACTTATTAAGACTAAAACAAAATTATGAAGAACTATCCTTAAGCATTAAGATAGTGTTATTACCTCTCAAATGGGAACATCCATCGATATTGAGGTGGACCGGCTATCCTTGCTTCATAAAGCAGGTGTGTCAATAGATGAGTCATGATGTCGAAGTATGACGGAGGGAACAATCTTTCCAACTTGCACAAAACCAGTGCAATTTTCATCTCCTCTTATTCAAGAACATCTAAGTACGTACTCTGTGCACATAACCTTTGTACAAACTCACTAAGTTCGTACAAAATATGGCGAACCTCTTTTGTTAATGAACCCCTAATTGCCACTGGAAGAATACGTTGGATGAAGACATAAAAGTCATGACTTTTCAAACCAGACAACTGAATCTCTCCCCCTTTTATGCATCGAGATATGTTAGATGCAAAGCCATCAGGGAACTTCACCGAGGCAATAAAGTTAAGTATTTTGTGCTTTTCATCTTTTGTCAAGTGGTAAGACGCCATGGGCATTATGAATGAATTTCCTTGTGGTTACAAATGCAAATCCCTTTTCAACTCTTTAGCCATCAAATCCATACGTGATTTCCAAGTGTCCTTAGTCTTACCCTTAATGTCAAACAATGTTGCAACCAAACTCTCAGTCACATTTTTCACAACATGCATGATGTCTAAATTGTGTCTCAATTTGAGGTCCTTGATGCGGAAGGTCGAAGAACACAGATTTTTGCCCACTTGTGGGCAATGACCTTCGCTTTCTTTTGTTACTTTGACCCTTACCATAAGCTTTACCAAATGCAGCTGCTCCACCAACTGACATCTCAATATCATGAAGAATCTCATGGCCAGATTTGGGTACTACTGGACATCGGAGGTCAACCATCCCATCAAAGTTTCTTTTATCTCTTCGCCATTCGTGGTCAAGAGGTAAGAATCTACGATGCCCCATATAACAAATTTTCCTCTTTGTGATGCAAGTATTGAGATGATGTCTCATTCATGCAAATTGGACAAGCATGGTAGCCTTTGGTACTCCAACCAGAGAGCATAGCATAGGCGGAAATCATTTATGGTCCACGAGCGGCACGTAATGTGAAATTTTCCCTTTTGTGAGCATCGTACGCATCGACACCCACCCACAACTCTTTCAACTCATCAATCAAGGGTTGCAAATACACATCAATATTTTTTCCTGGTGATTTAGGACCAGGAATTAAAACTGACATGAACATGAATGGATCTTTCATGCATCTCCAAGGGGGCAAATTATATGGGACAAGAAAGACGGGCCAAACACTGTAAGCATTACTTAGATTGCCAAATGGATTGAACCCATCTGTGGCGAGACCTAGCCTAACACTTCGAGGGTCACATGCAAATGAAGGAAACACTCTATCCATGTGCTTCCATGCTTCACTATCCGCAGGATGCCTGAGTATGCTACTATCGTCGACTCGTTTCTCCTTATGTCACCTCATGTCAGAAGCTATCTCCTCATTAACAAATAACCGTTGAAGTCTTGGTTTTAGAGGAAAGTATCGAAGAACCTTACGGGGAACCCTAGAACCCTCGGATGTAAAACGAGACTCCTTACACTTCTCATTTGGACAAGTGTTAAGGGATGCATATTCATTCCGAAACAAGACACAATCATTGACACAAGCATGAATTTTTTCACTTTGAAACCCTAAATGACGAATATATCTTTTACATTCATAGAAATTCTTTGGAATGGAAGCAGAAATTGGAAGGGCTTTCTTGAATATCTCAAGCAATGCATCAAAAGATTTGGCTGTCCAACCACTAGTAGTCTTTAAATGTAAAAGACTAACAATAAATGAAAATTTGGAAAAGTTTCACAACCGGGATAGAGTTCTTGGCGGGCTTCATCTAATAATTGAGAAACGGGTTCAACGTTGTTGTCTAAATTATTGGCCGACCCATGACCAGTTTGCCAGTGTCCACCCCAATTACACTGACCTATGTCATTCAACATGTCATCTAAATCATCACCATAACCCACTCTTCATCACTCTCAACCTCATTACCTGTTAAGCCCTCATCAGCTGAAACATCCTCACAATCCTCACCATGATATATCCATCTCACATAATCTGGACATATCCCTTTATGCATTAAGTGAAAGAACACAGTGGCTTTATCATGAAGACAAAAGTTGTTGCATGATTTACAAGGATGAGGAATTTTTGGATTCTTCTTTAGCATGATATGCAAATGTTAAGAACTCTTCAACCCCTAACTTATATCTTACATCCTTTGTTCTGTGAGCAATTTTCAACCACGACTTGTCCATTTCCTATAATGAATTCATTAGAAAATTAGAACACAATTGCATACAACCTTGGTCGGCTTTTCTTTTTTTACCTAAGAAATGGCCCAAATACAAGGAAAATAAACATTCCATTTTCATTAACCCAACAAACAAAACCTTATAACATACGCTATGTTGGTGTAAAGCGACAAATTATATTAGACACTTTAAAACATTAGTAATTAGCAAAAAAAATGAACCAATTACACATTACAACTACTTTCATTAATGTGAGAAGAGAAGTTAGTCTTACCTCTAAAAGTTGAACAATAAAGGTATCCTCGACTCCAATCCAAGGATATAAGGTGAGGGGTGACGGCAGATCTTCTCCTCTAGCAAAACCACTTCGCAATGCTACTTGGATAGAATGTGAGGGGTTCGGACCAATGCAATTGTAATGGTTGCTTGGGCCTACATAACCAAAGACATTATGAGAGAATGGCCCAAACAAATGCAGAAAAAAAGCCCAAAAAACAGTCACCATTCCATTGAAAAAATAGCCCAAAAAACTGCAGAGAAACATTCCTGTGGACCAATGGACAAACATGTAAAAAAAGTCGCAAAAACAGCCCAATATCATTATGAGAGAATGGCCCAAACAAATGCAGAAAAAAATCCCAAAAAACAGTCATCATTCCAATGAAAAAACAGCCCAAAAAACTGCAGAGAAACATTCCTGTGGACCAGTGGACAAACATGTAAAAAAAGTCGGAAAACAACCAAATATCATTATGAGAGAATGGCCCAAACAAATGCAGAAAAAATCCCAAAAACAAGTCACCATTCCATTGAAAAACAGCCCAAAAATTGCAGAGAAACATTCCTACGGACCAGTGGACAAACATGTAAAAAAAGTCGGAAAAACAGCCAAATATCATTATGAGAGAATGGCCCAAACAAATGCAGAAAAAATCCCAAAAAACAGTCACCATTCCATTGAAAAAACAGCCCAAAAAACTGCAGAGAAACATTTCTGCGGACCAGTGGACAAACATGTAAAAAAAGTCGGAAAAACAGCCAAATATCATTATGAGAGAATGGCCCAAACAAATGCAGAAAAAATCCCAAAAAACAGTCACCATTCCAATGAAAAAACAGCCCAAAAATTGTAGAGAAACTACTCCGGACCAGTGGACAAACTTATAAAAAATGTCGCAAAAACAGTCGGCATAACATTAAGAGAGAATGGCCCAAACAAATGCAGGAAAAAATCCCAAAAAACAGTCACCAATCCAAGGAAAAAAACATGCCCAAAAATTGCAGCAATTTTGAGAGCCTGGTTTCGGCTAGTTCAACTGCACGCCTTGCTATCTAAGGCCGTCCTAGTTTCACACATGTAGCAGTGAAGAGCCATAGTAGTACTGCAACCAGTAATTCCAACAATATCAGCAGTTTCCCATTGAAAACACATTTTGCAAGCACAATATCTCAAGCCTACCACTAACTAAATTGTAAGCAAGAAACCCAATACACATTTTAAATAATATCTGCTCTTTTTAACAGAAAGTTCATATCTTTTTTCCCTCTGAATGAAGAACACAAAAGCAAGGGATGGTGATACTGTCAAATGACAAGGATGCCATCTTGGACCCGTTGTTCATACAGGAACAAAAATTTAGCAACTTCACAAAATCAGCACACTAATCATCCACCTCAGGAAAAGGTTACTCCTATCCTCTTTTGTAACTTTAAACATTATAACCACACTAGTCAATTTACTATGTTTAAGACAACACTCAACTTTTACCATTTTACAAATAAATAATTAACTCAAAACTTGATAATGTAAGCTAAAATGATCTTGCAATTCTTAAGGCAGATGCACTTGAATTTCAGCCACAGGACCGCGGAACTAAACCTAGATCCAGGTAGCTCCTGTAAATCCAAACACACAAGACAAGTCGGCCCCAAAAACAAAGGGGAGCTCACGGTTTAGAGATAGGAATATAAACGATTTTTCAAACACAAAAGCCCAACAATTGAAGATTGAATGCAACAAATATAGATACATACCTCAACTTCCAACTTGTAGAATGTATTTATTAGTACAAAATCCGGTGATGGAGAGGCAGTCGCCGGGGGGAAGAAAGGGGAAAATGGAAAATGGAGGGGAAGGGGGCTGTCGGCGGGAGAAGAAGGGAGAAAATGGAAAAGGGAGGGGGGCAGTCGGGTTGGGGGAAGAAAGGGGAAAATGGAAAATGGAGGAGGGTGTCATGGAGAAGAAGGAGAAAATGGAAAAGAGAGAGGCGATCGGCTTGGGAAGAAAGGGAAATGGAAAATGGAGGAGATGGGTGTCATCGGGAGAAGAAGGGAGAAAATGGAAAAGGGAGGCGATCGGCTTGGGGAAGAAAGGGAAATGAAAAATGGAGGCGATCGTGGGCAAGAAGAAAGGGGAAAATGGAAAATGGAGGGAAGGATGCAGTCGGCGGGGAAATGGAAAATGGAGAAAAAAATGTGTATATTTTCTCAAAAAATGTTTATTTCTTTCAATTGCATTCTTAATATTTTAATATAAAATTTAGTCAATTAGTATAATATTTTATATTAATATGATTAATTAATAAATCTATACATATTATTTTAACTTATTTTTAAATAAGTTTTTATATTTTTTAATAAAATTTCTTTCTATTTTTAAAATGAAAGATATAAATTCAAAATACTACAATTATTCTAATCCAATCAATTAAACTAGAGGGCAAGGAAATATTATGTTGCATATTTGTTGGGGGTGAATAGAAGTAATAGCTTGTGGCAAAAGTATAATTAGAATGAGGAAATAGACATAAATAAAAAATGGATAAATGAAATTCTTAATTTCAAGTGGTACTTTATTTTTTTGTCTAAATCAACTTTGCTACATATTTACAAGTGACAAATACTAAATACTAAATCTATCATTATAA
Source organism: Gynochthodes officinalis (assembly GCA_020080225.1). NCBI lineage: Eukaryota > Viridiplantae > Streptophyta > Magnoliopsida > Gentianales > Rubiaceae > Gynochthodes > Gynochthodes officinalis. Next base: position 3,305,927 of record CM034618.1, on the reverse strand, counting down.
AAATGCGAATTATGAACCATACCCAACATATATATGCAATAAATTAATTATCTTTTGTACTAATTACTTTTATGATAATTACATAACCACATAACTACTATATATATATGAATTAACTGCTTATACTATAGATTTTAGTCCTATCTATATATGTATATATAGATACTCCCTTTGGCATAAAAAAAAGTGTTTGTCTCAAAACATATCGACTATTTCAAAAGTGCATACTGATTATTCAACAAAATATCCAACATACTCTTAATGAGGTAGATTACATGAAATGGTGTATGATATACAATACCTTTAATGAGAAAATTAGTTGCACTTGCATTTTGTTGACTAACAAGAACAAGTTGTACATTAGTAAAACCGAACGCCTTTTTGTGAACAAAAGAGTATAACTGTCTAAGTATCTACTACTTTTGTTATACATTATACGTCTCACTATATATGTACATGTATTAATCACTACTTGTGTTGTTATATTACATTAATGGCTATAATTAGTTTGAAACTATATATGTCCCAATGCATATGTTGTTATTAAAATTTATAATATCCAATTTCGTTGTATACCAAAGAAAATATTTTATATCTCCATAGTTAATAATATTATACACTAAAATACAATTTTGAGCCATTTCTTGTTAGTCAAATGGCAGAGCAATATTGTTCTTGAGGCTTTGCTTTGCACTGTGGTTTGAGCTAAATTTAATTAAAATAGTGAAAATATTTTACATTTTCTCCCTCTCTCTCCATCTGTTAAAAATGGCTAATTTAGTAAAACATCTTATTAGTTATAAACTATGAATACAACAAACATAATTAATAATATTATTAAATCCAGTTTATCGTCAAACTAGTAAACTAATGGGTTCTTGAGGTGCTTATTACTACTAACAAAATTATATATTTAAAGTGATTAAACTTATATGTGCAAATTCATCTAATGTAGTCAAATTCATATATATGCGTACATTCTCGAGTTGATAGTGTATCTACAAACAAATACTCTATTAAATCGTCAACTAATGCTGGCAAATGTATATATATTTGGGTGTTTTAATACAATTATTAAAACTTAAGAATTATATTTTTCAAAAGTTAACTTCAGCCCAATAAGTAAATTACATAGCTCAATTCTTAAGGAAACAAAAATTAAGGCCAATCCTTATATCAATTGTGGCCCAAGTAATTTAGCCCAAAACAAACTCAATCCTTATATAAGTTGTGGCCCAGCAATTTAGCCCAAAACAAGCCCAATCCTTTATAAGTTGTGGCCCAAGCAATTTAGCCCAAAACAAGCCCAATCCTTTATAAGTTGTGGCCCAAGTAATTTAGCCCAAAACATTTTATCTACTCTATCCCAAATTAATTAGCTTAACACATATATTTTTTCATCAAATTTATAATATTATGTTTTATTATACACTAAAATAAATTTTTTCTATCTCCATATGTAATAATATTACACACTTCAACCCTATGTATAAAAAAAATGAATTAATAGATTACAACTATTTTCTTTTTCATTGTCACATAACCTACTAATTAAATTTTCTTTTACACCAAAGAATTATATTTATAATGCACTAAAAAATTTCTATTTTTAATTACGATATTCCACACATATACATATAATCAAAAATTTAATTAAAAATCATATATCAGTAGCAGGTTTAGGCCTTAACCAATCCTTACTGGGGTTAGGTACTTTGTGTTAACGCAAGTCTATTTAAACCTAGTATTTTTATGGACACTAATGTAATGTGTTAATTGGGGATTTCTACTTTAATACAATTAGTTTGGTTTGGAAAAAAAAAAGCAATTAGTGACGAAACAATTGCGTCACTAAAACATATTTCCATTAGTGACGAAAAAGATATCGTCACTAAAAGGAATTAAAACTTAGTGACGATAAAATTTCGTCACAATGATTATTTTAGTGACGATAATAAATGTCGTCACTGAAATCTCGTCACTAATTATGACTATTTTAGCGGGAAAGTTTCCCGCCACACTCTTTAGTGACGACTTTTTGTGATTCGTCACTAAAAATTTGGAGTAGACAATAAAATAGTGACGATAAAAGTTTTGGTCACTAAATGTGATATTTAGTGACGATATTTTTTTTCGTCACTACAAATTCCGTCACTAAAGCCCATTTTTCTTGTAGTGAATACTCGTTACAATGTCAAAAGATGCAAATAATAGCATATTTCCAATTACCTTTACTACTATGGATGAAAAGACTATGGAACATTAATGCTGGTTTTAGAACTGTTTAGGCACTATATCACACAAGATGGACAATTGTGTTTTATTTCAAATAGACACCATAGAATAATTCATGTCATGTCTAATGTGGAAGATTGAAAATAGCCACTTGCATATCATAGATTCTGTCTTTGGCATGTTCATAGTAATCTTATAACCAAGTTCAGAAATTTAATTTTGAAATGATATTGTTGGGTCATTGACAATACTACACAAAAGCGGAAGTACAAGAGGTACAAGAGAGATATAAGAGCAATTAATCCTAAGGTATGAGAGTACTTAGATGAAATTGATAGAAACCAATGATGTCTTGCTTATGATGACAACTCTCCATGGGGCTATTTTATAACAAATATATTTGAGAGTTTTAATAATGTTTTGAAAGGCACTATATATTTGCCAATTATAGCTTGCATAGATTTGTCCTTCTATAGAACTATTCAACTGTTCAAAAATATAGTGAATAGCTCACCATTGCAATATAACCTTTCCTTTTGAGTGGCGTATATTTAGAGATGTTGAAAGACATGCATAGGGACACCACATTTAAAAATTTGACTATACAGAAAAGATATGCAAAATTGTCACTACAAGATAGTTAAGTGGTAAAAAAGGCAATTAAAAAACCATTTATTACTACTAAGAAAAATGTACTTGTGAAAAGTGGCAAATGTATAGATTTCCTTGTTCACATTGAATTTCTGTATGTAGACACAAATGTGATGCTCCTATTAACATCTGCATGAAATTTATACCAATGAGACAAACAAAGTTCAATATTTTGGCAAATTTAATCCCATATAACATTCTAAGTATTGGCCAAATCCAAGTTGGGAGATTTAAACAAACTACAATAAGTATGTTGTCCGCAGTTGGAGTAGGATGCATGAGAACTGAATATAGAATAAGATGGATTGTAGGTATTCTGATGAATCCCATAAATGCTGCGGCATTTGTCACCAGACTAGTTAGAATATATAGGAGAAATTGTCTCACCTCCCACCCCAGAGTGCATAATAATGTTAATGTTTGATGTAGTTTTAATCACTTGTTATTTAATTAGTGACTGAGTATTTGGCTTTTTATTTCCCACCTAAGATATGTTCATGCTACATTGGGTGTAATTTTATTTATTTTTTAATTTCTCAGTATGTTGGCTTTCGTTCATGGGACATGAGATATTGAAAAATTTGTAATAATAATTGTATTTATGTCTTTGTATGATTAGGTTGCATTTTATGGTAGGGAGATACTATAACAAAAAGAGAAACTCTACCCTTTTTTTTTTAAGAAAACAAAAACACTTTATTAATTATGATGTTAATTTTTTTCCTTTTGATAATTTTATTGTTGGAGTATGACTGTTACCTTGTCCTAATCCACATCTAAGTCCACTCATACCCGATATTTTATTTTTACATCAATAACATAGAGCAATTGCATTATTTGACAGTAAAATAGATGATTGCCAACTTAAAATTAAAAGATGTGATAGCAACTTTTAGAAACATATTCCAAAATATCCCAAAGCGTGTTTTGTGTCATATACAAGAAGTTGGTTTTGAGGTATCATTTGGTGTGAATAAATCTGACTTGATCACGCACTTATTACTCTCCACAAGTGAAGCAATGGTGTCCAAAGACATGACTTTTCATTTCCTAGTCAATGAGGCAACGATTACTTTATAGTAAACATTATTGCATTTTGTATTATTTATTTTTAAATAATGGATAAACTAATATTATTGCATGTAGTTTATATGCCTTCCATACTTAGATAACGCATTTGTAGCATTATCTCCGTATTGTATATAGGGCCAAGATTGTTAGCGATTAGTCACATACCTATTATGTTGACAGATCGTTGAAACTCATCTACCCAATAGGGTTTTATGACAATTTAGAATGCATTAGCCAATCCTTTTCCTTCGTTTAATGGATTATCATACTACATTGCACAAAGTAACATAGTCTGGTCGGTTCAACAATGACTAGATCAAAACTCATCGCTTTTACTGTGATCATTGGGAGGAAATGTATGACTATGTTCAAAAAGATGCTATTGTAGATGATACAATGTATTTCATGATGAAATGCATGACTTTTTATTGGCAACACATAGTCATTTATATTACAAACCTGATGAGACGATTTTAATTTGCAGAGGGCTATCAAGGTGACGGGGCCACAATTGAGTGTTCTGTATATTTATATATGATGAGACGATTTTAATTTGCAGAGGGCTATCAAGGTGACGGGGCCACAATTGAGTGTTCGGTATATTTATATACTTTATATTTTGTTATATGTCAATTAAACTACATATTATTAGTAGTTTGTTGATTAATTAATTGTGATTGATATATAGATGGATGACATAAGCGAATGTTATATTTGTCACTGGATTTGATGGCCATGAGTGATGTTAGGCATGTAGAATATTTTGCACAAATTTGAGAGCTTGTAAACCATTGTATGCATGCTGATAGAGGCTAATAGCATTCACATAATAGGCCTTTGCACATATTTGAGGAATTCCTTTCCAAAGAGTAAATTTACACGAGATTCAAAGGGAAGGTAAAACTATTCCGAAAGGCAGGCAAGGTGGCAAGCGACGTCAAACACAACTATCAAAAGCAGGATGACAATTTGATGACTCTCATGTCCCAAATAAACGATATTGGAGGTTCCTTGAGTAGTGTGGCATTGTCTACTAGATTTTTTACGGGCACATCACCGCTACAAACTTCCCCTTTAGATACCACTGGCATATCATTGCAGATTCCATTATCACTAGTTCATTGTGCAATGAAAAATCTAACAATAACTTGACTATCTATTATTCTAGTTTTTTTTTTAGTCTTTCTAGTGCTTCTAATATGACCCATAATGTAGTAGAATCTATTAATTCGAATATGATAGTACCCAATGAAAATGATATGGATAAGTTTAGAGAGCTTATATTTGAGGATAAAGTTACACAGATTAACCAAGACATATTCTTAGCACGGCTTAAATTGAAAAAGACAATTAAACCTAGTGTTTGTGGTATATGTGGAAAGCTCATAAGACATTGATAGTTTAACATATTTTACTATGTTCAATAAATGTTTGTTAATAATTTATGTAATATGTTACTTAAATATTATATATATTTTTGGATTTATAAATTTCATACTTATCGAATTTTAATTTCAATATGTATGAGTATTTTTGGTATTTTTATGCATTTTTTCTCGTTGGCATATTTATGTGAAATGATTGCAATAGAAAAGAGAGAATCTAAGAATTGAAAAATAGAGGAAAATCAATTTTAAGTTATTTGTTGTTTAAATATACAGAATGTATAATGAATTTTATCTACATTAATATAGATTATATATAATGTTAATTTTAACAAATTAGTAGACAAAACGACATAAACATATATTTTTAAAAAGTCTAATAGCCTTTTCTTTAAAAAAAACTAACCACCAAAAGTGAAATTTTGTAAAAGTATACTTAATTTGTTTCTCTATCCTTTCAATTTATGGTTTCCAAACTACATTGTATACATTCAATAAATATCATATAGATCCATGGTTTCTATTTTTCACTTATACTTTCTAATATCATACACGATAATATAATATGAAATAAACTACAAATATATGTTTATATTGTTACAACATATAAAACACATTAATTTGTAACTCTTTCAGACCTTGTACTACTATAATTTTTAACCCTTGTAGTACCACGGTACTAAACCTTCTAGTAAAACCCATGTTAAACAATAACAAGTGACCAATCCTCACTATAATTATTATATTATCCCAAGCTATCTATATACATTATATATTATTTCAAATTCTTTCACCAAATACACAAGTTTACAAATATGAAATAATTTAATCTTATGAGCTAATGTCTATTGCTCGAAAAAACAACTTTAAACCACATGAACTTTTTAAATGTTGTTCGAGAAAATTAATAGAATCACAATTATTTAAAAATTTAAACATGTCTTTCTTCAAATTAGATCAAACGAAGTCCAGAAGTAACGAAAATTCCATTATTAGGTTTGTTATATAATAATTGCAAATTAAAATTACAATTTCTATTTACTAAAATTTATTCTGAATATGAAATTTAATTTTTCATAATTTATAACAGCTAAATTTGTTTTAATAAAAATTGTGAATCAATTAAAAAAATACTTTACAAATAACACTTTATATCCATATAATTATTTAAAAGTTTTATTTCATGAGACTTTTTGTGTTTCTAATAATTTTTCAAAAGCTTTCAAATAATTGCCATTATGAAAATGTAATTCAATTTAGTTTATTTCTATAAAAGTAATTTTAAAAAAAAATTCCGCAAGAAATTTTTACAATTGGAAAATGTAAATTGGTTTCGTATTCTAGAAATACAAAACCGTAGTACCAAAAAAAAAAGAATATATCTAGTAGAAATTTTTTTTTTTTTTTTTCAGATATTGCACTATCTCCAGCCGGTAGTAGTCGCATCGTCTCGCTATTCAACGCTTTGCGGCAGTAGTTCGTCGGTGTTGCTATTCAACGTCTGCACTATCTCCAGCCGGTAGTAGTCGCATCGTCTCGCTATTCAACGCTTTGCGGCAGTAGTTCGTCGGTGTTGCTATTCAACGTCTGCAAATTGGCTTTCATGCAGACGCGCGGTGAGAGTTAGACATTAAGTTGTAGTTTCTTTTACCATAGGTCATGTGTTGTGGGCCACTTGAGTGTAGTGTAATATCATTTTGTATCGTACTAATGTCCCGATATATCCGGGATTTTTTGTATTCGGGTAGTTCCTAGGTTGTCCAAGTCCTCAACCATTCCCGTCTTGTGCGGGGTTGAACTTAGGTCGTCTAGGTTGTCTCCCTTCCCGTCTAGTGCGGGTTTAGCTTCCCGTCATGTGCGGGTTTCTTTTATTTTATTTTGCTTTTTCTTGCCCCTCGTGGGCTTTTTGCCCCTTTGCGGGCCTTTGTTTTCGTGGGTTATAGCGCTGTTTTCAGTTGCAACGCCACGAAACTCTAAGCTCTTGTGGCTTTGTACATTGGCCTTTGTGCCACTCTATTAATATACTATCTATCTATCATTTCCAGAAAAAAAAAACTCCATTCTACAGGTTCCTTACCTACCTCATTGCCTCCATATATCCATTTAGGCTACCTTATTCACTCACAATCTTGTGCAAAAACCTAGCTAAAATAGTAGCTTCTTGTATCAAGTAGGCGCCATTTTCACATTGTTCCCCAGTTTGTAGATTGAGGATATGAGAGATGCAAGAGAGAGCCCAATAACATTATATAAAAGAATATATCTAGAGTGTTCCAATTCATATTTCTAAATTTCTTTTTCCACTGCAAGAACAACATCCCTCTTTCGTGAATATTTTGGGAAATTTGCATATATAGCATTTCTGTAAACTCAGTTTGCATATATAGCACAAGAAGCAAAACCCTTGCAAATATAGCACTTTTCCTAGCGAAAAGACGCCAATGCCTCTTCATGTGGAGTACTTCATCGTTCATCCTTCTCTTCAGCCTTCTCTGTATCCTTCCTCCGTCTTTGAATCCTTCACCTTCTTTAAATGAACAACCCCTTCATAGAGTGAAGTCTTTGTCGTTGCACAGCTTTAACCCATGTGAGGAGAAAAATTTATGAATAGATTGGACGGACCAAAAAATAACAAAAAGTAATAGGCGGTATACCCGAACTGGATGAACTGGACTGGAGATATATCCTTCATATTTAACAACAAATGAGGGAGAAAATGTCGAAAAATATGTCGTCATACATATGTCCCGTAAAAGAAAAACTGTCGCCAAATATGTCTGCATATTTGTCGATATATATGTCGACATATATATCTATCGACAAATATGTGGGTATATATATCGGCACATATGTCGGCATATATTTTCCTTGCGAAAAGACCCCAATGCCCCTATATTTGAAAAATGCGCCTGAACGAAGCAACTTCTTCCGCAACTCTTCAGCTCATAACCGTATCAAATCCGTCGAGACTTGCAAAAAACCTCGTCACTACACTACATCTCACTGAGCGTTCGTTCATCTTGCAAAAAGCTACCTCAATTCGTCAGAGAAGACAACACCCACTTCAAACAACCTTTCAGCACTTCATCCATAGCATCATCAATGGCGAAAACTCGAGGTGGAATCTCAAGCCGTGACGGAATGAGGGTCGATGATCATAAATCTCACACGGAGCCCGAGAAGACTAAGAAGGTTTGTTCCTTTTACAGCAAAATGTTCCATTTTTTTGACGCACAAATGTTAGAATATGTTAGACAAATTAGCCAAGTTAGGGTTTTGCCATGTAGGAATTGGTTCGAAATGCATACAAATTAAGATTTTTGCACTATGTTTGGCCGAACTGTCGACATAACAATCGTTAATGGGTGAAAATGTCGACAGAATTGTGGAGTTTCTTGTAAATATGTCGGGAAATATGTCGGCATATTTGCTGACAATTCTCAATTCTGTCGACATTTTCACCCATTATGAATTTGTCGGCAAATATGTCCGCAACTATGTCGGTAAATATGTCGGCAAATATGTCGCCACAAATGTCGAGAGATATGTGGGCAAAAATGATTTTTGACTAACATACATATGTCGACGTTTGTGTTTGAAGATAACGATCTTCTTACAATACCAAACCGCAAGTCGACAGTTTTACATCGTCACATGCATCGTAAATTACGTCGACAAATAAGACTACCTATTAGTCTAGAATAAAATGTCGCCAAATTAGGGTTTTAGGGTACAATGTGTTTAGGATTGAGGGCAAAATGAAAAGAACTTTTCCACCATTTCAATTTTTAACCGTTTTTTCGTGCAGGAACTTCTCGCGGATGAAATGGTAGTTCAAGGGGAGTTTTTCTCAGCTCAGGTTTCGCAGTACTGCTACTACGAAGCCAATGTGCAGAGAATCCGGTCGAAATTGACTGAAACGCAACAACTACTCAGAAGCAAAAGTTAGCTAGCAGACATTGTTCTTGCCCATGAGCATCCTTTTTGGTGCAAACAAATTATCCATTTCGTGTTGTTGAGGCAACTTAAGCCGGACGAGGAGTCCAAGATTGATAACAGCATTGCCTTCAACTTTGCTGGTAAGAAGGTTAGACTTGGCAAGAGGGAGTTCGCCATCATCAATGGGTTGAAAATGGGGGACTTTGACACTGCATATGGCAAATACAAATTGCAAGATGATACTTCTCCAATATCAAAGTACCTACAGCATGTCGACCAACAAGATGAGACCACATATGGTGAAGTGTTCAAGGCTTACGACCGTATCAACTCAACTTACCCAGACGATGAGGTCGTGTCCCTAACACTCTTGCTTATATACACCTCTATAATGGGCTTGCCTAGAGAGAACCAAAATTGAAGACAATGTGCTTCATTTGGCCTGTGATTGGAGGGAGTTTGATTCTATCCCGTGGGGTGAACTATCTTACAGGCACACAGTTGATAGTGCTAGGAAGGAAATTGGATGTGCCTTGAAATAGACCGCCCACCCGGACCATAGGACATACACTGTTGGGGGATTCCCAGTTGCATTTGGGGTAAGGAAACTATTATGCGCACCTATATTTTAACTGTAGTGTATTATTTTTTGGTAATTTGTTATTCAAATGTACCAGGTGTTCGCATATGAGACCATGCCACATCTTGAGCGGTTCAATATGTGCGCCAAGGTCGAAACTCCTAGATTATTGCCCAGGATGTGCCGATGGAAAGGTTTGAATGCTCAACGGAGAGATCAAGAAAAGAAGAAGGTTTGGTCCAGGCGAACAATTGACGAGGATGTAAGTTTTTTCATTACCCAATGTTCCTTAGGCTCCAAGTTTGCCATACATAATAAGTTATGATTCACTTTATTTTCCTTTTTTAGAAAGTTAAAGTAACACGAATAAAACCTTCGGCCAAGGAGACAGAACACTTCTTGGCTTGGGAAGAGGAAGAGGATGAGAAGGCTGGGGAGAAGAGAGGTTCGGCGGCAATGACGATGACTCCGTAGAGATGGAGGCTGACCAATTCCACGTTTCTTACAGGAAGAGAGAACGTGATGCCGAGAAGGAGGAACCTCAAAAACGACAGAGGTTAACGAATGAAGAAAAACGTGCACATCGCCAAGCCTTCCTTGAGGCCATCGTGGGTCGTTTGCAAAGTTGTGAGACGGAACTTAAATATACAAAAGAAGAACTCGCACAAGAGCGTGAATGAAGGGCTGCATTGGAGGCCAAACAAAGTGATTTGGAAGCAAGTTTTCAACGGCTTACTCAGAATGTTGATCACTTGTCCGCGTATGTCCACCACATGCTCACCATGAACGAAGAAGAAGATCCTTTGGGCAAGAAAAATGGGGAAAATGATACAGCTATGTCACACCGAATGCCACAAACTCCTGGCTCCATTGATCCTCAGCAAGGGGAAATTGAGCCAGGCCCTTCCGGGCAACCTCAAAGGGCCGAGGCCGAAGACATGGCGGCGGATGAGGCTCATATTCTGGTCATCGCTATAGATAGCATTCTCATTACCGATATTGTTTATCAAGTCCTTGATGAACAGCATACCCCCTTCCCCCCCCCCCCTCCGACCTCTCTATTTCCGTGGATAGTGCTCCCTCCCCCCTCCCCCATGAAGGAAAAGGAGCCAAAATTCCCTTCATCCGAAGTCCCCGAGGGGCAGAATCTTGGGCTAGCACTTGCCCAAGCAGCTAGCATCCCATCATCAGCCTCAATGGCTTTCTTATTGCAGCGAACTCCAGAGGATCTGGAACTGTAGCTGAAATGGTGGATGAGGGCTCGCCCAACCCTGTATTTGGATACGGAGGTTTTATCGTTAGACTCCGATTCACTACGAACAATGTGGACAAAAGGATATTGGCTAAACGATCATGTAAGTTACTTATGTACCGCGTTTTACATTTCTTACAAATTTTCGACTCTTATTCCCTACTAACAATTTCTACTGTCTTGCAGCAAATTAATTTGTATACATCCATATTGCAGAAAAGAATCATTGATGCGGGACGCGCTGATATATCCATTATGGAGACATATTTCGATGTAAGTGGTATTTATAATAGGTTTGTAATGAACTTGTGAATATGTTGAGATGGTTAACGCTTGTCCAAAAATTTTACAGTCCGAAATGAAGAAGATGCATGCTGCCGACAGAGCCCTAAATTTCGATGACATGGCGGTCATGCAATTCGTTGGCGATTGTCCATTCGAACGCGATTGTCGGACCGTGGACATCGTGTTATTCCCATGTCACATCGATGGGAACCACTAGATGCTGGTTAAGATGGATTTATATGCGAAGACATTCCACGTCTACAATCCATCAAAACAAGGGCCATCAGTAGTGACGAAGTTAGAATATCTTGTCGCTACAATGCCCAAGCTACTTGAGGTGTGCGAATTCAACAAGTACTACGCCAAGCATCATAATGTGGGTAGTGAATGGACAATTACTTTGGAGCCAAATTTGGTCACCGAAAAAGAAAAGTAAGTAATGGTACAAGTTACTACCATATGAAGGGAAAGAATGAATTTCTAATGCTCCTTTTCCATGTTGCAGGAATGGGGATTGTGGAGTTCTTGCATGGATGTGGGTTGAATGCATTATTAATAGTTGGCCACTTGATACAATCACTCCAGCGAACTCCACAATTATTTGCAAAAATATGGCAGGGAAAGTGTAAATACATGCAAAGGAGGCACATCCCTGGGTGCAAGAGGGGGGGGGAGAGGGAGAGAGCCATGCGACGAGGAAGGAAGTGATTACACATTTTCATTTAATCATACATGTATAGTAGAATTTTTGTAGATTTAGTAAATCCCGATTTAGGGGAGTCAGTAAAGTGTAGATATTACGAATCATCAAATGTAAATAATACACAATTATGCATACATAACATACATGTAGCATATATTGTATCTTAAAAAATTTTCAAAAATTGTACACTTGAAAAAGTGAGCTATTGTCTAAGGAAGAAAGCTGTAATTAATGGTATACTTTTGTTGGAATTGATCTTGATCTAAAATTTAAGATTCACCACAAATGATATAGATCTCTTAGTTTAAACTCAAGATTTTAATATAAATAGTTTGCATGTCCTTGGTCTAGTTTAAAAATTCAATAGAAAATGTCAAACTTTCTTTCTTTCTTTCTTTCCCTTAATGCCAAAGTCAATAAATGTAAAATGCACATATTTCAAGTACCTTAAAAATTAGAGATTTTGTAAGATATAAAAATGTGGGGTATATAAGGGTCACGTAACCGAAAAACATTTTTATTAGCACACAAAAAATAATTAGTTTAGAAACTGACAATATAGTAGGAGAAAAAAACCTACACTTTATTGGGAACAAAATTTAAGATTTTCATAATCAACTAGGCATTCCAAAACAAATATTTGTTTGTATTTAGGTCCATATAATTTACCCAAAACTAAAAAGAACATTGAGGAAGAAAAAAAAAATTTCACCAGGAGCTACACATTTTTTGTTTATGTGTCGACATTTCACACATAATGTCGACAATTTGGTATGTGCCGACATTTTGGTTTATTTGTTGACATTTCACATATACTGTTGACATATTTAAGGCATTGTCGACATTTTAGTCGACATTTCGGCATTACTCAAGATTATGCGACAGTCTTCTTTTTTATGACGCAATCTTCCTGTACAAAGACATATCACTCCGTGCACAATATTATCCACGCCAAAAAGCCTCATACCAGCGTTTGTTGCGTTTACACTCCCTAAACCACTGCTCTTGTCTATCCAAATCTGAGAAGAACTCACCATGTCCAAATCTGAGAAATGCGATGTATGGTCGGTTCATGTTTTGTATGGAGGAGAGTGGGTAGTAGATCCAATGACTAATGAGTATAGATTCTTGCATTTTAAGGCCGTAGAAATGCCAAGGCTTGGTACCTTCGGTGTACGGATGTAAATTGCAAGTGGATGATGAATGTATCAACGGTTGGGAAGTCATCCGCATGGAAGATAACTAAATAGATCAACACTCACACATGTCAATCCTCATTAGTTCAATCTGACAATCGACAAGCATGCAGCAAAGTAATTAGATCGTGGATAAAATCCAAGTACATGGACGTTTGTTGTTCGTATAGACCGCGTGAAATCATAAATGACATACGTTCAGAGTTGGGTGTGAACATATCATACAATAAGGCTTGGCGATCGAGAGAATCCGCTTTACACGAAGTCAGAGGGAATTATGAGGATTCATATAAGATACTACCATCATATTTACACATGATGACGGAAATAAATCCTGGCACAATCACTAAGCTTAGTATTGAAGATGACGGATGATTCAGATATTTATTTTTCACGTTTGGTGCTTCGATTCGTGAATTCCGCAACCACATGCGGCCAGTGATTGCAGTGGATGCTTGTTTTCTAAAAGGGAGATATCCTGGGTCACTAATAGTAGCAATGTGCATAGATAGAAACAACCAAGTCTATCCAGTCGGATAGGGTATTGTCGATTCTAAGAATGACAATTCGTGGGAGTGGTTTTTACAAAAACTTAAGGAGGCAATCGGCGATGAAATGGATGGCTTGGTGTTTGTTTATGACCGGCATCAAAGCATTGCAAAAGGCATTACAAATGTTTTCCCAAATTCCTTTCACGGAGCATGTATTTATCATTTGAGCAACAACATAAGAGCGAAGTTCAGAAAAGAGGACGTGATCCCTTTATACTTTAATGCTGCAAAAGCGTACACAATTGCAGAATTTAATCAGTTCTTCTTACTAATATCGCTGCAAAATTCACAAGTTAGCGCGTACTTGCAGGAAGTTGGGTTTGAACGGTGGTCGAAGGCGCATTCGAGCAGAAGAAGGTATACAGTAATGACGACCAATATTACGAAATGTCTGAATGCCTTATTGAAAGATACTCGTGAATTACCTATTCATGCTTTGGTTGAGTACATCAGGAACACACTCCAACGGTGGTACCACAAAAGGCGATCCAGTGCTAGCGAGATGAGAACACTGACAACCACATACATTGAAGAGGAAATTTCATCAAGAATGCGAGAAACACAAGGCCATGTTGTTGAGCCGGTCAATATAAACCGATGGTGTGTACGAGACATTGCGAACCAGAATGCAATGGTCGATTTGCTCCAAAAAACGTGCACATGTCGAGTGTTTGATATGGACCAGATCCCTTGTGTACATGCATTAGCCGTAGCTCGCCGACAGCAAATTGACCCTTAATCCCTATGCTCGCCATTTTATCACACAAATACACTTCTTGCTGCCTATGGTGAATCTATTATGCCAGTAGGTAATCCTAAAGATTGGAATATGCCAGAATCAGTTTTAGCAGTACAACTATCACCACTGGAAGCAAGGTCAAAGAGTGGTAAGCCAAAAAAACATAGAATTCCGTAAACAGAGGAGAAAAATTCACAAGGAAATGTGGTCGTGAGGAAAGATTGGCCACAACCGGCAAACTTGCTCTAATGCATTCGTTTGTAGGGATGGATAAAATGTAATGAGATTTTGTGATAATCATTATTCAATATTATACATTATAGTTATTTATTTCCATAATTTACATTAAAGTATGCCCCCATTAACAAGGTAACATAATTATGCAACCAAATCAACCATTTATAAACAACGCAGGTGATGATAATACGAACAGCATATGGAGTGGTCAAATCCCAAATTTACAAATAATTCAGTTGTCGACGTATTTGATGACATATTTGTCGACGTACACATATGTCGGCACTTTATGTCGACATATATGCCGACATATATGCCGACATATGTGTTGACAGATATGCTGACATATATGTCGACAAATATGCCGACATATTTGGCGACAGTTTTTCTTTACAGGACATATGTATGATGACATATTTATTGACATTCACTCCCACATTTGTTGTTAAATATGAAGTATATATCTCCAGTCCAGTTTATTCAGTTCGGGCATACCGCCTGTTATTTTTTATTATTTTTTTATCCGTCCAGTCCATTCATAAATTTTTCTCCTTGCATGGGTTAAAACTGTGCGACGACAATGACTTCACTCTATGAAGGGGTTGTTCGTTCAAAGAAAGTGAAGGATTCAAAGACGGAGGAAGGATACAGAGAAGGCTGAAGAGAATGATGAATGATGAAGTACTCCACATAAAGGGGCATTGCCGTCTTTTAGCTAGGAAAAGTGCTATATTTGCAAGGGTTTTGCTTCTTGTGCTATATATGCAAACTGAGTTTACAGAAATGCTATATATGCAAATTTCCCAATATTCTCCCTTTGAATTCTAATAAAATATCAACTGGCCTATCTTATTAAGTATCAGCTATATTATTTGACACCAATCAATCAATAACTCTATCTACAACAATCAAGAGCTAACTTGATCTTTATTACAAATAAATTAACCGGATATTCGAAAACACTAATAATATAATTTTGTACAAAATAAAATTCTTTTCACTAAAATTAAAAACATATATATTTTTTTAATTTCCTACTCTAAGGGGGTGCTTGGATTGGAGGAATGGAATTGATTTTTTGGAAATCATTCCATTCCCCTTGCTTGGTTGGGAGGAATGGAATGGAGATGGGGAAATTGATTACCCCATATAGGCTAATCCCTCATACCCCCAATATTGGGGGTTATGGAAGCTCGGGATTACTTTTTTTTTTTAATTAACCAATACTAACTAATTAATTAATTATTATTAATATAAATTAATTTATTATTAACTTATTATCATTAAAAGTAATAATAAATTAATTAATTAAGATTAATTTAATTAATCATTCATTTACTTAATATTATAAATTAATTAATTAATTAATCTCATTTATTAATAGTAATTATTATATTAATGTATAATTATTAATTAATTACTAATTATTACTAACTAATTAATTAATATTAGTTATTATAATTAATACCAATTAATTAAATAATACTAATTAATTAATTAGTTAGTAATAATTAATACCAATTAAATAATTAATATTAATTATTATAATTAATATAATTAATTTATTATTAACTTATTATTGTTAAATAATAATAAATTAACTAATGATGATTAATTTAATTAATCATTCATTTACTTAAAATTAATCATTCAATTAATTTTAAGTAATTAATTAATTATAAGTTAATTTATATTAATTATAATAATTAATATTAGTAAATGAGATTAATCAATAATATTTTTGTTAATAATTAATTAATCTTATTTTATAATAAATAATTAACTATAATAACTAATTAATTATTACTAATTATTACAATTAATTTATAATCATTTTCATTACCCAACACAAACTAACCACCATTATTAATAATTATTGCCATTCCCCAGCACAAACCAACCATCAGAATTATAATGAAAGACTCCACTATCATTCCCCACTACTATAATTTCCATTATCTTTCCCATTCCCCTTCCCATCCAGGCACCCCTAAAGCTCTAAGTAGGCATCCTGCGCCTCACAACTACTTGCCCTTTAATTAGAAGTTGATTAATATATAAAAGTTTGGGCTTGTATATAAAATCATGATTCAAGTTATGATTTTACTGAAAATAATGTTTACCTGAATATTACCGAAACATGTTTTAAAGTATAACTTACAAAACAATTTTAAAACTTGACATTAAAAAAATTCGGAAAACCTAATTTAATACCCATTCTAAGCCAACACCTCCGCTAACACTACATTGCCGCCATTGCCACCACCTCTCCCTCCACCCATTCTTCTTCCTCCCTACTTCACATTCATCCCCCCTTCTTTCCAATTTCATCTCATCCCTTTGGCCAAGCCCACCTAGTTAACTAGACAAAGGATGCAGTGGGGGTCTAACCTTTACACTTATTAAGGCATTCTCACCATGACGGCTAGTCTACCAATTAACTAATGCAAATGCCTCTTTTTTCTTTTTTCTTTTCCAAATTTTGTAACATTATATTAGTAAGTACATTAATATGATCAACAATTTAATAAGTTGTCACCAATTAAGGAGCCGTTTGGTTACAGGATTTGGTGAGGAAATGGAAAGGTATGGACAAAAAATGGTTGTTTGGAATGTTGATTTGGGTTTAATGAAACCCTTGGGAGTGAGTTTTGTTGAAACCCACTCCTCCCCCTGAGTTTTAAGGGAATGAAATCAAACAAGGCTCAAAGCGACGTCGTTTTGAACCAAATTTAAAAAAATCAACGATAAAGCATTGGCGCTATCAATTGATTGCGTACCACATGTTCTGTTTGCAACCCCTATTTTACCCTTTTTTTTTAAAAAAAAAATTTCACTAACTTATAGAAAATATTTTTCTTTACAAATTAATATGCACTTTGATTATTTTTTAAAAAAAGATATAATTTTCTTAAATATCATATAATATAGAATAATAATATCTTTATTATAATATTAATATTAAATTTTAATTTTAATATAAATCTATTCCATTCCATTACAAAATAATACCAAACAACATAATTACTATCATTCCATTCTATTCTAAACCTTTCCTTTTATCAAATCCATTCCATTCCTAAACCCACCCCTAAGTTTAACTTGTGTTCTATTTTTAATAGAGTGAATAAATATTTGTTGGAGATATAATTAAAAGTAACAATATTTGTTTAGTTAAAAGTAGAATAAAACTTTAAGTTGTGCGAGAAAAATAGTAATAATAATAATTGTTGGTTAGATAAAAAAATATGAAATTTTGTGCATATAAATACCATTCGCAAAATTGGAAAATTGAAAAACTTCCAATCCCAAAACTCGACCGATCTCAATTTGTGCCCAAATTTCCCAACCCTAATTTCCCCCACCACCACCATCAACCACCGTCGTCAGCAATCATTGAGGCAATAACTTGACTAATTGCCGTCTGGCCTGACTTGGTGCCTCGACTTTCTCCTTCTAGTGATGACCTAACCACCAGTTGCTGCCCTAGCCTTGCCCAATTCAATTGTTCAAACTCTAATTTCCTCCACCCATCGCTACCATTTGGCCATCCGTTATCTATCGAACTACCACCTCTCTCTCTCTCTCTCTCTCTCTTTGGCTCTTTGTCTAAGTCTTCTACATTCTCCGTTCATCATTTGGAACTAAAAATTTCACTTCCAAGAAGGTTGGCTTTCTTCAACTTCTATTTTCTTTTTCTTTTTCTGGAATTTCATAATGTGATTTTACCCTTTGGGTTTGAATATTATGCATATTTGGTGGTGTTTGTAGTTATATTTTTTGCTATCAATTTTTTTTTTAGTTTTGGCCTTTTGGTTCGAATAATTTTAATGCTATATGTTCTTTGAATTTGTTTGGTTTTGGTTGAATGGATTATGTAATTGTGAATGTTTAAACTTTAAAGGGCTGTAATTTTATTTGTATATACATTTTGGTGGTGAAATACTGTAATGCGCTTCCAAGAGTCTAACTTGATCTTGGTTCAGCCTTTTCTTGTTAAGCTTCAAAGAATTTCCTTTAAGATTTTGACATGAGCCCATGTATCTCATATTGACACAAGAGAAATGAACTAGGAGACTATGGTTAGAAAGAATTTTCAATTAAAATTCCATTTATGGGCTGGCCCTGAAATTTTTGATTAAAAATCATAGAAGTTAGAAAGAATTAGAGATTTTTTTCCTAACCTTTTTTATTGTAATTCCAAGGGTATTGATGCATACAAATGTGAAATCCAATTTCTTTCTAACCTTTTTGTTTTCATAATATCTATTACTTCTCACTTTCTGTAACTCATAGTCTCATACAAAATTTTCCTTATTGTAGATAATAAGTCTAAACATTCCAAAGTGGAAAGCAATACATCAAGACCAAGCAGCACTACCCTTAGTGGTACTCCTAACCCTATTTTTCCTAATTCTGTGTTTAAAATGATGCTACCCAAAACACAGAGCTAGAGAGGGGAGAACGTAATAAGAGAAGAAAGAAAGAGAGTCCAAGCACACGAGAAAGAACTTCTAAAGCATGGATATACTTTGAAGAAATTTATGGTGAAAAAAAAATAATACAGTAAAGGGTAGTGTAACTTCTGTGGGTTGAATACTTTGTTGATTCTTGTAAAAATGAAAAAAACGCCATGATTACCCATATTCCTAAATGTGGAAAAAAAATCCCAATAATCACCAAAACAACAGTACTCAAACACAGCTAGCCTTTCAAAACAAAGATTTTGATGAATTTTCTAAAAATATGAAGGCCAATTTATTGGTTTGGAAGTTTGATCAAGAAGAGAAAGGCAGTAGTGCACGTGATTATAGTCGATGAATTGTCTTTTAGGTTTGTGGAAGGAAAATGGTTTCAACATATGATAAGTGGGGCTTGTTGGGCTTTTTGTCCCTTATAAGACAAAATTGACTAGAGGTTGTTATGATGTATATTTGGAGCACAAAGATAAGGTTAAACCATCTATAAAGACATATTCTAGTAGGATTTGTTTCACTACTAATACATGGACATCTTTACAAAGAGTCAATTATATATGTCTCACTACACATTTCATTGATGATAAATGGAAATTGAACAAGCATGTTCTGAATTTTTGTCCAATTAGTGGTCATAAGGGTTCCCATATTGGTGAGACTGTTGCCAAATGTTGGATTGAGTGGGTTATTAACAATGTATTTACTATCACAGTAGACAATACTAACTCTAATGATATAGCCATTACGTACTTACAAAAGAAATTTACCTCTTAGAATAAATGCATTCTTTGAGGGAAATAGTTACACATTGATGCATTGCACATATCATGAACTTTATTGTTTAAAATGGATTGAATGCATATAATGGGGTTGTAAATTCCACAAGAGAAGCAATGAAATATGTTAGGCAATCCCCATGTAGGTTGAGAACTTTCAAAGAAGTAGCTTCTTTAAAAGGGATAGAATATAAAAAGCATCTTTGTTTGGATGTCCCACTAAATGAAACTCTACATACTTGATGTTGAGCATGGCCATAGGGTATTATAAGGTTTTTGAGAACTCATATGGGAATAATCATCGAATAAAAGAATGTCTAGAATCTGATAATGGACCTGGACTTCCCTTATACATAGATTGGGAAGATGCAAGGAGATTGGCTTCTTTTTTGGAGAGTTTTCACCACTTTACATTGTAAGTTTCTAGTACTAAGTACATTACCTCAAAATAACTTTTATCTCATATTAATGATTTTGATGTACTATTGAAATTGTGGAAGAATAGTAAAGACAAACAAATGAGTAACAATGTAACATTGAAACAAAAATGATTGAGAAATTTGATAAGTTTTGGGGGGATATTACAAAGATGAACAATGTAGTAATTTTCATTGTAGTTGCTGTGGACCCTAGGCATAAGATGAATTATATATCTTTTGTATTGTCTAAGTCGTATGGCGATGTAAAGGGTATGGAACTTAGTGATCAAAGAAGGGTAGCAATGTTTGAAAATTTTGAGGATTACAAGAGGCTATATGCTTCCCCTGAATCATCATTGGCTTTTTCTTCCACTTTCATGGATCCGATAGGTGATATAGATATTCAATTTTAAAATGACTTGGACACTAAAGCATATATTCGAGCTCAATACGAAGAGAATTTTGAGAAAATGGATGCTATTATTTAGGATGAAGCAAAGTCAAAATTGGAAAAATATTTGGAGGGAAGAGAATCAAAGAAAATTAGATTTGATGTTCTAAGTTGGTGAGAGGACAACAGTCCATGGTTCCCTATTCCCTTTGAGATTGCACGTGATTTCCTTGCTGTCCAATATCTACAGTTGCTTTGGAATCAACTTTTAGCATAGGGGATAGAGTTTTAGGTCCATTTAGGAGTCCATTAACTTCTAGAATTGTGAAGCCCTCATTTGTACTCAAGATTGGTTGAAAGCTATTGGTTCTTCAATAATTGTGGAGGAAATTTTGGAGCAACTCTCCAAATTCGAAGAAGGTGAACCATTTCTACAATTTATGTTTTTTATTTGATCAATGATTTAACTTTTTCAAATTTTCTACTTCATATGTCATAGAGATAGTTGCTTCTGGTAGAGATTCCAATGTCATCGACAAGCTTTAAGTTCTTCACTTCCATCAATAAGTTACTAAGGCTTTGTTTGGATTGTTCTTATTGGAGAAAAGTTGTATTGGAGAGTGTGAAAATTTTGGTGGGTATTTTTTGATAGAAAAAGTATTTTGGAGAGAAAAATAAGAGAGAAAATTTTTTAAAATTATGTGAGAGGAATTTGAATGGGAAATTTTGAATTTTAAATTTTGAAATAAAAATGTGTTTAAATAGTTTGTTTTTATTTGAGAATTTTCTTATTTGCAAATACAAACTCCTTGTCCAAACGAGGCCTAAATTATTTCATTTATGTACAGTTTTTTTTAATAGATCAAAATTGCAAATTGTGTGCTAACTTATGATTTGAATTTTTCTTTGCAAGCTTACTTTTACTTCCTAATTCATTCATGTCATTGATATCCATCTATCATCGGAGTTTCATGTTTTAGGTGAAAGGAAAGGTGGTTCAATTCATTTACTAAGGAATTTGTAATGAAGCTTATGGACATTAGACTTGTATTGTCAATGACTTCTAATTTACTTATGGACATTTACTAACTTCTATTGAATTGAATTGGAACTTTAAGTGACATTTACTAACTTTTGATTTGCTTATGGACATTTATTAACTTATGGACATTTACAATCTATTTCAATATTTAGGTGTCTTTCTGCATTTCCACTACTTGGATTGTATGTGAATTGAAATGGAACTTTTTGGGACTTTTTATGCACACACACACATATATATATTGAAATTTTTAATCAAAAATTTCAATCTCCCAAACCTTTTGTGCCAAAATCACTCAGTTTCTTTTCTCTATTTTCTCTTTCATGGATTTATTCATGGAAATATGAACTTGTCAAACCAAACACAAATTTTCCTCTACTCCTTGTTAGACAAGGATACTTCAAATAGTGGAAAGAATTCAAAAAAGGTGTCAAAAGGGATAGTGGCTTAGCCCACCATAGACAGGATATAAACAAATAAAGTAAATAAGTAGAAATTAATATGAATATATTTTCTTTTTTTGAATGGTTCATTATTTATGCAGAAGAAAATTCCATTTATTTTCTTTTTTATTAAACTACTTTTGCTTTGAAAAAATGGAAAACTTCGGATGGAGAAGTTCCATATGAATTTTCTCCAAAATAAACCACTAACGATTTCTTATAAATCTATTGATTTAAAAGCTATTCCTTTTAAACAAATGACTGAAACAGAACCTTAACTGGTAAAGATATACAAAGTGTTTTTTAGTAAAACAATTATACTAATAAGTATTTACAAACTATTGGAGAATATTTAATTACAAATAATAAAACTACCCCTCAATCTTTTTATGCTCCTTCTATTTCAAATTTACAAATTTCAAATGTCCATTCAGCTACTTCTTTTCCAAATGTTTCTTTATTCAAGTCATATGAAATCCCTAGTCAATTGACTAAACCTATTCAAGAAAAACCTTTGTTCAAATTTGAAAAAAGGTTAGCCAAAATAGAAGAGTCATTTCAGACTCCTAAGGTTAAGCAAAAAATGGAGATAGGGTCATCTTCAGTTTCTGCTCATCAATCTAAATCAAATGAGCCAGTTTCAACCTCGGTCAACCAGTCAATCTGTGTCTTAAATAAAGATACTGATAATGATGAGTCATCCGGCCTTGAAATTGCCAAACTTAGAAGTGTTAGACCCCACAGCTCTAATCAAGACAACTCTGTTTTCACTTGGAAAAATTCACGAAAACTTTATTACCCTAGGGCTACTTATTCCGACTTAGCCTTAGAAGAAAGACCAAATGTTTTTCAAAATAGTTTTACTGCAAATAGTATTTATGAATTGTGTATTGATGATCAATTTGAATATAACATTTTAACAATACTACAACAAATGACCATGGTTGCTACGGCATACCGCACAACCCATAATTGTCCTGACTTATTAACGGCTCATGTTTTAATTGCTAGTTTTACAAGACAATTAAAAGGTTGGTGGGATGAACATCTATCAATCGAAGATAAAAATAAATTTTAAATTCTGTTAAATTAGACGCAGATGGCGAACCCATTTTAGTCAATGGTCTAACTATTTCTGATGTTGTTTCTATTCTTCTTTTTACAATTGCAAAAACTTTTATTGGAGACTCAAGTATCTTCAGAGATAGATCATCTGAGCTCCTTCATAATTTGAAATGTAAAAAATTATCTAATTTTCGATGGTACAATGATACATTTTTTACTAGAATATTTTCTGGGCCTAATGGTAATCAACCCTATTGGAAAGAAAAGTTTTCAGATGGTCTTCCAAAATCTTTGCGTGACATGGTTCGTGATGAACTACGAGTCCAATACAATGGCGTAGTTCCTTATGAACAAATTACGTATGGTCAATTAACAAGTCAAATACAACAAGTTGCTTTGAAAATTTGTAGACAATAGAAAATCCTTAGGCAATTAGCTAAGGATAAAGCCCAACAACAAAAAGACTTAGGATCTTTTTGTGAACAATTTGGTCTTCCTAGTTGTTATCCAACCCATGGAAAGAAGTCATCCAAAACTAAGTTTAGGAAGTATAGACCCAGTTTTTCTTACAAGCCCAAAAAGCATTTTTCTAAAAGATATTCTGATCTACCCAAACAGGTTTCACCAAAACAAAAAAAAAAAAGATTTTGTTTGTTATAAATGTAAGAAGCCAAGACATATAGCCTGGTATTGTAAACTTAAAAATTAAATTCAGAAATTAAATTCAAAAGAAAAAGTGTTAGATCAAATAGCTAAACTGCTTGTTAATTCTGATAATTCTGATAACTCATAATATGAGTCCAATGATCTTCTAAATCAATTAGAAGATCAAGATGATTATTAAAGTTTTAGTCCAGAAGATTCTGAATAAGAACATTCAATCAATGTTCTTACCAAAGAACAAAATCTTTTGGTTAATCTTCTTGAAGAAATTTTAGATTCTGAAAAGAAGAAAAAATATTTTGAAAAATTGAAATAAGTTTTTGTAGAAAAAGAGCCTGAAAACAATTTTTCAAATGATCACTATTTTTCAAAAGATCCCAGATTTTCAAATATTTATAATTTCAATGATATTTTAAATCATGTTCCAAAAAATCCTAAACAAGTTTCTTTACAAGATCTTCAATCAGAAGTCTCATTTCTGAAAGAGGAAATTAAGAAAATCAAAGCACAACAAGAATTAGATCGTCTTGTTATTGATTCATTAATTTCTGAAAAAAGGAAAGTTCTCAGAACTTCCACTGTTTCAAAACCTTCTTCTTTCAAATCCCTCTACTTCCAAAAAATTTGAAGAAATAGAACAATTTCTTAATCATATTTCTTTGGTTCAACAGAAGTATGACATTTTAATTACTTTAGTTATAAAAGATAATTTTAAACTTGAAATTCCTGCTATGTGAGATACAGGTGCGGATATGTGTTGTATTCAAGAAGAAATTATCCCTTCAATTTATTTTGAGAAAACAAAAGAACAGCTTCATTCTACACATTGTTCTAAACTACAAATAAATTATAAACTTCCTGAAGTTGAAGTTCATTTTCAAAATGGTTTTGTAAAAACATATTTTTTTTTAGCAAAAGATTTAAATGGACTAGCTTATTTAGGTACTCTATTTATTTATCAAGTAATTCCATATGTGACTAATTTTAAAGGGATTTACCCTCAAAATATTTCAAATTCTTGTATTCCTTTTGTCAAACCACCTTTGGAAAGAAAATTAAATACTTTATTTTCTAATGATTCTCAAATAAATCTTCTAACTTTAAAACAAAATCAAATTAATTTTCTTATTCAAGAAATATCTTTCAAAAGAATTGAAGAACAACTTCAACAACTTTTGATTCAAAAGAGGATTAAAGATCTTGAGTCTAGAATCCAAAAGGAAGTTTGTGTTGAAGTTCCAACAGCATTTTGGAATAGAAAACAACATATTGTTTACCTTCCTTATGAAAAGGATTTTGATAAACGTCAAATTCCTACTAAAGCTAGGGCAATCCAAATGAATCAAGAACTTCTTCAGCATTGTGAACAAGAAATAAATGATCTTCTTAAAAAAAAAGATTATACAAAAAAGTCAATCTCCTTGGAGCTGTCTTGCTTTTTATGTTAATAAAAATTTTGAAATAGAAAGAGGTGTCCCAAGACTTATAATTAATTACAAGGCTTTGAACAAAGCCCTTCAGTAGATTCGATATCCAATTCCCAACAAAAAAAGATCTTCAAAAATTATATGCTACAAAAATATTTCGAAATTTGATATGAAATCTGGTTTTTAGTAGATTCAAATCCATCCTTCTGATAGGTATAAAACTGCATTTAATGTACCTTTTGGACATTACAAGTGGAATGTAATGCCTTTTAGCTTAAAAATGCACCTTCTGAATTTCAAAGGATTATGAATGATATTTTTAATCCTTATTCAAATTTTATTATTGTTTATATTGATGATGTGTTAGTCTTCTCTGATAATATTGATCAGCATTTTAAACATGTTAATACGTTTTTGCATGTTATTAAACAAAATGGTTTGGCTATTTTTCAAAAAAAAGATTAGTCTTTTTCAAACAAAAATTAGATTCCTAGGTTATCATATTCACTTAGGAACTATTATTCCGATTGAAAGATCAATTTAATTTGCCGATAAATTTCCCGATCAAATTCTAGATAAACAACAACTTCAAAGATTTTTAGGGTGTTTAAACTATGTTTCTAATTTTATTCCAAAACTTAGTAATTTGATTAAGCCTTTGCATGATCGGCTTAAGAAAACTCCTCCAAGCTGGACTGATATTTATACAAATGTAGTTAGACGAATTAAAACCCAAGTTAAAACACTTCCTTGTCTTGTATTATTAGATCCATTAGCCCAAAAATTGTTGAAACTGATGCTTCTGATATTGGCTATGGTGGTATCTTAAAGCAGGTCCAAAACGATAAAGAACAAATTGTAGTATTTGCATCTAAGCATTGGAATGATTCACAACAGAATTATTCTACCATTAAAAAAAAAGTTCTTGCAATTGTTTTATGTGTTTCTAAATTTCAATCTGATTTACTAAATAAGAAATTTTTATTACGTGTTGATTATAAATCTACAAAAGAAGTTTTACAGAAAGATGTTAAACATCTTGTTTCTAAACAAATTCTCGCAAAGTGGCAAGCTATTTTATCCATTTTTGACTTTGCTATAGAATATATCAAAGGAGAAAATAATTCTCTTCCTGACTATTTGACTCATGAATTTTTGCAGGGACGATAAAGATGCCTCCCAAAAAAAAAAAAAAGAACCACCTTCCAGTAAACCCAGTTCTTCCCAAACATCCAAAATTGAATCTTCAGATTCAAACAAAGCAATACAAACTCTCGTAAACATTCAAACTCCCTCAAACTATGCATTCACATCAACCCAGATTCAAGCATTTGAATCTTTAGAAAACATCAAACCAATTTCCATCCTCGCACCCAGAACATGGGCAGATATTGCTGACAAGGAAGAAGCCCAATCCCAATTGTCAACTCTACACTAGCTGGTAGTCCAATCGGATTTCAATTGGTGAAATCTCCTCAAACTCTGGTGGCGGCTTTAAGCCCCATTCCTTCTAAACCTCAAATGGCGGCTCTTAGCCCCACTCAATCTTACCAAACAATTATGGCTCAAAATCCGCAAAAACAAGTAATGATCCGACTATTTCCCAAGTAATAATCCCAACTACCTCCTCTCCAAAAACCCAATAGTCATACTACAAAAATGACTACCCAACACATATTCTTCAAATGGAACATGATATTTTTCAAAATAGCCCATTACAAATGGCCCAAATAGTTCTCCCCAAAGGGTTCCATTTTCTCCCAAATTCTGTAAACAAAACCCAAAGATACTATGAGTTCATTCTGTTAGACTCTGGATCAGTATCTTTCAAATATATCAAGACAAAACAAAAAACTACGTTACCCATTCCACATCACAAATCCTTAAAGTCATTAAACCATCAGAATGGGGTAATAATTTAAACAAACTCAGAAATTTTTTTTAATTATTTTAACCTCAGGGTTATAATTATTGGGATTATCGAACCGCATGGTTCAATGCCTTTACATTCCAAAACCCTCAAAATAAACACTCTTGGTTCTTTTATTTAAAAGAACTAACTGATATGATTTCCCAGTTTGGTGCATTCAGTGGTGGGGAATTGATGGCCCAAACCAAAAAATTTTGCCAAAAATAGCCAGTCAAGGATTTCAAATTTTTAACTAAAAATTTAAATCTCCCAAACCTTTTGTGTCAAAATTTCTCTATTTTCTCTTTCATTGATTTATTCATGGAAATATGAATTTGTCAAACCAAACACAAATTTTCCTCCACTTCTTATCAGACAAGGATACTCCAAATGGTGGAAAGAATTCAAAACATATTTGATCCACCCTACCCAAATTGAAGCGTGGTTTATGGTCAACCCACAAGTTTTACCACTTGCGGATCCACAAATAACTGGATTTTTGCAACAAAAAAATTTTAGCCTAGTCCTAATTGGCGACAATTATTAATAAAGAGGATTATGTCAAACATCTAGAAAGCTTGCTTTCTCAACTCAAATATGAGTCCCTGAAGGTCCAACAACAAATTGATGAGGCCCAAGAAAAGTCGGCAACCCAAACTCAGAAGCAAAAGCTCCCCAAGAGTTCCACTCCTTCTCAAATTAAAGTTACCTTCAAAGAAGAAGTAGAAGAAAACCAAAAAGACCCATTTTACTTAAATGGAGATGATCATTCTGAATTTTTAATTCAAAAAAATCTTAGTAGTTGTAATTATCTTGCTCTTGAAAAAAATTGTTCACGACATTGTAGCAGAAGCACTGTAGCATGGATTCTATTCATGTACATCAATTACTATTTACTGTACACTGTAGTGCGCTACTGTTCACTAACACTGTAGCAGGCTACTGTAGCAATCGGGAAATTTTCTACAAAATTCCCTTTTGTCTCAATTTTAGACAGATTTTTGGAACCCACAAATTTTATATCCAAATTCTCTCCAAACTTAGAATAGATCTATCTTTCTTTCTTGCATTCTTACTTTCTCTTTCTCTTTCTTTCTTTCTTCCATTCTTATCTCCTTACCTACCCAAACATAACCTTGGTTACCAAGGTATAAATTATTGTACTAAACTTTCCTTAATATATTTCAGTTTCATTCAACCTAGGACTAGTCCAAATGCTTGGCTAGTTCTCTTTTAGTGTTGTTTATTTACAGTTTTATTTTATTTTATTTTATTTATATTGATGCATGGTCGGTTAAACCGCCTACTTTAATTTCTGTTTATTTATTTATAATCTATCATTTTAATTTCTGCTTATTTACTTTATTTGTTTATATCCTGTCTATGATTGACTAAGCCACCTATCCCTTTTCTCTAGTAGTAGTCCGTCTGCGACCCACTTCTCCCTTTTTCTTTTCTGTTTCTTTTCTTTTTTTTTCTTTTTTTTTTTGTGGTTCTAATTTCTTAGGGCTTTTAGCCCCAAGTTCTTGGGGTTTGTGTTCCTCGTATAGGATGTGGTTTCGTGGAAGGCCAGTGGTTATTTGATGATGGTATCGGCGAGTCTTCTCTACTAAGTGGTCTTGGGGTTCTTGCTTGGGCGGAAGGTCGAGTACGTTGACATATAACGTAAGTCCGCGCAAAGACAGAAGTTAGGTCCGTCTAGTTCTGTACTACAGGGGTAAAGCTGCGTTCAGTTTCTTCTGTGGCTACTTCATGGAGCTGTTCTAGTAGCGGCCAACTTGAACAAGTTAGGGATTTTGTTACTTTTAGCTACGTTAGGTTAGCTAGGAGGTATCGGGCCCGTTTTACTGGGTTGTGCTGGTCCCGTTTGATCGGGATTCTGCCTTAATTAACTTCTACTAAGTTTAGGTTAGTTGGGTTAGGGATAGTCCTTCAGTGGACCCTTTCTATACTCATTAACTTTTCTAGTGAAAGTTAATACACAACGCTTTTTTAGAACATATATATAAATATATATATATATATATATGTGTGTGTGTGTGTGTGTGTGTGTGTGTGTGTGTGTGTGTGTGTGTGCGTGTGTGTGTATGTATATATGTATATATGTATTTATTTATTTTTTACCATATGGATTTATTTGGATTTTTCCAGACTTTTTATGCACATTTTTAGGTTTCTGAGATATGTTTTGTAAACTTGTTCTACACTTCATTTGAACATTTTTCTAGATTTTTTCTACATTTCTGAAAGCTATTCTAAAACCTGTTCTGAATTTTTTATGTGGACTTTTTCTACATTTCTAAAACCTGTTCTAAGAAACTTGTACATGACCTTTTATGCACATTTTTCTAGACTTTTGCTGCATTTCTGAAACCTTTTTAAAACTTGTTCTAAACTTTTTATGTGACGTTTTTGCATTTTGAAACCAGTTCTTAAAACCTATTCTAGACTTTTTATGCACATTTTTCTGGACTTTTGCTGCATTTCTAAAATATGTTCTAAACTTTTTTGTGTGGACTTTTCCTATATTTCTTAAACTAGTTCTATAAACTTATTATGTACATTTTATTTTTTTTTGCATTTCTAAAACCTATTCTATAAACCTGTTCTAGACCTTCGATACACTTTTTTCTGCATTTTTGAAAATTTATATGAATATTGTGATTCTAGGACTTCTACATATGAATATTTTTTTTGGACTTTTGCAATGTATTTTTCTACTTTTTTTTTTTGGACTAGTTTTGAACATTTTTGGACTTTTTCAGAATTTATACATATTTCTACATTTTGGATTGGTTTCAACATTTTTGGACTTCTTTAGGGTGCACTTGGTTCAAATTTCTAATGGGAATCACAATGAGATTCATTGAGGTGCTCAATTATAATGAAAATCTTTATTGCATTGTTAGTATTTGGTTCAAACCCTATAATGGGTGTTAATGTAAATGATGATGCTTGGTTCAATTCAATTATAGAAATATAAATTAGTCAAATTTTCAATTTTACCTTCATTAATAAATATATTATAAAAATAACATTATAGAGTAGTAAGAGAGAAGAGAGAAAATTGATAAGATAAAAGGTAGAGTAAAAAAAATAATGAGAGAAAGTAATAGTGGAAAGGGATGAGAGAAAAAGTAGAATAAGAAAAATAATAAGAGAGAAAGGAGAGTAACAAAAATGATGAGAAAAAAAATAACAATAGAGAGGGATGAGAGAGAAAGTTACAGCAGAGAGGGAAGAGAGAGAAAGTATATTAAGGAAAATGATGAGAGAAAAAGTAGAGAAAGAAAAATAATGAGAGACAAAGTAATAGTTGAGAAGGATGAAAGAAAGTAATTGTCGAGAAGGATGAAAGAAAAAGCAGAGTGA
Organism: Gynochthodes officinalis; assembly: GCA_020080225.1. NCBI lineage: Eukaryota > Viridiplantae > Streptophyta > Magnoliopsida > Gentianales > Rubiaceae > Gynochthodes > Gynochthodes officinalis. The sequence continues at coordinate 3,275,118 of CM034618.1, read as the reverse complement.
GAAAATGATGAGAAAGAAAGTAACAATGCAAAGGGATAAGAGAGAGTACTTTGAGAAAAATGATGAAAAAGAAAGTAAAGTGAGAAAAATGATGAGAGATAGTAATAATGTAGAGAGATGAGAGAAAAGGTATTTTAATAAAAAAAGGATAAAAGAGAAAGTAAAGTGAGAAAAAAATGAGAGAGAAAGTAATAACGCAGAGGGATGAGAGAGAAAGTAGAGTAAAAAAATGATAAGAGAAAAAATAATTGTTTAGATGAATGAGAGAGAAGTTGGAGTGAAAAATAAGGAGAGAGAAAGTAACTGTCAAGAGGGATGAGAGAGAAAGTGGAGTAAAAAACTAATGAGAGAGAAAGTAATAATGCAGAGAGATGAAAGAGAAAGTAGGAGTGAGAGGAAAAAGAGAAAACAATTATGAAGTGATGATAAAGTAATAGTGGAGAGGGATGAGAGAGTAAGTAGAGTGAAAAGGATGAGAGAGAAAGTAAAATAAGAAAATGGTGAGAAAAAAAGTAATAGTGACTAGGATGAGAAAGAAAGATAAGTGAGCAGGAAGGAAGAGAAATTGGAGTGAGAAAATTATGAGCGAGAAAAAATAATGAGAGAGAAAGTAAAAAGAAAAATGGTGATGGTTAGTATTTAGTGTAAAATTAGAATAATAAAATAAAAATGATTACTAAATTTTAGGTAATCAATGATTGAAGGAAAGGAGATAAGTAATCAACGATTATTCAATTTTTTACAATTATTACTGAAATTTATACCTATTTTCTTCAACTACGCACCAAATAACGAAATGAATTTCATTAACTGATTTGATTCTCCCCATTTTTTGTTCTGCATTCAATATTTTTGGACCTTTTTTAGTTCAGTTTATGTCGTCATGGTTCATGCTTCGAAGTTCACATTTCCCAATGCTAAAGGGATAGAAGGTAGTAATTTTGCTTGTAAGTTTTGTTTTGGTTTTTTTTTTTTTTTAGTTTTTTTTTTCTGGGGCAGATATGAGGGTTTTTTAGACCCGTTGTTTTTAACGCATAATATTTTTTCGGGCTATTTTTTATGGTGTATCTTGGACTATTTTGGATATGCAAGCTTTTTTTGGGTCTTTTGTTAAGAAATTAGATTTTCAGTTGGCTTTAAACCTAATTACTATTTTAATTAGGTTGCATTTTTTTATTTTTTGGATAGACCTTTTGGAAATTTATTTTCAATTTAAACCTATTATTTAGTTCAAAACCGAACATATTAGAGATCGAAACCGATTAGCCGAATCCTTAATCGGTTTGGCTTTGGTTATTGTCTCACAAGCTAGAAAACTAATTAACTGAATCGGAATTAATCGGTTAACCGAACCAAGTGCAAGCTTACTTTTATCAAGTAATATTCTCGCACATTGCAATTCACAAGCATGTAAATAATTCGAATAAATGAAAAATACTTTTAGAGGAACGAATGATTGAAAGGTACAAATGGAAGTTCACAAAATTGATATGCAAACATGAAGATTCTCATAAATTGCTTAAAGAAAATATTACATTGCTTATAGAAAATATTACAAAGATAATCAAGTATTTGAAGGGTAGTGGGGAAAAAACTAATACTTGTTTAATACATTACTTTTCACTAAGTTTGTCTTAACAAAACAATTAAAAGTGACACCTCTAAAAACATATTGCCTACTCACTAGGAAGTCACAGTTTTCAAATAAAACCCGCAATTTCTTCCTACACTATTTCTACTACTATTATAAAAGAACATGGTTTGTCTGAAACCAAGGTTTTTAACTTATAATACATATTTATAATGCCAAAATGAAAACTAACACTTATTTATTATATCATTAAGCTCCGGGTATTACAATTTTCATCCTAATATACTTTGGTGCAAGGTGGGCTGGCTATTGTAGCCGGCAACTCTGGACTTGAGATGCTAGAAAGACGTCTTCGAGTAAAATAAGTCTTCTACTAATGGTTGTGGGATCATTTATGTTCTAATTGTAAAGAAAATCCTATCTTTATAAAAGCTAAATGTATTAAGATACTGGAATTGATGACCTTTTAAAAAATGAATACTACATCGTAAAAGTGTGCATGTTAACAAATGAGTCAAGAGATAGTTGTTGGATATTCTATGCATGATGAGAAGACTAGTAGTTATGCATATTTGAGTTTGTCCTTGAGCAAGAGTGGCTGTTAGGGCAAACACACCAGCCCCATTTTGGGGCTGGCCTTCCCTGCAACGACCTCCACATCAGCCATTTTTGTTGATGTGGAGGCTTTCTCAGAACAAATGGTCTTTTGACCGTTTGTTCCATGAAATGTGTGAGAGGCCGTGGCCCTTTTTTTTCGCACCGTGGCATCCAAAAACGACGTCGTTTGGTGTCTTTGTTTTTTAAAAAAAAAAGTCAGTGCCTATCCGCTGACTGACGTGATTGGGCATGCGCCACGTCAAAAGGCATTGCAAACCCCCTCCCCCACCTCCCCCCCCCCCCCCCGCCCTCCGACGGTTTGCAACGCCTATTTTACCCCTTTTTTAAAAAAATTTACCAACACGTAAAAAATATTTTTCTCTACAAAATAATATGCACTTTGCCTATTTTTGGTACAATATCTGATTTTCTTAAATGTAATATAATATTAAATTATAATATACTTATTAATATATTACAAATTTTAATATAAAATTATTAATATTTCTATTAATATTAAGTTTAAGTGTATTAATAATAAATTTTAATTTTAATATTATGTAAAATTATTTATACTTATTTAATAATTACAAAAATTTTAAAACAATTAATTTAACTATAATATTGTATAAAATTATTGAATGTGATTATTAAAAATTATATCTATTCATAGTTAAACAATATAAATAATTTTGTATCCAAATCAATTACAAAATTAAATGAATAATCAAGTTTGTCTAAATGAAAAAGAATTTTTTGTAATTAATTGATAAATAATGCTAAATTTATAACTTTGAATTTTATATAAGAATTAAAGAAAGAATTAATTTATTATTATGTTAATTATTAAATATAGTAAATTTGAGTTCAAATTAAAAATCATGCTCGATTTTCGAGAAATCAGTACAAATAATTCATGTGTTTTCAACATCATGCTCGATTTTTGAGAAATCAGTACAAATAATTCATATGTTTTCAACATCATGCTCGATTTTCGAGAATTCGGTACAAATAATCCATGTGTTATCAAATCATGCTCCATTATCGAAAAAATTGGTACAAATAATTCACGTGTTGTCTAATCAAGCTCCATAATCAAAAAAATCAGTACAAATAATTCATGTATTGTCAAATCATGCTCCATTAATGAAAAATTAGTACAAATAATTCATGTATTGTCAAATCATGAATGCTTGTATCGCCAAATATGAAAATGTGTATATAAACCATATAGTTTTCATTGTTTTGCTTCATATCAAAAAAAAGCTTTGAACTCAAAAAAGCTAAGAAAGTCTTCCTCACGAAATGAGTATCATGCATTTGACGAACCCGACTGGTTCGATGCAGAAATGAACCGCGTGTTCAAAGAAACATATTTTCAAATGATGAATGCATATATTGTGAATGTGGAAAATACAAAATGGCCATTGAGGAATAGAAGAAGGCATAGACGAAACGAAAATCCCGATCGTTATCCTGATCAGGATTGGGAAGCTAGTCATAACCGCCTTTGGAATGACTATTTTGCCGAACATTCTATCTACGATGACAGGCAATTTAGAATTCATTTCAGAATGGATAAAAGTCTTTTCTTACCTATAGTGGAAAAGCTACAAAATATTTACTACTTTCAACAACGTCCTGATGCAACTGGTAGAATGGGTTTCACACCTTTACAAAAATGCACTGCTGCATTACGAATGTTAGCCTACGGAAGTTCTGCGGATTCAATTGATGAGTACTTGCGCATTGGTGCAAGTACGTCTAGACAGTGCATTTTCAATTTTTGTCAAAGTGTTATTGATGTGTTTGGTGTTGAATACCTGACGAGGCCAACCCAGTAGATATGCGAAGACTATTGCATATTGGAGAAAACCGTGGATTTCCGAACATGATTGGAAGCATTGACTGTATGCATTGGGAATGGAAAAATTGTCCAGCGGCATTAAAACGCATGTATCAAGGGCGTGATAGTGTAGCTACATTGACACTCGAGATTGTAAGCTTCCCAAGACTTATGGATTTGGCATGCATTTTTGGTACTCCATATTCATGTAATGATCTTAATGTGCTTTATTGTTCCCCTATGTTTAATGATGTCTTGAATGGTATGGCATTGGCTGTTCAATATACGGTTAATGGTCATCAATACGACATGGGATACTACCTAACAGATGGTATATATCCAAAATGGGAGGCATTCATCCAATCAATCCCAGTACCACAATCAAATAAATATAAACTGTTTTCCCAATGTCAAGAAGCTGCTCGTAAAGATGTTGAGAGAGCGTTTGGAGTGCTGTAAGCATGTTGGCAGATAATTAAAAATTCGGCGCTCACATGGGATAAGGATATACTGTACCGTATCATGAATGCATGTATTATAATGCACAACATAATTGTCGAGGATGAACAAATTAACTATCAATATTACGTTGATCCTTCAACATTTATTGCGGAGCAACCGGAAAGCAACAACAGAGCGAGAGGAGATAATACTACACTACAATTCTCGACGGGAACATTTCCAAACATGAGAAGTTTTTTTATTAAAAGGGATCAACTTCGCAACAAAAATGTCCACAATGCGTTGAAAAATGACTTGATTGAACACATATGGCAGCGTTTTGGTGAAAATGACATATAATCACGGAAGCTTTTTATAGTTTATTATGTTTTAGTGTTGAATGTATAATTTTTAAGTATTTTATGTTTAATTACGAGTATTTACTTTTATGTTTTAAATGTATTATTAAATTTTAATTTTAACGTAATGTAAAATTATTTTCCATTTTCATGTTTTCAATTATTTAATATATGATAAGCACAATTTATAAGTTGTATTATTAATATATATTGAATTTGATAAATGCAAAATAAATAATTTTTCAATAATACAATTTAAAATAGTGAAGGCCAGGCCGTTTCAAGGCCTAGCCTTCACTATTCACACAAGCGTCATACAAAAATTAGGCACGTTAGTAAAAATTTTATGTTTAATTTGTCGTATTTATTCGAATATTTCAAGAATATTATTAAATTTTAATTTTAATGTAATGTAAATTTATTTTGTATTAATTATTTTAAGTATTTCATATTTAATTTAGAGTATTGATTTTCATATTTTAAATGTATTATTAAAATTTAATTTCAATGTAATGAAAATTATTTTCCATTAATTGTTTAAGTATTAAATGTATAATAATTAAAATTATAAGTTGTATTATTAATATATATTAAATTTGATAAATGATCAATAGATAATATTTTAAAATTATTAATTTAAATAAGAAGTATTAAATATATTAAATAAATAGTGCAAAAGAAGGTAAAGGAAAAAGAAATTTGTTACGTGAATAGTAAAAGTCGCTCATGAGCGTGAATACTTTTTTTATGATAATTGTCTGAATAGTAGAGACCATTTAAAGCTAATGTAATACTAATGTAACATGACTTTAGGCTGACTGATGTTGAAACTACTGTGATACCCTTAGGCTTGCTTGGTAAGAAGAACGCAGGCGCACTAACATTCGCGTGTAAGAAATAGTGCACATATAGCAAGGTGAGCTGGTCGAGCATGACTTTAAACTGTTGACGTGTGAGAACTTTACAAGCAATTAGACAATGCTAAGGCTTGATTTAGCATGGATCACGGACATACACTTGACATATGACGTAGCCAATGCTCATTGGTTAGAGGGCGGAAAAGGGTGTTAGGTGACACTATAGAACCATGGTCCGACATCGTGTATTACATCAGCAATCAAATCAACAATTAAACTAATAGAAAGAAAATTTGACCAGTTGAATCATTCCGTTTTTTCAAAACAATTTTATTCTATTACAATTATATTTTCTACTCTATTGCAAAAATTAACAATCTTATATTATCACAATTGTATTTTCTACTCTATTATAAGAGTATTCTTATTTTATGTGCTTCACTTGAGGGTAAAGTTTCCACCAAGAAAAAGAGAGTATAAGAGTGTCCCAATTTTATGTGGCTCTCGAGCCACCAAGAGAGAAAGAACACTCTTATTCGAGGGTGAAGTTTCCACCAAAAGAGAGAAAATATAAGAATGTTTCGTTTTTATATGCCTCTCTAGCCACTAATAGGGAGAGAGAATACTCTTATTTTATGTGAGAAAAGAGAGAGGGAGAACAACAAGAAGAGATGATAGAGACGTCATTCAAACCTTTACCCTCTTTACCCCCAAGATATGTTGAATAGTTGTTGGGGCAATTCTAGTGATTATTAAATTATTCACAGACAGCAAGAATATTTTGACAAATACTCTTACTCTTAGATGGTACACACCAATGTGATCCCTATTACTGATGGACAAATCTGTTTGGAAACAAAGTTCCTTTATCGCGGCATTCTCCCTTGACTAAGAAAAAAGTGATGCTATGAAGGATTTGGTTCTTCAATATCTCCTGGATCTCTCTACAACCGTAATTTTACCAACGGCCATATGGCTCATCGCCTCCTCTCATCTTTTTTCACGGCTCCGCGGCATGTCTGAACACAATTACCAAGAACGGGTACGATTTCTTATAGCGATGTCAAAATAACACTAATATTTTGATCATGTTTTAACTTGTTTTATCAAAAAAAGAAAATTATATCATTTATAATTTCTTCCCATTAACCATCCATTAATTAATTACATTTTTGGAATATTTAATACAAGTATAACTCAAATTTCATTCTCTCTTGATCGAAATTGAGCTATAAAGCTAGTAGTACCTAATAACATTAAGTTAAAACCAAACTACAAATTTTAAAATTTAAATTTTTATTAATATTCAATATATAAAATTCACTAAATTGTATCAACAATTATTCATAAAATGTATAGAATTAAAAAAAAATTACACGTTGGTAATAATTATTAATTTAATTTTTATTTAAAAATTATTTCTTGGTGCAAATATATAAGTTACTTTATTTTTTAAAAAATTCATAAACTAAACTAAACATAGGGCAATAATTTATAGGAGAAATTGTATACAAAAGATTATTAGCGCAGGAAAAATCTAAAAATTGTATTCTTTTTGTATTAAAAAAAATCAGTTTTAAAAAAATTGTTTATTTTAAAAAAAGAGTTCATTTTTGGTATGAAATTGTTATACTATCTCTACTAATAATGAAAATGTATAATTTAAATTAAAAAGTAAAGATAAAAATGTAAAAATATAAATTTAATGATGTATTAAGTATGCACTGTGTTGCACCTTGCAAATTTAAAGAAAAAAATTGTATTAATTTAAAAGCAGAATTTTCTTTTTAGAAAAAGGGACCAATTTCTATTGCCCCCAAAACTAGATAAGTGATCCATTTGCGCTTTAATAGCAACAATTCAACGAGCCGAATTATGCATATTTTCTTGACTCCATTTTAAGTGTCCCACCCGAGTATGTGCAGTTTTGGCACAAAGTCAATACATTGGGGACCCATGCTGCACCATGCTCCAAGTAGCATCCACCAGTCGAGCAACAACCCCTTTCGCAACCCATTGCTTATCAAACATAAATCTCCTCCGCACCTTTTGCTCAACCGGTTGAACATCCATCAAATAAGTGAGTGATCTGAAGAATGCATCTCCATATGATAAGCTTTAGCCCTCGGATAACGAAGTAACAAATTAGAGGAGCCAAAAAAACTATCAAGCCGCTCTTCCACAAAACCCTCACCATCCCACCTATTTGCCCATGTAAAACTCCTTCTCACAAAACACATTTCTCCCATCTCCATATTAGAAACAAATGTTTTAGAAGGTTGATAACTCACCTCTGTCCGCAACCTCTCTCATTTATTCTCAGTAGGACTCAGTATATCATTCAAGTCTCCTGCCAAAAACCAAAAATCACCCCATCAAGGCCATTGTTACTCAAGGTATGCCCATTGCGCATGCCTTAATTCTTTATCAGCATGAGCATACAAGAAAACAGCCCAAAAAAACCGATTCTCCCTTTTTAACTCACAATGCAATTGAAAGCCAAAACTAGTAGAGATTATAGTATGAATACCAATAATATCACTCCAACATACGAACAAGCCTCCTTTAGTACCAACCGGATCAACAACACGCCATCTATCATAACATTTCAACCCTCTACACATTTTAGCTACATACCTACTATGTTGCTTAGTTTCAGACCAAAAAAGCAAATCAAGGAGGTGAGATCGACTAACCTCTTGTAATTAGAAAATTGTAGAAAGTCCTCCCAAACCTCTACAATTCCACACACACACCTTCATCGTAGATTTGGGGACCACTCTAGGCTGGCCTCCGTCACCTGTGACGTAGTAGCCACATAAGGTTTTTTGACACAAGGCTCTTCAGAAAAAGCCTCAACTAGAAGTTGAAGAAGGCGCTTGTCCCCAACATGAACATCATTATGAACCTCAGTAATTCTCCCAACCCAGCTCCCAATTCGAACCCATTGTCGGCCTCCCTCAATCACCTGCATTAGTTACCAGGTGGGGGATGGCAGATCAATTAAAATATGGGAGAACCCTTGAGTTCCTGGTCTACCATGTTTGAAACCTGTTGCTTTTGGTGTCCAGCAAGTTCAATCAATATGGGTGAGTGAGCTTATAAATGATAGGGGTGATTGCTGGAATGAAGAGTTAGTGCGGCAGATTTTCAGTCCGATATCGGCTGAGGCCATTTTGTCTATTCCTCGATCTCTGGCTACCCATGGAGGCAATCGAGATAGACTTATGTGGCACTTTTCCAGCCATAGTGATTATACGGTAAAGTCAGCCTATCTTAATGCTTTTAAGGAACAGCAGGTAATGCTTTTCAGGTCGGAAACCAGCTCCACTAGGGATGTAATGAGAGTGGTTTGGAAGTATTTTTGGAAGTTGAAGATCAAGGGGAAGCTTAAACATTTTCTATGGCGTTGTTGGCATGGTATTCTTCCGACCAAGGACCAATTGTTGAAGAAAGGCATTCTAGAAGATCCGATTTGCAATATGTGTGGAGAGATGCCAGAGAATCTCGAGCATGTCTTGCTATATTGTTCCCGGGTGATGCTGGTGTGGAAAATTGCTAGAGTAAGATGGCCGCTTTTGATGGATTCAAGTTTTCAACAATGGTTGCTTCAGATATGTTGTGGGCGTAAAGCTGATCAGTAGCGAGACAGAGTTGGGTTGATTGTTCATATTTTATGAATGCTCTAGAAGACTAGGAATATTTGGATCTTTCAAAATGATTGGCGGGAGGCAAAGGAGGTTGTGGATTTGGCGTTAGCAGAATGGCTTCAATTCCAAGCTGTTGGAAAGTTGTGAAGCGTATTCTATTTTTGTGACAGGATGAGGTTGTTTATATTGTATTCTTTTGTGCCTCATCAGTAGACTAGTAAGCCTTGGGTTTCTTGGTATTTGAATGCCTATATTTTGGATGTTCTATACTGTCATACTTAGTCTCATTGTGAGAGTTAAGGTTTTTATATCTAGTAGGCTATCTTGTAGATGTATCTTTTTGGTATATATATATATATATATATTGCAATCGTTTCTGGAAAAAAAAAAAGAAGAGTAATACTTTTTTAAATATGTTCTAAGGCTTTTAATGGGGGAAAAAAAAAAGGTGGAGCAACTACGGGCAGGTGGTCCCCATTGACCGTTACTGGCTCTACTTGTAAATTAAAAAGAATGAGAGTGGTGGTATTAATTAATATGAGTAATGATAGAGATAGTGACAAATCATAGTGACTTGTATAGTGACTGGCGTGGCAACCATGTAAAGACAAAATTATCCATTCCCTTTCATTACAAAAATAAAATAATGAGGAATAATTTTGTCTTTTCATGGTTGCCACGTCAGTCACCATATAAAGTCACTATAATTTGTCACTATTTTTTATCATTACTCAATTAATATATATATATATATATATATAAAGGAGAAGTGGATGAATAGTTGTGGCAGTGAAGATTATGACGATAATGACGGGAGAGGATGAAAAATTTGTTACTATTATTTTTTAAAATTGTTATTATCCTTAGTTTAGATGAAATTATCTGGGTTTACACCATGCCATGCACGCGGGCCAATTCTATTAAAATTAATGTAGTTTTTAACGGGACCACGAATAAACACTTCTAATAAAATTTTGGGTAAAAATAAATGACTTAATTAATTTCGAACTTTGATGAAGTGTAGTGATGATTTTTACCATTTAGTTTTTAGCTAATTCCTAGTTTCTTTTTTATCCTTTCAATTTGCACCAACCGATTGATTGACTAAGCATACTAGAGAGTATTTAGAACTCCGTATTTCATTAATCGTTGATTTCGTAAACGGGAGCAAAGAAAGTCAGAATGCTATTGGAGGAATGAAGGAGGGTTAGGGTAATAATTCATCAATTGTTTAAAAATTTCTACACTTTTAATAATAAAACTATTAATATCATACACATTTTAATCGTTTTTAAACCTAACAAGTGATTAATTTAACCTATTATCGTAAAATACTTTGATTGATAAGGAAGCTAACTAGCTAAGCTCCACTAAATTCCGTTCCATTTTTAGTACGTAAAACATTATTTTTTGGATGAAGCTAGTGTTATTGTTATTTGATGGTTATATTTTAACTGAGGGGACGTGTCTAAATTCACGCCCTTAGCTCAGAATTAACCCATTATTCTTTGTCCTTTTCGAAATGTTTGGCCTTTCCTTCCAGAATTTGACCTTTTAGGCATAGAAAAGATACAAACGACCTTTGGTGCTTAAAAAGTGACGCCTAATCTCGTACACAAAGCTCGAATGGATTTGGATACTTGTTTTATTTTTTTTGAAGGAATATTTGTTGCATTGAGGGCCTACACTATTACAAGGGGGAAAGGGGAAGGGGATGGACCTAAACTATTTACAAAGTGGAGACCCTACACTATTACAAATAATAATGTGACAATTTGTCACTGGTGGGATTCGAACCTGCGTCCTCTCGCATGGGCACTCAAGGCTCTAACCGCCGTGCCACTGGCTCACACACTTTACAAGAAGGATATAAAATTTATTTCCTCCCTTCCCGGATTGGAGGAGACATTTCTGAAAGATGGTAAGGACAGCAGGAGAAGTGAAATGGAAATCACGGGATAATAAATAAAACAAGTATTATTTGTAATCTGATGAGACATGCTTAAGAAAAGGTGAAAAATCGTAGACTTGCATAGAATTAGAATAATAATAACGTAAATATTTTGTAAATTTTGTTACAAAAAGTCCAGATAATCTCTTTAAATATGGTGAGTAAGAATATATTAACTATTTTCACTATGAAATTTATTTTATTTAATAACATTATTTGTACGTTAGTATCTAAAGAACTTATTAGAAACTGTTAATTTAAAATTTTGCTTATGATAAAATTATATCTTAAGAGAAAAAGAAATACCCTTTATTAGTTAGAATTAATTACATTCACCTCTTTTTAGACTTAGCAAAATTATCAAATGAACTCCATTATTTTAAAAAACTATTAATAGCCCTTTTGACTAGTTTAAACTCATCACTTTTTGTCCTTTTTTTTTTCTTTTCTTTTTTTCTAAAAATGATAATATATTAACATTGCGTAATGCAAAAGTACATAGTCACAAAAGGGTTAATTGCACTTTGTAGTGTTAGAATGAACCGAAATCACACAAAATAGAAAACCACAAGTGGGTCAAAAAACTCGAATAAATCGGGAAAGCCCGCACAAAGCGGGAAACCCTAACATATATAACATGTAAGGACAAACCCCATAGAGAGGGACAAAAAAACTAATACTTATACTACAAATACTAACTACTAACTACGAACGAAGGCAACTGACTCGACTGGACACCACAAAGGCCATTTAATGAAAGAAACTGAACGCGATGTTCCTAACTCTCATCTCCCGCCTATCGTGATGATCCCGCAAACTGTATACGTTGAGTAATGTAGCAAACCAAACTACTACCGCAAGCATTGAATAACCTGACCACCGAATTATTGCTGTGTGCAGTGAAGAGTTAACTACCAAATATCGTAGCGAAAACCTAAAAAAAAAAAAAAAATTCACACCGTTTTTGCACCTTCAATCTCCCCTAACTACTGTTCTCCTTTGTTTTTTGTGCAGCCTGGCGGACCAGACTTCTTATCTTGAAGTTTAACAAAACTATCAATTAAATCACATTAAAAGAAGTTCTAGAGTGTAGATAAATTTGTTTTTAATTTTTTAATTATTTATTTTATATAAAACTAAACTTATAACTTTGTTTATTAAAAAAAATGCAAAATATTCCTTACATATGATTAACTAAATAGGTGTAATTTTTGTGTATTTAATTTTAATTTAAGGGTTGAAAAAAATTGGAAAATACAACAACCCAATTTAAGAAAGAAATTGTACAGTTTCAATCAAAATTCAAAATCGTAACATCATATAATATTTATGATCCATTATCATATTTTTCGCTTTTATATTATAAAATTCCAGAAGAGATAAATGTAATTTAATTGTATGAGTTATACGCCTAGAGTAAATTACAAATTTGGTCATTATACTTTTTAAAAATTTAAATTTTGATTTCCATTTTTTTCCTCCCAAAATAGTTTTTTGTCCACACTATCAAAATGCTGTGATAGAGCATAAGGAATCAACAAAATGTGTAATCGCATACTTGCTCTTAGAGAGATAGGTTGAACAGATGACAATATTTCCCTCCAATTCATTCTCCCAATAATAAAATACCTAATTTTACCCTAAAAAAAATTTAGAAAGAAGGGAAAAAAAAACAAAGAAAAAAAAGGAGGGAAGACAGAGAGAGTGAACAGCCAGAAGAAAAATCAATAAATTACAGCAAGGTGCAACCTTAATAAATGCTTACCGCTGTCGCCTGTCGCGGTCCTTCCCTGTTTGTTTGGCCTCCAAGTGGTGGTTTCGTCTAGAGGTATTCAATATTTGGATAACCCGAATATCCGCTCGAATTCAAATCGAATCGAAAATTGAATTTTTAAATTTTTGGGTTTTGGATTAAACCGAAACCAAATCGAAACCCGAATATATGTTATTTATATGTATATATATTATATGTATAATTACATATAATATATATTTATGTATTATTTATATTAATATATATTATTTTTATAATTACATATAATATAAAAAAATAAATTAGGGTTCGGCCGAAAACCGAATAACCCAAACCGAATAAACCGAAAACCGAATAAACTCGAACCGAAGAACCCGAAAAACTGAAGAACCTGAAAAACCGAAGAACCCGCCCAATGAATACCCCTAGTTTCGTCTACTCCGTATCTACACTATACTATTCTCTCTCAGCTTCATTAATTTCCCTATCCTTCCATCTGTCTTTCTTTCCTTTATCACCACCCCTCTCTATCTTCTTCGTCTATCTAGGATATGTAAAGACAACCTTTTATTTTTTTATTTTTTAATACACTTTTTTAAATTTAAATAATTTTAAATAATTTTCTGTCTTATAATTACTCTTTTAAAAGAATACAAAAAACACATTTTAAAATATTTTTGTGCCTTTAATTTCTATAACTTTATATGCCTTCTCTCCGCTTTTTCTCTCTACTCGTTGCTCTCATCTTTCTCCTCTCTCATCTCTGTCTGTAGGACCTTTGTTTTTTGTGGCTTCCACTTCTCCACTCTCTTAAAGACCTTTCAATCTATGTTAAGTAGGAGCTAATTCATGTTCCCTAAAACTCATGACGCTAACTCAATTTGCAGAATCTTTGCTTATTTAGGATTCAAGTTAGCGATTATAGGCTTAATTATACATAAAAGAATTGTAAAGAGATCCAGAAACTAGAGTTTGAGAATTGTAAAGGAAGGGTGACAACAAATTTTTTTTCCAACTTTTATTAAGTCCTCAAAGGCAATCTAGTTAGTGGAATTGAGGATTGTAGGACTATTGTGAAGGGGTTTTACTGAAATTAGCCGAATATTGTATTTGTTTAAACGCCTGGTTAGTTTATGACGGTGGTAACAAAGAGAAGTCTTTCAATTCATCTGTGGTGGCAGGTTCAGTATTCAAACACTTGACTTAAGATTTTCCTCGATTTTGATAATGATCATATGATAGTTTTTTTTTTTTTAAAACAAATGATAGTTCATGCATTTAAAGAAATTTACATAACATTATTCAGAACTTAACTCTCACATGAAAACTAAGTGTGACATGGATTGTCTCATGTAGCATAGCTTTCTAAACTAGAAGAAGAACAAAAAATCTAAAACCTAACATGTTGGTCTTCCTTTGAGCATCCCAAAACTATAAATTACAGAAGAAACTGAATGCATCTTTTGGTTTCTAACTCTTGCCTATATCTATTTAGATGCTACATTGTACCTTCATCGTCCCATCTTCCAAACTAGTGCCAAAACACTCTCAAAATGGAGGATAAAATCTTAATAATTAGGGAATGTATCCCTAATACGTAGAAACATGATTAAAAAAAAAAAAAATTTTGTACGTTGGTCGCACCACAATCACCCACAAGAACAGTGTGTTTTTTTTTTTTTTTTGTTTGAGAGAAACAACCTTCCGACCTAGTGTCAATTCCTTTTTTTCGATCATATGATAGTTATTTCTCAGAATTTTAGGTATTTATCAATTTAAAACTTGCAAAATTACTGTGTTGTCATTGGTGAAGGGCTACAAGTACAAGATATTAGGAAGGGTGTAGGACATGAGTTTTAGGAATTGGTTTTAACTGTGATGCAGTTGAAAGACAATCAGTACAGAATCAGCTATTTTATTATTGAGAAATAATATTTTTGAAAATAACCATGTGAGCTTAAAATATAAACAAAGGTTATTCACATGTTCCGGATTTGGGTGGTCTCAATGAGAAAATTATTAATTTTTAAATTCAATACTAATTGTAGTGAAACTGAGAGAATTTTTGTTTCTAATTGATGAGTAAGAAGACACATATAAAATAAAGGAGGAGAAGATCGTGGTCACGTTAAGAACCAATGGGAGATGACACGATATATATGTGTTTCAATAGAGCTAAAAAATTACTTTTTCTTTGATTTGGAGAAAGTTAAGCGCGAACTCCCACTGCACTTTGTAGCCAGGCGGGATGTAAATCGAGGGATGTGCACGAATATGTAAATCGAGGGATGTGCACGAATTGTCAGAGGCCTGAGAGATGTGCACGAATATGTAAATCGAGGGAAGGCGGGATGTAAATCGAGGGATGTGCACGAATATGTAAATCGAGGGATGTGCACGAATTATACGAATTGTCAGAGGCCTGAGGGATGTGCACGAATATGTAAATCGAGGGATGTGCACGAATTATGGAGAGAGCCAATGCACCAAAACCCAGGACACTCTCCAATATTTCAATGGAAAATCGCCCACGCGAGTTTGAACTGCGTTGGAGATTTCTCCCACATCACCCTGCTTACTAACTCGCCTGGGCAAAAAAAAATTACTTTTTCTGTTTTACAAATAAATTGAGTTTTAAAAATTTTTTATTCTAAAAAAGAATTTTATTTTATTTTGTGAATTTTTTGTATTACCGACAACGCATAGATGTAAATGAAATCAGTTACTAATAATGTATTAAATGTATTATATTTTGTAAATTAAAAAAATTTATAATAAATTAAAAATAGTTTTTTTAAAGAGTTCGGATCATTTTTTTTTTTTTTCTCTCAAATTCTGACTCTCAAAAAGTATAAGAACAAAATTGGCAGTACAGGCTTGAAACAGATCTTCCCAGCTTCTCCAGCTCGCACTTTAGTTTAGCAATCACTTTTGTCATACCATAAACTTTTTCCTTCCGTGGGCCCCTTTGTTCTCCTCACACTACACGTGCACGTATGTCTATCAGATCTGTGGTTAATACGCCCATAAACCCATTTTCGTCATTGCACCTCAGCCTGACTGCCCCAACTGTGTCAGTCACCTAACCCCACCCATCAGCGTCCATCCTAGTGAAGCTCCTATGCAATCATATGCCTCCACGTTGGACCAGGTGTCCAGGAACAACCACAACTCGCCACGTGGACACCGAACAACTCCACCCAGCGCAGGCAAAGCACTCTGTCGAAAACTGGAGAGGCGGAAACTGCGAAATCTTGTGACGGTTTTCCCTAGGAAAAACAAAGCCACAGCTACACCAGTCGCAAACCGTATATTCCAAGCTCCGTATCCACTGTCGGATTTAAATCCAACGGTTGAGATTCCTCCACGCGGTTTTTTCATTTTTTTCCCCAAAATTTTAAACTTAAAAAGTCCACCTCTCAGATCTTCACCATAGCCATGGCGGCCTTAGCCCTCACTTCCTCGTTAAACCTCCATCTCTGCACGAACTTACCGAAAAAATCTCACCTTCAATCGCCTCCTACCTCCCTAAAACCCCGATCCCACCATGCCCATCAGACTATATGGCGAAATTCCCAGCATTTGAGCATTCAGAAGTTGGATGTTGCAAAATTTTCCCGAGATAATTTCCACCGGTGCCTGACCGTGAAGGCTGCGGCATCATCATCGTCGTCACCGGCGAATTTACCTTCCTCCTCTCCTGCTGCTTCAGTACAAGTTAAGCAGGCCCCACAACAAGCATCATGGCAAGGTGCATCCATGAAGCCATTGATTGCATCGATTGCTACTGGCGTGATACTGTGGTTGATTCCTGCTCCTTCTGGGGTTTCGCGGAACGCGTGGCAATTGTTGTCTATTTTCCTGGCTACAATTGTTGGGATTATTACTCAACCTCTGCCCCTTGGAGCTGTGGCACTCTTGGGCTTAGGGGCTTGTGTTTTGACTAAAACACTTACTTTTGCTGGTGCATTTTCTGCATTTGGTGATCCAATTCCGTGGCTTATAGCACTTGCCTTTTTCTTCGCCCGAGGGTTTATAAAAACTGGACTTGGAAATAGGATTGCGTACCAGTTTGTGAAGTTATTCGGTAGTTCTTCATTGGGGTTGGGTTATAGTTTAGTTTTTAGTGAGGCCCTTTTAGCCCCGGCAATTCCCTCAGTTTCTGCGCGAGCTGGAGGGATTTTCTTGCCACTAGTGAAGTCACTTTGTGTTGCTTGTGGGAGCAACACAGGGGACGGCACTGAGAATAAGTTGGGAGCCTGGTTGATGTTGACTTGTTTTCAAACTTCTGTGATTTCGTCATCTATGTTCTTAACTGCTATGGCTGCAAATCCTTTGGCTGCGAATTTGACATTGAATACCATAAATCGGCCAATCGGATGGATGGACTGGGCTAAGGCAGCTGTTGTGCCTGGCTTGGTGTCTTTAATTGTGGTGCCATTAGTGTTGTATTTAATTTTTCCTCCTACGGTGAAGAGCAGCCCTGATGCTCCTAAGCTTGCTCAGGAGCGGTTGGAGAAGATGGGACCTATGTCTAAGAATGAAATGATCATGGCTGCAACGCTGGTTCTCACAGTATGACTCTTGATCCCTTCAAACTCATCTTTTATCTTAAAGCTTGTTTGATTAATTGTTTCTACAAGATATCCACTGACACTTATCTGTTCCTATCACGTTGGTGATTGTGTGTGATTTGATTAACTGGTTATGGTTCTCAAGTAAGTGCCACATCGTAGTAGTCTTATTCTGCACACCATATTTAAATTTGAAATGGATATTGAATACCAATTATGGCAATGAGGTGCTGATCTTGAGATCCTTTGATCTTGCATGGAGATGGTTCCCTTGCTTGCTTGGCATTTGCTAATCTTTTCTGAATATCAATTCCTAAGGGTATTAAATATGAAGTCTTGTATAATTGAATCTCTAAAAAGTGAATCAACTGTAACTTCTTTGTGCCATTGCATAGTCAAAGTCTTGTAATGTTAGCTAGTTTTGATTTACTTAAGTAACTCTTAACTGGGAGCATTACTGGCATGGGATTAATTTCTAGCTGTTTGTTAAAATAGTGACTTTCTAAGGTTTTGACTCTTTTTCAGAAGCACTTGTTAGGTATTTTGTTACTTGTTCACTTTGTCCTTGATGCATTGGCTCACTGATTTTCGTGTATATGAGTTTGATTGTTGATAGTTGGATATCTAGGTGAACTCTTGCACTTTGATTAGTTGGTGTTAGTACTTGGTAACTAGTACTGACACTCATGGTTAGTACTTGATAAAAAGGAATGTCACAAAATAGTCATTTAATGTAGCTTGGTAAAGTTCAATCATTGTTATTTCTGTATTATGTTTGGCTTTTATGTAAACTAAGTACATGTAAGCTGATTGAAGCTATGATTGAGAGGAACACAGCCACAGCCCACCCCACCTCTCACTTCTTTTCCCTATTGGAAACAATTTCAATCACCATATTTGTGAAAGAATATGAAACTTTTGTATTTGTCAAATCCATTTATTCATCAGAAAGGGAAAACTTTATTGAAAATTTTATTTTTTCTGTTCTTTTTGGCCATTCGATTTCCTTGTCCTGATGACTCTATTTTTCTGTGGTATGTTCCAAAATGAAATGATGAGTTGCTAATCACTGTACCTTCCGAGATTGGTCCTAACGAGCATTTCTAATATAGGCATCATTCATTATTCGTAGCCTAATCAAAGTTAAATATGATTTATGTATCTGGCATTATATATGGAGTTATCTCTACATTATGAATTTTCTCAAATTGTATACAAATAATTTTGCATGCAACTTTTACTGTGTTCCAGTGATGAATGTTTTATTAATATATGTATGGCAATTCATATTTTTGTTGTTCTAGAAATGATTTTACTTGGCGTTTATGAGCTAGGCTTAGGATTAAGGGCTATGTCAACATGGGTTGCATAATGGTGGAACTTCTTGTATGTACTTGCATATCTTTCTTCATTATAGACCAGGTGTCTTCTTTAGTGTATTTATTTTTGAGACAGTTAAATTGGAAATGTATTGAATGCATCTCTGTACTGTCTTTTATTTTCTCTCTATTCTTCTATTACACATATTTTACACAGCTGAACATAGCTATGGTTCCTCTCCAATAACCCTACAAAAATGAGAAAATCTGTTGTTGATAGGACTTTTTCTTCCCTTCTATAAATTTTCTTGTGTTTTCATTGCAAAAGGCGCCCTTTTGGATCAATTTGTTCGAATACACACCTAGATGTTTTCTGTACATTTCTCCTCTGTGCTGTACCAGGTGGGGCTTTGGATTTCTGGAGGTGTACTAAATGTGGATGCTGTTACTGCCGCAATTCTTGGACTGTCTGTTCTCCTTATCACTGGTGTTGTCACATGGAAGGAATGCTTGGCTGAATCAGTTGCTTGGGACACGCTGACATGGTTTGCTGCACTTATTGCAATGGCTGGATATCTAAATAAATATGGACTTATATCATGGTTTAGCCAAACTGTTGTCAAGGTTTGCTTTTCATTCTTCTCATTGTGAAAACATTTGGGACTCATCAATTGTTGGTGTGTTAATCTTGGTATCTTTGATTCTCTTTCTTTGTGTATATATATATATATATATCTGTGATTGCATGTTTATACATTCATTGGTGACAATATGTTTGTGTTTTCACTTGTGTTATAAAGTTTGTTCTTCTTCATGCACATGCTTGCCAATGGGTTTGCCCCATTGCAGGTTTCTTCATTGTTTTTTGGTCTTCAAGTTTGCTTCTTGGAGCCAAGTATGGAAGCATTTGGCTTCTAATTTCCAAGTGACTCATATTGAGATCAGCACCTGTCTTGATGTTCTTCTCAATTCTCTCTTGTATTGTCTGATCTTACGTTCTGTTCATTAGTATCATTTAGTTCATCATCATCTTCTTCTTTCTTGACATGTCATTATTCATTTCCCATATCTTTCATCATTTATTTTACTAATAAAGTTTTATGATAGGAATGTGTAGAAACTGATAGAAGAATTATCATTCTCACCACAAATCACTCTGTATTACAGCAAATGATCCTCATAATTTATGAATTTAGTTTTAATTATGTTTACCATCAACATTGAGAACAACTTTTTGTGTCCTTGTTGATTCAAAAAAAGGATGCTCCTCTTAAATGATGATGGTTTTACTCACTAAGGGAGGTTTTTTCTGTTTTTCTTTCGGGGTTCGGATGGGGGGGGGGGGGGGGGGGGGTGTTGTTGTTGGGGAACACAACTCCTGCATCTTTTTCCCTTTTGTATATGGATTATATCTTACTATTGCGTTTTATTGAAACACATATTTTCATTTAAGTTTAGATAATTTATCTTTTTTAATAGTTTCTTTCCAAGTTTTGTGGAAGTGCATGTTCTAGCAAGATAAAATCTTAGTTGTTCTATTGTATATATGAAAACTTTTGTGGAAGTCTTTGGATTCTTGTCCTTTGAAACAGCAGGAAAAGGAGATTTTTATTCCATGTATGTGTGGATATACATATATATGCTGCAGTGCTTACCGGAACTGACTAGTAATACTTTGGTTAATTCATTTGCTTTCTTGCAGTTTGTTGGAGGATTGGGTTTGTCTTGGCAGCTATCTTTTGGCATTCTTGTTCTTCTATACTTCTATTCTCACTACTTTTTCGCCAGTGGAGCTGCTCACATTGGTGCAATGTTCACAGCATTCTTGTCTGTTGCTAGTGCTTTGGGCACTCCATCATACCTTGCTGCATTGGTTCTCTCCTTTCTCTCCAACCTTATGGGTGGGCTCACTCATTATGGAATTGGATCAGCACCAGTGTTTTATGGTGCTGGCTATGTGCCACTCGCTCAATGGTGGGGTTATGGATTCCTCATCTCAGTTGTCAATATTCTCATCTGGCTTGGAGTTGGAGGCTTCTGGTGGAAGGCTATCGGCTTGTGGTAGAGTTGCAGTTTGTGCAAATTCCTGATCAAACTTTAGTTTTTTTGGCACCTATGACAACTATTAGGTCCTCATTTTCTCTTTAAATGGGATGCTTAGTGTAAAATTCTAATTCTTTGTTTCAAATAAGATTGTGGTAGTCTTCAGGATATGGTAAGACGGGATACAGTCATACAGATGTGAATTACAGCTGAGGTAGCATTTGTACTTAAAAATTTTGATAATGCTTGGGAGCTGAAAGTTTGTCACTGTTATTTTGAGACTGAATGTCTATTTTGTTCAGACATTCCTTCTAATTTTCAGAGTTTCTGCAAAACTATTTCAAAGTTCAGATTTTGTACTTCTTACTTTGTGCTTGATTTAGTATTTTTATTGCGATTAACTTGCTCGTTGCACCATGGGATTCCGCTTTCGAAATATGCGGCAATTGTTGGAGGTACAAAAATAGTTTAATGATTAGAGTTAACTACGTCTACCCACTCTGAGATTTAGTGAAGTTACAAAAGGTTTGGTAAAATTATAAAATAAACTTGTTATTTGAGTAAATTATATATAACCTTATTGACTCAAAGTCAACTGTTAGAAACTAAGAAAAGATTAAAATATTTATTAATTACTCAACTAAAAATAAAAACAAACAAAATAACATTAAAAGTTTGAAAAAAAAAAGATTTTTGATCGTAAATATTATATGATATTACACTTTTGAAATTTTGATAAAAATTTTACACTTTTTTTCCTTAAATTGGGATTTTTATTGTTATTTTTCTAATTTATTAATTTTTTCACCCTCAAACTCAAATCTAATATACAAAAAACATACCTATTTACTTAATTATATATTAGAAATATTTTGCATATTTTTTAGACTAATTAACATATTTGGTCGCTTACGGATTTTTATATAATTTTTTGGTCCCCCAAAAACTAAACTTTCCATATAGTAAGGCACCTACTTTGCATGTGAATTTATTTGTTCACTATTGATAGAATAGTTCTGCTTTTAATTTGACATTTACAATCAAATTTCAGGAGCCTCGTTACATAAGGAGAAAAAGAAGAATTTGTAAATTTTTGTAGTATTCTAAAATAGTAGAAGAGTATTCTCACGTGGCATCTACATTCAAAAAAAAATTTAGTAGATACTTAAAGTGGTTTTTGGTAAGTGGATATGAAATTAATTATCATGTCAATTGCTAAGTAAATTTATTGAAAATTTTCATTATTAGTTTATGTAGTGACATTATTCTTTACAAATTTTTTTAGTTAATAGGGATATATCCTTGTATAAAATAACTAGGAATACACAACTCACAACTCAAAACTCAAAACTGATAAATGAAATATGTGAAAATTTTTGCGAATGTAACAATAATCATTTCTGAATGCACATTCTGAATTTTTTTTAATGATATATTGATGAGATAATGTATACATATTCCACAATTAAATGGATCTTTCACTATAAATAAAGTAAGTAAAATATTGTCTGATAAGGAATTATTATCCAAGTATCAAAAATAAGAAATTTTTTTATTATTTTAAAATTAGAAATTAAACAAATACATTAATTAAAATATGAACAAAAGAAATAAGAATAAATAAAGACAATAAAAAATAAAAAATGATTAAAACACACAAAAACCACAACTAGATGACCTAGGATAATGGATTTCACATATTCAGTCTTTAGATAAATAATCTGTCAGAAATTGATTGTCACTGTAATTGAGAGAAAAGTAGCTCAAATAGCAAGGGCCATGCCATAAGCCCACATAAGGGCGCTGCAACGTGCATGCAAAGAATAAAAACGTGAAAAACTTATCAAGGGGCATTTTGTAGGCTCCAAATAAAAATTGCATTAGATGGCCAAATCCTTTCGCAATCTATTTCTTTTCCCCCTCTTTATAACTATTGACCTTTATTTCACGAAGTTTTTAGTATTTTTTGAACAATCAAAACAACATGACTTGAAGAAGTCATGGATTGGATGTAATTTTAATCTCTCTTCTTCTTCTTCCTTCTTCTTTCATTTTTTTTTCTATTTTTTTGAGTTTTTTTTATTATTTTCATTGTTATGTTTTATTATTAGTCCTTGCTTCTAGAGTTTTGGATGTAATTTTAAACCTTTTTAATTATTTAATTTATAAATTGTTTTCTTTTATTAACAAATACTTAATATTCTTGTTCTTTTTACTTGTAGATCAACTGGCTATTACTTATATATTAAAGATATTATACAAAAGAACAGAAACTGAAATTTAATATTAATTCATGTGAATAATAAACTTAGATTGCATAGTAACAAAAATAGTCATACATCTTTACAATTATAAATTTTCAAGATTTTAATGTGTTTTTATGAATTGTTATAGTCATGAAAGTAGTTATAGGGTTAATGAAAGAGAAAGAATTAGGGGCTGCAATGTTCAAAGGGAGAAATGGGAAAGGAAATGGAAATGATAGTAGTGGGGAATGATAGTGAGGTTAATCATTATAATTCTGTTGGTTGGTTTGTGTTGAGAAATAGGAATGATTATAAATTAATTGTAATAATTAGTATTAATTAATTAGTTATTATTAGGTAATTGTTTAATATAATATTAAATTAATTAATTATTAATAAAAATATTATTAATTAAATTAATCTTAAGTAATTAATTAATATTAATTGTAATAATTAATATAAGTAAATGAGATTAATGAATATTAATTATAATATTAAATTACAATATTAAGTAAAAGAAGGATTAATTAAATTAATCTTAATTAGTTAATTTATTATTACTTAATAATAATAATAAGTTAATAATAAGTTAATTTATATTAATTATAATAATTAATAATAATTACTTAATTAGTATTAATTATAATAACTAATATGAATGAATTAATGAATTAATTAGTATTAGTTAATTAATATTAATTAGTTAGTAATAATTATTAATTAATTAATATTATCAATTAATTATTTATAAATGAATTATACATTAATTATAATAATTACTATTAATAAAATTAGATTAAAAATATTATTAATTAATTAATGAATTAATAATATTAAGTAAATGATTAATTATAAGTAAATAAATAATTAATTAAATTAATCTTGATTAATTAATTTATTATTACTTAATAATAATAAGTAAACAATAAATTAATTTATATTAATTATAATAATTAATAATAATTAATTAGTATTAATTAATTAACAAAATTGTTAGCATTCCCTATTGGGGGGTATGAAAATTACCCCATATGGGGTAATCAAAAGTGGGCCCAAGTGGGTCATTTCATTCTATTCCCCCCAACCAAGCAACAACAATGCAATCAAACCTATTTCCATTCCATTCCCTTATACTTTGATACCAATCAACACCCGGGTCTCGAGATCTTGAACAACGAGAGAATTGGGATCAAAGTAAACAAAATAGTTCAACTGTTTGGCAAATTTACTAGCAAATAAGAGACTAAATGGAAAGGAGGAAGATAAAATACATAAAATAAGGACAATGAAGGAATGAGAAAAGTTGACCAATAAAGTGGAGAAAGTCAAGAGGATAAACCAAAATCACTCTCTTGATTAATACTCTAGAAAATATTAGCAATATGAGGTGAACGATTATGAAGAGCATAACAAGCGGCATGTGGTAGTGAGAATAGCTAAAGACAATGCTTATCATTTCTATGACGAGCACTATGATTGCAACCGCAAGAACCACAATCTTCACCACAAGAACGATTATGAAAATTGACTGAGTATCCAATGTAAAGTGGATGAGCACACTAGTGAAAGCTATAGGTTGTGGAGTGAGATGCATAACCCACGAAAAGTCTTTAGATAAGATAAGAAAAGTAGATCCACACAAAATCCATGCTAATGGGTTCATAAGTAGGAGGAAACAGAAGAAAAGTATGCACCAGAACTATCTACTTGTTTTGCATGTGTTGCATATTAAGATCTGCAGATGGTGAATAGACTTGATTAAGATCAACTAATAACACATGAGCCTGACCGAACACACTAGGAATTCCAAGGTCATTCATTTTCAAATGGATCAAATCACTAATGATATCATAAATATGAGTGACATCAATAGTATATATCACCTAGGTGAGTGACCATATTTGTTGACAAAATTCATTGATGCGAACGAACCGCTAGATAGAAGGCTCCATAAGCTACAATAGAAGGGTCAAAAGTTGAGCATCCACTTGCTTCCATCGATTCAAATCTATAGGAGATAGGGTATATTTCTATTTAATACTCTTCCAAACATTGGCTACGAAACTATATTCTTACAGCAAAAATCCAATTGGCATAACTGATGCCATTCAACTTCTTTGTGGTGATAACTAGAGTACTTGAGAAGGAAGGAGTAGATAATGAGAGTTTAAGGATGCCTAAACTCAGTTCCTCAAACGTAATGAATGACAATGCCATCACTACAAGAAATTCGACCTTTAGTCACAAAGTCAAAGTGATCACTAAAAATATAATAGTCATCACAAATGGGATTCCGTGACCAAAACCCTGTCGTCACATGGTGGTGCAAGAAGCTTCGTTGCCAATACATGGTCGTCACTAGGGTGGCCACAAATTGTTATAGCTGGTGACTAGAAGTAGTCGTCACGCTCTTGGTGACGAAATAAAGTGGTTATCAAAACATGATATTTTCAGTCACTGATAATACATGGTGGTCACAAAAAAATAGTAATTGTTGACCACTTTTGGTCATGACATATGGTGGTCAAGATACGTAAGAAGGTAAACACCATTTGTGACCACCTAAATTTGTCAACAAATCATGAACAAATGACCATAGTTAGTGACAAAATATTATTGTCAAATATTGTCATATGGACAACCATTAGTGACCACATTATTTTCTCACAAATTTGTCACTAAATTTATTATTTGGGACTAATTGTTCATGACTAATTGTTCATGCCGCAATAGTTGTCATTATTGTTGAAGTAGCATATAATCTCATGATCATTGATGACGATTTTTTGTGGTTAATAAAAATGTGTTGGTGACCAAATTCAAGTCGTCACTAATCTTTTAGATGCAATATCAAACCATCCAAACAATATTGACATTAAAATACAGCATTTCCCAATTTTTTCGAATCCAAACAACATCGACATTGAAATGCAATATCAAACCATCCAATCTCTTAAATGCATTATTAAATGTAGTACCAAATGAAATACAACATTTCCCAATTTTCAAATCTTGTGTTTTCCAATACACCCATCCAAACAACATTGACATTAAAACTAACAATAGAACACCAAAGTACGAGCAACAAATCAACATACCCACATAAAGTATTCGTCAATACATAAAACTACCATATCCCCACAAACCATTGACAAAAGAGTTAGGACAATGTTAACCTAATGATGTACTAAAACAAAAGCATAAGCATCCAAAGTTAATGATGCACCAAAAAAAAAACAAAGCAACATTTCTTATCCTACAAAAGTACACAACTAAAGTTTCATCATGTATCATACGTCATATAGAATCAAAAGGAACCCTTTGAACACCAACCAAAACTAGCATACTCCATGCGAACAGTCCTAATAGCATCAACTCCATGTTGTGGAAGATGAGTCACTACAAACATTCCATAGAAACATCAATAAAAATCAAATAAGTAAGCACTTAAGTAAAAACACAAACAAACAAGTTAGTATTGAATTTAAGAAACACCAAATACAAAATAATATTAGAAATTATGAAGTTACTATTGAATAAAAAATGTTTCTAACTTCTTTGCTGCATTTATAGTGGAAGCAAAGAAGCTAGAAAAATTTGCAAAAGCCAAAAGACAATTCTAGATAGATGAAAACAAAATGAAAAGTCAAAAGGAATCTTAGAGTAGTACTCTCACTCGAAGGGCAATATCTATAGTTATATACTAGTACTACTTAGTAATTGCAACTCATTGCATTTACTTGGGGTTTGTTCCTTCCAATTTTCATTCAGTCTAAGATATGTAATGGAAACGGAAACCAAACCATTTGAGAATTGAGATGAAATGTAATGAAGTGGGTAAAAAAATTTATTAAGTGACATAACATCGGCAGTGTTTCATTTACCAAACTATTTATACATAAACCGATAAACTGACATTGGCCCATCACGTTCATCATTACCAACATGAACATGAGACTAGCCAAAAACATAAACAATGAAGAAGGGGTCACATCACATTAACCAAACCTAATAAAATTATTTGTGTATTGATATACAAACACACATACAGATATTAACAATAAGAGAGTGATAATCAAGACATTGTCCAAACCCATTAAAATAAACACATGACAATCGCAAGAACTTTAATAACAGCAACTATAATAATCAAAATCAGATTCAATTCATCAACAAAAAACATGTAAACAACACTAGAAGTGTGAGAGTCAACTGACACTCAGAAAATCAAGAGTAGTAGTAATATAGCAATAATGTGAGCACATGGGGATCTGTAACAACTCAATTTTCAAAGATATACTAGCAAATATTACTTCAGCTATATATCAACCTTAGAATCTAACAAACACCAAATTTGGAACAATAGAAGGAAGACTCACTCTTTTCATGTCTACTCAACTGAGCTAGGTGCTCCATCATCAAATTCATCTTTGCATTTGTTTGGGCTTGTTGGTCCTTCAATGCAGCCAACTTAGTAATCATTTCCTCAACTCTTGTTTCAGCTTCTTCAGGTATTTTCCTCTCTTTTGACACCTCTACTCGCAACTTCTCAGATGCTAGGATCTGTTTCTTTGGAGCAGCAGAACCTCTAAGATGACTAGGTATAGTACCATTCAACGTTTATTGGCATATCTCAATCGGTGTTTTCATCATAGTGGCCTGCATTTCTCTTATACTCTTCTACAATTGTAGAAAATACTTATAAATAATTACAATATTCGTAGCATAACATGAAAGCCAATGTAGAACTGAAAAAACATAAATATAATTATCACCAATTTAATCACCAGAAACATAAAACAACTGAAATTTGTCTCAAAAATGATAATGAGACTGCCAAATTCAGTAGTATGTAGCCAAAGAATCAATTTTACATTTGCATGCATCATGAAATGAATGTTATCATAATATAAACTAGTCCACTATTTTTTTAACCAAAAACCTATGTCAATCCTCACCAATTTAATGTACAATAATTTAAATAACAGAAATTTCTCTGGAAATGATGATGAAACTACGAAATTCAGTTCCACTCATTAAAGAATCAATTTTTATACACTTGATAAAATGAATAATAAATCAAGGAAATAATTAGCCCACTAAGACAAGTCAATACTTACCAATTTAACTATCCAGAAACTTATACAACTGAAATTTCTATCCGAATGATGATGAAATTGCCAAATATTCGGTACCACTAAACAAAGAATCAATTTTTTCACCCATTCATTATAAAGGGTATGTTAATCATGCATTTTGCCCCTCTTTTTGGAATAATGAGCAATCTCATACGCATCAATGGCTGAAACTTCTCTACCCTCCATCATAGCCTAACCAATATTGATAATAACATAATACAATCATTAACAAATTCTAACAGTTTCTTTTTGTTTTAAAACTTCTTTTTGTCCTTGCAACTGACTTTGACCCAACTGTGGAAGAAATGGCATTTTTTGCCCGATTTTCCTTGTTTCTTTTGCTCTTTTTTTGCAAGGCAGACAAACAACATTACTAAATGAGTTTGGTAATGAATTTTGTTACAATGAAAGTATAAATTCCAAGCAAACTAGTCCATAATATTTGTAGACTAGAAAGTCTTCCGACACAAAGTGATTATAGAGAATCTTCCAGTCCTCAACACTAATATTATCTGGGGCATGCTACTTGGCCTCTTCTTTTGATGGGTATTTCTGAAATTTCTTGTACAATCTATGTTTGTTGGATTTCAATTGGTTCATGGGCTGCCTTTTCATGACCTTGGCTAAAGATTCGCTACCATCATAGGTGGTGTTTACCTACCATGCACACAAAATCCAAACTTACAAAACATTTAATCATGCATCAATTACCAAATTACAACTAAATTTATGTGTAAATAATAATGTAAGTGATTATATTGTGACTTTTTTGATAATGTGATCTTTCACTTCCTTGGGTTGTTGCTTCCTACTTATCCCATCTAATATGGCATTCTGCCGAATTACACAGCCAGTTTTAGTGATGATATGCTGACTGGATTGGCCCACAATACGACCAGCATCTACATTGATCTCAAAATTCGTAGGTTCTTTTGGGTTTCACTTATTTGCTAACCCAATGTTCCTAGTAATGCCCCTTTTTTCTAATGTTGCCTATATTGAGAAAAAGAAATATCAACCAATTAAATAGCCATAACAGCTATTGTTTTTCAATAGCATACAAGTAGCCAAACCATTCTTCTCATGTTAAGAACAACAATTTTAGACAAAATAAGAAAATTTTTAGACATATTTCATATATTGTACTTTTGATAAAAGAAACATAACTAGGAATGAAAAAAAAAACAGCAATTAAAGTTAAATTGTCTTACCTTCACTCATATCATTTTCTTTAGTTGCTTGACTATGCTCGTTCACCACCTCACGTGATTGATGGGTGGATGATGGAGTTCAAAGGTCATTGTCATTTACTAGAGTTGATACCAAGTCCAGTAGTCGCCTAACTTATGTGCTCTTCCGTACACTCCTAATAGGCGTAAGTGGCATATTGTCACTAGTCTCTGTAAAGGGTTGCGTGTTCCTTCTAGGTGAGGCACGGGCACTGCCTATTTCTTCCTCATCCCTAAGTTGGAAGCCAGTTAAGGTTTTGCATGGAGTGAGTCTCACATTCCTTTTGGGTTGAGTGCTCATTCTAGGTGAGGCACGGGCACCGCCTATTTCTTCCTAATCTCTAAGTTGGAAACCAGTTGAGGTCTTGCATGGAGTGAGTCTAGCACTCCTTTTGGGTTGAGTGGTCCTTCTAGGTGAGGTATGGGCACCACCTATTTCTTCCTTATCCCTAAGTTGGAAGCTAGTTTCAGTCTTGCATGGAGTAAGTCTAGCCCTCATTCTGGGTGAGGGCAGTGGCACATTTTTAGTACTAGCTATGAAAGTGGGTTTTTTGGTTACTCATTTTCTAGGAGATTTTAAGAGTACGGGCTTTTTTGCGAATCCCTTTCTAGGTCCAACCATGTCCTGTATTCAATGCACATAATAAATCAAATCAAAGAGACATACTTATGCAGCTATGGTCCGTAAATATAATAATATGCATAACATTTCATAACAAATACACGTAAAAAATTGATACTCATTACTCAATCATCCAAAAAATGTATATGCGATCATAAATTCTAGTAATACTAAATAATGACATGAAAAATCAAGTATAATAAGTTGATATGACAGTCATAACATACTTTAAGACAAAATAAACAAACCAGGAATACTATTACTCAACAAAGAATGCATAATTAAGTTAATAATATTTGGCACCAAGAATATTTAAATAATTGCAAAGCTCACATACATCCATTTGCTATTTTGAATCAGAATCACTATCAAGGAACTCTTCCTCATTGTCCTCACTCGATTCATACTGATCAGAATCAATAATATCATCATCGATAAAAGATTCATCAATATTATGATTGTTAGAAGTTGACCTTCTATTTACATTGCCTTCAATCATTGAGGAATCAACCACTTGCAATTTGTTTGTACCCCTTCTCAAAGATGGCATGTCCATATTCAAATCAACAACAAAAGTAAGTTCTGGAACCTTCTCTTGATATACTTCTGACACTTGATCTGCACTTTGATTCTCGGGAACATCATAACACATGCGTGGACTAAAACTCTGTACAATATGCCATTTGTTGCCAAGTTTTATATCTGGGATATAAAAAACTTGGGTAACTTGAGATGCAAGAACATATGGTTGATCCTTGTACCATTTCCTTGACAGATTAACACTAATATGCACAAATTCCTTGTCAATCTGTATACCAATTGCATCACCAACATTAAACCAATTACATTGAAATAACAGTACTCCTTGATCAACCCCAACATACTTAACCTCCAAGACATCTTCCAATACCCCATAAAAATCTGTTAAATTTTTTCCATTCACACTTTTCACCACAACTCCACTATTTTGAGTTTTCCTTCCACTTTCTCGTCTTTGAGTGTGAAATCTATACCCATTGACCATGCATTCAGTGTACCGTTTGATTCGGTTGTTTGGCCCAAACAACAAAGACCAAATTTCTTTGCTATAGGATTGGGGATTAGAGATGACCTATATATGTAATATTGCATAGTGAGATGCATATATAAAATAGTTATCATATGAGCTAAGTTGTTTCCCCAAATAGTAGTGCCTTACATGCTGGTGAAGCCATGACCGCAAAATGTTTATCATGACGTTGATCAACATTTTCATAGCTTTCTTCCTCTAATGTCTTCTTATGCTCCCTAGAAGAATTGAAAAGAAGATTGAGTGTACCTATGTACACATACAATGTAGGTGAAGAAAAAGGGAAAAATTTCCACTCTTTCATGATTTCTAATTGAGATTGGAGAAACTTACTAAATTAATTCATCAACTTCATCACAGTTGTTTATGATGAAGGCATGAATCTTGGCACAATTAGAATCACTAAGAACACCTAACCTTGGTCCACCAAATGGACGACCCCTACATGAGAAAATAGATGTTCCACTACTACCTTCGGGCAGCTCATTGTTGCGCTTAGTCCTATTGAAGACAGTATCAACATCATGCATGTACATTGAACAAAAGGTTAGGCATTCATTGTCAATGTACGAGAACATATCCCTTAAAAGTTCCCATTTTTTTGGAGGACACATAAAATTATAAAATTGGGCCATATATGATATGTTAAATAAAATAACATAATAATGTTATTACCTCTCAAAGGGAAACATCCATTAGAATTGCGATGGACCCGCAATCCTCGGCTCATATGGTAAGTGGACCAGAAGATGCATCATAATGTCAAAGAACGACGGCAGAAATATCCTCTCCATCTTGCATAATGTGAGAGCAATGTTCATCTCCTCTATCTCAAGAACATCTAAGTAAGAAGTTTTTGAGCATATTTTCTTACAAAATTCACTAAGATGAAACAACACCTGTCGAGCTTCCTTGGTTAAGCAACCCTTAATTGCAAGGGGCAAGACCCTTTGGCTGAAAACATAATAGTCATGACTTTTCATCCCCGACAACTAGAATTCCTCACCTTTTATGCATCGAGATACGTTTGAAACAAATCCATCTGGAAACTTGATTAACCTAAGGAGGCCAAGCATTTTTTTCTTCTCTTCTTTGGTCAAGTGATAGTACGCCAATGGTATGGTGAAAGAGTTATGATGAGGCTTTAGGTGCAAATCCTCTTTCAACCCTAACTGCATCAAATTCTTACGTGACTTCCAAGTGTCTTTAGTCTTGCCTTTGATGTCAAATAATGTTGCAACCAAAGTTGTTAAAATCGCGAGTCAACTCGCATGATTTTACAATTTTAAGAGCTAAAATCAAGTGTCTGATACAGATCGTGCTTAAAATCGAAAAATGGTAAAATTGTGGTAAAATTGCGAGTTGACTCTTAAAATTGCTAAAATTGTGCGAGTTGACCAATTCCACCAAAACACTGAATTCATGTGCATTCCGTCGTAGGCTTTCAGCCTTTCACTCTAAGCGAAACAAACCAAGAAGGAAAAAAAAATACTTTGTGCTCTTCAGTCCAGGGTTCCGCTGTAGCACTCTCCCTATTCGCCGTAGTACTCCCTCACCACAACTTTCCAACCAAAAGAAACAAAATAAATACAATGAGCCTCTTAAAGTTGTTTAATTGTGAGAATAACCGCGGACGATGCCCGTAGCAAAAACTGCTACAGGACTGCCGCAGAAGCTTCTTGGCCGCCACCCCACCGCAGCTCACTCTTGGCTACTACCCGTCACTTTCTGTCGACAACAGTTCTCCAGTTGTTGTTGGTTTTCTTGGGAGTTCACAGATTGGGCTGAGCAATATTTTGTTAGTTGAGGGTAAGGAGGTCGTCTACTATTACTGCTGCTGAACAACCACTACCGTTAGCCCCTTTTAACGGCTACCACAATTAGTATTTTTCAGAACTCTCTCTAGATTCTGTGATTGTTGGTTTGTGTTTTGGATTGGGTCTATTTAGGGCTGTTCAAAAAAAAAAAAACCTCGAATCGGATCGATTCGGTGATCTGATTCGAAATTTCGGATCGGATCATCGGATCGATCCGATCTAATCCGATTTGATCCGAAAAACCTGAACTTATCATATTTACAAAAGAATGGATCTTTGGCATTTTGCTTTAGTTCTTCTTGTCTTTCTTGCCTCCAACTCTTCTCTGATTCAATCCCAGCTGTCGTATGTCTGGAAGAACAATATAGTATCTAACCTTCAGATCTCTGCCACTCTTTAATTCTGTTTCTTCAATCTCGACCCTATTGGTTGCAAATCCATCTCAGCTCTCCTAGCTGAACTCTGGCTCTCAAGATGCTATCTTTGAAACCAAAAAAGTTGCGCTTGTTCCCGTCAACTATTCTTGTTCAGGTCCTCACCAGTCGATCGCCTTTTCCAAATATGAAGAACTTAAACTGCAACAGATAATTTCAGTTCTAGTTGTTTGATTGTGGATCCGTATATAGTGGTGCAATCAAAGGAGATTTTGCTTCTATTAAGAATGTGAGTGGAGATGTTTGATTGGCTTTCGGGTGTTTGTTTTTATGATGGGTATTGGTACCTTGTTTTTGAGTATGCTGCAAAAGGAACTTTGAGTGATTGGATCTATGGAAAGGACTTTAAGGAGAAAAGTTCCTAAATTGGATGCAGAGGATATAGATTGCTTTTGATATGACCTTAGGGCTAAATTATCTCCACAGCTACACCTCCCCTCCCCATGTGAACAAAGATTTGAAGTGTAGAAATGTTCTTCTTGATGTAGATTTTAGGGCAAAAATCACTAATTTTAGTCAAACAGGAGCAGTGGATGCCCAAGGAGGTCAGTTTGCCTTGACTAGGCACATTATGGGGGCTAAAGGTTACATGGCTCCTGAGTATTTGGAGAATGGTTTGGTATCTTCGAAGCTTGATGTTTACTCATTTGGAGTTCTCTTGATGGAGATTCTGACTAGAAAAGAAACTTCTGTAAACTTGCACTTGGGGAAAAGTTTAGTTTCTGTGCTTGATGAGAAAAAGAGGGATGAAATGTTGAGCGGTTTCATGGATCCTTCTCTTGAAGGAAATTATCCTTCAGAGCTTGCAATTTTGCTAATCAGATTGATTGAGAGTTGTCTGAAGAAAGATCCATCAACCTATCCTAGCATGCATGATATTGTCTAGACTCTGAACAACTATGAATGCCACAATGTCTTGGTAATCCAATCTCAACGTCTAAAGTATTAGCTCAATCTATATAGACTTTGTAAGTTCATCAATTTTTGTTTTTACAATGTATAGTTTTCCTTGATTTGCATGTGTCTATTGACTGAAGAACTTTTTAATAAGAGTGAAAAGATGATTCCAATTGAATTTCAAGACCGGATATATTCCATCAATGTTGATCCCGTCTGGAGTGCATAGTTCTTTTTCCTTAAGTTGGTGCTAATTTATTTTCTCTTCTTCCCATTTCCTTTTCTTAATTACTTCCAATCTTGAATGTGAACCTTTAAGGAGAGAGAGGGCAAAAAAAAAAAAAAGAAGAAGGGATCAAACGGATCCGATCCGCTCTGCTTTGAAATTTATTTTGCTCCAATCCGATTCGATCCAAAAATTTCGGATTGGATCGTACCGGACCGGATTGGGGCGGATAAGGTGATTTGAAAGCCCTAGGTCTATTGATTCTTCCCTCTTGAGATTGGTTATGTGATTATTGGTTTGTGTTTTGGATTGGGTCTATTGATTCTGGCATTCTGCCCTATTGTGTTTTGAATATGTTTGGAGAGTTTTAAATCACTTTAGGATTTGTGAGAAGTGTAAGAAGCATGTCTTAATTACTGGTCATAGAGATAGGGGAACAAGTGTTGCAAAAGAAAGAATTTCTTGTGTATTTGCTACAATTTGTTTCGATTGGATGTTTGACGTTGTGGTTTCTGTTGGTTATAGATAGGTTCTTATTTTTTATTGCAATGCTGAGGGGTTTGGATTTCAGTTTTTGACCCCAGTCTTTATGTTTGCCATACAATGTGCATGTGCACTGAGTATTTGAAGTTTAGATTGCCGTGGTATTTTTCCTTTTTAAGGTGTGACTTCATTTTAGTCTTTTGACTTCATTTTAGTCTTTTGTAAGTGTGTGTGTAAGAAGAGTTTGTGGTTTAACATAATTTGAGTTATTGTTGGAAAGGGTTTTTTCTACCTTCCTTTATCTATTATATAGAAGCTGGAATATTTTTAGAAAGAGTTATTTATAAATTGAACATATGTTATATATAATATATTTATTATATTATTTTTCATAATTTGTAAGATTTTATGATTTTACGATCTGATTTGGTGAACACTCTACTGATTTTATGCAAAATCACGAGTTTAACAACTTTGGTTGCAACTATACTCTCTGCCACATTTTTCACAACATGCATAATGTCTATATTGTGCCTCAATTTAAGATCAACCCAATGCAAAAAATCAAAAAATACACTTTTTTTGCTCCAATTAGAGGCATCAACATTACGTTTACACTTCTTACTTTGGATATGCCTAGAAGATTTACCAAAAGAATATGGTTCAGCCACCACCCTTTGGATTTCATCCAAAATTTCATGCCCAGATTTGGGCAAAACTAGATCATGAAAGTCAACAGTACCATTGAAATTGTTTAAATCTTGACGCCAATGGTGATTAGACGGCAGAAACTACAATGTCCCATGTAACATATTTTCTTGCTATTAGGCAAGTGTTGGGAAAATGTATCACTCATGCAAATAGGACATGCAAGATAGCCCTTGGTACTCCAACTGGAGACCATGGCATGTGCAGAAAAATCATTTATTATCCACAACAAACAAGCACAAAGAGTGAACCATTCTTGCTTATATGCATCATAAGCCTCCACACCAATCCACAACTCATTTAATTCATCAATTAATGGCTGCAAATACACATCAATGTCATTTCCTAGAGCTTTAGGTCCAGGAATTAACATTGACAAGATAAAGAGAGGACTCTTCATACATTTCCACGGAGGCAGATTATAAGGGACGAGAAAAACAGGTCACATACTATGAGCATTGCCAGCATTACCAAACAGATTGAATCCATCGGTGGTAAGTCCTGAATGTACACTACGAGGATCACGGGCGAATGAAGGGAAAACAGTATCAAAGTGTTTCCATGCTTCGCTATTCACAAGGTGCCTCATAATGTTATCATCATCCACCCGCTTGTCCTTATGTCATCTCATATCATGAGCGACATCTTTGTTAACAAACAACCTTTGCAGCCTTGGCTTGAGGGAGAAGTACTGAAGAACTTTTCTAGGAGCATTTGAATCCTTTTTTATAAACCGAGGCTCTTTACACTCATCATTCAGACAAATTTCAAAAGAGGCATATTCATTATGGAATAAAACACAATTGTTGAAACATGCGTGAATTTTTTCATATTTGAAGCCTAAATCACGTATGATTTTTTTTAGCTTCATAATAAAATTTAGGAATTGAAGTTGACTTTGGGAGGGCTTTCGTGAATATACCAAGCAAAGCATCAAAAGACTTGGAAGTTCAACCACTAATAGTCTTTAAATGAAGAAGATTGACCACAAATGATAACTTAGTGTAATGATCACAACCAGGGTGTAGATCCTGTTTAGTTTCATCTAATAATCTAAGCAATACCGATGTATCGCTGTCTAAATTGTGACCTACATCATTTAACATGTCGTCTAGGCCATAACCTATGCCCTCGTCATCATCACCCTTGTGCATTGCATCATCGTCATCAAAAACATCTTCATAGGGTTCAGCATGATATATCCACCAAATATAACTTGTACACACTCCTATCCTCATTAAATGAGCCTCCACGGTGCATTTATCATGTAACCGAAAGTTGTTACAACTTTTATAGGGGCATGGAATTTTAGCACATTCTTCTTTATGAGTGTATGCAAATTTTAAGAATTCCTGAACACCCAATATATATCTTTTATCCTTTGTTCAGTGTACAATATTATCCATGACTTGTCCATGACCTAAAATTATTCAAGGGGTGAATTAGTAAATAAAAAACAAAATTATGTAATACATTTCCATAACTTTACTCTATGTTATTACCAAATGAAATACGTAGTTCGTATGCCCCACTCATAGCCCCTAAATCATAAGAGTTAAATGTCATGAAATTTTAACATCAAGCATGAAAGTTTAATGCACATATAGAGATGAATGAAGCACAGGTTTACCAAAGGAATAGGTAATATCCACTGCACCTTGGTTTCAACTGAAATGATATTTCAACTGAATTAATGAAAGTTCAACTTGCCGGGAAATGTCATTTTCAATTAAAACATTCCATGGAAGTACATCAAAGGCAAAACCTGAATCCAACAAAGATAATCAGACAAGACATACAAGCAAACTGTGGAATTTACAAATAAGTTAATGACAAATTGGAAGAATATGTGCAAATTGCCTTTGAGACCACAAGTGAGGTTAGACAACAATAACAAGATTCCTTCCAATTGACAAAAAAAAAAAAAAAAGAAGAAGAAGAAGAAGAAAGAAGAAGAAAAAGAAGAAGAAGACCCACTTTCAAATCGATGAATGTATGTGGTCCTAACAGCATTAAGCTAATGAAAAAAATGAATTGCATGCAACATTCGGAGGGAATATAAATGGTATGAAGCTAAATGATATTTTGTGTTCGTCCTTTAATGGAGGAACACAACCATACTACTAGTCCAAATCATCTATGCATAACAATTTTTTTTTTTTTTGCAATAAAAAAATATAAATGACCCTATGTTAATGGCAGTGTATGAAATGCTACGAAGCACCAAATACACACCAAAGAATGCATACAAAACAGGAAAACAGGAATCCAAAATAACCAGAAATATGAATATGCAAAATCGAATCATAGGAACTAATGGTTGTAAAACCTCAACTCAAACACCCTCCATTAGCAGACTTTGAAAACAGTGATATCATTCATGAAATCAAACACAAACAGAATTCAAAGTGACGTATAGTTAGGTACTATAGAAAAATACAAGAACACTATCAAATTAGCACAACATATCCAAATGAAATAGAAAATCAAAAGCCAACATCAATCAAAATATGAGACAGTTAGGTAGCACACCAAAAGTGCAAAAATTCATACTCCAAAACTAGCACAACACATCCACATTATTGAGGAAAGCAAATAAAAACAAGATTCATGGTGTGGTACAGTCAGGTACCACACAAATAATACACAAACACACTCCCAAATTAGTACTCAACATATCCATATGAAAGAGGAAATCAAACACAAAAACAACCAAAATGTGGCATAGTTAGGTATCACACCAAAAAATGCAACATAATACTCCCATAATAGCAAAACATACCCACATTACTACAGAAATCATATAGAAACAGGATTCACAGTGTGGTATAGTTAGGTACCACACAAAAACACTCCTAGATCATCACAACAATTTGATGGGAAGGAAAATAATTTTGAACACATACATGATAAAAAAAATTTCAAAAAATTAGTAACAAAAAAATAGCACACTGAAATGCCAAAAAGGGAAAGATGATAGCTCAAACTTCATACGCCAACCATTCAAGAATAATGTGAAGACAACAATTGGGGTTGGGTTTTAGTAACGAATAAAAAGTAGGTACTTTCTGCAATGGGAAGGTCAAACCACAGAAACATTGTCGACTGGAAGGTCCAATTTCAACAATGGTGGAGTATGCTACTGTTCAAAAGATGAAGGAAGAACCTTTAGAGATGAACTCCAACAATGAAAAAGAAAAAGAAAGCTCCAAAATAGTATTGGAACATAGGAAGGAGAGTGGTAGATTTGGAGTACATGTAATAAACGAATTCAGCCATGGTGCTTCAGGCCTTGAATCTTGTTGTATACGCACACATTCCAGCAGGCAACCTCCCACAAAACCACTAGCCCATTTTAGCACTTACCTCACTTCGACAAGGTCGAGATTTAGCTGATGGTGACCAGATTCTTCAGCTCCTTTGCCAATCTCTCTATGCAAGAAGAACCCTAAAATTTGTAACTAAATTCATCTCACATAAAAACCCCAAAGAAAATTGATCGCTAAACACAAATACACACTTGTTTGCTCACATTCAAGAAGAGAAGAAGACTATTGTCTAGCTACTAGAATCGGTTGCAAGCAGTGAAGCCAACTTTTGGTTGCTGCATTTTTCTAAGTGTTGAAGTGCAGTTTTGAGTAAGAATAAGAAGAGAAGAAGACTATTGTAATAGATAGCAAGAAGTGAAGTCAACTTTACTTTTTTGGGTGCTGCTTTTTCCAAAGTGTTGAAATGGAGTTTTGAGTGGGAGTAAGAATAGAAGAAGACTATGCTAATAGATAGCAAGACATGAAGTCAACTTAATTTAATTTCAGTTGCTGTTTTTTTCTAATGGATGAAGTGAAGTTTTGAGTGGAAATTTTCCAAGTGTTGAAGATATGCCTTTTTTTTTGGTTTGCCGCCTTTTTTTTCGTTGAACATTTCTTATTCTTTTACCTTTTTTTGAAGACCTAGTCAATAATAAATTGTAAGAACATTCAAACTTAATTTTTTATACCTAGTCTTCTACCCATTGAAATTCATTAGTTTATAGTTGGAGTGAAAAGAAAATTTATTTTTGAAAATGAAATTATTAAGATTTTGAAAACTAAAATTCTAATTAATTATTTAATGACCAAATTAAAAATTGTTTTAAGGTAAATCAAAGGAAAAAATAAAGTCCAAATTTTAGTAATGAAATAAAAAATTATATATATTGGACATTTAAGTATTATATAAATAATTTATGAAAATTTTTAATTACAGTACTTATTCAAGTTAAAATTTTATAAAAAATTTTAAGTAATAAAATATATTAAATTTTACCTAACTAAAACTATGACATTCCTTATTGAATAGGGACAAGCTTTCTCACACAAGCTAACAACATTGGCATCTCAACCCCATATAAATTGTGTGTGTGTGTGTGTATATATATATATATATATATATATATATATATATAAAATATACATAAGTTAGCTAATTTTGACCTGATGAATACTAGATGCTACCTTTATCAATCCCTAATGGGGGAGATGCATATTCCTTGGCAATTGGATTCTATTGAGTCTAATATTTAGTCCTTCGCACTTTTAGTTTCACACATTTTTCGTGAAACCAATTCAGTTATGGATTGTCTAGCTAAGCCTGCTGCTGCTTCCCAGTCATTTTTTTTCTTTAATCAGTATGAAGTGCCTCTTCATATTAAAAGCTCATTATCATTGGATTCTTCTTCATTCCCATACGTGTGTACCAGATAATATTCATTTATAATAGATAGGATTCATAGTATTTTCGTTGTCATTGTATTACCATAGTGGTCAGGTCGATGTTTGCCTTTATTTTCAATAAGCCATATTTCTCGACGAAAAAAAAAGTTTAGCCTAATAAAGAATTTATTTAGTTCAATCGTAATTTTTAGTTATAGAAATCCAATTATTATTACTGAATAGTGTATTTCAACATTAA
The DNA here is from genome assembly GCA_020080225.1 of Gynochthodes officinalis. Classification (NCBI taxonomy): domain Eukaryota; kingdom Viridiplantae; phylum Streptophyta; class Magnoliopsida; order Gentianales; family Rubiaceae; genus Gynochthodes; species Gynochthodes officinalis. The sequence continues at coordinate 3,234,318 of CM034618.1, read as the reverse complement.
AAAATACAATGTGCTTGAAGTAAAATTATGTGGACAAATTCATAAATATTATGATGTCTTAGTATAATTATTAAAAATTAAGAGCCATAATATAAATTAGCTAAGTTCAGTCTAGTGAATAAATTGTTTAACCCAATCATAATTCTTGGTCAAGGAAGGCCAATTGTTATTAGTCAATAGTGTATTTTAACACTAAATGATTAAGTGCTTGAGATAAAATTATGTAGCAAATATATAAATATTAGGGTGTCAGTGTACAATTAACGAAAATTAAATGTCATAATATAAATTAGCTAAGTTTGACCTAATGAAAAATTGTTTAGCCCAATCCTTATTTCTTATAATATAAGCCCAATTAATATAAAGTTAGGCCCAATCAATTTGACCCAATCAATATTTATATATCATATAACCCAAATCATACTAATTTATATACATTATATATGTATATGAAATGTTTCTAAACCAAAGTAAGCCCAATCATAGGCCCAATTGTTAGCCCAATCATAACAATTTAGTGACTATAAAACATTGTTGCTAAAAATCATAAATTTAGTGACGATTTTTTTTTGTCACGAAAACACATTTTGTAACTTTTTCGTTACAAGTGGAGTTGTCGTCACTAATATTTGTCATTAAATGTGGTCAACTTTTGGTGGTTTTTTTCGCACCATAACAATTAGTGACGAACTGGTGACAACTTACGCTTTTTGGTCATTAAAGGACATCATTTAATGACCACTTTTTCACATCGTCAACGATGAATACATTTATAACCAACTTTTTGTGACTACATTTTTCTCGTTAATAAAAGCTACTTTTGGTGATGAGAAACGCTGTTGTCATCGTATTTTTGGTTATTAAAAGCCATTTTTCTTGTAGTGCGTATGTGTTTAAACTATTGACAAAATACGCAACTGTAACTCAAAGGCTAAACATGAATAGCAATAGACTGAGAACAAGACAAATAACTTGATGACCTCTCAAATGATGATCTTCACATAGATGAATGTCTAAATCCGGAATTCACTGAGGATAATAGTACCCATTTTAGCAAGTTGGCAAGGATTTGTCTGATGATGGTATTAAAGATCATATTTAGAGAGGTCATGGGATTGTTCCGCCATACAGTGACAGAGTCATCGAATTTATGAATGATATAGGAAATGCTAATCATAGTGCTAAAGATATGGATCGGGAGAGACGGTTCAGATAGATATGTGGAGCAAATCGGACAACCATATTCGACTAGTAATGTTATTTGAAAACAAGTCATAACTTCAAAAACTGATTTCATTTGGTAAATGAGTCAAAATAGGGATTTTAGAGTTGTTGAAAGTAGAATAAATACATGGGCCACAAAATGCAAAATTGTGGATGAAAACAGAGATTCTAATATTGACTGTGATAGTAGCATCCCACAATGTAATTGGTGTGTTTGAATTGTAAAAAACAAGACCCACTAGATGTGGCAAATCACGAAAGGGTGAATGATCATTATTGTCTTGGATTCACCAATGGCAATAACAATGTAAATTTGACGTTTGCAGTTATTGTCTCTCACATCCTTCACTTAATTGAGGTTGATCCTAGATATCCTATAAAAAAAATATTCAGTCTAATATGAAGAAGCATTTGATTAACATATCTTATAAGAAAGCATGACATGGGAAGAGGAAATCCATCAAGACAGTTAATGGGGATTGAGAGAGTAACTTTGCTCAGTTGCTGAAATATCTCATAGTGTTAGAACAATCCAATTTGAATATCATTATTAAATGGCTTTATTACCTGAATAGTACTGCAAGCATCAAGATCTTCAAATATATTTTTTGGGCATTTACCTCGACTATTGACGGGTTTCATTAGTATAGGCCTGTTGTAAGTGTTGATGGTACACATTTGCGAGAGACATATAAAGGAAAAATGTTTGTTTCAGTGTCAAAAGATGCACATAATCTCATTTTACTAATTAATTTTGCTATTTTTGACAAAGAGACTATGGAAAGTTGGTGCTAGCTTTTTGAATATTTAAGTACCATATTGCACAGGATAGACAATTGTGTGTTATTTCAAATTGACAAATGGAATAATTCATGCCATGTCTAATTTGGAAGATTGGAAGTAGCCACTTACATACCATATATTCTGCTTGTAGCATGTTTGTAATAATTTTATAGCCAAGTTCAAGAATTTAATTTTGAAATAATATTTTTGGGCTATTGGCAGTACTATGCAAAAACGGAAGTATAGGAAGTACATAAAAGATATAAGAGCAATTAACACTGAGACATGAGAGTACCTAGATGAAATTGATAAAGCTAGTAGTTTCTTGTTTACGATGGCAACCATCAATGGGGTTATCTGACAATAAATATATTTGAGAGTTTTAAAAATGTTTTGAAAGGAGTTGAACATTTGGCAATTATAGTTTGCATAGATTTGTTCTTCAATAGAACTATTCAGCTTTTTAGAAAATATAGTGAGACGACTCATCATTGCTATATAGCTCTTCCTTCTAAGGAGTGGTGTATATTTAGAGACAGGCGTAGGGACACCACATTGAGGAATTCAACTATGCAGAAGGGCATACAAAATTGTCATTGCAAGATAGTTGAGTGATAAAGGAGGCAATATACAAATTGATCATTACAAACAATAGAAATATACCTGTGGAAAGTGGCAAATGCATAGATTTCCTTATTCACATATTCCTATTAATATCATGCATGAGGTGCATACCAATGAGACACACAAGGCTTAGTTTTTTGACACGTTTAATTCTATTCCACATTTTGAGTATTGGTCAAATCCAAGTTGAGAGATTCAAGACTATATTAGATATGTTGCCTACAGTTAGGGCAGGATGTGCGAAAGCCAAATACAGAATGAAATGGATTATAGGTAACCTAATGAACCCCATAGATGCCACATTTGTCATCAAACTAGTCACAATAGGAGAAACTATCTTAACTCTCACCCTAAAGTGCGTAATGATGTTAATGTTTGATGTTTTTTCAATTACTTGTCATTTAGTAATTTCTCAGTATGTTACCTTTCTTTCATAGGACATGAGATGTAAAAAAAATTTGCAATAATAATTAGAGGAAACACCCAAAATCGTCCTCCACATTTCACTAAATAATCTTTTTCATCCTTCACTTTTAAAACGGGAACAAATAGTCCTTCAAATTTTTTTAAAAAAAAAATGAGGAAAAAAATTTCACTACTACGTTCCGTTATGAAATTTGAAGGACTAAAAGTTCCGCTTATTTCACAAATAGTATCAAAAGTTTCTATTTATGAAATTTGAAGGACTATTTATTCTAAAAAAAGTGGAGGAAAAAAAAAATTATTTATAAAAAATGGAAGGCGATTTTTTGGATGTTTTCTCTAATAATTATATTTATATCTTAGTGTGATTGGGTTGTATTTTTACGGCAGGGTGATACTTGTAATAATAGGTGAAAGTTTGCCTAATTTTGTTGTTTGTCAAAACAAAAACACTTCATTAACTATGACATTATTTTATTTTGAAATTTCTCAGTATGTGGGCTTTTAAATGGGACATTACATATATTGCAAAAATAATTGTATTCATTTTGTCAAATGATTGAGCTACATTTTCATGGCAAATAGATACTTGAAATAATAGGGGAAACTATGCCCAATTTTTTTTTTTTTTATAACAAAAACACTTAATTACATATGACACTATTTTTTGATTGTTGTAATAGAAGCATGATGCTATTATTTTTACTCATTTTGTTGTAAGTGTATGGCAACATTACCACATCATAATCTACATCCATGCCCACTCACACCCAACATTCTATTTTAATATCAAAAGCATAGAGCAATTATTTTATTTGAAGGTAGAATAAATGATTGCCAGTTTAAAATTAAAAGATGTGATAGCAACTTTTGAAAACATCTTTGGGATCCCAACGTGTGTTATATGTTATATATGGGAGGCTGGTTTTATGAGTGTTATTCGGTGTGAATACATCCAAGTTGATCATGCATTTATTACTACATTAATAGAGTGATGGCATCCAGAAATTCACACTTCTCATTTTCCAATCGATGAGGCGATGATTACTTTATAGGACATCGATGTATTAATGCGTCTTTGTGTGGATGGAATGCCCATGATTGGTAATGATTGAAATAGATCATTAGAAGACTGGATAGACATATATAACAATATGATGGTGTTTATGTTGCCAGATGGGGCACTTAGTAATAATTGCATCAATCTCTAGTGTTTGTATGATTTAATCTGTACTCTGTTACCCGATGATGCACCTGAGGAAGTTTGCATACAATGCTCTAGAGTTTATATATATATTTTTTATTTAGTGGTCATTTATTATCTGATGATTTATTTGATTGCAATGTCTATTTATACCACCTTAATTTTTTGATAACTGTGACTGGTAGTTCACTAATGAATTGGGGGGGGGGGGGGGGGGGGGGGGGGGAGGGAGTGCTACTTTAGCATGTTTATGTAGACGTCTATGCAAAACAATGTCTCAAAGAGATACTAAAACATGTAGACCATGGGTATTGTTACAAGTAAAGTTAATTTTTCAAAGTTCACTCTATATGATTTCAATAACAACATAAAATATATTCAATATTGTTTTATTATTCATAATTGTGGGATTGAGAACAACTACACACCATTTGACCTATTTGGCAAAATTTAGAAATTGATTTCACATGCCCATATAGATCGAAGTGTATTTTGTAAACTCAGTAAAATTTATAGAATTTGGTGTGTCTTGAGTACCCGTGCATGTGTTATTGGCTTACTGCGACCAATTAGCTAACTTACGACCTAATCAGTGATTAATGTACTTTATTGGAATAATCATTGTTTAATCAATGTATATACAATTTAGTGGTCATGTATGTGTTATCGGTTTACCACGATCAATTAGCCGACTTACGACTTAATCAGCGATTAATGTACTTTATTGGAATAATTATTGTTAAATCAATGTATATGGTAATGGTTTGTTGTTGGGGTGATTAATGTTTCTTTTTTTTTTTTGAACAGTGATATACATCCATAAACTCGGGAAACTCATTTTTTTTAATTAATCTTTTTCCTATTTTCAAAAGTAACATTGAATGTCAAAGTTTTCCATTGTGGCTTGTTCATTTTATATTATTTATTTTCAAGTGATGGATGAACTAATATTATTGTTTATGCAGTTTATATGCCTTTCGTACTGATAGGATGTGCTTGTACCGTTACCTTTGTACTTTACATAAGCTTGAGTTTGTTGGTCATAAGCCACATACCTATTATGTTGGGAGATTGTTTTTTTTTTTTGACAAGCCAAAAAGGCAATGCATTTTATTTGAAAATGAGAGCAGAGAGTACATAAAGTGGCTAGAAATAATAAAATAGAAGGAAAGAAAAAAAAAAAGCAGCTAAATCCGCCTTTCTTATATGACAGGAAAAGGCACTCTTAACCAAAGGTAAACATTCTCTACTCAAAGATGGCCAGCAGATTGTGAGATCTGGACACACCGCCTTTCGCCAGCCTATCGGCCACACTGTTGGACTCCCTTGGGACATGATGGCTCTACCATTGCCTAATTTTCTCCTTTAATACCTCAATATGATTCGAGACATTCTTAAGATGCCAGGGGGCATTATCAGGGTTCAATAACTTGTGGATTACGTTAACAGAGTCACTTTCAATTACAAGAACATGAGAGCTCTTCCACTTAGATTTAGAAAACACCCAAAATGCCTCACAAATAGCAAAGAACTCAGCCTGATTTGAATCAAGAATTCCGACGTGTTTGGAGAATACTGCCTTTGTTTTGCCCAAATCATCTCTAAGAATACCCTCGATACCAGCCATACCTGGTTTTCCAATTGCAGAGCCATCCACATTAAATTTCATGCTACCTTGTTGAAACTTGTCTACCTAAGAGAGTTTGCAACAATTTGGAATGCATCAACGAATTTCTATTCTTCGTTTACTAGATAATCATGCTGCATTGCACAAAATCAAACGGAGTGGTAGGTCAAACAATGATGGGATGAAAACTCATTTCTTTCATTGTGATCATTGGAAGGAAAGATATCATTGGAATACATAACTTGTTATTGGTAGTGGAAAGTCATTTATATCACAAACCCAATAAGATAACTTTAGTTTTCAAAGAGCTATCAAGATGATAGGGCCACAGTTGAGTGTTTGGTATGTTTTATTTACTACATATTTTGTTATATGTTCATTAAACTACAAATTATTTGTTGTTCTTTGATTTTTGATTGACATATAAATGGATGGCATGTGCTGAATGTTTTACTTATCACTAGATTTGATATTCATGAGTGATGATAGGCATGCAGGATATTTTGAACAAATTCGAAATCTTGCAAACTATTATATATATCTTGTTAGAGACCAACACTGTTTAAAGATTAGGCCGTCGTATATATTTGAGCAAATTCCTTCTTGTAGGATAGACTCACACAAGATTTAAAGGAAATGTAGAAATGTTCTAAAAACTAGGCAAAGTGGTGGGTGACGTCAAGTACAACTATTAGAATTAAGACAACAATTTGACGACTCTCATGTTCTAGATACAGATGTTGGGGGTTTTATCCAGTAATGTGGTGCTATCTACCGGATTTGCTATAGGCACATCATCGCTACAAACTCCCCCTTTAGATATCATTGACACATCATCACAGATCCCATTGTCACTAGTTCATCGTGCAATAATAAATCTGTTACTCTAATTCTTCTTCTTTTTTTTTTTTTGGTCTTTTTAATGCATCTGATATGACCCATAATTAGCAGAACCTAGTAATTTGAATATGACAGTATCAAATGACAATGATGTGGATGAGTCTAGTAAGGACATTTTTGATGATTAAGTAAGGATATTGACCAAAATGTACTCTTGTGCATGCTTAAATAAAAAAGAACAATTAAATCTGCTACTTGTAGTATACATGAAAGGCTCATAAGGCATAGAGAATTTACTATATTTTTACTATGTTCGGTGGATGTTTGTCAATAGTTTATGTAATATGTTAATTAAATATTATATGTATCTTTGAATTCATAAATTTCATATTTATCGAATTGTAATTCATAAATCTTATTTTGAATATTTATAAATAAAAACATCGGAATATGATTAAAAAAAAAAAAACTCTACATATCTCGTTTGCAAATCACTTGTGTCTATTTTTTCACATTTATATTAAATTTGAACTCACGCACAAATTGAAGGATTAATCACGTTTACATCCTTTAACGTTTGAATTTATTACCAATCGATTTTTAAAATATAACAATTCTACCATTAATCCTTTAGACTAGCTAGACATTTAACAAAGAGCTCACTCTTTGTTATTGGCATGAGAATCTTATATCACGTCAGCAAAAAATAAGACTGTGAGATCCCTTTAATCCTTCAATATAGTTGAAACCAAAATGGTGAATTAGTAGACTAAAATACATTTGAAATAAATTATTCAATTGATAGAATAAAAAATCAATCAGAAAATTTTCTTTTGTCAAATACCTAAATAAGCGTGTAGCGTTGCGCTTGTTCTGTTTGACGAATGTCGAAGCATTCAAATTGTATAAACATCAGCTAATTCCCAAATCTCGGAAACTGTTTGATAATAATCCCAAATCTCAAAAAGGTAAATAAAATTAACCTTATATTAAACACAACCTTCCAGTCAACTTTTCCCAACCCACCTTAAAATTATGGTCGCTTTTCTTCCCTTTACAAAGAGCTCAGTATAGAATCGATTAACCAATCTAAATCGACCAAGGAAGGCTTATTCATTGCATGCACTCTCAAACTGTTTCAGTAATGCATGCCTTTAGGTCAGTTATAGACAACTATTTTCTCAAACAAAGTCGAGAGAATTTTCTTCTACTACAAACAATTTTGAAAACCGCTATACTTTTAATATCACATAGTTTTGGTCATTATTCAATTATTTTTCAACACCCAAAATCACCTATTCACTAATTTACAGTAGTAGTAAATAGAAAGGGAAAATAAGAAAGGTAATAGTAGTAGCTACCATGTTGATTGGATCGGTTGAGTCCTTTCTGTCCCTTTAGCTTGAAAATCAATATTTACAACGCATACTATCTTTTATTTACTCTACTTTTAGTTTGAATCTATAAAGTTCATTGCTCTATCTATCTATATATATATTGGAAGGATTAGGTATTACGCTCCAAAATTTCAAAGTATGATGGCATTCTTACGGTGTAAAAAGTACTAAAATACAAGTTATTCAAACTCCTATCAACAAGACCTACTAGGGTCTAAAAAAACTGTAAATTGTATCTCAAATGACTGGAATATCAATAATCAACATCAACTGTACCATGATCCGTAGAAAAGGTTGATGGCCGGTGTGGGTAAGATGACGCCAAATTAGTGGTTAAGATACTTCCTTCTAGTATATTATGTATACAATAGTCATTTATTCCGAAATCCTTGTTAAAAATGGCAGAAAATTAGTAGTTAACAATGTGTGTATGTTTATAGCGCTTTCATTCAGAATCATGTTATTTTCGACACTTCAGGAGTCATGTAAATTATATAGTTCTTTAGCTGCTATCAATTCAAATAATTATATCTAGCTAGATCGGCTATAAATAAGAGTGAAAGAACATAACTCCCATGAAGTCAAAAAGCCAACCCATGTTGCCCACTAACATCATAACTGCAAAGGCAGTTATATATACCAAGAGTCTAAGGAGAACTACCAAGAGTCTAAGGACTTCTATAAAACCAAAAGAAAGAAAGTGAGCAACATGAGAGTGTGTGTTGCTGCAGAAAAACTATAAGAAAAGCTTTTTCTTATTCTCTCTACTGCAAAGGAAGCATTTTAATCTGTGGATAGTGGATATAGTTCCTCGTGTGATTATATTCCGACCGGTGATACAAGTAAGTCGTTCTTGGGCATTTTCCGTATGTATTTTGTATACGATAATTTAGAATATATTTCCAACATTGGTATCAGAGAATAGAATTACTTGTTTCCTGGTTATTTATCATGTTTAGAACATGTTTACACATGAAATCCATGAATGGATTGAATGTTCATATTTTCTAATATGAATCTATTTCAAGTATGTTGATCAGCCTTTGTTGTAGTGTATTTTTCAAGAAATATGGAATGATATAGGCAGTAATGGTTATAGTTTTTGAAACTAGACATTACAGGCTTCAAATTGGTATATAATATGTGTAATTTGGATGAAAAACGAAAGAGATATGAATCAACGAAGATTCAGTTCTCAAAATTCTAAATCTGGAAATTTGCTTTCCAGAATCAGAATTTTCAAGCAGTCATTTTTGACTGCTTGTATCTCTCTTAATTTTTGCTTTTTTATTTACATATCTTGTACAAATTGAAAATAGATATTACAGGCTTTATAATGATATCTTATATGACCGATTTGAACTTAATATGAAGGAGATTCAAGTCTCCAAAGTCACGGGTTCATCAAGACTGAATCTGGAAATTTGTTTTCCAGATTTGAATGACCATGTTTGATGGCCTGTATCTTTCAAATTTTTTGAACATGATTTACACCACCCACACATTTGAAAACTACATACTTCAAGGTTTAAAATGATATATGATATGATCAATTTGAACTTGAAATGAAGGAGATACAAGTCTCCAAAGTTGCACAAAAAAAAAAAATTCTGATTTTTGTGGGCAACTATTGATTGTTGACCAGTGACCGGTCAGACAAGTTTTTTCTGAAATTTTCATTGGGTCCTTTGATTGTTTGAGAACAACATTATGGTCCCTAAAGTTTCATAAAATTACAATTTTGTCCCTAAATTGTCCAGAAATTGTGAACCGGTTCTCCAACTTTGGGAAATTAGTTTTTTGTCTCTTTTTCTGACTAATCGTTGACTAGTCAATGCAGAAACTTTGACAGGCTCGTACGAGCTCGTTTGAGCTCCTTTGGGGGTGTATGAGGTACGCTTATGTTCGTATCAAAATTGTCTTCGTTTTGATATATTAATGGAACATGTTTGATACGTATAAAGTAATGAATATACGTATAAATACTTATGATATGCATATTTTGAGGCATTTTTTAAGTATTTTTTCGCTCGTATTGTTTTTGATATAGAGAATATCATATATGCATGTGATGATTTATGATAGCATATATGAAGTCTATGGTGGTTCATGAATGATGGCTCTTGGCTTTTCATTTCAATCATGAATGATGGCTTTTGGCTTTTCATGCATCAAGTATAATGAAAGACTTTTGGTTTTTCATTTTAAGGATGAATGAAGACTTTTGGCTTTTCATGCGTTCAAGCATAATGAAAGACTTTTGGCTTTTCATTTCAATGATGAATGAAGACTTTTGGCTTTTCATTCTCCAAACTTAATTGCTTGTCTTTTGAACATGATGTGAACAAGGAAATCTCCTTTATAAATAGAGGACTTTCCTTGGTGGACAAGTAGACCATATATGAAGTCTGAAATGCTTGCTATCTATCTTGAAATTAAAGTATGATTTGATGCATATGTTATTTGTACATTAGTTCAAATCATATTATGCTATGTTATAATTACAAGATATAAAAATCATTACATGTTTTATGATCTTTGTTTGAGTGGGTAGTTCTAGAAAGTTTTAGTAACTTCAGTGAACTCGATTTTACATAAATGATTACGTTAATGGTAATTGCAAGCGAGAATTCTCGAACGATGATTGGGAATATAGTGAACTTTTGAATCTGAGACCTTATGTGAAATTACTTATTAATATAATTAGTTAGTGTAAAGTGATGCATAAATGATAGGCATTAATAATTTGTGCATATATGTCTACAGAACTTTGTGTTAAAAAACAATGGTTTTAGCATCTAAGAATATTATTGCTGAACTAAAACAAAATGAATGGCGAAAATTATGGAATCTGGAATATGAAAATCCAAGATGTGCTAGAAAAGCAAGAAGCACTAGAAGATTTTAACCAAGGTTATGGAAGAGCCTGAAAATGGGAATACTGCTCAATATCGAAGAGATAAAAATACATTTGTTGCATGGAAAAAGAACTCTTTTACTCGCATTACGTTGCTAAGTAGCATAGACAATAATGTCATGCAAGAGTTCATGTATTTTTGATAATGCCAAAGATATGTGGACTATTTTAGCAGCAAAGTTTGGTAGTACATCAGTTACCAAACTAATACAACTCACTATAAGATTTGACTCTTATGATTACTGAGTTAAAGGATGCTGGCCACATATTAACTGATGAGCAACAAGAGCAAGCAGTGATTCGTTCCTTGCCTCAATATTGGGAACATATGAAAGTCCACTTGACCCACAATGAAAATATCAAAATTTTGGAAATGCTATACGTTATCTTGAGCAAGAAGATAACCGCTTGTTGACTGCTAAACTAGAAACTGGCATATATTGTGCAAGTTCTAGCTCATAAGGAGCTTCGGGCTTCAAACGCAAGTATCAAAGTGGGCAATATAAGAAGTGGAAATGCAAGAGAAAAGCCCCTTTCAGGCAAAAGTCCAAAGCTTAACCAACATAGGAAAGGAAAGCGTCCTTTCAAGAAAAATATTTCAAAAGTGAAATGTTTCAACTGTGGTAAAAAAGGGTCACATTCGTAGAGTTCCAACGAGTTCCACAGGGGACTAAATGTAGCGAACAACTCCAAAGTGGAAGTGAAAGGAATTGGCAGTTGCCAATTAAACATGCGTGGTGATCGCATATTGTTCCTACATGATATCTTATATGCTTCAGACAAACATCGGAACTTAGTTTATGTGTTGGTTTTAGTTAAGCTTGGTTTGTATATTCCATATTTATGGTGTTGACTTGTTTTTGAGAACAAGTTATTATGGTTCTGGATATTTTCTAGATGATTTTAGTGTTGGATATTTTTTATAATAACATTAATGTATGTTATTCATTATTCACATCTTATAATTCTTATGAAAGTGATGTGAATATATGGCATTCTAGACTTGGTCACATTAGCCAACATATAATGAAAAGGCTAGCTGAAGAAGGCTTATTTGGTAATATTGAAAGCGTCAATTTGCCTATATGTGAGAATTGCCTGGCAGGAAAATCCACACAAAAATCATTTAGAAAAGAAACAAGAGCTGAGATTCTTTTGCAATTGATCCATTTTGACATCTGTGGTCCAATGAATGAAAGAGTAAGGCATAGGGCTATTTACTTCATCACATTTATAGATAATTATACTCGATTTGGTAATGTCTATTTGATTTCTCATAAATCTAAAGCATTACGTTGCTTAAAGAAATTTATGAGCTTGGTAGAAAATCAATTAGACAAGAAAATAAAATCATTAAGAACCGATCGAGGTCATGAATATTTTTCTGATCAGTTCAGAAATATTTGTGATGAAAAAGGAATAGAACTACAATTGACTATTCCTGGAACTCCTCAACAAAATGGTGTTGCGGAGAGAAGAAATAGAACCCTACTTGAAATGGTTAAGTCTATGATGGCACAAGCTAACTTACCAATTACCTATTGTGGTGATGCATTGTTAATTGTTGCCTATATACTTAACCGTGTGCCTACTAAATTAGTTACTTCCACTCCATATGAGTTATGGACAGGAAGAAAACTCGATTTGAGTTTTCTCAAACTTTGGGGGTGTGCTGCCTATACTCACGATACCTCAAACAAATATGGAAATTGGGTGCAAGAGGTAAAAAGAGTATTTTTTATAAAATACTCTAAGCACTCTAAAGGGCATGTGTTTATAGGTGTGTAAGATAGTGGGAGTATTACTGAATTTGAATCACGAGATGTCACATTCTTAGAAAATGAATTTTCTAAAATGGGCGAGATAGGTAAAGACCTATCCTTATATGAAACTCTGAAACAAGATGATGGAATTACTCTGACAGTGGGAGTTGGTATACCATCGTATCATCCAAGTGAAAGTAATGTGAGAAGTGGGGAATTAAATTCGAACCAGTCTCAATTACAATCACTTGATGAAACGATATTGCCATTGTCTTATCCGAGTGGGAGTGAACAATCTATACAGCGAATGAGTCGTAAAAGTGTTTCCCGTCGATGTTTTGACATTGAAGGGGGAGCTTTCATGATTGTTTCACAAGAAAATGATGAGCCAAGGAATGCACACGAGGCTCTAACATGCCCTGATAAGGAAAAATGGATACAAGCAATGGAAGATGAGATAGAGTCAATGAGATCAAACCAAGGTTGGAAACTGGTTGACCTCTCAAAAGGACACAAATCCATTGGGAACAAATGGGTTCTCAAAATAAAGCATAAAGCTTATTGCTCAATAGAAAGATATAAGGCTCGCCTTGTGGCGAAAAGGTTTCGCTTATCCTGGCAATAGTGATACATATGGATCTTGAATTACATCAAATGAATGTAAAGACTGTTTTTCTCAGTGGAGAATTAGAAGAAGAAATTAATATGGAACAACCTGTTAATTTCATAACAAAAGGCCAAGAACAAAAGGTATGTCGACTTTTAAGATCAATATATGGCCTTAAGCAGTCTTCGAAATAATGGTATATACATAATATCATAGGACTTTGTTATGATTGACAAAAATCAATTTGTATATATCAAAAGATCCAAAGATCAATTTGTGATCTTATCATTATATATTGATGATATACTTATTGCCGAAAACAATAAGGAGTTTGTGAATATTGTGAAAAATTGGTTATTTTCCAATTTTGAAATGAAAGACATGGGTGAAACTGCATATATTCTTGAAGTTAAGATTTCAAGAAATTGTTCAAAGAAATTATTATCTCTTTCACAAGAGACATATATAAATAAAATCCTTAAACGATTCCATATGCAAGATTACAAACCCATAGATACTCCTATTGCAAAAGGTGAAGAAATGAGTCATATAATGTGTCCAAAAACTCCACAAGAGTAGGAACATATGGAACTTGTTCTATATGCTAGTGCTATTGGAAGCTTGATGTATGCTATGATATGTACGAGACTTGATATTTCACAATTGAAATGGTAAGTAGATACCAATCCAATCCAGGTCAAGCACATTAGGTTGCCTTTAAAAGGATATTGTGGTATCTAAAATATACTGCTGATTATTCATTATGTTATCAAGGAAGTGATCTGCACCTTGAAGGCTATACTGATGCTGATTGGGGAGGAGATTTAGATGAAAGAAAATCTACCTCTAAATCTGTTTACTTACTAAATAATAGTGTCATTTCTTGGAGTAGTAAAAAACAAATGTGTATAGCCTTATCAATAATGGAAGCTGAATTTATGGCACTTTCAGCAGCAGTACAAGAGGGTGTTTGGCTTAAAAGATTTTATGATCACTTAGGTGTTGCTAAACGTGCTGCAAATCCAATATTGGTCAACTATGATAGCCAAGTAGCAATAGCATACACTAAGGATCCTAAATTTCATTGTAAGACCAAACACATAAATACCAAGTATAATTTTGTAAAAGACATGGTTGCATGAAAAGAAGTGAACATACAGTACATACCTACGCATAGAATGATAGCAGATCCTATGAATAAACCAATTCCTAGGGATGTGTTCTCTAGTCTAGGATGCATAGAAGTTAATGTATTGAATATTTTGCATTTCCCAAAAGTTCACAATTGAATGATATTTTAATGCCTAAGAGTTTATTCAACATTTATGCATATTAATGCTTTGTGCATTAATATATAATGCTTTGTGCATTATATTTGTTGTTTGAAAGTATGTCGGACAGATGGAATATTAGCCTACTCACACGGGTAATCACCTATATTACTGTGTGGTAATAGAGATGAGACAATTTTAAACTTATTATCTATGTGATAATTGAGAGATCAAGTTTAAAATATGTATGTCGCCTTAACAAAATGTTAAGATGAGGTCGTAATATTGATTATGATCGAAAGTGAAATGACCCATACATTTCACTTTATCTGTTTTTAATGCTAGATGTGAGTTCTGATGGATTGATATTTAAAATGAGTAGATATGTGAGCTCAAGTTAGACATGGTGAATGTTTGAACTATCATCTGTACGGTATTAAATGTAAAGACATACGCTCTATGGGAAAAGAGAGAATACCGTAACACATATTTCATACTATGTGTACATAAGACGACCAAATGAATTGGCGAAAGTTTTGGTCTCAACTTTCAAGCCGTGTGAGACTCATGAGGATAAGTCCTCAATTGAGTGCCCTTATGACTCTTATCTTATTTTTAAAATTTTTATTCAATGTTTGCTATCTTAGAATGTTGCCAACGATCATGAGTGATGCGATCTAACGGGACATTTCTAGAAAAGCAAATTGAATTGAAATTGAGAGATTGAAGAAAGAGAAAGATCAATTTGTTATTTGTCACATTCTGACTTGTATTCACAGGCCGGCCAATTATGATTCTTTTGAGTTCAATCATAATTGTGAATACAATATATATAATATTTAAAGAGATCAGAAAGAAATATAATATGACTGATTGGTCTAGGGTATGCATACAAAAATCTACTCTAAAGAATTATGCCCAAATATGAGCTGTTATATATTCCTAATAGATGTATAGCATCAAGCTCTCAGTGTATGCTGGTCGCACGGATTATTTGCTTGTATGAACTTTGCATACAAGAGAGAGTTATAGTTTGACTATCATGGCCGAGTGGGAGATGAAAGAACATAACTCCCATGAAGTCAAAAAGCCAACCCATGTTGCCCACTAACATTATAACTGCAAAGGCAGTTAGATATACCAAGAGTCTAAGGAGAACTACCAAGAGTCTAAGGACTTCTATAAAATCAAAAGAAAGAAAGTGAGCAACATGAGAATGTGTGGTACTGCAGAAAAACTATAAGAAAAGCTTTTTCTTATTCTCTCTACTGCAAAGGAAGCATTTTAATCTATGGATAGTGGATATAGTTCCTCGTGTGATTATATTCCGACCGGTAATACAAGTAAGTCGTTCTTGGGCATTTTCCGTATGTATTTTGTATACAATAATTTGGAATATGTTTCCAACAAAGAGTTTAACGTTTGTCCCCCTAGGATAATCATAACATTTTTGTGAAATGTTCTTCCAACAGATCATTAAAATTCAAGATTTTACTTAAAAAATATATAATATACTAAGTAATTATTTGTCTATACATTGATCTCGGAAAAGGCTTTTGGCAATGCTTAGGCTATTGGCTTCATTTTGGCTTTTCCAGGAAGGTCAATAGGGGCATTATTCAAGATTTATTCGTTGTATTAAAGTATAATCAAACACCCTGTACTAAGTTGTTTAATTTTTGGGAATTATAGTGTATCCGCTATCAATTTTTAGACATGTATAATTAAAGCCTTCAAAAATGTTTTTTTGCTTCCATTAATTTGCCTATAATACAATAATATCACCAATGTTATTACCGTTACACAGCCTTCTATATTGAACGTAAAATTAATTAAATAACACTAACTAATAAAGGAAACGCAAAAATGATTAAAGGTAATCCACATACTAAAACTCATCAATAGTGCCGAACAATGATATTGTATTCAACAACAGGATCACCTGTGATAGCATCAAAGGTGTAAGTCTCGGCGGTGGCAGATCCTCGCGCTAATCGGAAAACGCCAGAACCACCAACTATGGTCAATTCCCTGTACTCATGAAAAATAGGATTGTAACCTAAAACGCTAAGAGTGCTGCCTTTGTACTTGCCGTCCGTGAAGACAAGGTTAAGGGTCGTGAGCAGAGCTTCCTCCTGCTGCGAGGCGGAAGAGTAGATCCCTTGAGCAAAACCAACGATTTTGGAATCGGGTTCTGGTCCAACTGTTAACAGATTATCAACCACCATAACTAAACTGAAAAGTGTGGGTGAGTTAGAGGTAATATTGGCCGCATTAGCAACTTGCACGGAGGTCGGATTCTTGCTGTAGATATTTTCATGAGAATAGAAACGAAGCTTTGTTAATTTCTCTTCTGCATATGGAAGCTTTTTGAACCATTTTTCCACAGCTTTGGGACTTTGATCATCAGGGACGCCACGACCAAATTGTGCCATGGTCACTATCATAGTTGCCATAGCCACGGCCACGCTTAAGTTCACCATCCCGGGCTCCTTGTTTTGCAGCTTTCTTCCCTTCCTTTTTCTGAATTCAACAGGGTATATTTCAAAACTTTTGCACCATATGCAGGGTGCGTTGACTAAGTTCTGTGATACAAGGAAGAGACCTGAGATGTATACATCTCAGAATAATGAAATGGAGCTGCAGGGATCTAGTTGACCAAGGGTTCTAAGAAAATTCAAAGCTAATACAGCATCTCTCATCTTGATACTAAAATTTATTTAGTCTACGGGTTCATAAAGTAATTTCAATCCATTCTGAAACTTGGAAATTTATTTTAGTTTTTTTTTTAATTAAAATCAATCAAAGTTAGCAGGTATATTTTTTAAATCAAATCATATGCAATTGAAAGATTCTTAAGCATCTCTAAATCTAATTAGGGCATCCAAAAAATATTTCAATTCCATATAATTTGGTAAATAATTTGATCTCTTAATTTAGTTTAATTTTGGCCAGAGGACTAATTAAAATCAAATTGTCAAATTTAAGAGTTGAATTAAATTTTTTAAAGATTGAGGGCTAAATTAAAATTTAGAACCAGTTAAGTGATAATATACATAACTTACCTTATTTTCTTAAATTTTACCTTGCACATAAAAAGAATTGTCCAATAGTATTATTCTATATTACATAAATTAAAAATATTACAGGCAACCGGTGGGGCAAACTTCGCGCGCCACCCGGGGGGGCTATGCACATGGTACTCATTGAAACGCGGGATGCGCGAATTGAAATACTGAAATAGTCTACTCTTCTTCCAAAGGAAAATCGATTTTGTTATGTTATTTTATCTGCGGATATCAGGATCTGCAGAAGACGATAAAAGAATAGCTCAACTTTGGCAACTTGGTTTGACAGTTAATACTGATTCCTCTAATGACTAACTTATATGGTGGCTTAATTAACAAGTTGCAGCGTGGTTGACTAAGCTGTATTTTGACGTTGTGCACGATTTATTAACATATCATGGACGCCAAAACTAATATTAATAAGTATTACAATTTCCCCTTTTCTCTGTCCATAGTAGGAAAACGTAAAATGAATGGGACTGTTGAAAAAGCTGGCTATTTAACGAGCAAACTATAGTCATGCATGACGCATTTTAAAATTTTTTAATGTGCTTATGGATTTCCGTATCAAAATATACCAATTAAGAGAAAGTATTGCACGTACGATACCATATTAAATAAGATAATAGAACATGAATAATTTAGAAGGTAAAAATGTAAATTTATTGGCCAAAGTATATATTTTCTTCATCCAAAAAAAAAAATTATTTGTTCTTAAAAAAAAAAAGAAAAAAGAGCTCGCAATTAAATAAAATTTCCACCAGTTACCGTAATCTTATTATTGCGCTGGTAACTGTGATTGATTGAAGATGCATGTGACACGAGTAGAGAAGTGGTTAAAAACAGACGGGAAAAACTGAGTGATTAGAACCCCAAACTCATTGTTTTTCCCGAGTTTCTTGGGGCAAACACACAAATTCAACGAGTATTTAAAAAAAAAAATAGCTTAAAAAATTATGACAGCTCTGCATCCAAGTGCAGTTTAGAATAAATTATGATAATAATGATCCCCCTAAGTCTTGTCCTTAATCTCGCCCCAATAAAACGCGACGTATCATTCGATTCTAGGCAAGAATATCCTTCTGTAGGAGGGGCATTTGTAGCAAATACTACTCCTCAATTTGCACCCCTTAATTTTATGAAATTCCATATTCCTTCCATTGCTTGAAATCTTCAAAGCTATTTTTCCCCTTTGCTATAATATTTTTTTCCCATTCTTTGTATATTTTGTATAACATTTAATGTTTTTTATTTTTAAAAAAATGTGCAATTTATGTATAGTGATATTAGTAAAAGAATTTTTTTATTTTTCTTTTATATCTTTACTAGTGAACCATATTTTTTTGGTATTGATAATTTCATTATTCTAAAATGATAATTAATTTGGTTTTTAGTGACCGAGGGTTTTTGTCTCCAGAAGTTCGAATTTTGTCACTAATTTTCTTTTGTGACGAAAAATAAGTCATCACTTATTGCTATAGCTTTGTCACTAAAAGTACTTAGAGATTGAATTAAAAAAGTTAAACGCAGTAGCTAGAAATGGTCATTACCAGATGATGGACAAGAAATGCTCATCATTGAATGATTAGGCTTCTAGTTACTAATAATTCGAAGTTATCACTAATTTTATGTAATTGGTAATGACATTTATCTTGGTCAATACTATTTAGTGACTATATTTGATGGCAAATGAAAATTACCTTGGTCAATGCCACTTGATGTCAATTGCTATTAATACTCACAAAAAGGATTGCCGTTAAATATTGCGATTAGTGATGACATTTTAGTCAACATCTATGAATTCTCACATATATTATTATTAAGTTTTATTATCAGTAATATTATCTGTAACAATAATATGTTTATTAATTAAAATCTATAGTTTCAAAAAGACTAAAATAAATATCCCAAAATGTCAAAAACAGTGAATCAATATTTTATACCCCACAAAAGAAACAATATTAGAATAACCTTTGCTAAGTAGTCAAGAAATTATAGCATTACCAACCATATGACACAAACGATATAAAGGCACTTCGTACGTACTTCCTCCAATTTCGTGCATGCTCATCTATATGGTGAAGATGAATCACTGAGAAGGAAAAAGAAATTTACTTCAATATTTAAGAAGCCATATGCAATTTACAATACAAACTATACGATGCTGTGCACTTCAGTCATATTGAAGTGAAAATAAGTTAAAGTAACTTTCAAACACATAATATTGTTAAAACAGCATATATATAGTACTGTCGCATTTCCAAACCAGTACTGAAAGTGAAAGCCATATGACACACTTCCTTTCAATAAACAAAGAGTGTCAAACCAACTTGTTGTCTTGTCAACTTCATAAAAATGCAAAAAAGAAAGTATAGCAGGAGGGCTCATTTTGGTAAGTGCATTCTTGTTTTAGCTGCCCTCAGCTAACTAGAAAAATATGTGGGAGTTAGGTTACAAAAATATTTCTTACATTTTAAAGCATAATAAAGTAGTTGAATCTTGCCTAGAAGGCATCAGATTGTCTTTTAACAAACCATGTTAACAATCTCCTTTGAAAAAGTTGATAGGTTATGTATGTTGGTGTATTAAAAAAATTTTATTTAGCAAATTATAATTTGACTATGATTTAGTAATTATTAGTTGAATTAGATTTGAATCATTTTAGAAAAATATATTTTGGGTAGGATTTGATTATCAAATCCTAATTGTTTTTTTTATTAAATATG
The DNA here is from genome assembly GCA_020080225.1 of Gynochthodes officinalis. NCBI lineage: Eukaryota > Viridiplantae > Streptophyta > Magnoliopsida > Gentianales > Rubiaceae > Gynochthodes > Gynochthodes officinalis. Next base: position 3,213,844 of record CM034618.1, on the reverse strand, counting down.
GGATCTATATAAAAGACCCTTAGTTATTAGTTTTTGTAAGGCTTAGAAAAAAAAAGAAAAAAGAAAAATATGAGACTCCAAGAAAAATAGAGTTGTGAGAAGTAGAAATTTGTTTTTTCTATTTTTGTTTTTGAAATATAGGGGTTTTTTCCTACTTTATTTTTAGGCTCCAAATAAATTATTTTTTTGTTGTATTTCTGCTGCATGTTTTTTATAAGTAGGATTTTTATATCTTACAGTGTAGAATCATAATAATGAACGATCTAAAAGAAAATTATTATATGTTCCTTACATCTAAGTAATTGATAGAATCCAAACTGCACCCTACTGCAATGCAAAATCCATTGACTAGCAAATTCACCTTTACTGATCATATTGCCATTTGTTTCCAGCTATATTAAGCACCAACATAAGTTCATCCCAAGAAACCTATCATCCGCTATGGGTATTAATATGTTCCATCATTAATGTTTCCCAAACATATCTAAGGCAGATGAAGATTCTGCATATTTGCATGCTATGGAAATTGTGTGAGTCATGATTTTCAAATTAGAAAAGAAATGCACTTTTTGGCAGTTAGGTAAATATATAGGTAAATACATCAACAGCATTGTAGTACTAGCTTTGTCCAAAAGTAAATATCCACCAAACAACAACATAATATAAATGCACGGACATTATATGCATATCTCCTTGAGAGCATCATCCATAAGAGGGTTATCAAATGCATGAGTTAGACACCCTGTTTTGATACAACCTTCCCTAATTAATTGTAGAGGGAGGTGAACTGAATTCTAACAAATTTTGACACATATATATCCATAGATTCACTCTACACCATGTGTCTATGCTAATCACAACCTCCCGTCTATACACATGGCCTACTGCACCTTGACATCATGCAGTGTACTAGGTGCCTCACCAACAGGAAAATAAAACATGAGTGTCTTAGGCCACTAACACTCAACAAATGCAGTGACGAGTGCATGATCAACTTGAATGTGTCCACACTTATGATGCCTTCAAATCCAATTAATCTCTCACATGTGTTGTGCTACAAGTTTTGAAATGGGGGTATGCCACTAAAAATGGCCATCAAACTGTTTAATCTGCAACTAGCCATTTAAAATATTTTTATTGAATATGACTGATGCTCTATACTAGTATAAAAATAGTAGGTTATCTATAAGTGGAGTCAGATGTAAATTACGCGTCAAACTATCCACACTTAATAACGCATGTATACAATATATAAGATTACAAATTTATCGTAAAAAAAAAAAGAAGCTACAATTCCCAAATATATACAATAAAACCAAGAAGACAAACCAATCTAGTATCATTGTAGAATTTCAATAAAGTGTTCCCTGTTTGGAGATAAAACGGTTTGTTAATTGTAAGGGCTTTCCATCAGCTCAAACTCACAGTCAAACACAATATTTTATTATTCTATTGTCATAACACATCAAATGTTGAGTAAATTCAAAATATTTATTATAAAATTGAATTCAACATCCACACAATCATTGAATCACAATGTTAGAAGACCAAGTTTTCTCCATTTGAATATAAAACCCCCTATCAACAGTACTAGTCCCATCAGTTCAAAACCATGGACAAATATAGCATTTTATAATTATATCAATATAACACATTAAATGCTAACTAAACACAAAATAATAATGATATTATATTATCAAGTTTTACATCTATACAAATTCAACATAATTACCAAATTCCAACGTTGGAAAAAAATTTGAGGGATAATCTACAAAATAGTCTTTCACATATTTGAAAAAGAGCTTTTTAGTTCCTCATATTTAAAAATAAACAAATCGGTCCTTCACTTTCATACATTTTATCCATTTCGTCATTCCGTCTCGTTCTGTCAAACTTTCAGTCAAATTTGGCAACACGTGCCCTAAACATACTATTTGTTGAGGGCTTTTTGGAAGCACAAAAACTCCTTCTCCTGGAACTCCCTAATTGCATGTCATAATGGCAATCTTCGGCGCCTGCAAAATCACAACCAAGATCTGAGGCTTTCTTTGTAGTCATTTCAAGATCCAATTTTGCTCCACGATCATCATAACCAACAGGGACAGCATCAAAACCATCCCACCAACCACACTGCTGGACAAGCACAAGTTCAAGCACAGCCCAAAAACTAAGAATTGAGAATTATCAAGAGAGGATCCACAAAGATACTTAAAAGGAGTTTCATTATGAATAATAGAATATAGGTATGATTAATAGCATAAACAATGCTAAAAATAGCTTCCCTCAACAAATGTTCAGGACAAGAGGCAAAAAGAAGTGAGGTTCATGTAGTATCAAGAATGTATCTATGTTTTTGTTTAAATTGACCATTTTGTTGTGAGCTAGGTACCTGGACATGAACATTAAATAATTGTACAATTGTCATGAAAAAATTGTAAAAATGATTTTTTATGCATTATTTATGCAAAGTACTTTAATAGAACCTAAAAATTAAGTTTTGATCATTAATACAAATTCATGATAAATTTTAGGCAAATCAAACTTATGATGCAAAAGATAAAGCTACGTATAACATGAAAAATTGTCAACGAAAATAACAAAATATTAGATCCTCCCTTCCCCCCAAATCAAAGTAACAAGAGAAGGGTATTAAACATCACATTAAATAATATCAAAAGGTGCACAGTAACTTTTAATGAAAATGGTAAAGCATGTTGTTTTGCAAGTTGACATGAGCAATGGTCAAAATAATCCTCTTTAACAGATTCTAAATAACATTGAGAGGCTAGCAATTTCAAAAAACTCAACGAAATAGGATCCAAATGAGAATGCCATATACCAAATGATGATGAATAATATGAATTTGATGCTGAAACAATTGATAAAGAAGAACTAAGTATGGATATAGGAAGCTGATGTTGAATCATCTCAAAAAGATTACCAATCTTATAGCCGAACCAAGAATTTTTCCTATCAAAAGATCCTACACCAAGCAACCAAAAGGGAAAAATAGAACATGAAATCCAGAATCACAAAGTTGATCGACAAATAGCAAGTTGAGTTTATGTTTAGATACAAGAAAGGTATCTGAAAGAGAAAGTATAGGTTGAGAAATATGTCCTACATGGTGAACATCCATAATAGAAGCATTTAGAGTATAAATGGGAGGTATACTCATCTTTGCATATTTAGATGAGAAAAAACTCGAATCAAATGTCATCTGGTAACTACAAGCAGAATCAAATATCAAGAAGAATTACCTAAACTAGTAGACAACGCAGTGGAGAGATAGATTTATACACATCCTATTTAAAAATATGATTCATATCACTCAATAAAACAACTAGTGCAAAGAAAGTAGTAGATAAATTAGAAGCATTAGTAGCAACTGCAGTAGTACTAGTGTTAGGAACACTTTTTGTTTTTAAAAATTCTATATGAATTTTGAGGACATTGTTGAGGCAATGACAAGCACCAATCTTTTGGCAAATGCAACAAGACCGAACCAAACCACTCATGATATAATGACCATTTTAGTAGCAATAACTACATTTTTTAAAAATAGGATGAGAAAATTTATTATATGATTTTGCCATGATAATAAAAAAAAAATTGCCGGACTAAATCTAAAAATGATTTGATAACAAAATTCAATGACTTTGACTTAATTGAATTGAACCAAAATATTGACTTGTATTTGAAATATTGAATTAAAGATACAAGATTCTTAGTGGGCAAATTACTCCAATAATCCTTCAACTTTAGACTTGTTAGCAGTTTAGTCCCCAATGTTGAAAAAGTTACAATTGGGTCCCTTAACGTCTTTAATTGGCTCAATTGAGTCCAATTTGATAAGTTAGCCACCTGAACCACCACCCAGTGAGAACATGTGAGTGCCACGTGATTCTGACAGGGTAAAATTGGAATGAAGAATTAATGTTCCAGCCACGTGGACCTTGGCAATGTACAAATCAATCTTTGTATTTAAACCTGCGTGGTCTATATGCCAACTCCCATTCTTCCATCAGTTCTGAGAATTTCTGCTTCCTCCTTATATGATAAACCACTCCTGAGATTGCAACTACTAGTAAAAACACACAAATCAGGGGCAAGCCTAAGGTAAAAAATTTAGATACTTTCTTGGGCCCTAATCTCGGTAGCTTGGGAAGGTGAGAGGGATCAAACCCTTGAGCAAATCCATTCATTTTGAAGCTCCGCCCCAAAACATAATGAGCTGTTGGGAGTGAACCGGTGGATGCAGAAAATCAACATGCATGGTTTTCTGCAAAACTGGGGAAAAGTCATAGGACAAAGACAAAAGAGGAATATTTGGTTTAGCAACAGTAATTGGAGCTAACATGGCTATTGATTTGCTTATTCACACCATCATATTCCACCCAAAGCTGCATTGCCTGGGCACTACAAAGGGTTGTTGACATGGTAACTCGCTGGTTGGGATGCCACAGACTTTAATGAGTTGATATCAATGCCAACGTGGTTGTCATCGATGTCCTCAAATTCATAGGATTGGATTGTGTCAAGTTCCACAGGAAAAATGTAATCTAGTTTCATTGCCATTGCTGCTTTCATTGAAAAGAACAGGGAATGAGTAGGAAGAGCTCCTGGAATGCCTCTTGTTGGTGCAATCACAAAAGCCATTCCATGACCAATAAAATCAAGAAGTACAGGCACAATTGTAAACACAAATAGGGTGGAAAAGGATAAATCTGAGTCATTAGACGTGTTCTTAATCTGATGGGATTGGGATAGAAGGCATGCCCCATTTGTAATTTGGTTATATTGGTTATGAGGAGGAAGCCGTTGTTGGTGACTTTTGCTGATCCATCCAGGCTTAAATTTGATGATGGAAGAATGAGAGTTGATGTATGGATCACGCATGATAAATACAAAGATTTATACATTGTCAAGGTCCACGTGATTGAACATTGAATCTTCATTCCAATTTGGCCTATATCAGAATCACATGCCGCTCACGTGTTCTCACTGGGTGGTGGTTCAGGTGGTTGACTTATCAAATTGGACTCAATTGAGCTAATTAGAGACGTTGAAGGACCCAATTGTAACTTTTTCAACATTGACAACTAAATCGCTACCAAGTCTAAAGTTGAGGCACTATTGGAGTAATTTACCCTACTATAATTGAACTATTGATGACAGTAACTTTAATATGTCACTATGATCACTATGCTTAGTGGTGTAAATGATGAGCCAAGGGTTTCTAATACTTCTTCATGATCAATGAAGACCGGTGTTTTTTAGTAATTGTTTCTTTAGGTAGTTTCTTTTAGAGAATGGAAATCTCCTTGGCCAAATCTAAATAAGGCCATTGGCCACACAAAGAAGACACAATTTTTATCAATACAAATTTGAGAGCTTTTTTCTTTTCTTTGAGTTCTAATTTCAGAACTTGCTTTGAGTCTTTGAGGACAGCCTCTTAGGTTCATGTTTAAGTTGTCTTGTTGAGTCTCTTTCCCTCAACAATTTGAGTGTGCTTCTTGGTTCCAAGGAAACAGTCCAATTCACAACCGGGTTTTGGATTGATCCGTCGGGTGTCAAGTGAACAAAAGTAAGGTCCTTCTTCAATCTTGGAGTTGGTGTCTTGCTAAAGAAAGAACTAGTTCAAGCTGCTTGATCATAGTGACATATTGAGAGCCGGTCTTCATTTGTAGAATGACATAGTGTAGCTTAGGTCTATTGGTCTTCACTTCTTTAGGAGCTTGAACTTCAGTGATGAGAGAAGTTAAAGCTGCTAGCATTTTCCTAGTCCTTGGCCTTGTCATAGGACCACCAATGCCTTGCAATGGATCAAATTGTTGACGTCTCAAGTGTGGAGTTGTCTCGGCTTGCTAGATGGTCTCGGCTGGTTGGATGGTCTCGGACTTGCTTCCAATATTTTCATCATATCCTATGGATTAGTAATTTAAGAAATATTTCCTTTAAATAATATTACAACATTTTAATATTTTGATTTCTTTACCTATACCAAAAAGGAAAAGATTTTCTTGTATTTGATATTATTAAATTATAAGTGAGTTACTATATTATTTTTGAAATTCACACATCATATTTATCCTATTTTAAATTTTTTAAAAAATTTATTTATGTTATATATTATTTCCTTGATTGCATAACATAAATAGCCATATTTTTTTGTTTGGAATGGCTATATCTATAGTTATTTGTTGGAGAGGAAAGAACAAGTAATACTGAAAGGATGAGGAGGTTGAAACTTTGATTGTGGTCGTATAAGAACTAGCTTCTGATCCTTTGTGGAAAGTTGATGAGGGATTTGAGAATAATTATATGGTTGAATTACACAAGGTACTATTGCGCAAGATTCTTAATTCCAATAAGCTATTTGATCCCCATATAAACTTGAAGATCAAATGGCTACAAAACAAATATAAACCAATTTCTAAAATGTGCATACAAAGTGTGAGAAGCAATGGTTTGTGACTGGTGCTTGGTAAGATCATCTAATTGAAAACCTAATTGGGTTCTTAATATGGTCCTGATGAAAATATGAGAACCAAGGTTGAAACAATCAACCATTCAGCTAAGACAACTCAATCAAATCCGAAAGAGACAAATCTAAAAGCACAAGTTGGTATTCTACTTAGTTTCATCAATGAAGGATCGAGTGTGGCTAATTTCACACCTGTAATCAAGATCCTTAGGCCACTTCTCATCACAATCCAAATTCAACTTTGGAAGATTCTAATTCAGCAAGAAGCAAAACAAGAATCCAGCTCAGGTAAAGAATCCAATTTGGCCTTGGAAGATGTCAGATAGCTTCGGCCATGGAAGGCTCTAGCTTTTGGCCAATTTTTTAGAAGCTCAAATGGATGTTGTTGGCAGCTCAAGACCAATGAATTCCGAATCTATCCATCTCCATTCCATTTAGTACTTGGAATTATGGTTTAGGCAATTCCATTCAACACTTGGATGTTGATTTAGGAAGCTCAATTCAGCTAATTCCATTCAGCACTTGGAGTGTAATTTCGGGAATTCCAATCCACAAATGGATTTCTAAATTCGGCTAGCACACAAATCCATTCCACATTTGGAGTGCCAATTCAAGTAACATTCGGCCAAGCATACAAATCCAAGCCACACTTGGATTCTAGTTTAGGGAATGCTTAGTTTTAGTTTTAGGCAACTATTTTATTCTATTTCCTTTTCTTAGATTAGGATACTTTTAGTAAGTATTTCTTTTAGTAATAGTTTCTTAAAGTAGTTTCCTAAGAAGCTAATCCTTCTAGGAGATGGCTTTCTTAATTCTTACACATTGTAATCTATAAATAGAGGTCATTCAGCCTCAAGAAAAGATAGACTTTGATCAATACAAACTTGAGAGCTTTTAGCTTTTCTTTGAGTTATAGTTTAGAACTTGTTTTGAGTATTTGAGGATAGCCTCTTAGGTTCATGTTTAAGCTATTTTTTTGAGTTTCTTTCCATCAACAATCTAAGTGTGCCGGTTGGTTCCAATGATAGTCAAAGTTCACATCTTGGGTCTTTGGTAATTCCATTGGGTGTCAAGTGGACAAAAGTAATGTTCTAAGGATAGTCAAAGTTCACATCTTGGGTTTTTGATAATTCCATTGGGTGTCTTGCTAAAGGAAGACTAGTTCAACATAAAGGACGATATTAGGACCAACACTCTGGTATAGGTTCAAATTCTTATTCTTTGGTTTAAGATTCGTATCAAGTCCATTTTTTTCTCTCAATGGTTTCAACTTTTTCTTATCATGTATTTGTTCTAAAGTTGGATTGTGGCTGTATTTTCTTATTTTAAAGTTGTTTATGTTGTATTTGTCTTTTTATTTTAATGTAGAATCACAAGAATGTAGTTGGATTGTGAAATTTCAAATTTCACTATTTGTGCAGACTAGACTTAATTTGGGTTAAGGACAGAGCCACATGACTCAGAGTTGAGGATATAGGTCAAGTAAGTGCCAATGCTAATTGCTTAAATAATATGATGGTTCGTTCTTCTTTTGATAGTGAAGATGAACTTGTAATGGTCTCTAATGCATAAGGATCCCCAGCTAGTTCCTCAAGTACTCTTACCTAAAAAAAATGCAAGAAACTCTTATCAAGAAGGGAAAGTTTTTACAAAAATAAGAAACTAACAACACATCAGCGTACTATTGACATAAGGTTAGACAAATTTACTGCTAAGTTTTTTAGACCATTTGTGATGTAATGGCATATGTTGCGGCTACTAATGCTTTAACTGCAAAATCTAAACCTAAATCTCTAACAAACGAGAAAATAAAAAAGGTCATTAATGAATTTCTTAATGTTGGCATATCTCAAATGGAAGTTGGTAGGGCTTCTAAAATTTACTATCATGATCCTACCAAAGTTCGTGTTTTGTTCACTTTGTCAAGTCGTATGAAAAGATTTTATGTGCTTCCTCTATCCATCTTCTAATATGCGAATTAATTGTCGGAGTATATTTATTCTTTTGGTATATAAGGCTTTTATAATTAATATAGACTTGGGATGTAATTGATGTTATCTAACCAAGTTATTTTGCATTAGGTGTGAAAAAAAAATATATTGTTATGTTAACTTGGTTATTCTGCATCATTTGAACTTATTTGGAATGCAACTACTAACGAGAAAATGCATGCTCTAAATTGCTAATGAGAAAATGCATCCTCTAATCAAGGTGCACAACTAAAACTGTTATACTCATATTAATGGCAAAAAAAGCGTCATGAAAATCCATTATCTTTAATGGAGAGAAGTCCCGAGGAATTTTATAGGAATCCAAACTCAAATAAAGAGACCTATGCTATGATGAATACCAAAACTGTCACACAAATTCAGAAAAATTCAAGCCATAATATTTATCCATAAAGTGTAGAAACAATTCAGTTCAAACAAGTAGGACAACCATAGAATATTTTACATGGATGGCAGGCCAAATTCGCATTTCTAAAAGGCATAGGGCCTGTATGGATAGCATTTCAAAACGCATTTTTGCATTTTTCGAAATAGTAGTTATGAGATAAGAGATGTATTAGAAACTAAAAAAGTGTCTTGGAAAGCATTTTAAAACACTATCTAAATAGACCCATAATCTTTAGAAATGTTGAATGCATATATATTTTATACTGTTCAAAGTTATCTCAATCCTTAAAGGCTTAAAAAGAATAGATGTCAAATAAAAAATTTAATATGGCAAGCATGCATGATATTTTGCTAGGAAAAATTATACTTTCTACTCGCTTAATTAGCCTTTTAGTCCGTTATGTTTTAAAGTCACCACATTTAGTTTTTAATTTTTCAATTTTGTATATATTTAGTATATTTAACAGAGATGAACACTAAGATAATAGATTGTTAGTGTGACAATTGGTCCAGGTAAACAAAATTATTTTTTAATTTATAAATTAAAGATAAAACTGATTTGTTTATCCCTTATGTTTCACCAATTAATATTGATATTTAAATTTTTGATAGATTTAAAAAATTAAAACTGAAAAATCATATATATTCTCATGGTCGTTAGCTATAGTCAACTAATGAATGTTTTGTTCTTAAATTAAACTTTTCTTTCTTTTTCTTTTTTTACTGATCTAATTTTTTATAATTGAATTAAATATTTTATTTTACTCATTTTAAAATTCCTGGTTATATTCTCTTGTAATAGTTATAGGGAAAAAAAATTAGAAATCACTTGATTATTTAATTTCTTCCTTATTTATTTTTTATAATTCTTTATTTTCTATTTTTTTTCACATGAGCCATCTAAATAGATATTATGGGAAAATTTTCCTCAAGTAAACATACAAGTCAATTTCTCAAAAGCATTATACAAGGCACTAATAAATTTATTTGGTACTTTTCTGAAAGAATTTATGATCATATTGAAAATATGTGATTCAAGATCAAATTATTCAAAATTAAGGTACAAATATCTTGCCGCATCAAACTTTAATTGTTAATGACCAAGCAACTCTATAAATATTATAAATAAAAATGAAAAAACTAGGAGAAATAGAAAAAATATTGCATGTGTAATGTTGAATTGATTCATTTTTATTTTTTTAAGAAAGAAAGTGATTAAATAGAATAAGAATGATGGTGAAGATAATGCTAATATGAAGAAAAGAGGAGGAGGAGGAGGAAATTGATCAATGTTGATGGGCAAGAAAAATCCCTAAATTTTAGGTGTCTTAACTTTATCTTTTTGGTCTATTCTATTTGTTTTTAAGAATTATTTATTTATTTGATTTTATTTTGTAGGAATATTGATTAATCGAAGAAATTGCAGATTTGCAAATTAAGTTTTTTGGATTCTTGGGGTAAGTAGTAAAAGCAAAAGCAAAAGCTTTGCCTCAAGCCCAAAACCAAAAAGGAATTGAATCCATGAAGCAAATTAGAATTGGAATTTTTTTCCAATTTAAAGTGGCTTTCAAAAAAAAAAAAGGAAAAAAAAAAGCAATCACCTAGAAAAGGAGGAGAAGGACAAAAAAAAAAAAAAAGACACAAAGAAAGAAACAAAAGAGAGAGAGAGAGTGTGTGTGTGTGTCAAGAGAAAAAGAAGTCTTCTTCTAGTATTTCGAATCATGGCTTTTCTTCTTTTTGATTTTTTCTTTAACTACGTTTTTAGTTTAATTTGGATTTTTAGATGTTGAACCTTTATTTTATTTTATTGATTTCAATGAAGATTTTTGTCTAAACTTTTAGATCTAGAGCTTAGATGTAACCATTAAATTGTTTGATTTTTTTGATTCATATTATTTTAGCTCTTTTGTTAATTAGTATGTAATATTCTCGTTTTTCATTCTTGTAAGTGTCAAATTGCCACTTGCACGTTTAGGATATTAATTGATGGAGCGAGAATTAAAGATTAGTATTTGTTCATGGGAATAGTAAACCTAAGAGGTGGGCTATGAGAGTAAGACCACATCCTTTGTGACTATAGGTTCCGAACCTCTTAATGTGGCTATATTAATTCCTATAGTTACAAGAGTAGACATAGGATTAATACTGATAAGAGGATTGTAGTACAAGCGTGTACAATTTTTAAATTGGGAAATTGGCACGAGATTAACAAAAATTCTAAAGTTGCATGGTATTGAATGAAATTAAATCAAGAATTTAGTAGGTGAATCCAAAGGCCTAGACTCACTCTTTTGATTATTAATTTATTATTTTTTGGTTTTTTTAATTAAATTCCTTAATTTCTTAGAGTATACCCTTAAAGTTAAGTTCTTTTGTAAACCAATAATGATTTGTTACTTTCTTATTGTTTTAAATAATAAGAATAAATAATTTAGCCCTGATAATTTGTTTCCTTCCCAATGGGAATGACACTGGTTTTGATTTTTACAGTTAAATGATCCATACACTTGTGAATCTATGAAAAAGTGATCAAGTTTTGTGTGAGATTCTGTAGCTTGTGGAACAAGTCTCAGTGGTAATGATTTGGTATAAAGAGCCTTCTTATCACCGTTTTCATCTCATCCCACATTTCTATTGGCCTCACCATTACATCTCTTGCTAGTCATAAGTTGATCCCACCATATTATAGCATACTCAGTGAATTCAAACAGCTGCAATTTTTACCTTCTTGAGCTCTGAATATCATTGGCGGTCAAATACCATCTCCATTCGTTTTTCCCATTCTAGATACGAATCAGGATCATTCTTTCTTTGGAAAAATGTAATCTTCATTTTGATGTTACCAAACTCATCATCTTCTCGGTCTCTAAACCCTCGGCATCTGTTTCTCTTCCCAAACCTGCCATCTCGATCATCTTCTATATCGGACACATATTCATCTTCAAATTGCCGTTGCTATCTAGGTTGTCCCCTAGGCTCATCTCGCTAATTTTGTGGCCTTCCTCATGGTGGCTCTCGATCACCATCGAGCTACGTCTTGCACCTCACAACTCGATTGCTAAGTGCTTCAAGTTGTAAGCTCAACTGCTGGATGCTTGCCAAAATCGCATCATCTCTTGGATTTGTGTCATCCTCTCTTTGATTCACACTTTCTTGGCCACCTAACATGATTGACCTCTTTTCTTTTCTTTTTTTTTTAAACCTGCAAGAAAATGTTAGAAATAAAAGAATCTCAACAAACACTCCCTCATGTGTTTCGCTCAAGGTGTTTGTCACTTCCCTTGTGTTTAACTCAATTTCGGCTTTTTTTTCAATTAAGCTCACACACTCTTGCCTTTTACCTCTTGTTCCCTTCTTAAAAGCTCTTTATCAGACTAGATCCAATTTCTCAAGCTTCTCACAACAGTCGACTAAACCACCAAGCAAAGAAATGGAAAATCAGTTGCAAACAATCCGAAAAGGAAAGAATTGATTTAGCCAGGAAACAATCCATGGCTATGGCCACACAAACAAACAAACAAATTAATGATAGACCCACACAAGCATAAAAATTTTCTTGAGTTTTGAAGAGTGAAGTTGGCCAACAAAGCAAGCATAAAGAGAATTTATTCAATGGCCCATGGACAAAGAAAGTCAAAAGCTCTTCATCAGCCAAATGTAGAATTGGCAGCCAAGGTTTTGGAACAAAACAAAGCAGATCGTATGGCCAATTACAAAACAAGCCATGCGGCTAATTTCTGAAAAGAAAAAGGACGCTGGCTGAAACTCAATCTTTGCTACTGAAACTTCAATTCGGTCCAACTAACAAACGAGTTGCCTTCTTGATTTTTTTTTGAAAGAACTCAAATACAATATGAAACCCTAGGACCGAAAACCCTAATTCAAAATTGAAAACACAGCAAGAATAGATTCAGAACTCTAATTCGATTAATAACGAACCTTAATTCGATAAACCATAATTCTGTAAACCCTAGATTTTTAAATCTCAAATTGCTGAATGAAAAGTAGTAAAAATAGGATAACTAGATCTTGAAGAACTAGCTCTAATACTAGATGATGTGAATCAATAAGGAAATTGATCGTTCTACGAAGATCCAGGAGTTGCTAATTGTTAACCTTGACCCCCAATCAAACATGTGATTGGTAACCTCGGTGTGAATGTGACCTATTGACGAACTCGTGTTAGCCAATCAATGTTATAGACACCACAAACGAGCGAATTTGCTGACTTGCTCAATAAGTTGAATCGATCACTGCAAGGAAACTTTGCTGAAATCAAGTCTTCAAATAGTTCAAAGAAGAGAAAGAAAGTTCCTCTCAATGTATTAAATCTCCAAATCAATCTTATGTTGTCAAAAACTCATAAACACCCTCATATATGGTGCTAACCCTAAAAAGGCAAAAGATGAAAATATCCTTAATTAATTAAAAATGCGCCTAAAAATAGAAAAAGGCCTAAAAGTCCATCTAAATGACTCCAACCAAATTTGAGCCAATTCGGAGTTTGTCAGCCCTAAACCTGTCCGGAATTCGTTGGACCAAAAGTGATCGTGTTGCACCATCAAGCTTCAAAATCTTCAAGTCTCGAATCCATATTGTCTCTATTCTATAGATTTTGAACCATGACAAGCTTGCTTGAATTCCTTTGCTCTTGTTCGAGTGATCGGGCCTATCGGATAAGATAATGGGTCTCTAGCACCTCCCCCTCAATAGGGCTCAATGTGCACATCACCAAGGCTTAGCATTTTTCAACCAAATGGCATGATCACATAGCAATGATTCCTCTATCAATGATTTTAAAAAAAAAAGAAGTATTTTCCTTGTCATTATGGCATAAATAAATAATAATGATATCCCTTGTACGCGTCCAAAGAACAAAAGAACTTGTGCCTTGCAATAGAATCAAACAAAGCATTAATTCGGGACAAATGAATAAATCTTTGGGGCATGCCTTGTTTAGGAGTGAAGTTCACATACGTCCTTTAGTCTCTCGTCACTTTCTTTGCTAAAAAATTATGTTAGCCAACCATTCAAAATAATCTACTTCCTGAAGGATTTTCACCTCTAAGAGCTTATCCATTTCTAGATCTATGATGGCATTTCTTTTTGGGGCCAAAGAACCTTTTCTTTTGGTTGACTAGCTTACTTCCCCAATTAACAGCAAGTCTATACTCAACGATCTCCCTAGGAATGTCAGCCTTGTGCTTTGGCAACTACTCAAACACGCCTTAATATTCCTTCAGCAATTCAAAATCGAACTCATGCTCCCAACTCTTTTTCAACTTGACCTATCTTGGATCTAAATCTTTTATACTTAGCATTACGCCTCTTTCTATTATCTTCAATATTTGCACATACCATTTTCTAGCCAACTTAATGTCCCTTTTGACTGCAACAATGCTGTTGGATGTCAAGAACTTCATCACAAAATGTTTATTAGAGCAAATTGCCTATGAAATTATTCATTTCTAGTCTCCTCAAAAAGATTTATAAGTTGAGGGTCCTTTGACCGTAATGAATTCTAGGACCTCTATATTATTGTTGTCTCGGTTTGCAAAGTCATAGAAAGTCTTACTTTTCCTATTGGCCAAGTGTTGTCAACATTCATTCCCTTGAACACATTTTTCGTATAAGATATTGACTAAATTTCCATTATCCACTACTATCCTTTTGACTTGATAACTAGAAATAGCCGCTTTTATCACCATCGTGTCATCTAAGTGTTCGATTGAGAAATAATCATTTGAGAATAATGTAATTGGAGGCTCATCATTCTCTATCTTTTCCATCCTACTTAAGTTTTGGTCAACTAAGCTAGCATAAGTCTTTCTTATTGAACTAGTGTCCCTTGATGTTAGGTTCCCTGACACCATGTTCATGGCACCCCCGCTACCCTTGTCTGGCCCTTTTGAGGTGGTGAATCGCCTTTTTCTTTGTCTTTTTTCTCCTCTGATATGATACTTCTCATCCTGACTCTTTTGATCATGTCTAAGATACTAACATGGGCTTCCATTTCCCTTAGCCACAAAATGCTTCAATTCACCTCAACGAGTTGTTGTTTTCAATCTCTTGAATCAAATTAATACTCCTCCTTGTCATGATTATGAGTTCTATAATTAAGACAACTTTTTTCGATTGTGTAGATTTTTTAGAATAGCCATTTGGTTGGGAAAGAGATGGGTTTTTGAGAATGTCCTTCCCCTAAGTTGCATAGAAAACCTCAGCTTGGTTGATTCTCAAGCAAGTAAGATTTTTTTGTAATGATAGAATCTAAACTCCATCCTTTCTCTTGAAGGGAAAAGATAAGTGCTCCTGAACTCTTTCTCTTTTTGACTCAAGTTGAGTCCAAGCCTAATCGTTCTTCCTCTTATTTCAATCAAAATCATAGAATTCCTATTTATTTTGATTTAACTCCTTAGCCATGACTACTTTATTTGCCTGAGTTAAAGCTTCTTTATAAGTGTTTCGATAATCTTTAGTGAGGCTTTTATTCAAATATCTAGGTTTGACCCCATTCATGAAAGCCTGAACAGAATGTTGTTATCCTTATCATAAATTGTATTGGTTTCCTAATTACATCAGGTGACGTACTTCTATAAAATCTCATTCTCATACTATCTAACATTCATTACATGGCTGGCAGTTTTTATATATACCAATTTCTCATGAAATTCTTAAAGAACCTAAGATTAAAATCCTGAAACAATGTTACTAAATTTGTTGGTAAATCATAATACCATGTCCTTGCTACTTGCTTGAATGTTGGCATAACCATACACTCTACTTATTCTCGTCCAACAATCCTAACACTTTCATCATAGTAATGCAATTGCAAAAGTGATCTTGCAGATCCCCATATCATCATAGGATTCCAAATTTAAGGGACCTTTGAAGTCTCTTAGAAACGATGCGTTGATGATGTTTGAGGTGAAAAGGGTTGTAGTTGGATTCATCTTGTAATCCACTTTGCCAACCACAATTTTTACTATTTATCAAACTTGATCCTCCAATAACCACATATACCACTTGCTAGAATCAGAGTCCTTCGAACTAGATTTTGAGTAATTCCTTTAGGACCCTTGATGTCAAATCAATGCCATGGATCCCAATTTTTATATTCAAATTGCTATGACTCCCAATTCTCCCTCTACTAGTTGTACTACCTATGATCTTGCTAGTCTCACCATGATTACAGTTGCATTGATCATAGTCGTCATAATCGCACTTGACTCATCTTGGTAGGTAATCACTATCAAAATCACTCTATTTTACATCATCTTTTTTGTCATTATGTCCTTCATGTCATGTTGAAATCTGACTTGAGGCCTTCTCTGTCTTGTTCTACTTATCCATTAATATCAAGAATTCCTATAAATGATCGATATTCTAGAAGAGGAACTCCATCTATTCTTCTCGCGACAAAATAGAAGGTTTGAATGGTGGAACTACTCTTACCTTAAGTTTTTCACTACAAGGACAAAAAAATTTCCCCGTTGGTTGCTTTTTGGGACCTTTAAAAAAACACTCAAGAGTAGGTAGAAACCCAAACAACAAGAAAACTTGACAATTAAACTTCCCATAGACAACACCAATAAACAATTCTCTCTCACAAGCCTTTTTTTTTTTTTTTTGTCCAAGAGCTACCGAATTAGGTTGAAATTAACAGATTGAGAAGTTAATCACCAAACCAAAGAGGTACATGACACCAATTTTTAGATTTTTAAATTGGTGCCAATGATTGAACCCTACACCAAACCAAAGAGGTACATGACACCAATCTCTAGATTTTTAAAATAGTGCCAAGGATTGAACCCCAGACCAACCCCAATCTTTCGTCTTGATGCTCTTGTTGGTGGTTACAAGCCAAGTTCTCATTTATCCAATCCGAGCTATGTATACCTGCAATATGAGGCAGAGTGCCTTGTAAAACACTCCAACGCTTAAATTAGTAAGAGGTTTATATGTGTTTAATCAATAAATAGAGAAAAAATGTACCATTTCATGATGCCCTTCTTTTTTTTTTATACTTCTTTTTAGGTTTGAATTTGGATAACATTCTAATAATAATGTCCTAACATGATTCTACCTCACAACTAGGGAATTCTTATCAAATATGTATTTTGATTAATAGAGATTAGCATTATGCCATATCACTCAATGATTTTATCAAGATAAAGATTTAACACCATGTAGTGAAAGATGAAATCATGTCTTTTGCACAACTTGGGGTGATGGTATCCTTAAAAAACCTCCTAGGGGTGATGATCACGATACTAAAAAACTATATTGACCAAATTCAATAGTTTGAATGACCAATTCAAATCGGTGAACGTAAGAATTTTGTGGTTAAGGATGGATGTAAGTAGTATAAAGGTAATGAAAAGTTTTATGATGCAAAAGGAAGGGACAACAAAGGAAATGTGACAAATGACAATAGGAAGGACTAGAAGCGGGCGTCATTGCCAAGAAAGCATCAGCTTGGTGTTACTTGAGTGATAAACATGATATTAGGAGATCCCACTTCAGAATATTCAAGCTTGGTTTGAAGAAACTATGCTAGACTTACCCTATAGGGTAGAGGGTAGAAAAAAGTGGGTTAACTGTTGTAATTTAACAAAAACTGAGAAATGGAGAAAAATAAATAATGCCAATGTTAGATGAATTTCCTCTATGATAGCTAATGTTGCCATCATTAGGAAAGGATTTTCTCTATGGTAGATAATACTACTATTATTGGGGCAGAGGCCGGACCCAAATAAAAGAGGGACCAATTTTTTTTGCCAATAATAAACATTTAAGTTGAAATTACATAAATAATATAAGTATTTTAAACTATGTAACTTAGGAAACATAAAGTGAATAATATGAATATTTATTTTAAATTTTATAAACTATTTTGAAAGTTAGTTTTCTATTTTTACTTAGAAAAATTTTAGTACTTTCAGATATAAAAGGGTAGGTTAAAAATTCTTTTAACTTTTCTAGAGACAAAATATGGGAAACAAGAAATAATTAAGAAAGGGGAAAGTAAAATAAGAGAGGGATTTTCGAATTTTTTTTTGTCTGGGAGGGGGGATTTTTAATAAAAAGCCAAAAAAAAAATGGTAAGACTAATTCTTAAATTAAAAAAAATTGATGGGCAATTACCCACCCTTTTAGATGATGGATTCCTTTAGAAGAAATAAAAATAGATGTTGATCAATTTTTCACTGACATTTATCATCACATTTACCTCAGGAAATGTTTCTACTACTACTCTGTTTTGATGGTTTGTTGATGTCCATCCATTCAAGAAGAGTGTTAAATTTTTCGGTCCACCTTAAAACCTCCATATGCTCCTTACTAGTTTTGAGAGAATTATCTTGAATTTCAAACTTAAGTCTCTTATGTATTTTTTTCTAAATTATTGGGCATGCGTTAGTGCCTATGTTCCCATATGTAGAGGTGTTATATTAAAAATAGATAATCGACAAAATGGTTGCTCATATATTGGCAAGTAAACTTTTTTATTTCTCACATTTAAAACAATGAAAAATAGTTCCTCACATTTTATTAATATACTCTTTTGGTCCTCCATCACACTTCCATCTATTTTTTTTTGTCAAATTGGTGCTCTTGCATGTGTTATTTGAACTAAGAATAAAGAAAATAGAGATAACCCCCAAAATAATTCCTTACATTTTGGTGTATGATTTTTTTAATTATTCACTTTTAAAACAAGAAAAAATAGTCCCTCACATTTCATGAATATGCTCTTTTAGTACTCTGTTATTATTCTATTTGTTTTTTTGTCCTTATTCCGTTTGTATTACGAGGGCTCATTTGATATAAAAACAAATAGAATAGCGATGAAAGACTAAAATAGTATATGCATAAGATATGAAAGACTAGACTAAAAAACTCATTCGCCAAAATGTGAAAAACTATTTTGTGGATTATCTCAAGAAAATAAAGTCACTCCACCCACCCTCAACCATTGTCCATGTCGAGAGACCTTAAACCTAAACCCTAGTTTTTCATAACCCAAACTTTTCACCCCATCGTGACACCATCAACCAAGCCCTAGTTTTCCATCAACCAATACCCTCCACCCCGTCTCACAACGAAATCAGATTGTTCCTTGGTTTCTGCAAATGTGCATTCTTGTTTGTTGCTTTTCTCTTCATAGCATAAGCCCTCTCTGAAGTTGAGGGCCCCTTCAGTCACAGTTGCGGCCAAAAGGGATCCAAAGAAGAAAAAACCTGACTCTCATAGCTTTGTTCCAAGGCTAGATGAAGCCACCGGCCTTTGGATTTGTTGGATGTTTGGTTGCCAATAGAACCAAAAAGGCCTATTCGTGAGAAAGCAGTGAAGATTTTGATAGCCAATTTAAATGGTAGGCCAAAATTTGAGGCAGACGATCAATCTTCTTTGATATATTTGTTGATTTCAAAGAAAGAAGAGTGGATGGACAAGGTTTTTGTTGAGAATAAGTATCATTTGCATGGGTATTGGGCAGGATTGGTAGATCGATATGAGGACATGGTTGAGAAATATCATCCTGGATTGGGTGATGGGAGGTGGCCTTTTGTTACTCATTTTGTGGGGTGTAAGCCTTGTGGGAGCTATGGGGACTATTCGACTGAGAGGTGTTTGAAAAGCGTAGAGAGAGCTTTCAATTTTGCAAATAATCAAGTGCTCAATTTATATGGGTTTAAGCATAGAGGCTTGGTGAGTGCCAAATGAAGAGGATCAAGAATGAAACTGCTACCTCGTTAGTCTCTGTAGATAAATTTGATATCCGACATTCACTTCATCAAAGCGGTGGATCCCTCGGTTAAGGTGCTCGGGGAAATAACTCATAGGTGAGTAGCTATTGTGTTTGTACTTGCTTTGAAGTAAAATAAAAATTGAAATTGATAGACTTCTATTTTGTCTCTTCATTGGATGTTTCCTTTCACTTCTAGAGTTTTGAAAAGTGGAGGTTGAATCAGTTTTGATGTTTTACTTGCTTGCTGATGTTTGAGTACTTCAAACTATCAATTATGCTCATGATTTGTTGTCAAACTTTCTTGTGCATTAGCTTAGTGGTTTTTGGAGATTTGTAATCATACTAACTTCTGATTCAAATACTTTTATTTGTGTATTTGGCTGAGGTGTTGCAAAAGTTGGGGGACTGAACAAATATGCATACGAGAGAAAGTTTGTGCTAATGCACCATATAGATCTATCATGTCTTTATTGAATTTGAGATTCTGGTTTCCTTGTCATATTCTTATTGCATCTGTTAGGCTTGTTAGCATCTTTTTATGGAAGTGGGATTGAAATTATTACACTGTTCTTGTCTGGATTAATGGGGTCTTTCCTATGCAAATATCAAAACTACCTTATTCCATGTAGTCTTTCGGATTGAATTATCAATAATCTAGTAGCATATATGATGCAGGACGAAATTCAGAGACAAGTAATTGATGAAGAATAATAAACAAGAAATCAAACTATGGTGAATTAACTGCAGAAAATTCACTACTCCTAGGATCCTCAACCTCAGAAGAGTAAAAGATGGCCTTAGCCCAAGGAAATAATAACATTGATAATAAAAATCTAACCCTGAAGTGAAGGATTACATCAATATTTATAGAGAACATAAGAAACCCTAATAACAACTAAAACATAATACTAAAACCCTAATGAAACTAAGCCCATTAACTATTGGACTTTATTAAAATAAGCAACATAAATAAAACCCAACAAAATTAGCAAATCACAAACAAACAAAAAGTCCCAATAATTTAATACTAAAATTGATTCCCATCATTTCTCCCCGGTTGCGAATAAGTCACCCTTCATGAAGTAAAAGCTGTATAGTGCTCCAATAGTGCGGGATCAATCTTACGGAACTTTGTAGCACTAATCCATGTGCAATCATCCAACAGTTTTTTTCGCCACTTAACCAAATACTGTCAATAACCACCTTGCCTAGTCTGTACAAACCTCTCATCCAAAACATCCTCAATTGCCTCTACTTTTTGCTGTGAAGATATAAAAGGAGGTGCATGTGGAACAAGTAATGAAGGTAAAGACATTGGCTCAAAGGGGTTAACAGGTGTAGGAGAGACTGGTGAAGAAGTAGAAGAGGGATCAATGGAAGGTCCATGATAAGGAGTGACATTTTCAACATTGAATACAAGACCAATACCTATATTACTAGGAAGATCCAATTCATATACATTAGCACTAACCTTCCTCGAATTCGAAATGTATCCATCCTCTTAGCATGCACTTTCTTCCATGTGCCAAGAGGAAACCTCTCAGCACAATGTCGCAACATCACTTGATCATTCTCATTAAACTCTTGATACCTAGGATGAACATCTGCAATAGACTTATAATTTTCATTGCTTAAATTTTTTTTTTTTGTCTTATCTCAGCATGCAAATCATGAATGTGTTGTGCAAAGTGCAATTACTCGGTTGAAGTTGAAAGAAAAACCCCACCACGAGCCATATAGTGTAGCCTGTGTCAATAAGACCGCTATTTCTGTGTCACAAAGAAGTTTAGTTCCCATCCACTTTCAGGGTTATGATGAGAGCATTTGGTGTGATGTCCTTCTTATGGATGTTGCACATATTTCACTAGGACGACCTTGGCTTTATGATCATAATGTGACTCATTATGGGAGAACTAACACTTCTGTGTTCATATAAAAGGGGTAAAAGATAACCTTAGCACCTATAAGGCCCAAAGTCCATGTTATCAAACTCGGACCGGACCGGCTCGGCCGGTTCAACCGGTGACCCAATCCCTAGATCAGTTTGAGTCACTCATTAACCCAGTTGGGTTTTTTTTCTTTTCTTTTCTTTTTCTTCTCTTCTCTTCTCTTCTTTTACCTTGTCTTTTCTTTGAAAATATACAATTGATAACTTGAATAAGCATTTTATACAGGAACTTTTTTAAAGGTCGAAATTATGATCCTATTGAAATTAAGGCTAGTAGGATATGTGTTGTTCATTTTTTTTCTTATTATTTTACTTAGGATATGTTTGGGTGTGATATATTTGAGAAAATTTGTATTGGAATGTGTAAAAATTTTGATGGGTATTTTTTTTTATAGAAAAAGTATTTTAGAGAGAAAAATAAGAGAGACGATTTTTTAAAATTATGTAAAAGGAATTTAAGTGGGAAAATTTAAATTTTAAAATAAAAATATATTTGGAGTGTGATGTTTTTATTTGAGAAAATGGCCTACTTTTTTAATTTTCAAATAAAAATGCATTGTCCAAACATACCCTTACATGGCGTTTCTATATCAATTTTTATGAGTGTGGATTTTGGATTTTGGATTTTATTATACTATTATGACAATATCAATTGTGTGGTTGCTTATAAGTTAATATTTTATATTTTCTCTATATTTTGATATTATTTTTATTTTTTATTAATTTTATAATTGACCCACCGGTTGAACCATTGACTCATCGGTTGACCCACTGACCCATTAACCCGAAGCCTCGACCGGTTCAATGATCAGTCCGAGTTTGATAACTATGCCCAAAGTGTCTCCTAAAGGGTCGCCAAAGGAGAGTAGCACACCTACCCAACTAACCAAATCACTCCGTATCCTTAATAGAAAAGAGTTTGAGAGGAGTGCCCTAAAGGAAAAGGTTGTTTATGTGGTAGTTGCTAGGGAGGTGAGGAATATCATTGAGAGGAGTGCTAGTGAGATTCCTAATGATGTTAGACATATTCTCCATGAATTTGTTGATGTGATGCCTAATGAGTTACCCAATAGGTTACCGCCTCTGAGGTATATCCAGCATGCTACTGACCTTGTTCCAAGGTTTTCTTTACCTAATCTGCCACATTATAGGATGTACCCCACAAAGTAGATAGAGATGCAATGACAGGTAAAAGACTTATTGCAGAAGGGCTTTGTGAGAGAGAGTCTTAGTCTTTGTTCTGTGCCAGCTTTGTTCACCCTCATGGCTGATGGAAGTTTGATGATGTGTTGTGATAGTCAAGCCATTAATAAGATCATTGTCAAATATAGGTTTCCCATACCGAGGCTTGATGATATGTTAGATATGATGATAGGTGCTCAAGTTTTCACCAAAATAGACATGCGGAGTGGATATCACCAAATCTGCATTTGAGAGGGGGATGAGTGGAAAACTACCTTTCAGACAAGGGATAGGCTGTATGAGTGGTTATTCATACCATTTGGTCTAACCAATGCACCCAGCACACTTATGAAAGTTATGAATTAGGTGCTACATTCTTTTATTGGTAGTTTTGTAGTGGTCTATTTTGATGACATTTTAATTTAGAATAAAACGCGGGAGGAACACTTACTTCATTTATGCCAGGTTTTAGCTGCTCTTCAATGAGAGAAATTATGCGTTAACTTGAAGAAGTGTTCTTTTGTACAGGAGTCAGTTATACTTCTTGGGTTTGTGGTTTCCAAGGATGGGGTTTTTGCTGACCCTTAGAAATAAAGGTTATTAAGGAGTGGTCTGAACCTTCTAATATTCATGAGGCTCGTAGTTTCCATGGGCTAGCTACCTTTTATAGGAGGTTCATTAGGGGATTTAGTACTATCATGGCTCCCATTACTGATAGCTTGAAGAAAGGAGAGTTTGTTTGGTCCAAATAAGCTGTTAAAGCCTTTGTGAAGATTAAGGATAGGTTGACACAGGCACCCGTCCTTGCACTACCAGATTTTGGTAAGGTTTTTGAGGTAGTATGTGATGCTTCACGCGTAGGTATAAGGGGAGTACTTAGTCAAAAGGGTTATCCGATTGCGTTTTTCAGTGAGAAATTAAATGAGGCTAGACAAAAATATTCAACCTATGATAAGGAGTTTAATGTTGTAGTTCAGGCATTTAGATATTGGCGTCATTACTTGTTGCCTTAGGAGTTTGTGCTATATTCTGATCATCAAGTGCTTCAATATCTCAACTCTCAGAAAAAGTTGAGTCATCGACATGCTAAGTGGGTAGAGTTTCTTCAGGAGTATTCTTTTGTCCTTAAGCATTGCAAAGGGATAGAGAACAAAGCTGCTGACGTGTTGAGTAGGGTATCTATCCTTATTAACACATTGAGTATGAAAGTTGTAGGATTTGAGAGTATTATGCAGGAGTACCCTTCTTGTCGTGACTTTAGTGATACTTATGCTAGCTTACATGACCTTAGTTCACCACCCTCTAGTAATTTTTGTATCCATGATAGGTATCTTTTTAGAGGAACTCGCTTGTGTATTCCTAGCACATCACTGTGTGATTATTTAGTTATGGAGTTACATACGAGAGGATTAGCTGGTCATTTTGGTCGTGATAAAACTATTGCTATTGTTGAGTATAGGTTCTTTTGCCCTAGTCTTAAGAGGGATATAGCTCGTATAGTTGCTAAGTGTCGTACATGTCAGACTGCTAAGGGTAGGAAGCAGAACATAGGCTTATACACCTTACTTCTAGTTCCTCATGCTACTTGGGAGAATCTTAGTATGGATTTTTTCTTGGGGTTACCGAAAACCCCTAGGGGTCATGACTCAGTTTTTGTTGTAGTCGATCGCTTCTCCAGGATGGCACAATTTATTCCATGCAGTAAGACTGATAATGCCTCCCATATTGCTTCAATTTTCTTTAATGAGGTTGGGAGATTATGTGGTTTATCTTTGTCCATAGTTTCTGATAGAGATGTGAAATTCATGAGTTATTTTTGAAAAACTCTCTGGAAGAAACTTAATACCACACTTAAGTTCTTTCTTGCTTATCACCCACAAACTGATGGTTAGACTGAGGTTGTTAATAGAAGTCTAGGTGATTTGATACGGTGTCTTATAAGTGATCATGTGTCCACATGGGATATAGTTTTACCTATGGCTGAGTTTGCATATCACTACAAGAAAAATAACCTTTAGTGACTAGTTGCATTCAGTCACTAAAAGCCCATTTGTCATCACTGAAAGTCGTTAGTGACGACAAATTGGGTGGTCACCCCCCTGTCACTAATGCTTTGACACTAAAGGTAGTTAGTGACCACTCAGAAAAATGTCGACACCAAAAAGTCATTTTAGTGACCGGATGCGTAATAGTCACCAATTAGTGATGATAATTTTGGCCACTGAATGGGTTGTTTTGTCGTGACTAAATGTTCCAACTGGTCATTAAAGGTTGATCAGTCAATGCAAATTAGTGACGACAATTTGTCGACACTAAATGCAGTGAAGTCAACGAAGTTGGTGATGACTTTGGTGACGATAAAAAGTGGTCACTAAGTACTGTTAGGTCATGTGCCATGAATGGTGACCAAAAGAAGTGGTCACTAAATGTTCTAATATGAAAAGAAATAGTGACAAATTTTGATGACGAGATATTATCGTCATTGAATAAGTTCGCGATTGGTGACGGGAACTTGTTGTCACTAAATAGGTGAACGTTTGGTGACAAGCAATTGTCGTCAGCAAGTAATTGAATGAGTGACTATTGTAGTGAGGACATTTGGTGACCATATTTGTTGTTAGTAAAAGTAATTTTATCCACTATTGTAGTGACGACATTTGTTGACCATAATTGTTGTCAATAAAAGTAATTTTTTCCAGTACTTTAGTGACGAACTTTTGTTGTCAGGAAATTGTAAAATCACAAAGGAAATTGGTGACTACATAGATTTTGGTGACTGCATTTGATGTTAAGAAATTTATAAAGAAAACTGAATTAGTGTCAACTTTTGTGACGACGCTGTTCGTGAAATAGCATTACTCACAATTACTAATAATCCAAAACATGTGACATTCATAAACATATATGAAAATAAATACCACGACTACTCCAATAACAAATAAAAATGAAAAAATCAAATAGCGATGACTATTTTGATGACGTTCTTGGTGAAGTAGTATTAGTTACTACGACTCAAAATCCAAAACATCCAACATTCATAAACTTCCACGATTAATAAACATCCATAAAAGTATATTGCACAACTACACTAACAATAAAAAAGATAAGTGTACATTACAAATGTGATAAGTAATTCATTCAACTACATAGGAATGCAAGAGTAAAACATTATGCAAATGACAATATCATCCAACAAGTGGTAGCTAATCAACAAGATATCCATCCTACAATCCTACATCTTGTAGGAAAAATGAATGAAAAGCTTTAGAATGAACTAAT
Source organism: Gynochthodes officinalis (assembly GCA_020080225.1). Taxonomy (NCBI): domain Eukaryota; kingdom Viridiplantae; phylum Streptophyta; class Magnoliopsida; order Gentianales; family Rubiaceae; genus Gynochthodes; species Gynochthodes officinalis. Next base: position 3,187,802 of record CM034618.1, on the reverse strand, counting down.
AGATACACCCCACTTCTAGCAAGCAAAATCCAAAATAGCTAGAGTGACATTCCAAAAGTCGCTCTAAAATCCAAAAGAGGTAGAACCACATTTACAAAAAACACCTTCAAAATATTTGTGCGAAGCAACCATTGTTAATGTTTTCCACCCAAAGCTACCATAAAATAGTGTTCCATAAATACAAAAGAGTGACATAATATAATGAACAAAAAAGATAACCAAATACCATCAGCCAAGTGTGAAGACCACCATCATCTATCCACTGTATACATGCCAAGCCTAGAGAAGATTAATTCACTGAAAACATAAAACCAAAAATCAATTTCTTTGAAAAAAGCCATAACACCATTTGGTTACAACCATAGTTCAGTTATCTAATAACACCATGACTCTAAAACAAATGCAAAAACAAACCACAGCTGAAATACATGTATACCTTGACAGACTTGTCCACATACCCCATCACAAGCTTAGTGAATTAAAAGAAGTATAGAACTGCCTCCATTAGTACTAAACCAAAAAGATGGACTACATATATAGTTTAGCCACATGAAAAGGGAGACAACAAATAGTGCACGTTAGGAACATTACATTTCAAAGTTGAAGCAAACCTAAAATGAAATGTTTGGCTGGATTCTTGCAAGAGAACATAATGTATGAATTGGCCACCTTTATTTTACAACCGCTAACCACAAAACAACCCCAACAACTAAGCATAGGTTAAACAACCGCAAGAACATGATTAAAACAAAACAAAATTTATGCCAAATGGCCACCTTTATTTCACAACCACTAATCACAAAAGAACCGAAAGAACAAAACAGATTTTATGATTTGGCCACCTTCAATATGTTCTCAACCGCAAGAACAAACTTGGACTGTCGGACAACCGTAAGAACAACACAAAATTTACGGTTGGCCAGCTTCATTAAACAACCGCAAGAAAAAACCATTGCTCAAACAACCACAAAAACAAAACAAAATTTACGATTTGGCCAGCTTCATTTTACAACCACTAATCACAAAGGGGTTAAATTAAATAATTACAATATGTGTGAAAAGAAATCAATCAATATTTGAATAGGTAAATGTCTATTGTCCCACACAAATGAAGTTGATGAACAATTCAGAATTGTGCGCAAAGGAGAAGACTATATCCATTTGGCAAAGAATTTGGACACTCGAAATATAATGTTGCTGGCTAGCCACAAATTTTGACGTAGGACCCAACACAATTTAGCAAACATACTTACTACAAATGTTGATGGGTTGAAACTTCCAAAATGGCTGTTGCAGTAATAAGAATAGAAAATGCATATTTTCTCGTTTGTGTATACTCTGATGTGCAACAATTTGTGTAGACTGAAATGTGCAACAAAATGAAAAATAGCAAAAAAAACCAGTTGCATTAAAAAAAAGCATGCAACTAATGTTTACAGCATGCACTTATCTCATTTCTAGACTGTGCCCTGGACAATCAAAGCACCTATGCCATCAAAGTCTCCATTTGCGCTTGCATCCCATCTTGCTTTTCCTTAAGTATATTCAACTCACATTTGCATGTCTCTCTGCATCATTAGCCCTTTTTCTTTGTTCGTCCACATCAGATTGTAGCTTTTCAACCACTACAAATGCTTTGTAGGCATAGAAACACCCCTACTATGCCCAGGTATTTTTTGCAAATTTTCAACCCAAATCTCTAACGCAGATCGCGTGGAGCCGGCCTCCTCCTCTCACATCTCATCCTACATAGTGAACAAATATGTCAAAATCGGAAAGCGTGAATTAAAATATAACAATGAAAAATTGGACAAGGATTTGAATTAAGAAGGCACCAATATTGTTTTTGCCTGTTCATTGACCATTTTCTTTTGCTCTTTTGAAAAATGACCAATCTCATAGCAATCAATAGAAGTGACTTCCTTGCCATCATTTCGCTACAAATTTTCCATAATCACATTAGATGCAACATAAAAAACAATCAGATTTTTTTTGGTATGAAGCAAAAAATGACGTTATTAAGTACAAGCTGCCTATACTTACAAACTCATGAACGGTCCTTAGAATCGACACCGAGCCAACAGTTGGTGGTGTGTTATTTTTCACGTGGTTTCTTTTGTTTCTACTGCTCACTGTCTGTAGGAGGAAAAATTAAGTGAGGTTCCATAATGTGTTTCATGCCTTATGGGAAGCCAAACTTGAGATTGACAAAAATTCATACATATAAATGATATAAACCTTAAAGTCATCGAAATCAAAATAATGGCAGAGATTAATCCAATTATCTTCTGGGACATTTGTGAGGATATGCTTCATAGCATCCTCTTTTCATGGGAATTTCTGGAAGTGAACATCCAACTTGTATTGACGATTGTTATATTGCCTTGCAAGTTGCTTCAACAGTGCTTTTTGCATTGAAGCACTACCATCATAGTTGGAGTTCTTCTAGATGTGTATGCTTTACATTATTAGAGTGGGGAAATTTTATACGGAATAATTATTAGACATATAACAAAGAAATTATTCACATCAATTGGAAGGTGCTCTAATAGCACCCTGTTTCTTGATAGAAATCCTGAAGTGTGGCAAACATTGATGAAAACCTTGTAACACAGTTAAAAGAAATGAAAATAAACAGAGAAACTATACCAATAACAAGGCACCAATTCAATGAATTACTATGAGTATGCCAAAGTGTACCTTAGGCACATGTTGCTTGTGAATATTAGCATTCTAATTCGATGTTTTGTTTTCTTTATAAACTACTAGCTTCGGGCATTATCAAATTTTTTTATTAACACTTCTCTCATAGAAATGCAGCGAATTAAAATGCATGCAAAATGATGAAATTCCAACAAAAAAACTGCCTTCACAAAAAGCATAAACAACCAATAAGGTGCTCACAGAAATTGTTATGTAATATTTCACGTAAAACATCTTACCATGCACTTGCCAATCATTCCCTCCCTCAACTGTTCGTCTTGCTTTTTCTATCTAGAACAGTCAAACTTAGCCAATTGCCGGACTATACATCTACCATTTGTAATCAACTTTTGACTATCTAACCCTACTAAACGACCAGCAACGCTATCAACTTCAATGACAACTCTTACATCCTCCTGGTTTTTTGAAGCCCTCAGATTTCTCGTGGGTCCCCTTGTAATGGAAGTGCCTAGATAATTTTAATTCAAAACCAAGAAGTTATGAAGTAAAACACTTAACTCCGAATCGAAACCATAAATGAAATGTGAAATGACTCACTATTACATTTACTAAAACTACATACTAGAACCACAATAATTACTTCCACGATTAAAAATTTTACATATATAATTCATATTAAGGTGTTTATGCAATACAGAGTAAAAATTTCATAAAAGCAGAGTAACACTCCACTTCAACCTTGTTACAATGTTCAACCGTAAAAATACTATACTCACAGCTTTGATTTAACCACCTTCTTGTAACAAACATAGGAACATCACCAATGTGTTATTAGAGTTTACCTCGCGAAGTTCATCTAGCTTGCTCTCGTTGTTGGTGTTGAGAATCACCTCCAGCCACATCATTGTTTTGGTGATCCACCTCCCCACCAATATTTTGCCGGTTCGATGGGATGGAGTCGTCTCGGAAATGTGTGGGATCCATCAAGTCAAGGGAATGACGAACTTGCTGATTTTTAAGAACATTTCCATCTGGGCTTGCAAATTCATCATCTTCTTCCCCTTTATCTCTCAGTTGGAACACGGGAGCTGCCTTTGTAAGTGTAAGGCACACACTTATTCTAGGAATAAAAACTTTTGGTGGAAGTATGTTTGTGCTTTCCCTAGTTGGAATATTGGGCGCTATTGGTGCAGCCAGGGTCTCCTCATCTCTATTCTCAGTAACAATTAGAGTTTCCTTAATAGGCATGAGTCTTGCACTTCTTTGAAGGGTTTGGCCTTGTTCTATTTTAGCTTGGGTGTTCATCAACCGCGTTGTCCTTCTGGGTATTCAAGGAACAGGTTGCCTTTTACTCGTTCCTCCTTTACCCGGTCCAACCATCACTGCATTAACACCCACTTAACAACATTAGTATAGTATTTTACAATTTTTGGAAAAATAAATTTTTTTTCAACTTATTTATAGACAAACAATACCCTTTCCTGAATAAAAGTTGGCCAGAATAGTCGGTACAAAATACATGTTTATAGTTTGTCACAAATCCTTAAATTTCCATGCTTGAAGTTAAAAACTAATAAATATAGGTACAAATGGGATGAAAAAGTTACATGAAAATGCAACAAAATTCAAACGTAACATGTATACTTCGTATGGTAATTATTTATGATTGTATAAGCATGTGTATGTGGCATGGGAAATTTTATGATCTTTACAGCTAAAGAACACAAATATGAGATTTTATCATCAACATGCAAATAACTATAAATTCGCACCATATGTACGTGGTTCGGACTTGACATATACTTTACTAAATCCATATAAATATTGACGTAAATATGAAATTCTACCTCACTAGTTGATCTAAGTATATAAAATAAAGAATTAGCCATTAGTACATATACTTGAAACACAACAATGACACACAATACACTCTGATGATTTCGAAACCTTCACTTTCAAACAAACCACTCCTATTCTGAATCACTACTATCACCTCCAACAACCGAGCCATCAACCACTTGCAATGCGGCTAAACCACTCGTCAACTCTAACACATCCATATTCAAATCAACAATGAGATCAATAGTTGGCCCTTCTTCCTAGTAAACATCTACTACTTGACTTTCCTCACCATTTCAGGAATATCATACAATCTTCGTGGATTAATACTCTGGACAACATGCTAGTTGGCACCAAGTTTTAAGTCCGGAGCATAGAAAACTTGCTTAACTTGAGATGCCAACACATAAGGCTGCTCTATATACCATTTTCTAGACTTGTTGACACTGGTGAGGCCACTTTTCCTATCAATTTACATCCCACTTGCATCACTAAGCCTAAACCAATCACACTGGAAAACCAACACTTTATTATTAGATCCAAGGTACTCAACTACCAACACATCTTGTAGTACCCCATAAAAATCAATCATATTGTTCCTATGTTCACCCGTCACTCCTACACCACTATTTTGAGTTTTCCTATTTTTTTAATCGCAGCTAAGGATGTGAAACTTGTAACTATTAACCAAGCAACCACTATACCGATTTACTCAATTAATTGGTCTGATCGCCAACGCCTAGATTTGTTCATCATACACTTCTTGGCTTGATGACATCTGAATCAGTACATTTTTTATTCATTACCACAATATAACTTCGCATGCATGTCTACGTTTTCTTTTCCATAAACTTCTATTATACTTACATGATTATGAAACCATGCTGGAAACTGGTGGATATGTCGATCATCCACATTCTCATATCCTTGTTCTACCAACAGTACCTTATGCTCTTTGGTCACATTATAGAATCATTAAATGTATGGATGTGCAGGATATATGTAAATAATTTGGAGATGTATAATATGACTCATTGCACTAGGTTCTCTATTTCCTCACAATTTTCCAAAATGAAAGAGTGAAGATTTCTCAACGCTGTGTCGCTAAGAACACAACAATTCGGCATACCAATTGGTTGACCCCTACAAGAGAAAACAGATATTTTACCCACACCATCTATATCCTAATTGTTTCGCTCTCTTTTATTGAATATGGTCTCCACATTGTTCAGCCACATTAAACAAAATTGCAGACATTCATGGTCTCTGTATCACTCTTCAATACATCCTTCCGATCGTGCTTTGTTATGCACATACCCCTTTAAAGTGCCCTTTTCCTACACACATGATTGAATACTCAAACTTATTATTTACACACTGAAAATGTTGACACTATTAATAAATTGTGTCAATACCTCTCGAACGGAAACATCCAGCGATACTGCGATGGCCCAGCTACCCGTGCTTCCCATGACAGGTGAATCAGCAAATGCAGCATTATGTCGAATATCGATGGGGGAAAGATTCTCTCTAGCTTGCACAATAAAATAGCTATTTTCATTTCATCATTCTCCAAAACATCTATGTAATTTGTCCATGAACACAATCTTTGCAGAAATTGACTTAGTTCATACAAAACATTTCTGACTTCTCTCATCAGGGATCCCCTAACAACAAGAGGCATAATTCGATGGACAAAGACATAAAAGTCATGACTTTTTATCCCCGACAATTGGATCTCTCTCTTTTTTATGCATCGAGAAAGATTGGAAACAAATCCATCTAGAAACTTCAAAGACTTAATTAGGTCAATAGTCTCTTCTGCTCATCGTTATTAAAATGATACAAGGCCATATGCATCCGAATGAATCACCATGTGGTTGCAAAATGTAAACTCTTTTTCACTCCAAGTTCCATTCAATCCTTTTGAGATTTCCAAGTGTCTTTGGTTTTACCTTTAATGTTGAAACCAAGCTCTCAATCAAATTTTTCACCACATGCATAATGTCTAAGTTGTGCCGCAGCTTTAGGTTTGCCCAATATGGCAGTTTGTGGAACACACTTTTTTTACGCCAATTGGGACCTTCTGCATAAACATTCTTTCGCTTATTTCTTCTGCCTTGTACAAAAAATTTACCAAAGCAATATGGGTAGGGGATGACCGTATCAATATCCCGCAACATTTCTTCACCTGCCTTAATTTGTAATGCCTCATGAAAGTCCATTCTCCTATCAAAATTCTTTTTATCCCTTTGCTACTAGTGGTCGGGCAGGAGAAACCGATGGTGTCCCATGTAACAAATTTTTCTATTGTGCGGCAAGTATTGTGAGGATATCTCATCTATGGAAGCTGGACAAGCTATGTACCCATTTGTATCCCAACTCGACAACATTCCATATGCAGGAAAGTCATTGATAGTCCATAAGAAAGCAGCACGAAATATAAACTGTTCACTCTTGTAAGCATCATAAGCATCCACACCAACCTACAACTCATTTAATTCATCAATTAAAGGCTGTAAATACACATCAATATCACTTTTTGGTGACTTGGGTCTAGGAATTAATAGTGATATCATGAAGTATGGCTCCTTCATGCACTTCCAGGGAGCCAAATTGTATGGTACGAGAAAGATAGGCCACACACTATATACATTGCTCATATTCCCAAACGGATTGAATCCATCGGTAGTAAGACCTAATCGCACACTTCGAGGGTCTTTAGTGAATGACGGAAACAAACTATCAAGATGCTTCCAAGCCTCACTATCTGCAGGGTGTCTTATTACATTTTTATTTTCAACCCATTTCTCCTTATGCCACCTCATGTCACATGTTACATCCGAATCAATGAATCACCTTTGCAATCTTGGTTTTAATGGGAAAGTATCGAAACACCTTCCTAGGAACATTTGACCTCTGCCTAGAAAATCTAGCCTCTTGGCAATGTTCATTTGGGCATTCTATTAGAGTTGCGTATTCATTACGGAACAACATGTAATCATTGCCACATGCATGGATTTTCTCACACTTGAACTCCAATTCTCGAATGATTTTCTTACATTTGTAAAAAAAAATTCGAAAGTGATGCTGAACTTGGGAGGGCTTTTTGAAATATGTCAAGCAAGGAGTCAAAAGATTTCGATGTCTAACCACTAATGGTCTTCAAGTGTATAAGTGTAATGACAAATGATAATTTGGAAAACCTCTGACAACCAGGATATAATTCCTCCTTAGATTCTTCAAATAATCATTGAAGGGTGTCGGCCTCAGAACATGAATTGCTATTACACCCACTAGTCCGCCAATTTTGACCCCGTTTGCTTTGTCCTATGTTATCAACATATCATTAAGGTCATCATCATAAACATCATCATCATCAACATCACCCACATTCTCACCCTCAACCTCTTCGTCCTCCAAAGTGTCTTCATACAACTCACCATGGTATATCCACCTATGATAATCCCTTCGTATTCCCCATTGCATCAAATCCAAGTACACAGTGTCTTTGTCGCACAAACGAAAGTTGTTGCAACTTTTACAAGGGCATGGGATTTTGGACAACGGTTCCTTATTAGGATATGCAAATTTCAAGAACCCTTCAACACCAAACTCAAATCTGTTGTCCTTTGTCCTATGCACTATATTCATCCATGACTTATCCATCAGCTTGATTATATTCCAATGATTTAGGGAAACAAAGCAATCAACATTCACATAATACATATTATCACGGATTTGGAAGCCTATACCAACAATGGAAGACGATAAAAATTAAAAAGCAAAGAAAACGAATTCGAAACTTTATCATTACTCAAAGATGCAATATCATAATTGAGGCACTTGCTCTTTAATGGCAAATAAATAGAACATAATAGAAATATGATGTGGCAACAAAGCGCAAACATGTCTTTAATCAATATACATAGGCTTATTGGACTTAAAATTGCAAAGTTGAAACCTTCAATGTAAATGTCATACCATTACCCAAAATGAAGACAAGCAAAAAAAGAATATGTAATTCAAAAGAGTGAATATAATTCCAACAGTTTCCTTGTATAATTAAATACGAAAACTAATAAGGCTTGAAGATACCTTTTGCGGCTTAGTCAGGGCTTGAAATTGAGGCTTTATGATTAGGATCTAATCCTTTGTTTCATGCAACCACGAATCGGGAGGGATTTTCAAACATGCACATTATTGCCAAAGATCGGGTTAGTTAAAATAAATATGCAGAAAAATATTTACAACAAAGTGAAAAATAAATTAAAGACAAAGTTAACAAGGAGAAACATCAACCAAGCGTGTGAAAAGGTTGACTGATGCTAGCTGAGTTCCATGTAATGCCTGAAGGTTTTATGCGCTTCAATGGCAGAAATAACAGGGTCAAGTTCTTCACGCAGATATGTTTTGATTCTACAGGAAAAAGAATGTATTAACAGATCAAGCATGTATCAAGAGGATTTAGTAATTGTAAATGTTAACCTAGTATGAATAAAAAAGATATGCAGGGGAAAAGAGAAATAAAAGAGATGAGTATTCAAATAAAAGAAGGTTTGAAGTGTGTGAAAAAAAAGATGATTTTGAAATGTATGGTTACACAATGGTACAAAATGTGATAAAAAGAAGAATATCATAAAAAAACAGATTCCTATATTGCCATTGTGGATTTTCCAGAAAACCAAAAAGCTTACGAGGGCATTATTTTAGTCTGCCAAAGCCAAAAACAAACATACATACAATTGTAACAAGATCTTGGTCAAAGCATATAAACAAAAAAGAAAAGCAAGAACAAAACAAAAATTGAAATATGGATATATCTGTATGGTTATGTATATTTATATTAAAGATAAGTTAAAAAATAGTCACTCACATATTTAAAAAAGGACTTTTTATTCCCTCACATTTGAAAATGAACATATTAGTCTCTGACTTTCATATACTTATTTCATTTCGTCCTTCTGTGTAGTTCTTTCCAAATTTATGCCAAAACAAGCAACACATGCTTTAGACTGATTATTTGTTGAGGACTTTTTTGGAAATACAAAAAATCCTTCTTCTTGCTATCGAATTGTTATTATTTACAGTCATCCCATCCTAGTTTTCACATTATTTCCAGTCCTAGTTCCCATTCCCAGTTCTTGTTTAGAAACTTTGAATCATGATTGCAGAACGTTCGTATGGATTATGTGATATGATATTTGTGCAGCATAATAATACTTTGCTTGTACGAAAAAAAAATCGAATACAAAAAGAACTAAATCTTAGTAGGGAAGACATAGATTCATAGTTTCCATGCCTCTGGAGACAATTCGTCTAGAGAAGTCAAAAGAACACCTCACAGGTTCTTTTTTCATATAATTACAGGAGCCACAAATTGCAGAACACAGATTATTAGTGCACAACTGCCAATATGAAGAGTCTAGCATTGCATGTATGGAATCAGACAGATTGGATAAAACATTTCATACGGATAGAAACAGAAAAATATGGAAAAAAAAGGGTGAGGTGCAATATGAAGGTAATGTAGCATAAGACTAGGATTAGATTATTTTTATGAGAAAATCCAAGTTATATTGTTCAATCCCTTTTCCCAAAAAAGGTGGATCGGATGAAACTAATCCATTTTCAGTAGCAAAAATTTAGACCACAGGTACCTTTAGCAAGATGATAAGCACAATAAAAAAAGAAGCTCAAACAATTCAACCAGGTTAGTATTAGCTTTGAAATATAATCTTTGGTCCAAAAACCCGACTAGACGGTTTAGATAAGAAAAGCAAAGCATATAAATGGAAGAAATTCCAACACCGATCACAGAAAGGGATGATCAGAACCAAATAATCACTGAAGTTTCAGAACAGTCCAAGCAAACTACCGACATGAAAAAAGTTAAGAGTTGTTTTATTTCATGGAAATTTCCAAGACCCATAAATTAAAAAATACTCTACTATTTAGTACTAATTCCACCTCTATTGTGGAAAATGATAGTCATAATAATGGTAATGACACTGGCAATGATTTTGAAGGTCCTCTGATTTCTTGGTTTGGGAGACTCCTTCCATGGCAAGTCTTGAAGATTTCATTGTGCCTGAATCTTCTAAGAAGTTTATTTCAATGGATAGAAGAAAATTTTAACCACTATTGTAGGACAATTTTCCACTACGAAGAATATTGTAGCCACCTGCAATATTCTTTAACCAATGGTTCCCAATGATAGAAGTTCTGGCAAAAGTTGCAGCTATTGTAAACTCTATCAATTTAATAGATGACATTGCCTATAACTTGCTAAAGAAGAACAACCAATCCACGACAGGTGTTAACTCTGCATGAATCTTTAAGAACCACTACGATGTTAACTATGCAATCAAAAAAGTGAACTATGTGAACAGCACAATGGTCCCTACTCATGACTGAATGAAACATCAGCATTTAGAAATGCTTGAAGATTATTCAATGTGAAATTATATCATCAAATAAACTGGACCTATGACATCTCTTAACCATCCCTTCCTTGTCATACTCCTTCACACTACTATACTACTTTCTATGACAAAAAAACTCTCTAGGCACATTGGAGTGAATATGTCATGAAACCGACCAGTAGAGACGTACCAAATTCTGTTAATGTAGCCAATTAATCTAATGTCAAGCGGCCTGGATGCAACTAAAATCAGTAACCAGAATACCAGACTAAAGCTACAAAATCAAGTTCTTAGCCGTGTACAATAAGTAGAATAAAAGACAATAAAAGAGCAGAAATAACGACAATAAAAAAGTAACTAAAAGCACAATCAAGCAAGAGGCTTATAAAGGGCTAATGCAGTATCTATAAAAAAATATAAAATTTTCATCGTCATACTAAACTTTCCAACTTTAAAAAGAAACAAAAAAATATTGAAAACAAAGGATTGGATGAAAAAATGAAAATACTTTGCGGCAAAGGATTGAACATACCTTTTGTGGCTGAGTTAAGGCTAAGGAGACTTGGGAGAGAGCGTAGGGAGCATGAATCGTTGTGGCTTTAGGGTTTGAAAGGAGGTCTGAGAGACTAATTAAGCAGATTTTCCTTATTTCGGAGGTTGAGAGGGTTAAGCCGTGATGTGACCTAGATTACAAAGGGAGACAGGTGCAGGTGGCGGTTCGCGGTGGTGGTGTAGATTACGGAGAGAGGTGAGGTGGGATAGGGGTGCTAGGAATGTTACTGAATCGACGGCGAGAGGGTGGGATTCGGACGGATGTTCTCTACTCCGCAAGATTGAAGGGGCTGCAAGGATCCGTTGATGAAGAGAGTCAAAAGGTTTTGGGTGAAATTTGGCTAAGTGTTGGAGCTGAATGGGTAAAGTGAGGGGATGTGAATTTTGCATAAGTGTTGTGGGTACTCTTACAGTAAAAATGACGGCGTTTTGTAGACTAATCTCCCGCCCATGGGAAAATTTTCAGTTCAGTTGTCGTTTTTGTTTGTTTTTTTTTTTTGTCTTTGTTTCATACACTTTTCAAATTTTTGTCAATTTTAATCAAAACAGTAAGTTACATTTCTACTTTTTAAAACATTTTACATTTTTAAACATAATTACCCTATTAATTCAATTATAGTCATAATTGTTTGTACATGAAAAAAAAAATTTGTATAAAATTTTTGAATTAAAAAATTTAAATTTTAAACTACATAAAAATTTGCAAAATGAAATTTAATCAACATATGCAATTGAAAGTATACATTAACTCCAGAATTAATAGAAGTCATCCGGTCGTAAACAAATTATTCCGACCAAGATAAAAATAAGTATGCCAAAATTTTCAACCATCTATTTTTTTTTTTGGGTCCATTTCGTATTCATTAAAACGTATAATAAAATGGATTAATAGAAGTTGGCAAAATTATAAATATAAGAGTCACTACAAGAAAACAAACCTATCTTCATATTGGAGGGGCGAATTTATAAATATTAAGTGTCACTTTGTGTTTTATGTTACTTACATATAAAAATATGATTGATCACTTTAGAAACATAGGAATAGATATTAGTTGTATGATTATTATATAATGATAATAACCACTTAATTCGCTGCTTTTCAAAAAAAAAACCACGAAAATTGATCACATATTATGTTATAACTATATTGTATACTAATATATTATCTTGGTACTCCAACTGGTTTTATAAATGTGTATATATATATACACACACACACACATAAAGTACCTACTTTATTCAAGATGTAATGAAATATGAATAAATATGTAGCAAGTATTGGTGACAGTTTAGTGGCCTACGGACACTTGTATCCAAAATTACATTAAAACCCTAAATACTTTCAATCACTTTCAATTAGGTCCCGCAAAAGAGACATTTCAATTTTAATAATTTCGAATTTAGTCATAGGTATGTATGATAAATTATGAATTAACCCTAAAGTTTATCAATCGTTTCAATTAGGCCCCCCCTATCTGAAATTAACATTTAATAGTTCTCAAATTAGTCAAGGGATTTGGAGGTAACATTTTTCAAGTATTAGATGATACAATTGATTAATAATACTCTTATTTATATGGAATTTGACACACAATTTATACCAAAACATAAGTTATTTCTTAATGACAAAATTATTAACATAATATTAATAGACAACACAATTATATGTAGTTATTTTAATACATACTTGTAGTTAAGTAGAACAAAAGTAATAAATACACATGTACAAGTAGATATCTATGTCTATAATCCATTATATTAGTAACATAATGGTTGTGGTGATTAGATCTGCCACTCACATATAAGCACATTGTACTTAGCACATATCTAAATCTATAACCATTTGTGCTAATAACATACAATATCAACTTCTGTTATTTTTTTCTCATAAAAGCAACCTATTAAGTGGCTATCATCGTCATATAATAATTAGACAAGTAATATCGATTCCAATAATTTTGGAGTAAATGTATACTTCCAATTGCATATGTTGATTCAATTTCATTGCGCAAATTTTTATGTAATTTAAAATTAAAATTTTTAGTTTCAATGTTTCATACAAATTTTTTGTTTTTTTTTTCATGTACAAAGAATTATGACTATAATTGAATTAATAGTCGAATTCTTGTTAAAAATGTAAAATGTTTTAAAAAGTAGAAATGTAACTTACTGTTTTGATTAAAATTGACAAAATTTGAAAATTTTATAAAAGAAAGACAAAAAAAAAAAAACAACAAAAATGGCAACCGAAACCCAAAATTTTCCCATGGGCGGGAGATTAGTCCACAAGATGCCGCCATTTTGGCTGTAAGAGTACTCACAACACTTTGCAAAATTCACATCCCCACACTTTACCCATTTAGCTCCAACACTTAGCCAAATTTCAGCCAACACCTACTCTCTCTTCATCAGCGGTCTGCAACCCCTTTAATCTTGGTTCATGGAGAACCTTTGGCCGAATCCCACCCCCTCGTCGCCAATTCAGTGAGATTCCAAACACCCCAATCCCGCCTCACCTTCCTCCGTAATCTACACCACCGCCGCGCACCGCCACCTGCACCTGCATCCCTCCGTAATCTAGGTCACAGCACGGGCTTAACCCTCCCAATCTCTAAATGTGGGAAAGTCTACTTAATTTGTCCCTCAAACATCATTTCAAACCCCAAAGGCCCAGCAATTCATGCTTTTTATGCTCTCTCCCAGCTCTCCCAAGCCCTAACTTAGCAGCAAAAGGTATCTTCAATCATTCGTTGCTTTTCATTCCCATTTACTAATTCCGCCTCTCATTCACGGGCTATCGGCGTTCAATGACTCTGCCATCATGGGACAAATGGTGAATTTGATTTTGTAGATATGCTAGGCCTTTCAGGATGTGTATGTGTATGTGTATGGAGATTTCATTGCTAAATTGTCTCATCGGCTATCATCTTACTCACCAGCTTCGAGTCGGCAACAACTGCACATTGTAATGCTTTTTACAGGCTTAAATTTCGAACCTTCTGATGTTAAATTATGTCTGAATGCTCTCTATGTATCTCATTTTTAGATCGCTCGCATGTATGTGTTTTTGTTCCCATAACATTACAATTGTGTTTTTTTTCCCTTCACATTACCACTGTTATATCCTTCTATGTGTTTATTTCATAAATCAGATTGTGTCCATATGTTGGTTTTTTTTCCCACTTATTTGGGATCACTTATTGTAGGATTGTCTATTCTATTGTCTAATCTGAACTAAAAGATGCTTCCGTCCGATTCCCACTCATTGTGTAGTGCAAAGTGTTTGGACTGAATTTTATTACTCAGCTTCATTTGCGATAGTGATGCTTTTCACTGAAGTACACTGATGTCTCACGATCGTGTAACATTATTTTGCCGTGGCTAGTTCCATTTCTTTTTTCATTAAGTTGAATCTTTTGTATATGAGGGAACTGCAGTAAGTATATTCAATCTTTTGAATTATATTTAGGTGCTGAATTTTGATTGTCCTTTGCTCAAGATGTAGCTAAAATCGACAATATCTGACCGTTTGTCCTTCAGTCATGGAGGCATAAGCTTGCTACCTTTCTATCCCCTGAACATTTGCTGAAATTTAACGTTGGAGCTATATTTTGAACTTTTATTTAGTTTTTGTTCTCAAATTTGGAATTTATAGCTATATTATGATAGTTGTTTAACTTTTTCATTTAGCTTGGGTTCTATTTCATGCCGGATGAACTGTATTATGAAATATGGAACCTTGAACTATGTTATTCTCCTTTGGAGTTTGGGCTTTTCTTCATCTACATTATCGTTGTGTAATGGAATTGGGGTTGGAGTTATTGTTGGAATGTTTTATTTTTTATGTATGGTAATTATTATTAGTCAATTAAATTTTCTAATTCTATACGTATTCAGCAATCAACTCCTTTATGGTTTTGTTAATAAGTAGTATTTTTATTGTATTTTCTTTTATATTACACTTGGTATTATATATGATTTAGAAGGTTTAAGATTTCATTCATGAAAAACTCTGCTTCATTTTGTTCGATCTGTTTATTTGAACTGTAGCCGAATAGATTGAGTGTATGTAGCCAAAAGAAAATCAGATAAATTCATTTTCACCAAAGCAATTTATAATTGCAAATCAAACCAAATTAAATACTTTAATTTGTATGTGTATATGTTATTTTTATTCTTCCATCTTGGGCAGCATTAACAATGTAGAATTCAGTATAGTCGCCTTCATTAGATTCTATTAGTTCTTTAATCACATCTAAATGTCATCACTATATGTTTGCATTTTGCTACACCTCCAAGAGTGAAAGCAACCCTGGATATCAGTATTTGAGATGTTGTTTGTGGAAGGTATGTGATTATAGAATTTGTGAAATAAACAAATAGAATTGATAGAGTAATGTAATATGCTTAATAATTGTTTTTCCATTTCTACATAGATGGATGATTGCGCGTACTTTGTGTGGTTGAACCGACAAAGCATTGATCATGAGAGGACATATGTGTTGACGGTATCGGGGGAAAGAGATTCTCTAAAACGTAAAGTGGAAGAGTTGGAGGGGAAGTTGAAGAAAGCACAAATTAAGAAGAAATCCATAAAAGCAGAGTCGATTGAGACGACAAACAAAGTTGTCATGTTTGAAAAGGAGAATTGGATATTGAAGAAGAAGGTAGAAAAAATAGGAATGTGCAAACATCAATATGTCCCAATTGTAGTTTTATGTTTTGTGTTGATTATACTTATGCTACTAGGGAAGTTAATTGAGTTTGTTGGGAGGAGTAAATTGTTGCGTTTGCCACAATAACTTATGTTACAAAGGTAGAAATTATGTATTAGTAAGATATGGGTAATGTAGTAAGCACCCTTTGATATATTTTGGGGTCTGTTAGTTTACATAATTGCCCAAACTCCAAATTAGAATAACAAGCTCAAGGTTCCACATTTCGTAATACAGTTCATCCGTCATGAAAATAGAACCCAAGCTGAACGAAAAAGTTATTCAACCACCACAATACAGCTCCAAATTCCAAATTTCATAACGAAAACTAAATAAAAGTTCAAAACACGGCTCCGATGTCAAATTTCAGCAAGTATTAATAATGAAAACATAAAGAAAGTACTAAGTCCAACAACCCATTTTGCCAGTGGAAAAGTCCAAAACAGCAGCCGCCCCTGAGTCTTTGAGGGCCTAGAGAAGGTCTAGCCATGCGGTACAAAGGGGATTTTCTTATTCATCACAACTACTAATTGTGCTTAATGAGATGCCTTAATATAATACGTCAAAATTATGGGGGCAAAATTGTAAATATTAGGGTGTTATAACATATGTAAATTATTTTTGCAAATTTATAAAGAACATATGTAAATTTATACGTAAATTATAACATATAAAATTGTAAATTATTTTTGCAAATTTATAAAGAACAGGGTGCCGTACTATAATCAATAAAAATTAAATGTCACACAAAAAACATGTTTCACGTAATAAATTTCCTTAGTCCAATAACCAAATCATTCTTCCACCGTAATTTAACCCAATTTCTTAATTATAATTTTGGCAAATTTCTTATTCATCACAACTTTGTTATTTGGTGACGATATTTTCTCGTCACTAAACCATTTTCTCGTCACTTTTTGTTGTCACTAAGTTTCTAACCTTTGGTGACAACATTTTTTCGTCACTAAATCATCAATATTCTCTGGACCAATTTGGTGAAAACAATTCCTCGTCACCAAACTATCTTGTGCTTATCTTTGGTGACAAGATCAAATGTCGTCACTAAGTCATCGCTAATTGTAGTGCATTTCCCGGTTTTTTTGTGCCACCACATTCAGTGATGACACGATGATGACATTTTTCATTTGGTCACTAAATATTTTATGACGACTTTGATTTAGTGACAATTCACTAAGTGGTCAACAAAGAGGCCATTTAGTGACGAAATTGATTATCATCACCAACAATTTGGTCACTAAAGTTTCTTTTTCTTGTAGTGTATAATAGCTCAGTTAATTGTTCGACTAGATTGAGTCCTTTCCAAGCTTACACTGGTTATCAACCTATGAAGCCTATTGATTTGATTTCCTTTCCCCCTGCATATAAGACTAGCATGTCTGCAGAGTCTTTTGAACAACCCAATTTTTTGAAAGTTTAATGCTACGTTATAAATTAAAATCTAAGTAATATAAGTATAAAATCCTAATGTTCAATTTTTTAAAGTTTTTTTCGGGTTGAAAATAATAAAAACAAGGCTGAAAGGTTAGGATTAATTTGAAAGGCTTAGAACTATAAAGGAAAAAGAAAGATTAGGGTTATCTCCCTTATATTTTACAAAAGTAGTAAGCAATGGTTGTTGATGATGTATGGAGAGATGCACGATGAAGGCAAAGACTTTTTTTTTCCCCGATGACGTGACAGAAGCTTTCCACTGATGCTTGATTTTGAGAAAGGAAGAGGGCGGCTACTCCCTTGTTTTTATTTTGTTCGGCTGCTCCTGTGTTTTTGTTTCTTGTGCTACAAAAAGAGTCTCTCAATTTGCGGCTATTCTGCAGGAAAATTGAATGGCGGCTTTCTTCAGGCCAAAATTGAATGGCGGTCCATTTTTTTTTTTTTGGTGGTTGTGTTTGATGGTTTTCTAAGGATGTAGATCTAAAAATAAGAATTTTCAGAACCTTGCTCTGATACCAAAATGATGTAGGAAGAAATTCACAGACAAGTAATTGATGAAAAATAATAAACAAGAAATCAAACTAGGGTGAATTAACCGCAGAAAATTCACTACCCCTAAGATCCTCAACCGTAGAAGAGTAAAAGATGGCCACAGCCCAAGGAAATAATAATATTGATAATCAAAATCTAACCCTGAAGTAAGGGATTATATCAATATTTATAGAGAACATAAGAACCCCTAATAACAACTAAAACATAATACTAAAACCCTAATGAAACTAAGCTCATTAACTATTGGGCTTTATTAAAATAAGCAACATAAATAAAACCCAACAAAATTAGCAAATCACAAACAAACAAAAAGTCCCAATAATTTAAAAACTAAAACTAATTCCCATCAATATAGAAAGGCCATAGGATTTTTATCAAAAATTTCCTTTCAATGAGACATTTTGTTTAGTTGTTAGTTCGTTAGTCCAAGTGATGCATAGTCAGTATTGAATCTATGAAATATGGCATGATATATTCAATATTTGAAGGTACTTGGAGTTAATGATTTTAGTTCGCTTGTACTGTGAGTACAAGGTTTGAACTGACGCGGGCTTTTAGATGTAATCTATTGTAATGTACAATGACCACCTTGGGTGGATGCCTATTTTTCTCTCTGCTTGATTAACATTTTCTAAATTCCTTGCTGCAACGGTTTCTTCAACAGGATACTTGAGTTCCTTTTGCTCTCAGTTTCAGTCGTATGAGATGTGCTCTTTCTTCTTCCTTGTTGGAGGTGCTATAATAATTTTGGATGTTTGCTTTAAGGGTTGCAATAGGATTAAATTTCTAGATGGATTAGTTTGTAATTAATGATTCTCTTGACATGGAAAAATTTGTTGGACATTTATCTCCTGCACTTTTCATTTTCCTGTTTTACCTATAAACTACCATTGTCACAAAATTGTTGCTCAATTACTAGAAGTCAGAGGAAGCGGGCATGGGGTAGGTTCTCTTCGAGCCCTTTTAAGGGGGCCTTGAATTTTGTTATCTTCTTTGAATATGCTGTGCAGATTTTGAGACAAATTAACTATCTTGTTGAAATTTGCATGAACTTCCTAGTTAAATAGACAAAGATGGATCTCCACTACCACCTCCTTTTCCAATGCCTTTCCTACTGAGTGTTTTATCAAGAAATGGATACTCATGTTTGCTTAACATCGCTTCTGATCATCAGGAACTTGCATCAGTAAGTGCAAAATCTTGATGTCACATTTTTTGCAGTGTTTCTATTTCATGTCACAAGAAAAGAAGAAGATTGAAGACTGGATCATGGAATGGGTGCTATGATGTGAGGTGCCGGCTACGTGGTGCTTATTACATTCTTTTGTAAAGCCAGAAGAATGGTGATAGGATGTTCATTTCTTGAAGTTTAATCTCTGAAAATGAAAGATTTTTTTTTCTTTTATAGCTTTAATATCTTTTTAAGGGTAGATTAGAAGATTCTGAGCCGTAATAGATGAATGTAAGTTGGAACAAACTACCGTGAAATTATTTAAATGGGTAGGATTGACCAGATTGGCCTGGTTGTTGCTGGCAGCTTGACGCATTTGTATTTGGTGTGTATTTCTATACAATGCGAGCTGTTGGAGGTACAGATGAATTGCAGGTAACCATCGATAAATTTGAGGCTGAGAAACGTAAGCATGAGGCATGAGTAGGCTTGGCATTAATGGCCGGAAAATGCTTATTATGATAATAATAACATAGCTAGGAGTATCTTCAATGACCGTGGAGATCAATATTTTCTCGTAATTTTTCATGCCATTAATTCTTGCTTTTGTTCATGTATATGTACTTGCACAGAGTTGCATGCTTGTGATTTGGCTTCTTAAGTTTGTAATTGGTCAAAAGCCTTAGTTCGATTTTGGCAATCCTGTGCAGTTCAATGATTCAAGAAGATACAGTTTCGTGCCTGGAGAACTCGATTGAATTAGGAATTCAAATCCTGGTGGAAATGTTGATCTGAGACTTGAAATTTGGTTGTGTTCTATTTCAAATCAGCAATTTCAGGTGTATATATTTAGCGTTCACATATACAAAATATGATTCGAAACTTGTACACGTAATATTGTACGCATCTACTGTTCTGATGCTTGGATTTAAAGACTGCTGGTTACCAAATTGTACTGAATCCTTGTAGGCGAGTTACTGGAAAGACCGCACTTTTCTTGACACATTGTAAAGCAAAGTTTCTGAAATGTTGGCAATAAGCTGGAAAAGAGCGGAGTTGCAAAATGGTTAATTACAAGTTGAAGACAAAGTATTCATTAGAAAAGACAGCAGAACGGAATGGACTTTGCCTTTGTGCATTACAAATTGAAAAATATTCTCGTTAGAAAATTATGTCAACCCAAAATATATGTAACATGAAATACCATAATGAATTTTCTCTTTCTAGCCTCAGGGTTAGGATCAATGTTACGGAAGTGAAGCTTTGATTCAGTTGTATTTTAATACATAAAGCTAAATCCCATACTGTCATAAATCTATTCAGGGATAAAAAGAGCATTCTTCGGTCTACCAACAAGAGATGGCAATACCATGATGCTATCCTGGACCGACTGATCAACACACGACTCTAAATTCTTCATTGCACTACTTCTGTCCCCTTGGAGCTTGGCTGCCTCAAACCTGTCCTGGCAGACCATCAAAGACCTATTCAGGCGTTCCTGTATCAATGAATGAAATATTTAGAACATCCCATCATAAACTCAAATCATTATGGTATTTAGAACATCTTCTCCCCCTCCCCGCCGATAGCCAAATAGCATGCTGTAGCTCATTTCCAACCATACTGTCCTTCTCTTCACTTAAAGCAAATAATTGCCTAAGTTTGTTTTGGGTAAGAGTTTGGCACTCCTTACCATGGATCAGTTTCATGACTGGGTGAAAAACTTCGCCAAGCATCTGCAATTTCTCCCCTCCATGCTTCACTCTTCCAGCATTTGCTCAAAATCAAACAATAAAGGGCTGAATTGTTTCATCCAATTGACCCCTAATATCATGTCCCATTTCCCAATTTTCATCAACCTCAGGTCAAAACAGAAGCTATATTCATGAATCTTCCATTTGACTGGAGTAAGTTGGTTTGGCAAATGGTTAGCAGCATATTAATAGATTTGTGCACAACAAGAAGGGAGGGTTGCGAATGGAATTCTATGCTCTTCTTTCCCAACTTGTCTTCCCGAATCTTTCCTTAATTCTTGTCTCCCTCCCAATTAATGAATAAAATCTAGGGTTTGTCCCAGATTCTGTGACAAATTTGGTATCTGAGCTGCGACACCTTGGACCTGGAAAATTCAACAATGGCGGAGGGCACACAATACAAGAATCTTGAAGACCAGCTGAAGAAAGAAGAGCAAAGGCTTCAAGAATTCATGGACACTGTGCAGCAATCGATGGCCAAGGAAGCTCAGGATACTGATCATAAGCTGGAAAGTTTAGTGACAGCCATGGAAGCAAGAATGGTGTCCTTGCTGAGGCTAAATAGAGAAGAACGGTGGACAAAACTCCACTCCTTGCTACTCCGACCACCTACAGGAATTGTTAGGAAATCATGTATGCCATAAACAAATTTATAGGCAGCAGAATTAAAACATGATTTTCACCAGGATCAATTTCAATATACGTATAAAACAAAAAACCTGTTTTTGACGATTGAAGATTCTGTCGTCGAAGGAAGATCTGTCAACCATAGCCACACAGACGTTCGGCCTCTAAGGTATCCACACGAATTAGTTCTTAGGATCCTCTTGAGATTGATTAACACCAAGCCAATATGCTAGTTCCTTCAACGAGCATACAACCCTACAAAATTTAGAGTTCAAGACAACTCTAACAAAACAAAAGAAAAACTTTTCTCTCATCTTGCAATAAACTTTCGTACATCAAAAATTCTGTACGTACGCTCACTTTTTAACTTGACGTCAATCTCCTATTTTATAAGTTCTTCTCTGTCTGTTAGACAGTTTAACAGACTTATCGGATATTCTATCGTGATAGAGTATCTTATTAAATTAAAAATAATTTTAATTTATTAAGATAAAAGAATTTTTATCTTATCAAAACTTATCTTATAGGAGATCTTTTTGGTTAATTATTTTACAAATTAACCCCAATAATTATCACATAATTATTTAATCATTTTAACCTAAGAACAAATTCTTTATGTGTGTGACCCTTTAGGTTCTTAATCACTTGGCAATAAATATAATTATAATCTTATAATTAATTGGCTTTAGTACAAAACCAACAAACCCCTACTTGGACTAAAGTCAATTTAGTCAAGAGCATTCGAAGATCAAATAAATTAAACAAATTTAATTTATCATTAATTCAATAATTAATGAGCTTATATTTATAGATCAAGATTGGCCTTTAGCCAGGCATCATGACCACCCAAGAGTTAAAAAAAGTCAAGTGGTTGACTTCACCTTTCCATGAACCAGAATCCGTGTAATTAATATCCTTTCACCATACTATATCCCTAATTAGTACAAAAGTAAGGTATAAGTGCCAACTCTTAATGTACTAATTATTATAATTTCTTATTCCCAAAACTCAACTCCTTTAAAATAAATTTTGAACTCTTCCAAATTTATTTACTTGTTTGCAAACATTTCGAGTTGATGTTTCAACAAGTGGCCATTAGTGGGATATACTCTTCTTACTATTAGTAGTGGTGAATCCTTTATTGATCGTAAATCATTTATCAATGTTTCATGTTATACCCAACTTCTATGGTACACACAACTAGTTACAGTTATGGACTCATAGGGTTAAAGTATAACAATTCACACTATAGATACTCTTATGATATCAAGTCTAATGATCACTTACACTACTATCACGTAGAGATTATACCATTGGCACTCAGATAGTTAACCTCATGGAATCTCTAAGTGGATCAATCCAATGAATTATTCTCCAACAATTCATTCATATATCAACATATATGCTAATCTATCCATATTAACAACGTCCTTTATTTTGTTAATACTATGATTAGGGATATTTAAGAATAATAAGTATTATTCTAAGGACTTTATCATCAATATATAAATATATATAATCCAAGATGATAAAACACCATATATCTTTATTGCATAAAATATCAACATACAACCAAATAAGAAGGTTTTAAATTACATAACAAATCTCTTACTAAAACCAATCATTCATGTATTTTAAACCGAATGAAGACACATGACAATCATGTTTCTTTTGAGATAAAGGTTTAATCAATGGATCTGCTATGTTTTCCTGTGTAGGAATCTTTTCTATCTTTACTTCATTTCTACCAATGATTTTTCTAATCAAATGATGGCGCCTAAGTACATGTTTGGACCGTTGATGAGACCTAGGTTCCTTGGCTTGAGTAATAGCCCCATTATTATCATAATACAAAGGTATTGGGTTGGCTATTGAAGGAACCACTTCAAGTTCAGAAATGAACTTTTTGATCCAAACAGCCTCTTTAGCAGTAATATATTCGGCTTCTGTATTAGAATCTACAATAGTTTCTTGTTTGGAACTTTTCCAACTTACAGCACCACCATTGAGGGTAAAAATGTACCTAGACTAATACTTGCTATCATCTTTATCAGATTGAAAGCTAGCATCAGTGAACCCACGTACTTTAAGCTCTGTCTCTCCATATATCAAGAATAAATCCCTAGTTCTTCTTAAGTACTTAAGGATATTCTTGACAGCTTTCTAGTGACTATCACCGGGATTAGCCTGATATCTGCTTGCAACACTTAGGGCATGAGAGACATCTGGTCTTGTACATAACATAGCATACATAATTGATCCTACAGCAAAAGCATAAGGAACATTTTGCATACTATTTTTTTCAACATCAGTTTTTGGACACATATCTTTAGAAAGGTAAATCCCATGAGACATGGGAACATAACCTCTCTTAGATTGATACATGCTAAACCTTTTTAGTATTTTATCTATGTATGTTGACTATGAAAGACCAAGCAACTTATTGGATCTATCACGATAGATCTTTATTCCCAAAATATAAGTTGCCTCACCCAAATCTTTCATTGAGAAGTTTTTGGACAACCATACCTAACTGATTGTAGAGAAGGTGTGTCGTTTCCCACCAATAATATGTCATCCACATATAATATCAGGAAAATTACAGCACTCCTACTAATTCTTTTGTATACACAAGGTTCATCTTCGTTTTTGATAAAACCAAACTTTTTGATTGTATCATCAAAACAAATATTCCAACTCCTTAAAGCTTGCTTAAGTCCATAAATAGACTTTTTTAGCTTACATACTTTATTAGGGTCTTTGGATACAAAGCCCTCAGGATGTATCATATACGCCTCTTCTTGCAAATGACCGTTAAGAAAAGCTGTCTTAACATCCATTTGCCAGATTTCATAATCATAGTATGCAGCTATAGCAAGTAAAATTCTAATGGATTTCAGCATAGCAACTGGTGAAAAGGTTTCATCATAGTCAATACCATGTTTTTGTTTGTAACCTTTTGCAACTAGTCGAGCTTTATAAGTAGTCACATTACCATCCATGTTGGTTTTCCTTTTGAAAACCCACTTGCACCCTATGGGTTTTATCCCTTCAGGTGGATCGACTAAGGTCCATACCTTATTGTCATACATGGAATCCATTTCAGATTTCATGGCTTGAAGCCACTTCTCAGAGTCCTTATTAAATAAGGCTTCCTTGTAATTAGTAGGTTCATCATTATCAATGATAAACACATCATCATACCTACTGGGTGCATGACGTGTCCAATTGACCTACGTACAGCTTGTGTATCTTGAGCTTCGATTTCTACCACATCATTATGAGGTTCAAGCTCTTGTTCCATGTTTCTATCTTTGCTAATTTGTATTTCTAGAACTTTTTCAAGTTCTATATTGCTCCCTTTTGCCTTTTCTAGAATAAACTATTTTTCTAGAAATATAGCATGTTTTGAAACAAACACTTTTTGTTTAATGGAGTTATAAAATTGATACCCAAAAGTTTCTTTTGGATATCCCACAAAATAGCATTTTTCAGATTTTGAATTGAGCTTGTCTGATTCTACCTTTTAAACAAATGCGGGACATCCCCAAATTCTTAAATGTTTAAGATTTGGCTTTTTCCCATACCATATCTCATATGGGGTAGTATCAGTAGCTTTAGATAGAACATGATTTAATAGGTAGGAGATAGTATTTAGGGCATATCCCCAAAACGATTTAGAGAGAGTTGCATGACTCATCATGGATCGAACCATATCTAATAATGTTCGATTTCTCCTTTCAGATACACCATTCAGTTGTGGTGTATATGGAGGAGTCCATTGTGAAATAATCCCATTCTCTTTTAAATAATTTTGAAATTCTTGGTTTAGATATTCTCTACCTCGATCTGATCGAAGTATTTTAATACTCTTCCCAAGTTGTTTTTCTACTTCACATTTATATTCTTTGAACTTTTCAAAGACTTCAAATTTATACTTCAATAAGTATACATGACCATATCTAGAATGATCATCAGTAAATGTTAGGAAGTATGAAAAACCTCCTTTAGCTTGAATTGACATAGGTCCACATACATCGGTATGTATGAGACCTAATAATTCAGTAGATTTTTCACCTTTTCCGGTAAAAGGTATTTTAGTCATTTTTCCTATTAAACAAGATTTGCATCTTTCATATGATTCATAATCAAATGAGCCTAAATAACCATCATTATGCAATTTGGTTATGCGTTTCTCATTTATGTGACCTAGTCTACAATGCCAGAGATAAGAATTTCTAAAATTATCAATTTTGGGTTTCTTTGTATTTATGTTGAAAATTGGATTTTCAAGATTTAATATATAAAGACCATTATTTTGATAACCAGCACCATAAAAAATACCTTCACGAAAAAAAGAACAACACTTATTCTTTTGGTTTATTTCAAAACCATCATTGTCTAAATAGGAAATCGAAATAATATTCTTCGTGAGTAATGGTACCAAAAAAAATCTTTCAAATCAAGAATCAATCTACTAGACAGAGACAGATTATATGTTCCTACGGCTAAAACAACAACTTTTGCTCCATTGCCCACACGTAGGTCTACCTCTCCCTTTGCCAGCTTTCTACTTATCTTTAGACCCTGCATATTATTACAAATATGAGAGCCAGATCCAATATCTAATACCCAAGAATTTGATTTTGAAGTAGAAAGGTTTATTTCAATCATAAACAAACCTGAAGTAGAAGCTTTAGTAAGCTTCTTCTGCTTCATGGTTTCAAGATAAGCCTTGCAATTTCTCTTCCAATGTCCATCTTGTCCACAGTGAAAGCAAGTGCCATTTTCTTTCTTGTCCCTTTTGGCTTTCTGTGTTGCCTTGGGTCTAGCTTTCTTCTTGGTCTTCTTAAGACCAGCTTTACGCTTTCTTTTATTGGACCCCTCAACTAGCAACACAGTAGCCTTCTCTTTCTTTATGGTATCCTCAGCTTCCTTAAGCAAGTTCAATAACTCAGGCAAAGTAGAGGTCTCAACTTTGTTCATGTTGAAGTTCATCACAAACTGAGAAAAGCTAGGAGGAAGGGATTGTAGTATCAAGTCAACACTTAACTCATGATACATTACAAATCCCAGTTTCTCCATCTTTTTAATGAGACCAATCATTTTCAGTACATGAGTTGAAACTGAAGATCCTTCCGCCAACCTGCTATGGAAGAGTTCCTTCGTAGTATCATATTGCTCACTTCTAGCCCTTCTATCATACAATGCTTTCAGATGTTGAAGCATTGTAAAGGCACTCATGTCCTCATGCTGCTTTTGCAACTCGAGACTCATTGAAGCGAGCATGATACAACATGCACTTTCAGAATCATCTAAATGTTTCAGATATGCATTTCTTATGCTTGATCAACATTAGCAGCAGGCTCATCAGGAACAGGACCATCAAGGACATAGAGCAACTTCTCATTCCTAAGAACAATTCTTAGGTTTTGAACCCAGTCCAAATAGTGTGGGCCAGTAAGTTTATTGTCAAACAAAATAGTACGCAAGTTCATGTTGTTATTCGTTTTCTACAACAAAAAAATAAAGATAGAATAAGAATTTAAATTTATGCAATTTACAAAACCAAAATACACAAATACATGGGTTTAATAATATCTTGGTTTTGCTCTCACTATTTTATCCAAATCAATATCCCTCAAATTGATTCAAGAATTTTCTCAAAATTCTTAGTAGGCTAGAATCCCATCTCAATTATTTTTAATCTTGAGTTAGCTCAACAAATCAAAAATAATTTTAATGAGTAGGTATTAATTACCAATTGCAACTTATTTGCAACTCCTAGATAGTTAGGTTATCAACTTTTGATACACATATCACATATGTCGCCTAACTCTTGCCTCAAAGACTTTTGACCTTGAGTTAGTTCAACAAATCAAAATCTTTGTTAAATTATACCCATTATTCAGAGATCTAATCTCATAGTTTGAAACACATTTTTGGTAAGACAACCTTGAGTTAGCTCAACAAGTTACCCTAACAAAAACTGTTTTAAACTATAATAATGGAAGGCATTTAAATTGATTTAATATTTAATTGAGGGATTAAATTATGGTCTCATCATTTACATATATCATATGTAATAAATATTTGATTATATTAAACATACAATATGAAATTAAATAATCTAATCATTTAATCAAATATTAAATCACAAATGACATAACAATTGAATAATCACATTAAACAATTATAAACAAATTTCAGTCATAAATCTTGTATGCATTACATTTCTAATCATATAAGAAATATTATTGAATTAATTGAGAAGTTTTATGGGTTAACATAAAAATTTTTCAAATCTTGGGCCATAATAAATAAATAATAGAAATTAAAAGGGTTTTAACATAAATAAACTCTTTATAATGAAGAATGCCCCAAATTTATTTATTTATTTATTTAATGTTTGTCCAATTGGGTTTAATCCATTTGGTACTAATGGACTCAAGGTCCACTCTACAGGTTAGGAATCTTAAACCTTAGCACAAACCATTTGGCCCAACTCCCAACTTGGAGTTTGCCAAACAATCTGGCCCAACTCTCAGCTTGGAGCGGGTGGGCCTTTGCCCAAACCTAATTCAACAGTTTCGGCCCAAATTAAAACCAAGTCCAAAATGTGAACTTGATCCAGCCCAATGGCCCAATGACTCACTAAATTAAAAGGAGCCCAAGGAACCATGATCTAGAATCTAACAAATGGCCCAATGGCCCATTAGAGAAATTAATTTTTTTTTTAAATAAATGAAGCCAGATGACGTCACCTCATGATGTCATCATTTTCTTCTGCTGTTGCTAACGTCAGCATCCTTTCACTGCCGTCGCCGCCGCTTCCCAAAAAAAAAAAATTTCTTTTCTTCTCTTTACCACCGTCGCTGCTTCAAAATTTTTTTTTAAAAACCCTTTTTTTTTCAGAACATGACTCAAAAGAGCGGCCAAAAATTCGACAAACAACTTTGACAAGCGGCAATAAATTTAAAAAAATTTCAAATAAAATTTTCAACTTGTTCCGTAGGTGAAAAACAAATTTTCACTTAACAAAATAATTTTTCTCAATCATTCAATATAACACATACATACATATATGTAAACATAAACAATTTATATTCGCATAGATTTATATTTATACAAAAATTAAATCCTCATACTCTAATACCACTGTTAGGAAATCATGTATGCCACAAACAAATTTATAGGCAGCGGAATTAAAACATGATTTTTTCCAGGATCAATTTCAATATACGTATAAAACAAAAAACCTGTTTTTGATGAGTGAAGATTCTGTCATCGAAAGAAGATCTGTCAACTACAGCCGCACAGACGTTCGGCCTATCCACATGAACTAGTTCTTAAGATCCTCCTGAGATTGATTGACACCAAGCCAATATGCTAGTTCCTTTAACGAGCTTACAACCCTGCAAAATTTAGAGTTCAAGAGAACTCTAACAAAACAAAAGAAAAACTTTTCTCTCGTCTTGCAGTAAACTTTCGTACGTCAAAAATTTTGTACGTACGCTCACTTTGTAATTTGGCGTCAGTCTCCTATTTTATAAGTTCTTCTCTGTCTGTTAGACAGTCTAACAGACTTATCAGATATTCTATCGTGATAGAGTATCTTATTAAATTAAAAGTAATTTTAATTTTATTAAGATAAAAGAATTTTTATCTTATCAAAACTTATCTCATAGGAGATCTTTTAGGTTAATTATTTTTCAAACTAACCCCAATAATTATCACATAATTATTTAATCATTTTAACCTAAGAACAAATTCTTTATATGTGTGATCCTTTAGGTTCTTAGTCACTTGGCAATAAATAAAAGTATAATCTTAGAATTAATTGGCTTTAATACAAAACCAACAGGAAGGAGAAGGAAGAAGAAACCGAGGTCAAGAAATGGCCGTTTTTCAATCACCCAAAGATTGAGCTTCCCATGTTTGAAGGCGAAAATCCCAAGAGTTGGATCAAGAAAAAAATACAACAAATATTTCTTGGTCAACCAAATTCCCGATAGCCAAAAGATGGAGGTGGAAGAATTTATTGGGTTTAGGCTCACTCTTGAAGGGACGATGGTTGATGGTAGGTGAACGGGTTTTTTTTTTCTTTTTTTTTTTTGGCTTTGTTCTTAGTTAAAAAAAAACACGTGCAGTGAATGAGCATAAATTTAACGAAAAAATAAATAAAAATGTGATGAAAGACTAAAAGAATATATTAATGAAACATGATAAATTATTTTTTATTATTTTAAATATGAAAAAAAATTATTTGTAAATATATAAGAAACTATGCTGTCGATTATCTTTATTAAAATTTAAATTTAAGTTGTAATATTATGACTGTCTATACCACTTATTAGTTTAGAAAAAGGTCCTTGCTTTCTAATTCCCTCAAGATATGATTCCTTCTCTCTAGCTCTTTTAAGAGATAGATTCTTTTCTTTTAATGTCTAATGGCTCAATTGAAAGCTTTGGAAATATTAAAAAAGAATTAAAATGAAAGAACATAGAAAGAAAAAAGCTTAGAAGAAAGAGCTAGAGGGAAGTGACAGGAAATAACATAATTAAAGGAGAAAAAAATATAATGGAGGGAGAAAAAAGAAATTGGAAAACCTTGAAGTTTTGAATTGGAGGTGTAGAGACAAATAGAAGAAGAGTAAAGAGAATAAAATTTTCTATCTTCTTCTTACTAGGGGTATTCAAAATCAATTATCTGATTCGAATCTTATCTAATTTGTATTTGATCGGATCATATGGGTTTTTTATTTGATTTGATTTGATCCGTTTTGTTTGTTTTGTTTTGTTTTTGTTTTGTTTGTTTTGTTTGTTTTGTTTTTCTTTTGCTATTGTTTTTCTTTTCATATATAATGTTATATAATTTAATTTAGATTTGAAATTAATAGTTTCATATTAAAAAATTATCTATTTTTATATAAAGATAATAAATAAATTTCATCTTAATATTTTTAATTTGTGTATTTTCATGTAAATTAATTTGTGTATTTTAATATAAATATTTTAATTTATTTTGTCACAAATTGACTAATTCTAATTAAAGAATTATTTGAATTATCAAATAATACTAATTTATATTTTATAACTTATATTAACTATTTTTTAAAGAAAAAAGTTATAAGTTTTTTCCATTTAGATTAGATTGGATCAAATCGATCTAGCGGCCCGGCTCAAAATTTCAGATCAGATTGGATTGACGGATCGATTCAATTCGTAGATCAAAATAAACACCACTACCTCTCACCACCCCCATTGTCACCCAATGGCAACAGTATTTATACTTTTCTTCTCTCCAAATTTGCTCATCCTAAAGTCCAAAGTAGTTAGTTAAGCCACTTAAAATCCCTAAAATAGTAAAAGTAGATTTTTTTAAAAAAAATTATAGGCTTGGTCTTTCCTTTTGTTCTTTTTTATTATTATTTTTCTTTTTTTCCCTCCTTGATGGCTGAGGAGTGATGCCAAGGCGTGAGTGAGTGAAAGATTAGTTATATTATTCGCCACTTGATGGGTTTATTGACTCTATTCAACTTTGCCACCCAAGTGGAAGGGCCCATGGGCCATGGCCCATGGGGACCAACCAACAAAGAGGAAATAAAAACCTTTTGAACCATTTGAGACTATGATTTAAAATATTCAGTTGCAAATAAACCTTTCGAACCCCTCCAACATTTTCTCTTAAAAGATACCAAATTTATAGTATTTTTTTTACCAATGCCAATATTGATTTTTTATTATTCTTTCTTTACACTCACTGAATTTAATTTTAAAATATTCTATTGTTTTTAATTTCTTCAATGTCCTATTGCTGTTGTAATTAACTAAAGTACAGCTATTTGATATATATATATATATATATATATATTTCACAACCTATTGAAAATTAATAATAATTATTAAATAATACAAGTAGGATTTTTTTTTTTTGAGTGAAGTCCACACTAGCCAATCATCAACAAGAAGTAAATATAGTTTGTCAGCACCACATTCGTTTTTGCTTCTATATCATCAAGTTAACCTATAATTTTTAAAAACTTATTAATAAAAGTATTTAAAGTAAGATAACTCCATATTCTTTTAAAGTTTCGTGGTATTTATTGTTTTATTTTAGCCTCTTGCTAAAAAACTTCCTATAACTTCAAGGTTGAGAATTAAAAATTTTAAAACGTATAGTAAAATTTCAATTTCCAATTATTTTTTTTGGTTTTTTTTTTCAGGTTTCCAGCGGTCTCTCTGGTTTAGGGTGTCTGGCCCAAAGTTTTTGGGTTTTGGTTTCCCGCTTGAAAGATGGTGTTCTTTAGTATGGGAGGAAAAGTTGGGACATACCATGGCCGCTCGTTTGCTAAATTTCGAAACTAGTGGTGAGTTCATGTTGTTCTTGGCTAGGCTTTTATACTTTAGGTTTTTGATTTTCTTAGTTTTTTAGTTAGGAAAGGTTAGTTCGTCTACGGTAGGTGGACGGATTTGCTTGGATGCTGGGCATCCGTTATGTCTTAGCCGCCTGTTTAGAGCCAAAAAGAGTTATTTGTAGAACATTTGGTTGTACAGTTTAACTTGCAAAAGTTAATAATATTATCGATTTTCTGTTAAAAAAAAAACTTGAAAACTGAAAGCAACACAAGTCGAGGTAACCACTTTTGCTTTGTTTTTATGCGTAATGTGAGCATAGTGACCGACAGTTCAGAAAAGTAGGGGTTTGTTGAATATCCTTTGGGCTGCGTTTTGACTTTTTGTTACTATTCGAGCTCTTCCTTGATTGCCCTCTTAGAACCATTTGAGATTTTGGGCGAATTTTCTGAAGATCAGAGCAATAGGGAAAATGATGTAGGAAAGCCTCAGAGCTTTTGACCTCCTATAAATTTGATTTGTGGCCCCGCCCCGCAGTCTGCGCATAAATGAGAAGGCACTGATTCTTTTGGGCGAAGTTTCAGTTGCTACAACATTCTCGCTACCAATGGGAGAATTTCAGAGGGCATATGATTCGGTTCATGAAATGATGGAGTCCATGCCTTGTGAACTAGAAAGGACGGTTTTCTCGCCATTCAGCGACCATTATTTCACTGTTTTTCGGAGCAAAAACAATGATGAATTATCACGTAATCTGACTGACTCTTCCATCAGTATGTACCCTTTATTCAAGCATAAAATCTCCTTAGCTTCACTTTTTTTATATTCTTGAGTGCTTAAGATTTTGTTGATTAAGGAGTGAATGCATAAATTGGGGGCGGATTGCGACGGGGTTCCTGACTGTGTTGGGGCACCCGGTTTTTTCAATTTCATTTCTTAGTCCCTAAATTAGTAAATATTTTTTGTCTTAAATATTTGTTTCCTACCACTTTTACTCAAGTTTATCATAGCGGCGATAGTAAGATTTTTATGGGTTTCTTTAACTAAACAAGTGGTCGAAAATTGCACTAATTTTTTCAATTGGCAAAATATTGAACCACACATAAGACACCAAAATTGATCAACTTTTTTTATTTATGTTTCTCTTCTGTTTTCATTAATCTCTTTTCATTTTTATTTACTTAATTTTTTCACTTAATCTATATTTTATTTTTCCAACATTTTCCCGTTAATCTATGTTTTTTTTTCCTTTTTTTTCATTCTTCTTTCTCTTTTAGTCTATTTTTTTTCCCTACTCTTATTTTAGTTTACTCATTATTCCTATATCTATATTTTTAATTTTATTGTTTTACCTTTCTTCTATACTCTTTATTTACTTATTTATTTTCCTCAATTTACATTTTAAAATTAATTCTCATAATCGTTATCCATTACAAACTTTTTCCTATATTTAATATTCTTTCAAAAAAAATTTCCTGTAGTAAAGACATTTTTTTTTTTTTGCCTTATCTTGTCAGTTTCTTTTTTGTTTTCATTTTTTTGTCTTTTTTAGGATTTGTCATTTTTTCCCCTAAATTTTTTTCCAAAATATTATTTAAAATATAAATATATTTTGATATACAAATGTTACACAATAACAAAAGCAATTATAATTTCATACAACAAGTTATAGGGAGGGGAAGAGAGTTACATTTAATGGATGAAGATGATAATTATCTTTTCTAATTATTTTCAACTAAATAATTTTTTTATTTATGAAATTGAACCCTAAAAATTTTGCTTTAGTTATAGAGTGACGTTTGTGCTATTATTAATTTATGTTTTAGGGAAAAGAAATTAATAGGAAAAAGAAGGAAAAAGGCTAAAAAAAGAAAAAAAAGAAAAGAAACGAAAAGAAATGAATTTTTTTTTTTACAAATATAGCACATTTGACTTTACAAAAATAGCACCTTCATTTTTTTGTTTTATGTTATAGCACTTCCATCCAAAAAAAGAGTACAACACCCTTCTCTTCTATTATAGAATGCAGAAACCTACTTTACCCCATCTTCTTCTTTTCTTTTTTTTTTCTTTTCATGGATTCAACAAAATTTATTCTCACACCCCATTGTTTGCACACCTCACTGTTCGTACACCCTATTGGACTATCATCTTCAAGCAAAAAGGCCGCAATCGTAGAGAATAAATCGCATAAATTTGATATTAGTTGAAATTTGCAGTAGTTGAACTAGGTTTGTGAATTTGAATGAGAGAATAGTCGAGCCCTAGGTCAAGTTTTAGGTTGAGCACTAAATTTGGTCGAATTTTAGGTTGAGTAGGTCAAATTTAGGTTGAATTCAACCTAATACTCGGCCTAAAACTCAGCCTAGGACTAAGTCGAGTGAATTTTTTTTATAAAAAAAAAAATTCATTCAACCTAGTACTAGGTCGAGTTCGATCTAATACTCGACCTAGTACTATGTCAAGTTTTAGATCAAACATTAGGTCGAGCTCGACCTAAATTTGACCTGCTTGACCTAAAACTCGACGAAATTTAGTGCTTGACCTAAAACTTGACTTAGAACTCGACCATTTTCTCCTTCAAATTCACAAACCTAGTTCAGCTACTGCAAATTTCAACTAACATCAAATTTATGCAATTTCTTCTCTACGATTGCAGCCTTCTTGCTTGAAGATGATAGTCCAATACGGTGTACGAATAGTGAGGTATGCAAATAATGGGGTGTGCGAACAAATTTTGCTGAATCCATGAAAAGAAAAAAAAAAGAAGATGGGGTGAAGTACTATGTTTCTGCGTTCTATAATAGAAGAGAGAGATATTGTAGTCTTTTTTTGGATGAAAGTGCAATAACAGAAAACAAAAAAAAGAAGGTGTTATTTTTGTAAAGTCAATGGTCAAAGGTGCTATATTTGTAAATTTTCCCAAAAAAAAAAAAGGCAAAACAAAATGTCATCACTAGAAGAATTTCTTTAAAAAAATATTAAACAAAAAGTGTAAAGGATAAAGACTATGAGAATTTTAAAAATATAGATTGTGGAAATAAATAAAAAGAGTATATGAAAAGTAAAGAAATAAAATAAAAAACATAAATTTAGAAATAACAAGTAAATCAAAATAAAGAACTGAACAAATATACTAAAAGTAAAAGAGTAATGAAAAAAAAGAAAAAGAAATATAGATTAAGGGAAAAATTAAATAAATCAAAAGAAAAAGAGATTAATGAAGACGAAAGAGCAATACAAATAAAAAAAAGACTATTAATTTTGTTTTCTCATATTTGGCCCATTACTTGGTCAATAAAAAAATTAGTGCAATCTTTGACTAGTAAGTAAAACGTTCTACTATTGATATTTTGACAAACTTAAGGGACGGAAAGTGTAACGATACAAGCATTTAAGTCAAAAATTGTTACAGGCCAAACTTAACAGATCAAAAGTGTTCTTTTCCTTTTTATTTTTAGGTAGACTTAGCAAATGGGCGGTGGAATACAGGATTTATTTATTTAACAATCGCCCTTTCCAACTGACTTTATTTTGCAGTTAACACCTGCAGAGGCACTGGGCTATCAAGCATGAAGGGGATAAAACCTTGGCTTGAAGATCTACGTATGGAAAACTATTTACTTCAGTTTTGGGCACCAGTGACTGTTGGAGATAAGCGATACTTAACGACTTCAGACCAACCTTTTGTTCTGGCAAAACTTGTTAAGGGATTATGCTCATATAGGAAGCAATGTTTGGATTACTTGATTCCAATCGATGACATGAGCACTGAAGAAGGACCAGTTGGTCCTCCTGGACGTGTTTTTCAAATTGGACTGCCTGAAGCGTGCCTTGATGTGCGTCATTACACTGCTAAAGAGTATCCTCAGCGCGATTACGCTGTAACCTATGGTATCCGCTGTTACTTGGCTTTGCCGTTGCTTAGATCTTACGGTCACGAATTTAATTGCGTGGTTGAGCTCGTAGCCAATGAATTTCAGCCTGAAATGTACACATTGGCCATACACGCCGGCGGAAGATATCCTGAGGTATGTATGTTTTGAACCCCCTGACTTATCTTTTTTCAGATAATAGTGGTAGCTGGTGAGATGGGTGAGATAATCTTTTTAGTAATAGTTCATGTCCTAGATTAATTATAATATTCAGTCTACAGACCGTAAGCAATACTCTCACTAAAGAGTTGCATAAGAGAATTTACGCTGTGAGAGTAGTGACACCTTGTATTAGAAAGCATGGCCAGTCAGCTACCGAGACTATATTTTTCAACGGAAGTCCAACTTTTCCTTTCTCTAATTCCCTGAATTAGACGTAGGCAAGGCCTTTCTCTGGTGACACAGATTCTTCTAATTTTGCGTCCTCCTTCATCAGTGCATACATGATTACTTCCTTTAACTCGACAAGGCATATTTATAATTAACCAAAAACTTTAAAAAAATGTGACAAAAAGTAAACATAAACTATATAATAATTCAAATAGTATTAATATTTAACAACAAATAACACAACAGCCAAAAGAAAATAAATAAAAATTAATTGAAAAATAACATTGATTTAAAGTCATAAATAAATGTAATATGCTTGTACAATGTATTATATAAAATTAACAGAAAATCTTAGTCAATTTATTTTAAGACCTTATAAACACTCTATCATTTTTCTATGACCATTCCTATTTTGCATCCATTGGTTCAATATTTGATTAGCTAAATTTTGTCTCCAACTTGTCCATTCTTTTGTTGACAAGGGAACTCACAGCCGCCTATTTTGCATCCATTGGTTAAATATTTGATTAGCTAAATTTTGTCTCCAACTTGTCCATTCTTTTGTTGACAAGGGAACTCACAGCCGCTACCCAAGGGTGCGCACTGGGTAAACCCCGCTCTTGTGGAATAACGGGAGAAATAAACCGCACTAGGCAACCACTCATAGCCGCTACCCAAGGGTGCGCACTGGGTAAACCCCGCTCCTGTGGAATAACGGGAGAAATAAACCGCACTAGGCAACCACTCATAGCCGCTACCCAAGGGTGCGCACTGGGTAAACCCCGCTCCTGTGAAATAACGGGAGAAATAAACCGCACTAGGCAAGCCACTCATAGCCGCTACCCAAGGGTGCGCACTGGGTAAACCCCGCTCTTGTGGAATAACGGGAGAAATAAACCGCACTGGGCAAGCCCCGCTCCTGTGGAATAACGGGAGAAATAAACCGCACTAGGCAAGCCCTGTACGATGGGCTCAACAAAAATGTGTCAGTTGAGGGATTTGAACTCGTTACCTTACGGTTACGCGCTCATCCGCCACACCAACTTGGCTATCCCAACTTGTCCATTTTTATGTTGGTTCAACAGTAGTAATAGCTTCACTATATTTTCTTTTTAAGTTAATATCACTTACCTCCTTTGAGGTTTCGTCTTTTATCAAATCGAACCTCGTGGTTTGAAAAATAATAATCGGCCTCTTTGACTAATAGTTAACCTTAGTTATTTAATTGAAATTGGTAAAAAGATGAAAAAACCCTCAAAACTTGTGCAAAACTTGTGCAAAAAAGATGAAAAAAGTAGCATAATTTTGAGAACTTGTGCAAAATTTGTGTTGCACTTGTGAAAAACTTTATTTTTTACTTTATGTTTTAAATTCAGATTTTTTGAGAACTTTTTTGTCTTTTTGCCAATTTCAGTTAAGTAACTTAGGTTGACTATTAATCAATGGGGCCGATTATTATTTTTCAAACTACGAAATTCGATTTGATAAAAGCTGAAAATCTCAAGGGAGGTAAATGATATTAACTCTTTTTTTTTAGTCAAAAAGGTCATTAAATTTAAGAAAATGGTGCAGAGATACTCACTCCGTCAAAAAAGCCTGTTAAGTGTGATGAAAGTCAACACATGTGAGTCGCACTATTTTGCAATGGATAAAAAGGTACTTTCCCTAAGACAAATCCTTTTCTTTTAGCTCCTCCCATTCTCCACATGATAACATCGCCGCCATTTTAAAAGAAATCCACAGAAATCTCTCTGAATTCCACCCAATGTTGTTAAACTCTCGATTTTACTAGTATGTTTTTACGATTTTACGATCCAAAACCAAGTGTCCGATTCAGTTTATAGGTAAAAACTAAAATAAGTAAAATCGGGTAAACTCTCGATTTTACTAGTACGTTTTTACGATTTTACGATCCAAATCCAAGTGTCCGATTTAGTTTATAGGTAAAAACTAAAATAGGTAAAATTAGGTAAACTCGCAAGTTTGACACTTACAATCATAAAATCGGCCAACGATCTGTTTCTACAAAAAGGCAAAACAAAGAGCGTTTTGGCTGAACTTCTGAATTCTATTTTCCGTAGGGTTTTTTCCCGTCTTCTTCAATTTTCTCCGCCGCAGCTCTGCCTCCCCAGTCCCCACCGCCTGCAACTCTCCATCTTCGCCGACTGGCCAAAATCTCTTCTCATTCTCCTTCTTCCCCTTTCCTTCCTTCATTCTTTCATTGCCCTCGTTTTCTCCAGGTATTTTCTATTCTCATCCCCCGCCAAAAGCATCATTAACTTCCTCCTCACTCCGCCTTTCACCGATCCTCTTTATTGCCATTAACTTAAACTTCGATGATTAAGGACTTATGCTTTGTTATGCATGGTTGTTAATTAATTATGATTATTATTAATTTTTATGTGTGATTGATAATTTTTTTTTGAAATTTGTGTATTTTTTATAAGTTTGAATAGGTTTGTAATTTATAAATTTAACATATATTATATATATTATATATAATATATTTATTATATTATTTTTCATAATTTGTAAACTCTTACAATTTTACGATCCGATTTTGTGGACCCTCTACCGATTTTACGTAAAAACTCGAGTTTAACAACCTTGATTCCACCGCCACACTGTATCGCCACAGCCGTTGCCACCATCATCCATCACCTTCGGTTCTGCTCCAGCACCACCACATTTTTCTAAGCTAATTTCATTGGAGAAACTCTTTGAGCATAATGTAGCCTTCAAAATTGATAGATTTTTTTTTTTAAGCATAAGCAACAAGCTTCCATATATCTGTTTTTTTTTTAATTGAAAAGCTTTTATGGATTTAAATAATTTTTTCCAATTTTTTTACTTATTAAGAATAATGCAAATGCTCAATGCTCGTGGCACCAAGTGAGATGAGGGTTTCATATCCATGGGCAATTGCAAAATTTATGGACTAGAAGTGCCACTATTGTTGTATCATATACTATCTAGTTGGGTTAGACAGGAAATCTTGTAAAGAAATAGAGAATAGATTCATTTACATGGCTCTGATACCATGTAAAGAAATAGAGAATGGAGAATATTTTCTTCTCTTGAATCACTGTGCTTTACAAGGCTTTATATAAAAAGAAAATATCCTACTAAACTAACTTGATCCCTATCTTACTGATCTAACTTGATCCCAACAACCAAGCAATCCTATAATTAAGTTAACAGAAAAGGGATAGCTACAAGCCTACATCTATTCTTATCTGTATATACAACACATTTCAACACCCCCCCTCAAGTTGGAGAGTGGATATCAAGAACTCCCAACTTGCGTTTCATTGTTGTGAAAGCTTCGGCTTAGAGAGTTTCGTGGTGTCGCTACTGAAAAACAGTGCTATAATCCACGAAAACAAAGGCCCTCAAAGGGGCAAAAAGCCCTCAAGGGGCAAAAGCCACCCGCAAGCGGGACAAAAGCCGCAAAGCGGCACAGGTTGAAAACCTAGACAACCTCATGCCGATGCGTGAAAGCCAAACTACAGACGTTGAATAGCACCGCCGCCGAACTACTGCCACAAAGCATTGAATAGCCAGACGATTCAGCTACTACCGGCTGGAGAGATGGCAATACCTAAAAACAAAGATTTATAAATAGATCTTTAACAAAGCCGATCTTGGACTTTGCATTTAGAGAAATCACCATGGCTCTGCTTCATGTTGAATAGTTATCTCCGTTAAGAGGTTTGGAGACAAGGATCATACCAGGATGATCAGAATGGTGAAGAGAGTATAGAGGATTGTCTTGAGAAGCCATGAGCAAATATAGTTGGGAAAAAAAATGCCACAGATTTATCAATGCTATGGCATGTAAAAATCAATGCTATGGCGATTTGGT
This sequence comes from Gynochthodes officinalis, assembly GCA_020080225.1. Lineage (NCBI taxonomy): Eukaryota > Viridiplantae > Streptophyta > Magnoliopsida > Gentianales > Rubiaceae > Gynochthodes > Gynochthodes officinalis. The sequence continues at coordinate 3,147,565 of CM034618.1, read as the reverse complement.
CGAGAAGAAAAAATAAAAATGGACTGGACGTCAGTGCTATGGCATGTAAATATCACAATCGCCAACCATGGCTCTGATACCATGTAAAGAAATAGAGAGTGGAGAATATTTTTCTTCTATTTAATCACTGTGCTTTACAAGGCTTTATATAAAAAGAAAATATCCTACTAAACTAACTTGATCCCTATCTTACTGATCTAACTAATTTTTTATTAGTCATTAATTACAATACACATAATGTACCAATTTAATGCATAATTTTAGATTTTTATCTTAACTTTTTAATTGTGAGTATATATACAATTATTATTAGTAAACATATTCTAGTAATTTGGTTTGAAAGTAAACTCTTTTTTTGGGACTAGAATTTTTTTTAAAAGTAAACTCTCTTTTTTTATTTCGGAATGGGGAGAGTATAAGAATAGTCTAGGGGGCTCAAGGGAAGAGTACGTTGAGAGAATTACAATGATTGTGAGAATTATATTGGTGCTAAAATTTTTAGGAACAAAGTTAGAAATTGGCGGGCCACCTTAAAATATTTTATTATTAGTAAAAATCTTATCTACGTAGAAAACTTGGTTTGAAAAAGTGAAAAGATAAAAGCTAAATCTGACGGTACATGGAAAAAAAAAGATATTAAGTGATTAAATTTTTTTTATTAGAGTCAAACATGGAACAGTGGAATAAGACCAAGTGAAAATTTTATTTGCAACATTTGGTAAATTTTTATTAACGCAACAAAAACCACTTCATATGACGGAGTAAATTCTACAAGTAAAAAGGTAATTTATGAGTAAACTAATAAAAAATTATGACTCGTAAGATAATATTTTAAATACCCTAAAATTGTCAACAATCCCTCTCAGATTTTAAAAGATTCTAATTGAAAAATAGAAAAATTTTGTTGACTTTATATGGGTGCAAGTACACTGCGTTTGAAGTTTTTCAAACTATAAATTAAAGTTATATTAATAAATATGACATTTAGAATTATTGGTAAAATGTAAAATTTTTATCTTTATAAACTAATAAATCATTGTCAAGACGGATTTTATCAATCATAATATAATCTCTATATTTTTTATTGTTCAATGTGTTTTTGTACAAATAGGCCATTTACACACCTGGTTTATTCATGAGAGTTCTAAAAATCCAGCCAATCTCTTAATAGTGGTAGTCCTACTCCACTCTCAATATATAGGTAAATTCTTTAAGTTTATACGGTTATAGATACAATATCTATGTATAAATTCATTTAAAGTTAAAACTCAATCTCAAAAATTATAATAGTTAAAAAACGCGCCTCATAAAAGGAACTTAAATTCAAGTGTTTCAATGTCAATTTTGGCTTATTATTACTTATATGAACCTATTTCATAAGATCTCCAGTGACATAAGTTGCGTCATGATTTTTGTTGGCAATTTGTTAACTTGAATCCCATTTCTCTCTATATTGAAAAAATAATTTTCTTTCCAAATATTTAATCAAAAGATTAGCCAAATTCACTTCTAACATCATATAATCGATGGAGATGATTTTAAATGATTTTATATATCAGTAGTTGCTTTATAACATCATATCTCGATTTCATGTATTAATTTTTATAATTATATATGTTTGGATTGTGTTGTATTTGAGAATTTTGTATTAGAATGTGTGAAAGTTTTGATGAGATTTTTTATAAGAAAAAGTGATATAGAAAAGTAGATTGGAGGGAATTTTTTTTTTTTGAAATAATATGAGAAGAATTTTGGTGGAAATTTAAATTTTAAATTTTGAAATAAAAAATTATTTGGATGTTTTATTTTTGTAGTTGAAAAAATTAACTTTTTGTAAATAAAAATACAAATCAAACACAGCTATGATTTATTTTTTTGAAACAACCATTGTCGTTTGACAATTTCATATATAAGAATAGAAGGCACCAATCCCTTTATTAAAGGACTATTAATTAAGAAATTTCTTAACCATTCAACTTAGAACTAACGAACTTCAAAGTTATAAGCTCTTACTCCATAGTCAATCTAACAACAATCGTTTGTCTAGTAGATTTTTATGCTATTGCACTAGCATCAAGTATGAATATATAGCTTTAGTGGATTTAGTTCATTCTGAATTAGAAATTCAATTAACATAATTCAAATCTTATAATACAGTGAGAAATCTTCAATAGATGATATTATTAATGATTTCTTTTAAATATTTCACTAGTCTAATTAATGTAAACTAATACTCGTGATTGAGATTATAAATATATCAATTTAGTTTACACACAGCATAAACTATATTAGGTTTTATATAGTTCATTAAATGCATCAAACTCCTAATAATCTAAATATATTTAGAGTCAACAATTGGGTTACTATGAATCTTTTTCAATTGTGTGTTATAGTCAAAAAAAGTGCTCACTGGTATCACATAATAATCTTCAAACTTCCTTAGAAGTTTTTTAACATAATACCATTGTTTCTCCTTATAATTTTAACATCCAATATTACATAAGTCTCAGTCACATCTTTCATATCAAAACTAGATAATATAAAATATTTAATATTATTTATAATATCTAAAGTAGCATCAGATATAAGTATATCATCTATATACAAACTAATGGTCACATAATCATCATTAACAATTTTAGTATAGATGTATTTATTCACTTTAACCAATGAAAAAATCGTCAACGAGTAAAACTGTAAAACATTGTAAAAATTATTAATTGTAAATGGGTTTTTAAAAGTAAATTTAATATTAATGAATCTATAAATAAATATAAAGTATGTTTGGTTGCAAAAAAATTCTCAAAGAGAAAATAATGACTATTTTGATGCTTTTGCAACTGTTACAAAAATTTCTTCTATTCAAGTTTTATTTGTTTTGCCTTCTATTCATGGACTTTTCATTTGTCAAATGGATGTGAAAGTTGCATTTTTTTTAATAGTGATTTAAAAGAAAAAATTTATATATTTAACTTGAGAGTTGCAAGATTCTTGGACAAGAAATAAACTTTGTAAATTAATTAAATCTTTTTATGGAGGTTAAACTATTTTGAAATAATATGAAAAGAAATTTTAGTGGGAATTTGAATTTTTAAATAGAATAAAAAATTTGTTTGGATTTTTTTTAGAAAAAAGAAAAATCTTTTCTTACATTAGTGTTAATCCAAAGATAGCCTAAAAATAAATATTCATAATAGAATCTTCCAAAATACCCTTAAAAGAGTTAGTATGTCAACTTTCCATACAAGATGATGTTGACACTTGACACAACCTTTTGTCATTGTAGTCAGCAGGTCCACATTTAAGCGAATATGCAGGCAACATCAGATCTTCAGGTGGCCACCTCGTAAATTGAAACATAGTGATGACCTCTCCAATACTGCTCTAGGGTTGATTCAAACTTCCGAGAAAATTATGGAAGATTCTTGTGTAAAAGATTTGTCATTGTCTGTCAAACCAGTTGAACAACATCTGAACTCTAAGCTAGACTCCACCCAAAATGGCAGCAACATAATAGTAAAGGTCACATACAGAGATGACATGATCAAATTTCATCTTTCGGTTTCATCAGGAAAGATGGCCTTGGAAGAGGAAATTGCAAAACGGTTCTGTCTATCAATTGCAAGTTTCAGTATCAAGTATTTAGATGAAGATGAAGATTGGATTTCGGTAACATGTGATGCAGACTTGAAGACCTGTATAAGCATAATGAGATCATTAGGTAAGAACATAGCCAAAATGTTGGTCAACCATCACAAGATAACTGATTTAGGCAAATGATGCCATGTATATATTTGCAAAGTGCAAACTCATATTTCAATACATTTGCTACTATTGTAACTCTAATCGGTCCTATGTATCACCAGTTTAACTCTTTTAAAATTGGCGTGCATGATGCATTGAAGATTTTTCAAGCAGCTAAGTTATGGCTGATTTAGTACCAAATTAGTCTACTCCATGAAATGTGGGATAATCATGTGGTTTTTTATTCTTATGTTATCCATGTAGTACTGACATGGGAAAAATTCTTGTCAAAAGTTGATCCTTAAAGCTTAACTTGACAGATTGCAACAAGAAGTGCAAAATTTTGTTTCCTCGCAGCAATCAAAATCTTATGATAGGATCAAGGAGTAGTGAACACCATAATCCACCTAAAGCGCAGGTTCAAATCTCACTGACTAAAAACAATCTCACTTTGCGTTTGAAGTTAAAAGAAATTTTTATTATAATTATAAAACAATAATATGTTGGTTTTTAGAACCAAATGGCACGATCAGTATCAAATTGATATAAATTGAAACAATTATTGGTATAGTACTCAATCACAAAATAAAGTTTACTTTCAAAAATTTTTATCAAAAAAAAAAGTATATATTTTTAATTAAATTCTTATAGTCATTGGACCTCCCATAATAAATACCCAATAGATGAGAATTATTGGACCTCTCATGTCCATTAGAAATATATGAGAAAAAATAATATTACAATAGAATTTTATTAGACTTGTATTGAGGTACCTATAAGGTCTAATTAGAAATTAAAATCGGTAATTCCTAAGTAGTTATTGGGTAAAGTAGTTTAGTTATTTTTTTAAAAAAATAATTAATACTTTTATATATTATTAATAAATAAATTTTATTTTTTATTTTCAAAGAACAGTTGTCTACTTGTAACTATAGCACTACCGAATTGTTGGCCATTACAACAAATTTCAATGAGATTCGTAGGATTTGGTCTAAATTCAATTGGCCAGTGGTTACTAGAACGGCCAACTAGTGGTCTGGTTCTTAACCACCACTTTCCAAAATAAATTAAAAAAAAAACCACTAGAAAAAAAAAAAAAAACCCTTTGCCAGCCAGTGGTCCTTTTTTATTTTATGTTTTCTCAATTGACCAATGGACACTTGCCGGCAAACTTGATAAACGACAATGAGCTCATAGCCTCTAAGTTTTGACTTTTGACTTTTTGGACTCTCTAAACTCACTCTGTGAACCATTTTCCAAAAAATTGATAATTTTATTAACTTTAAAAGTTAAACTATATACGCAAATGTCTCAAAAAGAAATCTTCTTAGATCAAAATGTGGCTAAGACCTAACTGACGCCCAGCGTCAAAACAAACCCGTCAGAACAACCTTTCCTAGCTAAAAAGCTAAGAAAACAAAACCCTAACTTGGTGGCCTTTGTTTGCACAGCGTCCCTCAGCAATCCGTAGACATCCGTGTAGTGCGGTTTTGTGTATGTCGGTCCCTCATGTCATGGCCTGACCGCAGACATCCGTGTAAAGTGGCTCTGAGTAGATCAGTCCCACATGTCATGGCCTTACGCTGCAGATCATCGTGAGTACCCCTCATCCCAAGTTAGAAAACCAAAACCCTAGAGTAGAGTGAAACTTTGCCGAGAATAACATGAAATTACCACTGGCTTCGAAGTCTAGCAAACGGGCATCCATGATACGTCTCAACACTTCCTCCCGTACTAGAGACTGTTAAAGATCACAACACTGCATTATCTCTTTAGCACTTAGTCATTATCTCCACTTAGTATTATCTCTTTAGTACCTAAGATAATCCATGTATATGCTGTAATTATCCCTTCACTTAGTCATTATCTAACTAGTATAGAGTCTATAAATGTACATGTAATGTTCGCTCTTGTAAGTGTGATTGTAAAATATATCAGAATATTTCTCAAACTCTTTGAATCTTACATGGTATCAGAGCCACCATTTAACAGCTCTGCCCAGATTTTCCTTTTCCTTCTCAAACTCGTTTTTTCCTCTTCTTCTTTCCTGGTTTTCCAGATATTCCTCAAGCCAGAAATAACGTTTTTTCTGCTGCCATTTTTGTTTTATTTTGTATTGGCTTTTTCAGCTCAGTCCTCGTCTTCTCTACCCAATTATCAACCTATCCTTGCCATCAACTACAGCAACTAAATGGCCGATACCACATTGCACTCTGGCACCACCGCTGCGACTCCATCAGTTCCATGCGATCCATACCTGCTCTCTGCCGCGGATCTTCAGACAGGGAGCATTGTTTCTACCAAATTAACAGGCGAAGGTAATTGGCAAGTCTGGAGTGATCAAGTGAAGACAGTTTTCTTGGCAAGAAATAAGTTGGGATTTCTCAATGGCACCTCGAGCGACCTAGCGACGGTGTTAGGCGGACGTGGGATCAATGCCAAGCCGCTGCAAAGACATGGCTCACCCATTCAGTCGAGCCATCTCTGGAGGCTATGGTTTCTCGACTTCCAACTGTGGCGTCCATTTGGCACACGTTAAAGGATAGCTTTGACAGAGTAAGTGGATCCCAAACCTTTTCCATCAAGCAAGCCATCAACGACATGAAACTCACTGCCGGTGCGTCGGGTTCCAATCTTACTGCATTTTACATTCGCCTCAAGGACCTTTGGACCGATTTAGATGTGCAATACCGCCATTCGCACTTTGTGGTCCTTTGCACTTGCCAGGTAAATGATCGCCTCCGTTCTCACCAAGATGAAGACCGAGCCATGACATTCTTGCTTGCCCTTCCGGAAGAGTTTCGCACCTTGCGAACTCATGTTTTGGCTCGTGATGATTTCCTTTCCCTTGAGAAGCTACATGCGCTGGCCAAGCAAGACCTTCACCAACGCACCGCCATGAACAATCACTTCACCGGAGATGGAGTAGCTTTTCTGATGCGAAAGCTTCATTTCTGGACAAGCGAAGACGGCGACTTGGCGACAAGCGGGCCACCACAATCTTGGACCGATTTCTCCTCGGCTTGGGCTCAACGGTTACGGACCGATTTCTCCTCGGCAGGCTTGGCCTTCCAATGGGCCCTCTGGGCCAGCTCTCTCAAATGGCCTTCTCGGCCCTATGCCTCCTTCAGGCTCACTTGCTGGGTCAAGGCCTGTTTGTACCCATTGCAAAAAAATGGGCCACCTTCGTGAGGCCTATTTTCTTCTTGTAGGCTATTCCCCTAATTGGAAGCCCAAACAACGCAACGGTCCACGTAAGAAGAACACTACTACTGGGCCTTTGGCCCAAAATGCTACTACACATGGCCAACTTCTTCCTCCTCCTGGATTTGGGCCTCTTCATGCTCCTTTTGGATATAATCCACAATCTTTGGACTTATATGGTGGTCCTAATTCTATTACTAATACATCTGCATATTCCAGTGTAGGTCTTATGGGCTCTGGAACCCCTAGCCCTGGCAGTGTGTATGGTGGTTCTTCTGGGCTTCATCTCACAATGGATCAGCAACAAAAACTTGTCAATCTGCTCAATCAAATAGGGTCTTCTGATTCCACAGCCAACTTCTCAGGTACCACTATACATTCTAAATTTTTTTCATCGGTTTGGATTATCGACTCAGGTGCTAGCGACCATATCACATGTAATTTACCTCTTTTAGATTCATTTTTCCCTTGCATCACACCTATCTCCATCACTTTGCCTGATCACTCTACTAGTCCTGTAACTCATATTGGCCATTCCCGACCTTACTCTAAATTACATCTCACAAATGTTCTTTATGCACCACGTTTTAAACACAATTTGCTATCCATACGCAAACTCACTCGTGATAATAATTGTGTGGCTATATTTTTCGATGACTTTTGTGTTTTCCAGGACCATACGACTGGGGATCTGATCGGGCTCGGCAGAGCTAATCGGGGGTTATATTTTTTATGTTCTTCCATTCCCGCTGCATTTTATTCTGTTTTCCAAAGTTATTTAAATTCCATAAAGAATACTACTAGTATTCCTAAAATTTTTTCCCATTGTAATTCGATTTTTATCAATAAAAATAATTATGATATTTGGCATCGCCGTCTAGGACATTCTTCCTTCCAAACTTATCATACTCATGGAAAATCAATTTTGCGTCCTCCGTCTTTTTCTTGTCCAATTTGCCTTTTGGCTAAACAAACTCGCAGTACTTTTCCAACACGAATCACTGCTACTACATCCACATTTGAACTAGTCCATATGGATATCTGGGGTCCTCACCGAACTCCCACTCATGATGGTGCACGATATTTTCTTACCATTGTCGATGATTTTTCTCGTGCTACATGGTTATTTCTTTTACACTCAAAATCACAAGTTTTTTCCAAAATTCAATACTTCATTTCTATGGTATTTACTCAATTTGGCTCCATTGTCCGACGCATTCGTTCTGACAATGGGACTGAATTTTTCTCTGGGGAGTGTCGCTCCTTCCTTGCTAGTCAAGGCATCATTCATGAAAGCTCCTGCGTTCATACACCTCAACAAAATGGGGTTGTCGAGCGCAAACACCGCCATTTATTAGACGTTGCACGAGCCTTGATGTTTCAAGCTCACATCCCACCCCAATTTTGGGGTGAATGTGTCCTCACTGCGACATATATTATTAACCGCTTACCTTCTTCATCCATTCATGGTTTGAGCCCATTTCAAATGCTGTTCGGCAAACCACCGGTCCTTGAACACCTTCGTGTTTTTGGTTGTCGTTGTTATGCTACTACCTTGGGAGCACGTGATAAATTTAGTCCACGTGCTACTTCATGCATTTTTATGGGTTACCCTCCTTCTCAGAAGGGTTATCGTTTGTATGACCCATATTCAGGGAAATTCTTTGTTAGTCGTGATGTGATTTTTCAAGAAGATATTTTTCCTTTTTCCTCTACTTCTTCAAAACAATCACCCACCGATCTGCCCTCTTCGACACATCCAGTTGTATGGTCCGACGAGACTGTTTTGCCATCATCATTTCTCCCTGAGGATCTTCCACCTCCTCAAGATATATCCACCACCTCTACATCATTGGATGATACTCCTGTTACATCTCTAGATGCTCAACCTTCAATTCCATCAGCCACACACAATTCCGTCACAGAACCATCTCTACGCCGCTCCAGCCGTGTCACTCGACCTCCCATCTGGAGCCCTGATTATGTTTGTCCTACCTTACCCTCCACATCTTGCACCTCTCTCTATCCTATCTCTAATTATGTGTCAATGGCCAATTGTCAACTTCCCTACCAACACTTCATTGCTTCCATATCCGCCATCCAGGAACCTACCACCTTTCAGGATGCTGTCACCAATCCCAATTGGGTGACGGCTATGGAAAATGAACTCCGTGCTCTTCAAGCTAACCATACATGGGATGTGGTTCAGTTACCACCTGGTCGTCGTCCAATCGGATGCAAATGGGTTTATAAGGTGAAGTATCACGCTGATGGTTCTCTTGAGCGATATAAAGCTCGACTAGTGGCTAAAGGTTTCAATCAGAGAGAAGGCATTGATTATCAAGATACCTTTTCTCCTACTGCTAAGCATGTGACTGTTCGTCTGCTTCTCACCATTGCGGCAGTTCATGACTGGCCTCTTTTTCAGATGGATGTTCAGAATGCTTTTCTCCATGGTGATCTATCTGAGGAAGTATACATGGAACTACCCCCCGGTTTCCCCACTCAGGGGGAGCAATTAGTCTGTCGACTGCGGAAATCCTTATATGGGTTGAAGCAAGCATCTCGACAATGGAATGCAAAATTTACTAGTGCTCTCCTCCAGCATGGTTTTCTTCAATCACGCCATGATTATTCATTATTCACTAAAATGTAGGGTTCATCTTTTGTTGCATTACTTATTTATGTTGACGACATATTGATTACAGGCAATAGTCCAGACGGTATAGCAAATCTTAAACAATATCTTCATGCCACATTTTATATGAAAGATCTTGGCCAGTCGAAGTTTTTCCTTGGGCTTGAGATTGCTCGATCTCCCGATGGTATTTTACTAAATCAGCGCAAATACACATTGGAGCTGATTTCTGAGGTAGGATTAGCAGGTTCTAAGCCTTCCGTTATTCCTATGGAGCAGAACAAAAAATTCACAAGCGTTGAGTATGACCTAGGTTCAAATGAGAAAGCCGACGATCCACCTCTTGAAGATCCTTCAGCATATCAAAGATTAGTCGGCCGACTTATCTACTTGAATCTCACTGCACTGATATCACTTTTTTGATTAAACTTCTTAGCGGTTCATGCACAATCGGCGGTCTCATATGGAAGAAATTTAAAAGTAATCAAATATCTGAAAAGTTGCCCAGGTTTTGGTCTTATGTTCCCATCATCCTCAAAGTTTGAATTACGAGCCTTCTGTGATTCAGATTATAGTGCATGTCCAATGACAAGACGATCGACCACCGGTTTTTGTATTATGCTTGGAGATTCTTTAGTATCTTGGCGTCAAAAGCAGCATTGTATCTTTATCATCACCGAGGCTATGCAAGTTACAACTACCGAAATAGTGTGGATCATGGGCCTTACGAAGATTTTGGATTTCATATGAAACAACTCGCTTTACTTTATCGTGACAATGAAGCTGCAGAGAAAATAGCGGCGAATCCGATTTTTCATGAACGTACCAAACATATTGAGGTTGAATGCCATTATGTACGAGAAAAAATTCAACAAGGCATCATTGCAACACGTCACATCTCCACCAAAGAACAACCGGCGGATTTGTTAACTAAAGCACTGAATAGCAAGCAGCATTGGCATCTTCTTTCCAAGCTTGGAGTATTTGATTTATACAAATCCTCAGCTTGAGGGGGAGTGTTAAAGATCACAACACTGCATTATCTCTTTAGCACTTAGTCATTATCTCCACTTAGTATTATCTCTTTAGTACCTAGGATAATCCATGTATATGCTGTAATTATCCCTTCACTTAGTCATTATCTAACTAGTATAGAGTCTATAAATGTACATGTAATGTTCGCTCTTGTAAGTGTGATTGTAAAATATATCAGAATATTTCTCAAACTCTTTGAATCTTACAGAGACACTAAAAGCAATCTTAAAAAAAGAAAAAAAATAAAAAAAAAGAAAAAAATCGAAAAATCGGAAATAGTGCTAAAATCGTACCGTTTCCGCACCTTATCACCCCTACAACACCTGAGAGAAAAATGGCGGCCAGGGTGGCCCAGCCAAGTTTCTGTGAACCATTTGGCTATTCTTGGATTTCTTCCTGCCATTGTAGCCGAAATTGTCCTAGCATTCTTCCTTAAATTCGAATAATGCACAAGAAACAGATATCAATTGGGAATCCCAATTAAACCACAAAAAATGGTTTTTCACTTTTTTTGTTTGTTTGGAGGAAATAATGCAGTCTAGATTGATGGTTCTGATTTGTTGTTCTGTGCAAATGATGAGCCAACCAAGCTGCAACTAAACTTTCTTTGGTTAGTAATGTTTTGCCTAACTTACTGCGTCGAACAGTCCATTTATCCTAGAATTTGTATACGTTTCTCTTAATTGTTGTGAATGGATTTTTCAGATTTGGTTGCACATGAGACCATCTGGGTATCAAAGGCAAATTTAAGCATTTTCTTTGGAAATGTTGATAATTTATTTATGCATCACATATATTGATAATAAAGTCACTATGTATTTCTAAAATCTATATTATGTTTCTCACATCTTCTATACTTTTAAGAAACATAAAATTTGTATAGTCAACCATAACAGCAGCACAAATTTATGTCAATTTGAACATATCAAAAGTCTAAGGTCACCAGAAATGGTAATAATAAGTGCTTACATATATATCATATGACATTATATTTTATACTAATAAGCGATGATTTTGTCTTTTTATAGTGACTAGTGTGGCAAGTATTAAAAAAAAATCATTCATCACCTTCTTTAAAAATATAAAATAATAAAGGATGATTTTGTCTTTTCATACTTGTCACATCAATCACTATGAAAAGTCACTATAAATATCATTACTCTTTAATAATTTTTATTGTTTATTGTTTATTGTTAGTGACTAACGTTTATATTATTAACTACCATTGAACATAATTTTATTCAAACTGTTGAGATGAATTCTTCTCAACCACAACAAGAAATTGAACAATCAATATTCAAAATAGAAAATTATTGAAAAAAATTCATAAAGTTATTTCTAATATTAAATTTGAGGTTAAATTACAACATCTAATGTTATAATATGAATAATCTTTTAATAAAAATTCGAGCTATGTTTTAAGTGACATAGAATTTTCATTACATTTAGGAATTCAAATATGCTTGCAAGGTTGCATTTTGAAAGTGCATTTTTTATGATAAGTTTCATAGTAACATATGCCAAGAATGTATAGAAAAGGTATCAATAATCACCTTTTTTCTTTTTTCTTTTTTTGGTAAGACTTGCCACTAAGTTTAGTACTTAAAATTGAGGTAAAACATTTTCGCCTAAATGTTGGAGTCAATTGTTAAAGATTATATTAGTGAAATATTTTCTGGATAATTGCATCATTTGAATTGAGTGTCATAGTCTCCAGTTGGGAGTATAGGTTCTTCTCCAGAGGAGTGCTGTGCCATTGAGTTGGCAAATACGTCTGCTAGCCAGTATTAGTTTAAACTCCAACCATTGTCAATCCAGTTGTCTTTAACTAACTAAAAACAAAAAAAAACAGCTTTTAACGGTCAAAGTCTTAGTATTTAGCTTGAGATTACATGCATGATTAGTTCTAAAGAATTCTGTTAGAAGGATAACAACATCATTAGAACTAAACCCTTCCCCATCATCATCTGTGTCTTCTCTTCGTCTCACCCCACTTCCGAATCCATCCATGTCTTCCCATTTGAGCTTCTACTAGTTCTCGGTCCAGGATAGTTATAGTCGCTAAGTAGGTTAAGCAGTTGGACTTCATCTCCATTATTATTCTTCATCAAAATTTTTACCCATTGTTTCAAGTTTTTAGCTGATAGTTTTTAAACTAGATCTAGTGCAGCTTTTTCCGACATTTATCTTTTTCTCACTTCCATTCTTGTTGGTTTTTGTTCTCTTCCGATAGGTAGTCAGCTAGAGGTGTAAATGCCAAGGATGGACAGTGGGAAACCATTAGATCTTGTGCTGGGAGTCTCAAATCTGCTGGAAAAATTGGAGCTTACCACTGAAGAAACAAAGGGAGTGATGATCCAAGCAGAGGACATTGAAAAAGGTTGGGAGGAATGCTCCAGAAGTCTAGTTGGCCGAATATATGAAGGAAGGTGAACTTCATTGGACTCAAGAATACTATGGAAAGAGTATGGCCGACCAGAGAATCTTTCAAAGTTCGAGAGCTTGGAACCAATCTATACCAGTTTGTTTTCAGCAACAAAGAGGATAAGCTAAGGGTCTTGCAAGGCAAAGGGTGGATGTTTGATCAACAATATCTCATCCTTCGAGAGTGGGAGAAAAACATTCAGTGTACAGAAGGAAGGTTTGACACGGTGGAGCTTTGGATCCAGACTTGGAACATCCCACCTCAATGGTTGACAAGAGACATAGGTCTTCAACTGAAGTAAATCTTCTCCAAGGTGCTGGACATCCTCATCCCAGATAATGGAAGCAAAGAAGGAAGATACATGAAAATTTTGGTAGAAGTCAACTTGCGCAAGCCTCTCTTGTGGGGCACAAAGTTGAAAATGCAAGACCAAGAATGCTAGATCAACTTTAAGTATGAAAATCTGGCAACCTTTTGTCACTATTGCCGCAAAATTGAGCATGTTCAGAGACTTTTTGTGACTAGAAGAATTGATGCAGAAAAAAATGAGATCCGCGCTGGACAATATGGAGATTGGATGTGTGCTGCTGGAACCAAAACTTATACTCGAGAGAGAGTGTGGAAAACAAATACTGAAAGGCAGTTGGCTAGCCACGCTGAAGGCGGAGAGAAGCAGACTGTTAAGACCCAAAATCTAGCCAAAGATTTGCAGTTAGAGAATCACATCGAGAGAGCTGAAATTTTTATCTTTGTAGTGGCAACAGCTGAACAAAAAAAGGGTGGCAAAGTGGCTCAGATTTGGATGCTTTGACTGGTTTGGATGGGGTGTATTTAGAGGCTGAAAATGGGAAGGAGAAAATGCTGAGTGAAGACCACAAGAAAACAAAGAACAAGTTGTAAGAGTTGGACACAATTGAGGCCGAATACAATGAAGGCCGCAAATTCCTACTGGCTGAAATTGAGAGGGCGGGACAGTGCAATCAAACAAAAGCGCAATCCACCTCCTTTGACACCCGACAGGAGCATGTGTTGGCAGGACCTAGCATTTCAAGAAGTGTGCCAAGTTGTAGCCTTGTTAGCCAAAGGGAGAAGTCGTTGGAGGGACCTAGCAAACAAAGCAACATGCCAACTTCTATGGAGCTTGATAACCGACAAGAGCAAGAGGTATGTAACAAATCAAGTCCTAATCTTGATTTGTTTAATGTACCAGTCAATTGTGAACATCCAGTGAAGCAAACAAGAGGGAAAAGTAGGGTAAGAAATGGTCAAGGAAAGGGATTCAAAAGAGAAGTCGGGTTACACCTCAAAGAAAGGCAAATGTTGGGTGTAAGCGATCTTGGCAGCTTCAAGATGAATCATCCGAGTCAGAGGAGAAGGAGATCCTGGGCATCAAAAAGATAAGACGTGAGGGTCAAGACTTCATAATCTGATCAAAGGTGGAGGAGGCCAACCTTGAGTGGTCCCAACATAATAAATGAAGATATGTGTGTGGAATTGTAGAAGTCTGGGAGGACCCTCTATAGTTTCCCAATTGAGGGAAGTTATTCGATTCCACCTTCCAGAAGTTTTATTTTTAGCTGAAAAATAAAAAAAAAAATTGTAGCTACAGTGTGTCGAAAATTGAGATGTTAGGAACGATGGAGAGTTGTGCAACCGGATGGCACAAAAGGAGGATTGTTTGTCTGTTTAAAAAAGAGTATTAATGTTAAGCAAATAAGGTCAACTAGCTTCTATATCTAGATGGAATGCGAGAGTATAGAAGAGCATCAGATCTTTTGGGCGATTTTTGTGTATGCTAGCATCGACCATAAAGTAAGACAAGAGCAGTGGAGGTTCTTAGAGCACCAAAAGCAAGACTAGGGAGACAAGTGGATCATGGGTGGAGATTTTAATGACATCTTAAGTCTCAATGAGAAGCATGGAGGTAGGTACCGCTCAAAGGCAAGTTGTCAACCTTTTCGATCTTTTGTGAGCCAAATGGGTATGGAAGATATAACCTTTGTGGGAAAGAGTTACACATTGGCTAATAACAGAGCAGGAGAAGGTTTTGTTGAAGAAAGGTTGGATAGATTCTTTGGCTTCCCATCTTGGGTCCTAAGCCATCCAAAGGCTAATCACGTGGAGAGGCAATCATCTGATCACTCACTCATCTTGTTCGACTCAAATCCAAAATAGCAAAAAGCTAAAAAGAGATTTATCTTTGACAAACACTAGGTCAAAAAGGAAGAAGTGGGCAAGCTAATGGAGACAACATGGAGAAAGGAGCAAAGGGGCACCCCAATGTATCTACTTTGTGTCAAAATAGGACAAAGCAGAGTGGAACTCTTGAAATGGAGTCACAAAAACATGCAGAACTCAGCTACACAGTTAACACGGATCAAAACACAAATGGAGTGCTTATCTAAACAAGGGGGCAACAGGAATTGAAATGTCTGGAGACAATTAAAAAAAGAGCTTCATTTCGCCTACAGAGATGAAGAGGTATATTGGAGACAAAAATCAAGAGTTCAATGGCTTCAAGAAGGTGACAAAAACACGAAATTCTTCCACGCCTCGACTATCAACAGGAGGCGGCAAAATACAATTGATAGATTGGTGAAAGAAGATGGAAGCCCTTGTGGAAGCATTCAAGAAGTGAAGGATGAAATCATTACATTCTATGAGAAACTCTTTTCAACATGTAGCCCGAATTTCCAACATGAAGATCTGGATGGTATTCCACTATTGATCAATGAAGCGATGAATCAAGGCTGACTAGACCTGTGGAAGAATCAGAAATCAATGCTGCTCTCTTCAAAATGAATCCCAACAAGGCCCCTGGGCCTAATGGTATGACCCCCCATTTTCTTTCAATCTTATTGGAATGTGATTGGTGTCAATTTGTGCAAAGCTGTTAAATATTTTTTTGAAAATCATAGAATGCTTAAACAAGTCAACCACACACTGATCACATTGATCCCGAAAATTAAAATCCCTGAATCGTTGGGACATTTTAGACCTATTAGCCTATGTAATGTAGTGTACAAGGTCATATCTAAAATACTAGCTGAGCGGTTAAAAGTTTGCCTTCCCAATTGCATAAGCCCCTTCCAAGCGGCCTACATACTAGGAAGACAGATTCTAGATAATGTGGTAGTCGCACATGAGTGCATCCATACTTTAAATGCTAAACATAAAGAAAACCAAGGGTGGATGGCCATTAAGTTTGATATGGCTAAAGCATATGATAGAGTAGAGTGGGAATTCCTGTGTGAGATCCTAAGGAGAATGGGATTCTCTGGTACTTTCATTGGTTGGGTATGGTAGTGCATAAGCTCTGATACGTTCTCTGTCAATATTAATGGTGAAAAATATGGGTATATCCAACCGACTAGAGGCATTAGACAGGGGGACCCACTATCTCCTTATCTGTTCTTGGTTGTGTCCGAGGCCTTCTCAAACCTGATTAAACAAACAAACCTAAGGGGGGAATACAGGGGCTTGAGAGTGAACAGGAAGGGCCCACAAGTTACTTATCTTCTTTTTGTAGATGACTCACTACTTTTTTGTGAAGCAGGAGTGGAGCAAGCACAAAGAATCAAAACCTTACTATCCAACTACAACAAATCATCCAGCCAACTGGTCAACTGGGAGAAATCATCAATTTTCTTTAGCAAGAATATTCCCCAGACGCAAAAAGATGTCATATGTCAAATCTTAGACGGCATCAAAGAGAAGAGGAAAGCCAGATATCTCCGACTCCCCATGAACATTGGCAGAGCAAAAAAGGAGGTGTTTAGCTACATTGAGGACAAAGTTCATCAAAGAATCACTGGGTGGAAGAATAGGTTTCTCAACCAAGCTGGAAAGGAAGTGCTAATCAAAACGGTCATCGATGATCTTCCCACCTATGTGATGTCGTGTTTCAAAATTCCCAAAGGAGTTTGCCAAAACATCATCAAAAAGACCTCAAGCTTCTGGTGGGGTGACAAAGTAGGTGAGCAAGCTAAGATCTGTTGGAAAGCATGGAAAAACCTAACAAGGCCAAAGGAGGAGAGGGGTCTGGGATTCAAAAATCTACAACTTTCTAATGATGCGCTAATAGCAAAACAGCTCTGGAGGATCATCACCCAGCCGAACCTTTTCATGTGCAAGGTATTGAAAGCCAAGTATTTCCCAAACGGGGGGCTCTTACATGTCCCTGTTAAAAACAATGCATCATGGTTGTGGAAGTGCTGGATGGGAGCAAGATATGTGATAAAAAAAGGGGTGATTTTTCAAGTGAGAGATGGCAAATCCCCTGGATCCCCAGTAGACCCAACTTCAAACCAACTTCCACTCTGAATCAGTGGGAGCGGGCTTCATGGGTAAGTGAGCTCTTACAAGACAGGGGAGACTGGTGGAATGAGGAGCTGGTACGCCAAATTTTCAACCCACCAGATGCCGAAGCCATTGTAAGTATCCCTCTCCAAAGTGACATTCACAATGATTGTAGAGATAAACTTGTGTGGCACTTCACAAAACATGGGAACTATACGGTCAAATTTGCCTACCAAGAAGTTACCAAGGCCCAACTGGGAAAGCACCAACAGGCCGAGAGCAGCTCAACTAGAGAAACAACAAACAAGCTTGGAAGTGCAGTTGGAGACTAGGCATCAAAGGGAAACTCAAACACTTCATTTGGAGATGCTGGCATGGAATCCTCTCAACAAAAAACCAGTTACTAAATAGAGGCATTCCGGAAGATCCAATTTGCCATATGTGTGGAGAAGATGAGGAGACTTTAGAGCACGTCCTGTTCAAATGCCCTAGAGCTCAGAGAGTATGGAAACTGGCCCCGGTAAGTTGGGATGGTTGGGAGGGAGAAAACATTAGTTTCAAATAATGGTGGCCTTTAATCTGCCATGGAAGAAACGGCATCTTCATGCAGGACAGAGTTGAACTTACAGTCTACATATTATGGATGCTCTGGAAAACCAGAAACCTTTGGATGTCCCAACAAGAATGGAGAGATGAGCGAGCAATAGTAGACCTAGCTATAGAAGAATGGCTGGAATTCCAAGAGGTTGGAGAAAGATTCATTCTAAGGGAAGCACTAGAAACAAAAACCAATTTTCAGTGGTAGCTACCCAAACCAAGAGATTTTTGACAGGTTAAGGCATTGACTAGAATGGAGAGAATATCCAATCAATATGAAAATAGGATATTTGATCTATTTTAGTTCAGAGAGGTATAATTCGAACAAGCTAAAGTGTGGTTTTTGTTATAGCTTGATGCACATGTTGATAGTCTATGTTTTTTTAGCCTCACAACCTAAGATAGTTAGAGATAGAGTTCAGTATGATTGGGTATGCCCCAAACTATTTCACTTAGCCTCAATGCGAGTGCTAAGGTCATTTTGTGCCAGTGGGCAACTTGTAAATGTCACATTTTTGATAGCTAATATAATGATTGTTTCTTTGGTAAAAAAAAAAGAAATATTTCCTGGATGTAATTTATTATTTAAATTTTATTAAATTATTAGTTCTTCTACCAGGGCTCCGAGTTGGTATATTATATTGTAAAATTAATGTATTATTTTTTAAAAAAAAATTAGAATGAATTTGGTGTATTTTTAGCAGTTTTTAAATTATTCAATTGATTTAGAAAATATATTCATGAATTGTGTGTTTGTAACTAATCATTTATTTTATCTTGAATTATGGAATTATTTGATTATGATTAAAGTGTAAAAGTGTGTATGTGGAAATAAGAATAATCATTGAAAAAATGATTTACATTTAAATATTTTATCTAACTTTTTTTTTTAAGTTCCTATACTATTACAACTGTTCATTTACAAGGGTATCCCTATCTATATCTTACTCAATGGGTGAAACCCCCACCAAGAGAGAGGGAGAATAAAGGGAGGGGGATGACAAATTGGGGTTTCGAACCTCTGCTCTCTTAGTCCCAACTCACTTTTGGCATGATTGGGTGGCTGATAAGGTTATTTAGCCATTTAATATAAAAGAATATGTTAATATTCAACAATAAATGACTTAAGAGTTATCTATTGTGAAGTCAATTTTAGCATTAAAATATTTTCTTGGAACTATAAAAATTAAATAATACTAAAGTTTAAAGTGCAAGTTTGTAAGTTGAAATAATTATGAGGAAATAGGGTACATTTATTTACTTTATATAAGTTTAAATAATGAATACAAACAAATATAAATGAAATAAAAATAAATATTTTTAATGTAGTTAAAAAGAGGAATCGAACACAAATAAATAAATTGCCATTAAATTTGAAAGAGTAACAAATATACCATTAGAAAACATCAGGTCAAAAATAGTATTCAAATATTGTTTTGGAATTATAAATAATACTCCCTCCATTCTTAAAAAATAAGAGTATACTTTTAGTGAGGTATGGCTTTTTATTTATTTATTTATTTATTTATAAGGTACAACATAATTAATGTACTATTAAATGTATAATTTTTTTTATTCTTCCTTTTTAAAAGTGGACCACATGAAATCACTGTTAGTAGATAATATAGAAATTTGTCCTAAAAGTTGACTCTTTGTTTTTTGATAAAAAAAAAAATTGAATATCAACTATTTTTTTGGAGTGGAGGAAATAATATTCTTAGTCTCAAAAAAAGGGTTTTAGTTCACATTTTTTTTCTTTTCTCAAAAAAAAAAATCGCATTTGACACATTTAGCATATTTTAACTTATAAATTTTAATAGATTCTACTATTCAAATTAAGTTTGGGGGGGGAGGGGTTGACTTAGTAACTAATAAAGTTTAAATGTGTTTACTTTTAAATAAAAATAGTTATTAAAGAAATAAATTTTATTTAAGTATCATGTGTAAAGTCTAAACAGTAAACGTAAATGAGTTTTGGAAAAAAAAGGAGTTAAATTACGATGAAGATAGTCCTGACTAGCAATTATACTACTGCAGGTGGGTTTTAGTTTTAAAAATGGGAGAATAATATAGTGAAGCCTAGGATGGGAAGAAGGGAAGTAATGGCAAAACCCCGGAATGAAAGCGAAAGAATCAATGTGAAAAAAAAGGCTGAAATATTTAAAAAATGAAGATGCCATGATGTAGTGATAGGACTTAAAATGGTTAAAAAAGGAAATAAAATTTAGTTGCCTAATGGCTAATGATTAATCCCAATCATGTGTTACATTACATAGAAACTTGCACAAATTACCGTAGCAAAACCCATTCAGCCTTTTAGAAGTCAGATATAATGAAAGTATGAGCAAGTGATTTTAGAGTAAAAACTTGGTTTATTATCTTTGATTGAGAGATTCAGAGAATGATTGAACACAACCTTTTAAATTAATGTAATTGAAGAACTTAAGAAGATTAATATCTTATTTGAATTCTTGACTTTTTGTCAGTTTTTTTATTATTTGTAATGTATTGTTCCATTGTATATTCAAGCACATCTTTTATTATAATTGGTAAAGATAGTATTTTCTCACATTTTGCAATAATGTTTCGAAAATGATTTTTGTTCGAAATCATTATTTAATACAGGTGCAAGTCTTATATCTTTCAATAAGATTAAATTACTACAATTTCGAAAAAAGGAGCCATACATTTATAGTGACGAGATAATTTTACTACCGTTTATAATTGAAAACACGTCTTATTTTTTTCCCAATTAATTTGTAATCGTTTGCGATTAGCATGCCATACTTGTTGTACCTTAAGCATCTGCTTAAACTAATTTAATATAAAGTTTATATTATTAGATTGACGCAATTGAAAAACGAAATGACATAAGTAATTAGATCCTAATATTTGACTGATTAGTGTGTTCTTACCATCATGTTCTACCATATCCCAATCATTTTTTTAGTACTAAAAATAGTACAGTCCAAAATAAAATCCTCATAAAAAGATTTGGATCATAAGGGAATGCAATTGCTTTTGTAGCCTAATAAATTTATTTAATAAATTATTATTATAACTTTCACCCCAATTAACTTTTATACTTAGTGTCAATGAGGAGTGCGTTGAAATAACTAAAAATTTGAATGAGTACTTACCAAATGAAGAAAAAGATGCTTGTAATTAACAAGAAATTTTTAGTTTATTTTCAATGTTCTAAATAGTTCTTTCTAAATAAGTTTTGGACTAATTATACTTTTAGTTTTTACCAAAATAATGATTAATTATATTATATTATATTATTTATTGTTGACATAGAAATTTGGCTATCTTTATTTTAATTACATGTGCTATGATTTATAAATTTTATTAAACTATAAATTAATGAAAAATAATATCTATTATTAAAATTATTTTTTCACTAACTAATTTAAGTAACCAAAATACCTTCGTTAGATTAGAATTTACCGTTCAATTAAACGTGTCAAATACTAGTTTGTGAGTAAATCTATGTTGAAGAATTGTACACCAAGGAAATCAGTTTGACGAGTGAGATCTTGACACATGACAAGTTAAGAATTCTAAGGTTAGTGATGGGCCAAATATTAGCTTTGTACCATAACATGGGTTTATGTTCTCATTTTGATTAACGATATATATAACAACAGGAGTATATGTCATAAAAACTATTAAGTAGCAACAGTCACTTTAATTATAGAATAATTTTTTTGCCATATGAATGTTCATTAATTATATAAAAAAAATTATTAAATTTTTTTACTACAAATATCATTACTCATTAATTTAATTTAGGAATTTTTTTATGTAATATAACAATAATTGTCTTTATCTTGCACACGGTATGTGTAATACAATATTGTGTAGAGTTGTAAACAAATGACTCAAATTGTCTTTACAATGTAAGAAAACAGATGTAATTATTTGGAAAGATAGATTTTAAGTTGTTGAACAAAATGAGAACTTATCTGTTATTCATATGACAAAAATTAATCTAAACTCCCCTCCTTTGCTTGAATTTTTTCCTTGTGCTAGTACTAATTTGGAATAGTGTCTTAGTCTAGTAACCAAATAACTCAGTAAAGAAAGTAAATAACTCTTTGGTTTGGATCAAAATTTTGTAAATGCCATCGTGCTAGGAATTTACATATAACAATGAAATCTTCTTCTTTTCTTCCCCCCGTACTTGTATAACCGCTAAAGATGTGTAGATAGAATTGTTCAAGTTCGTTGAAAAAATATTGAGATACATATGAGTAACACCATAGCACGCAGAAAAATGGATCCATAGAGAGTTGCTCAAGAACTTGATGGTGATGTTCTACTTTCTAGAATATTTAAGTTTGATTATTGCCCGTGGTCCTTTCATGTAACAAACTATTAATTAAGATTGATTGCGCATTTTATTGCTTAAATTCCTTGACAATTGCTAGGGACTCATTTTTCTTTTGATGTGCCTAATTCCAACTTAATCCAGCATAATAAATTAATATGATCAATGAGGACATTTTTGGCTTTTTAAGTGTTGATTGAGACGCTTTGGGTTTTTTAATTGATGATTCATTGTGTTATAATACATGGTTCTTGGTTTTAAATGATAGCCGTACTATGAGTAATGATATTCATAATGACTTTTTATAGTGGCTAATGTGCCAGGTATAAAAAGACATAATCATTCATCGTTGTTTTGTATTTTTTAAAGAGGATGATAAGTGAATTTTGTCTTTTTATACTTGTCACATCAGTCATTATGAAAAATCACTATGATTAGTTACTAAAAATATCATTACTCGTGGTATTATGTTACATGATTCTTGGTTCAACCAGATCAGAAAGGTGCATAGCTCATTCTTTCTTTAGATTTATGTACTAATTTTAGAATTAAATCCTAAAATTAATAACCATTGAGAGTATAAGAGCACTAGTGGTGACAATCTCCTTTGATGGGAGTTGGTTACTACATGGTTATTAGTTTGATAACAAGTAATTGTACGGTTGCTTTGAGATCTTGGAATCAATTTTATTACATTTTGCTACAAATTTCTAAAAAGGACTAATGAGGCTCAAATGCTTGAAATTAGGGGAATAGTGAACAAAAACTTTTATAAATAGAAATTTATAGAACGATGAATAGTGGATGGATTTTTTAGTTAATAATTTGTAACCTTAAGCACCCCGATCTGTGAAGATGCATGTACCAAAGTTTTCCTGATTAATTTGCAAATCCCGGGTGGGGAGGACGGTATTGATTGGAATTAAATTTCGGAAATTACATCCTAGCCTATGGAATCCACGGTCCACATAATGGGTTCCCAACGCCAGTCCAGTAATGGATTCCAAACGCCAGTCCACTGGCCTTGTAATAACTTGGCAGAATAGAATAAAATGGCGTTTGGACAAAGGATATTTATTTGTAAATAAAAAATTTTTAAATAAAAATAAATTATCCCAACACATTTTTATTTTAAAATTTAGAATTCAAATTGTTCTTCTCAAATTCCTCTCACTTAATTTTTAAAAATTTTTCCTCTTATTTTTTTCCCTCCAAAATACTTTTTCTATAAACAAATACTTACCAAAATTTTCATACATTTCAATATAAATTTTTCTATTTGTAAATAAAATTACTTTATCCAAACGGATCACAAGTTTTCACAAAAATCTTAAGATTATACGTTGGTAACCAAAATAGAGTGTACTTATAACCGCAATTCCACCATCTCATCCCAGATCCATGGGGACCATTTCCATATATCACATTGAATGACATGAAAAAATATAAAGTAAATTAAGGGGCAATCGTAAACTATAAGAGTCAATAATGCTAATTGATTTTGTCACGATTAACACCACTAATGTCACCTCAACCTTCGGAATTGCGCTTGCTTTTGTCTTTAGCTAAACACTTCACAACATGAGTTGATGACAGTTGCGTATTTCTTATATCCACCGAGTTAAAAGCACGCATTCTTTGAAGAGGGTTTGCACTAATCATTATCTATATTATAATTTAAAGTCCCTTTTGATAAAGACATTGGGATTGCATTATTTGTAGGGTAGATACAAGAAATATATCAGATGCGCTAGTGCCAAAAAGTCACTTCAACGGCCAGAAATCATTTGAAGGTCACCCGATGACAACAAATCATTTAATATATCTTTCAACAACCACCCATTAATTATTTGCGATAAGGATGACCCTAAATTGTTTTCGGAATATTCTCTCAATTAATAGCTAAATAAAATAATATCATTTGAAATAAATATTTCCACTATTCTAAAAAATATAATTTTGAAAATTTTCTTTACTTCAATAAAAATTATTTTTGAATAAAAATTTTAAAATGTTTTTTTAATAATACTGTCTTTGTCTTATTATTATTGGAAAATTCTAGAGTCCCATGTTTTTTATCGAATAATTCCACTATGTTTTAATCAATGAGGAAGGGACATGTAATATATTTAAATAGGCATAGTCACATTTTAACAAACCCCTAATTATTGGTTACCTGTTATTGCTGGTTACCAGTATTTCTTAAAACTAATTAATTTAGGTACTTATTAAATAAATTAATTTTAGTACCTATTAACTTTTTCTAATTAAATCACCAAAAATCTAAATAATTATTTTTAAAAATAATTTTAATAGAAAGTAAATGTAATCCTAATCATATCAAAGAAGTTAAATTAAAATTTTAATCGAAATTGTAGAAAAATTAATTTTAATTATTACAATTGTTACACCAAAAAAATTACAACATTATGAAAATTATTGTATCACACAATCAAAAGTAGATGAATTGTTATAAAAACTCATTGTAACATTATTAATTAATTATGACACAAATTTTTTATTGGTGTCTGCACTTGAAAGTGACCAAAAAATGAATTATACCATCATTAATTAAAAATTTACCTTTTAGATATTCACATTGTACTTTTAAATAATTAACATTGTACCACCTGATAAAAAGTATTATAGCACCATGAGAATTAATAAATTAATTTGTAAATTCAGTTTTGGACGTATGTAGGTGAACAATTACACTTGCACAAATGTAAATGCCAAAAGATCTCCAAAGTGATTAAAAAATATATTGTACCATCATTAATTAAGAATATACTTGCTAAATATTGATATTGTATCGTCAAATACTTAACATTGTACCACCTAAGGAAAATGTATCGTACAACCACGATAGTTAATAAATTAATTCGTAAATTTAGTTTTGACAATATATAAGTTAACAATAACACTAGAACAAATGAAATGGCAAAAAATTTTAATAGGTGACCGCACTCCAAAGTGACCGAACCATCATTAATTAATAATGTATTTTATAAGTATTCACATTGGACTTTCAAATAATTGACATTATGCCACTTGAGAGAAAGTATTATACTACCATGAAAATTAATAAATTAATCATTAAATTTAGTTTTAGATTTATGTAAGTCAAAAATTACACTTGCACAAATGCAAACGCTTAAAAATTCTAATTGGTACTACATTTCAAAGTGATAAAAAATGCATCGTACGATCTATAATTAAAAATGTACTTTCTAAATATTCACATTGTACCATCAAGTAATTAACATTGTGCCACCCAAGACAAATGGGTCATACCACCACAACAATTAATAAATTAATTTTTTAATTCAATTTTGCACATATGTAAATGAATAATTAGATTTGTGCAAATCTAAACGCCAAAAAATCCTAGCTGGTGACTGTATTCCAAAGTGATCGAAAAAATGCATTGTACCATCATTAATTAATAATGTACTTTTTAAGTATTCACATTGTACCTTCAAATATTCAACATTCTACCACTCGAGAAAAAGAATTGTACCACCACGACAATTAATAAATTAATCTATAAATTTAATTTTGAGCATAAGTAAGTGAATATTTACACTTGAGTAAATACAAATCTCAGAAAATCCTAATCAAGGACTGCATTCCAAAGTGACTGAAAAATGAATTGTACCATTATTAACTAAAAATATACTTTCTAAGTATTCACATTGTAGGGTCAAACAATTAACATTGTACCACTCAAGAAAAATGTGTCGTACTAGCACTAAAATTAATAAATTAATTTTTAAATTTAGTTTTGCACACATTTAAATGAACAATTACACTTGTGCAAATACAAATATTAATAAATGCTGATCAGGGACTGCACTCCAAAATGACTCAAAAATATATTGTATTGTCATTAATTAATAATGTAATTTTCAAATATTCACGTTGTACTTTCCAATACTAGACAATATACCACTCGAAAGTTCTTGGCCTTTCAGTCAATGAAGAATTGATATTCGGGGATCTTTCCCCAAAACTCCAGGACGTGGGAAGTTCTCAATAGTCGCAATTGACTACTTCACTATGTCGGTAGAAGCCAAGCCCTTGGCCACCATCATTGGAAAAATGTTCTGAAGTTTGCATAGAGCAAAATTGTTTACAGATTTGATATCCCCGACGGGATTATTTCAGACAATGGGAAACAGTTTGCAAATGACCCTTTTCGCTCCTAGTGCGAAAAGCTTCATATCAAACAAAACTTCACTTCTGTTGCACATCCTCAAGCCGATGGATAGGTAGAAGTCACTAATTGCACTATGCTATAGGGACTTAGAACTTGGCTGGATAAGGCACAAGGGGATTGGGTAGAAAATTTTCCAAATGTCTTGTGGGCGTATCGTACCACACCTTGAATCGCAATAGAGAAGACCCCTTATAGCTTGATGTATGGCTCAAAGGCTGTGATCCCAATAGAGATTGGAGTTTCTAGTCTCAAAGTTGTAGCCTTCAATGCTGAAGTCAACGAAGAAGAGATCCGGTTGAACTTGGATTTATTAGAAGAATGTCGAGATTTAGCCTGAATTAAAGAAGTGCAATACAAACAAGACATGGCATAGTACTACAATGAATGAGTGATAATCGATAACTTTGCTCTAGGAGACTTAGTCTTGTGCAAAAATGAAGCAAGCTGAGCCCAGAAGCTCTGCAAACTAGAAGCCAACTGGGATGGCCCTTATAGGGTTATTGATGCTTCAAGATTTGGGATTTGTTGCCTGGCCATGATGAAAGGGAACTTGTTACCCCGAGTTTGGCATGTTAGCAATTTAAAACATTTGTATATTTGATATTTCATTTCGTGAATAAAATTTTATTTATATATTTAATATTTTTAAATCGAGTGGAGGAATAATGACTTCCTTGAACTCGGTTCAAGATAGTGAAATTGTCTTGCTAAAGTTTTAAATCGAGAAATCATGTGCAACCTTGGTCCAACTGAGTTTAGTTGCAAACTCCATAACATCCCAAGTGGGTGAGAGGATTATAAACATCCATGTGGGTGTTAAAACAGAACATCCTACAGGGTGAGAACAGAAAAAAGTAACACTGGGGAACTCAGAATCAAAGATCCCGAACATCCTAAGGGATGGGGATCTTGGATCCTTCAAAGATCCAGAGCATCCTAAGGAGTGGGGATCTTAGATCCCTCAAAGATCATAAACATCCTATGGGGTAGGGATCTCAGATCCCTCAAAGGTCTCAAACTTTAAAATTTAATTATTTTATTAAATAAGCAAAGTACAAAAGGAAAGGATTTATATATTTTTTTCCCTTTCTCTGCTTCTCTTCATACTTAACCCTCTCTTGAAGGTACTTCTCAAATGCTGTCGCTTTCCCCTTGTATACAGCAGTGCCTTCCTGACCTTGTCGAGCCAGGAGCTCCTACTTTTCCATTATTATATCAACAGGATCTTTGTCTGCAGGTGCAATCTTCAAACTCCTTTCCATCTCAGCAACTTTCGATCTCCAAGTCTTACATTCAAATTGTAACTCAAAGATTTGTTGCTTATACGATCTAAGCTCACCTTGGAGACCCTAGACCTCTGGGCACTTCTTTTCAAGTTCCTCGGTCACGGTACAGACCACTTTGTTCCTACCCCTAAGTTTAGAGGTAATACTTTCAACCTCAGTTGAAAGTTTAGCAATCCTTTCCTTATTTTTCTCATTCTTTAAAAAAATTGATTTTTCCTTATGGGTCAAATCTACTATTGCCTGTTGTTGTTGTACCCTATCTTCATCAAGATAGCAGTTTTGATACTCCAAATAAGCAACTTGACCTGGAGGCCTTTGTTCTCCTGTTTAACCTAGAAATGGTATCTTGAAGCTCAAGATGCGTAGCTTCAAGCATGTTAACTTTCTTATGCAATTAGTAATAACAACCTTTGAGATAATGAATGATCCTGATATGATGAAAATTGAATAAAAATCAATACTTTACCCGCTAAGGGCAACCAAATCAATTATCCTTACAAATATTTAATAAAAAGAAATAAAGAAGGCCAAGGAGCTAGCCTCATTTTGACTCCCTCCACCCTGAGCTGAAGTCCTCATCTTAGTTTGACCCTTTGGCGCCTCAACCTTTGTGGCCTAAAGATCAGGGTCTTTGTCCACCTCACAAACCTTCAGCTCCTCCAAGGTCAGGGGTGAGCTACGAGATGCCAGGTGCTGTAATAGCTTAAAAGAGCCATCAAACCCCTTCATAGTGTCCTTACACCTTGTCAGCCCTCACCATGGCCTTCGAGTTGTAGCCAGGCATCTCCTTCAATGGCAAGGTGGGGAATTTTTCTTGAATTTCGATGGTTGCTTCATGCTTCGCTATATCTTTTGTAGCACTGGACAAATTTGCTACAAATTCGCCAAAGTCCTGGATGAAAAGTCTTTTTCACCAACAACTTGACGAACTCCCCTTGTTTAATAGTTGCATGCACTTGCACCTCTGCTTCCTTCTTTTTCAGCTATTAGTGAAGAGAAAACACCTCTTCCTCCAACTTCCTCCTAGACTCTATAGTCACAGACATATCTTCTTCTCATTTTTTCTTCGCTTCAATAGAAGCTACTTCAGCTTCCTTAAACGAAGCAACCTTAGCCTGTAGTTTGGAGATCTCAGCAACCTGATCATTCCCCCTAAGGATGAATTCAGCCCATGAAGCCAATGCCTGCACTCCAAATCAATCACCCATATTTTTAGATATATATTCTCGAGACAACACAAAAAGAAAAAGAGAGAAATTTTACTCGTGGAACAGAATACCGAAAGTCATTGTTCAAGTCAACCATCGACAACTCAGCCAACCTCCTTTAATAATTCTCCAAGCCCTTAAATTTAATCACTCCATCTTCTCCAGGCTTGGAGAAATACAACACAGTCTTAGAGGCCGCATCCTCGGCTTCTGCCTCACTTGTCTTCTTTTTCTTGGTAGGCATTTTCACCCTCTTATTTTTTACTGGAGACCTAACCTCAACCACTTCCTCATTAGCCTTCCTCTTTGAAAGCTCCCCCATCTCAAACTTCCTCGTAACAACGACATACTTCGCATCAGAATGTGCGTCCTTCGCAGGCTCCACCTTAATCAAACTGCAGAACTTCACCACTGCAATACACAACACACACAAGATCAACACAGGCAATAGTAACACAAATTCACTATAACATATGAAAACCCTACCCTTTGCCTCATCTTTTCTAGCAGATTGTAATATTAGAGATCTAGTTTCGGCAATGGCCGGACTCAATTTATACTTAACCAGTTCTTCTTCCGTGTAACTGCCAATCCTCTCATCTCGGAACTCTATATAAGCATGATCATGGGGGTTCTGCCTTCTCCGATTTGGATATGCATCACTCACATCTTCATAAAACCATCTCGTCTTTAGCCCACAAGCCTCAGATTTTATAAAGAAAAAATTTATTTTCCACTCATGGTGGGTTGAAGGCCTTACAACCTCTTGGATTTAAGAAAAAATGCAAAATACCCATGGAATTTGTAGATTTCTTCATGTAGTAAAAATATCTAAAAAGATTTACGGAATTCTTTACCTTTCATTCTCGGCACAAAACCTCAAATCCAATAATGGTTTTCATTAAATTGGGTGCCAATTGGGTTAAAGCTATCCCATAATAATCTAAAATATCAACCACAAGTTGGAAAATGGGAAACCTAATACCTTCCTTTAGGTGTTCTTCATACACGGCAGTATACTCCACTGGAGGATATATTACATGTCCTACTTTCACTACCAGCAGCCTTCGCGCCATATTCTTTAGGAATATGGAACCTCTTCTGAGTTCTCTAACATCTGCCTTCTCAAAAATTGATGACAAAGTCTAAACAACGGGCGCAAATTTAGAGGGATAGCCCACTATCGAGGCTGTAACAAATTCCTCCAGTTCTTCCAAAAAATGACTTACTGCTTCAGATAACACAGTCCTACCCCCAGAAACACTACCATTTTCTTCAAAACTTGACACAACCAAAACCCTTTTTCCCTTCATTACTCTCCTCCTATCAACTCAACCATACCAACATCAGAAAAATTCCCTTGGCCAAGCGAGCCACATGCACTACCCTTATCGCCGGCCAAGGAGATAGTCTTTCCCTCTTAACGGGAGGATCTAGAAAACATAGAGTAAGATGAGGTCGTACTTATTTTTCTTAGGGTGCCTTCTAAAATGGGCATAAAACTCTCACTAGGTAAACCCTGCGAACTCATCCAAACACAACAATTCCTTGCTAAAGCAAAAAAGCTACGAACTTTTTAAATATCAAAAGACTACGAAAGCAACAGATGCGTAGACCAAAAGTGAAAAGTAACGACCTTTTATGACAAACCCTAAGACTTCCGTGTGAAACTCCGCCAAATATTTTAGGGCCCCACAACATTAAAAGTTGTACATTTACAAGGTAAACATTAACTACTCACACTGCCCACGATAAGCCTTAGTTGATGAAAACTATGGTGACTAAAATCATTACCTCCCATTCTCTCTCCAAGCACCCTAAACATCTACATTTGATAATATTTTAGTCTGACGTTATCACGCTAAGATTTGGGGGGCTCATGAAGTGTATGGATTCAGTTCCTAATGTTCTATCTGTTGGATTATGACATAAGGACTAATCATATGATAAAAATATTAGAAGCAAGTCTGAGACCATCCAACCAGCCGAGACCATCCAAAAAACCGAGACAACTCCACACTTGAGATATTCACAATTTGATCCATTATAAGGAGTTGGAGGTCCTATGACTAGATCAAGAACTAAGAGAATGCAAGCTGTTTTAGCAATTCTTATAGCCGAATTTCAAGCTAAAGAAACAATGAAGGATGAGGCAATGAAGACTGGCTCTCAATATGTCACTGTGATCACTATGCTTAGTGTTGTAAATGATGAGTTAAGTGTTTCTAATGCTTCTTCATGATCAATAGGACAACCAAGGTGATTAGAGAAGCCATGATGATTAGTGAAGCTTCCAAATCCAATTCAAGAATGGAAAACTCCATTAGGCCAACACAAGAAAATCCAATCCACACTTGGATTATAGTTTAGGAAATATTTCCTTTTCTTAGAATAGTAGTTCTTTTTAGTAATTGTTTATTTAGGTGGTTAGTTTCCTAAAAGGCAAGGAGTTCTAATCCTTCTAGAGAATGGATTTCTCCTTGGCTGAACCTTGTTAGCATCTATAAATAAGGCCATTGGTCACATAAACAAGACACAGTTTTTATCAATACAAACTTGAGAGTTTTTTGCTTTCCTTTGAGTTCTAAAATTAGAACTTGCTTTGAGTCTTTGAGGATAGCCTCTTAGGTTCGTGTTTAAGTTATCTTGTTGAGTTTCTTTCCTTTAACAATTTGAGCTTGCTTCTTGGTTCCAAGGAAACAGTCCAACTCACAACCAGGTTTTGGATTGATCCTTCAGGTGTCAAGTAGAGAAAAGCAAGGTTCTTCTTCAATCTTGGAGTTGGTGTCTTGTTAAAGAAAGAACTAGTTTAACCTAGAGGACGATATTAGGACCTACACTTTGGTATTTGTTTCGAATTTTATACTTTAGTAGAGAATTCGTATCAGTTTGGTATCAGAGCTGCCTTTGGGTTGCTCTTTTAGTTGTTCATATCTTTTTTGTGTTATTTGGGTAACTTTGAAATTTTGTAGATAATTTTTTTATAATCTCTTAACCAAAATTCTGTCCATACTTCTTCTTGTGTAGTTGAAAATTCTGTTTTCTTGTAGTAGTCAAATTAGTTGTTTAGCCCTAGTCTTCGAGACTCCGTTAAACCTTTTCTTGCTACCCACTTTTTGTATAGATAATTTTGGTTTTTCTATTATTCCTTGAAAAGAAAATTAAAAAAAAACAGCCGCACATACCTACTGTTTTTTTTTTTGGCTCATTGCTGAAAACAATCTAAACCCTTAAATCCTCTCCATAGTCATTGTTCTTGTTCTTATTCTGTTTTTGTTTTTCCCTTTTCTTGTGATATTGTTGCTGCTTTCAATTTTTATTCTAAAAAAAAAAGGAGAAAAAAAAGGAAGAAAAGAGGAGAAAAAAAGAAAGAAAGAAAAAAAGAAGATCAAGCCGGAAGAAAGAAAGAAAGGACAAGAAGGGGAAGAACAATTCTTGATTCTTGAATTTTTTTTATTCTTGATTCCTGAACCCTTGCACTTTAATTTGTGAAACTCTTGTTTCTTGTGCCTTGAAAACTTGTGTCTTGATTTCTTGAATTCTTGGAACCTTGTTCTTGAATTAATTTGGCTGAATTTGCAACAAAAAGTGTAACCAGAATTTTGCTGTCTGAAATTTTCAGCCATACTGTTTGTGTTGTTTGTCCAGAATTCTTGTGATCTTTTTCTGCTGGAAAACCCATACTGCACTCTTGGAAAACCCATACTGCTGAACCTTTGTTAAAATTGCTTAAGAATTGTGATAGAATTTGCATTGTTAGCCACCGAAAGTTTCAAACTTGTGGCTGAAAATTAGGTTCTTTGAGCAGCCTTCCTTGCATGAAATTTTTGTTCCTTTTTGGCCATTGTGCTTGACCGAAACTCTGCACCTTGTGACCTTCCATAACTGAAATTTCTATATAAAAAAGGGTTGCAAGAATTGTTTACTATTTTGACTATATTTCCTTTCTTGAAAGTTATCTTCCTTTAGATAGCTTTCCTATTTGTTTTCATTTTAGGTTTCATAGTTGTTTTTTTTTTATTTCATATTTGCTTCCTTTTTAGGCTCCATATTCAGCTTCATTTATTTTCCATTTATTAGCTTGCCTTCTTCAAGTCCACTTTGGAGTTGGTTTTGCTTAGTTTCCCAATCTCTAAGTTTTCTAAGTAGTTTCCTAATTCCAATTTATTTTCAGATTTCGTAGTTTCCTAATTTATTCACTTTCCTTGAGTCTTATTTCTTAAATTCATACATTCTTATTTGAGCTATCTCGTGGCTGAAAATTCCTCAAGGTTTGATAGAGAAAGTTGTTCTAAGCAAGAACAAAATTCTTTTCGGCCATTGAAAACCTATTTTCTCTTCTTTGCAAAACTCCGCCTTTATTTTTTTTTCTTATTCTAAGAACTTTGTTCTCATTTCTTGTTTCTTTCTTGACCTCTAAATTTTTGTTCTTGCTTAATTTGAATTTAATTGCCTATTCTTTGTGACTCTTGAAGCTTGTTTGGGTTAGAACTTTAGAAAAATGATAGAGTGTGAGTGAACCTACTCAACAACCCCATCACTATAAAAAGAGATCAGCCTTACATTGGTGAGAGATTCATACATTGAGCAATTGGTTAGAGGGAATTGAGGTAGGAAATTTTTTTTTATTACTAACATTACTTCTGCAGAGTTGGTCGAAAATCCAAAAGAATAAGAAAAAGACATGGAAGAGTACCTTAAGGGTTTAGCTTCGGCTCTAGAGTTAATCCATAGGAGAATTGATCAAATGGAAACTACAATGGCTCAAGTTGCTAATAGAGAGAGAAAGCAAGTAATCTTTCAACCGGGGGATTGGGTATGGATTCACATGCACAAAGAAAGGTTTCTAGCTCAACGAAGAACTAAGCTTCATCCTCTAGGAAATGGTCCTTTCCAAGTTATTGCATGCGTGGGCGAGAATGCTTACAAGCTTGACCTTCCAAGTGATTATGGAGTTAGTGCTACATTTAATGTCTCTGACCTTTCATTGTTTGAGTTGGATGACAAGTTTATGGACTCGAGGGCGAGTCCTTTCAAAGAAGAAAGGACTAATGAAAATATTAGAAGCAAGTCCGAGACCATCCAATCGGCCGAGACCATTCAACAAACCGAGACAACTCCACACTTGAGACGTCCACAATTTGATCCATTGCAAGGTGTTGGAGGTCCTATGACTAGATCAAGAACTAAGAGAATGCAAGCTGCCTTAGCAATTCTTATAGCCGAAATTCAAGCTAAGGAAACAATGAAGAATGAGGCAATGAAGACCAGCTGTCAATATGTCACCATGATCACTATGCTTAGTGTTATAAATGATGAGCTTAGTGTTTCTAATGCTTCATGATCGATAGGATAGCCAAGGTGATTAGAGAAACTTCCAAATCCATAGCCATGATGATTAGAGAAGCGTCCAAATCCAATTCAAGAATGGAAAGCTCCATTAGGCCAACACAAGCAAATCCAATCCACATTTGGATTATAGTTTAGGAAGTATTTTCTTTTCTTAGAACAGTAGTTCTTTTTAGTAATTGTTTCTTTAGGTAGTTAGTTTCCTAAAAGGCAAAGAGTTCTAATCCTTCTAGAGACTGGATTTCTCCTTGGCTGAACCTTGTTAGCATTTATAAATAAGGCCATTGGCCACATAAAGAAGACACAATTTTTATCAATACAAACTTGAGAGCTTTTTGCTTTTCTTTGAATTCTAATTTCATAACTTTCTTTGAGTCTTTGAGGATAGCCTCTTAGGTTTGTGTTTAAGCTAACTTGTTGAGTTTCTTTCCTTTAAAAATTTGAGCTTGCTTCTTGGTTCCAAGGAAATAGTCTAACTCACAACTGGGTTTTGGATTGATTCTTCGGGTGTCAAGTAGACAAAAGCAAGGTCTTTCTTCAATCTTGGAGTTGGTGTCTTGCTAAAGAAAGAACTAGTTCAACATAGAGGACAATATTAGTACCTACACTTTGGTATTTGGTTCGAATTTTATACTTTGGTAGAGAATTCGTATCAGTATAGGCATATATTGTATCATAATGTTTATAATTAATGGCACTGATTATTATGTTTATCTCATATCTGCGTTTTATGAAATAAATATAATAATGTCCCAAGAATTTAATTATCCCTAGTCGAGTATCATCATTAAATGGGACAATGATAATGCATTAAAACTGGTATGTGTTGTGACTGATGAAACAGTTCATGATATAAGATATCAAGTCAACACATAGGTACATGTTATAAAACTATATACTGAATCGACCCACAATGAGAAATACTACATGGATTATTATATGAAGTGTCATAATACTTCTTATAGTGATGATGGTGTACATAATCCTTAGACTTGAGATATTCAGAGATCCCAACATGAGGAGTTGCATGTTTTGATACTACTAAACGTTACCCGTAATAGGGTGAACTATAAAAGTAGTAATTGGATATTTAATAAATCATGTAGTGGGATGTTGAGTTGTCGAGATACGATTTGCCCCTCCTATATAAAGGGAGTGATGTTTTTGGGCCATTTGATTGATTAAGACCATAAAATACATGGCCGTGCTCAAATGAGTCGATATGTGATATCGGGCTCATTTGCTTAGATGTGTTTCCCAAGTGAAATTAAGAAACGAAAAGATTGAACTATACGAGCATGACACGCACCATAGCTTATGTTCACTCAAGATATCTAGGGCAAAGGGATTTAATTACATAGTAATATCTATCACAAGAAAAGTAATGTCGAATTACTAATATTCTCATGACTTTGGTAGTATTGATGTGTCTCTAGACACCGCTCATTACTTTTGGCATAAAATAGATTTTATGTCAATGCCAACAGTATGAGAATCTATTGGGTTGCACACTTAGATCGTATCCAAAACAAAAGTAAAATTTATGTGATGAATTTTTGTTAATTTAATAATCCTATTGAGAATAGGAATCTATCAGGTTTTCATTAATTGGAGATATTGGGTTTGTCAAGAAAAGCCAAGAGTCTTCATTAATTGGAGATACTAGGTTAGCTGAAAAGCCAAGAGTCTTCATTAATAGAAGATAATGGGTTACCCAAAAAGTCAAGAGTATTTGCTTTCTTCTTTAAAAGAAAGTTTTGCTATCAAACTAGGGATCTCTTTTTGATTCAAGAATTTATCTTCCTTAGTCTTCTCTTGTCAAAAAATAGCCGCCACTTCTTGCTTGAGAAACAAGAAAAAAAACAACCCTTAAGCTAAGAGCTTGAAAGAAAACCAATCCTTGAGTTGTGAACTTGAGAGAAAACCCGAGTAATAGAATCTTAGCTAGCACCAAATGGTTTTGTTACTTCTTTCTTTGGTTAATTGTGTGACAATTAACTTGAGGCTTGGAGACGATTGTGTGGATACCATAGAGGCAAAGCTAGATTGGTTTTGCTCGTGATTCGACAATCTATGATCTTTTACCGCTACTGAAAAATGTATAATTTATCACTACCAATTTGATTTTACTTCGTGTGGATCATTGGAGGAAACCAGAAATATTAAATTTCCGTTGCATTCTTTGATTTGGTTTCCTACAGTGGTATTAGAGCTACTTGCGAAAGCTCAAATCGGTTTTATGTGGAAACATGCTTGTTTGATTAAATTGTTTCTGAACTTGTATGTTGACAATTTGGATTATGTGAAATTGTTCACTTAATCTGAATTTTGATTAAACATATATGATATGATTATGTTTATTAAATCAATATAGGGTATGCTTTAAAGTGTTATTTCTAGATATGAATAATATATGAGATATATATATATATATATATATATATATATATATATATATATGCTTGGAAGAACAAAGATTTAGTTTTTCTAAAAATTTGTGATGGCTATGGGTTCTTAATTTTTTTTTTGGACGTCCTTTCGATTTTAATTTTTTTGATTAAAATTGAAAATAATATGTGTTGAATCATATTGAGGCCAAATATGTATATAATACATAAAAAAATTTTCGGATTTTTCCTATAAAATTTTATCAAGTTTGGTTTTGTGCTTTGTGCTATTTTCGGTTGGAGAGAAAATCCTAATTTCAATTGTTGCAAATTTTGGAGGCCAATTCGGTTTCAATTTTATTTTGAGGCTAAAATTAATATGTGATATATATATATATATATATATATATATATATATATATATATATATAGATAGATAGATAGATAGATAGATATGTGTGTGGGTGCTATATATATAATATTAAGACCAAATTATATATGTGATATATAATAGTTCAAATTTAAAAGTTTACTGAAACTTTTAAAGGCTTGAATTTATGAAATTTTGAATTGTTCAATCTTCTAAATTCTTTTAGGCCAAATTTGATATTATTTGAATCAGTTTGTGACTGGCCAAAATCTAATATATATGATACATTAAGTTAAGGTCTAAATATTTGATATATTATTCACAAATTTTTTTAATGATTATGTTTGGCCAGAAAGGAAATACATATGATGTGTCTCATTCTTGGCTGAATTGAACATAGCTTTGGAATTTTATTATGGCTGAAATTTGATATACGTATCATGTTAAGGCTAGAAATATATGAGATATTTTTTAAAAAAAATTCTAATGAACTAGAATAGCTGAAATTTGCATTTTAAACCCAAACCTTCCATGCTTAATATATTATTCAAAACCCTAATATTTGATTTAATGTTAATTGTTATTAATTAATTATATTAATATATTTAAATGAAAATTATATATGACTTGCACATTATGTGATATTTGAGCATAGTGCATAGTTATAGCCCTTAGCCCAATGTGATTGGAAATGTTTTTGTAATGGTTGTAACTAAATATGACCTACGTGTCATGCTTTGCTAAATTTCTGGTTGCACATTCTTTTCTCATCTAACTCCTCTCGAATGTAAATCGAGGTTTCTCTAAAGAAGTAATAGTGATACGAATTCTCTACCAAAGTATAAAATTCGAAACAAATACCAGAGTGCAGGTCCTAGTATCGTTCTCTAGGTTGAACTGGTTCTTTCTTTAGCAAGACACCAACTTCAAGA
Organism: Gynochthodes officinalis; assembly: GCA_020080225.1. Classification (NCBI taxonomy): domain Eukaryota; kingdom Viridiplantae; phylum Streptophyta; class Magnoliopsida; order Gentianales; family Rubiaceae; genus Gynochthodes; species Gynochthodes officinalis. The sequence continues at coordinate 3,109,539 of CM034618.1, read as the reverse complement.
TTGAGAAGGACTTTGCTTTTGTCCACTTGACAGCCGAAGGATTAATCCAAACTCAAAGTCGCGATTGGACTGTTTCCTTGGAACCAAGAAGCACACTCAAATTGTTGAGGGAAAGAGACTCAACAAGATAGCTTAAATTGAACCTGAGAGACTATTCTCAAAGGCTCAAAAGTTCTGACATTAGAATTCAAAGAAAAGCAAAAAGCTCTCAAGTTTGTGTTGAATAAGTTGTATTTGTTTGTATGGTCGATGGCTTTATTTGTAGACAAACAATGGTTCGGCCAAGGATAATTCTATTCTCTAGAAGGATTAGAACTCCTTGCCTTTTAGGAAACTAACTATCTAAAGAAACAATTACTAAAGGAACTACTATTCTAAGAAAAGGAAATACTTTCTAAACTATAATCCAAGTGTGAATTGGATCTGCTTGTGTTCGGTCGAATAGAGCTTTCCACTGTTGAATTGGATTTGGAAGCTTCTCTAATCATCATGGCTATGGATTTGGAAGCTTTTCTAATCACCTTGGCTGTCCTATCGATCATGAAGAAGTATTAGAAATACTTGGCTCATCATTTACAACACTAACATAGTGATCATAGTGACATATCGAGAGCCGGTCTTTATTGCCTCATCTTTCATTATTTCCTTAGCTTGAAATTCGGTTATAAGAGTTGCTAAGGCAGCTTACATTCTCTTAGTTCTTTTTCTAGTCATAGTCCCCCAATGCCTTACAACGGATCAAATTGTGGACGCCTTGTAGATGAAGCTTTGGCAGTTTCATGTTCGGCAATTCATGTTGTGGAGTTGTCTTGGCTTGTGTAGTTGTCTCGGCCCTTAGGTTTCCATCAGTCCTTCCTTTTTTGAAAAGACTCACCCTCAAGTCCATAAACTCGTCATCGAACTCAAACAATGAAAGGTCAGAGACATTAAATGTAGCACTAACTCCATATTCACCTCGAAGGTCGAGTTTGTATGCATTCTCGCTCACACGAGCAATAACTTGGAAAGGACCATCTCCTCGAGGATGAAGCTTAGTTCTTCATTGAGTTGGAAACCTTTCTTTGCGCATGTGAATCCACACCTAATCTCTAGGTTGAAAGATTACATGTTTTCGTCCTCTATTGGCAACTTGAGCATAATGTTCGTTCTTCTTGAGGATTTGAAGGTGTACATTCTCATGCAAGTTTTGAACAAACTTTGCTTTTGCTACACCATCAAGATTCACTTGCTCATTACTTGGCAATGGCACTAAGTCAAGAGGGGTTAGTGAATTAAAACTATAAACAACCTCAAACGGGGAATAATAGGTGGTAGAATGGACCGTTCTATTATAAGCAAATTCAGCAATTGTAACGCATGCCTCCCAATCTTTAAGATTCTTTTTTATCAATACACGCAATAAAGTATCGAGTGTTTGATTTGTTACCTCTGTTTGGCTATCGGTTTGTGGATGTCCAATGGTTGAAAATAGCAACTTCGTGCCCAACTTTCCCCAACAAGTTTTCCAAAAATATCTCAAGAATTTGACATCTCGGTCTGAAACAATGGTTCGTGGAACCTTATGGAGCCGAATAACTTCTTCAAAGAATAAGTCAGCTACATGTTTCACATAATCTAATTTCCTTTGTGAAAGTGCATCTACGACAACATTCTCCTTACCTTTTTTTATACTTGATAACATAAGGAAATGTTTCGAGAAATGAACTCCACTTAGCATGTTTCTTGTTCAACTTACCTTGCCCATGCAGGTACTTTAGAGACTCATGATCAGTGTTAATAACAAACTCTTTGGTCAACAAATAATGTTGCCATGTTTTTAAAGCACGAATGACTGCATAAAGTTCTTTGTCGTAAGTTGGATAATTGAGAGCAGTACCATTCAATTTTTCAAAGAAATAAGCTAATGGTCAGTCCTCTTGTTTCAAGATTGCGCCAATACTTGTACATGAAGCATCACATTCAAGCTCAAAAGTTTTGTTAAAATTAGGCAAAGCTAAAATAGGTGCAGTCATGAGATCTTTCTTCAATTGATTAAATGCTTGCTCTTTACGTTCACCTCACTCAAATTTAACATTTTTCTTAACAAGATCATTAAGGGGGGCAGCTTTTGAAGAAAAATCTTTAAAAAACCTCCTATAGAATGAAGCAAAGACCATGGAAAGATCTTACCTTATGCATGGTTTGTAGGTCTCGGCCAAAAGGTTATAGCCTCGACTTTTGTTTGATCAACTTGTATACCTTTGGAACTAACAACAAATCCAAGAAATACTACACTTTTCACACAAAAGGTACACTTCTTGATATTAGTAAATAACTGATTTTCACGCAAGACACTTAGAACAAATTTAATATGCTTAACATGCTCTTCCAAGTTCTTGCTACAAATGAGAATGTCATCAAAATACACAACAACAAATTGTCCTATAAACTAAGCACATGATTCATGAGTCGCATGAATGTGCTAGGTGCATTAGTTAATCCAAAAGGCATGTCTAACCATTCATACAAACCAAACTTAGTTTTAAAAGCAGTTTTCCATTCATCTCCATCTTTAATGCGTATTTGATGATATCCACTCTTAAGGGAAATTTTAGTATAAATTTTAGAACCATGCAACTCCTCAAACATGTCATCAAAGCGAGCTATTAGATATGTATACTTTATTGTAATCTTATTAACAGCTCTACAATCAGTACACATTCTCCACATACCTTCCTTCTTTGGAACAAGGATGACTGGAATTGTACATGGACTAAGACTCTCTCGTACATGACCTTTATCTAGCAATTCCTTAACTTGCTGTTGGAGCTCTTCGGTCTCTTCAGGGTTGGTTCGGTAGGCAGGCCGGTTGGGAATTACTGCGCTAGGAATGAAGTCGAATTGATGCTCAATTCCCCTTAAAGGTGGTAGTCCTTTAGGGATCTTCTAGAAAAACATCTTCATATTCCTACAAAACGACTTTGACTTGCGAAGGCAAAGTCACTTGGTAGCTCTTCCTTAGTAAATAATGATTTTTGAAAAATAATTAGCACAAAATCTTTACTTGTATTTAAAGCCCTATCTACATCCCTCATGCAAGCATAGAAGCTACCTTTAAAATTTTCAATAGATGGCAGTATACCTTCGGTTTCACTCATGAATACTGAAGCCTTACCTTTAGAAGTTGAAGGAAAATGTTTACTCATTGTTTGAGCAGATTTCAAACCTTCTTCAATCTTCTTTTGTTCTCTTATCCACTCCATTTGCTTCACCCTTTGTTGTTGCTAAAATTTACTAATTTCCTAAGGTGGTAATGGTGCTAGTGTGAGGGCTTTTCCATCTTTGTTAAGGTGATACTTATTAGTCCTCTCAGAATGACTTGCATTGCAATCATATTCCCAAGGTTGTCCCAATAGTAGGTGAGTAGCTTGCATAGGAATAACATCACAAAGAAGTTGATCAGTAAATTTTCCAATGGTAAAGCTTACCAAGGTTTGCTTTGTGACACAAAGTGATCCACTTTGATTCATCCATTGTAATTTGTATGGTTTCGGATGCAAGGAACATTTGAGCTTCAATTTATCTACAAGGTAAGTAGAAGCTAGTTTAGTACAAGATCCTCCATCAATAATTAACATACAAATTTGATCCTTAATAAAACATTTAGAATGGAAAATATTTGTCCTTTGATCCTTGGTATCTTTCTCGGGTTGAGCACTCAAAGCTCTTATTGTAACCAAACAATCATCAATCGGTTTCCTCTTCATAACTTGTGGCTATGTCTTCATCTTCATTACTTAACTCCTCTTCACTTTCACTTTGATAGGTTCCATCATCTAAGATGGTCATAGTTCGTGAGTTTGGGCATTGAGAAGCTATATGTCCTCGATTTAAGCACCTAAACATTGGATAGAAGAACTAGTGTTAGTATTATTTGAACTAGAAGAGGGCTTGGATTATTTACCTTTGAAGAATTTTGTGGTGCAAATTTCTTCCCATTTGTTGGATTGGAAGCCAAACCTCCTCTCTATGGAGCACTTTCGAAACTTGAAAAATTAAACCTACCATCTTAGCGATTATTGTTGTTGTTGCACCACTCGTTGTTCGGGTTTGAGCTCCTCAAATTTCTTGGCACCTTTTTATGTTTCTTCTCGACCTTTTTAGCCATTTGTAATAGTTGCTCAAAACTATTATAATGATGCAACTCAACTAAATGAGCAATGTTCTTATTAAGTCTATTCAGGAACCTTGCCACTGTAGTTTCTTCATCTTTTTCTACATTAGCACGTAGCATGGCGAGATCTATCTCTTTGAAGTAGTCATCTACACTTTTGTTCCCTTGAGTTAAGTTTTGAAGCTTTTGCAACAACTCTCTTTTGTGATGAGGGGGAACATATTTCTTTCTCATGATCTTTTTCAATGAAATCCAAGATAAGATCGGCTGCTTGAACTTCTCTTCTTTTTGGGGACAAGTTCTTCGCCACCAAGTAGATGCATGCCCAGAAATTCTACCATAGCCAACTTAACTTTCTTTCTTTCAGAAAATTCATGGATATCAAAAATTTTATCAACTTTCTCCTCCCATTCCATGTATGCTTCTGGATCATTCTTGCCTTCAAATTCTAGAATTTGCAACTTAATGATAGCAAGATTATCATCCTTCTTGGATTTTATTTTACTCTTTGTAGAATAATGATCCTCATCCGAACTTGAGGTCTCGGATGAGTTGCTTCATTCTTTTTGGATTCCTTCTTTTTCTCCCTAGGGTTGGTTTGAGTAACTTCTTGAAACTCCTCGGCCTTGGCTGCTTTCAAATTGGATGCAACTTGATCCATTGTAATTTTCATTTGATCAATTCTCCTATGAACTAACTCTAGAGCAGAAGCTAAACCCTTAAGGTACTCTTTCATGTCTTTTTCTTGTTCTTTTCGATTTTTGGCCATCTTTGCACAAGTAATATTAGTAATAAAACTTTCCTACCTTACTTCCCTCTAATCAATTGCCCAATATATGAATCTCTCACCAATGTAAGGCTGAGTTCTCTTTTTATAGTGATGGGGTTGTTGAGAAGTTTCACTCACACTCTATCACTTTTCTAAAAGTTCTAACCCAGACAAACTTCAAGAGTCAAAAGAATAGGCAATCAAATTCAAATTAAGCAAGAACAAAAATTTTAGAGGTCAAGAAAACAAGAAAAATGAGAACAAGGAACTAGAATAGGAAAACAAATTATGAGGTCGAACAACGAAAATAGGAATCTTGAACAAGAAAGAATTTTTATGATTGAATTTTCAAGGAAAGGAAACAGGGGTTTAAAAACCAAAAAGAATATGCAAAGTGGTTCTCTATGTGTTTGCGGTGGAGGAAATTTTTGTGAATATGAATTTATCCTACTCAGTAGAACAATCTGAACTCAGTCTTCGCAGCAACTTAAGTTCTTGATCAATTCCAATTTCAAGCAGGATTTGGTTTTAAGTTTCTGGTAGGATTCTTTCACAAAAAGTTTCCAAATTCTAGGAGCTAATATCAAAACTTAGAACACAATCTTGACTACAAAACTCAATAAACTAGAACCTCCTTAGTAAATCAGTATTCACACCAAACAAAATAGAGTACAGACGAGGCAAAATTTCATATAGGAGGCGGGTTTTTCTTTGTTGCCTTATCGGGTTTTTTCATTAGAATTTCAATAGTTGGCTTCATGATTTTGCAGCACAATTTGATAGCAAAATTCAACAAGATGAAGCCTTCTTAATCAAGCAATATTCACATGAGTAGATTAGACTCAGAACTGGGTAGAAACTTGAAGCATATGATGATCGGGTTTTCTGCAAAATTCCTTTCTCAACAAGTTTCAATTTTTATTTTCGGTTTCTCAATTTAGAACTGACTTTCAGTAGCAACAATCAATAATCCAAAGTCTCTTTTAATCAGATAATATGTACTCCAACAAACCAAGCACAGAAACAAGGTTTAACACAAGAACAAGTGACAAAAAAACTAGGTAGAATTCATGACAGCCGTTCAAGCGGATGGAGATTTTTCTTTCCGTTTTTAAGCATGAAAAATAAGAAGAGAAACTAAGAAAATTCGCGGGGCAGAACAATACTTATAACACACAAGCGTAGTAGGTTGGAAACAAAGAAAATAACACAAAAAGATATGAACAAGTAAAGGAGCAACCCAAAGGCAGCTCTGATACCAAACTGACACGAATTCTCTACCAAAGTATAAAATTCAAAAGAAATACCAGAGTGTAGGTCCTATTATCTTCCTCTAGGTTGAACTGGTTCTTTCTTTAGTAAGACACCAACTCCAAGATTGAAGAAGGATCTTGCTTTTGTCCACTTGACACCATGGTTCGCAGGATCGGAATCCTACGTAGGATCATTTTGGGGTAGCAGAATTGGATCGGTAGGATCGGATCGTAGGATCATAAGATTCTACAAAAAATTATCAAAGACTGATCTTTCGTAGGATTGTTTTGGATAGCAGAATTGGATCGGTAGGATCGGATCATAGGATCGTAAGATCCTACAAAAAATGATCAAAATAAAAGTAATTATGTATATTTTATCATCCACACTAATTTTTTCACAAAAATAAATTGTGTACTTGTGTTAAATTGTAAAAAATCAACAATATAAAATAGACGATGTATATGCATTCTAAATTTTATCCAAATCCTGTTTAACAACAAATATCTATTATTTAATCATTTAATCATTCAATCATTCAATTTCAACCACACTCTACACAAAATAATAATAGCACCAAATAATGCACCTTAAATCATCAAAACATAACAAATTTCACTTCCAAATAGACAAGTTTAAGTTAGAACATTAAATTGTTTAACAAACTAAAACATAACCAAATACAAAACAGTCACAACACTTCAGTTAAGAAAACCTAGAAAAAAAACCAGCCCAATTCAGCCAAAAAACCTGAAAAATTACTCAACATCTACTTCGGTCCAATTCAATCTAGAAAAAACCACAAAATTATGCGCATTATACTTCAATCCAGTTCAGCCAAAAAAATAATAAAAAAAAGACTGAAAAATCAGTTGGCCAATTCAGCTCAATCCATATTTAGAAATCAGCAAAAACAGTCCACATTCCACAAACAACCAGAAAATACACATAGCCAAAAAATTATGCGCATTATACTTCAATCCAGTTCAGCCAAAAAAATCAAAAAAAAGATTGAAAAATCAGTCAGCCAATTCAACTCAGTCCATATTCAGAAACTAGCAAAAATAGTCCACATTCCACAAACAACCAGAAAATACACATAGCCAAAAAATTATGTGCATTATACTTTAGTCCAGTTCAGCGAAAAAAAAAAGCCTGAAAAATCAGTCGGCAAATTTAGCTCAGTCCATTTTCAGAAACCAGCAAAAACAGTCCACATTCCACAAACAACCAGAAAATACACATAGCCAAAAAATTATGAGCATTATACTTCAGTCTAGTTCAGCCAAAAAACTAAAAAATAAAAAAAGACTGAAAAATCAGTCAGCAAATTTAGCTCAGTCCATTTTCAGAAACCAGCAAAAACAGTCTACATTTCACAAACAACCAGTAAATACACATAGCCAAATGTTTCAGGCTAATCCAGTCCAAAAAAAAATCAGAAAAATTTGTGATTATCAAATGGGAACCGAAGTTGGAGAACAAAAGAACCAAACATGTGCACAAGAGTAGGAATGAGGAACCGAAGCACCATGGCATGGGAACAAAAAAAAAACTAGCAATAGATACCTGAGGAAGAGGAGGACAAACAGTGGTGATGGTGCTGCTGCAAAGACAGTCCCGATCTCGCAAAAATTAGGGCAATCCCGCGATGCTATCAATTCGATTACTCAACTCGCAATGGGTGTCGGCTCGGCAGGTAAAAATTGGGGTAAGGAACTGGCTTGCATTTAATTGGAGATGAGATCTTTGAAGCCTAAAGGCGACTGAAGAATGAAGGTCAGAAGAAGAACGTGAAGAAGAACGAAGGCAAGAAGAGACTAGAGAGCCAGAGAGAGACGAAGCCTTTTCGTTATAAAACCCAAAAGGACCAAAACGGCGTCGTTTTGGTTAAAACGATGCCAAAAAAAAAAATTTATTGTGATCATTCAGGATCGTTATGATCGTACGATCCTACCGATCCTGAACGATCCTATTGCCAATCCTATATCTTGAACGATCCTAAACTATCCTGGACTAATTTTGTGTGGTAGGATCATAGGATCGTGTGATCCTACGATCCAGATCGCGATTTTGATAACCATGCTTGACACCCGAAGGATTAATCCAAACTCAAAGTCGCAATTGGACTGTTTCTTTGGAACCAATAAGCACATTAAAATTGTTGACGGAAAGAGACTGAACAAGATAGTTTAAATTGAACCTGAGAGACTATTCTCAAAGACTCAAAGAAAGTTCTAACATTAGAACTCAAAGAAAAGCAAAAAGCTCTCAAGTTTGTATTGAATAAGTTGTATTTGTTTGTGTGACCGATGGCCTTATTTATAGACTAACAATGGTTAGGCCAAGGAGAATTCTATTCTCTATAAGGATTAGAACTCCTTGCCTTTTAGGAAACTAACTACCTAAAGAATCAATTACTAAAGGAATTACTATTCTAAGAAAAGGAAATACTTCCTAAACTATAATCCAAATGCGGATTGGATTTACTTGTGTTCGGCCGAATGGAGCTTTCCACTCTTGAATTGGATTTTAAAGCTTCTCTAATCATCATGGCTATGGATTTGGAAGCTTCTCTAATCACCCTGGCTATCCTATTGATCATGAATAAGTATTAGAAACACTTGGCTCATCATTTACAACACTAACCATAGTGATCATAATGACATATTGAGAGCCAGGCTTCATTGCCTTATCCTTCATTGTTTCCTTAGCTTGAAATTCGGTTATAAGAGTTGCTAAGGGAGCTTGCATTCTCTTAGTTCTTGATCTAGCTATAGGGCCCTAATGCCTTGCAACGGATCAAATTGTGGACACCTTGTAGATTAAGCTTTGGCAGCTTTATGTTCGACAGCTTCATGTTGTGGAGTTGTCTTGTCTTGTGTAGTTGTCTCGGCTCTTAGGTTTCCATCAAATAGTTAGATTAAAGATTGGATTAGACTAGGAACCAAAGGAGGCACTTGGAGAAGATGCTATTAGTCTTAGGTTGACCTTATGATTCTCTCATTGGCTTGAGAGAACCAATTTAGTTTGGGCTATAACTATGTCACGTTTATGTATGAGATGCATATTGTGTATGGCTATTGGTTAAATATATGATGAGATCATGTACGTAATGATTAGTTAGAAATATTATGTGATTAATTGGACTAATAATTACAATAACCAATTCAAACAAAATGGTGAAATTTTAACAAATTCCTCAAACAAATATTAAGTCTAAGATGCCTTCTAATGCCTAGCACTTGTCAAGGCTTCGATTGATCATGTGTAGGTTTGCCAAAGCAAAGTACTATGATCCATCTAAGTGAGACGTGACAGGATAATTGTAATATCCGACTGCTAATCATTGCGTTAGACTAGGTGGACTCAATAGAATTGAGACCTAGAGGTATAGGATTGGACCTTGGTTTATTAGATAAGCTAGAACAATGGTTGTTTACCCAACTATCTAAGAGTTGTATATGATACAATTGATAAATTTTGTACACCTAAATAGCCGAGTTATGGGGAATTAGCCAAAGCTAACTCAAAATTAGGTCAAATATGGATCTTGGCCCACTAGAAAGTTAATTCAATTAAAATTTCTAAATTAATATTGGGGATTATTAATTTGAACAAAATAGTGGGAGTAACATTTAATAAAAGTCGATATTAAATGTTTGCATTCATGATACTTATTTTGCATATTTTTGTTGTAGATGACCATGGCAAATAACACTAACAATAACATGTTATCATTGTGATCTGTCCTTGAGAATGACAAGTTAAATGGGACAAATTTCCTGGATTGGTACAGGAAGTTGAGAATAGTCCTCAAGCATGAGAAAAAGATATATGTTCTAGAAGAACCCTTACCTCAGGAACCAGAGGATGACGCTCCATAAGCTAAGAGAGATGCTTATAGGAAGCATCAAAATGATACTCTAGACGTCGCTTGCCTCATTTTTGCTACCATGAACCCTGAGCTTTAAAAGCAACATGAGAACATGGAGGTGTATGATATGATCCAACACCTTAAGCAACTATATGAGGAGCAAACTCGTTAAGAGAGATTTGATATCTCTAAGGCATTATTCTAGTGCAAAATGACAGAGGGAGCTCTTATTGGAGCTCATGTACTCAAAATGATTGGGTATATAGAAAGCTTTGAAAGATTAGGTTTTCCATTAGGTTGAGAGTTAGCCACTAACGTTATCTTGCAATCGTTGCCAGATAGCTATGGTCAACTCATTCTTAATTACAATATGAATGAGATTGACAAAACTTTGCCACAGTTACTAGTCATGTTGAGAACTGCCAAAGCTAACATGAAGAAGTTTATTAACTTTGCCACAGTTAATAGGGTCCTCATGATTAATAAGGGCAATAAGAAGTGTAAGACCAAAGCAAAAGGAAATGGCAAGAAAGTCAAGTTCAAGTCCTTTACAACTGCACTGAAACCTAGAAGAAATGTTGCCAAAGAAGGGAAATGTTTCCATTGCTGTGAGACCGGACATTGAAAGAGAAACTGAAAGGCTTACCTAGAAAATCTTAAGAAGAAAAGGAATGAAAATTCTACTTTAGGTATTCATGTTATAGAAGTTAATTTATCTATTTCTTCTTCATGGGTATTAGATACCTGATGTGGTTCTCACATTTGTGTGAATGTACAGGAACTAAGAAGAAGTAAAACTTTGGCTAAAGGCGAAATCGACCTACGAATAGAAAATGGAGTAAGGGTTGCTGCATTAGTTGTAGAGACTTATGTTTTGAATTTTCCCTCAGGGCTTATTTTAGAACCAAATAATTGTTATTATGTGCCTTCCCTTACGAAGAATCTTATTTCGATTTCTTGTGTAGACGAAAGTGGATTTTCATTTATAATGAAAAAACAAATGTTGTTCATTTTATTTAAATGATATCTTTTATGGAATTGCACAAATGGTTAATGGCCTTTATGTTCTAAATCTTGACATGCCTGTCTATAACATAAATACTAAGAGGATTAAATTAAATAATTTTAATCTAACTTATCTCTAACATTGTTGTCTAGGCCATATAAATGAAACTTGCATTTCCAAACTCCATAAAGATGGACTTTTGGACTCATTCGATTTTGAATGGTATGAGACATGTGAATCATGTTAATTGGGCAAGATGACCAAAAACCCCTTCACAAAACATAGTGAAAGGGCAAGTAATGTATTGGAACTAATACATACTGATGTATGTGGACCATTCAATACACAAGCTAGAAGTGGTTTTCAATATTTCATTACATTCACCAATGACTGCAGTAGATACGGTTATGTGTATCTCATGAGACACAAGTCGGAATTATTTGAAAAGTTCAAAGAATTCAAGAATGAAATACAAAACCAACTTGGCCAGAGTATTAAAATACTTCGATCTGATCGAGAAGGTGAGTACTTAAGCCAAGAATTCGATGACTATCTAAAGGAGTGTAGGATAGTCTCACAACTCACTCCTCTTGGAACACCACAATGGAATAGTGTGTCTGATAGAAGAAATCAAACTTTGTTAGACATGGTTTGGTCTATGATGAATCATGCAGATCTTTCAAATTCCTTCTGAGGACATGCTTTACTTATAACTATTTTCACATTAAACCGAGTTCCATCTAAATCGGTTCAAAAGACACCACATGAGATATGAACTGGGAAGCATCCTAGTATGTCTTTTATGAAGATTTTGAGATGTGAGGCTTACGTTGAATGTCATGTTTCTAAAAAAATTGGACCCAAATCTGATAAATGTAATTTTGTGGGGTATCCTAAAAAAACAAAAAGATACTATTTCTATAATCAAAATGAGAACAAAGTGTTTGTTGCTCGGACTGGTGTTTTTCTAGAAAAAGAATTTATTTCAAGAAAATCCAGTGGGAGAAATATAGAACTTGAAGAAGTTCAAGAACCACAAAATATTACTGAACTTGATGAGATGGAAATTGAGAAAAGACCACAAAAAGGTTATGGAACAAGTACCTGCTCTAGAGACCCAAGCCCTGCATAAGTCTACTAGGATTCATCGTGAGCTATAGAGATATGAATTTCTTGTTACTCAAAGTGATGACATTTTGCTAATAGATCAAGATGAACTTACGACCTATCAAGAAACTATATCGGAGCCAGACTTTGAGAAATGGCTTGAAGCCATGAGATCTGAGATGGAATCCATGTATACAAACCAAGTATGGAATTTGGTCGATCCACCTGAAGGAATAAAACCCATAGGGTGCAAATGGGTCTTCAAAAAGAAGACTGGCATGGATGGTGAAGTACATACCTTTAAGGGACAATTGGTTGCTAAAGGTTTCAAACAAGTTCATGGTATAGACTATGATGAAACTTTTTCGCCATTCACTATGCTTAAATCCATCAGGATTTTGCTTCTGATAGCTGCATTCTATGATTATGAAATTTGGTAAATGGATGTCAAAACTGCTTTCCTTAATGGAAATCTTCTCGAGGATGTATACATGACACAGTCTGAGGGTTTTGTTGATCCAAAAAATGCTGGAAAGATTTGTAAGCTACAGCGATTCATTTATGGGTTGAAACAAGCTTCTCGAAGTTGGAATCTTCGGTTTGATGATGCAATCAAAGAGTTTGGTTTCATCAAGAACGAATATGAACCTTGTGTCTACAAGAAGGTTAGTGAGAGCACTATTGTCTTCTTAGTGTTTTATGTACATGAGATACAATTTATTGGGAATGACATTCCTTCTTTATAGTCTGTAAAGATCTGACTGGGAAGTTGTTTTTCAATGAAAGACTTAGGTGAGGCAACCAATATATTAGGTGTCAAGATCCATAGAGATAGATCAAATAGATTGATTGACCTAAGTCAAAGTACATACATAAATAAAGTCCTAAAGCGGTTTAGCATGCAAGAATCTAAAAAAACGATTCTTACCTTTGGGGCATGGAATTACTATCTCAAATGAACATTGTCCTTCGACACAATAAGATAGAAAACGCATGAGAAGAATTCTATATGCATTAGCTATTGGATCTATTATGTACGCCATGCTATATACTCGTTCCGATGTCTCATATGCTTTGAGCTTAACGAGTAGATATCAAGTAGATCCCAGTGAATGTCACTAGATTGTTGTCAAAAAATATCCTTAGGTATTTGAAAAGGACTAAGGATACATTCTTGATATATGGAGGTGAGGAAGAGCTCAATGTAATTGGTTACACTGACGCAAGCTTCCAAACTGACAAGGATGACTATTGATCGCAATCAAGTTATGTGTTTTGCATAAATGGTGGTGTTGTGAGTTGGAAGAGTTCAAAGTAGGTGACAGTAGTCGACTCTACAACAGAGGCCGAGTATATAGCTGCTTCTGACATAGCAAAAGAGGCAGTTTGGATCAAGAAGTTCATTATAGAACTTGGGGTTGTACCTAGCATTGCTAATCCAATTGAGCTCTTTTGTGACAATAATAAAGCCATTGTGCAGGCTAAGGAACCCAGATCTCACCAATGATCCAAACATAAACTTTGATGCTTCTATCTTATCTGAGAGATAATTGAGAGAAGGGATGTGAAGGTATACAAAGTACCAACTGATGATAACATAGCTGACCCATTGACGAAGCCTCTAGCGCAGCAGAAGTATGATCGTCATACTAGATCATTAGACATTAGAGAGATGTTTGATTGGTCTTAATTCAAGTGGGAGTTTATTGAATTATGCCTTAGGGACCAATCATATGATGATGGTATAAGCATATATTGTATTATAATGTTTATAATTAATGGCACTGATTATTATGTTTATCTCATAGCTGCGTTTTATGAAATAAATATAATAATTTCCTAAGAATTTAATTATCCCTAGTTGATTATTATCATTAAATGGGACAATGATAATGCATTAAAACTAGTATGTGTAGTGACTGATGAAGTAGTTCATGATATAAGATATCAAGTCAATATATACGTACATGTTATAAAACTATGTACTAGATCGACCCACCATGAGAAATACTACATGGATTATTATATAAAGTGTCATAATATTTCGCATAGTGATGATGGTGTAAATAATCCTTAGACTTGAGATATTCAGAGATCCCAACATGAAGAGTTACATATTTTGATATTACTAAACTTTACCCATAGCAGGGTGAACTATAAAAGTAGTAATTAGATATTTAATAAATCATATAGTGGGATGTTGAGTGGTCAAGATAGGATTTGCCCCTCCTATATAATGGGAGTAACGTCTTTGAGTCTCTTGATTGAGTAAGACCCTAAAATGAATGGCCGTACTCAAATGAGTCGATATGTGATATCGGATTCATTTGCTTAGATGTGTCTACTTGAGAAATCAAGAAACGAAAAGATTAAACTATACGAGCATGACACGCTTCATAGCTCGTTTTCAATCAAGATATCTAGGGTAAAGAGATTTAATTATACGATAATATCTATCACGATAAAAGTAATGTCTAGGGTAAAAGGATTTAATTACACGGTAATATCTATCACGATAAAAGTAATGTCGAATTACTAATATTCTTATGACTTAGGTAGTATTGATGTGCTGCTAGACACCGCTCATTACTTTTGGAATTAAATAAATTTTATGTCAATACCAACGTTATGAGAACCTATTGGGTTACACAGTTAGCTCGTATTCAAAAAAAGTATAAAATTTATATAATGAATTTCGGTTAATTTAAGAATCCTGTTGAGAATAGAAATCTATCGGGTTTTCATTAATTGGAGATAGTGGGGTAGCCAAAAAAAACCAAGAATTTTCATTAATTGGAGATAGTGGATTAGCCAAAAATCCAAGAGTCTTCATTAATTGAAGATAATGGATTACCTGAAAAGTCAAGAGTCTTTGCTTTCTTCTTTAAAAGAAAATTCTACTATCAAACTAGGGATTTTTTTTTTTTTTGATTCAAGAATTTATCTTCCTTAATCTTCTCTTGTCCAAAAACAACCGCCATTTCTTGCTTGAGAAACAATTAAAAAAAAAAAAAAAACAACTTGCAAGCTAAGAGCTTGAAAGAAAACCAATCTTTGAGTTGTGAACTTGAGAGAATACCCGAGTAACAGAATCTTAGCAAACACCAAAGGATTTTGTTACTTCTTTCTTTGGTTAATTGTGTGACAATTAACTTGAGACTTGGAGACGATCGTGTAGATACCATAGAGGTTAGGCTAGACTAGTTTTGCTCTTGACTCAACAATCTACGATTTTCTACCGCTACTGAAAAATGTATAATTTATCACTACCAATTTGATTTCACTTCGTATGGATCATTGGAAGAAACACTACAAGGAAATTGGCATTTTCCGATGGAACATTTCCGACGGAAAATCCACAGTTCCGTCGGAAAATTTAAGATTTCCGACGGTTTTCCGTCGGAAACAATCCATCGGAATAACGTTCGTCGCAAAAACTTTTCTGGCGGTCAACCATCGGAAACCGAACGGATTTCCGACGGATTTTGCGACGGCAGTCGGATAATAAAAAATTATATTTTTCCGACGGATTTCCGTCGGAAATTATGAGAAAAAATTTAAAAAAAATAAATAACTTTCGATGGATATCCGTCGAAAATTAAATAAAATTTTAAAAAGAAATAAATAATTTCCGACAGAAATCCGTCGGAAATTAAATAAAATTTTAAAAAAAAATAAGTAATTGCCGACGGATGGCCGTCGGAAATTATTTAAATTTTTTTCGGAAAATAAGTAATTACCTACGGATTTCCGTCGGAAATTATTTAAATTTTTTTTAAAAATAAATATTTTCCGACGGATATCCGTCGGTAATTAAATAAAATTTTAAAAGGAAATAAATAATTTCCGACGAAATTCCGTCAGAAATTTAATAAAAAAATTTTTAAAAAAATAAATTCCATTTTAACAAAAACCTAAAAATTATTTTATACACATAAATTTGACAAAAAGTAATACTATCCTAATCATTGTCCGTATCCGTGCTCGAGTTAGTATCTTCATTGTTGCTCGTTTTTCTTTTATTCTTTCTGCGCTTTTCTGTTTTCTCTATCTTTGCCTGTAGACTCTGAATCAGCTCCGTCATTTGTTGTTGCTTAGTACTGACCTCCTCAGTCAGTTCGGCCACTCTATGACGCATCAGATCATACTCAACTTGCGACACAAACGTCGAAGATGATGCTGAATATACAGAGCGACTGGTAGAAGGCTGATTCCCCATCCCATAAACTCTACCCTTGTAGACTCCACCGGCAGCCTGAGTAAATAATTCTTCATCACTACGTGGGGATTACTGCGTCTGCAGATACTATCATCTGTCGTTTACATGCGATTGAGTCTTTCTTGTATGAGAGATTGAAAAGCGTTCTATTAAGGAAAAAAATATATTACACATTTTTATTTATTATTAATAAACTAAATAGAATTTGTAAAAAAAATCTATTTTTACTAAAAAACTCACATATGTAGCCTCGGCACGGGAATCAACCCACTGATCCCGCTCTCCAGTCTTGGGATTTTTTTTCTTGTGGCCAATTAAGAAAAGGTCAATCTTTGATGGCCTTTTGCCCATAGTTTTTTCCTACATATTATATAAATATTAGATTAACAAATCATATTAAATTATACATAAATGACATTGAAACAAAAAAATATATAAATATTCTTACAATTCTAGTTGCATGTGTAGCAAGTGATATTGAGCCGCAAGTATTGAGAGACCCGCCTTTCTCTGAAGCACGAGCCTCCTTTGCCTGAATTTGCCTTTTTTTGAATGCTTCAGACGCCCAATGTTTTTAAAGGCATTCCCAGACGTGGTCGCCTATCCATTGCGGTCTTATCTTTCTGTGGCGGATTTGATGAAAAATATCCGCAAAGCGCTTTGCCCCTCGTACTTCGAACGCTCGGCGGATGTTTTCATCGTTTCTTGGCAACCAATAAACCTTGCGCTACAAACATAAATGACGACATTAGTAATTATATAACTTATAATTTATATAAATCAATATAAATAATAATATAACAGTAAAAAATTACCTTAAACTCCGAAAACATCCTATCACGAACCTCTAGTAGAATTTCGTGCCATACTGCCCAAGGTTTTTCAAAATGGGCTTTGATTGCATCGTAAATTGCACCTGCAGCAGTATGACTCGGAATGAATCTAAAAATATAAACAAAAGAAGAAATCAATATTAAAATTTTAATTGAATACAAGTATTATTTAAAATAAATGCTAAAAATTTTACCCGGTAGAAGTCTCGTCTGGTATGATATATCTTGCACCATCCTCCTCTCGTACATAATCCAATGGAGGCTCGATCTCGACTTCGCCATCATCACGATGCTCCGAATGCGGTGGTGATGATGATGGTCTAGATCCATCTCCAGTATGTGTGATGCGCGGTGGTGATGAAGATGGACCCGATCCATCTCCAGTGCTCTGTGATGAGCCGGCTAAGAGTGGACGACTGAAAGTCAACCCTGACGGAAGGGGACGCAATGGTGTATGCTCCGACGAGCACGAACTAGCACGACCTCTGCCGCGACTTGCACGGCAACCTCTGCTCTGATCTTTATCCATTTAATTAAAATCCTACAATATCTAACAAAATATAACGTGTGATTGACATTAGAATTTGTATTTTGCTAGCAGAATAGCTCAAACACATTTCGTACTATTATTTATTAATCCCTCCCAAAGGCATTCTTCTTTGTTGATGTTTGATTGTTATATATATATAACAACTTGTGTATATGTATAGACTCATAATTCATGATTAATAATTAATGATTAATTCATGTCCCAAGTCTTTAAAAAATTATTAATACCTAAATGTGCAATGCATGACCTACTTTTAAAACTTTGGCACGTAAATAACTAGATAGCCTAGGTTCAATAGATGCAACTATTACCAATTTACCATTTAGATAAAACTATTACCAATAATATTTACCATGAATTTAATTCAATTTACCATGAATATTTACCATGAATTAAAACTATTACCAATTTAGATAAAACTATTAGAAATTTAAAATTTTATTTAAATAATATGATTAAGAATATAGAAAGGTAAGAATGTTGAATTTGAATAAGATTATTGAATTAAAATTTGATTAAAAATATAATGTAAAATAAAAGATTTAAAAATTCTTTAAAATTTGAACATAAGATGGGATCTCCTGTTAGCTAAGCGTACTTAAAAAATTTTATTTATTTTTTTTGGCTAATGTTTTCCAGACAAGAAAAATTAATGACCTTATTCTTTTCATATTGAAAGATTTGGTGAAAGATTTAGCCAAATCGATTGAAGTTAGCTATTGTAAAGGGGTAAGAGGCAGTGTTGTTGGTATAAATACAAGAATCTAAACAGATAGTGCACATATAAATTTTTATAACCAGTTAGATTTCTAATTTAGACAAGCAAAAGTCAACAATATGCAGCCCTTTTTCATTTACAACCCATAGTTCAATGCTCTATTAAAAACTTACACAATCGTGAACCAAGAAATTCACTTGTACCCATGCAAATCGCAAAAAAAACCACGGAAAGGGATAGTAAACAGAATAAACCCACGAAAAGGCACAAAGCATTTTAAACACGTTTACACAGCTTCTATCAAGACTTTCAACGCCAGGCAAGGCATTAAACTACTTAAGAGAGTTTCCATAATAATAATGAGAAATCAATGGACACTTTGGTACCTAATATTAATTCAATTGTTGCCACCTCCCTAACCAAAACAACAAAACAAAATAAAGATATGGAATGCTCCAGTCCAGCTATATGCAACTTGAGAGCATTCCCAGCCACATTAAACAATGAGACAAAAGAACAAAGTACATAAGCTCAAAATATTGGCAATAGGATTTTGTTTTTGTGCCACTTTAAAGTACCTATATACAAGTCTTTACTTTGTTTGGTACAAGTTTTTAATGCATAAGTTGTCGTAATTAAGTAGTACTAGTGGCATTTTTATTAAAAACTTTTGAATATGATTAAGTGCAACCAATCAAACATTTTGATCCAAACCTAACAAAAACTTGTCGGTAACATGAGCTATATATATATATATATATATATGAAACTTTAAAAGTCAAGCCCCCTTTTATTTTCTTGTCAAAGTCGTGCATTAACGTACCATTTAGCCAATTAGGATTGTCATCAAGAATGCAAATCAAATCTCACGGAAATGTACATTCATTTGAAAAAAACTTCCTTAAAAAAGAGAAACAAAATCACAACCCCACAAGGGCCACAATTGCAAGTACACAAAAACTTTCATCAAATAGAGTATTATTCTATGACCGGCCATAAAGGAGAAGAGAGCCAATAATGCAAAGAAGGCAGTCATAAATCATAATCCCACCTGTAGAAGATACACACATTGATACATACTGCCAACCAAATCAAACAGCAAACTAAAAGTTCAAAATGGCATTAAAAAATTTGGAATACAACTCATCATCCCAAAACAAAATGACAATTGAACCATTGCATACTTCCCTTTTTTTCCACATTATTTTAATATGTTGCCGTGTTGGGCTTTGAGGATTAGTGACAAACCAGTTAATGTAGCGGCTGAGGTTAGTCCTAATGGGCTGCTTGGAGTTATATATTCTGCAAACTATATCTATGGCCGTTTCCAAGCAGATTCTGTCTATCATTTCTTCCACGCAATCGAGTAGAACAAGAACATCACCCATTCTGGAACTCTCTCCCTCCCTCTTTTTCCCTTTTTCCCCTAACTAGACAATTGGAAAACTGGCCGAGTTGCTTTGGTTATATACATGAAGAGAAGGAGAACTTTGCATGAATGCACATTTCATTTCACATTTATACAATCTCCACAAACTTCTGTGTTTTTTTTTAAAAGACTATTTTTGAAAGGAAAACTCACACACAGGGACAAACACACAACAAGCTATAACACACAAACATACAATTCTAGATCCCAACAGAAATATACACGCATTCTTACTGTTTTTTCCCTCTTCTTTTTTCCTTTCATTTTTTCACCCAAATTCCACATTGTTTTTTCCCACATGCCTCAATAATTTTTTCTTTCATCCACCTTCTTCACTATTTTTTCCTCTTCTTTTTTTCCTTTCTTGTTTCCACCCAACTCCTCATTGTTATTTCCCTTTTCTTTTTTTTTTCCATTCCTTTTTCACCCAAATTCCTCACTGTTTTTTTCTCTTTATTCAATTTTTTTTTTAAATTATATTTTCCCCAAGACACCATATAGCAAAAAGATTTCCACTTTGCACAAGCCGAAGATGCAGAAGACAAACAACAAACACAAAACCACCACAAAAAATTTAGAAACCATAATAGAAAAGGATAACCTACAAAATCAGTGGCACATTCACACCCATTAGCCATTAGTCACAAAATCATCAATGAAACAATTTAAGGTGAAAAAAGATCGGAAATTTGGCACTTCATCAATCTCAAATTAGGGCAAAATCCAAAAATTCAAACACAAATTCCCAACAAAAACACATACAAAGCCAGAACAGAAACCAAAAACAACACCAATATTCATAGCCAATGAGAAAAAAAAAGACAAGGACCGGAATACACTTGAGGCGGCGGCGGAGGCGGTGACTCGCGGTGAGAGGTGCATGGCCGACAGTCAACGAGCTCACGTTGAGGACGAGAACGATAGTGACGACCGGCGGTTGGAGATTGAAGAGCGGCCAACTGGACTGTGAATGACTCCTTCGGGCTGGCGGCGGAAGAGATAAGAAATGAAGACAAGCCAATCTCCTACTAGCAAATTTGGGGGAAAAGGGGGAGGCGGGAGGGGCGGGAAAGAGGAAAGAGGGAGGAAAAAAGGTAAGAAATATTTGGGGGGGGGGGCAGGTGGGAGGCGGGAGAGTCCGGCGGGAGGGGAGGGCGAGCGGGAGAGAGGGGGAAAATGTGGGGTTTTTTTTATGTAGTTTCACATTTCCGGCGGATATCCGTCGGAAAAAGTAATTTTTTTTTACTTTTCAGAAGACATTCTTACGGATTATCCGTCGGAAATTTTTTTTAATTTTTATTTGAAATATTTCCGACGGACATCCGTCGGAAAGTTAAATATTTTTTATTTTTCTTAAAATTCCGACGGTTTATGCATGGAAATTTTTAAATTTTTAAATTTTTATAAGAACTTAAATGATTTTAAAATCGAAAATGTTTTTATATTTTATTTTGAATATTTTTCTAAAATTTTTTTATTTTTGTTGAATATTTCCGCCAACTCATTTTTAAAGTATTTTTATTCATATTATTTACCTCCTTTTTATCATAATTGTTATTTCTTTAACTATTCAAAATACATATATTGAAAATAATATATTTTTATCTATCTCTGTTTGTTATTTATTTAAGTATTTTAAAAAAATATATACTCTTTTATTGAAAAGAAAGAGTTTTTATCCCATTTAAACTTTGAATAATTCTAAATTTTATTTTTTATTTTAATATTCCGACAGATATCCGTCGAAAATTTAAATTCCGTAAAAAAATTGAAATAAAAAATTTAAATTAATCAAGTTTCAAATGTATAAGAAGAATGAAAATATTTTATTCAAATTTTAAAATATTTCATAAATGAAAAATAATTATTTTTTCACGTTGTAATTAGTGAATTAAATTATTTTCAAATATTAAGGTTATTTAAATCATTCATCCACTCACTATTTCTTAAAACCTCTTTTTAATTCAAAATATTATGCATAAGAATCAATTAGTAAAATAATACAACATATATATCCTAAAATTATGTAAAAAAACATATTATTTAGTCTGAATATATATCCTCGAATTCTTCTTCGGGACTCGTTTCTTATTGTCTACAAATTCGTCTCTTCATCCGAATCATTGCTCACGTGTTCTTCTTCATCCTCATCATCCTCATCATCCTCATGCCCGATCATTTCTACATCAACATCTTCATCATTATTGCCGAAAATCTGGAGACTATCTTCTAAATCATCGTCTACAGTGTATTCCACGTTTGATGTGTCAGTTTGGAATGCTATGTCTATTGAATCCTCCACTTCGACCCTACCCATTGGTTTTGTGTTAATCACGGCCCACCATTCAGACTTATCAAGTCTCAAAGGATAAGGAACATAATACACTTGTCTAGCATTTTGTGCAATCACAAATGGGTCAAATGTACCGTATTGTCTTGTATATCTCACATCAACTAATTTATATTGTGGATGTATCTTTGTTCCTGATGGTCTCCGTGTCGAACAGTGCATAAAATAATGTTACTGTTTTGACGAGATCTCCTGATGAGTATTCCAGTTCCACAATGTCTTGAAGAACTCCGTAATAGTCGACCTCGCCAGCTTCACTGCCATCACCTTTGACCCATACACTACTGTTTATCGTCTTTCTTTTTTCGAACCAGGTCGCTGTGTGAAATTTGTATCCATTTACAAAGTACGTCTGGTATGATTTCACCTTTCGACTTGGTCCCCATGATAGAGTACGTAGATTTGGGTTGGTCACTCCGTTGGAAACATTTTGTACCTGCGATTGAATTAAAAAAAAACTTCAACATTTAAGTTACAATGAATTTACATCTATTGCGTAATAGATATTTGCAGGCTAATGACCATTTACATAATCTTTGAACCATGTACTAAAATATTCACGAAACGACTTCATTCGTAATAATTTAAAATCTCTGAAATATATTTCAATCATTAATGTCGCGATTAGATTACATAAGAAAAATGGTAAAAGAAACATAATCAACATATTGTACCTCAGAGTTGGTTGGATCTCCTCACAATTAAGCAGAACGCACTGTTTTGCAGCGTAGAGCTTATTATCGTCTAACCATCGAATAGTTGGTTTTCCTGATGCTCTGCCCGTAAGATCAAATATTGACAAAGATGGAGGGTTCGTACTAGGACCTCCATCATCATGCTGATTCACTCTGTTTCTTAAACTCGGGATATGCTTCTCAAAATGGAATGAACAAAAATGTGAAATTTCCCTGGCAAGGTATGCTTCGCAAATCGAACCCTCGACTCTAGCCTTTTGTTTCACTGACCGTTTACACTTCCCAATGTTCCTACAATTGAAATTCGTTAAACAACATGTTAGGGAACTAAAAAAAAAATTATATATACGTAATTAGGAAAAAATAGGTTTAATTACCTTTCAAAAGGATACATCTACCTATATTGAATCGGCCCTCCAAGTCTGGCTTCTTCTACTAAGTGAATAGGAAAATGCTCCATTACATCAAAAAAGCCAGGTGGAAAGATTTTCTCCAACTTGCACAGTATAACAGGGATATTATCTTGCATTCTATCTAAAGCTGTATCTCTCAAAGTGCTCGAACACAATTGCTTGAAGAATTGACTGATCTCTGTTATTACTTTCCAAATATTTTCAGGAAGTGAATTGAATGCAACGGGAAGCAAATTCTCCATTAAGACATGACAATCGTGGGATTTTAACCCCGTTAATTTTCCTTCTTTCAGTTGGACACACCTACGCAAATTTGATGCATACCCATCTGGCATCTTCAAATTCTTTATCCAATCACAAATATTGCGTCTTTCATCCAATGTGAATGTGTATTTTGCCTTCGGTTTCGAATACTTGCCGTTGGCTTTTTTTGTAGGTGCAATTCACTCCGCCTACAATGCTTCATCAAATCCAATCTTACCTTCACATTATCTTTGCTCTTGTCCTTTACATCCATAACAGTGTTGAACAAATTATCAAAGAAATTTTTCTCAATATGCATGACATCTAAATTGTGGCGAAGCAAGTTATCTTTCCAGTAGGGCAATTCCCAAAATATGCTTTGTTTTGTCCAGTTATGCTGAATGCCATATCCGGGAAGTCTAAAACTTTCTGCCTCATATACCTTAGGAATAGATGAAATTCGATCCCAAATCTCTTTGCATAACCTTCGCGGTGGATCATCAACTTCAACACGATTTTTAATGAATCCGGACACATTCGTCCTAAATGTGTGATCAGGTCCTAACCATCGTCGATGACAATCAAACCACGAATTTTTCCTGCCTTCTTTTAAATAGAATGCTTTCGTATCCTCCATGCATATCGGACAAGCCAATCTCGGTATGTACTCCACGGATAACATTCCATACGCGGAAAATCATTAATTGTCCACATAAGTGCAAAGACGCATATTGAAATTTTCTTTTGTGAAAATATCATATGTCAAGACTCCAATATGCCACAACAATTTCAATTAATCTATTAAGGGTTGCAAGTAGACATCAATTGAATTCTTTGGATTATGCGGGCCTGGAATGACGCAACTCAAAAATAGATATGAAGTTGTCATGCACATCTCAGTGGAAGATTATCTGAGTCACAAAAATTGGCCAACATGAATAAGGAGTAGATGACATACTAAATGGTGTAAAACCATCCGCACACAAACCTAACTTTGATGTTCCGGTTCCGCGACAAAATCTGATATTTTTCATCAAAATGTCGCCATGCTAACCCATCGGATGGATGACACAATACACCATCCGCCTGTTCACATAATGCCACCTCATATGCGGTGCAGAACTCATGGAGGCATACAATCTCTTAAGCCTGGGTATTAGAGGAAGGTAATGCATCGACTTAAGTGGCACTCGCTTTCCTTTGCTAGTTGATTCACTTTTATAACGAGGGTGTTCACAAAATTTACACTCCTCTAAGTGATCGTTCTCGTTGTAGTACAACATACAACCAGTTGGACAACAATCAATCTTCTGGGCAGATATTCCTAATTTAGACACCAACTTTTTTGTGTGATAATAACTTTTTGGAATGTCTATTTCTTGTTGGGGGTTAACCTCTCTCATCAATTCAATCATGGCATTCATGCAGTCGTGTGGTACGTTCCAATCTGACTTGATACTCATTAGTCTAACAGCTGTGGATAATTCAGAATGAGTCGAACCTTCCCACAACGAACGACTTGCAGTCTCTAACAAATCATAAAATTTTTGAGCTTCTTCATTAGGAGGTCATTCAAATTTTTGCACAAATTCACGTTCACCACTACCCATAAAATGAGAATTTGCTGCATCTCTTATCATATCATGATATCAACTACTTTCTGCATTATCTATTCTCGCGATATTCCTCTGCTCATGCATATATGTAGCATATATAGAGTCAAAATTCGGAGGCTCTACCTCACCATGGTCAATCCACCACCAATATTTAGGTTTAAAACCATTCTTATATAAATGAACCACCACATCTTCTGGACCAAATGGTTTACCAGACTTACACTTTCTGCAGGGACACCGAATGACTCATTCATTTTGATATTTAAGAAGAGTACAAGCATGTTGCACGAATTCATTTACCCCACTCATAAATTCATCAGTTAAACCTCTTCTGTTAGGATTTATTCTGTTATACATCCAACTACGGTGTCGAATGAAATCCATCTACACATATATAAAAATAAATATCACAGTAATAAAAATATAACATTAATATAAAGCATAATTTATGTCACGACATAAAATTAATATAACATGACCACGATATATAAACAACTACGGTACCAAATACAATCCATCTACACATATAAAATTAAATATTATAGTAATAAAAAATTAACTACGTACCTTGTTAAAATGTCAGATTTGTGTTCTTTATGTACAGTTATTTATCTAGAAGAATAAAACCTTGGATGAAAATGAAAAATAAATGAGTTATTTTGGTTGAATGGAGAAGAAGAAGAAAATAATGGAGAAGAAGATAAGGCCTTACAGTGATTTTGTTAGATTTAGATGTTGGACTCCATAGATGGGAGAGCAAAGCTGATCGATGAAAAACTCCTAAGAGGAGCCCTTTCAAATGTTGTACGATTTGCAGGTTGGACTCCTTAGGTGGAAGAGATAAGCTGATCAACAGTGGTAGCAAAATAACTGGTGGCGCATTTCTTTTTTAGCTCATAAAGAAGAGCTACAAAGAGTGGCAGAAAGATGAAATACAACAAAGAAGAGAATGCTGGCGAAGCTTGGGTTGATATTGCCGAAATTTCCGACCGATTTCCGTCAGAAAATGTCGGCCCGTCGGAATTCAAACTTTTCCGATGGACATCCGCCGGAAATCAAACTTTTCCGACGGACATCCGTCGGCAAATGTCGGTCCGTCGGAATTACATTTTTTAAAATATTTTTTTTTAAAATTTCGACGGAATGTCCATCGGAACTTTTTTAATTTTTTATTTTTTTACAAACTATTTCCGACGGAAATCAGTCGGAAATATAATTTTCTTTTTTATATTATTTTGTTAAATATTCCGACGGATACTCCGTCGGAAAAGTTTAAAAATAAATTTTTTTAAAGATTTTCCGACGGATAATCCGTTGGAATATATTGGCGCCGGGTGGCGCCAATATGTTCCTATGGATTTCCGGCGGGTTTCAGCCGGAAATATTTTTTCCGACGGATGTCCGTCGGAAATTTTGCCGCCGGCCTGCAGTTCGCTTTTTCCGACGGATATCCATCAGAAATTTCCGACGGATTAATGGCCGTCGGAAGATTCCGTCGGAAATTCCGCCTTTTCTTGTAGTGAAACCAAAAATATTAAATTTCCTCTGTGTTCTTTGATTTAGTTTCTTACAGTGGCATCAGAGCCACTTACAAAGGCTCAAATTGGTTTAAGTATATTAAATTATAGGGAAAAAAATGAAAAACTATACACGTAAAAATGTATTAAATGTATTGTATTTTATAATTAAAAAAATTATACCAATCTAAAGATAAACGTTTTTTAAGATTGAGAAAATATAATAAAATAAGTAGATCATGTTTGGTTTGTGTTTTTATTTGCAAAAAGTGAACTTTTTCAACCAAAACATTTAAACAACTTTTATTTTAAAATTTATAATTTAAATTCCCAATAAAATTATTCTCACATTATTTAAAAAAAAAACATTTCCCTCTAATATACTTTTTCCTATCACTTTTTTTTACAAAAAAAATCTACCAAAACTTTCACATATGCTAATATAAAATTCTCAAATATAACACAAGCCAAACATATAACTTTTTGTATCTAGAGTTTTCTTCAAGATATGGTGTACATATTTACATATGTACATATAGTAACTTTTTGTATCTCATTGTTTTCTTCAAGATATGATGTACATATTTACATATGTACAAATCATGTATGAGAATAAAAATTACTTTTTCTGTTCAAAAAAAAAGTTTACTTTAATTTAAATAAAACTTTTATTAATTTTTTGATACAATACACTTAATATACTAACTAAATGTATAACTGTGAGTATAAATTATTATTATTAGTAAGGATATTTTAATAATTTAATTTGAAAGTAAACTATTTTTTTGGAAAAAAAATTTTAAAAGTAATTTATTTATTTATTTATTTATTTTTTTTTTTTTGGGAGGAAAGCAGTAACCAAAAAGTAGAGAGATAGATAGAGAGAGAGAAATAATTTTTCATTGATTCTATTTAAGTGGCTGCAAATTGGGGGCACACAGAGTTAGATTGACAGCAAGAAAGATGGAATCCAACGTAGAGAAAATATCGAATGAGTTGATTAAGCCATTATGTCCAACACCACTTGAAATTAAAGACCTTAAAATGTCTTCCTTAGATCAGTTTGCGCCATTTTTCTTCGTCCCCCTTGTTTTCGTTTATGAAAACCGATCAGATCCAAATCTGGTTGATCCCTCCAAAAGATCCCAGTATCTAAAGCAGTCTTTATCAGAGTCATTGACTAAATTCTACCCTTTATCTGGAAAGTTAAACCAGGATGGTTCCATTGATTGTAATGACTCTGGAGCTCTGTTTGTGGAAGCTAAGGTTCATACTACTCTTTCACAAGCATTCCAAAATGCTCGTTTAGAAAAATTAAACCAATATCTTCCATTTGAGCCGTATGCCATTAACAGTGATAAACTCTTGGGTACTTATCTGAGAAATGACATACTTTTAGCTGTCCAATTCACTTGGTTTCTATGTGGAGGCAATGCCATCGGCGTATGCATTTCACACAAAGTAGGAGATTTCATGTCCTTGGTGACATTTGTGAATTCATGGGCTTACACAAGCCGCGGCCAAAGTACAGATCCACCTGTACAGGAACCAACTTTTAGTTTAGGGAGGTATATTTTTCCTCCACTCGAGTTGCTTCCCAAATTCAATCGACCTGTCAAGAAAGGAAAGATCATTTGCAAGCGGTTTTTATTTGGCAAGGAAAAGATAGCAGAACTCAAGAAACTAGCGACTTCAGGCCTTGCCGCAGGTTCGCCTCTGGTGAAGGATCCCACTCGGGTGGAAGTCGTTACGGCTTTTCTATGGGAGCATTTCATCAACTTGGCGCGAGGTAAAAATCAAGCTACTAAAACAAAGTTCATAGCAACACATGCGGTGGACTTGAGAAGCAGAATCAGCAGCTTGGCCTATTCCGAGAAGTTCCCGTTTGGGAACTTTTCATTCATATCGTTTGCTTCATTCATCTCTGATGAGGATAAAGAAGAAAAAGATTATCGAAATCTAGTTTGGCACATGAGTTCCGCGATGAGGAAAGTCGACGAGGATCATGTGATGAAGAGTGTATATCCTTTCTCGAATGGATTGTGGATTATAGAAGAAGGTGAAGAGGTAGCCATGATGAACGATTGGTCATTTTCCAGTTGGTGCAGATCTCCAGTGTATGAAGTGGACTTTGGGTGGGGAAAGCCTATTTCAGTCTGCCCTTCAGGTACCCAAATTCAAAATGGGGTAATCTTAATGAGTACAAGATCTGGTGATGGGATAGAAGCGTGGGTTGCTATGCCTGAGGATGAAGTATTGATGCTTAGTGACGAGCTTCTTTCATTAGCATCAACTGATATTTTTGCCGAGAACTGATCATCAATGACAAGCATTTAGTCATTTACAAGGCACTGGGGAAAAAGAAATCTAAAACTTGTCCATGTACTCGATAAACCGTGTTTCTTTGAGTACCTATTAGTCTGAATCTTTGTTCTAATTGCGGTACATTAATAATGTGTTAACACTTATTTTGTTCAAAAAGACAACTTTGTTCAAATTATGAATAAAATAACCTTATTTTATAACATGGTATATCATTAATCTATTATGTTATAAATCTTATTCCCTAATTTGATTTATCCTATTAATCTAAGGGTAGATTTTAACTCGGTTTATGCATGTTTGCATAACTTATTCCAAATTAGGATAAATGAGGTGGAATGCGTCAAGCGTCGTGAGGCCGCCTAAAACAAAGTTATCTTTTATGAGAACTTTTATAAGATGAACCCTTAAACAAAGTTATCTTTTATGAGATAAACCCTTGTTATCTTTTATGAGAACTTTTATAAGATGAACCCTTAAACAAAGTTATCTTTTATGAGATAAACCCTTTTGGATTCATGGACGATGATTTCGTCGACACCCATTAGTTTTGTATAAAAGTGTTGTTAATGCTAATGCTGAATCTAAGGGTAGGTTTTCTTCTTCTGCTGTTTCTAGATTGGTTAAGCCATCTCATATGGTGAATTACATTAGGATATATTGTTGCCTTTTATTAAAAATAAAAAAAGGAAAGACAAGGGAGAGAGAGAGTGCGAGAAACTTCACCAGCAGTGTATCTGTCCTTGCATTAATTTCCTGTACTACCACTTGTCTCGTCCCAAGATAATGGTCCAGTCCGAATCTTATTCTAATGGTTCTGTGCATCGTATTCTAATGGTCCGGTCCCAATCTTAGGGCGCAAATCCTGCTAGGCCAGCCTGTGTTGGCCAATTGAAACGATCCTTGAAGCGGGCGCATAATTTGAATCTGGGCAATAAACCAAGCATATTCATTTTTTAATTGTTTAGTCATTTTTTATGTCATTTGAGGCTTCCATTTGTTTATTTGTGCACCTAGCGTGAATTATATTGGCCATGAAAGTCTGGTGGGTGTCACATCTGAATTTCGTAAAGCTAACTATGATGTTTCGATTGGTTGGAGTGTTTCGAGAAGATAATCTTTTGTTTATATTATCTCATTATCTAATATTTCTCCTGTTCTAAAAAATATTTATTTTTAATTTCGTATGACCCTGTAGTACATGTGCCAACATCCATGCGCCCATTATAATCCAGTCCTCAAAAGATTCTGTTGCCCATTATAATCCTCAAAAGTAACTTTCTGAATTGAGAAAGCTAATTACTGTCCACATGAGAAAATTCAAATGCATTCCATATAAGAAAAGCCAAATTTAACAAAAATAATCCACATAATAAATTGTTGGATTTACAGAATGATCAAATAAGTATACCAAATAATACCATCACAAAAGGGCGTTCTTCTCCAAATATTTCAACTAGCAATAGCCACGTATATAACCGAAAGACTATATGACCATGAATAATCTAGTCCTCAAAAGAGCATCTCAAAATAATTTCAACACAAAGGGTGTTGTTCCCTTTCTATTTCAACCAGTAACAGCCACATATACGACCAAAAGAATATAACAATCAAGAAGATAGTAATCCTGTCTAAGCTTAAAGTCGCTATGTCATAATACATTCAGAATTCCAGATTCCATATGTCTATATCATAGAAGTCTAAGCCATGGCGAATAAATTTGAAGAACTTTTTGCTCTTGAATGATGTGGCCTGACTTGCAGTAGTGCCAGGTATAGTTTCCAAATCCTGATCAGTAGAAAGGGTAGATAGGTTGAGATTCATCAGTAATTTTTTTTATCTTTCTTGGTTTTCTTTGCTTGAACTATTTTCCTTGGCCCTTTTCTTGACTGTACAGCAAATGGAGAGGCATTTTCCTGATTTAGAATGTCTTTAGTCAAAACTTTGTTTCTGGATTAAGTAGCAAACTGAGGTGCATTTTCCTAATTTAGAAGCTAGTAAGGAATTAGGTCAGATTTGCATAATGCTAATCTAAACTTTGATAAAGTTAGGCAAAAAAAATTTTACCTGGAAATGCTGTGTATTCACATTAGTTTCATTCTGAAATTGTTGTCTCAAATTAGGTGAACTTTGTTGATCTCCTCTCCTATGGTTGCCATTGTTACCCGATTGAACCTTCAAGACAACCATAAATTGTTATATATCATAACGGACTAGCCATTGGAAGCATAAGTATAAATACAATTCAAATAATATTTTTCTAATTTCTGCATTTTTTTTCTACCCTTTTATTAGCTCTATCAGTTGGAATTTGTCGATCACTATCCTCATGACTAGCTTGGGTTGGACTTCTAGATTGAGATCCTAATTCACTGGCATGCTTACCCAACTCCACCTTCAAACAAAGAAATGAGGTATATATTAATGTTTATTCTTATAACTTTGGACCATTTTATTTGATAAAAAAATTAAAACAAATAAATGAAAGTTGCAGCCAAATGAAAATCACCTGAGTTTTACTCTTTTATGTCTTTGTAGGGCCACCTACACAAGTCTGCTTATTGTCTTCACCTTCCTCTCTCCTTCTATTTACCTTTGGTTTACCACATCTTCTTCTATTTTCAAGAGGCAACACTTCTGGAACCTTATTCTTTGCAAATTGGGGCCAAAAAGTGATGTCAGGGATATGAGCACTCATTTTAGCATATGTTCTCAAGTATATTTCCTTGGACAAACACTTATCACAATAATCCTCCACCTTTTTCCTCTTATCAAGTAGCACCATTATGGCATGTATGCACAAAATTCATGTCAAGTTCCAATGGGATATTTCCATCCTTCATTTGGTAAGTAGTTCCACTACCATATACAAAGGTTAGGGTTTTATACTTTTAGATAATAGTCATAAGTTGTTTTACCACTTTAGACATCATATCCTTTTCCCTTTGACAACTTTTAGTATATCTGCTATGAATTTTTCTCATTAACTTGGTTCACAGACTCTCTATCAAAGTAAGAATGAGATTCTCCCTCTAATCCCTCACCCAACTATTAAAAGATTCACTAGAATTATTAGTGATATGGTTGGTTTTAAAATCATGGGGAAAAGTGTGCCTTCGCCATATTTCAACTCCAATGTTTTCTAATCATGAGTGGACTTGAGAGTTTAACTGCTTTATTCTATTCATGGCTTTGTTGAATGTTGAGTATATGATCTAGCAACCACCCAAAATAATTTGCTGAGAATTAGATAAGGGAATTTGGCTCTGAAGTTTGAAAAATTATGTTTTCAACACTTTCGATTGATAGCATGAGGAACTTTATAGGTTATAGCCTCTATCAAACCTGAAAGTAGATAAGGCAAACATGAAATATTAATACTAGTACAAAAGATCATAAACAGATATAACATGAACAATTTAAAAACTTTACATTTTGCCTATCAGTTATAAAAGTCCATCTAGCATTTTAGGCAACCATTCGAAAAAAAACATCCAACTCTCTTTGTTTTCACTTTCAACTACTACAAAGGTAATAACGAATAAGCCATTATTTCCATCCATTTCAATGGCTACTAATAAAACACCTCCAAAAGGATCCTTCAAATGACAACCATCAAATCCTATATAAGGTAAATAGCCATTTAGGAACCCTTTTTTTAGTGCATTTAGGCATAAGAAAAACCTTTGGATAGAAGAAATTGTAGCACCAAGGGATGTGTGAAAGTAAATTTTGGCTATACTTCTGGGGTTTGTTTCATGAACCATGAGGCATTATTTGAGAAGTAATTTATTTTGATTAACCCCAAATTTCAATGATCTCAAGTGCTTTAGTCTTAGCCCTCCACACCTGCATTATAGTTGGATTAACCCCAAATTTCAACAACTCCTCTTTGATCACTTCTTTCTTCTCATGTTTATCTACCCTCACAAGACACTATTTTTCTAGCCATCCATTTTGTAGAAGCCGTGACTCTATCAAGGGCATTATGAAAATACTCTAGATTGCATGTCTTAACTTTAAAGGTAGTGCCATTGGGAAGTATTGAAGCATGCATTCTCCATTCGTAGTGGTCATGACCACACCTAGTATTAACTCTCGATTTTTCATTCTTTGCTCTAATTAATGTGGACCCCATAGAATGGAGTACTCATACAATGCTTTTCTAAAACTAGAAGCATCCTCAAAAATCATTCCAGCCATCAATTTGAAATTTTCACCATCTAAAATCTTGAATTCGTGTGCATTGAAGCATGATCCAAGTATATCATTCTCAAGTTTATTGTCTGAATCATTCTAGGGCTCAACTTTATCATCTGACTAATAGTCAGACAGTGCATCACAATATTACCAGAGCTATCACAAGTTTTGTCATAGACATAGTTGCTAAACAACTCATCATCCACATATGCATTTCTCTCTTCATCATCATTGATAGCATACAAGTCATCCTCATTGTAACCACCCCCTATAGAACTCAAAGGTGTTTGACTTTTGTCAATTGTACCAGTTTTTTGTTTTTACACAAACAACCTTTTGCTTATTCTTTTAGTACACATGGGTTTAGCTTGAATTTTTTGTGCATTGTTTTCTTTTTTCATCTTTGATGGACCACTATTAGAAGTAATATTTTTCACATTGCCAACTTGATTTTCAACAACAATATGCGGGCCATTTAACACACATTGCAACCAATATCATTAACATATAACCTAATCAAGCCATCACCAACATTCAGTTTGAACATTTCTAACACATCACTCTCTAAACTTATGAGCTTTTTATTTTTGCTACTAAGCACATCACAAGCAATGAAAAGGTTTATGAATTTTCATCTATCAGGGTTATTGAAAACTTTTTCAATAATATCCGAAAGCAAAACGATGTAAAAATATCTATTAGGATCAACATTAGTTATGGAAAAAATACCATTTTCATATTGAAATTCAATCGTATACACGCTTGCTAAATGATCCTGCAAAGACAATGTGATTAAATAAATCAAATTTTTTACAGACACACCTCATAACCAAAAACCATAAAAATAACACAAAGCAAGATTTTCATTCTTTGCCAGTCATGTTATTTCTAAACAGAAATATTGTTTTCCTGCTGATTACAAAAAATATATATATTATTTCAAAAAATTCTAACCTATAAACCCTAATATTTAACTGTAAGTATTCATGCATAATTATATTAAAGTATAAACAACTATAACTTCAAACACATCTTATATGAACACTTAATTTTACATTTTTACAGTCATATCTTGAAAAATGTAATATTCAAAAAATAGCCAAATATATGCAAATCTACAGGTCTTCATATCCACATTCTGCATTCATCACACCATATAGTGATAAGAGATTTAGGGGGTGTTTGGTTGGTGGGTTTTGGGTGGGGGGGGGGGGGGGCAGATGGAATGGGGCAGAAATGATTGTTTGGTTGGAGGTGTTGGGTTTAGGGGAATGGCATTAAAGTGTTAAGGGTGGGTTTTGTTGAAACCCACCTCACACCTCCTTGGGTTTGAGGTTTGAGGGCAATTGAATAAAAAAGGACTCAAAACTACGTTGTTTTGAGAAAGTTTAAAAAAAGAATTTTTTTTTGCAGCTAACAAGAGCTAACGCGCCTGTCAGTTGCTAACATGACATGCCCCCAATGGGCACGCACCACGTATAATGATGGTTGCAAACCCACCACTAGTTTGCAACCACCATTTCACCTATTTTTTCCCTTTTTTTAAAAACAAATTTCACTAACTTATAGAAAATATTTTTCTCTACAAATTGACATGCACTTTGACTATTTTTGGTACAAGATATGATTTTTTTAAATATAATATAATGTAAAATAACAATATCTTTATTATAATATTAATATTAAATTTTAATATAAAATCTATTAATAAATTTATTAATATTAATATTAAATTTTAATTTTAATATAAAATCTATTTCATTCAATTACAAAATAATACCAAACAACATAATTACTATCATTCCATTCCATTCCAAACCTTTTCTTCTATCAAATCCATTCCATTCTTAAACCCACCGTTTATACCAAGCGCCACATCAGTACATGAAGAGCCTGAAAACCTAAGTGCAGAAGAAAATCAATTCATGTTCAATTCGATTTAGGTTTCATTTTACGGTACATGAACTATTAAGGTTAAAACCTCATTGAAAAGGACTCAAAATGACGTAAAAAATGAAACCTCATTTAGGTCAAACCCCCCCCCCCCCCTTCCCACCACAAGGTTGAAACCTCATTATTTTCTTGATTTGGATGTTCAAAAAACAATGGAGAATTTTCTTGAATATGTGCCTGAATTTTGGTCATTCAATGAATTTGCTATTGGATATATTTAAAATATAATCCAAATAGCATGTTCACATACAAAACCAATAGGTGAATGTTTAGTTATTAGGGCTCATATGGGTTGGAACCCAATAACTTGCATATATATTCTAAAGTAATCTAGTTGGGGTGACACTATTGTGCATTCCAAACTTGATATTTTAAGGTGTAATACTTCAAACTACCAAACTCGCTCAAACCAAAATACCTCCAACAATCTCAAAATATTATCAGTGTATGTCATACCTGAGCAAATAAGATATCTACTTGAAGTTTTCGACGAGAAGAATTCAACAGTGCCATCAGATTTTCGATCTGATAGTGGAGTTGGCTAGAATCTAGGTTTGAAGTTATGTGGGTCGAAATTTTTCTTTCTAGATCTTGAAAAATATAGTTGATTATAGCATGCGAGACTACTTAGGTTTTGTTTTACTCGTTGAGATGAACATTTTGAATGGTTATCAATATCAAACGGAGGTCGGACAACGAAGATATGACCTTCTAAAGTTTCTAATGAGTCACGAACTAAGTTGACTCAAGCGACTCGAGCAAATTGACTCGGGTGAGTCAAAACTAAGTCAAACTGTTAACCGTTGGCTGATCATTGATGGACAATTGACTGGTAGTTTGACTGACTATTGATCAACTGTTGACTTTTTGACAACTTTTTTGACGACAAGAGTAGTCTATCTTTAGATTTTTGGGCACTTCGAATCCATTTTTGAAATCTATTTTAACTAATTCCTCATCCAAAGAGCAAATTGACTAAGGTTAGAGACTTTGTAAGTTATGTAGATTCCCAAGTGCACTTTTTTTTGCTCTTTGCTCTATCTAAAATGGCAAAATATAGTTCCTATGATATTATCAAATTGTAATCATTTGATGCTACTAAATTTCATGATTGGAAATTGCATGTTCAATTTGGCATGAAAGAACGTGAAATATTTGACATTATATTGGGTGATTTTGCATCTACTACTGAGGATGTTGATGAATATCAATGGAAAAATGATAAGGATTTTTGTAGAGATTACTTGTTGAATTTTCTAAATCTTCATTTAGTTATGGACCTATAGTGAATATAAGATGGCAAAAGAGATATGGGATAGTTTGAACTCTCAATTCTAAAAGTAAAAGTGGCTCTCTAAAACTCTCATAGAGAAGAAGTTCTTTGATTTTAAATTCAATACGAATTTGAGCATCACCTCTCAATTGATTGAACTTGAGAACATGAGAAACAAGTTGAAAGAGAAAAATTCTGATTTGTTTGATAATCTCTTTGTTGGATTTGTGTTGAGTAAGCTACCTGTCGAATTGAATTCTTTCGAAACTGACATGCATAGACCGAAAAAAAAGATGGGACTAGACAAATTAAAGAGAAATCTTCATATTGAAGATCAAAACATTGCTAAGGAGGGTTTGGAATAAGCTAGACAACAAAAGTCAGTTGCCAACTTAGTTTCACAGTCCAAGAAACTTCGTCCAAGTCACCAAAGAGTGAATTATTTTCACAATTAGAGACAAAAAAGACTATCTTCAAAAAAAAAAAAAAAAGGCAAGTGCCACAACTTGGAAAGTGGGGTCACTAAGCGGCGGAGTGTAAGCTACCAAAGAATCCAAATACTGACACACCACCAAAGGAGGCTAATATGTTAGTTGATAAAGTTGAGTCACATGTTTTTATTGCAATGATGACTGATGGAAATGCTAGTGCTTCCTTCGAGTGGTGGTTAGATAGTGGCGCTACTTGTCATGTTGCAAATGATAAAAATTTACTCACTGAAATCATTAAAGTGAAAGACATCATGGAGAATTATAATAGTGGTGAGGCAGAGGTAACTCACACTAGAACTATGAACTTGGTACTTTCTTTAGATAAATTTCTAACTCTGAAACATGTTAGAATAGTACCTTCACTTATAAAGAATTTCATATCTATGAGTTTACTTGATAAAGTTGGTATGTCTTTTTCAACTATAAATAGTAGAGTAATTTTATCTATTAACTCATGTTATTTTGAATGTACATTCATGGTTAATAGTTTGTATAGGTTGAGTTCAGCTACTGATAGCATATGCCATGTGAGTCCTACTTTGATTGATCTAAAATTGTTGCACAACATATTAGGACATGTAAATTATAAGAAAATGCTACAACTTGCTAAAACTCATAACATTCCGTTAGACACTTCTATTCAGTTTGACAAATATGAAGTGTGTGCACAAACTAAGATTACTAGAAAACCTTTTAAGTTAGATTCTAAAAAGTACACAACTTTTTGAGTTGATACATTCTGACTTTAGTGACTTTAAGAGTTAGGTTACTAGAGGTGGTCAGAAGTATCTAATACATTCATAGACAATTTCTTTAGATATTGTCATATTTATTTGTTGAAATTGAAAGACGATGCTTTTGAAAAGTTTAAGATTTTCAAGTCTAGAGTAGAAAACCAACTTAACTTGAAAATCAAAAGGTTTAGGAGTGATAGAGGAGGTCAATATACAATGACAAGGTTCAAGGAATTTTGTGCTTCTACAGGGCATAATATTTGAAACTACTGCTCCTTACTCACCCCAATCAAATGGTGTAGCTAAATATAAGAACAAAACATTAACATAAATGTTAAACTCTAGTTACTTATAGTTGGCTTACCTTTCTCCTATTGAGGGAAAGCAGTTCTAACTATAATCACATCCTGAATAGGTTGTTGAATTCTAAGTTGTCTTCAACTCTTTATTAGATATGACATATACATCATTCTAAATATGATACTCTCAAAACTTGGGATTGTATTACTTATGTGAAGATACAAGACCCTAAGCGACTAAAGGTGAGCCTAAAACTATAACCTATAGGAAATCAAATACAACACGCAGCGGAATTTTAAAATTTTTTATTTCCTCCAAGAATCCTTACGAAGTGATTTCAAACCAATCGTGAAAAGATTTTTAGCTTTTATCGGTAGTGGATGATTTTTCTTGTGTGGAGTTGTTTGTTCGTCGAATCATAGGAACACGCAAAAGAGCTTTGCCTCTACGGCATCCACAAGATCGTTTCCAAGTCCGAAGTTAATTTTCACACAATTAACCAAGGAAGAAGTAACAAAAGAACTGTTGGTGCTAGCCTAAAACTTTTGCTTTTAGTTTTCAGGTTTTTAAAACTTCTCCAAACTTCGGTTTTTCTTACCTTTTCCCCACACAAGAAGCTGCTATTATTCTTCTAAAGAACAAAAGAAATTCTTCTTATGTTGCAAAAAACAATTGGCTTCAAATCTTCTCAAGAAAAGAGCCGAAATTGATTTGCTAAAAACAAGAAGATAGATTCGGGTTTTGGTTTTCTATTTTGTTGTAGAAATTTTTCTTCACCAAGAAAAACTGTTTTGGTTGTTTTTTGCAGCAAGAGAACATGCAGCTGTGTTGCTCACATCTTGGTTGGAGGCTGCTGAAGTTTATGTCCAAATATATAGAAAAATATTAGAGCAAAACTTCTTTTAAAGAGTTTTACTTGAACTCCAAGTTCTAATCTATTTTGGAACTTTCTAAATTTCAGGTTTCCAAATTTCATTACTTGGTAAAAAAAATAATCCCATTCTTATTTTTCTTCTAATTTTTGGCCATTACATGAATTAATAAATCAAAAATTGTTTATGATTTATTAACACAAAATAAAACCATTACAAAACCAAAACCAAATACCGATTTATACCAGAACCCATATAAAGTCCTATTCGTAATAGGATTTTTAAATTAACCAAAATTCATCACATGAATTTTATACTTCTTTTGGATAAGTTCTAAATGTGTGACCCAATAAGTTCTTATAATATTGGCAATGACATAAAATTTATTTTATGCCATAAACATTAAGCGGTGTCTAGCAACACATCAATGCAACCCAAGTTATAAGAATATTAGTAATTCGACATTATTTTTCTTGTGATTGATGTTACCATGTAATTCAATCCCTTTGCCTTAGATATCTTGATTGAACACGAGTTATGGAGTGTGTCACACTTGTATAGGTCAATCTTTGTATTTCTTGATTCCTAAGTTAGACACATCTAAGTAAATGAGCTCGATATCACATATCGACTTATTGAGCACGACCATGCATTTTATGGTCTCACTTGATTAAGGGGCCCAAAGATATCACTCCCATTATATAGAATGGGAAAATTCTATCTTAATCACTCAACATCTCACTATATGATTCATTATATATCTAATTGCCACTTTTATAGTTCACCTTGTTACGAGTAACATTTAGTAGCATCAAAACATGCAACTACTCATATTGGGATCTCTGGTAACCTCAAGTCTAAGGATCACTTACACCATCATCACTATGAGAAATGCTTATGACACTTTATATTATAACCCATGTAGTATTTCTCATGGTGAGTCAATTCAGTACATTGTTTTCTAACATGTACTTATGTGTTGACTTGATATCTCATATCATGATATTTTTCATCAGTCACTACACATACTAGC
Source organism: Gynochthodes officinalis (assembly GCA_020080225.1). Taxonomy (NCBI): domain Eukaryota; kingdom Viridiplantae; phylum Streptophyta; class Magnoliopsida; order Gentianales; family Rubiaceae; genus Gynochthodes; species Gynochthodes officinalis. The sequence goes on along the minus strand of CM034618.1, from coordinate 3,069,612 downwards.
TTCATGTATTATTATTGTCCCATTAAATGATAATACTTGACTAGGGATAATTTTAGAATAATAAAATTCTTTAAACATTAGTATATTTATTCATAAAGTGCAGATATGGAAATAAACATAATAATAAATTGCCATAAATTATAAACATTATGATACAATATATGCCTAAACCATCATCATATGATTGGCCCTTAGGGTATAATCCAACAAACTCCCGCTTGCATTATGACAATCACTCATGTCACTAATGACTAATGATCTAGCAGGACGATCACGTCTCTGCTACATCAGAAGCTTTGTTAATGGGTCAATGATGTTATCATTAGTTGGTATTTTGCATATCTTCACATTTTCTCTCTCAATGATCTCTCAGATCATATGGAAACGTCGTTGTATATGTTTGGATCATTGGTGAGATCTGGGTTTCCTAACCTGTGCAATGGCTCTATTGTCACCACAATAGAGCTCAATTGGATAGGCAATGCTAGGTACAACCCCACATTCGGTTATGAACTTTTGATCCAACTGTCCTCTTTTGCTACATCTGATGCAGCGATATACTCGGCTTTTATTATAAAATCAGCTACTGTAGTCTACTTTGAATTTTTCAACTCACATCACTACTATTTAGGCAAAACACATAACTTGACTGCGATTGATAATCATCCTTGTCGGTTTGGAAGCTTGCCTCGGTGTAACTAATTACATTGAGCTCTTCCTCACCTCCATATATCAAGAATGTATCCTTAGTCCTTCTCAAGTACTTAAGGATATTTTTGACAATGATCTAGTGATGTTCACTAGGATCTACTTGATATCTGCTTGTTATGCTCAAAGCATACGAGACATTGGGACCAGTACATAGCATGGCATACATGATAGATCCAATAGCTTATGCATTTGGAACTTTACTTATGCATTGTCTCCTTTTTTGTGTCGAATGACATTGTTCTTTCGAGAGAGAAATACCATGCCCCATAGGTAAGAAACCTTTCTTGGATTCTTGCATACTAAACCTCTTTAGCACCTCATCTATGTATGTACTTTGACTTATATTAATCAATCTCTTTGATCTATTTTTATAGATCTTGACACCTAATATATAGGTTGCCTTATCTAAGTCTTCCATTGAAAAACAACTTCTCAACCAAGTCTTTACTAATTGTAAAGAAGGGATATCTTTCCCAATAAGCAATATGTCATCCACATACAATATTAGGAAGACAACTATGCTCTCACTAACCTTTTTGTAGACACAAGGTTCATCTTCGTTCTTGATGAAACCAAACTCTATGATTGCATCATCAAATCGAAGATTCCAACTTTGAGAAGCTTGCTTTAATCCATAAATGGATCGTTATAACTTACAAACCTTTCCAACATTTTCTAGATCGACAAACCCTCAGGTTGTTTTATGTACACATCCTCGAGAAGATTTCCATTAAGGAAGGCAGTTTTGACATCCATTTGCCATATCCATAATCATGGAATACAGCTATTGCAAGCAAGATACTGATGGATTTAAGCATAGCAACTGGCCAAAAAGTTTCGTCATAGTTTATACCATGAACTTGTTTGAAATCTTTAGCGACCAATGACCCTTTAAAGGTGTGTACTTCACCATCCATGTTGATCTTATTCTTGAAAACCCATTTGCACCCTATGGGTTTTACCCTTCAGGTGGATCAACCAAAGTCCATACTTGGTTTATATACATGGATTCCATCTCAGATCTCATGGCTTCAAGCAATTTCTCAGAGTCTGGCCCCAATATAGCTTCTTGATAGGTCGTAGGCTTATCTTGATCCATTAGCAAGATGTCACCATTTTGAGTCACCAAAAATCCATATCTTTGAGGCTCACAATGAACCCTAGTGGACTTACATGGGGTTTGTGTCTCTTTAGCAGGTACTTGTTCCACAACGGCTTCTGGTGTTTGCTCAATATCCATCTCATCAAGTTCTATACTATTTTGTGGTTCTTTAATTTCTTAAAGTTCTATTTGTCTCCTATTGGCTTTTCTAAAGATAAACTCATTTTCTAGAAAAATGCCAGTACAAGCAACAAACACTTTGTTCTTATTGGGATTATAGAAATAATATCCTTTTGTTTCTTTAGGATATCAAAATTGCACTTATCAAATTTGGGTCCAAGTTTGTCGGAAATTTGACGTTTAACGTAGGTCTCACATTCCCAAACTTTCATAAAAGACACACTAGGACGCTTCCTAGTCCATATATCATATGGTGTCTGTTGAACTGATTTAGATGGAATGCAATTTAGTATGAAAGCGACTGTAAGTAAAGCATATCCCCCAAAGGAATTTGGAAAATCTGCATGACTCATCATGGATCGAACTATGTCTAACAAAGTTCGATTTCTCCTTTTGGATACACCATTCCATTGTGCTGTTCCAAGAGGAGTGAGTTGTGAGACTATCCCACACTTCTTTAGATAGTCATCGAACTCTTGACTTAAGAATTCACCTTCTCGATTAGATCGAAGTGCTTTAATGCTTTTGCCAAGTTGGTTTTGTACTTCATTCCTGAATTCTTTGAACTTTTCAAATGATTCAGACTTGTGTTTAATAAGATACACATAGCCGTATCTACTGAAGTCATCAGTAAATGTGATGAAGTATTGAAAACCAACTCTAACTTGTGTGTTTATTGGTCCACATATATCCGTATGTATTAGTTCCAATAAATCACCCACCTTTTCGTTATGTTTTGTGAAAGGAGCTTTAGTCATCTTACCTAATAAACATGATTCACATGTCTCATACGATTTAAAATTGAATGAGTCCAGAAATCCATCTTTATGGAGTCTGGAAATGCAATTTTTGTTTATGTGGCCCAGACAACAATGCCAGAGATAAGTCGGATTAAAATTATCTAATTTAATTCTTTTTGGTATTTACGTTATCGATAGACGTGTCAATATTTAGAACATAAAGCCATTAGCCATTTGTGCACTACCATAAAACATTTCATTTAAATAAAAGGAACAACAATTGTCTTTTATCATAAATGAAAATCTACTCTTGTCTAAACAAGAAATAGAAATAATGTTCTTTGTAATGAAAGGCACATAATAATAACATAAGTTCCTACACTTAATGCTGCAACCCTTGCTCCATTTCCCACTTGTAGGTCGACTTCACTTTTAGTTAAAATCTTACTTCTTTTTAGTTCATGCACATTTACACAAATGTGTGAACCACATCCGGTATCTAATATCCATGATGAATAAGTCGATAAATTAACTTCTATAACATGAATACCTAAAGTGGAATTTTCATCCCTCTGTTTTTTTAGATCCTCCAAGTAAACTTTACAGTTTCTCTTCTAATGTTTGGTCTCACCGCAATGGAAGCAGTTTCCTTTCTCAATTACCTTTCTTTTAGGTTCATCAAGTAAGGGTTCCTCCAGGACATACCGCTTTTTCTCTTGCTTGAGGACTTTCCTCAAATTCCTGTACCAATCCAGGAAGTTTGTCCCATTCAACTTTTCCTTCTCAAGGATAGATCACAGTGATAGTGTGTTAGTGTTAATGTTTGAAGCCATGATGATCTAGGACAAAACTATGCAAAATAAGTATCATGAATGCTAACATTTAATATGTCTTTTATTACATGTTATTCTCACTATTTCTCTTAAAGTAATAACTCTCGATATTAATTTGGAAAAATTAATCTAATTAACTTTCTAGTGGGTCAAGATCCATTTTTTACCCAATTTTGAGTTAGTGTTGGTTAATCGTCCAAAACTCAGCTATTTAGGTAGACAACACTTTGTCAATTGTATCTCATACAACTCTTAGATAGTTGGGTGAACAAATCTTGTTCTAACTTATCTATTAAGCCGAGGCATGACTTTATGCCTCTAGGTCTCAATCCTATTAAGTCCACCAAGTTAAATCAAACTTAATGATTAACAGTCGGATATTACTATTATCCTGTCACATCTCACTAAGATTGACCACGGTACCTTACTTCGGCAAACCTACATGCAGTCAATCAAAGCCTTGACGAGTGCTAGGAATTGGAAGGCATCTAAGACTTAATATTCGTTTGGGGGATTTGTTAAATTCTCACTATTTTATCTAAATTGGTTATTGTAACTATTAGTTCAATTAATTACATAAATTACTTAACTAATCATTACAATCATAATCACATTATGCATTTAACCAATGAACATAAATAGCATGCATCTCATACATTAACAATAAAGTAAACGTGACATTGTTGTAGCCCAAATTAATTTGATTCTCTCAAGCCAATGAGAGAATCAAAAAAGTCAACCAAAGGGTATCAACATCTTCTCCAAGTGCCTCATGGGTTCTTATTGTATGGTCACCAACTTCTTGCCTCTTAATCTAGTCTTATATCTAATCTAACTATTACATCTTTAGAGAAACTCGAGTCACATTCGAGGGGAGTTAGGTGAGAAAAGAATTTACAATCAGAAAATAGAGCAAGGCATGACGCGCATCTCCCACTAAACTACGCAAACACACAGCTGCATTAGTCGGCTGCACCAATGCTTGTAAGGCAAGCAAGGAATCCGTTAATAGAACAATCTTCATCCAACCTCTTATGGTCGTTTCCAGTATGGTTTCCCAGATTGCTCTTAGTTCCGCATGTTTAGGAGAAAGAGCATGTATGTTTTTTGCTTCCACCATCATTTCCCTTCCATTGGAGTCTAATGCTACCCACGCTACTGCTGTAAGATTCTGGCTTCTATTATATGAGTCATCAGTACAGATTGTTATCCTATCACCCTAGCTTCTTGCTTCTCCCACATACTCTTCCTCCCATAGAACTTTAAAATTTTCCATTTCAACAGTTTCTTTCATGCGATTCACCATGGCACTTTGCCACCTTCTTTCCTCTGCCCTGCTTTTCCTAACATCTTGGAACTGGTCTCACGCCTTTTTCCATATTTCTTTTGGCTTTATGCTTTTATTCTCCCATACAACCTCATCTCGTGCTCTTCATAAATTCCAAAGTACACAAGCCGATAGAGTAACATCTTTCAAATATTGAGCTTGAGACTTCCATGTCCAAAACCAATCCTTGAAAGTCATCGGCTGTCTTGTATCAAAATTGAAACCCGAGCTTGAACATCTCCAAGTCCTTTTGCTATCTCACAATTTAATAACACATGGGATATCGTTTCTTCCTCACCACCATAGCGGCTACATTGTGGATGTATAATAACTCCTCTTTTCCTCAATTGGTCAGCTGTTGGGCAGATATTGTGTCACGCCTTCCACAAGAAAAAAAAAATCTTCATTGGTGCTTCTATTTTCCATAATTTATTCTAGAGCGTTTTATCTGAATTTTCCAACTGATATGTATTTGCTGAAGTAGATGTGGATGGCCTGGCAAGATTTCTAAGATTGTGACCCAAGTGAGAAATAGATCTAACCATGTATTGCCCATTCTTTCAAAATTCCAAACCAATCTATCCTCGTCATCCATATTGAATCTTGACAGATGAATGGATAGTATTCTGTTAACTACTTCTGGTGGATAAAATACTCTGAGCAATGGCTTCTTCTAGTTTTTGTTGCTATCCATCAGATCTGAGACCTTCAAGTTCAAAAATCCATGTTGGAATAGGGAAGATGTGATCAATGGGTTTTGAACCTCCGGGATCCAATTCTCTGTGATTGAAATTCTTTTCTTCCCCATCACCTACACTTCACTTCAAGCCCTTCAACAACAATTCTTTCCCCCATATAATACTCTTCCATCCCTATGACCAATTGTATCCTTTTTTCTAAACATAGAAAATCTTTCTTCTTGCAATATTTAGCTTTGAAAAACTGTAAAAAGAAAGAATCTGTTTTTGACTGAATCTTCCAAGACATCTTTGCCAGTAATGCTTAGTTCATTTCCTACATTGAACGCATACCTAAGCCCCCAGACTTTGACTCACATATGGCCCTCCATGACTTCCAATGAATGCCTCTTCCCATCACATCACCTTTCCAAATAAATCTGGCCAAAAACTTGTCTATATCCTTTGCTATCATTGATGGAATTTTGTATACTCCCAACACATACGAAGGCAACGAGGCTAGGACATGCTTTGCCAAAGTTACTCTGCCCATTACTGACAGATTTTCCATCTTTGATTTCATCATCTTGCCCTTTATCTTCTTCTTTAGCTCCCCAAAAATCCTAGATTTTGAGTATGTGAAATTCATACAAATCCCCAGATATTTATCCTTAGCTTCCACCTATCGGATATTGAAAGCTAATGCCAATAGCTTTCTCTATTCTTGGCTCGTATTTGGACTAACCACTATAGAAGACTTTCGAAAGTTAATTCTATAGCCTGCTTGGGCAGCAAAATTATTTAACACCTTCCCTAGTTCCGAAACTACTTGGATGGAAATCTCAAAAAATATAATACAATCATCCGCAAACATCAAATGTGAGACTCTCGGAACTCCTCTTCCTATCTGAATTCCTAGACACATTTGCATGGCTGCTCCAGTTAACATTGATGATAGGGCATTCTGGCAAAAGATAAACAAAATTGGAGACAATGGGCAACCTTGCCGTAATCCATTTTTAGGTTTAATAGCACTTGAAATCCAACCATTGAATTTAACCTTTATTTCCGCAGTAGTCACACATTGCAAGATATATGTGATCCATTTATCTGAAAACCCCAGCCTTCTTAACACTTTGTTCCAGGAAATACCATGATATTCTGTCATAAGCCTTATTCATATCCAAAGTTAGTGTTCCTAGGCATTTTGGTCCTCCTTTTTTCTTCTGAATATGCTCTAACACTTCATGAGCAATCAGTACATTCTCATTGATAGATCTTCCAGGCACAATGGCAGATTGGTTCGAGGATACTACACCATAGATCACCATTTTCAACCTATTAGCCATGACTTTTGCTACCACTTTATAAATCACATTGCATAGACTAATTGGTCTAAAGTCCTGTGGCTCCACTAGATTTGGACATTTTTGGATGAGAATAACCAGAGTTTCATTCCATTCAGCTAGCATACTTCTTTTCTGAAAAAATTCCAACATTGCCTAGCACACATACTGACCCACCACTCCCCAGTATTCCTGATAAAACCCAGCTGGCATGCCATCTAGACCTAGAGATTTCCAGTTACTCATCTGAAAAATAGCCTCCTGGATCTTTTCAATTGTGAACTCAATATCTAACCACTCCTTTTGGTCAGTAGTTAACTTTTCTTGGATAAACTATACATATTCTTCTACCTCAATCAAGTTTCTACAAACATCTTCTGGTAGGGAGAACTCATCTCTCAATACTCCTTTCAAGTGTTGTATCATCAATTGCTACATTTTCTCCTGGCTGTTTATCCAATCCCCATTTTTTTTAATTGTGTTATGAAATTCCATCCCTTTCTCTTTGTTGCCCACTGATGGAAATATCTGGTATTACTCTCTCTTTGAGTTATTCATTGAATTTTTGTTCTCTGTCTCCAATATTCTCTCTGTACTTACAACAATTCGTCCAATTCTTTTACAGTTTTGTCTTTTTCCACAATTTCTCCTTTCTGTAACTGTCCTTATTGTTCTATTCTCTTTTGAATCCAAACAAACTCTGCTTGCTTTCCCTAGATCCTCTCTTCCAACTTGCCAAATCTCTCCTTATTCCACACATTCAGTTGATAGATTGTCTCAGAGATGTTCTTTGATGCTCAGTCCATCTCAAATTGGACTGTTTCTCCCTTCTTTCTCCATAATTTAGCAATTATATGTTTAGCCTCTTCATATCTAGTCCAGTACCTTTCAAATAGCCCACTCCGTTTTCTTCCTCTTCCCATTCTGAATGGTCTTGTATCAACCACCATTAGACCATGATCCAAGCCAAAAATGGGAAGATTCCTCACCAAGGCTTTAGGAAATATATTGATTCAATCTGAGTTAGCCACAACTCTGTCTAACCTTTCAAAAATTCTTTCGACCCCTTTCCTTTCATTGGACCAAGTGAACCAGAGCCCAAAATTTTTTATTTTTGCTAGGCCCAACGTGCTTAGAAATCGCTTCATTTGGTCAACCTTCTTCTGATTAATTACTCTTCCACCTTTCTTATCCTTTACTTTCCAAACCTGATTGAAGTCGCTTGCTATAAAAAAAGGCACTGACACAACACTGCCCTCCTATCCTGATTTGGTTCTCCATATATCAACATCAGTATCCATTCCACACCCGTATGTTCCTTAACTTTCAATAAGAAAAAATTTCCAGATTCCTCTATCACCTGTACCCCAATATCCTCCAACCATGCTACACACATTCGTCCTTTTGACCTTATCGGATTCATCAACTTCCATTTAGTGAATCTTGACACAGACAACCACTTCCTCATCACTGCTTTTCTGGATTTAGTTTCCATCAAGAACAAAAGATTTTGATTTTGGGCACTGAAGGTATGGACATTTGAATGTTAAGGGCTTGAAGCTGTTATGTCAAAAAGAGATGGTTATTGGGTTGCCTAAAATTGAGTCTTTGGATTTATGTGAAGGTTGCATATATGGAAAACAATGCAAGAAGCCATTTCCTCTAAGGAGGCCTAAGAGAGCACTTGATTTTCTTGATCTAATTCATGCTGAATTGAGTGGCCCTATGAAAACAATCTCTTGGTGGGAGTTGATATTTTTTATTGTTCACATATGATTATGCTCAAATGAGTTGGGTATACTTCCTTCAAAACAAATCATAGACATTTAAGGCTTTCAGAAAGTTTAAAGCATTTGCTGAAAAACAAACCACAATGAGCATAAAAGCACTTCACACAGATAGAGTGGTGAGTTTGTCTCTCATGAATTTAATCATTTTTGAGAGGAACATGGCTCACACAGGGAATTAACTGTACCATATACTCCGAGGCAAAATAGGGTGGCTAAAAGAAAAAATCGAACAGTTGTTGAGATTGCAAGAAGCTTGCTAAAAGCCAAGAGACTTCCAAATAAATTCTAGGCTGAAGCTGTTTCAACCGCAGTATATTTGCTGAATTTATCTCCAACAAAGGTTGTTTTGAATTGAACCCCATATGAAGCTTGGTATGGTACAAAACCTTGGGTGAGTTATTTAAAATTTTTTGGTTGTATTGCCTATGCTTTGATAGATTCTCGTAGTCATAGTAAACTTGATGACAAATCTGTAAAATGTATTTTTGTTGGTTATTCTACTGAATCTAAAGCATATAGGCTATATAATCCTGTTAATATCAAAATATTTATCAACAGGAATGTAGTCTTTGACGAGGAATGGAGTTGGAAATTTCATGAAAAGCATGAAAATACTAATGATAAAATTGTTCAAGTTTTGGTACCAACAGAGGAAGTTTCACCAGTGCTACCAACTCTTCCAAACTCACCAAATTCTCTATGATCAAGTTCCTCAAACTGAACATCTTCTTTAGATACTTCAGCTAATGAGACTTCTCCAACAAAATTTAGGTCCTTGAGGGAAAATTATGAGACAACTCAGACTTTGTTTATTTTAGGTCCTATGAATTTTGAAAAAGTAGCAAGCAATGGAAGAAGAAATTGAAGTAGTCCGGAGAAATGAGACATGGGATTTAGTGGATCTTCCTGAAGGCAAAAAGGCTAATGGAGTAAGATGAGAGTATAGAACAAAGTATCATTCAAATGGGAAAATAGAAAAGCACAAAGTTCGGCTTGTAGCAAAAGGGTATTTTCAATAGTAAGGCATTGACTACAATGATACTTTTTCTTCTTTTGCTCGTTTTGAAACGGTGAGAATTATTTTGGCCTTGGTTGGACAATTAAACTAGCCTATTTTCCAATTTGATGTCAAGTTTGCATTTTTAAATGGAAATTGGTAGGAGAAGTCTATGCCAGTCAACCAGAAGGTTTTTTCATTCAAGGCAAGGAAGACAAGGTGTACAAGCTAAAGAAAGCTCTTTATGGGCTAAAACAATCTCCACGAGCTTGGTACAACAAGATAGATTCTTTCTTCCAACAAAGTGGTTTTGATCGAAGTAATAGTGAGCCTACACTTTATGTGAAAAGACATGGTAAAAACATTCTCATTGTCTGTCTTTATATTGATGGCAAAATTTATATGGGTTCTTGTTCCTCTCTTATTGATGAATTTAAAGCTTGTATGAAGAACAAATTTGAAATGGCAGATTTGGATCTTTTGCATTATTTTCTTGGTCTTGAAGTGAGGTAGGTTAGAGATGGAGTTTTTGTTTCACAAAAGAAATATGTAGATCTTCTTAAGAGGTTCAATATACTAAATTGTAAGGTTATTGGTACACCACTGAATTTGAATGAGAAATTGCAGTAAGAAGATGGTACTGAACAAGTAAACTCAAGCTATTTCAAAAGTTTGGTTGGTGGCTTACTTTATTTAACTCATACAAGACCTGATATAGCTTTTTCAGTTGATGTTGTTTCAAGGTTCATGCATTGTCCTTCTAAGTATCATCAAGGAGCAGCTAAAAGGACTTTATGTTATATTGCCAGAACAAAAGATTTTGGCCTATGGTATGGTCATGTTTCAGATTTCAAGTTAAGTGGATTTGTTGACAGTGATTAGGCTAGATGTTTAGGTGATAGAAAGAGTACTTCAAGTTACATTTTTAATTTGGAATCAGGAGTTGTGTCTTGGAGCTCAAAAAAGCAATATACTACAGCTTTATCCTCATCTAAAGCTAAATATACAGTTGCTACATCATCAACATGTCAAGCTGCATGGTTAAGAAGAAGACTACTTGCTGATCTTGGTCAAGAACAAACTACAGAAACTGAAATATTCTATGACAACAAAGCTGCAATTACCATGACTAAAAATCCAACCTATCATGAAAGACAAAATATGTAGATATTCGTATTCATTTTATTTGGTAGCTTATGGCAGAAGGACTAATTAAATTGCAGTACTACAACACAAATGGGCAAGTGGCTAATATTCTTACCAAGTCACTTATTCGGGAAAAGCATGATTATTTCAGAAGACAACTTGGAGTATGCAGTTTTGAATCAAGGGGGAGTGTTGAGGATTGATTCATATTTTACTATTTTGAGACTTAGTCAATAAAGTCAAGTTAGTTTATATTTTTTTCTCCTTAAGTTCTATTTTCAGTAGTTTTCATTAAGTGGTAATAATATCTTAATTTAGTTGAGAGTTTTTAGCTTTTTCAGTTGCTTGTAAGCCTATAAAATGGCACTTTCAATTTTTAAATTCATGTACTGAAATGTGTTAAGTTTTCTGCAAGTTCCTTCAAATATTGTAGCTATTTTTTGTGTCCTTATTTTACTTCATTCATATACTGCAATTCTTTTTTGTGTTCAACTGCAAATCTTGCTTTGTTCTTTAAATTTCCTAACATTGAAATCTCCTCCTCTTAGCCTTGAGCTATGAATGTTGCTACCAGACGATTGCATATCTCGACGCTTAAGTCACCAAAACCATAAATTTCTACTTATTCCAATCGACTCCTGGCCTCGATAGCCTTGCTAGCATGGACCAGTGCATTCATGTACGACTTGGGGTTGTCTTCCATCAAACTCCTATTAAAATATCCTAATTTAACACCATTCACAATTGCGGTGAAGAGGATGGTATCATCTTTATTGTAAAATGGTGTTTACCTACTCATTAAATTGAGACAAATACTCTTGTAGATTTTCATTTTCCTTCTATTGCTTGTTCATCAGGTGTGTTAGGGGTTATTGTATAAATCTATTCCCCATAAAATTCTTAAAAGACTTCCTGCCAAAGACTACTAATGAGGAAATACATTTACACGATAGGTCATAGTATCACTTCTTGGTAGCTTGTCTAAAGATTGTAGGCATGACTAGGCACTTACTGTGATTCAATAAGCCCAACACATTCATTGCTATTACAAAATAGCAAAAGTGATCTTGAGGATCACCCATCACATCATACAACTCCAAGTTAGGAAGGCTTTTAAATTTTCTCAGGAAAGGCTACTTGAGGATCTCCTTAGTAAAGGGACTTGATGTCGAATCCAACTGAAAATCCAAAATCATGAAAGCCCCATCCTGTGTTTGCTGCACTTGATTTCCAACATCTTTGCCGCCCAATCACTAGCCTCACCTCCTTTATAGCTACGTTAGGATTAAATAGTTGTTGAATTTCTACTCCCATTGTGGTCTCGTGGTCATCCATTTTGAGATTGAGACTAGTGAACCTGATATTTCTCTCTCCGGTGGGTCCTACAACTGGAGGCTCATTCTCTAAATCACTCTCGTGATTACCCCCAATCTCTTAGGGGTGGCAATTCGCAATACGACACGAAAACACAACACAAATCTAACAAGTAATTAACAGGTACAGGTCCACCCCTTAACAGGTTCGGGTCGAAATCAGACACGAATAACATGAAAAATAAATTGGTCGTGTTCAGGTCGACCTGTTCAATCCGTGGGTTGACCTAGTAACCTGTTTATTATATGTATATAATAATAATATTTGCTCATCACTTGCAAGCTTGTTAAATGTGGCATAGTAGTTAGTATCTTTACTTGTCTCCTATAAAACCCGAGTTCAATTCTCTTCAGTGATATTTTGCACACTAAAAATTGCAATTCCTTTCCACGTGATATCGAATATAGATGAAAAGAGAAAGGAAAACACAACTATAAAATGAGGAGAGGCGTGCAAAATTGCAATTCCTTTCCACGATTCCCACATCCCACATCGACTATAAATGAAAAGAGAAATGAAAACACAATTATAAAATGAGGAGAGGTTGGGTTATTTGTTTGGTTTTTTTTGGTGTCATGTCGTGTTATGTTATTTGAAAAATAAACACGACCCGCGAACTCAAAACACAACTTGACGACCCACGAACTCGAAACACGATCTGATTGCTATCCCTACAATCGTGCTCATCTCTACTTCCCCCTCTTGGAGATATCGAATATAGATGAAAAGAGAAAGGAAAACACAACTATAAAATGAGGAGAGGTGTGCAAAATTGCAATTCCTTCCCACGATTCCCACATCCCACATCAACTATAAATGAAAAGAGAAATGAAAACACAATTATAAAATGAGGAGAGGTTGGGTTATTTGTTTGGTTTTTTTTGGTGCCGTGTCGTGTTATGTTATCTGAAAAATAAACACGACCCGCGAACTCAAAACACAACCTGACGACCCATGAACTCGAAACACGACCTGATTGCTATCCCTACAATCGTGCTTATCTCTACTTCCCCCTCTTGGAGATAATTCATCATGTGCCTTTTTGTTCCTACTTCCTTCTCCTTGAGCCGCGCTACATACAACAGGAAATCCTAAAAATAGTCGATGTTTTGTATGAAAACATCCAATGGCTCCTCATCGGAAAGAGTTGAAGGCCTAAATAGTGGTTCTTCCCTAGTGGAAGATTCAGCATTAGGAGGACTTGGATTTTTCTTGCACGGTTTTAGGTCTCCCAACTGTATAGGCTCCTTATCCTTCGTCCTTGCTGCTTCCTTTGTCTAAACCATGATGACTATTTGTGAAGATGGCACAGGTAAAACTCAGCAAACAATAATCAAATTAAGTTGAAGCGAGATACTCGTTCCTCAAACACAGAGCCAACCGATGCGACTATTTATTGATCGAGGTGTGCCCTTTAATGTTTGTCTAATAGAATTCTTGCAATATGGGATCACAACCATGTAGACACTTCTGTAGTCTTCTGAATAATGTGACATAATTATACGTACCTGGGATAACTGTTGCAAAGTGCTTTTACGTGAACCATATTCTAGGGCCGTGGGTCACATATTTCTAATTCTCATGGATTGATAGTTTTGGTCAGTTAAGATCACTTACTATCACATTAGAAGTCATGGTCAATCAGGGTTATTTATTGCCACATTAGATAGATTTGTTACAATTGATGAAAATTAACCATGAGATAACATATACAGTCATTGGCAATTAGTTATACTCAAAATATTATTTTTTTAAATTAAATATTTTTCCTTTTACTAATCTAATTGTTTGTATTCATATAGATCTTTTATATTTCACATTTAAACAAGGCTCCCCTTTGTCTTTTCTTGCAATGATTATAGCGAAAAAATGTCAAAAATCAACTAGCTAACCTCATTTCTTTAATTTCTTCTTTATATATTTTTTATTATTTGTTGTCTTCTATTCTTTTTCATGAACTCTCCAGACTCACATCAACAAAAACTTCTCTCAAGTAAGATATACAAGTCAATTTCTTAAAAGCATTATAAAAGGAGCTAATGAATTAGTTTGGAATTTTTGTTGAACAGTTAATATGGAAATTTATAATATTCTTGTGAAACAAGATAAATTTGGCCACAAAAAAAGTTCAAACATTAAATCCCAAAACTTAATGTTTACAATCAAATAACTCTATAAACATTATATATAAATAAAAAGGGAAAAAGTTGTTTTAGTTCCTAAACTTTCACCCTATATCACCTTTAGTCCCTAAAGTTTTGACCAGACAAATATGGTCCCCAATATTTCAATTTTTAGCACATTTAATCCATTTGACGAATTTAAGTAATTTGGCCACAAAAAATGTTCAAACATTAAATCCCAAAACTTAATGTTTACAATCAAATAACTCTATAAACATTATATATAAAATAAAAAGGGGAAAAAAGTAGTTTCAGTTCCTAAATTTTCACCCTATATCACCTTTAGTCCCTAAAGTTTTGACCAGACAAATAAGGTCTCCAATGTTTCAATTTTTAGCACATTTAATCCATTTAACAAATTTAAGTCCCCAAACAACAAAGCTGATCATTCGACTATTAGTCAAACAGTAAACCTGCATCATAATATTACAAAACTTTTAAAAAAACACTTTTAGTCCCCAAAACTTCACCTTGTATCATATTTTGCACCTGGATAGGTTGTTTGATAACAATAATCACACTCCTTACATTTGGTCTGAACATAGTTTAATGGCTTTGATGTCTCACACTTCTTCTTTGTTTATTCATCACCAATATCTGACTTGGGTCTTGTTTTTAAAATTCAGTCTCACTCTTCCCGATACCATTCTCACTTTTGTTCGCCTTTCTAAAACATTATTCATAACTCTTAGATTCCACTATAGCTAGTTGTGCCCAAATTCGTGTATTTAATTCATCTTCAAACTTAAGTAACTTGAAATTCTCTCTTGCCACTATATCTAGTGCATATTACCCTAAAGAGTGAACTATTAGCATATTCAATAACAAGCATACATCTCCTTGTTTGAATATAAGAAATTCCCTTTTTTTCTTTGAACGCATTTGTCTTGGAAAATGATTCTCCAACAATAATCTCTTAAACTCATTCCAAGTTAAGGGCTTTTCCTCTTGATCATAAGCTAGGTATACGCATTTGAAGGCTAGAAAGGACCTCCCAATATAACCAAGTTTAACAAGCCCAGAACTTTACGGAGAATTGAACTAAAACATAATCCAATGGAACCACAAATATGATTTTGGCATCTTGGACATAGGATGGAGATGTGTCATGTAAAGCATCTAGAACTTAGAGTTAGGAAAGGAAATATGCAGTCGAGAGGAGCTAAAACTGGTGAAGTTCAGGTTTGAGAAGGCTCTAAAGAGGAGAAGGGGGAGATGACTTCAGAGCAATGGATTTAGGTGCATTGGGGAAAGAAGGGATATGCTTCAGTTGTAGATATAAATGATGCTGTAAAAGGGGAATTAGGGGAACAAGGGAGTAAGGAGAATGTAATGGGTTCTGAAATTCAATCTAAAGAAGGTGGGGTATTGAAGTAGAGACTATTATTGGGTTGAAGAATGGGAGTTGTGGATAGAACAGTTGATCACAGGGAGGGAAAAACAGTTGCAATGAGGGGGGAGTGAGAAGGTTGGGACTGTTCAACGGGAGGCAGTAATTAGTCCGCTGCAAATTGTAGATGAGGATGAAACTAGGACTGCTTCACAAACAGAATTAGGCTATGCTGTTTTAGCCACTAGAATTGCTGCTATATTGACAACGGAGGACAATATACAACAGAAAGGAATGCGTGACAGTCATGCAGCCGAGGGAACATTGAGGAAAATGATGATGGCAACCAGTGCAGCAATGATCTGTTGCAACCAATGGGAGAAGGTTTGGAAGTTGAGCATGATCATATAAGTATGAGGGGTAGCAGGTTGTGGGGCCGAAGGAGTATGAGGGGATGGATTTGAAGATTGCAAGTCATCAAGTATAAAAGGAGATTAGTGATTTGAAAATCCCATCGTTATCAAATGAGGGAAATTGGCCAATTAGTTGAAGAAGGGATTTTAGAAACAGCTAATGATCACATTCGGAAAATTACACATGTGGTGGAGGAAGATTATGTGTATGACCAAAGTCTAGGAAGAATAAAGGATCAAATTGAAGAGGGAGAGCTTGATAGTGAGCAAGCGCTAGTGGTGTCTCAAGGCCATTCATCTCCACAGCAGCTGACTATTCGAGATCCTCAATGGTGGGTGAGGCAAGTGCAACCACGTGTTAGAGCACATTGGCATGTACATCTGTAATTTTGGGTTGGGTTGGGTTAGTTAATGATTAATATGTTATTTTGGGATGTTTGTGGAGTTTCAAAGAGCATAGTAATTTTAAGTCTTAAAAGTTTGAAAAAAGATCATTGATTGCAATTGGTGGCATTTGTGAGCCGAAGTTGGATGTGAGTAAGTTTGATTAGATAAGGTTGAAACTTGGGTTTAATCAAGGATTATTTAACACCAAAGGACGTATTTGGGTGTTTTTTTGGTTATCGGATTCAGGGGAAAGTTGCTGCTCAGTCCCTATCATTTTTGGTTATAAAAGCCTAAATTCCAATGATTGCGGAAAAGGTTTTGCTAAGTTATTTTCATGCTCCATATACATAGAAGGGTAGGAAGGAATTATGGCAAGACTTGGAGGCTGTGGGGGAAGCCATGCAAAAAAAATCTAGAATTTGTGCTTAAAACCTTGGAAAAGCACTAGCTATATGTCAAAATGTCCAAGTTTACATTTGCTCAATCATCTGTGAAGTACTTGGGGCATGTTATTTCTAAAAATGGGGTGAGTATGGATAGAGGAAAAGCGGAGTGTATTCAGTCCTAGTCTACTTCTACTTCTGTGAAGTCTCTCAGAGGGTTCTTGGGTTTAACTGGATATTGTAGGAGGTTTATTAAAGTGTATGAAATTATCAGTAAGCCATTGACTAATTAATTTGCTGAGGAAGCAAGCATTTAAATGGTCGAAGGCAGCCTCAGAAGTATTTGTGCAGCTAAAGAAAGTAATGTCTACTGATCCTGGGCTGAGAATGCCAGATTTTTCTAAGCCTTTTGATATTGAAACTGATGCTTGTGGGATTGGAATGGAGGCTGCGCTAATGCAGGAAGGATAGACTATAACTTTCTTAAGTTGAACTTTTAACACTAGAAATTTAGGTTTTTCAACATATGAGAAGTAACTTTTAGCCTTGGAGTTGACTATAGATAAATGGAGACACTATCTAATAGGACATCAATTTATCATCAAAATAGATCAACAGCCATTGAAATATTTATTAGAGTAGAAACTGAATACCGGCCTCCAGCACAAATGGTTGGTAAAATTGTTGGGATTAGACTATAAAATTCAGTACGAAAAGGGAATGGAAAACAAAGTAGCTTATGCTTTATTAAGGAGATGGAGAACGTAAAGCTAACTAAAATTCAAGAGGAAAATCAAGATCAGACTGATTCTGAAGTGTCAGACTATTTGCAAGAGCTGAATATAGGAGCATAGACCTAACTTAGAGAGAGAGTGTAAAAGAAGACTACAATGGGAGGCTAGGAATTCAGAATCCAAAACAAAAGGAAGTAGCTCAGATAGAACGTAGCCTACATTCAATGACAGTGGTGAAACCTGTTTAGATTCAGCAGATTGAAGAGAGCTATGAGAATGATGAAGAGTGTAGAAATTTGATTACCAGGATATTGTTGAATGCAGATGCTAAACCTGATTTTGAATATGTTCATGGCATCCTGAAAAGAAGAAGTAAGATCTATGAGGGGAAATCTTCAAGAATTAGGAAAACGCTGATACAGGCAATGCACTCGAGCCCACTGGGAGGACATTCAGGCAAAAAGCCTGTTTTCAGAGTATGATGCTGCTATTTTATTAGCCTAATATGAGATAGGAGATCATAGATTAGGTAAAAGAATGTGTAGTCTGCCAAAGGAGTAAAGATGAACATGTTTCCTCTCTAGCATTACTTCAATCATTACCTATTCCAAATCATTCACGGAAGCAAATCTCTATGGTTTTCATAGAGAAGTTTCCAAATTCAAAAAGGTTCTGACGCTATCTTGGTGGTAGTAGAAAGGTTAACTAAATATGGGCACTTTATTGCTTTGTCTGACCTTTCCACAGCCCATAAAATAGATCAGCTTTTCTTGGATCAAGTGTTTAAGCTGCATGGAATGCCTGATGCCAAAGTTAGTAATAGGGACAGACTATTTACAAGTCAATTTTGGCGGGCATTGTTCGAGTTACTTGGAGGATGACTGCATCTTAGTTGAAGCTTTTATGGGTGAGGGAATGTAAGGACTAGAAAGAGAACGACGTCGTCTCACTTAATTTTTACACCAAGGAGCTGTTGCTTAAACGGTGTCCTTTTGGCCATTGATCTTTTAGTGGAACGATGGTGTCTTGATCGAGGGATTTGGAGTCAATTTGGGTATGTCAATTTGCAATCCTAATTTCTGTTAGTTAGCCAAACACCGTCATTTGAGTAATTAATAGTAATTAGACAAAATAGTTATTTAAGTTACTGTATGAATATGAGCTTGTAGAACAGTTCATACAAGTTTGTCGTGAGTGTTATTTCCTAAGCTGCGTTTGGACAGCACATTTCCATTTGTAAATAAGTAAATTCTCAAATAAAAACAAATTATCCAAATATATTCTTATTTCAAAATTTAAAATTCAAAATTTCCCACTCAAATTCCTCTAACATAATTTTAAAATTTATTTTTTCCTCCAAAATACTTTTTCTATCAACAAATAC
Source organism: Gynochthodes officinalis (assembly GCA_020080225.1). Taxonomy (NCBI): domain Eukaryota; kingdom Viridiplantae; phylum Streptophyta; class Magnoliopsida; order Gentianales; family Rubiaceae; genus Gynochthodes; species Gynochthodes officinalis. The sequence continues at coordinate 3,050,575 of CM034618.1, read as the reverse complement.
CCACCAAAATTTTCACATATTTCAATATAACTTTTTCCATTTGCAAATAGAAATGCCTTGTCCAAACGCACCCTTAGCTTCTTCCTTCCAAATTCTTTGCTCCTTTCCGAATATTCTCAGTCCTCTCCCTTGTCTTACTCCTCTCCCAATTCCTGTCCTTACTCCTTGCTCGGACTTGTTTTGGTTGAATTGAAGATTCTAGAGTTTAACAAGTTACAACTATTCAACCCAATCATTATAATTGCAAGTTAAATTTCGATTGGGTCATATTTAAACTAGGTTGACCTAACAAGTTAAATTAATAATTTATAAAAAAATTTAAGTGATGATTTAATGAATTAAAATTATATTTTTTCAAATAATTCAAATAACACTTGACTGTCACTCGCGGTTGCGAACCACCAACGGTTGGTATCTGATAGACAGGTTCGGTGGTGGTGGCGGCCGGCTACTATTTGAATATTTAAAATATATTATTGTAATTATTAGGTTGATTGGATATAATTTAATTTAATTAACCTACTAAATTACATAATCTAAGTCACCGATGACCTAACGGCATGTTTGGTTCGCTGTAATGAATAAGGCTGTAATTGAATTTCAATTACGTGGGAATTAGGCTGTAATGAATTAGGCTGGAATTGAATTGAATGAGTTTGGTTCAAAGGAATTGAATAAGGTTGGAATCATTATTCTTGTGTTTGGTTGGGGTGAATAGAACTAATGAATTGTGTTAAATGACTAAAATACCCTTATCTTAAGCATTTTATTGTTAAGTGAGAAAATGACGAGAGAGAAAGAAGAGTGAGAAAATGATGAGAGAGAGAAAATAGAGTGAGCAAAAATGATGAGAGATAAAGTAGAGTGAGAAAATGATGAGAGAGAAAGAAGAGTGAGAAAATTATGAGAGAGAGAAAGTAGAGTGAGAAAAATGATGAGAGAGAAAATAGAGTGAGAAAATGATGAGAGAGAAAGTAGAGTGAGAAAATGATGAGAGAGAAAGAAGAGCGAGAAAATGATGAGAGAGAAAGAAGAGTGAGAAAATGATGAGAGAGAAAGTAGAATGAGAAAAATGATGAGAGAGAAAATAGAGTGAGAAAATTGATGAGAGAAAAAGAAGAGTGAGAAAATGATGAGAGAGAGAAAGTAGAGTGAGAAAATGATGAGAGATAAAGAAGAGTGAGAAAATTATGAGAGAGAAAGTAGAGTGAGAAAAAATGATGAGAGAGAAAATAGAGTGAGAAAAAATGATGAGAGAGAAAGTAGAGTGAGAAAAAGATGAGAGAGAAAGAAGAGTGACAAAATTATGAGAGAGAAAGAAGAGTGAGAAAAATGATGAGAGAGAAAATGGAGTGAGAAAATTGATGAGAGAGAAAGTAGAGTGAGAAAATGGTGAGAGAGAAAGTAGAGTGAGAAAATGATGAGAGAGAGAAAATAGAGTGAGAAAATTGATGAGAGAGAAAGTAGAGTGAGAAAATGATGAGAGAGAGAAGGAAGAGTGAGAAAAATGATGAGAGAGAAAATAGAGTGAGAAAATCGATGAGAGAGAAAGTAGAGTGAGAAAATGGTGAGAGAGAAAGTAGAGTGATAAAATGATGAGAGAGAAAATAGAGTGAGAAAATTGATGAGAGAGAAAGTAGGGTGTGCAAATGATGAGAGACAAGGAAGAGTGAGAAAATTGATGACAGAGAAAGTAGAGTGAGAAAATGATGAGAGAGAGAAGGAAGAGTGAGAAAAATGATGAGAGAGAAGGTAGAGTGAGAAAAAATTATGAGAGAGAACAAAGAGTGAGAAAATTATGAGAGAGAAAGAAGAGCGAGAAAATGATGAGAGAGAGAAGGTAGAGTGAGAAAAATGATGAGAGAGAAGGTAGAGTGAGAAAATTGATGAGAGAGAAAGTAGAGTGAGAAAATGATGAGAGAGAGAAGGAAGAGTGAGAAAAATGATGAGAGAGAAAATAGAGTGAGAAAAAATGATGAGAGAGAAAGTAGAGTGAGAAAAAATGATGAGAGAGAAAGAAGAGTGAGAAAATTATGAGAGAGAAAGAAGAGTGAGAAAATGATGAGAGAGAGAAGGTAGAGTGAGAAAAATGATGAGAGAGAAGGTAGAGTGAGAATTGTAATTGTTAAATAAAATTAGAAGGGCAAAATTAGAAAAAAAAAATTTAGCCAATTCCTTGGTGCAAGGAATTGCAATTCAGCACTAAATTGGCTTAATTGCAATTCAGCCTTTTAAAGGAATTGAAATTAAATTTGAGTTAATTTTCTGAACCAAACAAATGAATTACGATTGTTAAGTTGGTAGGAATAAAGTGTAAGTAATTGTCAATTCCCTTGAACCAAACAAGCCGTAAGTAATTCGTATGACTCATCAATGGTTAAAAAAATGGGTTAATTGGGTTTACTTTTGGGTTGAGTTGGGTTTTGCCTCAAAAGTAAAAAACCCATCCTGAGACCCTCCAGTCCAGTTGATTCCGCGGGAAGATTCTTTGAACTGATTTAGTAGTACTGGGAATCGTTCTCTGTGGTCTTGTGGCCGCGGCTCTCCCGCCAAATCTATAGTTGCCGGTTCTGAAGTCGTAGCATCGACCCACCTCTCTAACTGTAAGTTGGTCTCTGATAAATATGAAATTCACTTTATTTAATAATCCTCATGATAGAAAGGAAGGAAAATATTGTGAAAGGAATCGTCCAATTTGATCATTTATAATTTCTCATATTTGCACAATTGCATTTTTCATTTTTTTTTCCCATTTTTTTGTGTCCCTATTGATTGCAGATCTTGAAAAGCACCTGAAATTGAAGTTGGGTCACACTTATATGGGAAATTTGTGACTCTGAATTTGTGTCTTTTTGTTTTTAAATAAGCTTTCCCCTGATTCCTTGAAATTTCTGCATTGGTAACTGTCGTATCTCTCACTGGGACTTCTACCATTAATGAACAAATGCTGTGGGTAAAAGTCGTGAAATGCATTATAGATTCATTTTCTTGACCAGATCAGTGGCTTAATTCGTCGGGAGAATTTCTGAAGAAGGTTGTGGTTCGAGCCTGATGGGCACCGTTTTGAGTGATTTATCATGAAGGCTACATAATATAGTACATGCTTATACTCTGCCTAATAAATGAATAAACATGAATGTATCCTTGATGATGAACTGAAGTTGTGCCCTCTTGCCCTCTTGCCCTCCTTGATTAGGGATCCAATAGTGCTCTTTTCAGAAATATTCACTTATTCAAGGACTTCTTTAATAAGGGATTGACAGATTTTGGAAATTTGAAATTTGATAATATGGACTGAAATGTCTGCATCAAATGACAAAGTTTCATTATGATGCTGCCTAATGGCTGTAGTTTGCACTTTTGAGCCCTTTGCTTTCCATGTAAATGCATGTTAACTACAATTTTAGTGTTTGCATCATCAGGAGAGAAGCATGTTTGATGGATCATAAAGATAATCAAACTCCCCAAGGTTAGTGTGTTGCTGCTGCCTATCATTGTATCAAAGTTCATTAAAGCAAGTTGTTCATCTCATGTATATGCAGTAATATGTGTCTTGCTCACATTTTTCCATTCCATTTGTGATTTACAGGGGAAGCTGCTCGGATTTTAGTAGAATTTCTGGAGGTTGCCATCACATCCATAATTTTCCTCAAAGGAGTTTACCCAAATGGTAAAACAGTTAAACAGGATATTGTGTAGACTATATTCCTCCTTTTATGGTTTTTATTTGCTGAGTGAATTTGCGTATTGTGTTGTATCATATCTGCTGGGTAGTAATTCAACTGATTTTGGAAAGGGGCTTTTGAGAGGCGGCGATACTTGAATGTTGTAGTTCACAAAGCCAGACATCCTCAGCTGAGGGACTATATACACTCTTCTGTCAATGGACTTCTCCCCTTTATACAAAAGGTTCACATTGGTTCTTGACTTTGATTTGGTTTGAAATGATTAACTTTTTTTAAAACGGATCTTGTTTTGTAATGCGTAATCACAATATATTGGAGTCTATTGTATTTGCATTGATAGATACAGTATACAGGCACATCATTGATATAGTAGAAAGGAGAAGGGTACCTTTTATTGCTTGCTTTGCTTTGAGTTGAACTCAGGCGATTGTGAATTGTTATGCAGGGATTGGTGGAGAGGGTGGTGGTTATTTTCTTTGATAATCAGGATGTCCCATTTGAGAAATTTGTATTTAAGGTTAATTTGAACCTTTCTTATGGTTCAAAGGTAGAAGAAGCTGACCTGGAGTTTGCTCTTAGATCGTTCTTGATCAAGCTTCCCGTATCAGAACCTCTTACTAAGGCTCTTCCCCAGGGTAAGTTTTTTTTTTTTTTTTTTTTTTTTTTTTGTGAATTTATATATTGGATTAACTCTGTTATACTTTTATCTCTTGAAATTGTTATCTGGTTACCAAAAGAAAGCTTAGAATAGTACTTAGAGCTGGTGAAGAGGTTTTTGTTAGTAGCATGGGCAGTAAAGTGAAAGAAAGATGATAGAACCTGCTTGAGGCTTGAAGTGTCATAGATGATCTGGAATAGTGGCATTGTCACTGCATGTAACCAAATCTTTAGAGGCTTTTATTTATTAGGTGATGACTACGGTGCCTTTATCTTGCAAATGATGTGTGGCAGATTATTGAATTCTAGGTTAGCATTTTGCTTTTCGATAGGTTGCAGGTGGGAGATAACAGCATACTTTCGTGCTCTACCTCAAGTTAGTACAAGCAAAGAGGCTGAAATGTGGATACCTACGGACACAAAGCAGTGGCAGCAGCCCCCACTGATAACCCCGATCAAGTCCATGAACAGTGAACCTCTTGGCGTGCAACTGTATCTGGAGCATCCAAGTCTATCTGAGCCCAGCTGTGAGCAGAAATCTGTCAATGCCTTCTGAGTATGTCTTTAAAAAGTTGCTAGCCACCTTTTATTTATCTGTAAGTTAAGTATGATTAAATACTGATTTTCTTAAGACTATAAATTGTTAGTAGTTCCAGTGAAGGACAAAAGGGTTCTAGTTTATTTTCTTTTAATCATCTAAGAGTAAAATGAGGCTTGGTTTAGATCATAGATTTGCTAAAGACATCATCACTTGTCATCTTGCGAATGGAGTAGCAATTTTTTGACCTTGATAATTTCAAGCAAATGAAAAAAAGGTGAAAAGGAAAGCTAAAACACCCAGTGAACTTCTATCAGCAACCCTTGGCAGAATTACAAGAATACTTTTTTTAAAAGATATTTCCGGCAATTTAGTTCTGACAACATATTCTCATTAAAGCCATGACTTTTGTGAAATTGGATTTTAACATGATGAAAGGATTGCAATTTGCTAGTCTTTTCCTTGCAGTTGACTTCCATAGGTGAACACATTGTAAGCAAGTTATTGATGGTTACAACTCTTGGAAGAGTCACATTCACAAAAGGTTTAGACTTAGATGTGAAATTTGTGGTGTAAGGTTTGCATAACTGATGGAAGACATCCAAGTAGTAGCTGATAAAGTGATAACTCATTCACTGGATTCAAAAAATTAACCAAAATTTTGTCCATCTTCATATAGCTTTCTTTGTGATTGGAACTTGGATTTTTTTTGTTTGTACTGTCTTTGCTGGGAGTGGATGTTCTGAAAGCTATCTACACAGTTAGAAAATATCATTTACTGCAGATCAAAATCAAGATATGTGTAGGTTTTGTCACCGGTTGGATTCTATATTTTCGTTCTATTTGGATATTCATTTTGTGTATGTTTGTGCTATCATCTTTATTTAAGTTGTTGAACTTGTCTTGATGCACTTTTGCCAAGGATGCTGAAGATGTTGCGACTTTCAACTTCTGAATGCAAGAACTGCAGATTTCTTTCTTCCAAATTGGGAATTAGTTTACTCCTTTGTTCAGTATTATATCCCTTCCTAAAACGAATTGTTTTTGTTAGCTAATATTTGGTAAATAGGACTCTTGGCTTCAGAGAACATATCTTTGTCTGCACAAAATTCCATGTACTTGTTAATCATGTCATGAGGTATGGCCATCGTTGCCTACATTCTTTCATCCAAAGTGAAAACCAGCTTTCCAAATTCGTGGTTAAGAATATTGGGCAATACTTGAATTGACTGAAGGAAACATTCCATACAATTATGGTTTGGGTTTTTTGCATTTAGGGTGAAAAAACATTGGAAGTTATTTTTGATGATATGCTTTTAGCCATTCAACTATTTTTAACTCAATTGGACAACTATTTTTAACTTAATTGGACATCTGTTTAATAAAACAAGTCAATTGTAATTTTCTGTTAACTTTGGTAGTTAACTCCAAATGAAATGAATACACATGCGAATCTTGTAACTAAATTAAGAGTCAATCGGTGTTAAAGGGTCCGTTTGGACAAGGCAATTTTATTTGCAAATGGAAAAAGTTGTATTGGAATGTATGAAAATTTTAGTGGGTATTTGTTGATAGAAAAAGTATTTTGGAGGGAACAAAAAACAGAGGAATTTTTTTTTAAAATTATGTGAGAGGAAATTGAGTGGGAAAATTTAAATTCTAAATTTTGAAATAAAAATGTGTTTAAATAGTTTGTTTTTGTTTGAGAATTTTCTTATTTGCTAATGAAAATCCTTTGTCCAAATGTAAAATTGCCTTGTCCATTCAATTGTAAAACAAATTACATATAGCACAATCCCATCCAAAAAGTTAAGTCAGTTTAATCATTGCAAAATATTAAAATATGTATAACATGAAAAATAAAATCAAATCAAATTTGATAGTACTTACAACAAAATCTAATAAAGTAATTAATGTTTTATGACAATAAAGTATTATAATCATAATAAGATTCTAAGTTAAAAGTAATTATTCATTAAATTTCTCCATTTAATTAAGTAACAAAAAAAAAAAAAGATAGCTACATTGAGGTTAAACTCTAATATTTGAAATCGTATCATTCAATTTACCAAGATAACACAATTTAGAAAATCAAATTGTGATGTGAGAAGATTTGATTATGGTAAGAGAAGCATATCATTCAAAATAAAATCAACTTTTGGCTAAAATGAGATATAAAACTCTATTATAATCACTCATTTAATTTGGTTTTAATGGATTTTAGGATTTTGTAAGAGTTATAAATTACTGAACTACTGAAAAACAATTTAAGTAAATTACTAAGGGTGCGTTTGGACAAGGATCTATTTGTAGATGAAAAAAGTTGTATTGGAATGTGTGAAAATTTTGGTGGATATTTGTTAATAGAAAAAGTATTTTGGAGGGAAAAATAATTTTTAAAATTATGTGAGAGGGATTTGAATGGGAAATTTTAAATTTTAAATTTTGAAATAAAAATATGTTTGGATAATTTGTTTTTGGTTGAGAATTTACTTATTTGCAAATAGAAATGTGCTGTCCAAACGCACCCTAAAATGGCAATTTAAGTCACACTAATTATTATAATTATATTAAAATCGACTGGCAAACTTTTGCCTTTTATATAATAGTGATTTTACCTTTAATCTGGTCAAGAGATACACACATTCTTTTCATTACATTTGGAATTAACATCCAAAGTTGACCAAAGGACTATAGGTGACCAGCTTTATTACGTGGATGACCAAATAAGTCAATGTCGGAGGAGAGTAGCAAAATCTTGAATAATCTTTGAACATGAACTACGAACTTGGAAAACAACAGCAAGAAGTCCGAAAAGGCTGAGGTGCATAATCGCTCTCTTTAAGACGATTCACGCTCCTATGGGTGATGAAAGACCCAGTGCAATATGTGACTTGCGTGTCGCTTCCAAAATACAACAACCCAACTCTATTGTTGTATCTTCTTTATAAACCTACAAAGTCAAAACAAAAAAAAACCTCTCCAACACCTCACTTAATCCAAAGAGTTTGAAGAAAAGTTTAAAAGTTTGAAGAAGAGAAATTTTTATTTTTTATTTATTATTTTTTTTTTTTAATGAGGGAGAAGAGTAAGAAATCTTTCATTACCCTTGTTATTCGTCCATGACAACACACACACACACACACATATATATTCCAAGTCTTCACACGCTATTATTTAGTGGTGGTTGAAAATAAACAAATAAATAAATAAAGATTTGTAACTTATACAATAATATAGGAAGAATGTAACTTATGCACTTATAACAATTTCAAAATTTTTAAAAATTCCAAATTTTGAAAATTTTCTTCCTCTCTCATAATATGTAACTCTTGACAATATATTTATGTATTAAATAAATAAAACTCATGCATTCATGAGAAATTTCAAAAAATTTAAAATATTTCAAAACTTGTAACTAATGTCTTTAAGACATAATAATCAAATTGTAACCTACAAAATAATGTGGTCAAAATGTAACCTCCAATTTTTAATGTAATAAACTCAATATGTAACTCCCAAAATATTTAATGTAGTAAAATCAAATGTAACTCCCAAAATAATGTATTGATTATTTTCATTCCCCCACTTATTTTAATTAAATATAAAATATTATTTGGGCTAATTTAGAATATCATGCATCATGAAAGTGGCAATGCCTTGAAACCTTCATTAGTGTTTTCATAATCCTTATATAAGAGTCAAAGTGAATTAAACCTTGAAATTAAAACTACTTTTAGGCATGTAAGATTATATCACACAAAAGATATTCAAGGTATAATTATAGCTTCTTAAGCTGTAGCATTTCGACCACGTGCTTTATCCCAAATTCATGAATACTCTAGAGAATATCCTCATTATCATAGGAAGTAGCCTTACTTTCGTATTCACATAGGTGAATCTATCAAAGATGCTCTCATGACTAAAACATCCCACCAATAATGTCTATAGAACTCATTAAGAGATTTTTAACAATCTCAGCCTTTAAATTCATCACATGCATGTTTTCCACCACAGGAGGGAACTATAATATTTTTCATAACATGTTTTTCTTCCCAATTCATCATGAACTGCGGCAATAGCAATAAGTATATGTATAGATGCAACTCTAATTACCGGTGAATAAGTATAAAAAAAGTCTAAATTCTCTTTTTGTTTAAAACCTTTAACCACAAGTCTAGCCTTATATTTATCTATTGAATCATCTGGTTTTAATTTTTTCTTAAGTACCCATTTACAACCTATAATTTTACAACATGGTGGTAGATTTACTAATTTTCAAGTTTTATTTGCCATCAAAGAATCCATTTCATCATTCACAACTTCTTTCCAAAAAATTGAATTTGGTGAAGAAAAAGTTTCTTCCAAATTTTTAGGATTGGGTTCTCTATTATAAACTAAATAATTAGATCCAAAATATTTTTTCTACATGGGCTCTTTTAGTTCTACGTGGTCCACATTTTCTATTTTTTCATTATGAGGTGAAATATGTTGATTGGCAACCTTTATAGCTTTATGCTCAACACCCTTACTTTTTCTTATATTAAAGGGAAATCTATTTTCATGAAAAATTGCATCAAGAAACTCTATAATTACATTATTTTCCAAATCAAAAAATCTATAAGCTTTTCTATTTATAGCATATCCAACAAATGCACATCTTTTAGCTCTTATGCCCAACTTAGGTATATTAGGATCAACTAATCTAACAAATGCCAAACAACCCCAAGCACGAAAATAATTTAAATTAGGTTTTCTTTTATTCCATAGTTTATAGGGAGTAATATTTATTTGTTTTCTAGGAACTTTATTCATAACATAATTAGCTGTTAAAATAACTTATCCCTAAAAACTCTTTCGTGCACATGCATTCATCATCATATATAGCGTTAGTTAAATTTATTAATATTCTATTTTTACGTTCAACAACACCATTAGAAGCAGGTGAGTAAGGAGTAGTAGTTTCATGCACAATACCTTGAAATTGTATATAATCAATCAATCCTAAAGATGCATATTCTTTGCCGCTATGACTTCTAAATTTTTTATCTTTTTTATCAAAACGATTTTCAACTTCTTTTATAAAACAACTAATTTTTCATGGGCCACTTTTATATTTCAAAAGATATACATAAGTGTATCTAGAAAAATCATCAACTAAAGTTATAAAATATTTTTTACCAACACGAGTAAGAATGTCTTCAAATTCAAAAATATTAGCATGAATCAACTCAAGTAATTTGCTACTTTTTTCTAATTTATTATGTGGTTATTTTGTAATTTTTGTCATGCTACAAAATTCACATGTTTCAAACTCATCATTGAATTTAGGCAACAAACCAATAATTCATATTTTTCAAATATTTAGAATTAACATAAAAAAGTCTAGCATGCCATAAATTAATAGAAGAAACCATATAAATAGAACTAGTAAATGCTTTATTAATATCAACATTTAACTTAAATATGCCTCGCAAGAATAGCCTTTTCCAACAAATACATTATTTTTAATAAGCACAAAATGATCAGATTCAATAGTTTGCTTAAAACTAGCTTTGTTAAGGAAATAACAAGAAACCAATTTTTTTTTTATTTAAGAAACATGAAGAACATCTTTCAAAGCTAAAACATATCATAAGTGAATTTCAACTCCACCTCTCCACTACCAACTACATTGGTTGTGTGAGCCACCAAGGAGGACCTTTTCATCACCTTCTATTGAAGTATTTTTTTTGAACCAATCTTTGTCATAGCACACATGTCTGGAAGCACTAGAATTTGCCCACCACCTTCACAATTCTCAAGTACATTAATTTCAGTGATCATAACAATTAAAGACTCTTTAGTCATATTAGCTTGAGGCATATTACCAACTTTTTTAGGTGGAGCTCTTTTTCTAAAATAACATGCCTTGGCTTGATGGCCAAATTTTCTACAAACAAAGCATGGAACATTAAAAGTATTTCTATGGGAAGGGGTTTCATGGTTCTTTCTTGGTCCTTTATTTTGATTTTGTGGTTTTCAAATTCTATTATTAAAATACTTCCCTTTTGGCTTAAAAAATGCATTTTTTTTGGATTTTTATTTTTTGGAGTGTTGTCATTGGAAGCAATAAAATTTACCTTATTGGTCTCCATATTACCATTGATCTCATTATTTTTGTCTTGCTCCTTTCCTCCTCGATCCTCAAACATGATATAAGATTCACCAAAGTGATCTCTGTTTTTTCTTTTTTTTTTTTTTGTGACCAAGATTCTTTTGAATATCTTTCCACATTACTTGGTAGCTTGTCAACAATAGTAGCCACTTGCATTTTTTCATCTATCTTGATGCATTCGAATTAAATTTCATGAACTATATTTTGTAGTTCATGTATTTGAGCAAGGACAGATTTGTTTTCTACAATTAGATATTTGAAGTAGTGGCTACAAGCATATTTTTTAACCCCAGCTTCTTCTGTATCATATTTCTTTTGTAAAGCCCTCTATATCTTTTTAGTCATAATATATGAAATTGAATAGTAATCATAAAATTCATCGGACAAGCAATTGATAAGATAGTTTCTACAATCATCTTCATCATTCTTCCACTTTTCAACACTTTTGGCATGCTCTTCTTGTTCTTGCTTATTCATATTTTCAACATTGACCTTAGTAGGATTTTTAACAATTAGCACCCAAGCTACCTTTATAAGCTTAAGATAGAAGAGTACTTTGCTAGCCCATCTGTTGAAGTGTTCACCATTGAACTTGAAAAGCTTATTGAGTTCAATAGCACTAGTAGTAGATGTAGGAGTACCATTGCTTATGTTACTCTACATATGGATCATCTTAAAATTTGTTAGAGGAGAGTAGCAAAATCTTGAATAATCTTATAACACGAACTACGAACTTGGAATACGGCAACAAGAGGTCCGATAGAGTTGAGGCACGTAATTGCTCTCTTTAAGACGATTCAAACCCCTAAGGGTGATGAAAGACTCGGTGCAGTAGGTAATTAGCGTGTCATCTCCAAGATACAACAGTCTAACTCTATTGTTGTATCTTCCCTAAACCTGCACAACCAAAAGAAGAAAAAATCTCTCCAACACCTCACATAAAGAGTTTGAAGAAAAGTTTAAAAGTTTGAAAAAGAGAGCTTTATATATATATATATATATATATGAGGAAGAAGAGTGGGAAATCTTTCATTACCCTTTTCATTCTTCCATGACAACATATATATGTATATATTCCAAGTCTTCACACTCTATTATTTAGTAGTGGTTAAAAATAAACAAATAAAAAATAAATCAATATTTGTAACTTATGCACTTATAACAATTTGAAATTTTTAAAAAATTTCAAATTTTGAAATTTTTCTTCCTCTCTCATAATTTGTAACTCATGAGAATATAATTCATGTATGAAAGAAATGTAACTTATGCATTCATGAAAATTTTCAATAATTTTAAAATATTTCAAAACTTGTAACTCATAATAATCAAATTGTAAACTATAAAATAATGTGGTCAAAATGTAACCTCCAAATATTTAATGTAATAAATTCAATATGTAACTCCCAAAATATTTAATGTAGTAAAATCAAATGTAACTCCCAAAATAATGTATTGATTATTTTTATTAAAATATTACAACGGTAAAAAAGAAAAAGTTAAGTAACTAGAAATTTACCATTAAAAAATTAAATGGTTTTCAATGTTTCTTGCCCCGTTTACTTTAATGTAAACATAACGAGAATTGGTCATTGGTAATGTAGATGGTGCATTTCAGACATTTTTTAAAACTTTAAGAATTTGATTTTTTTAATGATAAAATAGAGGAATCACAATCTTTTCATGGCTTAGTTAAAAAAAAAAATCTAAATTAAAGAAATATTTTGATTTTATGCAGCTCCCAAATTATTGAACTAGAATCTTTCCGAATTTGTGGTTAACTTTTGTTGTCTATTTAATTTTTAATTTATTTGCTAAGATCTAACTTATTCATGAAAAGCAGCCCTGATAAAAATTTCCATTCTTAATGATTATCTAACAAGATGTGAGTTATTAGGTATATCATTCTCATTAAAAACACCCAATTGAAATTTTTTTACAGTTAAATTATTGGATTAAGATTTTTGTTATTCTTGGGACCAATTGAGAAATTAAAATAGAAATTTATTTAGTAAGTAGTAGGTATTTAATAAGAAATGGTGGGGCCTAATTAGTATTTTAAATTTTATAATATTTTATATACTTTATTAATAAATAAAATTTGTTTATTATTTTGTATTTAACCTAATAAGTTTTATTTTTTTAAAAAAATGGTGGCTGGGCTAAAGTTAAGCGGCAACCAAACTTTAGTCGGTTGTCGCCCATCACTTATGGTTGTCCAAATCTTGACCAATTGATTGAAATTTAGCTACATTCTATCAGGCATCCAAGTGAGAATGTGTCATTTGAGCATGTGGTTAGCTGATAAACCAAGAAGACAGTTAGTTAGCTATTTGGTTAGTCGGTTAATCTGTAGTTAGTCAGCTAAATGTTGCATTATAAATGTAAAGCAGAAACGGGATGAAAGGATAGGCTAGAATGAGATTGATCTGCCTTTTTCTCTCTATGCTTCTTCTTCTCTTCGACTCCTCTGTTCTTTCTCTGCTTCCCAATTCTTCTTGATTCTATTCTTTTTCAGTTATCAGAACCGTGGCTCAAGCTTCAGGAATTCTCTTGGTAATTCTGGAACTGAGTTCAGAAACCTGAAGCTTGACAAATGGTATCAGAACGGGTCAATTGGAGAATCATGGCCGAAGAAACATGAGAAAAAGCAATGAAGGAACAAATCAAGAAGCAAGATTCCTGAATTACAGAGTTGGGTGAAAATTTCCAAAGGCAACTTTTAGAAATCCAATTCCAAATGGCCGAGAGTAGTAAGCAAGTTGATGCCAATATTGCCAGCCTCCAGGTCAAAATGGAGATGATGATGAATTATATGATGAAGAACAAACCCTCGGAGGTGATGATGAATTATTTGATGAAGGACAAACCCTCGGAGGATTCAGTCGTACTGGTGAATAGAATGCCCTTGCTGCCAACACCTTATGCGAATAGGGGAATAGAAAGGGAGGAAAAAACCATTATCCCTCCAAAGGATATGTGGAATGGAACAAACCATGGTAATAACTTCTTGAAACCAAAGGTAGAACTGCCTTTCCTTGATGGTGAAAATCCAGAGGGGTATTTCAATTCCAGTTTGGTAAGCGAACTGAAAGAAGAAATCAAGCCTACCGTCAAGATGAAGAAACCTATGGCATTGGTTGAAGCTTTTGAGATAGCACAATTACAGGAGCAGACACTGGAGATCAATGCCAAGAAACTGAAAGGTAATGTAAGAATCAATCCAGACTTCAATTCGGGAGTTGCAAGAACTGTTCAGAGTTTCCAAAACCTGGTTAAAACCTTAGAGTACTCTACACAAAAGTTTAATGAAGAGATTAGGAACATTTTCCCTCAAGAAGTGCAGAGAAGGAGGAATTTGGGTTTGTGTTTCAAAGGCGGAGAAAAGTTTGGGATTGGACATCAATGTGAAATGAAACTTGTTAGGACTGAGGAACAGAAAGAAAAGAGGAAGCAGATTCTTGCTACAACAAGTGGAGCTTTGGAGTACTCTGGAAAGCATATGCTTGATTCACCTACTACGTTTGCTAGTAAAGACTCCAACATTAGAAGCCCTAGTCCAAGAGAGAGGGCAGCTGAAAGGGAGTGCACGATTTTGGACATAAAAGTGAAGCTACAAGGGTTATGACTATGTCTTCTGAAACTGGGAGCAACACATATGGCTGTTTCGGGACTTGCTGGCACTGATGCTTGGGGTATGATTGAAACAATAGTTGGAAAGAAAAATATTGGCTATAAACATATGATAAAACTTAGGGAATTTTTGTCACACACTAGGCAAAGGTGTATTGGTTACTGGGAAATCTACTCTATTAAGTTCCAGTCTGCATATGGCTTGGCAATTCCACATCCACAAGATGGTGGTAGTGAAGCTCAGCTACCATCTGAGGCATATGTTGTTGGACGACGCTGGGTACAAAGCATGTGTAGTAGGGATAATTCATTAAGAGCTAACACATTTAGTTGTGTTCGCAAGTGGACTTCTGATAGTGCTGCAACTGGGAATGGTAAACAAGAGCTATTTGCAATAGTCAGAACTCATTCCAAGCTTGTTTCAAGGAACTATGGACCCTTTGAAGTACTAAAACATATGGGCGTTGAATGGATGTATCACTACCGACCTATCCCATTTGATTTCAAGAAATTGTGCCTTAAAATTTTCTCAGAGCAGAAACTCACTCTGCTTAATCAACATAAATGGCTAACAAAACTCCTTGGCCTGGACTATACAATGCAATATGAGAAAGACAATGAGAATAAGACAGCGGATGCACTTTATCAAAGAGAGGAAGAAACTGAATCTAAAAGCTGGGTAGAGCAGAATTTTATTGTTTCTGATATGAGATCATCATGGAGGAGCCCAATAGAGCAAAGCTATATAAATAATGCAACTTGCCAATAGCTTATCGGTAAGCTGTTGTTTAGTCCTTGGACCAATCCATCTCACCAATATGATGGGGAAACTCTGAAGAAAGCAGGCAGAATCTGTTTTTTTTTTTTCATTTTCAGTCTTGAGGACGAGACTGATTTCATGGAGGGGCATTTGTCAGGCATCCAAGTGGGAAGGTGTCATTTGAACATGTGGTTAGCTGATAAACCAAGAAGACAGTTAGTTAGCTATTTGGTTAGTCGGTTAATATGTAGTTAGTCAGCTAAATGTTGCATTATAAATGTAAAGCAGAAACGAGATGAAAGGATAGGCTGGAATAAGATTGATCTCCCTTTTTCTCCCTATGCTTCTTCTTCTTTTCGACTCCTCTGTTCTTTCTTTTCTCTTCATTTCTCTGCTTCCCAATTCTTCTTGATTCTATTCTTTTTTAGTTATCAGAACCGTGGCTCAAGCTTCAGGAATTCTCTTGGTGATTTTGGAACTGAGTTCAGAAACCTAAAGCCTGACACATTCCCATATGTCAATGGTGGCCTGTGATCGAGAGCAATTTAACTATAGTACGACAGTAGCCTTTTTTTTATTAGTTAAATTTAAAAATATATAAAAATGAAATTAAATTCCAATGAGAAATGAGTATTGCCATTCCCATTAGGTCCTATCCTATTTTATACCTATTCTTTAGGTTCTTAAAAAAAAATTTACTTTTAAAATTTTTCTTTGTTCCAAAAAAATAATTTACCTTCAAAGCAAATTTTCATAATTATCCTTATTACTAATAATGATTATATATGGTTCACACCTAAAAAGTAATAATACTAACTAAAAAAATCGTATTCCATTCAAAATAAACTTTTTTTTTTTAAAGAAACTGGGGGCTACTTAATTAAAATCCCCTGTCCATTACCATTGAATTCTCTCCCATTAAAGAGTCACCCATTTTTATTTCTTATCTCCCCATTTGCCACACTAATGAAAAGGGGGAGGTGAATTTTATTCTTTTCATCAAAATTTACAAATTCATTACACATAACACATGAACAATAAATATTTCAATCATTGGCATTGAATTTGGTAATTCCAAACAAGGAGAATTTTAAAATATTGTTAATATAGAATAAATTTACAAATAAATAATGTTGTCCATTGGATAAATTTAAGAATAAATTTGTGAACGACAAAATTTTAAAATATTATTGATATAGCTAATAATAAATTTGCAAACAGCAAGTAGATCAAGCAGGGTGAAATGATCAGAGTTTTGTGATATATGAATTAAATTTCATCAACAGCATATTAAAGCAATTACCTACATTTTCCCTACAATCTATAGGTTTTTTTTCCCTATAATATGACCCAAAAAAAAAAACTATAATATTAAAAAAAGGAAAAAAAAGAGAAAAGAAACTCAGTTGTTTAGTTGGCGGGAAAGTAAAGTTAGATGGGAACATGATTTATAAGAATTTAATTCTGAGGAAAATGAGTACTTTTTTAAGGAATTTGAATATTAAAAATTTAATTCTAAAAATTCTAAATACTTACCTGTATTTGAATAGAGCAAAAATATCTACAGGAAAATTAATTTAATAGTGAATCATATGTATATTTTAAATATAATTTATTCGATATGTATATCTATCATATTATTCCTTTTATTTTATATTAATGATAGAGACAACTCTTTTTGGTCTTTTAATCAAATATAATTTAAGAATTATTAATTTTGTCAATTGTAATACATAACAATATTTAAACCCAAAAAATACTAATTTTGTAATAATATTTTTAGGTACAAACATATTTTTATAGCTTATAAAGAGTTTATTTATTAGTGTTATCACAATAAATGACTATAGTAATAAATAATGAAAATTAAAAAGGATGTATAAAAGTTAAAGAAAAAAATATGAAGAAATATAAAGAATTATTGTAATAAAAACTAAAAATGATAAAGAAAATTAAAAAATATAAATAGGAAGAAAAATGTGATTCCAACAACAAATCTACGTTAAACTTTATAATTTCATAAAAAAGAATTATAATGATGATGTTAATAATTTAGTAGCAAAATTAAAGCCCAAAAATCCTCATTTAGGATGAAATCAAGCCATAATTCAAAAAATTTAATGAGAAAAATAGAAAATTATATAGTTTTTAATTTTAATAAATTATGAATTTCAATAGAAAAAGTTTTAAAGTAATTTTTTAAAAAAATTTAAAGTAATAATAATTAAAATAGAAGATCACATAACTAATACTTAAAAAGTAAAAGATATATGGGAGTTAAAAGAAAAAAAATTAGAAGAAATAAGATTGAAAGTCAAAAACATATTTATTTAAATTAAAATCTTAAGAAAAGTAATCAAATAACAACTTTTAGTAAGAGTCAAAATTTTAGAATATTACACTTATTTTTTCTATTTTTAGAAACATGATTACTTCTTCAAAAAATTTGAAACTAAAATAAATACAGGAAAAGAATCGATTACTTTCTCAAAAAGATTATTCAAAATTTCTTACCAACCACAGGGACAATCGGTTAAATGGAATCATCCCTTATCCTGCGCGCCAATACATGGACCGTTATGGTAACAAATGGAATGGAGAAAGTCCCATCTTTGCCAAAACATATTGCAACTCATGACTCAGTACACTGGAATTCGGTCATAAAGCATCAAGCAAAGCTGAAAAATGACAATGCAATACTCACGACATACGCCCATATGGAAGCTTTGGGCATCTCGCCAAATATCACAACGTTGCCTCTCATTTTCAAGGCTTGCGGAAATTTACATGCCCTTGAGAGGGGTAAGAAGATACATGATGATATAGCGAATTCCCATTTGATTAATGACGTGTGCGTTGGGACGAGTGTTGTGGACTTTTACTGTAAATGTGGTTGTTTTGTTGATGCCTGCTACGCGTTTGATAAAATGCAAAAAAGGGACATTGTTGCTTGGAATGCTATGATATCTGGTTGTGTTCAATGCTCTGAGTATGAGGAAGCGTTATTCTTCTTTGTGAAAATGCAAGAAGAAAATTTGAAGCCTAATTCAAGGACAATTGTTTCCTTGCTTGTGGCATGTGGGGAGCTCTCAGAGCTTCGCCTTGGGCAGGAGTTACATGGGTATTGTTTGAGAAATAGGCTTATGGAGATGAATAGTCATGTGAGTAGTGCTTTAATTGGTTTTTATTCGAGATTTGATGCAAGGATAGCTTTTCATGTTTTGGGATTGTTGGACTCAAGGAGCACTGTGAGTTGGAATACGATGATTAGTGGATATTTTGATGCTGGTGATTATGTGAAAATTGTGGAGATTTTTATTGGGATGCTGAGGGAGGGGATAAGATATGATAAGGTAACAATTCTAGTTCTTATTCAGGCCTGTGTTGAGCTGGGTGCATTTGAGTTGGGAATGCAGGTCCATCAGTTAGTAATTAAACATGGTTTCAGTGTAGATCTGCCAATAGTAGATGTATTGATGAAATTGTATGTTAGTATGGGACATATGAAATCTTCATTTGATCTATTTGTCTCTTTTCCTAGCAAGGATATTGTGTTGTGGAATTCTATCATATTTGCATATATTGAGAATGGCTGCCTTGATGAAGCAATTAGTTTTTTCAAGAGAATGCGGATGGAAGGGATTAAACCAAATGAAATATCTATGATTGGTGTCTTACATTTATTTGAAGGCCTGGAAAATGGATTGAGAATTGGGAGAAGCTTGCATAGTCATTTAATAAAATGTGGAATGGAGAGTGATAAAGCCACTCGAAATGCTTTGTTAAACATGTACGGAAATCTAAAATGTTGGGAAGATGCCCTGAAGATTTTTCTCCAAGAAGGATATTCAGATGAAATCTCTTGGAATATTTTTATCTCCATATTGGTTCGTAATCAACAACAGAGTCAAGCATTTGCATTCTTTAAGCAGATGCAGGAATCCGATTTCATTCCAAATTCTCACTCAGTAATTTCCATTCTTGCTGCTTGTGATGATATTACCCATCTGAACACTGGTAAATCACTCCATGGCTTCGTGATAAAGAAAGGTATTGAAATTGATGCATCATTAAATGCTGCACTTACCGAAATGTATATGAATTGTGGTGATGAAGCAACAGCTAACAATTTGTTTGAGAATTTCAGATACAAAGATTTGGTCTCTTGGAATGCCATGATTGCCAATTATGTGAAGAATGGTCAAGCTCATAAGGCTTTGTTACTTTTCCATCGTATGATTTTAGATGTAGAACCCAATTCATCAACAATAATAAGTGCTCTTTCTGCCTGCAAAGAATTGGCAAATCTTACTCAAGGCCTTTGCTTACACGCTTATATATCAAGAAGGGTGTCAATGTTTGGTTTTCCTTTGTCTGTGGCTAATGCTTTTATAACTATGTATGCAAGATGTGGCTGTATGAAATATGCGGAAAACATATTTAATGCCTTGACAAAGAAGAACTCTGTTTCATGGAATGCAATAATAGCTGGTTATGGCATGCATGGCAGAGGACATGATGCTGTTCGTGCCTTCTCACAAATGTTAGAAGAAGGATTCATGCCAACAGATATTACTTTTGTTTCTGTCTTATCTGCTTGTAGCCATTCTGGTTGGATAGAAAAAGGATTACAGCTTTACAACTCCATGGTTCAGGACTTTAACATAACCCCAAAGCTTGTACACTATGCTTGTGTGGTGGATCTAATGTCGCGAGGAGGGCGTTTAGATGAAGCTATGGGTTTCATCAACTCTATGCCTATTGCTCCAGATGCATGTATCTGGAGGGCTCTACTTGGTGGTTGTCGAGTGTATTTTGAAACTAGATATGCAAAAATCATCTTTGAAAAACTTGTTGAACTGGAACCTACAAATGCTGGTAATTATATTCTACTGTCAAATGTCTATGCTGCAGCAGGCCATTGGTCGGAGGTCAGGAAATTGCGGGTACTACTGGAGAAAAATAATTTGATAAAACCTTTGGGCAAAAGTTGGATTTTGGTTAGAAATAAACTTCATGAATTTACTGCTGGGGACAGGTCCCACCCTGAGATCAACAAAATAAATAAAGAGTTGTCTGATTTGGTATTTTTTGCTAAAAGAAGAGGATATGTTCCAGATATCCGTTGGGTTCTCCATGATGAAGATGAGGAGCATAAGGTCAGGAGACTCTTGAGCCACAGCGAGAAGCTTGCTATTGCTTTTGGATTGATAAATACAGTTGGTAGTGCACCGATTTTGATCACAAAGAATCTGAGGATATGTGGTGATTGCCATGAATTTATTAAACATGTATCCAAATTAGGTGATAGAGAAATTATTCTGAGAGATGGAATCCGTTTCCATCATTTTAAGGATGGTGTCTGTTCATGCAAGGACTACTGGTGATGAATTTAAGGTGTTCAAGAGGTCCTGGTTTTGAGATCAAGTGTTCATTGATATGCTTTGCTGTTAGGAATCTTAAAAAGGATAGGCAACAGAAAGGTCAAAGTTCAACTTAGGTTAGTCTAATCCTTTGAATCTTCAATTACATTAATGCACCTAGACATTGTATGTGTCTTTTCTTAAGTGAACCCCATTAAGTCAACTAATCGTGTTGTAGTCAGTGATAATTTTAGGTTTATAAACTTGTTTGAATATGTGCTTTACTAACTTTTTAGTAGGTATGCTCCCTTTACATGTCAGTTAACTAGCAAACATACAAAGAACAAGCCTCCTCTCGATGTACATAACTGATTAATATTTTCCTGTTGAATATCTATAAATTCTTGATTGGCCAATTCTTTCGATTCCTAAGTTTCAAGTCTATTCCTTTTTCATTGCTGTGTTGTTGAAAGGGACAATGAATATGCATTATTGCAGCATTTTCTCTGTTTCTATGGTTCATGTCAAGTTCACACTCATCAACTTGTTAAAACTTCAATAAGAATATCTAATGCATTAAAACCCAGGATCAGTTAATCACTAGGTAAATATGTTAAAAGATGGGAATCACTCTGAAATTAAAGTATAGCTTTGTATTAGAGAAATTATTTCTTTACATTCTAGGCTACCCGTGAACAAGAAAGTGAACATGATTAACCTGTTGAAAGCATGTCTGGAGACAAATGATGAGACATTATTTATTAATTTCTTTTTTTCTTTCTGGCTAGATTGTTAACCTACATCCATCAATCAAAATGTCTATCTAAACTAGAATGGTGTACTATATTGTTTCATTATTTTCTACTTTGCTTAGAGGCTGGCCAATCCATGAAATATTTTCTGCTATTTTATTGCTTTGTCCTTGATGAATTATTATGCTACTTAGTATTTTAAAACACTTCTTTGACTTAAAGACAGTTTCAAAAGATTTCACAATTCCAAGATTCAATACTGGCATTTGTGTTTTAACTCCACAAATCTTTCTTGTTGAGAGGACCTATGTAATCTTATGATCCATGTATCCTGTATTCAGGATGGTTAAATGCCAAAGACCTGACAGTAATGAAGAGTATGTATATGATGGTTGTTTTTACTACACCTTGGACAAGGAGCTGTCTATCTATCTTCTCGAAGGAAGAAGTTTATATGTCGATCAGAAGCACCGGCCTTGAGAATCCATTTCCATTTTTCTCCTGCATTACTTTGATACTGGGAGGAACTGATTGGAACAATTGGAGCCTTTCCCCTTGCATGACCAATTCTTCTCTATCTTCGCTGGATCTCCCCTTGGAGGGTTGCATGAATATCAGTCACTGCTGTCGCATCAACTGACATTGAGTCTACCATATTGTGTTTAGAAATATCACTGAATACAGGAACATTAAATAGGTGCGTTACTACCTCTTCTGGCCCTTGTGTTGTGGACTCCCTTCCCTGTTCCATCTCCTTGGGCCTTTCCTTCGGAGCCAGATAGGATTCAGTCTCTCCTTCCTGCTCCCCTTCTTCTGGAAAACTAGTGGATCCTGTTTTCCCTTTATCGCTGCCTTCCATTTCCCTTTCACTGACAGCTTGCCCGTGTCCTTCTTCTAAATATTTGGAGCTATCCCCCTCCCCCAATGGGTGTTGCTATATCCAAGACATTTAGAAAATCTCCTCTTGAACTTGTCCTGAGTGGATTACTTTTGGCCCTGACTGCCTTTCCATCTCCCATCCTATGCATGTCTTTTACTCCGCTTGCTTAGAGCCAATCTCCAAACTGCCCTTCTTGTAGCTCATTGTTCCTGCAATCTTCCTTTCTGGACAAGCATGACCTTTTCACATGACCTATTCTCCCACAATAGAAACAGAAAGTCAATAGTTGTTCATACTTAAAAATCACCCAACAAGACTAATCCCAGTGTCTTAGTTTTGTCCATCACAGTGGAGGCAAGTCCAGATTAACAGTAACCAATATTTTGATACACCTACCATATCTGCTTCCAGATTCTGGAATCACCATATCCCACACATTCTGGAAAAGTTTGCCAACTTTCAGCCTCGTTTCTCTAGATATCCTGTGATTAGGGATATTCCAAATCTGCACCCACATGTCCACTGTGTTGAAAGCTACCTCTTTGATGTTCATCTCAGCTGACCATTCCTTGAGCACTAAATATTGTTGCTCAAAAGACCAAAGTCTACCTTTTGCCACCCGATTCTTTTCCTCATTACTGTGAAAGACAAACTGAAACAAATTAGGTCCCAATTCGATAACATTAAATGGACGTTGTGTTGGCCAGATTGATGGTAAAGTAAGCTTTAGCCTAGTAAAATTTGCTCGTTTAACTCCATATATTTTCTCCACTACGCTGCATTCACACATTTTTTTACTATGCAGAACATCTTACTCCTGTAACTCAACTCCAGCCTTCTCCTCCCGTGATAGCTTGAACTTCCTGAGTTGCTCTACTAGCTCCTTATCCATTGTCAAAGAGGACATTCCCACAAACAATTGACAGGCAATTCTTCAAAACTGACCTACCCGTGAGAGCAGTAGTAGAAAAATTAAACCAGATATGCTGAGATTCAGAAGCAATATAGTGGAAAACGAGAGAAAAAATTACTGAAGAAGTTTGAAGTATAATTAAACCGTAAATTTATGAACCATTAGCTGCTGTAAGAAGTTGAAAACTAACGGAAAACTAAAAACTTAGCTGTTAAGTTTCTGTGTCATTTGGCCCGACCTAGCTTAAGCTATTAGCTAACTGGTGTACATATGGTTTCTTATACTATCCTATTGAAGCGTACAAGGTTTTGATTCCTAGAGGTTACAAAAAAGTGACAGCATCAATGCAAGAGCACGGTTAGAAGTCCATGGAAGGAATGAAAAAAAATGAAAAAGTGCCTCCACACCAGAGGACTACTGTTCTCAATTCGAGAGAAACTAGACACTCTCACAGAGAGAGACTTTCTGTTGACCATGAATGCATCATCATGTCTTCTCCTAACTTGACCATGAATGCATGCATATTATTTTAAATTCCTAATTCTGTCTTCGCACTATTCCTTCAACAACTCCAATCGCCCTCTTTCTAATCCATCAGCCAATCTCCCTCTCAATTTTATTGATTTCATTAAAGCATTTGATAAGACTAACATTTTTTATGATAGTATTGCACCAATGAATCACAATTTCTCATCACCAATCATAATTTCCGAATGAGAAAGAAAATTTACTGTGATTGCTTACGCTTTGGTACTCCGCGAAACATAGCTGCATGATGTTTAGAGAATAGCAAGCAATGTACGGCGTAGGGAATATTAGGAAATTTACAAAAATAGAATCTTTTGGACACAAATTTGCAATGTTTGACATAGTGAAAAAATAAAAATGCCTCTCTATTTGAAAAACACGCCTGAATCAATTCATATGAGAAGGTTTATTCTTCCACTCCCTTTCGCCTTCACTTCATCCACTTGTAATGGTTTCTTTGCGCAAATACGAATTTCCTAGCCCATTTTTCTACCTTCTTCATCGATTCAACATCTAGTTCACACAACATGATTCGTCTTCAAGCATAAACAGCATCAATGGCACATACGCGAGGTGGACCGGCATCAGCTGGCAAGAAAAAGATGGAAGAGAAGAAATCTCATAAGCTGACAGACCAGAATAAGAAGGTCAATTGAAATTTAGCTTCGTTTTTGATATATAGGAGGCATAAATGTTTTGTTTTTGCTAATTAACCCTGTATACTGAGTATGGATTTTAGTAGAAATTAGATAAGTTAGGGTTTTAGTGCACTCGCATTTGCGATTGGTTTGACCACTGTAAAACTGTGCATATCCTATCACACATAGTGTTTTTGTTTAGATTTGACCTAGGTTTGATCCAGAATTTGGTCTAACATATGTCAAAAAATTGTCGAAAAATAGTTCACTATGTCAAAAACCATGTTAATGATGAACACTTGTCCAGAAATATGTCCAGGACTTTGTCGAAAAACTGTCGAACACTATGTCGAGTACTATGTCAAAAACTAAACACTATGTCGAGAACTAGGTCGAGAAATATGTTGGGAACTTTGTCCATAAAACTGTTGAACACTATGTCGAGAACTATGTTGCAAACTATGTCGAAAACACTGTCAAGAACTATGTCGAGTAATATGTCGAATACTAAGCACTATGTCGAGAACTATGTTGATAAATATGTCAAGCACTATGTCGATCATTCCATTGTTACGCGTGAGCTACTATATTGATTTGCTTTATTTCGTGCAGGAAAATCTCAATGATTAAATAGTTGTTTAGGGAGATTTTTTCAGTGCCCAAGTCTATCAGTATTGTTACTATGAAGCCAATATAAAGAGAATCCGATCCAAATTGACAGAGACGCAGCAGTAAATACTCCGAAGGGAGAGTTGTCTTGCAGAAATTACTCTTGACCATAAGCATATATTTTGGTCCAAACAGATAATCTATTCTGTGTTGTTGAAGCAACTCAAGCCGAACGAGGAATTCAAGTTGGATAATAGCATATACTTCAATTTCGCGGGTAAGAAGGTTAAATTTGGCAAGAGGGAGTTTGCCGTCATCACGGGGCTCAAGATAGGAAACTTTGATATTGCATATGCCAAATACCAAGCACATAATGGTTTTTTTGCAATAACCAAGTACTTGAAACCCCTAAGGTTTGACAGATGAAGCCACATACGCTGAAGTATTCAAGGTTTACAACGTATAAACTCAAGTTATCCATACGATGAGGTCGTGTCCATGACACTTTTGCTTCTATATACATCCATCAATGGCTTGCAGAAGAGAACCAGAATCGAAGACAAGCTACTTCATTTGGCCTGTGATTGGAGGCAGTTCGATGAAATGCCGTGGGGTCAACAATTTTATATACCAACTGTGGATAGTGCTTGAAAGGCTATAATCAATGCCTAAAGCAGACTAGTCACCCAAATCACAGGACTTACACTATTGGGGAATTCTTAGTTGCGTTAGAGGTAAGGATATCAAACGCGTGTTAAGTTTTGTTTTTGTTAGTGGTGTAACTGCATATAATTAATTATGCTAATTTTTCTTTCAATGTCCCAGGTGTTCACATATGAGCGAATGCCACATCTTGAACGTTTCTCAATGGTTTATAAGGTCGAAACCTCTGGTGGCAAGCCCAAGATGTTCAGATGGAAATGAGTGAATGCACAACGTAGAGATCAAGAAAGGAAGCAAGTGTGGGAAAAAAGAACAGTCAACGGGGAGGTATGAATTGTCTATTACCTAATAGTTGATAATTAGTCTAGCATTATGTTCAATACAGTTTGTCGCATAAAGGATCGAACTTTATTATTTCATGTACTACAGAAAATGAAAGTAACATGAATAAAGCCAATTCTTGAAAAGAGAGCAAAATTTTTGCAATGAGAAGAAGAGGAGGAGATTGACGAAGGCGGAGTTGGGAGGAGAAGAAGAAGATTGCTTGCAGATGAAAAAGTAGGTTATTATGTGTCTTACAAGAAGATGGTTAAAGATGAAGATGTTACAGAACCTGAAAAGAGACAAAAAGTAAACAAAGGGGAAAGGCAGGATAGAAGAATGGGTTTCATTAATCAGCTAATTGAACGACAAAAAAAGTTTGAGGTGGAATTGGAAGAGACAAAAGAGAAACTCATACTTGTTGATGCTCGTGCGGTTGCACTGGAGGACAAAGTCAATAGTCTTACTGTCGAGATGGAGAATAAAGTCAATACTCTCACTGCTACCATCTAGCATCTGACTACCACTGTCAAATAGCTGACTGCTTATGTAGACCATTTGATGGCCAAACAAAGTACGCCCGAAAATTCCAGTGAAGATGAAGAGACTTACGATAAGAATGAAGGAGCCTCTGACAATCAAAAGGACAATGAAGATCGGCTTAAATCTGGAGATAATGATGGGACAGTCAAGGGTGAGCAATGCATGAAAAAGGAAAATGATGAAGTTAATGTAATGGATATTGTTCATCAACTCACTGATGAACACGCTATTTCTCTGTCCGAAGCCATCCTACCAGTAAAGAGTGCTCCACCACCACCTATGAAGGAAAGGGAGACGAAAACTCCGACAGATAAAGTCCTTGTGGGTCTAAATTTGGGCCCTACCATTGCCATAGAAGTGGTCGATCCGGGCCAAGAAAAGGTGGATGAACCTAGGTTCAATATACAGGATTTCCAGGTAAATCCCGAAATTGTTGAAAAAATGAAGAAATGGATGAGGACAGAAACACACATCTATTTAGATACGGAGTTTTTATCATTGGACTCAGACATGTTAAAGACAATGTGGACAAAAAGTTTTTAGCTCACTAGTTAGGTAATTCTTGTTTGCCTATTTTTTCCTACAAACATTATTACTAATGATTATCTCATAACCAAACATCCTTTTATTTTTACAGCAAATTGATTTTTATATGTCCATGCTATGAAAGAAGATCATTAAGATGGGACGCAAAGATATATCTATTATGGAGACATATTTCGATGTAAGTTATGTTTACCATTTTTAACTAAATAGACAATGTTTTTTTTAAGGATCTGTTATATAATTAACTTGAGTACTTAATTTGCTTCACTGTAATTTAGTCGATCATTTAAAGAGGATTGTGAAACTCATTTGATGAGTAGTTTTGCCTATTTTGTTGACAGATTGGCATGAAGCAACTAGATGCCACCCAAAGGGATCCAACCATTGATGATCTGGCCATTAAGTAATTTGTTGGTGATTGTCCATTTGAACATGACTACTTGAGGGTAGACATCGTATTATTCCCTTGTCACATAGATTATAACTATTGGATGCTGGTGAAGATGAATTTGTATGCACAGACATTTCATGTGTAAAACCCACCGGATCAGGGGGCGGTCGTAGTGCCAAAGTTAGAATATCTCATTCTGACAATGCCCAAGATACTCCAGACGTGTGAGTTTTATACATACTTCACCATAGAACATCCTAGGGGGGACAAATGAAGAGTAGTTATCGAGAAAAAATTGGTGCATCAAGGAAAGGGTAAATATCTACTAGAATGTATACTCTGTGTTAAATCACATGCTTATAGCAATGACTAAATTTGCTTTGCATTTGTTATTGTAGAAGTGGAGACTATGGTGTTTTCGTATTAAAATGGGTTGAATGCATTATCCATGGGTTACCACTTAATACAATTACACCAACAAATGCATTGCAATTGCGTAAACAGATGGTGGCTGCACCTTTCGTGTGTGCAAGGAAGGAGGATGCTAGACTGCAAGAGATTAGATCCAAAACTAGACATACAAAATGATAAGAAGGTTAATTTTGATATACATTATGTAGATATACATTCTTTTACTATACACATTTAGCTGTGTACATATACATTATTTAACACATTCTTTCAATGTATACAATTAGATGTGTAAGGAGCATTGATTAATACATTGTTTCAATGTGTAAATATATTATTCAATACATTCTTTCAATGAATACATTCTTTAAATTTTAACATTTATATGTGTAAATATACATGTTGGTTTATAATGTTAACAGTTTTTGTGTGACAATGAACTATATTAATAAATTTAATAGTTTTTGTAAATATTGCAATAGAAAGTGTACTGATAAATATATGAACCTATTATAATTGCATTTGTAAAGCTAAAGGTGCCTGACATTAGTTCAACAAAATATCGCCACACATTCGATACATTGTCGACATACGTTCGACACAATATCGATATACGTTCGACATATGATTGACATACGTTCGACATTTGTTCAACATAAACTTGACAAGATTGACCTAAGTTCAACAAAAATTAGACGTACTTCTCGACTCATTCTCAACAAACTCCCAAATGCATGCACTCGATCTGAATGCTTGACACTATCATGGCTTAGCGCGGGAAATGAATTTTAGTATTTTTTTTATCCAAATTTTAATATATATAAATTTCTTAAAAGAGTGCCAAATTAGGCTTCATTTCCGCGTGGGTTTTCACCAACTGTTTACACCCCATTGGCCGCATTGGGGTGAGACTGTCTTATAGTGTATTTCACGCATTTTCCTCTGTGAGCTTCTGGCCTACAAGTACATAGGTTTCTATTTAGGCTTCTTTTTTGGTAAATGTACTTGCGTTCAACGAAGGGTCTTCTTGTATGAGATTGAGTAATGTGCAATTAATGGGTGATTGATAAGTTAATTGGATTGTTTGTTAATGGGTTAATTTCATTGTTAATAAAATATATATGGGTAACGATAAATTTGATTTGCAGATTGACTAATTTCAATGTTGTATTTTTTAAGGAATGATGCACCTAAATATTTGGTCTGTTCACGTTCTTTATGGAAGAGAATGGAATGTTGATCTAGTAACAAATAAGCATAGATTCAAGAATTATAAGAGGATTAAAACTCTTTTGTTAAAAGAAGATTGGTGAATCACATCATATGTATCATGGATTTAGATTCGGAAATCAAAAATAAACTAGTCATCGAATACCTACCGAGTACCTATCAAAGATAGCCGTCTTAGCCATCAAGAATGATTACCATGTGTAGTGTTTTTTGAATGAGATTATAAAACGGTCTAAAAATGCCAAGATACTAATATGCATTACCCTTCGAGATATTAGAACTACACAAGCTGAAGACGGTGCTAGCAACTCACCTATAAAACGATGAGTTCTGATAGTCCAATATGGACTAACGGTGTAATTCATTCAAGATATTTGGATGAGAATATATTTAGCATACCAGATGAAGATCATGGAGAAAGTGATGAGGATGATGATCAGGATGCTGATACCTGTAGCAAATCAAATATGGCATGCAGTAAAAATTTAAAATTTTGATTTCATCCAAAGTCCTTATGAAGTGATTTCAGACCAGTTGTGAAGAGATTTATCTTTATCGGTAGCAGTTGAATTTTCTTTTGAAGACTTTTGCTCGTAAAATTACAGAAACACTCAATAGAGCCTTGCCTCTACGGTATCCACACAATCGTATCCAACTTCCAAGTTAATTGTCACTCAATTGACCTAAGAAAAGAAGCAGCAAAACTTGATGGTGCTAGACAACAGTTTCTGCCTTCAGTTTTCCAGATTTGAAGCTTCTCAAACTTCAGTTTTTCTTGCTTCTTTGACAAGAAAGTAGATGCTATTTTTTTTCTAAAAAATAGTTGAAGTGCTGCTTATTGTGTTCTTGAAAACAACTACCATTTCTTCACAAGAAAAAGGCCGAAAGGAATTTTTCCAGAACAGCAAGCAAAGATCGGCTTTGGTTTTCTTTTGTTGCAGAATTTTTCTTCACAAGAAAAATTGATTTTGTAGTTTTTGATGCAGAAATAATAACGTATTTTCTGCTCATGTGTAGGGTTGGTTGCTACTGAAATTATATGTCCAAATATATAGAAATAAATTAGGGTAAAACTTCTTCTAAAGAGTTTTATTTGAATTCCAAGTTCTAATCTATTTTTAGAACTTTCTTAATTTCGGCTTTCTAAATTTTATTGGCTAGCAAAACAAGAATCCCATTCTTATTTTGCTTTCTAATTTTTGGCTCTCTTTATGAATTAATAAATCTAAAACTGTTTTGGATTTATTAACACAAAACCAAAACTATTTAGACTCCAAAACCAAATATCGATTTAAACTGAAAACCTTATATAGTCCTATTCGCAATAGGATTATTAAATTAACTAAAATTCATCACATGAATTTTACACTTTTTTTGGATACGATTTAAGTGTGCAATCCAATAGGTTCTTATAACGTTGACAATGACATAAAATCTATTTTATGCCATAAGCATTGAACGGTGTCTAGCAACACATCAATGCTACCCAAGTTATAAGAATGTTAGTAATTCGACATTACTTTTTTTTGTGATGAATGTTACCATGTAATTCAATCATTTTACCCTAGATATCTTGATTGAACACGAGCCATGGAGCGTGTCACACTCACATAGTTCAATCTTTGCGTTTCTTGATTCCTAAGTAGACATATCTAAGCAAATAAGCTCAATATCACATATTGACTCATTTGAGCATGGCCATGCATTTTATGGACTCATTTAATCAAGAGGCCCAAAGATATTACTTCCATTATATAGCAGGAGCAAATCCTATCTTGATCATTCAACGTCCCTCTATATGATTCATTACATATCCAATTGCCACTTTTATAGTTCACTTTGTTACGAGTAATATTTAGTAGCATCAAAACATGTAACTCCTCATGTTGGGATTTTTAATGATCTCAAGTCTAAGGATTACTTACACCATCATCACTATGAGATATGCTTATGACATTTCATATAATAAACCACGTAGCATTTCTCATAATGGGTCGATCTAGTACATAGTTCTCTAATATATACCCATGTGTTGACTTGATATCTCAAATCATAACACATTTCATCAATTACTACATATACTAGTCTTAATGCATTATCATTGTCTTATTTAATGATAATACTTAACTAGGGATAATTTTAGAATAATTAAACTCTTGGGCCATTGTTATATTGATTCATTAAATGCAGATATAGAAATAAATGTAATAATCATTGCCCTTAATTATAAACATTATGATACAATATATGCCTAAAACATCATCACATGATTAGTCCTTAGGGTATAATCCAACAAACTCTTACCTGAACTAAGACCAATCAATCATTTCTCTAATGCCTAATGATCTATTGTGACGATCATGTCTTTGCTGCATTAGAGGCTTTGTTAGTAGGTTAATGATGTTTTCATCGATTGGTATTTTGCATACCTTCGCATCTTCTCTCTCAATAATCTTTCGAATGAGATGGAAGCGCCAAAGTATATGTTTGGATCGTTGGTGAGATCTGGGTTCACTAGCTTGTGCGATGGCTCCATTGTCATTACAATAGAGCTCAATTGAATTGGCAATATTAGATACAACCCCAAATTCAGTTATGAACTTTTAATCCAAACAGTCTCTTTTGCTTCGTTTGAAGTAACGATATACTCGATTTTTGTTGTAGAATAGGCTACTATAGCGTAATTGGAACTTTTCAACTCAAATCACTACCATTTAGACAAAACTTAACTTGACTGCAATCAATAGTTATTCTTATCGGCTTGGAAGCTTGCGTCAGTGTAACTAGTTACATTGAGCTCTTCCTCACCTTTATATATCAAGAATGTATTCTTAGTTATTCTCAAATACTTAAGGATATTTTTGACAGTAATCCAGTGACGTTCACCAGGATCTACTTAGACATCAGGATGAGTACATAGCATGGTATACATGATAGATTCAATAGATGATGCATATGGAACTTTACTCATGTGTTGTCTATCTTTTTGTGTCGAAAAACACTGTTCCTTCAAGAGAGTAATTCCGTGCCCAATAGGCAAGAATCTTTTCTTAAAATCTTGCATGCTAAACCTCTTTAACACTTTATCTATGTATATACTTTGGCTTAGGCCTATCAATGTCTTTAATCTATCTCTATAGCTATTGACACTTAATATATAGGTTGCCTTATCTAAGTTTTTCATTGAAAAGTAACTTCTCAATCTGGTCTTTACTAATTGTAAAGAAGAGATGTCATTCCCAATAAGTAGTGTGTCATCCACATACAATACCAAGAAAACAATAGTGCTCCCACTAACCTTCTTGTAGACACAAGGCTCATCTTCATTCTTAATGAAACCAAACTCTTTGATTGCATCATCAAATCGAAGATTCCAACTTTGAGAAACTTGCTTCAATCCATAAATAGATCGTTGTAGCTTACAAACCTTTTTAGCATTTTCTGGATCGACAAAACCCTGAGGTTGTGTCATGTACACATCCTCGAGAAGATTTCCATTAAGAAAAGTATTTTTGACATCCATTTACTAGATTTCAAAATCATGGAATGCAGCTATTGCAAACAAGATCCTGATGGATTTAAGCATAGCAACTGGCGAAAGAGTTTTGTCATAGTCTATACCATGAACTTTTTTGAAACTTTTAGCTACCAATCGCCCCTTAAAAGTGTGTACTTCACTATTCATGTTGGTCTTCTTCTTGAAGACCTATTTGCACCTTATGGGTTTTACCCATTCAAGTGGATCAACCAAAGTCCATACTTGGTTGGTATACAGGGATTTCATTTCAGATCTCATGGCTTCAAGCCATTTCTCAGAGTCTAGCCCCGATATAGCTTCTTGATAGGTTGTAGGCTCATCTTGATCCCTTAGTAAGATGTCATCATTCTGAGTCACTAGAAATCCATATCTATGTGGCTCACGATAAATCCTAGTGAACCTACGTGGAGCTTGTGTCTGTTGAGTAGGTACTTGATCCACAATGGCTTATGGTGTTTGCTCAATCTCCATCTCATTAAGCTCAGTGCTATTCTGTGATTCTTGAATTTCTTCAAGTTCTATTTGTCTCCCACTAGATTTTCTAGAGATAAACTCATTTTCTAGAAAAACGCCAATCCTAGGAACAAACACTTTGTTCTCATTGAGATTATAGAAATAATATGATTTTGTTTCTTTAGGATATCCCACAAAATTGCACTTATTAGATTTGGGCCCAAGTTTGTCAGAGACTTGATGTTTGACGAAAGCCTCATATCCCCGAATCTTCATAAAAGACATACTAGAACGCTTCCCAGTCCATATCTCATATTGTGTCTTTTGAACTGATTTAGATGTAACTCGATTCAGTGTGAAAGCGGCTATAAGTAAAGCATGTCCCTAGAGGGAATTTGGAATATCTGCATGACTCATCATGGACTGAACCATGTCTAACAAAGTTCAATTTCTCCTTTCGGATACACCATTTCCTTGTGGTGTTCTAGAAGGAGTGAGTTGTGAGATTATCCCACACTCCTTCAGATAGTCTTTGACTATTGGTTTAAGTATTTACCTCCTCGATCAGATCGAAGTAATTTAATATTCTTGCCAAGTTGGTTTTGTACTTCATTCTTGAATTCATTGAACTTTTCAAATTATTTTGACTTGTGTCTCGCAAGATACATATATCCATATTTACTGAAGTCATCAGTAAATATAATGAAGTATTAAAAATCACCTCTAGCTTGTGCATTTAATGGTCCACATACATCACTATGCATAAGTTCCAATAAATCACTTGCCCTTTCACTATGTTTTGTGAAATGGGTTTTAGTCATCTTGCCATATAAACATAATTCGCTTGTCTCATACAATTCAGAATCAAATCAGTCCAAAAGTCCATCCTTATGGAGTTTGAAATTTTAAATTACGTTTATGTGGCCTAGAAGACAGTGCCAGAGATAAGTCGGATTAAATTTATCTAATTTTTGGTATTTACGTTATATAAAGACATGTTAAGAATTGGGACATAAAGTCTTTGAACTAGTTGTGCACTACCACAAAAGATTTCATTTAAATAAAAGAGTAAAAATTGTCCTTTATTATAAATGGATATCCAACCTTATCTGAACAATAAATGGAAATAATATTCTTAGTAATGGAAGGCATGTAATAACATTTATCTAGTCCTAAAACAAGCCTTGAGGGCAAGTTCAAGACATAAGTCCTTCAACTAATATAGCAACTCTTGCTTCATTTCCACTCGTAGGTCGATTCGCCTTTAGTTAAAATGTTACTTCCTTTCAGTTCGTGCACATTTACACAAATGTGTGAACCACATACGGTATCTAATACCCATGATGAAAAAGTAGATAAATTAACTTCTATAACATGAATAACTGGAGTGGAAGTTTCCTTCCTCTTATTCTTAAGATCTTCTAGGTAAACTTTACAGTTTCTCTTCCAATGTTCGGTCTCACAGCAATGAAAGTAGTTTTCTTTATTAGTTACCTTTCCTTTAGGTTCCTCAGGTAAGGGTTCCTTTAGAACATATCTCTTTTTCTCTTGCTTGAAGACTATCCACAAGCTCTTGTACCAATTCAGGAAGTTTGTTCCATTCAACTTGTCATTCTCAAGGACAGATCGCAATAATAGTATATTGGTGATAGTGTTTGATGCCATGGTTATCTACAACATAAATATGCAAAATAGTATCATAAATGCAAACATTTAATATTTTATTTCATTAAATGTTACTCCCACTATTTTACTCAAATTAATAACCCTCGATATTAATTTGAAAAGTTTAATCTAATTAACTTTCTAGTGAGCCATCCATATTTGACCTAATTTTGAGTTAGCTTTGGCAAATCACCCAAAACTCGGATATTTAGGTAGACAACACTTTGTCAATTGTATCCCATACAACTCTTGGATAGTTAAGTGAACAACTCTTGTTCTAGTTTATCTAATAAGCCAAGGTTCAACTCTATGCCTCTAAGTCTTAATCCTATTGAGTCCACCTAGTTAAGTCAGACCCAATGATTAGCAGTTGGATATTACTATTATCTTATCACGTCTCACTAAGATTGACCATAGCACCTTGCTTTGGCAAACCTACACACAGCCAATCAAAGCCTTGACGAGTGCTAGGCATTGGAAGGCATCTAAAACTTAATATTAGTTTGAGGGATTTGTTAAATTCTCACCATTTTATTTAAATTGGTTATTGTAATTATTAGTCTAATTAATCACATAATTTTCTAACTAATTATTACAATCATAATCACATTATGCATTTAACCAATAAACATACATTGCATGCATCTCATACATGAACAAGAAAATAAACGTGACATAGTTATAGTCCAAACTAAATTGATTCTCTCAAGCCAATGAGAGAACCGACAGGTCAACCTAAGGGTATCAGAATCTTCTCCAAGTGCCGCCTTGATTCTTCTTGTATGGTCACCAACTCCTTGCCTCATTGATTTTTAGTCTAGTCCTATCTCTAATCTAACTATTATATCTTTAGAGAAACCTCAAGTTACATTTGAGGGGAGTTATATGAGAAAAGAATTTACAACTAGAAAAATTGAGCAAGGCATGACACGCAAGTCATAATTATATTATATATATATATAATTATATTATATTATTCAAATCTAGAAATAACACATTAAAGCATACCCTAAATTGATTTAATAAATACAAACATATCATATATGTTTAATGAACAACTTAACAAATTCAGATTTAATGAATAACTTCTCATAATCCAAATTTTCAGCATGCTTATTTATAAACAATTTAAGAAAATAAACACGTTTGCACATAAAACCAATTTGAGCCTTCGTAAGTGGATCTAATACCACTGTAGGAAATCAAATATGGCATGCAGCGAAAATTTAAAATTTTTGATTTCCTTCAAGGATCCTTACGAATTGATTTCAAACCGGTCGTGAAGAGATTTACCTTTATCAGTAGTGGTTGAACTTTCTTTTCAAGACTTTTACTCATCGAATTACAACAACACTCAACAGAGCCTTGCCTCTATGGTATCCACACATCATCTCCAAGTTCCAAGTTAATTGTCACTCAATTAACCCAAGAAGAGAAGCAGCAAAACCTGATGGTGCTAGCCAACAGTTTATGCCTTCAGTTTTTCTAGATTTGAAACTTCTCAAACTTTGGTTTTTCTTGCTTCTTTGACAAGAAAGCAGCCTTTATTTTTTTTTATAAAAAATAGCTGAAGTGCTGCTTATTGTGTTCTTGAATATGGCTATTGTTTCTTCACAAGAAAAAGGCTGAAAGGAATTTTTCCAGAACAGCAAGCAAGGATTGGTTTTGGTTTTCTTTTGCTGCAAAATTTTTCTTCACAAGAAAAATTGATTTCGCGGTTTTTGATGCAGCAATAATAACGTATTTTCTGCTCATGTTTAGGGTTGGTTGCTACTAAAATTATATGTCCAAATACATAGAAATAAATTAGGGTAAAACTTTTTCTAAAGAGTTTTACTTGAATTCCAAGTTTTAATATATTTTTGGAACTTTCTAAATTTTAGCTTTCTAAATTTTATTGGCTGCCAAAACAAGAATTTTATTCTTATTTTTCTTTCTAATTTTTGGCTCTTATGAATTAATAAATCCAAAACTATTTTCGATTTATTAACACAAAACCAAAACTATTTAGAATTCAAAACTGAATATTGATTTAAACCGGTAATCTTATAAAGTTCTATATGTAATAGAATTCTTAAATTAACTAAAATTCATCACATGAATTTTACACTTCTTTTGGATACGATCTAAGTGTGCAACCCAATAGGTTCTTATAACATTGACAATGATATAAAATCTATTTTATACCATAAGCATTGAGTGATGTCTAGCAACACATCAATACTGCCCAAGGTATAAGAATATTAGTAATTTGATATTACTTTTCTTGTGATAAATATTACCATGTAATTCAATCATTTTTCTCTAGATATCTTGATTGAACACAAGTCATGAAGTGTGTCACACTCGCATAGTACAATTTTTGTGTTTCTTGATTCCCAAGTAGACACATCTAAGCAAATGAGCTCGATATACATATCGACTCAATTGAGCATGGCCATACATTTTATGGTCTCATGTAATAGAGGGACCCAAAGATATCACTCCCATTATATAGAAGGGGTAAATCCTATCTTGATCACTCAACATCCCTCTACATGATTCATTACATATATCACTTTTATAGTTCACCTTGTTACGAGTAATGTGGAAGGATCTCTGATGATCTCAAATCTAAGGATTACTTACACCATCATCACTATGAGATATGCCTATGACACTTCATATAATAACCCATGTTGCATTTCTCATGGCGGGTCGATCCAGTACATAGTTCTCTAACATGTATTCTGTGTTGATTTGATATCTCATATCATGACACATTTTATTAGTCACTACATATACTAGTCTCAATGCATTATCATTGCCCCATTTAATAATAATACTTGACTAGGGATAATTTTAAAATAATTAAATTCTTGGGACATTATTATATTTATTCATTAAACGCAGATATAGAAAAAAACATAATAATCATTGCCATTAATTATAAACATTATGATATAATATATGCCTAAACTATTATCACATGATTGGTCCTTAGTACATAATCCAACAAAACTATTATTGTGGAGGATGTAAACATAGTTTCTACGGAAATAAGAAAGAAGGAGAAATTCAAACCGGTTCAAGAAAACATACATTGCCTTACCGCGACAAAGTCATCGCATGCGGGTGGTAGTTCTTCTGATAGATTATCCACAGTGGTAGACGTTGTAGTAAAGGATGTATTTGAAACTAGGCATCATTTATTTATGAGGATGTCCATGCTGGCCGTGAAGCATTTATTTGAATGGAAGATTGTTAGGGCTAATAGCAAGTTCTAGTACCATAGGTGTAAGGATAAAGATTGCAAGTGGAGCCTGAATGAATCTGCCATTGGAAATTCATCAGCTTGGAAGATCACTAAATATGACAACACCCATACATGCCAATCATCGTTGGTTTAACGTGACACTACTAGAATTTTAAATATTTGCGAGGGCAGCATCTCTCGCAAAAAATGGAAATTCCCTTACAAATTATATTTTGCGAGGGAAAAAATCATCGCAAACGTCCTCGATATTTCTTAATTTACAAATAATAATTCACTCACAATTGCCCCTGTACCCTCGCAAATGTAAACGGCTTATTTGCGAGGACAAAATCCTCGCAAATAATTATTATGAAAGCTTATTAGCGAGGAATTGTGACTCATATTTGGTTATTTATAGCGAGGGCAGAAGTACTCGCAAATAATATAGTGGCCCTCGTAAATGAATGAAACTTTTTTTTTTGTGAACATTGTGGCCCTCATGAATTAACAAAATACTCTCGCAACTGTGTCGAAGTGTGAGGACTTTGCCCTCGCAATTGAGGGGTAATGTCCTTGTTTAAAATACTATTTCCGAGGACTATTGCCCTCGCAAGAGAAGTCGTTGCCTTCACATTCTTTGATTTCGCTAGGGCTTCTAGCTTCACAACAAAACATTTAGCCCTTGCAAATATGGTCGGTCATGTCATTATTTTCAATTAAATGCGAGGGAATTAGCCTTTGCAAATACATAGTCCCTCGCAAAAACTCATGTTTTTTATAATAATCATATTCTTGATTGATCCAAAAGTAATATTTTAAAATACCTGATAGCTAATAAAATAAAACCTATCACATTTTAATAAAACAATCTACAAATTCAAATTGAAAAGATAAAATTTATTAAGTTCAAAGATCCAACAAAAACCAATAATATTTTTTAAATGTTCAAAATATTTAATAAAACAACCCAAAAATCGATCCCGAATGAGATCATCAATGGTAATTATCTAGGACTCTCCATTACGGCTCTCTGATCTCGAACAAGAACCATCACCTCGAGTACGAGAATAAGGAGTACCCTATTTGAAAAAAGAAAAGCATAGCAATAAATAATATGTTTAAAAGAACCACAAAGTAATAATATCAAAGTGTTGGTGAGAAAATTACAAGTCAAATTAGATTTATATAATTTAATTTAGTAAAAGAAATCTATAATTATGTAATAAATACCTGATTAGAACCACCAAGATGAGCCTGATGTAGATTGTATATCATGTTCACAAAATGTTGTGAAGTCACATCACGAGCTATATCACGAAACTGTATAATAACAGGAGTATCATCAATATCACATTCTAGAGCATTTGAACCATAAATAACTTCAAGCACAATTGCCGCTGAAAGGCTAACTCTACTCATATAAAAGCCCAAGGTGTACTTACTAGCATAGAAGTATGCCTTTAATTTCTATTTTAACTTCTATGATGTAACCATTCCACCAAATGCACATAATTTACTACTTATGCAACTATAATACTACTATAAATAGATATTGGAATTCTAGTAGGGGTTCTAGCTAGCAATAAATCAAGTAATCCATATATTAAACGAGATATTGATCATTTTCATAGTCTCAACAAAGATAACTTTCACATTCCATTAATGCTTGCTCTGTTTCCCACTCACTTGTCGAAGCACACATGGAAGTCCCAAAAATTCCTAAACAAAGACAACAAACATGCAGCCAAAAGTGTACAAAGATCCACAACATAATGTAAAAATAAAATTTACCATATCCAGAGTGACGTCCCTTTCTTTTGGCCTCCTTCATCCTGCGAGCACGAGAACGCGAATGAATCTTTGTAGGTTTTCTAATAACAAAACCATCCTTCACTAATTTCCTTATGTTTTGCCCTATATCACAATAGTAAAAATTCTTTATCAGAACTCATGGACACAACCAAATGGCAAGGAAATGACTAAATACCAAATGCAACACCAAATCATTGAACAAAGCCAAACACAAATATAATCAAAATGTATTACTAAAAATTCAAATATTGATTCGAGAATCATGATTATTGTTCTTCAACAATCGATAATCGAAAAAAAATTACAAACTTCGAAGACACAACCAGGTAATTGGGGGATCACTTAACTGGAGTTGGCCATAGAGATTTCGCTAACTTCATTGGGGTCGAGCCAGACCTTGCCCTTTTTGCACTAGAGTATGCTACTACGAAGGTGCTACCAACCGAACCATTTGAGTGGCAGAGAGAGGTGAGAGAGCATGAATGGAAGATAAGCTGAACAGAGATCAAACGGAGGGAGCAACGACGGAAACTTAGCCAAGAGTGAGGCTTGTGAGCAATGGTGAGAGGCGGTGGGAGTGTTTTGTGTGACAAAAATGGGAGATAGGGAGAGAAGTTGTTGGCTAAGTAGAGAGGATGAGAAGGGGATAAGAGAGGGCTTTGGGTAAGAGAGGACGACATGGGGGGCGGCAGGGCTAGAATGGTTAGGTTTTCAAATGGGAAAGATGAGTTTTTGTGGAAAATGTGTTTTTATGAAGTTTAAAATGTGTTTTAGT
The DNA here is from genome assembly GCA_020080225.1 of Gynochthodes officinalis. Taxonomy (NCBI): domain Eukaryota; kingdom Viridiplantae; phylum Streptophyta; class Magnoliopsida; order Gentianales; family Rubiaceae; genus Gynochthodes; species Gynochthodes officinalis. The sequence continues at coordinate 3,009,881 of CM034618.1, read as the reverse complement.
ATTAGAAAGAAAGACATAATAAATAGCGATAATAAGTTTTTGACACTCAAGATTTGAGTCAATGTTTTTTTCTTATAATTATTTTTATTTTTATTGTGACTATTTTATTAATTGAATTTTTTTAAACCAAAAAATTCAATTTTATAATACACTAATAGAAAAAAAAAATTTATTTGAATTAATGATATTTTACATATGTCCATATAATTAAAAATTTAATTGAGAATCATATATAAGTAAAAGAAATTACATGTATAATAAGAAATTGGTAACGACATAAATCGTCATTAAAATGCATCCAAATTAGTGACCACAATAATTTTGTCACCAATGAATAAACTTTACGATTTGAATGACGAGAATATTTCTCATCCCTATTTTTATCACCAATTGGGTCCAATTGACAAGAGATTTTCCCAATATATTCTTTAGTGCTGAAATGGTGACAACTTCTAATGACTTGCCACTAAAGTTGGGAAGTAGACACAAAATTGGTGATGACAAATTTTTTTTGTCATTAATGGAGGTATTTAGTGACAATTTTTTTTTTGTCACTAAAGGTCATTTTTCTTGTAGTGACTCAATTCTATTTCAATAGTTGATGCAAGTGTCTGACTTTACTATTAAATTAAGTTTAAGTAACCCTTATCATAAAAGATCTTAGTTGGCACTTAAAATTGTTTTTTGGTTGTTGATAAAATTCTCTAACTCTTTTATATGCTTTTTTTAAAATTCAAATGAGATGCAATTTACTATTTACATTTTCTATAATTTTTATAGTTGAAAACTTTAATTTAGCAAAAAAGTGTAATTAAAAGCTTCAAAAGTTAATGATCTAACTCGTACATAAGAAGCTATTATGGGATAAATTATATTTCATTTGAAATCAACATAAAAATAAATACATATTACTTGAGAAACAAACATGAAATTTCAGTAATAATATTGTCCCAAGAATATGACTTTGGAAATTAAATTATACTTAACACTTAATGAAATTAAAAAGAGACTATTTTCACTTACATAAGCCTTTCATGGGATAGTTAAAAACTTGTCAACAAAATGAAACTTTTTTATTTTTTTTTAAAAAACCATTATTGTTTACTTTTGTGAGGGTTTAACACTCACAAATAAGCCCTCATGAACAAGTTAATTTTGTGAGCCAATTGCACTCATGAATAAAGACATTATCCCTCGCCTATAACAAAAAAAAGGAGTACTGCAAATTGTCATTCCTGTCATAAGTTCCAAGAGACATAAATGTTATTGTGAGGGCTACAACCCTCGCAAATAATAATTTTATATATTTATTATTAATTGAAACTTTCTTGTGAGTCATGCATTTGCGAGAAAACACTCCCTCGCAAATAATGGGAGAAAAAGTCAATGTTGACCATTTTGTGAGGGCATAACACTCACACATATTCCCTTGCAAAATAATTCTTATTGGCTAGGACCACGTCCCTCGCATAAAATGATAGAAGCCCTCGCATATAATAGATAAAAAAGGCAAGAGCTATTAGTGCTTTTGTGAGGGCTCGATCCCTCGCAACTAATAATTTTATTTATTTATTTTTAATTGAAATTTTATTGAGAGGGATGTTTTTGCAAGTAAGTTATTCCTTGCAAATAATAATTTTATTATTTTATTTTTAAATGAAATTCATTTGCGAGGGATTTTATTTACAAGGCTGTTTGCCTTGCAAATATTAGTTTTAGGCAAAGGCTTGCTGGCCCTGGCAAATATTCAAAATTCTAGTGGTGTGATAATCAGAAGGCATGCAGCCAAATAAGTGGTTCATAGATCAAGTGCAAATACCAGGACGTATGTCGTCCGTATAGGCCGAATGAAATCATTTCAGAAATTCGTTCGGAGTTGGGTATTAACTTAACATACAACAAAGCTTGGCAATCAAGGAAATATGCATTGCACGAAATTAGAGGCAATTATGAGGGTGCATATAAGGTACTGCCATCTTGTTTACACGTGATGAGTGAAATAACTCGGGAACTTTTATTGAGCTCAGTATTGAAGAAGATGGAAGTTTCAAGTATCTATTTTTTGCATTTGGTGTATCGTTTTCTTGAATTCCGCAGCTATATGCGACTAGTTATTGCTGTTGATGCTGGCTTCTTGAAATGAATATATCTTGGATCATTAATTGTTGCAACTTGCATGGATGGTAACAACCAAGTCTATCCTGTCAGATGGGTTATTTTTGATTTTGAAAATGACACATCGTGGGAGTGATTTTTACAAAGGCTAAAGGCTACAATTAGTGATGATATGGATGGTTTGGTGTTTGTTTCTGACCGACATAAGAGCATTACAAAAGGTATAGCAAATGTTTTTCCAAATTCCGTCCATGGAGCGTGTATTTATCATCTAAGCAACAACCTGATAGCAAAATTCAAACACGAAGTTGTGATCCCATTATACTTTAAGACTGCAAAGGCTTACCCTATTGCTGAATTCAATGAGATGTTCTTGCTTCTTTCACTGCAAAATTCAAGGATAAGCGAGTATTTAAGAGAAGTCGGGATGGAACGTTGGTCAAGGGCACATTTAGGGGGAAGACGGTATATACAATAATGACTACCAACATTGCGGAATATCTAAATGTATTGTTGAAGGATGCTCGGGAATTACCTATTCATTCTTTGGTCGATTACATCCGTAAAACACTCCAGATGTGGTTTCACGAAAGGCGTATAATTGCTAGCAAAATGAAAACACTGACAACCACATACATTGAAGATCAATTTGTATCTAGAATGAGAGAAGCCCAATCCTATGTTGTTGAGCCGGTCGATACAAGACATTGCAAACCGTACTGCTATGGTCGATTTGCTTCAAAAAACATGCACATGTCGAGTGTTTGATATGGATCAAATACCTTGTGTTCATGCATTAGTTGTAGCTTGTCACTGACAAATTGACCATTACATCTTATGCTCACCACTTTATCACATCGACGCACTTTTAGGTGCTTATGCAGATTCTATTATGCCTGTTGGTGATCCAAAGAATTGGAATATGCTCGAGAAAGTTTTAACTATTCAACTATCACTATTGGAACTAAGGTCAAAGAGTAGTAGGCGCAACAAAAAGAGAATTCCTTCAACAAACGAGAAAAAAATTGCAAAGAAATGTGGTCATTGCGGAGAAAGCGGATATAACCGGCAAACTTGCTCAAATCCATTCGCTTGTAGGGAGAAAAAGTGATGACATTTTTTTTTTCTTTATTGAATATTTTAATTTATTCAGTTTAATAAGAACATTACATTTATTTAGTTTTCATTTTTGAATATTTTAGCAATTTACGCAACTAATAACAACCAAACATGATATTTATTAATACAATACAGCACATTACAAAATAAAATAAATACAATATTCAATTAATTTTCCTCTCAAACCATTACATATTTCCAAAAAACCCATATCCTATACCAATTCAATGGATCACCCTCTCCAACATAACATTTGCCCAAAGGTTTGGCTTCTAGAGAGTCACCTAGCAATATCGCCCCTCTTGGAATGATCAAAGACATCTTGAATCCCACATTTGAAACAATGACGTGCTCTACATAGTACTCGACATATTGATTGATATAGTGCTAGACATAGTTCTTGACACAGTTCTTGACATATTCTCGATATATTTTCTGACATAGTTCTCGACATATTTCTTAACATGTGTTCATCATTCAATCGTGCTCGACATGGTTCTCAACATATGCTCGATCAATTTATTATTCAAATCCAGTTCAACTTTAAAAAAATATATATATATATTCCGCGTGATAGGATATACACGAAAACACACTCTGTGTGATAGCAAATACGAAGTTAAAATTATAGGCACATTTTCAGTTGACCGTCTTCCCGTTCGACCAATTTTGCATTCCTCACGTGCATGCCATAGTTTCACCCATAGTAAAATTACTTAAAATTACTTAGTGATAATTTTAACTTCTATATGGTAAAAGCCACTAACCTAGTCACTCCAATCATATGAAAAATTATTAGATAGTCTAGTATGGTTATTGTGTATTTTTTAGAGGTAATCTTATATATTGGAAGTGCAAAGAATAGAGTGTTGTTGCACTATCTAATGTAGAGGTATAATATCAAACTATAGCTTTGGTCACATGCGAGCTAATTTAGTTAAAACATTTGTTACATGAGATAGGTGAATAGTTATCTTCTTTTATGAGATTAGTATGTGATAATCAAGTTGCACTACACATTACTTCTCGTCTAATATTTCACAAGTGGAACAAGCAAATTGATATAGATTGTCTCTTTGTATGTAAGAAGATCATAGAGAAAGAACTTGTTACTAGTTCTGTACATCCGAATAATTAGTTAACTAATATATTTACTAAGTCCTTGTGTGATTTTCGTATTGAGTATATATATGTAACAATTTAGGTGTTTACAGTATTTTTGCACCATTTTAAGGTAGGGTGTTGATAGCATTGTAATTAAGATCATATACAACAGTGCATAGGTAATATGTGTTAAATACGTCTCTTTATTGTACGCATCTCACAAAAACTATAACAGAAGTAGATATTTGAAACAATGTGAAGTATTTGTGGTCAACTACATATACTGTCCAAAATTATTTAAAAAGTTCATGTTTGTTAAGATATAAAAGGAGATCTCAGTGGCAATGGTGACAAACTAAATAATAATTACATTAATAGTATTGGGTTGTAAAATTATACTATCTTGAGGAAATAATGTCAACTTGAGCAATTGAAATTGAACTCTTTTATGTAAGTGAATAATATTTTAGAGAATATTTTTTACTTAAGTGATCTATCAAGTAATATTAAGCAGTTGCACTTATCTTTAATTGCTATGTATAATTTATTAGTTTTACTAGCGAAAGCCTGTGAAGCCATAAATGTCAACTTATAATGGATGATTTTTTGAAGTGTTGACTTAGACAAAATGGAAGATGGGTAATTATATTAAATAGTATATAAACAAAGTGAGAATTGTGGGAAATTATTGTATGTATTCTCATTTGCTCAAATTCTAATTAATTATCATGGTGTATATATGGGTGATGTGATTCGTAATGTGTGTCTACATAATTATCATGCTAAAATTCGAATTAATTAATTATGTCTACATAATTAATGTGTGTTTTGGCATTGCATATTATCCCAATGGATTAAGTATTTATGCACAATCATTGATAGAGAATTGCATTACTTAAATTGGTTGGATATATTAAAGATATTACCCTCGTGTGCTTAATATATGCGAATAATAAGTTTTAGATGATTGTCTTGTGTGGCTACTTCACGAATGGATGCAATACATTATTATGGTAGAGTTGTGTGATTATTTGATGAATGTGTAATAGTATTGTGGTTAATCCCATAAGTGATCTCAATACATTCTTGTTGATAGAATTGTTTAATAGAAGTTATTCAAATAGACTTGTTAAAATAAGTTATGAAATAAGAGATTGTTGTTTTAATATATCATATTTAAGTGTTTTTTTATATATTAGAAATATTATCTAATGTTCCATAAAAGCGAACTTATGCCTTATATTGTGACTCACAGGTATCGATTAATCCTCGGAGCAAAAATAATATGTACAAGTACAAGAAGGAAGCCAACATATATATATCTGAGGCATATATTTGTGAAAAAATCATAAGTAATGGATTTGTGATATAGACTTGTAAAGTTTAAAATTAATACTCTATTGATCCATTTGAAAGACTAAATCAAATATAGTCGAAGGACATCAAGGGAGACGAGACTCAAACCAATTAATGCGATGGCATCCAACCTACAATTTTGGAAATCTCACGAAATAGGTTCAATAGATAAGAAAAGGAACAAACAGGTCCATTTTGAGCATTGGTATTTGTCCATCCCTATGGTATTTAGTGGTGTAGATAGCACTAAACTATTTTAAAATGGAAGGGTTGAGTTTGATAATTTTTAATAATTTTTAGACACTATAGGTGATTAGTGATGGGTGGTGACAGCTACCCTTGTCAAAAATTTTATATAGTGTATATAAATTTAAGGTTAAAAAACATTTTGGCCCACTATATTGGTTAAATAATAAGTTTCCTCTCTTGAAATTTACCTTTGCTGAAATGATTAAATAATAAACTTGTCCAAAGTAGATTTTGCCTCTGCTCTAATTACAAAAGGATAATTTCGCACCTCCCTTGAAGTTTCACATAATTTCATATAATTCCCTTCAAGTATTAAATATTACACATACCTCCTTTGAGATTTGATTTTGAATAAAAAAAAATTCTATCCATTCAATTAAAATTTTATACGTTTTTTGAAAAGTAATATTTTCTTTCTGGAGTTACTGCACTTTTAATGGCTTATAAAATTTGATTTATATTGTAAATCACCAGAACTTATTCAGTCAATCACAAACTTGATGTTATAATTATCGCTGAAGATTTTATCCAAACATGTGGAATTTATATACAATTTTTTTTTTTTAATCTTTTCATTAGGTTCAGTTCTTAATTTGATATCTCATTCAATTAACCAATCAAATAAGACAACCAATCCTTTACCATTTATCATTATTTTGGATGGTTTACACGCTAGAAAACCTTAAGAATACATCATATACACATCTATGTAGCATAGTTTTTTCGTCTCAAATTGAAAATCCAATTTAAACCACAACTGAGTCACAAATTTAATCACCCGAATCACAAGTAATACTACACAAACTTATGCTGTGATTTATTTCACCATGAATTATCTATATTGCCATTATACCTGCGTAGAAAAGTATATATATTTCTTTCATACTTAAATTTTCTACTGATATCCATTTTAATTTATTAATTAGAACATAGCCGATGCTCTATGCGTAAGAGTAAAATATTTATAAGAAAGATTTGGAAGCTGTCTTATAAGAAAGATTTTTTTGCATTGATGAAGAGAATACTAATATCAGGGATGCCTTGATACGAAGAGAAGGTTCGGTGCATGGGGCCATTGCACAATTAGAAAAAATGTAGGAAGGTCCCAAGGCTTATAACTACTTCCGGCAGAGGGCTTAGAAGGTTATTTGGGAGAAGATTGTCTGGAATTTTGGCGCTCCACCCAAATATTCTTTCATTCTATGGCTGGCTATCTGAGGGAAGCTGCTAACCAAAGATAGGTTGGATTTCTTGGAGATTGATCCTATTTGCGGGTTGTGCCATGGTGAGGAAGAGTCGGTCGGGCATCTCTTTTTTAGGTGTCCAATTTCCACTTCTATATGGAATGGGGTCTGAAACTAGTGTGGGATTCGAATGGAGATGAAAACTTTAGCGGCTATGATCAAATGGCTAAAAAAGGAAGGCAAAGACTCGTATTGGCTCAGTAGGAAAAAGAGGATTGCTTTTGCTTATTCAGTATACTATATTTGGTTGGCTAGGAACCGGTTGCAATTTGAGCATTGCATCCCTAATCCTATGGAGATTGTGCTTAGGATTAAGACACAAGTGTATAGGGTTGGCTACTCTCTGTACCCAAGTGTCTTAATTTTATAGGCTGCTAGTTAGGTTCCTGCTTACTTTTGTAGAACACTGGGGTTTACTCAGTGTATATGTACAAAACCTCAGTTTTTGATCAATAATAATTTTTTACATTTGATAAAAAAATTATAATATAACAGCATGTCTTCTTTATTTATAAGTTTTGAACATATAATTAAAAAATAATTAAATTTGATTGAATAGTGAAACTATATGTACCCAACATTGAATTTCATAATTTAGCGTATGACTATTAATCAAAATTATGTGACCAATAATCATATAGAGTGTAATAAAATGTAGGTACATCCTAAGATTTATTTTTAACAATACTAAAGTTGTATGCATAGATGAAAACACTACAAAAAAATTGGCCTGTAGTGACAAGTTCAAAAGTGGTCACTAAATATATAATAGTCGTCATAAAGGGGATTTAGTGATCAAAATCTTGTTGTCACATGGTGGTTGGCAAAGGTCGTTTGCTAATACACGTTGGTGACATGGTGGTCACTAATTGATACTAGCTAGTGACCAAAAAAAGTAGTCACGTTTTTTGTGACGACATAAAGTGGTCACCAAAACATAATATTTTCAATTACTAATAATACATGATGGTCACAAAAAAATAGTGATTCGTGACCACTTTTGGTCACCACATATGGTGGTAAGAAATGTAAGAAGGTCAACACCATTTGTGACTACTTAAAGTCGTCAGTAAATTGTGAACAAATAACGATAATTAATGACGAAATATTGTTGTCACGTATTGTCATATAAACAACCATTAGTGGCCATATTATTTTCTCACCAATTTGCTATTAAATTTATTATTTGGAATTAATTGTACATAAAGTATTGAACAATAGATAAAACTAACATATCTCTACAAAATATGACCGTTATATCATTTACACGACAAAAGAGTTAGGACAATATCATGTACAAAAACAAAAGCACAAGCATCCAAAGTTAATGCACCAAAACAAAAGCAACATTTCTTATCCTACAAAAGTACATAACTAAAGTTTCCAAGCTATCCATTTATCCAAGGCACCATATACAACCATTGTCTCATTTTCCTCAAAATTCTTAGAGCTTTAGCTGTAGCAATCAATGGAAATTTAGTCCCCCAAGCTATCAATTTATCTGAGGCACCATATACAGCCTCTTTTTTATTTGGAAGTCCAGAAATCTGCAAAGTGAAAGATTTTCCTTAAACAACACAATGTTATGAGAAAGCCAAGTAATCCAATAAAGCCACTATATATGTGAGGAAATTATCTAATTAAAACACCATCAAAAGCATTCATCCTTTAGTTGTCAAAACTAGAGAATGGACTCTTTAGGAGAAAACAAGACATACATGTGACAATAACACATTGACTACTACTAAAGAAAACAAAACATACGTTGCGAACAAGATTTAGTGCTTTCTGTCCAGACCTAGAAGAATCTCTTTTTTGCCACAAATGGTGTTCTTTCATTCCCTTTTTCTTAATCACCATTCCAGAATTCCTGTTAAAGAAGATAGAAAGATATAGAACTTCAATTAGTTATTGAAACAAGGCAAATTATGGCAGACATCAATATATGCATGACCTCCAGCATGAGGCAGCATTTGCATCTAAACTGAAAGGCAATAAGAAAGAAACAATTAACATTAAAGAACCACGGCATGATAGAAGTTAAACTAAGCAATACAAGCAATATTTTAACTTAAAATCTTCACCTACTTTTCATAAGATCTCATCCAAGAAATATCATTGCTGATATTTGTATTATGGACATGGGTTATATTCCTTGCCTATTAATGTAATAGAAGTCATCAAAGTAGAGCCTAAAATAAAGAATCATACATTTCTTCATCTACGCCAATTCATTTCAGTCTAGCAAAATAGTCTAGAAACAATTTAATTCAGTCCAATTCGATAGAAAAAGAGAAAAAAAGTCGAAACAATTCAAAAAATAGTTGAAAAAACCAGGAAAAAACTAGAAAAAAAACCAAAATTCAGTCTTCATCTACACCAATTCATTTCAGTCCATCAAAATAGTCCAGGAATAATCCAATTCAGTCCAGAAAAACAGAAAAAAAAAGTCCAGAAACAATTTAGCAAAACAGTTCAGAAAAAACCAAAAAAAACCCAAAAATTCAGTCTTCATCTATGCCAATTCATTTCAGTCCATCAAAATAGTCCAGGAACAATTCAATTCGATCCGAAAAATAGAAAAAACAATCCGATGCTTGATTCGAGAAAAAACCGGAAAAAACCAGAAAAAACAGAAAAAAAACCAAAAATTCAATCTTCATCTATCCCAATTCATTTTAGTCCATCAAAACAGTCCAAAAACAATTCAATTCGGTCCAATCCAGTCCAGAAAAAACAGAAAAAGATTGTCCAGAAATAGTTCAGCAAAGCGGTTCAGAAAAAACTAGGAAAAAAACTAAAAAAAACCAAAAATTCAGTCTTCATCTATGCCAATTCATTTTAGTCCACCAAAATAGTCCAGAAACAATTCAATTCAGCCAATTTAGTCCAGAGAAAAAGGAAAAAAAAAGTCCAGAAAAAACCAAGAAAAAAAACAGAAAAAAACCAAAAAATCATTCTTCATCTAGGCCAATTTATTTTAGTCCAGAACAACTAGAAAGCAACAAAAGCGCTAAGCTTTAGAATACTAAATTTTATACATGGCATTCAAGATAAACCTAAAGTTTGAATCTTTCAGTCACTTAGCCACATTTCCATTCAACCATCATTTGCTCTAGTCCATGATCAAATCCAAGGTTAAGGAAATCAACTTAGTACAAACAAATTAAAGCAATGGGTAAACAATTACCGTAGTAACAACCGATAACGATGGCGAAATTAGTTGCGTGAGTAGCGAAATGTTGGCAATGCCATGAACTTTCCGATTCTTGGATACTAGTCCTACTACTCACCGACAATTCCTATCAACAATCAATTGAATGTAAAGTGGATCCAAAAATTCACAGCAAAAATATGAAATAAAAGTTCCTAAAATAAATCAGGTTCTAGCATTTTGGAAATGGTGGACGTATGTGATTCAATGAGATTCCAAAGTGGTGGACGAATAGATCTTCCCCGCCGTTGTCCGAAGTGATAAAGCAAAGAGAAAATCTGAAGTGCCCATTTCTGGGCTTGGCTTGAATGAATCAAAGATTCAATCTTTGTCCCCAAATCGACGAAGGAATAATGGAATACCAGATGTGTATACAAAGACATCTAGAATTGAAAGACACAATTTTAGGTTTGGAGAAAGGAATGAATGAAAGGAAAGGAAGAAATAGAAGGTGGAGAGGGGTTTGAATGAGTAGAGCTCAGTTGAAAATGGCAAAAGGAATTGAAATTTTTTTAAGTGTGGCAAAGGCAATAAACGTTTTCAAACTATTGGAGGGCGCCTTTTAGTTTTTTACTCCCCCTTTTTTCTTTAAAACAATTTCAATTCCCTTCTTTTTTTAAAAAATAAATCTTTTTATTCAATTATTTATAATAAAAAATTCAAACTTTTTGTTCAATTATTTATGATAAAAAAATTTACTTTTTTAAACCAATAATCAATCTTTCACTTTACAATACTATATTGGTTTAAAAAAATTTTAACTTGAATTTTTTAAAGTTTTAAAATTTTAAATGTTAATTAGTTATTAAATAGTTAAAGTGAAATCGTTTTAAAATAATTCAGAGAAAAAATAATATTTAAATTTTCATGTTGAGATTAAAAAATTATGTATATTATATATTTCAGTTTATATAAATTATATATTATTTAGTTAAAAAATAAAAAAAATAGATGAATAATTAACATGTGTGTGTCACTGTGTGTACATAAAACTATGTGTACATATGCACTAAACTAGTTATGTTATGTAATAATTACTTTTATTATAGCTATAGTATTTACTAACTACTATATATATGTATTAAATTCTAACCATATATATATATATATATATATATATATATATATATATATATATATATATATATATATGGATGTATTACTCCCTTTATCTAAAAAAAAAAAGAATTCAGTTTCTAGACAAGTTTTTGTCCAAAAAAAAAAGAGTCCAATTTTAAAAGTCAAATATATATTTCAACAAAATTTTTAAAATGCCCTTAATGAGATAAAATATATTAAAATTGTGTCTTGATATAGAATACCCTTAATGAGGAAATTAGTGGTATAAAATGATATGTACAAAAAAAGAGTCCAATTTTAAAAGTCAAATCTAATTTTTTAACAAAATTTTCAAAATACCTTTAATGAGATAGAATACATTAAAGGGTGTATTGATATACAATACCTTTAATGAGGAAATTAGTGGTATAAAATTAGTTGTATCTCTATTTGGTTGACCATAAATAAAAAGTTGTACATTGGTGAAACAAAACTCTTCTTTTTTTTTTCTTTTTTTTCTTTGGGACAAAGGGAGTATAAATGCATTTTACTACTTTTATTATACATTGCACATCTAACTATATATGTACATTTATTAACCACTACTTATGTGATAATATTATATTAGTGACTGTAACTAGTTTGAAACTATATATTTTTTATTCCTAATTTTCTTATAAAGAAATATAGTTCATAATAAATGTCAAAACTTTTGATTACCATTAATCGACAATGTATTTTAATACTAACAAAACTTATGTGTGCAAATTCATAAATTTTAAGGTATTCTAGTATAATTATTTTAAATTAAGAACCATATCATAAATAAGCTAATGAATCTCAACCCAATAAAGATTATACTTAGTTCAATTGTTATTCTTAACCAAAGAAACTAATTAGTACTAATCAATACTGTATTCTAACACTAAAAAGAATGTGTGATTAAAGTACAATTATATGGACAAATAAAATGTTAGGGTGTCTTAGTACAATTATTAGAAATTAAGAGTAATAATATAAGTAAGCTAAGTTTGGCATAAGGAAGAATATGTTTAGTCCAATCATTATTCTTAGCAAAAGAAATTCAATCATAATTATTGAGTGTATCTAAAAAAGACTCAATTCTTGGAGTAAAATAATGTAAGCAAATATATATATTAGGGAGTCTTGGTGCAATTATTAAAAATTAAGAGTTGTAAATTTAAAAGTTAAGTTTAGCCTAATGGATAAATTACATAATCCAATCATTATTTTCAACCCAATAAGTCCAACCATTATATAAGTTGTGGGCAATCAATGTGGGCCAAAATATTTTATTTCATCAAATCCCTACTTATATGTCCCAATACATATCTTGGTATTAAAATTTATAATTTTTAATTTCATCACACACCAAAACAAATATTTTATATATCTATATTTAATAATATTATGCACTAAAACTTTATATATAAAGATATGAATTAAAAGATTATAACTCCTAGTACAATTATTAGAAATTAAGAGCCTAATATAAGTAACCTAAGTTGGGCATAAGGAAGGATATGCATAGTCCAATCATTATTCTTAGCCAAAAAAATCTAATCATAATTAATTGACTGTGTATCTAAAAAACTCTATGCTTCAAGTAAAATAATATATTCAAATTCATATATATTAGGGTGTCTTAGTGTAATTAAAAAAAATTAAGAGGCATAAATTTAAAAAGTTAAGTTTGGCCCAATGGATAAATTACATAATCCAATCATTATTTTTAGCCCAATAAGTCCAACCATTATGTAAGTTGTGGCCAATCAATGTGGGCCAAAATATTTTATTTCATCAAATCCCTACTTATATGGCCCAATACATATCTTGTTATTAAAATTTATAATGTCTAATTTTATCAAATACCAAAACAAATATTTTATATATCTATATTTAAAAATATTATACACTAAAACTTTATATATATAGATATGAATAAAAAGATTATAAGCATTTTTATTTTTGGTCGGAATATTTTCTTAATTAAAATTTTTTTAAACTAGAAAATTCAATTTATAATATACCAAAAATTCAAATTTATGTATTTGAATTAATGATATTTCACATATATTCAGATTTCCCACATCTTAGGATGACAAATCATGAGCTTTAAATAATGTAGGCAAATTTAGATATATTAAGGTGTATTTTGTGCAATTATTAGAAATTAAAAGCTATAAATTAAAAAGGTTAAGTTTGGTCCAATGAATAAATTACATAACTCAATTATTATCTTTAGCCAAACAATTATAATCATTATATAAGTAGTGGCAATTAAAGAAGGCTTTTTTTCTTTTTTTTTGTTAGTGTAAAATTATGTGGACAAATTCATAAGTATTATGTGTCTTAGTACAGTTATTAAAAATTAAGAGTCATAATACAAATTAACTAACTTCGGTCTAATGAATAAATTGTTTAATCCAATCATAATTCTTGGTCAAAGAAGGCTATTAATCAATAGTGTATTTTAATGCTAAATGATTATGTTCTTTAAGTAAAATTATATAGCAAATGTATAAATATTAAGTGTCAACATACAATTAATGAAAATTAAGTGTCATAATACAAATTAGTTAAGTTCGACCCAATAAAAATGTTTAGGCCAAACCTTATTTCTTATAATATAAGCCCAATTAATATAAAGTTAGGCCCAATCATACTAATTTGTTAGCCCAATCATAGGTCTATTTGTAGTGATTAATTTGTAAGTCAAATCAACATGGCCAATGATAGGTCCATTGTTAGCACAATTATAGTCTTTTAGTGACTATAAAACATTATCACTAAAAGTCATAAATTTAGTGGCAATGTTTTTGGTCACTAAAACACATTTTGTAATTTTTCGTGACAAATTGAATTGTCATCACCAATCTTGGTCTTTAAATGTGGTCAATTTTTGGTTGTCTTTTCACACTATAACAATTAGTGACTATTTTTTCACGTCATTAAAGGATATCATTTAGTATTACCACTTGCGACCACTTTTGCGTGGTCAATAATGAATACATTTATGACCAACTTTTTGTGACTACATTTTTCTCGTTCTAAAGGCTACTTTTGGTGAAAAAATGTTATTGTCATCGCTTTGGTCACTAAAGACCAATTTTCTTGTAGCTAGTGCAAATAAATGGCATGCGATAAATATTCAATATGAACAAATACAAATATTTGGGTGAATGTTAAAATATTTTTATTTATCTATCACCATTGATATAGGTATACAAAAATAAATATATTTAAGTTATGAGAATCTTTAAAAGTATGATATAGTAATTAACTGTGCTTAGTGATTAGTTTCAACATCTTCATTTTTCTTTGTATTTCTTCAACTTTCTTTATTTTTCTTTTATATTAATTTATTGAATAAAATATTTAGATTCTTCTTAATAATGTATCATGCTTGTTTTCAATACATGTTTAATCTTAGGAAAAAGGAAAATTAGGAATTGAAAAATTAGGAAGTTCAAAATCTAGAAATTATTGTTATATAAGATGATAACAAGGAAACATTTGGCTCAAGTAGTAATGAAAGGAAAATAAAGTGAATCAACAATTGTATAAAAAAATTGATTCTTTATTTATGCAATTAATCATATATGATTTGTATATTTTTAATTAAAGAATCGATTTCATTGAATAAAGATACAGTTTTATAAAATCCATCCATTAAATCAAATTCATTAATTGGTTCACTGCTAAAAGGGCTAACTTATTTGAAGAATTTGAATAGTTATTCACTCACTAGTGGGATTAAGGGACGAAGCTCTAAATTCAAATTGTAAAATTACTAACATCTTATTTCTCATCAAACTTAAGCAAATTTCTCCCTTCAGGATGCACACTAGGTTCACTTGCATTTGGAACATGCAAATCTACATGCAATCCATATTTTCTCATCATTCTTCAAACTTTGAAAAGATTCAACACCGAATTAACCTCCATCCATTTTCTTTTATAAACTGATAAGTATTCAGAGAAAACAATTTCACGATATATTGGGGGATTTGCGTCGGATATAAGTTCTTTCAATGGTCCATATGCCTTTGTAGAGCTTTGGTTGAGGCCACAAGCAACCGATAATCTAGGACCTCGCGATTTAATCACAACTCTGTGCTCCACACTTTTCAACTTGCCACTAGTAATAAGCTGTCAAATATAAACACTTTTGGGTAGTTTGTATTTCATTTTTTAAATTTTTTCTAGCATAAAATACTAGGAGGTGGTTATGATAAACATCTTATATAACTTCTAAAATCTGGACTAGAGAACTAATAATTTAAGCTAAACATACATGCATACATACATACATATATACATACCTAGATACATACAAACATATATGTGACAAATCATTAAATATTTGACGGACATGTAGAAACTTGAGAATTTTACAACATTATTGCTTTAAGAGTTCTATTTTGAATTTATACACATTTGATTTGTAGATGAATTTTTTGAGAATTTTTTATATTCATGGGTCACTTGCAGGTTGTAAATGGGAGGGAATTTAATGAGAATAGATAGAAACTCCAAGTAAAGGGTATGGACTGAAATGGATCCAACGAGTGTAGGAATATCTATTCATTGGAGTTCTATTTCCTTTTATAATTTGTTTTTAAATTTAACTAATAAAAGATAATAGTCCAACTAACCGACTTGGCTAAGCCAAGTTGGCCACCAACCACTGGCCTAGTGCTTAGAGTCCGTTTGGCAAGTTCTTTTATTTGCGAATAAAAAATTCTCAAATAAAACAAACTATCCAAATACATTTTTATTTCAAATTTAGAATTCAAATTTTAAAACTCAAATTCTCTCATATAATTTTAAAAAATTTTCCTCTAATTTTTCCTCCAAAATACTTTTTGATCAAAAATACCTACAAAAATTTTTACACATTCCAATACAACTTTTCCATTTACAAATAAAATCTTGTCCAAACGGAGTGTTGGGGTTCGTCCAAAATTCAATCCCTGTGACTGACTTAAAAATTCTTAGTTCGTACCATGGATCACTTAGATATGGTGGTTAAAGCACCGCCAGACCTATCTCGCAAGCACTAGACCTATCTGACAAAAAACCACCAGATCTATCTGCCAAAACAAAACCTAAAACTGGGTTGTTGTTAAAGCCCTATTGTCTTGTTGGATTCTGGAATTTGGCTAGGTTTTGGCAAGCCACGACAACAATTGTTTTGATGGGCTGATGGTGGGGCACAACCGCACAAATGGCAGAAACCACTTTTTAAAAATAAAAATAATTAATCAATAATAAATAATTTTATTTATTTTATAAAAATTATATAACATTAAATATTAAAATATTAATTAAGACTAAATATTTTGTTATGAATCATGCAAATTGTGGATGTCCATCTATACAACTCTTCACTTGCTCATGAAAGTAACTCCACTATTTAAGGAAGTCTTGAAGATATGTAACACTCAACCCTTGAAATACCCTACATTGTAACTTGTGACCTTTGGGGCCATGATGTAGGAAGATGTAACATGTAACCTTTAGGACCATGATGTGGGAAGACGAAACCTTTAAGTTTCTTGTAACTTACATATCATGATGAACCTTAAATCTATATAAATAGAGATTTAGTGGAAAAAGAAAGAGAATAGAAATTTTGATTACACTTGTGTTCTTCATATTTCTTCATTGTCTTACTTTAATATTATAATTCTATTACTAGTCTACTACATTTTAGAATTGTAGTAGTAATACTACTTTGTAGTCTTTTTATAACACTTATCACGATTCTCTAGCCAATTTCCATTCATTTGGGTAAGTTAGGTGAGATTTTTTTCTATTAGTTATATTCATCACTATGACTAACCTTGCAAAGCTTGAGTTTGTTGCACTTGATATTCTTGGAAAGAATTACTTATCATGGGCGCTAGATGAAATTCATCTAGATGCAAATAGTCTTGGAGAGACTATCAAAGAAGGAAGTAAAGCCACAAATCAAGAAAAGGCCAAAGCGATGATTTTCTCCATCACCACCTTGATGAAGGGTTGAAAAGTGAATATTTGTGATTAAGGATCCCTTCATCATGTGGAGTGGTTTGAAAGAAAAGTATGAAAATAAAAACGGTCATTCTTCCAAAAGCTCGCTATGATTGGATGCACTTGCGCTTGCAAGATTTCAAAGCGTAAGTGAGTATAATTCAACAATGTTCATACTCGGTTCACAATTGAAATTATGTGGAGAAAAATTTACAGATGAGGATATGCTAGAAAACTTTCTCCACCTTTCACGCATCTAATGTGCTCTGCAGACAATATCGTAAAAGGGTTTTAAAAATATTCTAAACCGATTTCTTGTCTTCTTGTTGCTGAACAAAATAATGAGCTTTTGTTGAAAAATCATGAAGCACCTTATTGGTCTTTGCTCTATTTCCTAAAGCAAATGTGATAGCCTAGCAATCTAATCGTGGGCATGGGCGTGGGCGTGGTCGTGATCGTGATCGTGGCCGTGGATGTGGTCGTGGCCATAATAACTATGGTGGTCATACCAAAATACTACTCATCACCGGAAGTGGGAGAGTAATAATGAAAAGATGGAGACCAAAACAAAAGAAAGTGGATAATAAGTGCTATCATTTGTGGCATGAAAGGCCATTGGTCTCATACATGTCGTATGCCAAACATCTTGCGATCTCTATCAAGAATTATTGAACAATAAAGAAAAGAAGATAGAGACGAATTTTATTAGTGATGATGTTAATTATGACCTTGGTATTAGTGACAACGGCTTTACTGATTTTACTTTTTTAGATGTTGCTGATTTCTTTGTCAATCACCCTGAAGGTGATACTAGTCACTAGTGATGGAAATGTCCAAGAGTAATTTTTATTTAAATAATTTGATGCAATAAACTTTTAATTTGATGTTTTAAATCTTCATTATTGAATATTTACTTCGATGTTTTTCTTTTGTGTTATACAAAATTGTATACTTATTTGGAATTTTTATTTTTTGTGAAGAAAATGGACGTTCCAAAGCTAAATAACAAAGAATTATGTCTTATGACGATTGCAACAACGCACTCCATTTTTAAGGATAAGAAATATTTTTCTTGTCTAATTATGAAAGAAGCCCATGTTAGTACTATATGTGGTAGTGCAAAAATAATTGAAGGCTTCGGAAGAGCAATTATAA
This sequence comes from Gynochthodes officinalis, assembly GCA_020080225.1. Classification (NCBI taxonomy): domain Eukaryota; kingdom Viridiplantae; phylum Streptophyta; class Magnoliopsida; order Gentianales; family Rubiaceae; genus Gynochthodes; species Gynochthodes officinalis. The sequence continues at coordinate 2,991,227 of CM034618.1, read as the reverse complement.
TTTTGCCTGGAGGAACAAAATTCTGCATTAATGATGCATGATATTCATCAAAGTCTCAAAGGAATTTGTTGAGTTTTAAAGATATCCGCCGAAATGGATATCATATTGAGACTATAAATGAAGGTAATAATGAATACTTGTATATTACAAGTATTTCTTTTAAGAAAGTTGTATTGGAAAAATTACCTTCTTATTCCCCTGGGTTGTACTACACATGTATTGCTACGATTGAAATATATGCAACAGTAAACCAGAAGTTTACTAATTATGATGATTGTGTCGTTTGGCATGACCGGTTGGGCCATCCCAGTTCTATAATGATGCGAAAAATAATAGAGAATTCGTGTGGTCATTCTTTGAAGAACCAGAAGATTCTTCAATCCCATGAATTCTTATGTGCTGCTTGTTCTCAAGGCAAGTTAATTATAAGGCCATCACCAATGAAAATTAAAACCAAATCTCCCGTATTTTTAGAATGCATACATGGGGATATATGTGGGCCTATTTAGCCACATTATGGACCATTTCAATATTTTATGGTTTTAATTGATGCATCAATGAGATGGTCACATGTATGCTTATTATCAACTCACAACCTAGTGCTTGCAAGATTATTGGAAGAATTAATTCGGCTGCGCGCTCATTTTCCTAATTATCTCATTAAGACAATACGTATTGACAATGCTAGTGAATTTACTTCACAAGCTTTTAATGATTATTGCATGTCTGTTGGGATAACTGTTGAACATCCTGTAGCTTATGTTCATACACAAAACGGTCTAGCAGAATCGTTTATAAAGCACTTGCAATTAATTTCTCGGCCATTGCTTATGAGAACTAATCTTCCAACTTTTGCTTGGGGACATGCTATTTTGCATACAGCAGCATTGATTCGCATAAGGCCAACGAATTATCATGAGATCTCCCCATTACAATTCGTTCATGGTCAGTACCAAATATTTCCCATCCGAGAATTTTAGGAAGTGCGGTTTATGCTCCTATTGCTCCACCACAATGCACTAAGATGGGACCTCAAAGGAGGTTGGGTATATATGTTGGGTATGAATCTCCATCAATAATTAAATATCTTGAGCTAATGAGGAGATTTATTTACATCTCGATTCTTGTTGTCATTTTGATGAGTTAATTTTCCCAACATTAGGGTAGGCAAAATAAAGCGGACAAAAAAATTAGTTGGAATGAATTATCATTGTCTCGTTTTGATCCTCATACAAAGCAATGTGATGGAAGTTCAAAAGATAATTCATTTGCAAAATTTAGCAAATCAATTGCGGATCTTTACTAACCTAAAGAGAGTTACTAAATCTTATGTCATTTGTAAATGCTCCTATTAGAATTGATGTTCTGAAGGACAAGTGACCACCGTAAATGAGTCTAAGGCACGTCCAGGCGTGGTAGACCAATCGGTTCCAAAGATAAAATTCCTCGAAAAGAAAATGAGCAAATGATTTGATGGTCAAAACGAGGAAATTACAACTCGGAGAGTTTCCCAACATGGCTAGTGAAAAATTTCCAAAGAAATTGGTACGAAAATCGATAATTATGAAATCTCAATTAATTATGCCATGACTGGGGAAAGATGGGACCGATCGACAATCAACGTCGACGATAAATTTGTCTATGTTGCAGCAATTGCTATTATGAATGACAATGAGAATCATGAGCCAAGGTTTGTAGAAGAATGTAGATGCAGAAATGATTGGCAAAAATTGAAAGATGCAATTCAGGCTGAATTGAATTCACTGGCTAAATGTAAAGTTTTGGACGTTGATACACACAGAAAATGTGCAACCGTTGGATATAAATGGGTTTTTATGCGCAAGAGAAATAAAAAATGAAATTGTGCGATATAAGGCACGTTTTGTTGCACAAGGTTTTCCACAAAAATTTGGTATTGATTATGATGAGACGATTCTCCGTGGTGGATGCAACTACTTTCAATATTTGCTTAGTCCGCATCATTTGAAAAAGTTGTAATGCGTCTCATGGATGTTGTTACCGCTTCTATTTATATTGCTCACTTGATAACGACATCTATATGAAAATCCTGAAGGATTTAAATTGCCTAAAGGGCATGAACATAGTTCTCGAGATCTTTATTCGATTAAACTATGTAGATCTCTTTATGGTTTGAAACAAGTTGGGCGTATGTGGTATAATTGCCTTAGTGAATATTTCTTGAAAGAAGGCTATAAAAATGATCGTATGTCCATGCGTTTTTGTAAAATGACACAGTATCTCTGAAGAGCTCCAAAAAGCTGCTGATTGTTTAAAGAAAGAATTTGAAATGAAAGATCTTGGAAAGACAAAATTTTGTCTTGGTTTGCAAATTGAACATTTGGAAAATGGTATCTTTCTACATCAGTTAGTTAAAGTGCTTAAAAGGTTTTATATGGATAAAACACACCCTTGAGCACACCTATGGTTGTAAGGTCACTTGGTGTGCAAAAAGTTCCTTTCTGACCTTGTGGAGGTGATGAAGAACTACTTGGTCCTGAAGTACCATATCTTAGTGCTATTGGAGTATTAATGTATCTTGCTAGTTCTACCCGACCAGATATATCATTTGCTGTAGATCTACTAGCAAGATATAGTTCTTCACCTACACGAAGGCATTGGAATGGTGTTAAACATATATTTCGTTACCTTCAAGGTACAATTGATAAGGGTCTTTATTATCCTAAAGCACTCAAGTCTGATCTTATAGGTTATGTAGATGCTGAATATCTATCAAATCCCCATAATGCCCGGTCACAAACGGGTTATGTTTTCACTTGTGGTGGTATTTTGTTTCTTAGCGTTCTATGAAGCAAACTATAATCGCCACTTCTTCTAATCATCTTTGAAATATTAGCCATCCATGAAGCAAGTAGGAGTGTTTTTGGTTAAGATGTATGACTCACCATATTCGAGAGTCATGTGGTTTGCATTTGGACAAGAAAGCTCCTATTATTTTATTTGAAGATAATGCTGCATGTATTGCTCAATTGAAGGAAGGATATATCAAAGGTGACAGAACAAAACACATCTCTCCAAACTTCTTCTTCACACATGATCTCCAAAAGAATTGTGAGATTAATGTTCAGATTCGCTCAAGTGATAATCCGTGATTTATTTACAAAATCACTACCGACTTCAACATTTGAAAGGTTGGTTCCACGAGATTGGATTACGTCGTGAAAGATATCCAATGATGTGCTCAAGAGAATGTCGTGCATTGTACTCTTTTTCCCACTTTGGGTTTTGCACAGCAAGGTTTTAATAAAGGCGTCACATTTTAAATGTATTCTTTTTCCTTCATTAGGTTTTTATCCCATTGGGTTTTCCTAGTAAGGTTTTAGTGAGGTATTTTCTTGAAGATAGACATCCAAGGGAGAGTGTTATGAATCATGCAAATTGTGGATATTCATCTATACAACTCTTCACTTGCTTATGAAAGTAACTCCACTATCCAAGGGGAAGTCTTGAAGGCATGTAACACTCAACTCTTGAAATACCCTATATTGTAACTTATGACCTTTGGGACCATGATGTGGGAAGATGAAACATTTAGGTTTCTTGTAACCTACATATCATGATTAACCCTAAACCTATATAAATAGAGGTTTAATGAAAAAAGAAGAAGATAGAAAATTTGATTACACTTATGTTCTTCATATTTTTTCATTGTCTTACTTTCATATTATAATTCTATTACTAGTCTACTACATTTTAGAATTGTAGTAGTAATACTAATTTGTATTATTTTATAACACATTTCCCATTATATATACAATATTACAAACTAATTTTCCGTTCTAATTTTTCAATGGCTCCTAAGGGTGTTTTAAATCCACCAAGAAAATTTCTATCTCAATAATTTCTCTACCAAAATTTTTCAGTAAGTATTTTTAACAGGTAAGGATAACAAAATAAGCCCTATCCCATTAAATACTTATTCGACTAGAAAATTTGTCCAAACAGAGGATCACTATCTAATTAAAAATAATTCTTAATACCCCTCAAATTTTAATTGCTTCAATCAACCCCTAAATTATATAGTGACCTGCCAATATAAAAATCCTAGAATTATTCTCGGGAAGAAAATCGTCCATTTTGCTTAAAAGTAAGATTCTAATGTTCTACACTCATGACAAAGTCGACTTTCATTTGACTCTATTGGATCTTGATATGAAGTAAGTTATTTTTAGTTGAGTTGGGCAACTAAATATTAGTTTTTAAATCTCACAGTTTCCAGTAGCATTAATGATACTTTTATTAACTTTTTATAGAAATAAATCATGTGACAAACATGAAAAAATAAAATTCAATTACTACAATTTTTAAAAATGTAAAATAATAAAAAATAAGTTTGTCTTTTCATTCATAACACATTATTTACTATGATTTTTCACTATAAAAAGTCACTACAAATATTATTACTATTCAAATAATAATAATAATAATGACAATGGTAATAAGTTCAGAAACAGACATAAATTGCATTTTATTTTGTCCTTGTAGTATTTGAAGTGGAGGAGGTTGTGAAATAAAGATTATGTAAAAATGCAAAATGAGATTGCTGACTACACAAATTCTTACACCTAGAGAAATAGCAAACGGGAAACTGAACCTGCATGAAATCCCTGATATTGACCACCCAGGCTCCTTTAGTTGGAGGGACATCCACCCATTGGTTTTGGTGAAGAACTTGGAATCCACCAATGTCATCCTGTAGAAGTATAGTTAGGAAGTCCGGATCGGAGTGCCGGTGAGAGCCCAGAGTTATGTTCGGCTGGGCATTTTGAGTGGTAGTGACACATCAGATTTCCCCCTTTCATGCACTCAATTTTCCGAAGGTACTCCCTACCCAGACCAAGCCCATCCGACAATAGCCCTGCAAGTTTGTCTCTCAGCTTGAACGTACATGTCAAATACCCAACTATTGCTTCCCTAACAAATGAACAATTAATGCTTCAAACAGTGAAAATTCTATGACTCCTTCAAATAATTAGTAGCTTTAATTTTTCTAATAGTGCAGGTTTGTAAAGAAGAAGGAAACATTGGAACATCAAAGCTTGATAGTAGAAAAATATGTTATTGATTATTTCTATAGTTTCTATTAAGACATGAGTAAGAAAAGTTTCTATTCTGGAGGTCTTTTAGCCCCTTCTTCTTCTTCTTCTTCTTTTTTTTGGGTTCTCATTTTATGATTGCTTTTCATGTTAAAACCCAAACTCCAAAGAAAATAAAAGAACGAAATTAGAGCGTGTAGGCTATTGGGTTATTAGTTTGATTATTGAGTTCCTAATCCCTTAAGCAGTAGCTGGACTTTTCTTTTCCTAAAAGATAGTATGCAGGAGTAAAGAAAATGTTATCCATGGAAAAGTTAAACAATACTTTCAAAAATGCTGATGATACTAACAATCCGCCTCTTGTTACTGGGGTAATTCTCTCTAATCTCAAAAAATATAAAATTTTATTGTTGATTGAATTTTGTAATTTTTGTAAAGAAAGATAGATATCAATAACAAAAATATAGTGTTAATATAATTCATTTATAAAAAAATACATAAATAAGGTGCATACGTGTAAACTAGCTGCTGTGTCATGTTCCCAAATAAAATAATGTGAAAGTATCAATTTAAAATTTTTCAAGGTTAATCAACCAAATTCAAGAGTGTCAAAAATACAATCAAAACCAAACTTTTATTAAATAATTGCCTGCAAATTGATGGCAAAGCATCGAGTCTAATATATCATCTTGAAAGCTAAAACAAGTGAATCTCCACAAAGCAGGTTGAGAATCCGGTGTGTTCACGTTGCTGAGGAATTTCACACTTTGCTTTCCATCACGAAAATAAAATTCCTTTTTCGCCTCTGCAGACTGTTCATGGAATTGTTTCTGCCATTTTAACAAGTCATCCATTACTTCAATGGAATTCCATGATTGATCACTTGGAAGAAGCCCCATGTCTCTGAAGCTTGAACAACTTCATCAACGATTTCTGTCCACCGATCACAATTTTCAAGCCCTGCAAGGTCAATGATGGGGACTTGGAGATTGTTATTGGTAGGTATCCCAAACAACAAATCTTCCCCATGTACGAACATTCTTGGAATTTTTCCACCCAGAATCTACCAGACCTTTCACTCCAGCTTGTGCTTGTTGGCATTTCTTTAGCCTGATCATGGAGTGAAGACAAGGGGCTTATTCGAAGCAACAATAGCCTCCATCTCAGAATGGGTTGAAGGACCAGCACCAGTTGCTAGTGAAATCAACTTTTTTTTTTCCTTTGCAAAAACTTGAATAGTAGAGTTGCTAAATAGTTACACGATAAGAATATTCTTCCATGAGTTTAGAAGAGAAAAAGTTTGCCACTTTGTCCTGTGTTTAACAGCCATCCAAAACAACCTAATCCGATAGGTTCGATTTGACAAATCTGCTCGCAACATGTACGCTTGTTTTTATGGTAAGCTTCTTCCAAGCCCTCCTTTTCACTTAATTAATATATTATGTGACGTGATCTTAGTGTGGACTGGCATGACGAAACATAGGAAGGAGAAATAAATTAGTGAACTATTATTGTTGCATCATACTCATCATTCTAATCAATGTTGTTCAATGCTCTCAAGTGGTATGACGAATCTGATGTGTTTGATATGACAAATCTAAGGTGCATATGTGTTTGCTCTTATTGTATGATTCTCCCAAGCACTTCTTTTTACCTTAAATGTTAGGTGGCACGAACATAATATGGACCGAGCGGAATCTGGACTGCGAAATAAATTAGTGAACAATAATTGTTGGATCATACGCATCATAATAATCAATATTGTTCAATTTTCTCAATGGTTCTCAATGGTTACTGTAGGAGTTATTATCTGAATGAAGAAAAAGTCAATGAGTTAGTACTTGACATGTTATTTTGGTATTCAAAATCAACACGGACACTGAAAAACTAAACACAACAAATTAGGGTTACCTAATCCTATGCCTCTCCAACTTAATGAATTTCAACCATACTATATTAATTATTACAATTGGACCTTCAAAATACAACTTGGGCCATAAACATACAATTGGATATAAGAATAAGACTCATTAGTGACTACACTTAATAATTGGACCATATAAGCACTATAAGAAAAACCTCCTTTAGTGATGGAAACCACCGTGATGGAAAAAATTCCATCACCAAATGACACATTTAGTGACAAAAACTCAAGTCGTCACCAAATTTTCACTAACTCATCATCTTTAGTGATGAGTGACTAATACTTCGTCACCATTTAAATCACTAAAAACTTTGGCGGGAAGTTTCCATCAATATGATTACATTTAGTGACGAAACATTGACCGAAAAAACACTCTCGTCACTAAAAGTTTAAAGTTCAACTATTGGTGGCGAAGTTATGGTCGCCTCCAATTGGATGGCTTTAGTGATGGAATTCTGTCGTCACCAAAATGGATGCGTTTATTATTGTCCTTAATTTTTAATAATTATAAAATAACACCTAATAGTAATAATCTTTTAATTCATATCTCTATATATAAAGTTTTAATGTATAATATTATTAAATATTGATATATAAAAGATTTGTTTTGGTGTAATGAAATTAAAAATTATAGGATTTAATAACAATATATGTATTTGGGTATATAATTAGTGATAGATTGAATAAAATATTTTGTTCTAAATTTATTTTTTACAACTTATATAATTATTTGACTTATTGGGCTAAGGATCATGATTGGGTTATGTTATTTATCTATTGGGCCAAATTGAAGATTTTAAATTCATGACTCTCGTAATTTTTACTAATTGCACTAAGGCGCCCTAATGTATATGAATTTCCCTACATTACTTTTTTAAAATATACCATCAATTAATTATGATTGGATTTCCTTGGTTAAAAATAATTATATGACTAAGCATATTATTCCTTATACCAAACTTAGCCTACTTATATTATGGCTAATTCTAATGATTGTACTACTTATAAGAGTTTGACATAAGGTGATACAATTCTTACACCAAAGGATAAGAAAGCGAATCTATATCAAAGTGTTGGTCCTAGTATCGTCCTCTAGGCTGAACTAAGTCTTCCTTTAGCAAGACACCAACTCTAACTTGTGAAGAAGGATCTTGTTTTTGTCCACTTGACAACCGAAGGAATTATCAAAGACTCAAGATGTGAACTTTGACTATCCTTGGAACCAAGAAGCACACTCAAATTGTTGAGGGAAAGAAACTCAACAAGATAAGCTTAAACATGAACCTAAGAGGCTATCCTCAAAGACTCAAAGCAAGTTCTAAACTAGAACTCAAAGAAAAGCTACAAAGCTCTCAAGTTTGTATTGTCAAAATTCTTCCTCTTTCATTGTGGTGAATGCCTCTATTTATAGTTTACAAGTTGTAAGAATTAAGAAAGCCATTTCCTTGTTGGATTAGCTTTTAGGAAACTAACTAAAGAAACTATTACTTAAAAGAAACAATTAATATAAGAAAAGGAAATAAAACAACAAGTAGTTGCCTAAAACTAATCCAAGTGTGTTGGCTGAATTCGCTTGAGCAGAATTTCCTATTCAACTTTGTGGATTTGGTAATTCTTTTAATCACCATGGCCTTGGCGAATTTGGAGCTTCTTTACTCCAATTTGGAAGCTTCTTTAACTTGATCATGAAGAATGAACAACACTTGGCTCATCATTTACAATACTAAGTAAAATGACAAGTGTTGAACTAGAATTGCCAACCTTCCAAATTGAATTTGGATTGTGATGAGAAGTGGTCTAAGGATTTTAATTACACAAGAGAAAATCAACCACACTTGATCCTTCATTCTTGATTTTTCATGGATGACTAGAATGACAAATGACGTGCTAAGTTCAGAAGTCTTCCTTGCTATCTTAGTTTCGGATTCCATGGGTTCATTTATGAAAGAGATTGAGGCAGCTTGCATTCTCTTAGTCCTTGACCTTGTAATAGGACCACCAATCCCTTGCAAAGAATCTAAGTGTGGATTCCTAGCTTCATGGTCGGTTTTATGTGGAGTTGTAGTTGTCTCGGCCCTTAGGATTTCATCAGTCCTTCCTTCTTTGAAAGAACTCGCCCTCGAGGCCATAAACTTGTCATCCATTTCAAATAAAGAAAGATCATAAACATTAAATGTAGCATTACCTCCATAATCATTTGGAAGGACAAGTTGGTATGCATTCTCGCCCATGCGAGCAATAACTTGGAAAGGACCATCTCCTCGAGGATGAAGCAGTCTTTCTTGGCTTTCTCCCTCTATTGGCAACTTGAGCATAATGTTTATTCTTTTTGAGGATGTAAAGGTGTACTTTCTCATGCGAGTCTTGAACAAACTTAGCCTTTGCTGCACCATTAAGATTCATTTGCTCATTGCTAGGCAATGGCACTAAGTCAAGAGAGGTTAGTAGTTTAAAACCAATCATCCTAATTTCACACAAGACACTTAGAAAAAATTTAATATGCTTCACATGCTTTTCTAAGCTCTTGATGTAAATGAGAATGTCATCAAAATACACAACAAATTTTCTTATAAACTGCCTAAGTACATGGTTCATGAGCCGCATGAATGTGCTAGGTGCATTAGTTAATCAAAAGGCATGACTAACCATTCATACAAACCAAACTTAGTTTTAAAAGCGCTTTTCCAATCATCTCCATTGTTAATGCATACTTGATGATATCTAATCTTAAGGTCAATTTTAGTACAAATTTTAGACCCATGCAACTTTTCAAACATGTCATTAAAGCGAGTTATTGGATGTCTATACGAATCGTACACATTCTCCACGTACCTTCCTTCTTTGGAACAATGTTGACTGAAACTGCGAATGGACTAAGACTTTCTTGTTCATGACCTTTATCTAGCAATTCCTCAACTTGCCGTTTGAGCTCTTTGGTTTCTTTAGGGTTGGCTCGGTTGGGAATTACTGCACAGAATGAAGTCAATTTGATGCTCAATTTCCCTAAAGGTGGTAGTCCTTTAGGGAGATCTTTCGGAAAATCATCTTCATCTTCTGCAAAACAACTTTGACTTGCGAAGACAAGTCACTTGGTAACTCATCGCAGTAGATAAAACTTCTTGAAAATTATTTGGCACCAACTCTTTACTTACATTTAAAATTCTATCAACATCATTTATGCAAGTAGAGAAACTACCTTTAAAATTTTTAGCGATGGTGGATACCTTCGGTTTCACTAATGAGAACCAAGCCTTACCTTTAGAAGAAATTTGTGTACTCACAGTTTGAGCAGAATTTAGACCTTCTTCAACCTTCTTTTGTTCTTTTATCCACTCCATGTGTTTCACCTTTTGTTCTTGATGAAACTTACTAATTTCCAAATGTGGCAATGGTGCTAGTATGAAGACTTTTCCATCCTTATTAAGGCGATACTTATTAGTCCTCGGAATGAATTGCATTGCAATCATTCTCCCAAGGTCATCCTAATAGTAGGTGAGTAGCTTGCATAAGAACAACATCACAAAGAACTTGGTCAGTAAAATTTCCAATTTTAAAACTCACCAATGTTTGCTTTGTGACACGGAATGATCCACTTTGATTCCTCCATTGTAATTTGTATGGTTTAGGATGCAAGGAACATTTTAGCTTCAATTTATCTACAAGGTAAGTAGAAGCAACGTTAGTACAAGATCCTCCATCAATAATCAACATACAAATTTGTTCCTTAATTAAACATTTAGAGTGGAAAAGATTTATCCTTTGATCTTGATAGGTTCTTGGGTAAAGTACTAAAATCTCTTATTGTAACCAAACATTCTCCATTAAGTTGATCATCTTCATGCCCCCAATGTTCATTAACATTACTTGCCATCTTACTCTCACTTTTTTAGATTCCATCATCTAAGATAGTCATGATTCGAGAGTTTGGACATTGAGAAGTCACATGTCCTCGGCCTAAACACCTAAAACATTGAATAGAAGAACTAACATTAGAACTACTTGAACTGGACGAAGGTTTAGGGTTACTTACCTTTGAAGAAGTTTGTGGTTTAAACTTCTTCTGTTTGCGAGATTGGATGCTTTCTTTGCGGATGCAACTTGAGCCACTGTGCCTTCCATTTGATCCAATCTCTTATGAACTAATTCTAAAGCCGAAGCTAAGTCCTTAAGATATTCTTTCATATCTTTCTCTTGTTCTTTTGGGTTTTCAGCCTTCTCTACACAAGCAATGTTAGTAAAAAAAACTTTCCTACCTCACTTCCCTCTAACCAATTGCCCAATGTATGAAACTGTCACCAATGTAAGGCTAAACTCTCTTTTATAGTGAATGGGTTGTTGAGTAGGTTCACTCGCACTCAATCACTTTTCTAAGAGTTCTAACCAAAACAAGCCTCAAAGTCTCAAAGAATAGACAAATAAATTCAAGTTAAAGCAAGAATAAATCTTTAGAGGTCAAAGAATGACAAGTAACGAAGATGAACTCTGGAAACAAGAAACAAATATGAGGTCAACAATGAAGACCAAAGACTATGAATAAAGAAGACTATTTGCGGCTGAAATATTCAAAGGATGGGAAAACTGAATTTTGGCCAAAGGAATATGTAAACGATGGTTCTTTATGTGCTTGTAGATGAATGGAATTTGTGAATATGAATTGGCTTTGCTCAGTATATCAAACCATATGCAACAATACAGCAACTTCCAAATTCTGGATCAAATCCAATTCCAAACAGGATTTACCTTCAAGTTTCTGGCAGAAATCTTGTACAAGAAGGATCAAAAATTCCAGCAACTAATTCACAACTTAGAACACATTATTGGCAACACAATTCAACAACAATTTGCAGCCTTTTACTCCAAAATTTGATGCAAAACTGAAGCTAGAACAAATCAGGAAATTCAGTTTCAGGATTTTCAGGTTTTCCTTCTTTTCTGGACTGTTTTTTCTTTCTCAAGGAGTTGCTAAATTTGAATGGGGTTTTGTGACTTTGAAACACACCTTTGGCAACAAATTGAAGCCTTTTGATCATAAAATAATCACAAAAACAGTCGGATCAAGATCAAAATAAGGGCGGACAGAATTCAGAAAATTGGATTCAGGTTTCTGAATTTTTTTCTTCAGCTATGGGTTTGGGTTTATTGCAGTAGTTTGCTTCACTTTTGTAGCACAAATTGATATTAAATTGCAAGAAGAAGATGCCTTCTTACACAGGTAATAACCCACGAAGATACAACACAAAAATCTGGGCAGAACTGAAACAAAAGTCAGGTTTCTATGAGGGTTTCTTGTAGCTGGGTTTTGGAACTTCCACACACTTTTGCAGCAGCAATTCAACAACCAAGGTTTCCTGTTTATCAAGCAATATTCACAAAGCAATTTGGAGCACAGAACCAAGGTTTTTACGCAAGAGAAATAGAGACAAAACTGGAAAACAGAGTGGAAGAAAACTGGGAAGAAAACAGAGACAGGAGCTAGACTGACTTTCACAATTGTTTGGGACCATTTTTTTGTTGGTTTTCAACACAGACTTAAAAAAAAAAAGAAAATCACGAAGAGATTATGGACAGAAAGAAGACTCAGATATACGAAACAAAGATGCGGAAAACAAAGAAAAACAGAGACAAAAACACAAAGGATATGAACAACTTTCAAGGAGCAACCCAAAGGCAGCTCGATACTAAATTGATACAATTCTTACACCAAAGGATAAGAAACCAACCTATATCAGAGTGTTGGTCCTAGTATCGTCCTCTAGGCTGAACTAAGTCTTCCTTTAGCAAGACACCAACTCCAACTTGTGAAGAAGGATCTTGCTTTTGTCCACTTGACATCTGAAGGAATTATCAAAGACCCAAGATGTGAACTTTGACTATCCTTGGAACCAAGAAGCACACTCAAATTGTTGAGAAAGAAACTCAACAAGATAGTTTAAACATGAACCTAAGAGGCTATCCTCAAAGACTCAAAGCAAGTTCTAAACTAGAACTCAAAGAAAAGCTACAAAGCTCTCAAGTTTGTATTGTCAAAATTCTTCCTCTTTCATTGTGGCTGAATGCCTCTATTTATAGTTTACAAGTTGTAAGAATTAAGAAAGCCATTCCCTAGTTGGATTAGCTTTTTAGGAAACTAACTAAAGAAACTATTACTTAAAAGAAACAATTAATATAAGAAAAGGAAATAAAACAACAAGTAGTTGCCTAAAACTAATCCAAGTGTGTTGGCTGAATTCTGCTTGAGCAGAATTTCCTATTCAGCTTTGTGGATTTGGTAATTCTTTTTAATCACCATGGCCTTGGCCGAATTTGGAGCTTCTTTACTCCAACTTGGAAGCTTCTTTAACTTGATCTTGAAGAATGAACAACACTTGGCTCATCATTTACAATACTAAGTAAAATGACAAGTGTTGAACTAGAATTGCCAACCTTCCAAATTCGAACTTGGATTGTGGTGAGAAGTGGTCTAAGGATCTAATTACACAAGTGAAAATCAACAACACTTGATCCTTCATTCTTGATTTTCATGGATGACTAGAATGACAAATGATGAGCTAAGTTCGGAAGTCTTCCTTGCTACCTTAGTTTGATTCCATGGGTTCATTTATAAAAGAGATTGAGACAGCTTGCATTCTCTTAGTCCTTGACCTTGTAATAGGACCACCAATCCCTTGCAAAGAATCTAAGTGTGGATGCTTAGATTCATGGTCGGCTTCATGTGGAGTTGTAGTTGTCTCGGCCCTTAGGATTTCATCATAAAGACTCAATATTGATTAGTAGTAATTGGTTTCTTTGATGAAGCAATTGAACTAATGTAATATTATAACATATGTAGTGACTAATACATATGCACGTCTAGTTAGATGTACAATGTATCACAAAAGTAATATGGACATGTATACTCCCCCTATTCGAAAAAAAGATATTATGTTTCAACAAGTGGAGGTATACCTCATTTTATGGCACTAATTTTGACATTAAGGGTATTATTTATTAATACACCGTTTTATAACATCATTTCATTAAGGATATTTTAAAATTTTTGTGGAAAAATCAGTTTTGACTTTTAAAATTGAACTATTTTTTTGGACTAGAAGAATATTTATATATGTGTATATATAGTTAGAACTAAGATTCATGGTATAAGTGGTTAATATATATGTAACTATTACATAACATACATATTATAGTGTATACATACACATAATTTTATGAGCACACACAATAACACACACATGTTATTATTAATATATTTATATAAGCAACATATAATTTTAAATACATACAATGATTTAAAATGATTTTTCTTTAGCCATTTAATTCCTAATCATCAAGTGAAAATGTAAAATTTATAAAAAATATTGAGAAAAATTTGAAATCCCAATAGCTAGAATGTCAAGACTTAGTCTTGGTGTTATTTGACCATCCGCCTCCTCACACAAGTAGTACTTTTCTTCCATTTGAGCCACCATATCTCCGCTCCTCGGCGCAACTAAACCCATTTTCCCCAAACCGCTAGATCATTCGCTCCCCAACAAGTTCTATTTGCTCATTCAAGGAAGTTCTACTCGATAGCCACTATTGCTTCTGCGTCTACATCGGCGTTAGTCCTGCCATGTTGCTCGCCATTGTTGCATTGCTTGAGATCTGTCTGTCTTGCAGGCCTGATCGTGTATATAGATTGTCATCGCTTGTTGCCTAAGAAAGAAGCGATTTTGCATTTCGCCTCACTCGTACACATTCTTGATGCCGTCCGTCAAAGCATCAAGCCAGGGTGGGTCGCCATCCATTCTGCTTTGCAAACGGAAAAAATAAATCGGTTAGTCATTTTTTGAGTTCCATATTTGTAACATATTGGATGTTCAGAAGGGAATTTCCATGTCTCACTTTTTGTTTTTTTTTCTTTTTCAAATTGTTGCACATTGTTTAAATGAAGTTTGATTACATCATGTGGATCATTCTTTTGCTTAGATTTGTTGTTTAGAATTGTCGTTGGGGATTTGGATGAGATTTATGATTTATAGGTTTTTTTTTAAATAATAATATGGGATGAGAGACAAAAATAAAAATACAATCTTAATTTGAAGTCAAAAGTCTTAATATGAGGCAGCAAAGTTCTTCATAGCTAATAAATCTAGATTTTTAGGTAATGAAAATGGAGAAACTTTATTTGAGTTTGACACCAGTTCAACATTTTCCAAAATAATGTAATACGTGTATTTGGTTAAACATTTTATTGTTGTATTACATCATTTGGATGAGATGCAATTTCATTTCATTGTTTTAATTTAATTTCTTACGGATCATTTTTTCCGACTTTTTGGAAAAGGATCCATCATTTTCATAAAATAAGAAGAAGATTCATCATGAGTGCTAGGTTACATGAGATAGAAATCTTTTTCGACTAAATAGCCTGATACTCTCTTTCGCTGAGTTGAAAATTACTATGTGATAAATGATTAAATTTAGATGTTTTAAAGGATTCATTATTTTTTGGGGGATCTTAATTGCATTATTGCCGTTCACCCTTACTTTTATGGGTGAATATTATTTGTTATCTATTATATGAGAGAAAATCCTCATATGAAATTCCTCATGTTACTAATGATGTTGTTTTCTATTTTCTGTTTTGGTAATTTGTGATGTATTGGTCGTGGATCATGAAGTAGTTACATTATGAAACAATTGGTGAATAAACTTGTGAATTTGGGTTTAGATTTGGATTGAAATAGCGAAGATGAGATTTTCTTCCATTATTCTAATTTAATTTGTTGGATCCTTTTACGATTTTTAAGATAATGATTCATCATTGTCATAAAAAGGATAGTAGAATCAACATAAATTTCTTTCTAGATGAGATGGAAATATTTTCTATTAAATTGCTTGATAATTACTTCCGCTAAGTTGAACACGACTATGAAATTAGAAATTTGTGATTCTTGGATTGTTGGGGTCATTTTTAGCCATTTTGGTGTGCTATTTTCGATATATGCATAACGATTGTGGCATTTGGATTGTTCGTGTAAAGATTAATATTATTATGATGTGCATTTAGGATTCAAGGTCGATGGTTTACTTTTCTTATGGTTGATTTGATTATTTTTACAAATTACTTGTGCATGTATGCATGTCGGTGCAAAATAATAAATGCTCATGAACCAAAAACAATGGGAGAAAATGATTAATCCCATTTGTTGTGTGCTCTAATGTTTGAATGAATTGATTATAGGTAATGGACAAGTCATGGTTGAGAATTGCTCACAGATTAAAGGACATACGCTATAAGTTAGGGGTGGAAGAGTTCTTAAAATTTGCATATCGTGCGAAAGAGGGATTGGAAAAAAATTCCATGCCCCTGTAAATCTTGCAACAATTTCCGCCTTTATGATAGAGATACTGTGTTCTTTCACTTAATGCATAAAGGGATCTGTACGGGTTATGTGAATTGGATTTATCATGGTGAGGAGTACGATGATGTTTTGGCTGATGAACACTTACCAACTGATGAGAATGAGGGTGATGAAGATGTGGGTTATGGAGATGATCTTGATGACATGCTGCATGACATAGGTCATAGTAATTGGGGTGAAAACTAGGAAACTGGTCATGGATCGTTGAATAATTTAGACAATATTGCAAAGTCTATTTGTAAATTATTAGATGATGCCCGGCAGGACCTATATCCAGGGTGTCAAAATTTTTCCAAATTTTATTTCATTGTGAGTCTTTTACATTTAAAAACTGCTAGTGGTTGGACAACCAAATCTTTTGATCTTCTTCTTGACATATTCAAGAAAGCCCTTTCGACTTCAACTTCCATTCCAAAGAATTTCTATGAGTGTAAAAGATATATAAGGGATTTAGGATTTCAAAGTGAAAAAATTTATGCTTGTGTCAATGATTGTGTTTTGTTCGCAATGAGTATGCATCCTCACAACTTGTCCAAATGCTAAGTGTAATGAGTCTCAATTCATAGCCGAGGTTCAAATGTTCCCGTAAGGTACTTCGGTGCTTTCCCCTAAAGCCCAAGCTCCACCGGTTGTTCATTAATGAGGAGATAGCTCCTGACATGAGGTGGCATAAGGAGAACCGAGTAGAATATGGTAACATAGGCATCCTTGAGATAGTGAAGCATGGAAGCACCTTGATAAAGTGTTCATTTAGTTTGCAAGTGACTCGTAGTGTTAGACTTGGTCTTGCCACGATGGGTTTAATCCTTTTGGCAACCTAAGCAATGCATATAGTGTTTGGCCTATCTTTTTGTCCCGTATAATTTTCCTCCTTGGAGATGTATGAAGGATCCATTCACATTCATGTCAACTCTAATTCCTGGACCCAAATCTCCGGAAAAAGTCTTGATGTCTTTTTGCAACCTTGGTTGATGAGTTGAATGAGTTGTGGATTTGGTGTCGATGCGTATAATGCTCACAAAAGAGAAAAGTTCACATTACGTGCGCTCTTCTGTGGACCATAAATGATTTCCCGCCTATGGTATGCTCTCGGTTGGAGTACCAAAGGCTATAATGCTCGCCATTTGCATGAATGAGACTTCATCTCATTACTTTCATCACGATAGGAAAATTTGTTATATGGGACATCGTAGGTTCTTATTGTTGGACCACGAATGGCAAAGGGATAAAAGAGCTTTTGATGAGATAGTAGACCTTCGCCATCCAAAGAGTACCCAAATCGGGTCATGAGATCCTTCATGATGTTGAGATGTCGCTTAGTAGATCATATGCATTTGGTGAATCATCAAGTAAAGTCAAGGAGTAAGCGTAAGCGTGAAGGTCATGTTGCGATGTGGTCTAAAAAGAGCGTGTTCTTCGACCTTCCGTACTGGGCAGACCTGAAGTTGAGACACAATCTAGACATTATGCATGTGGTGAAAAATGTGACTGAGTTTTGTTGCAACATTGTTCGACATTAAGGGTAAGACCAAGAACACTGAAATCTATTAGGGATTTGATGGATCAGAAATTGAAAAGGGAGTTGCATTTGCAACCATGGGGACTTCATTCATCATGCCCATGGCTTCCTACCATTTCACAAAAGATGAAAAGCAAAATCCTTAACTTCATAACATCGGTGAAGTTCCTGATGGCTTTGTGTCAAACATATCTTGATGCATAAAGGGAGAGTTCCTTTTGTAGAGTTTGAAAAGTCACTACTTGTATGTGTTAGGTGCAACGTGTTCTTCCGATGGCAATTAGGCCTCCTCATAAAGGAGGTTCAATTGATTCTGCGAACTTAGTGAGTTCGTGCGAAGTTATGTGCGCGAAGTACAAACTTAGATGTACTTGAAAGAGAAGAGTCGAAAATCACTTCACTATTGTACAAATTAGAAAGATTGTTTCCTCCATCATTCTTTGACATCATGATTCATCTGTTGGCACACTTGTCGTATGAAGCGAGGATAGGTGGTCTACCCTAATATCGTTGGATGTTCCCATTTGAGAGGTAATCAATTTATCTAAATTCCTTAGCATATTCTCTTATATTCAAATTACTTTCTTTAACTAAATTCAGTAATTTTCCAAGCAAATGGAGACCTTTAAGGGATATGTTGAGAATAAAGCTCGATCGGAAAGGTGTATTCTTTGAAATGAACATGACAAGGAATGCTTAATATTTTGTTCTATGTACTTGAACGATATTGACACTATCTTCAATAGGGTTGATAGGAACAACGAGATGGTAAATAGTAATGGTGTGATTTCTATTTTCAAGAATAGAGGTAGGCCATTGGGCTGCTCGCAGTGTGTGCTTAGTGAGGCGAATTGGCGAAATTCATTTCTACATTCTAAACAACTGTGACGAAATAGAGGAGCTAATCAAGTATGTTCATTTCTCACACTTTGTTTGATGTTAATTTATCAATAATACCATGTGTATTTACTCTTATTGCTATGTGGGTGCTTATAGCGAACATAAACTCCTCCTCGAAGAAGAAGGGAGTGACAATGTGGATGAAAGGCACAATTATCAATTTGGATTATGGTTCAGAGAACGTGTAAGTTTGTCACAAACTTCATTCAAAGTATGTACTTGGAAATAATAAAGTTCCTAATGTCTCTATGATTTCTATACGTAGGTTGGCCGTGATCCACACGCATTTGCGAATGAGATTCGAACTTTGTCATTTGGACCACTGCAACAAGTTAATCGATACACGCGATGCGTGGTTAATGGGTATAGATTTCACACCCAAGGTCATGAAAGGAATAGAAAAACTCAAAATTCTAAAGTTCTGATGACAGAAGAACATGGGAACAATATAATTGATTTCTATGGGTATTGCAAGATGTCTTAGAAATTCAATATCTAGGTGCATAAGAGTGTTGGTTTTTGTGTGCGATTGGTTTAGGCTAACTTATGCGACCGCCTACAAATTGATAAGGAATGTGGTCCGAGTAGCATAAATATTGCTAGAAAATGGTACGGATCAGCCATATATACTTGCATCTCAAGATAAGCGGTATTTTATGTGGCTAATCTAAAACTAGGCAACAATTGGCATGTTGTGCAAAGTGTAACTCCTCGTAGGATGTACGATATTCCAGAAAACATTGAGGTGTTCCAAGAAGAAGAAGTGCATCAAGAAGAGGATCCAAGTTTCAATCTTGTTGTTAGAGTTGAATATAGAGATGCCATTCTTGACGAGGGATACACAGACTTATACATTGGTTGATGTGGCAATTGCTAATGATTTCCATTTTGGATCTCTGCAAGCTAGGTGATCCTAGATGAATCATTCATTGATGATGATGGTTTAAAAGACATATTAGACTCTGAATCTTCTAAACTTGAAGATAAGTTAGGGGAAGATGGGTATTCTGAGTCACAATAGGGTCCAAATGGCTCTTCCTCCACGTGTAGTTGTATTTTCCAAAGAAAGAGTGTTGTATGTGTGAAACTCAACATGTGTGGTATTTCCAAAGTTATCTTTGTGTCTTTATATCCTCTAAATATTTTGACCATTATCTTCTATTTGAAATGGTAAGCTAACATGGTACTTAGTACAAAGTTCTTGGTTATGCATGTTTGTTGTTATCTACATTGGTTAGGTTATAAGCGTTTAAGCTTATTGTCGAAATTCTTAATGGGACTAATATTTATTTGTTGATGGATGGATGTTTGGGCGAGAAGGAAAGATGGGAAAAAGCGGACTTCACCCGGATAAAAGAAAGAATGCAAAGCTCCTTCACTTGGTGCATCTTCGCGCGTCTAATGCCCGATTAGGAAAGCCATGGAGAATCGTGTCTCTCAGTGAAGTGCCAGGTGACGCCACAACGACCAAGTCCTCCTTTCCAACTTTGAGGCGAGGATACCGATAATTCGGGTATGTTGTCGACAAACCCTACGGTGTTAGCGATGTTGACATTGATGTTAGAGGGCCATACGTAAGATGATCAATGTACCCCAACAACAATCGAACATGCGGTGAGGAGAATGCTCATGAACCGTCTAATGGGACCACCCCAATCACAGGATTTGACGGCAAGTACTCCTTCAGGAAATACTTCATTGGGTAAGTTTATTTCATTGCATCCCATTTATTTTTAAAAGTTTGATGCATCTTAGCATATTTTTATGAATGCTTCACCTTTGGATAGAGTTTCATTAATGCATATTTGGCTCTTGTGGTATATGGGTGTAAAAAATTATGTAGTCACATCTAGTACGAGGGGACCCACTTGCAATTTGACAGGTAAGAGAAAGGGTTGTTTAGATGTTCCTCTTGTCATAGAAGTGAATGAGACAATGGGGACGGTTTGTGGACTAGATAGTGAGAATTGATCAATAAGAACGGGTGCATTCTACGGTTTGCAAAATACAATGGCACAACTTGGAGGAACCATCCACGGGAGTGAAGGATGGGATAATTGCCAAGTGCCGGTATTTATGTGCTTAGTATTTGTTAGTTCAATTCGTAGAGATCATTTGTTAATGCTAATGTCATTTTTGTTGCATATTGGAGCAGTATTGGTACTTAGATACATATTTAAAGGGTAATATTATTTTTGTTAATGTTTAGGAGAATTCAAGTTATGATGGGAGTAATGTAGTGAAGAAGGCCTTCAATACACAATTTAGCACCAACACCAAAGTAGGCAATATAGGTTGCTTCTTCACTTCAAAAATTTCCATCGAAGAAGGAGGCACTAAGGCATCCACGAATGTGAAAGAGGAAGAATGGGCTAGTGCGGGTGAGAGATTTGCTAATGAGAACTTCCAGTCACGTAGTCATTAATTCTTATTTTCCTTTTCATTTCAATTTGTTTTCACTATTGATAAATTTGGATTTGACTCATTTTGCATATGCAACCATTTCAAGAATTAGACAACGAAATAAGGTGAATAGGCCTACTAATGAGACCTCACTTTGTTTGTTAGGTCGGTTTCCATTGCTAGAAGGGTGGATGATTTGGTTAGTAAAGCATTTTTTCCCTATATATGGGATGTTACACATGCTTACAACATGTCTTTGTGGCCACTTGATACACAAAGAAGGAAGGAAAAGCACCAACAACAATTGATATGTACGAAATTGCTCATTTTTCGGAAGAAAGGAAAGATGGTTTTGAACAAGGCACAATGAACTTTGGTAAATGAGTGTCACTTGCAAATTATACACTATTTGTTTGCAAATGTATATACTAATCGAATAATGTTGGAATGCATAATGTAGGGCAGTGCGGCAGAGGAGTCTACTTGCTCAAGTTCGCTAGCGAGATGTATCTGGAACAAACTACACTACATCCCCAGCCAGATGCAAGGGCGGGCTAAATAGATGAGACCGGCAGTTGCCTTGGAAAGACTCCAGAGTGAAGTGGAAGTGGAGAGGAGGAGGGCCAATGATGCTGTTGAACAAAATGCAGCCATATTGCAAAAGTAGAAGCTGAAATAAGTGCAATGAAAGAGCAAGTACAGTTTTTACTGGCAGAATTAACTCGTTTGACCAATTAACAATCATCAAAAAAGGTAAGTGCACATTTTATAGGTTTTATATCATTATGATGATGAGATTGGTTATCTTGAAAACTTTTTCCCTTAAGGGATTGTTGCATGTATACTCATACATTTCATGTCAATATTAGCAATGCGTGGGACATTTTAGCATCCACTGAGATAAGAACATTATGTAACATATTGGTGCGTAGATGTATGGGTTGGTTCTTTTGCTTGGCATATGCAATTGATGGTATTAGGTTATGTCATTTGGATTATGGTTTGTTGGCGGCTATGTTATCTTCGTTGTTGTAATATGATTATTATCGTTAATAGTTTGGAATTGTATTATGTCATGAAATATAATTATAGGATGTTACTATTTAGTAGATATAAGTGGCTTATGATGATGAGATTGGTTATCTCAAAACATGTTCCCTTAAGGATTGTTGCATATATACTCATACATTTCATATCATAAGACATTTCTAACATCCACCTAAGATATGAATATTATGTATCTGACATCCACCTAAGATATGAATATTATGTAATATATTGGTGCGTAAATATATGGGTTGGTTCTTTCGCTTAGCATAGGCAATTGGTGGTATTGTGTTATGTCAATGGATTATGGTTTGTTGGTGGGATTCTGTTATCGTTGCTATCACTAATTCCATCTAAGAACAAACCTTTAGTGATGACAACATTTTGTCACCAATGAATAGCGCCATAAAACTTTTAAGTCACAAATTGCATATTTAACAAATCTTTTGTGACAAACTTTTCCGTCACCAATGAAGAAAGGAATTGGTGACGAAAAACTTGTCACTAACTCATCACTAAAGGCATTGATCAAGGCATAATTTAGTAAATTGTTTTCTCGTCACCAATGACAAAAAAAGGAATTGGTGACAAAAAATTTAATCGTCACTAGCTTGTCACTAAAGGCATTGACCAAGGCATAATTTAGTAATTTTTTCTTATCACAAAAATGTCACACTACCCCCTTGCTTGACCGCACTTTAGATGTGACCATATTTCATCACTAATTTCGTGTAATTAGCGACTTTTATCATTTCGTGACAACATTTTCCCCCTTTTGTTGTCGACTTTTTTTGTCACTAAATTCCGTCACCTCAAGTTTCGTCACTAAAAGCAACCCTTTAGTAGCGTTTTTATCCGTCACGAAAGACCTTTAGTGATGGACCTTTGTTGACGACAGTGACTAAAATTTTTTCGTCACTAAAGGCCTCACAGGGCTTTTGGTGATGAAAATTAGCCATTTGGTGACGAAATTCAGTTGTCACTAAAGAAGAGTTTTCTTGTAATGAAGGCCTATAGTTATTAATATTGAACTCTTTCTTAACTTGGATTTCATAAATAAGCCTAGTAAGAGTTTCTTTAGGTTTTTAAATTGTTGTCCTTATTATTGGATCATGGCGGTTTGAAGTGGATCATTGAACTTGTTCTTAATCCCTTAATTCACGCTTGGACTTGCTTGGTTTGAATCTTGTGGTGTCGGCTTCTTGATTTCAATCACCCTCCATTTGAAAGGATTCATCTTGAATCTGGAGGATCTACATCAAATTCAAAAGGAAAAGATCGATGAACGTAACACTTACACCATATTCACCTAGCAAGTCAAGCTTGTAATTTGTCATTAGTTTGAGTCACGACTTGGAAAGTATCCTCTCATTTGAGATGCAATGAGCACACCTTTTGTTGGGAAATGCTCTTTTCATATAAACCCAAACACAATCTCCATATTCAAAAATTAGTTATTTGCACCATTATTTGCACCTTTTGCATATTGCTGAGTTTTCCTCTCAATGTTCAAGCAAACTTTTTTGTGTAACTTCTTGACAACCTCAGCTTTCTTTGCACCATCTAAACTTAATTGTTCTTTTATAAGCAATGGTGATAAGTCTAATGGTGTCAAAAAATTAAAACTATAAACAACTTCACACGGAGAATGATTAATAGTACAATGTATAATGCAATTATAAGCAAACTTAGTAATAGGTAAACATTCTTCCTAACTCTTTAAGTTCCATTGAATTGATGCTCAAAATAATGTACTTAAAGTGTGGTTTATTACCTTAGTTTAACCATCGGTTTGTAGATGACTTGTTGTTAGGAATAACAATTTAGCATCTAACTTACCTAGAAAGTTTTCTAAAAGTAGTTTTGGACTTTTACATCTCGATTAGACATTATATTTTGTGTGCAATCGAACAACCTCATGAATTAAAGAACAAGTCGCCCACATGCTTTGCATCATCAAATTTCCTACAAGTAATAAATGAGATATTCTAGAAAAATAATCCACAACAACAAAGATACAATCTATACCTCTTTGAATATATGATAGTACAAGAACAAAGTCCACGGCGATGTCAACCCAAAGTGAATCGGTATGGGCAATAATGCACAATCCATAAGGTTGCTATCTAGTTATTGTTTGTTTATAAGTTATACATCTTTTACAAATTTTTACTACATCTTTTTCTTCATATTGAGCCAAAAAGAGTTCAATTAAGACATATAAATTTTTAAAAAGCAAAAATGTCACTTTAAACCCCTCACTATTTATCTCACAAATTAAAAGTTCTGAAAAGAATGAAAAGCTATATATAATCTACACTCTCAAAATAAATAGCCTTCTATAGAACTTATAGAATGGAAGCTATTCACAAATTGCATAAAAACTAGAAAGGTCGAGGATCAGTAAGATATAAATCTTAATATAGTTAAAGTGTTAAACCTTAACAATTTAGTATTCAAATTAATGAGAATAGTATACCTCAAGACAAAGTATTAACTACTATATTTTCCTTACGTTGCTTATATTTGATAATATAAGGAAAAGTTTTAATGAAACTCACCCACTTAGCATGCATTTTGTTTAGCTTACCTTGTAACGGTGCTTGAGAGATTCATGATCAATATGGATGTCAAACCCCTTAGGCAAAAGGTGGTATTACCAAACTTCCAATGCAAGCACCATGGTATAAAGCTCTTCACCATAAGGTAATTCAATGTAGTGTTGTCGAGATTTTCACTAAATTGAGTAATTGAATTGCCATTTACATCAAAATAGTTCCAACACCCATACAGCGCACCACATAGAGTTCAAAAGTTTTATCAAAACTTGGTAGTGCAAGTAAAAAGTATGAAGTGGGATCACATTTAAGATGGTTAAACTTCTTTTCTTGCTCAACCCCTAATGAAAACCTACATTTTTTTGTACAATTTTGATTAGTGAGCAACTTTACTAGAAAAACTTTAACAAACCTATGATAGAAACCGACTAAACTATGAAGACTACAAATCTCAAAAATGTTAGAAGTGGTAGGCTAATCGTTAATGGCCTTGACTGTTTTATCAAACCTTGTGAACAATTTCTCCACTGAAAAGAAGAAGCACTTTTTAAGATTGGAAGAAAGTTGTTTAGATTGCAAAATACTTAAAACTTGTTTAATATGTTCAACATTCTTATTTAAGCCTTTGTTATAAATTAAAATATCATCAAAAGAGACTACTATAAATTTACCAATGAAATCTATTAAGACATGATTAGTTAATAGCATAAATTTGTTAATAATTAGTTCAACCAAATGGTATAATTAATTATTCATACAAAAAAATTTATTTTTAAAAAAGTTTTTCCTATTCATTCTAATTTGATGACAACCATATTTGAATTTATTTTCGTGAATATATAAGCACCATGCAGTTTATCAAGCATATCACCTAATCAATGTATAGGATAGTGATACTTTACCATTATATTGTTAACAGCTTGGCAATTAACGTGCACTCACCAAGACCCATACTTCTTAAACACTAAAATAATTAGAATGATGCTTGGGTTTAAAGACTTACAAACACGTGCATTAGCTAATAACTCATCTATTCAACTTTGCAACTCCTTTTTTACCTCTTGATTAGCTCAACAAGTAGGCTTTTTTAGAATTACAACACTAGGAACAAAATCTATTTGATATTCAATCCCTCAAATGAGTAGTAGTTTATTTGGAAACTCTTCAGGAAAAACATTTTCAAATGTCTACAAAATGGACATAACTTCGACAAGTAAATTAGGAGGTAAATCGTTAATAGCCAAACAGACTTCTCGGTACACAAGTACAACAAAGAGTTTGTGATAAAATAATGCCCTGTCCACCTCATGCACACTAGTGAAGAAATTTACCTTTTTCTTTTCTCTCACTATTGGCTTTTCTCTCACTATTGGCTTTTCTCTCAAAAAAATTTCAACACTCCTCACAATCAATTTTTTTCTTTCTTCTCAGGTATTACCTCTCTCTCACCCTCGGATCTTACCTCAATTAGTTTATACTGCTCTCTCTTTTTTTTTCCCCTCAATATCTTTTATTTTTTCAAACTCTCTAACTCTTATTGCCTTTTTTACTCCCAATTTTCAATTGTAACTATTCATTACACGTCTGTTAGGCGACAAAGGTACAAGAGTTACATTTTGGTTATTCATCACAAAAAAATTTATTAGTGAACCTTTCATGAATAATTATTAGATCATATTCTCAGGAACAACTAAGAAGTAGATAACCAACTTGTATTAGCACAATATCATGATATATATATTAGGGTATTGAGAAGGAACATGTCTTTTATCCAAACATCTAAGACAAACAATCTCAAGAGAAAGTTTAGGAATTGATTCACTTTGCTTCGTAGACACATTTGATTTTGAAGTAGTGGTACTTGCCTTTGATACAGTAGGAGTGGCAACCTTTTTTGACTTATTCTTTGAATCTTTCTTGGTCCTCAACCCATGACAAGATGTTGAAGGTTGGGAAATGCTTTGTCTAAAGGATCCTCTAGTCTTCAATTGCCTTTCTACCTTTCTAACACGATACATCCTCTCTTCAATTGTCAAATAATGATACAACTCCGCAAAGTTAGTAATTTCTCAATTTAATCCTCCCAAGGTCAAGCCATACTAGCTTTAGGATCTTCCTCCATATTGGTTGTTATTATTGCAACCTCCATCTCTTTGAAACATTCATCCACAATTTTGGACCCTTGAGTGATACTTTATAGTCATCTATATAGCTCCCAATGGTAATGTGAAGATACAAATCTTTTGCATATGACTACTTTCATCTTCTTCTAAATGTTGATGGGTTGCTCACAATTTCTCCCAAATATTCATCATCTCTTGCTTTCGGATTTTATTGATACAAGCTCTTATTCATGGTTTCCATCATAAGGTTCAAGTGATTAATATGTTCCCCTAAAGATTTTTTATCTATTACCTCCTTTGGTGCCTATAGAAGAAAGAAAGCGTATGTCTTTCAAAACCTCTTTTCCCCTAATCCAAACACTACACTACTCAACCCAGGTGTTTTTTTTTCTCTTATTTGGCTTTTAACTTGATGAAAAACTCTCAAACCATTTTCCTCTAAAATTCACACTTTTTAATTTTTAATAGAACTCTCAAAAGTATACCAAAATTATCAATATGTCACACTTGAGACCAAAGAGAGAACAACAAATCAAAGACTAGGTACAAGAAACAAATAGGCGTGAAGAACTTCAGTCAAGCAAGGAAAAACAATTTCAAAAGAATCTTAGAGCAAAATTTTGAAAATTTCAAGAGTTTTTGTGAATTGAGAGGAGAATGAAATTTAGGACTTCTCAAGCCCAAATTGTAGTTAGATTAGGCTAATCAAATCACTTTCATACTAAGATTCAATAATCAATCTAATTCCTTTTAGAAAATAGAATTCTTATTGCGAGAAATCAAATTTAAAATCACATTTAGAATTGGAGTCAATAACCAATTCAATTAGAAATCAAATTAGATTAAGACAAGGAAAGAAAAAAATTTATCTCATAATAAAACTGGTTTACAAATAGCAATCAAATCAAGAAACATATTATAACTAGGTGCGACTGTACAAAAGAAATTTGGCAACCACAAAATCAATGAAGGTCAACTAATTTGTGACCACAAAACTCAATCAAGGTTGGCTATCCTAGTGAATTTTTCAAGGAGATTTCTACAAGAAAATTTCAGAACATCAAGAATTTTTAAGGACAATCAAGAATTCTCGCCTATCCTAATCAAGTTTTCAAGGAGATTTCTTCAAGAAAAATTCAAAATATCAAGAATTTTTTAGAACAATCAAGAATTGTCAGCTGTCCTAATCAAGTTTTCAAAGAGATTTCTTAAAGAAAAATTTAGAACTCAAGAATTTTTCAAGAAAAATAAAGAATTTAGATTTAGCAACAAGAAAATCAGAAAAAAAAAATTGCTAGCCATGCTTTCTTTTCTCTTTTTTCTTTTTTGTGGGGTTCAACCATCTTCCTTTTTTTCTTTTTGAATTTATAGCAAACAACAAGGTTTCTTGAAAATCAAGAAACTCTTACAACACAAAAAAAATAATTTTGGGTAATGCCAACGTTGAAGAGAAGGACAATTTGGAGATAATTCACAAAGAAAACAAGAACAAAGCATAGAAAGAACAAAGAGGGATCAAGGGCTGAAAGAAAATAAATTAAGCACAAGATCACAAAAGACAAGAACAAGAAAAGATATCAACAAGAACAAATAATAATAATAATAATAATAATAAGGATATGAGCAATCCAAGAGGGTTACCCAAATCGCTCTAATACCAAACTAATGTAAATCTTCATAGAACTCATCCTTAAAAACCCACAAATGTATGAACAGTCTCACTAATACCTAACTTTAATTGAACTAGCTTGTTCTAAAGGAGGAAAAAGACTTTGATCCCAATCTAACTAAATGCACTGAGGTACTAATATAGATCGAAGTAATGCTACAAGTTAAAGAAACAAAAATTAACTTTATAAACCACATGAGCAACACAACGTCAACCTTGATATACTAAAAAATTCATAAAAGATCTTAAATTTATGAAAATCTAACGAAGGAATTTTTATTACTAAAACTTGTATGTAAATTTCGGCAATCCATGACCTTTTCATAAGGTGAATTTCGGCCTTTACACCCTTTTTTTCTTTTTAACTTGTAGTTTAAAAAATTGATATGATTGATTGGGCAAATTGTTTCAAAAGAATTGAACCATGAAGCTAACCGAAAATTGATATGATTGATTGGGCAAATTGTTTCAAAAGAATCGAACCATGAAGCTAACCGAAAATCAAGACTAAGTTAAGAATTTTGGCCCTAAAACAAATTTGGCCTTAAAATAAATTGGATATCTTCTAGAAAAACCCTATAATGATTTAACCACTAATTCAATAAGGAAACTAAAATTAAAGGCAAATTAGGAATATAACCCCTTGACCTCCTACTTAATGAATTTTTGTTATGCTAGATTAATTATTACAATTGGGCCTTCAAAATACAGGTTGAGCACAAACATACAATTGGGCTTAAGAACAAACCCATTAGTAACTATACTTAATAATTGGACCATGTAAAGTTTGTAGTCACTAATTTTAGACTTTTCTTTAACTCGGACTTCATGAGTAAACCAAGTAAGAGGTTTTTTAAGTCTTTTAACTCTAGCCTTTTCATTGGCCCATGAGCACCTTGAAGTAGATTCTTGAACTCATTTTTAGCATCTTGAATTTATGCTTGGGCTTGTTTGACTTCAATCTCATGGTGTTAGCACTCCTTGATTTCCATCACATCAAGAACCTTGGATGCATGATAGGAATTAACTCCTTTGACTTAGAGTAATATTGATATTTTGGCAATCCACCACCACTTATTGAGCTAACTACCTTTTGTGATGAACCTTGCTCATAAGAGACCTAGACACTTATGGTGTGCTTATCATAATGACTATGATCATGATATAAATTACTATAATGATGTTTAAAAAAAAAAAAGAGGTATTGAAAATGTTATGTGATAGAAATATGTCTAAGGGTTTGAATCCCAAGCAAGGAGGACATAAGGGGAGAGGGGGATGGGAGGGGATCTATACCCAAGGAGGAGAGGTTATTACTAAAGGAGGACATGATACCACATTGACTCAACCAGATAATAGGATGTGGCTTGATGGTCCACAATCCACTCCTCAACAATTTACTCAATTTCAGCAGCTTAACCTCTAGGATAACATGCATGTTACTAGAGTCATTCATGTTATATTTGTTAGATTTTTGGAAGGACAATCTCAAGCAACTATTAAAATAAATATAGAGAGGATACAACCACAAAAACCTATATAGAAGAGGTTTAAACAATATGAGTTCATAACATTTTTAGAAGAAGATATTTTATCTTATATATGCCCTGATAATGACGTGTTATTAATCAACGCCATAATGAGAAATAAGAAAGTGTATTGCATGGATGTGGATGATGGTAATGCAATAGAGGTTCTACATGTCGACTATTTCAAAAAGTTAAGAATAGATTTTTGCAACCTTGCACCCAACTAATATGTAATTGGTGGGTTTTTCACAAAACATTCTTTGTCTAATTTGGTTTATTTCTTTATCTATTATGGTATTGAAATACTTAAGAGATAAGACTATTATATCAAAATTCACTATGGTATATATATCTTTTCCCTTTAATGTAATAATGAGGTGACCTTGAAAGAATCAAAATAAAGGGATGTGATCTCTATATCGTTTGGTTTAAAAGTTCCCTATAAACCATAGGGTAGCCTTGTGAGATGACCAAGCTGTGTTAAGGGACCATATGAAAATAGCATTAAAAGGTAAGATGAATTAGCTAGGAGAAAGTAAAACAATGAATTGTAAATAGTTACCTCAATTGGTAGAAGAAGGAATAAAAGGGTTAACATTAAATCACGAGGTAACACCTCTAGATACTATAAACTCATTTATCATGTAAGACACAAAACATATTTTCAATTCTGATGTCACACCTTGGCAATCTATTGTGGAGCAATATGAAATTGAATGAGGAGTTAGGCAAAAGATGATGGATGAAGTATATCTTGTAATCATTGATGATAACCATACTAATTTGGTGGTTCAAATAAGAAAAAGAATCCTCCTAGAGAATACAAAATATAAGAGTATTAATTTATTAAAGGGATATAATAATATCTTTGCTTTGAGTCCAGATGATATAGGAGGTGTTTCCATTGATCTGATGACCCATAAGCCAAATATTAATCCTAAGATCAAATGTGTGCAAAAAAAAAAAAAGAATTCTACTCGAAAGAGAAATCAAGCTATTAATGAAGTGGAAAAATTGTTAAAGCTAGGCATCCCATGAGAGTTTTTCCATCAACTTTTGCAACTAGTAAAGAAACTAGGTCGAAGCTAGTGTATATACATTGATTATATTGATCTAAACAAATACTACATCAAAGCAGTCAACTTGCAAGTGGCTGCATTATGCCCTGTGTTCCCACACACTCTACAATGCATAGTGACTAGTTTCTTCATCTTGTGCCCCTGGTTTTTGCCCTTCTCAGATCTCTTCTTCTAGCCTTTTTGGCTTACCAAGTTAGGATGCGATTGGGGGGACCCAACACTAGCCCAACTGCAGACTTCGGCCATAAATCATACCATTGATAGGATAGAGTACATTATTATATATTTCTAAGAATAGTTGCCTACTGTAATAGTTATCAATAGTCTCATGCACCTCGACACCTTGATGGTTCAATGCCACAATGGCATGATAGTTGGTTAACCCTTATATTTTCCACAGACCACACGAGCACTCCTCCTTCCTTATGTTCATTGCAAATTGAGCACCCCTAAGAACCCTAACTTGATAGTCAAAAATCCCATTGTAAATAGCTAGCCACATAAAAGATTCTTTGACTCTATCCTCTATGATCTGTCTAATTAAAGGGCGGTTGGTGTGGATATCTAATCATGCTATCCTTTTTATCTAGATCCTCTTTATTATCTTCTACGATGGTTGCTATAAAGGAAATCACATATTTATCCCTAGCCTCTAAAATGTGTGAATTGAAAGATTCACATAGATTATTCGTTAGCATGTCACACTTAGTTCGAAAGTTGAAGAAAGCCTTACACTAGTGTCTAGGATACGGAGCCATTTTTATCCACTTGTGAGCTTCTGGATCATGTTCTTTCAAATCCTCTATTGCCTTATTGAACATCTATACATTGTCTTGCTCCTTGCTATAGCCCAAAGCTTAATCTTCAGACCTTTCTTGGATCGCTTCTCGAACTTTTATACATGTGCTAAACACAATATCAATGGTTTGAATTAGACAATATGATATGAATTCAACAAGCATTGAAGAGACTTGAACCGAAGAATAATGACAATAGCAAGGTCTCGAGAACAAGCTTGATCCACTTCAAGGTCTTGATGGACCCGATGACAAGGGCTAGAACAAAGAAAATGAAGGAAGCCTTGAATGGACTCATCCAAGCGGCCCAAAAGGATGGGAGAAGACCAAGATTGACAAGACCATGTTTATTAATGTACTAAGTGTAATTGGGTCTTGTTAATGGGTTTGGCTTTACTACTATTTTCCTTAGAACTACTTAGGATCATTGGGTTTAGTTTTAATTATATGGTAAATTGAGTCATATAGCCCAAAGAGTCATGTAGCCCATTTGGCCCTAAAGAAACCCTAGCTTGTGCAACCCTAATTTGTAAACCCTAGCATTGTATCCATATAGTGGCGTGGCCATCTTGAAGAGCAAATTTTGATGAATGAAAATTTGGTTCTTGACATTACAAGCTTGAGAGAATTGCTCTCTAGTTTACGTAATTACTTGCAAATTACAGTTCGAATTTGTGTGTTTGTTGTTCTTGATTTCCTAGATTTGTTCCCTAGGAAATTCGGATTCCGTCCATCCATTGATTCCAAGGTTTCTTGATACGGGTTATCAAGGGGTTGAGGACCTATTCCATCTTCAAGGAACATACCAACTCCAAGGGAAGAATTTTCAGTTGGGGTTGATCCAAGGGAATTTCACACCGGTTGGTATCGAGCGATCTTGGTTCCCAAGCTGTTCATATCTTTTCTTTTACTGTACAAAAAAAAAAAAATCATCATCATTGGTATGTTCTTTATCTCCTCAATCTTCTTGTTGTTTTGAATATCGTCATCATTGATATGTTCTTTATATCCTCAATCTTTTTGTTGTTGTGAATATCATCATCATTGGTATGTTCTTGTGTTGATGAAGCAAATTCTGTTCTTGTATTGATGTGTTGGTTTCGGCTTGCTTCCAATCTTAGACAAAACCGTACCTTTGCTTTCTTGATGAATCCATACTCTTGCATGAAATTGTTGTTTATGCCTTGCTGAGATAAAAAAAATTTGCTGATCCAATTGTTGTTTATGCCTTGTTGAAATTGAAGAAAAACAGAGATTAAAAAAAAAGAAGAGAATCGGATGATAAGTAATTGTGGCAAAAAAAAGTTCTTTGTTGGAACTTGTGAGAAAATTTCAGGACAGTAGGTGGTCTTAGCGTTATTTTGACCCCAAAGTCCCAATGGAGGGCCTTTGGCCGTCTGCTTGTAGATCTCTTTGAGAGCTTGATTTGAGTACTTACAAAGCAAAATCAGACATCGGAGTAGAAAGTTATGACCTTTTGAAGTTACCATGCCAAAAATCCTTTTTACG
The DNA here is from genome assembly GCA_020080225.1 of Gynochthodes officinalis. Classification (NCBI taxonomy): domain Eukaryota; kingdom Viridiplantae; phylum Streptophyta; class Magnoliopsida; order Gentianales; family Rubiaceae; genus Gynochthodes; species Gynochthodes officinalis. The sequence goes on along the minus strand of CM034618.1, from coordinate 2,957,691 downwards.
ATTTCGGAAAAAGCAGTTGCATTTCGATTGAACTTTGGAGTGTTTTCCAGTTTGTGATTAGCCTTCTACTTATCCAAATACATCCCTTCTACCATATTTTGAACCCGAAACATCCTTGACCATTTCTAGAATTTGGAAGAGTGAGACCGACCACCAATATACAAGGCTTTGTCCAAATTTCTTTTCTTCAAGTGTCTTGAATTGTGTTCAATTCTTGAATTGTGATCAAAATTCTGAAATTTTGTGTGTCTCACTGATTTTTCGTGTAGATTCTGATTTTGCAATCAGTTTGTCCGAATTCCTTGCCAAAAAAATTCGAATTCTTGTGTTTTTGGTACTGTTTTCATTGTATTCCTTAGATTCATTCTAATTTCATTGTCCACTTGCATTAACTTGTTGTAAATTCCTTTGTGTAACATTGTTTGAGTAAGAATAGAAACGGAAGAGCAAATTGAGTGGTGTGAATCCGACCAGTCACTTATATAAGCAGAGTACTCAAACACTTGGTGAGTGAATTTGGGGAATTGGGAAGGAAGTGAGGACTTATAAACTGTTTTATTTTCTTGCTAATCTTTGCTTGCAGTTATAATGGAGAGGCAACCACCACCACCACCAGGGTTCTAAAAATCCTATGAGGAGATGTTAGCAAAATTTTACACTTTGGTTTGAGTTTGCAACAGGAAATCAAGGAGCTCAAAGTGAGAGGCGAATCCTCTCGATCTACAAAGACCACATATGGCCATGACAATGATGATGAAGCCTTGAGGCATTTTAGGAAGTCAATACCGTACTCCTAGAATTGATTCCAATTTAGGATGTATCAAAACGAAAATTCCTCAATTCTTTGGTAAGCAAGATCCTGAAGCTTTCTTTGAATGGTCTGATAAAATTGAAAGTATTTTTACAGTGCACAACTATTCGGAGGAAAAGAAGGTCAAGCTAGCTGTGGTTGAATTTGCGGGATACGCCCGTAACTGGTGGACAAAAATTCAGGCCGAGAGGAGGCGTGATGAAGAAGGGCCTGTTCGTACTTGGGATGAATTGAAGAAGCTCATGAAAAAGCGATTTGTTCCACACCAATACTACAGGGAGATGTTCAACAAATTGCAAAAGACCACCCAAGGAAGTAGGACTGTGGAGGATTATTACCAAGAGTTGGAGACTACTATGCTTCGAGTCAACATTCAGGAGGACAGTGAAGCTACTATGGCTCGATTTCTAGGAGGACTAAGGAAGGATATTGCCCACATTGTAGAAATGCAGGAATATGAAGATCTCAATGAGATGTATCACAAGGCAATGAAAGCTGAGAGGCAGCTTAAGGAGAGGGGTGCCCGAACCTTTTCAACCCCACAGAATTCAAATTCAAACACGTTGAAGTCTACATGGCCTAAGAAAGATTTAAGCACCGAATTCAAAAAGGCCGCAACTCCTAGTACCTCAAAAACTACCCCAACCATGGTTCCAAACACTCAAAAATCAAGTGAAGTGAGAAAACCAGCCAGGGAGGTTACATGCTTCAAGTGCCAAGGCAAGGGACATTATGCACGAGAGTGTCCTAATGCTCGAATTATGGTTGTCAGAGGTGATGGCACGATCGAAAGTGAGAGTGAACATGAAAGTGACTATGAAGATATGCCACCACTTGTAGAAAATGGAGAGTTGGATGAAGATGTTTTTGGTCCTGATGAAGGACCATCCTTGGTGATTATGCGATCTTTAAATGTTCAGATTAAAGGAGGGCGATGTTCAACGCCAGAATATCTTCCACACTAAATGCACCATCAATGAGAAGGTATGTATACTTGTTATTGACAGTGGCAGTTGTACTAATATTGCTTCAACCTTGCTTGTAGATAAACTGAGATTGCCCACGACGGCATCCAAATCCATACCGGTTGCAATGGTTCAATGAGAGTGGAGAAGTGAGAGTCACAAAACAAGTCTTAGTGAATTTTTCAGTTAACAAATACAAAGATGAAGCCTTGTGTTATGTTTCTCTTATGCTAGCTGGTCTCCTATTGCTTGGTAGACCTTGGCAATTTGTGAGGATGCTTCCCGATGGGCCAGTAATAGGTACACTTTCTTTGTTAATGGTAGAAAGACTACTTTCTTGTCTTTGTCGCCTACTCAAGTTTTTGAAACTCAATTGCATTTAAAGGCGAATTTGAGCAAATGATGAAATTAAATTCTGCACTAACCGTGAAAAAAGAAGGAAAATTTGAGATTTCTACACCTAAGAAAATTGAGTTAAATGAAGTAGAACATATTGAGAGGAAGAAAGTGAGTCAAGTAAATAAGAAGCAGAATTTTTATGCAAATGTCCGACATGTTGAAGATTGTGCATACTAATCGTGTTTTGTTTCTTCTTATTTGTTGTGAATCTAATGTTCTACTTAGTCTTGACTTGCCATTCAACCTAGGTTGAGATTTCTAACATATTGCGGGAATTCCAAGATGTATTTCTGACGAATTGCCGTCGGATTACCACCCAAAAGAGGAATTGAACATCAAATTGACTTCATACAGTACAAACATACCAAATAGACCAAGATATCGGTCCAACCACAGAAGAGACCAAAGAGCTACAACGACAAGTTGAAGATCTTTTAGTTAAATGTCGGTAAGAGAATCTTTGAGTCCATATGCGGTTCTGCCATTCTTGTGCCTATGAAAACGGTGAATGGCGTATGTGTACCGATTGTCGTCTTGTTAATAAAATCACCATTAAGTATAGGCACCCAATTCCACGTTTAGATGATATGTTGGATGAGTTGCATGGTTCAAAGTGTATACCAAAATTGACTTAAAATCTGGATACCACCAAATTCGAATTAGAGAGGGTGATGAATGGAAAGCGACTTTTAAGACCAAGTTCGGTTTGTATGAGTGGCTTGTTATGCCTTTTGGTTTGACAAAGCTCCTAGTACCTTCATGCGTCTTATGAATCATGTCTGCGTTCTTTTATCAATAAATTTGTTGTGGTATACTTTGATGACATATTGGTGTATAGCAAAGACATTAATGAGCATCTTTGAACATTTGAAACTTGTTTTGATGACTTTGCGAAAGAAAAACTTTTGCTAATTTAGCTAAGTTCTCATTTTGTGTAGAGGAGGTTGTTTTTCTTGGTTTTAGTGCACAGGAATTAAAGTTGATGAGCAAAAGTGGAGGCCATTCGGTCTTGGCTAATTCCTACTTGGCATCGAGGTCGAAGTTTTCACGGCCTTACAAGCTTCTATAGGAGGTTTGTGAAAGATTTTTCCACAAAGGCCGCACTCGAATGAGTTAGTTAAGAAAGATGTAAAATTTGAATGGGGTGAAAATCGGCAAGAGGCGTTTGATTTACTTAAGCATGAGTTAACACATTCACTGTTTTAGCGTTACCTAACTTTGATCTAATGTTTGAAATTGAGTGTGATGCTTAGGGATAGGTATTGAGCGGTGCTTCAACAAGAGGGACGTCTGCGTACTTTAGTGAGAAGCTAAATGGAGCAGCCTTGAACTATCCTACATATGATAAAGAGATGTTTGCAGTGGTAAGGGCTCTAGAGACTTGGCAGCATTATCTTTATCCCAAGGAGTTCATCATCCATACCGACCATGAATCCCTCAAGCACTTGAAGGGACAAGTTAACTTAGGTAAGCGTCATGCTAAGTGGGTTTCTTTTATTGACACTTTTCCCTATGTTATCAAATATAAGAAAGGAAAAGACAATGTTGTTGCTGATGCTTTGTCTAGAAGGTTTGCACTTATTACTACTTTAGGCACTAAAATTTTGGGTTTTGAATTGATGAAAGAATTATATGCAAATGATCCGAGTTTTCTAGTGTCTATTTTGCTTGTGAACACGGTGCTTTTGACAAATTTTTCCGATTTGAAGGTTTCTTGTTCAAAGAGAACAGGTTGTGTGTTCCGAAGAGTTCCGTACGTGAACTGTTAGTTCGCGAAGCTCATAGTGGTGGTTTAATGGGACATTTTGGTATCTTAAAGACTTACGAGATTCTGCGTGAGCATTTTTATTGGCCCAAGATGAACGTGGAAGTTGAAAGAATTTGTGCTAATGCGTTGCTTGCAGCAAGCTAAGTCTGATCAAGCCACACGGGTTGTATCACCCATTACGGTTCCAACTTCACCTTGGACGGAAATTTCCATGGATTTTATCCTTGGACTTCCAAGAAGTCAACGAGGTAATGACTCCATTTTTGTGGTTGTTGATCGGTTTTCTAAGATGTCGCATTTCATACCTTGCAGGAAATCTGATGACGCAAAGCATGTCGCTGATTTGTTCTTTAAGGAGATAGTTCGACTACATGGAATACCGAGAAGCATTGTCAGTGATCGTGATGTAAAGTTCCTTAGTTATTTTTGGAAGACTTTATGGGGTAAGTTAGGGACTAAATTGTTGTTTTCTACCACGAGTCATCCACAAACGGATGGCCAAGCGAGGTAACTAATCGCACCCTTGGGACTTTACTTGGGCCATTGTGCAAAAGAATCTTAAAAATTGGGAGAATGTTTACCTATTTGTGAGTTTGCTTACAATAGAACTCTTCACACTGCTACTAACCATTCTCCTTTTGAAGTTGTGTATGGCTTTAATCCTTTGGCACCTTTAGATCTTTCACCTTTGCCAATCAAGGAGCAGCTTAATTTAGATGGCAAGCGCAAAGTGACTTTTTCGAAGTTACATGAGCGAGGTTGGTGAATATGGAGAAGAGGAATGAATCCTATGCTCGAAATGCAAACAACGGTCGAAAGAGAGTCACTTTTGAACCAGGAGATTGGGTGTGGGTTCATATGCGCAAGGAAAGGTTTCCAGTACAAAGGTCGACAAAATTGCATCCACGTGGAGATGGACCTTTCCAAGTTGTCGCAAAAATCAATGACAACGCTCACAAGATCGACCTTCCGTAAGTACTACATTCAATGTTGCCGATTTGTCTCCTTTTGACGTTGCAGTTATGATGATGCGGATTAGGATGAATCCTCTTGAAGAAGGGGCTGATATGAATTCAACAAGCATTGAAGAGACTTGAACCGAAGAATAATGACAATAGCAAGGTCTCGAGAACAAGTTTCGATCCACTTCAAGGTCTTGATGGACCGATGACAAGGGTTAGAACAAAGAAAATGAAGGAAGCCTTGAATGGACTCATCCAAACGGCCCAAAGGATGAGGAGAAGACCAAGATTGACAAGACCATGTTTATTAATGTACTAAGTGTAATTGGGTCTTGTTAATGGGTTTGGCTTTACTACTATTTTCCTTAGAACTACTTAGGATCATTGGGTTTAGTTTTAATTATATGGTAAATTGAGTCATGTAGCCCAAAGAGTCATGTAGCCCATTTGACCCTAAAGAAACCCTAGTTTGTGCAACCTAATTTGTAAACCCTAGCATTGTACCCATATAGTGGTAGTGGCCATCTTGAAGGGCAGATTTTGATGAATGAAAATTTGGTCCTTGACATTACAAGCTTGAGAGAATTGCTCTCTAGTTTCTGTAATTATTTGCAAATTACACAAATTCGGAATTTGTGTGTTTGTTGTTCTTGATTTCCTAGATTTGTTCTCTAGGAAATTCGGATTCCATCCATCCATTGATTCCAGGGATTCTTGATACGGCTTATTAAGGGGTTGAGGACCTATTCCATCTTCAAGGAACATACCAACTCCAGGGAAGAATTTTGATTGGGTTGATCCAAATTTCACGCCACAATATCTCAAAGAGTGCTCTATCCAAACCCCAATAGAAAAACATCAAAAAAGATGATACACATTTAGTAGGACACTAGAGTGTTACATGTTTGCGCTTTATAAGCAAGCTCAATACATATCTTTTGCTAGTACGAGATGAAAGTGTAGTGGAAACTATCCTAAATCTTCAGATCGACTTACGGTAGCTCTAAAACAACTTCCATTGAGTTGCTTCTTCTTAACCATCATCCAAATAGGCAATAGGCCACCATCCATTATTTGGATCAAACCCCATGGCAAATAACAATCGGCGATGTAAAGGTCCTTTATGTGGCATCCATCTAGATTAATGATAGCTTTGCACTTCTTGAACCCTTCTTTCATGGGCCCAAAAAGTAATATAGCCTCATAACCTTGGATTCCTAGATGCTTCCCTAAAGGAGTGAACTCTACACTCATAGTAGAGTTTGGATGGGTTCTTTTGATCTTTTCACCAGTATACCCAAATCGTTTGTCTGCTTCCCAGCATTCCTTTGATTCACTCTATGGCCAAAACTCAGTCCTGCAACCAACCACCTCACTTTTTGTGGCAGCTGTGTTCTTCATCCACAATCCACAGAATTCCTTGATAGGGATGTTTGGATTTACCTTGATCCATTCCTCATATCTTGCAACTTACCATTTCACTATCAAATTTCTATTCTTATGTGCATGATTATAGTTTTCATGGGCATCCACTAGTATTTTGATAACAAGGTTATTTGTGCCATTTTCTTCAGTTTTTCATGCATAACAAACCCAAGGGAATGGAGGTTTACATTTGGCTCTAACTCTATGCTTTTCATTGGTTGTGAACTTGATGTGTTTGGCATGAGCGATTGAGTAGTTCGGATGGCTAACTTGAACTTCTCTAAACTTGTAAATTGCATCCCAAGTTGAATTACAGGATTTCTTCCATCTCTGTCTGCATTGAAATCAATATATCTTGCTCTTGGAGTTCCACCATAATTATCAGAATAGTTTAAATTACTAATGAAGTCGTCATCCCGTATATCTTTATCCATAATTGCTTAATATGTATTTGTGATGACTTTATTCTGGTTGATTGTCTTCTGCCTATTTTACCTTCACTTTCATTATCCATTGCCTTTGCGACTTGCGCTTTTGGGTGGGGTACATGCCTTCTTGACACTCATTTTTTCTCGCTTTTTCTTCTCGTATTTTCTCCTATCTTTGGGCCGTCGTTTCTTTTCCCGCATTTTCCATCCCAATAGGTTGTGCGAGTTCTCCAGTGGTCTCTAGCTGTGTGACTTGTGAGGGTCCTATATCCTCTTGTGAGTGTCTTACATCATCTTGTGAAGTTTTACATTTTTCAACACATTACCAAAATCTATTTCAAAATTCCCTACACCATTTCCAAACATGTTGTCATCTTTACAGAACTCATCATCCTCCATCAAATTGTCCTTTTTATCATTGATGCTATCTTCATTTTCCTCACTATCAGACTCCTCTATTATACTATCCTCAATTGCAGCAAATGTCATGTGTGCATCTATTCTCTGTGAAAGGTCCCATGCAATTGTTCATGTCCCACTTTTAGGAGTGTTATCAATCCGCAACATACTCTTATACATCACCAAACTTGGAAAAAAATGCTTCTTTCTCATAATAAATTTCAATGAATTTGTCTTATAAACCCATGTGCACATGCCCCTTATGTCATTGTCTGATTTTAATACCCTCAAGCCAGTGTTAAGATCAGCCCTAGGTACCACATAAAAACATAGAATTGGATATTCATACCCTAACTCCTTGCACATTACTTACACATCCCCTACGGATATCCTATTAGCATCACACACTTCCACGTAGCTTATTTCACCCCAATATAAGTTCTAAGAATGAAACCATAAACTTACCACCTTGATGTAGTTTAATAGAGAATAGTTACGATCCATCAATCATAACGATTGCAATCATAGTTCGTATGATTGGGATATTACATAGGATCGATTTAGGGTAGTAGGATCGGATAATAGAATCGTAAGATCCTACAAAAATTATCGAGAATAATTGCAATTATTCATATTTTATCACTTAAATTAATTTTTTCACAAAAATAAGTTGTGTACATGTGATAAATTGTAAAAAAATCAACATTATAAAATATACGATATATATGCATTTAGGACTTTGTCATTTCTTGTTTAACAACAAACATCCATCATTGAATGACACTCTACACAAAATACTAATATCACCAAATAAAATATATACTGCATTTTAAATTACCAAAACATGAACAATTTCACATCCAAATAGATAATGTAAATAAATTTATTAAAGTTTCAACAAAAAAATTTTAAATTTAATAACAAATTAAAATACAACTCAAATTTAAGAATATGGATGCAAAACCAAACTACATATCATCCTCGTCAAATTCATCATCTCCAAAGCCCATGTTATCAATATTTTATCAAAAAATCCTAATCTATAATCATCAAAATTCACATCATCATCATTAAACCTATAATCTTCGTCATCACAATGTTTATTTTCAACTTCATTTTGACCAATGATGGTTGCATTATCTGGATTTGCATCTTCATCTTCATCTTCCTCAATTAATTGAATTTGTTCATTTTATTAACTTGTGGCATCTTGCCACAAAATCTGCCTGATCTAAAATCATCTACATAAATAAATATGACCCACTTATACATTAAAAATATTTTAAATAAGTAATAATAAAACTTACAAATTAAATTACCTACAAGCCCTCATGATATTCCTTGTAATAGAATGAACCACATCATCCTCACTTTCTTCTTCTTTTGAATTATCATAATTTGGATTTTCATGCAAAACTCTCAACCATTTGTTTCTGTTGGTATACTGGATCCTCTCTTTCTATTATCCCATCATCATCGTAAGAAAGGTCTTCAAATGAATCTTCAATTAATGAAGACTTGGTAGATTCTCTTCGTTTTGTCTCTCTTGCAATTTCAAATTGTACATAACAAAAACCAAATCATTCATTCTTTTCTCTACTAAGCGATTCCTTCTTTTGAATGTACCTAAAATTTGATATTAAAAATATGTAACAAACTAAATGCCTTCAATAAGAGTGCATAGAAACAAAAAAAAAAAAAAACAAAATCAAAGTATTACCAATTCAAATGCACTCTAGTTACATTCACGATGGAAGAGCTACAAGTCAAGCTTAGTACTTAGATAGCAAATTTTGTAGCTCAAGACAATCATTTCCGTAAGAGTACCAGCGATTAGCTATAACCAAATAAAACAACTATTAGCATATTCTCATATTGTCCAAAAAAATGATTGATTAAATTAAATAAAACGTGAAAAAAATCATATTTTCAATATATTAATTACTAACTTGGAGACTTCTTATCTCTTGTTCGAATAGCACTATCGATTCCAAATAATCCATGTCTAATTTTATCGAGTTGCAATTCAATTTTTATTTCTCATCCTCCTTGGAAATCATTCTATAAATACACATATACAAACCATGTTTAAGATTCACATCCGCTTGAAAATTTGAACTATAATGAAAACATGGGTTCAAAAAGCAACCATGACATGCATAAGTTGACTAAGCATTCTATCCCATTGCTTGTCAATTATAGCAAAAATAGGCTCATATCTACTATAAATAATAAGTTGAACAATTATATAATCATTAAAAACCATGTATAAAATCTAATAAAAATAAGTTGAACAATTATATAATCATTAAAAACCATGTATAAAATCTAATAAAGATTTATAAGTTACTAGGAAACAAAAGTGAAAATTTTACCTCCTCTGAGTGTTATTCAAGTTTGCTTTGATTTATTCCTTTGCTTACTTCATTGCTTTATACAAAAAAACCCATAGCCAATATGTCATCTGTTGAATTATGCCCTAAGGACCAATCATGTGATGATGGTTTAGGCATATATTGTATAATAATATTTATAATTAATGGCAATGATTATTATGTTTATTTCTATATCTATATTTAATGAATATATAATCCAAGAATTTAATTATTCTAAAATTATCCCTAGTCAAGTATTATTATTAAATAGGACAATGATAATGCATTAAGACTAGTATGTATAGTGATGATGAAATATGCCATGATATGAGATATCAAGTTAACACATAGGTACATGTTAGAGAACTATGTATTGGATCGACTCATCATGAGAAATGCTACATGGGTTATTACATGAAGTGTCATAAGCATATCTCATATTGATGGTGATATAAGTGATCCTTAGATTTGAGATCATCAGAGATCCCAACATGAGGAGTTGCATGTTTTGATGCTACTAAATGTTACTCGTAACAAGGTGAACTATAAAAGTGGCAATTGGATATGTAATGAATCATGTAGTGTGATGTTAAGTGGCCAAGATAGAATTTGGCCCTCCGATATAATAGGAGTGATATCTTTGGGCCCCTTGATCAAGTGAGACCATGAAATGCATAGCTATGCTAAAATGAATCGATATATGATATCGAGCTCATTTGCTTAGATGTGCCTACTTGGGAATCAAGAAATGCAAAGATTTAACTATGCGAGTGTGACACGCTCGTGGCTCATGTTCAAGCAAGATATCTAGTAAAAATGATTGAATTACATGGTAACATTTATCACAAGAAAAGTAATGTCGAATTACTAACATTCTTATAATTTGGGTAGCATTGATGTGTTGCTAGACACCGCTCAATGCTTATGACATAAAATAGATTTTATGTTATTGCCAACGTTATAAGAACCTATTGGGTCACACACTTAGATGTATCCAAAAGAAGTGTAAAATTCATGTGATAAATTTTGGTTAATTTAAGAATCCTATTGCGAATAGGACTCTATAGGGTTTCTGATTTAAATAGGTATTTGGTTTTGGATTCTAAATAGTTTTGGTTTTGTGTTAATAAATCCAAAACAGTTTTGGATTTATTAATTCAAGTGAGGGCCGAAAATTAGAAAGAAAAATAAGAATGGGATTTTTGTTTTGGCAGCCAATAAAATTTAGAAGGCTGAAATTTAGAAAGTTCCAAAAATATATTAGAACTTGGAGTTCAAGTAAAACTTTTTAGAAAAGTTTTACCTAATCTATTTTCTATATATTTGGATTTATAATTTTAGTAACCTTTCAACCAAAATTTGAACAACAAAAACATTTTAGTCTTGCCGCATCAAAAGCCACGAAATCAATTTGTCTTACGAAGAAAAATCAGAGCAAAACAGAAAACCAAAAGCTTATCCTTCTCTTGCTTGTTGTAAAATTTATTTCAACTATTTCTTATGTGAAGAAACAAAGACCATTTTTCAAGAACAACATAAGCATCACTTGACTATTCTTAGAGAAAAATAGTAGCTTCTTCCTTGTCAAAGAAACAAGGAGAAAAACCAAGTTTAGAGAAGCTTCAAACCTAAAAACCGAAAGCGAATTCTAGGCTAGCACCTCTGGATTTTCTTCTTCTTTTGGTTAATTGTGTGACAATTAACTTGGAACTTGGAGATGATAATGTGGATACCATATAGGTAATGCTCGCTAAGTGTTGCTATAATTCGACAAGGAAAAGTCTTTGAAAAAGTTGAACCACTACCAATAAGGCAAAACACTTCACTTCCAATTTGAAATCATTTCGTAAAGATCCTTGGAGGAAATAAAGAATTTTTAAATTCCATTGCGTGCCATATTTGATTTCCTATATCATCAAAATCAACCATCCTCAAAATTTTAATAAAGGGAGTTATAATCTTTAGGCATCTTGCATCAGCCTAATATATTTTTAATGTGAGAATCGTTGTCCAAATCAAGCACATAAAAAAGCTCGAGTTTCGACTTTGCATACGACAAAAGTAATTACTCAAAGCTTCAACATCACCAATCCCTAGTCTCAACCTTCTAGCTTCTAAAATATAATTTCTACACTTTCTCATCAAATGGTAGATTCTCATAGCCACCAACTTCAATAACAAATGACTAAAAACTTTTACTCAAGGTAATTAAACTTGATCATTCAATTTAAGTTTTCTCTTTGCGGAAGAATCCAACACTTGATTACATCTAAAATGACATGACTTTCGGGATCAAGGTATGATTATGATCGAGGTAAAATGGACATATAATAAGTCTTCCATCATTTTGAATTGCAATATTAATCTTGGCTTTGCAATTGGTTTTAGTGAAAGGACGCGGATAAAAGATTTTTTCCGCAAAATCTTTGTCTTACCATTTTGGCACACCCAATAGAAAATATTTTTGCCATCCATCATCTCCATTTTTTGAACTTAACTTGCAAATACCAAAACCAACATATTGGGTATAAGATTTGTAAAAGTTACGACTTCTACTTTAGATGAAAAAGACACACCAATTTCAGAATTTTAACTTCATTCAAACAAATTGGATTTTCTACAATTCCTCATTAAAATTATTTTCAACTTGAATTAAATTATTTTTGCCTTCTTTCATGACAATATATTAACCTATGTGTAAGTAAAACAAATTCTTTAAGTATGTCACCAAAAATCCTAAAAAGTTTTTTCACCTAACGAATTAAAAGATTTTTAGGTAAATTATTAGTTTTCCTACATCATGTTACGCCTATAGCGCTCATGATCATTATATAAATTCAAGTTCACTTGTCCTAGTTCCAAAATTTCTTCCAAGCACCGATGGCTTACATTGCACAATAATTTATGACATATGCATTTTTCTCGTTATGACCATGTGGAAGCCATTAGACTTGTATTTATAGTATTCATGAAGTTGGTTTTATGCAAATAATTTCACAAGCATATCAAAATCCACTCTTTTATTTCTAACATTCATGAAGACAAATTTCTTTTGTTACACTAAAATTTTTGTAGAATCCCAAAACAGTAGAACACACAAAATTCACAAAATCAAAGGCAAATGAGGGGAAAAAGATCCAATGATGCCCTAAAGAAAGTAGAAAGATCCAAATCCAATAGTTCCAAATTTTCATACTAGAATCAATTAGGGAACTTACTAGTAAAAGATCCAATAGACAGCAAATTCTCTGTTTATATGGCAATACGTGAATCAATCACTAATATTTGTTTTCTTCGAGCAAAAAAAATAATAAAATCGTGGGAAGCAATTTTTTGCTGAAGGGCACAGATGGAGAATTGAAAAAGTGAAATGGAAGTGAGGGCTTCAAGGCAAAAATTGCTGATTCATACGGTGTGACTGGATGGCTTAAACGCAAAACAATTGCAGACCGTCTGGCGGAAAGTGGGCTAGCCATAGAAGAATAAGCTATATTGTTGGGATCCCAGCAAAAAATTGCAGACCATATGGTGGAAAGTGAGCAAATAGCCAGAGAAGAAGCATTTGTGTTGTTTTCTTCCTATGATCCTAGCAAAAATTGTAGAGCATTTGCGAAGCGAGAGCAGAGAGAAGCTGTGTTGTTTTCTTCTTGGGATCCCAATTTTTAATTTCTTTTTCTTTTTAATGACATGGATTTTTAATTTTTTATCATTTTTTTAAATAATAATGACATGGAGAGTTAGATTACATATCAGTGGTGATAAAAAGTTGCTATATTTAGTCATTGGCTGTATCACTACTCATTAGTGTCAATGTTTTAGCTTATAATTTAGCCTAACTAGCAACCGAGATAATGAAATGAACAATTTATTATAATATAGGAATTTATTGATTTTCATAACATAGGAATTTATTCCTTTTTCACATATTATAATGTTTACGATCTTTTGAAAAGAAAAAAGGAAAAAAACATAGTCAACAAAAGAAGAAGAGCTCATTTTCCACGGGAAAACAGAAAGTCCCTATTTTCTAATTCATAGCATGAAATATTGAGAATAAATTGAATGAAGAATCTGTCCATGAAATTCCACCATTGTCTCATGGTCTAGCAAATGTTATCACGCCGAGTTCCTTGCCACTTTTGGGTGTCATATGCCAGGCACAATTTTATTACTGAAATGAGACAGCTAAAGCCTGACCTGAAGACAGAGCAGCATATCACTATATCAAGCTGGAATTTGGCATCATGATAGTTAAAAGGTCGTGTAAAATTCATTCAAGAAGAATCATATTATGGAAATCCCACCTTATACCTTCACACGAATAAAATGAACCTGCAAAACGATCAGTTATGTGTGGAAGAACCAGCATAGGATGCTGCAAGAGAAGCATAAATGCCATCCTTGATATTAATCAAACTTTCATGGCTTGCTTTCTCTACAATCACCCCATTTTTAATAACTGCAATCAAGTCTACACCTTTTATTGTGTATATTCTGTGTGCCACCACTAGCGTAGTTTTTCCGACTATACAATGATCCAATGCATCTTACACTGCTCTTTCAGACTCGGCATCAAGAGCACTAGTGGCCTCATACAGTAGTAAGATCTTTGGAGACTTCACTATTGCTCGTGCAATTGCCACTCTTTGCTTCTGTCCACCTGATAACTGTATCCTCTTTCACCAACTAGTGTATCATATCCCTGGATTTTAGTGTTTCAATTGATCAAGGGATACAAACATGTGAAGATTGAAGAATATAAGTGGTAAAGAGAAAGGAGCGAATGTAGTTTGTGATTCAGACTTTGAATCAGATCATGCCAATGTCAAGTTCTTTGCAGTGTACCAATCATCTTAATATGAAAATGACGGAAAATTCTTGATCAATCTCCTCCTTTACTACCAGTTTGACATAGGATGGAAGTTATACTATTCGGTAAAGTTACACTGTCTTGATCTTGTTAAATTTTAATTGAACTAATTAGATACGATTGACACAAAGAAGACAATATGGTAAGAAAGGCGTCATCATATAAGAAAACAGAAAAAAAGAACTAGAAAGAAATTTCACAGTGCAACATATATTTTGCTTCAGAAAAAACTCCAATACGAAACCAAAACGATGAATCTTTCATACTTGTATGGGATTAAATTGAACATGGCACAAGAAAATATTAGTGTTTAGACCTGCTGTAATCCACTGATGAATTTGTGAGCATTTGCAATCTCTGCTGCAGCTATGATTTCGGCTTCTGTAGCACTGCCTTCTTTGCCGTACGCAATATTGCTTCGGATTGTGCCATTAATTAAAATTGGTTCCTGACTAACCAGTCCCATCTGATGTCTTAACCATTTCAAGTTCAATCTTCGGAGTTCTACACTATCTAGTGTGATTTCACCAGAATCAGGTTCATAAAACCTTTGCAGCAACGAAATGACAGTAGATTTTCCACACCCACTTTCTCCAACCAGAGCAACAGTCTAAACAATTAATTAATCTGTGTCAACAAAACATGAATTTTTATCAATCATTGAACTGAGAGAACTGAACAAATCTCAAAAATTACCTTGCCCGAATCAATTCTCAAACAAAGATCTTTAAAAATCTCAATGTGAGGTCTACTAGGATATTTGAATCTGACATGCTGAAATAAAATATCTCCCTTGACATTATCCAGTATAATTCCTGTGTTTTCACTTGAGTTGATTTTTGATTTCTGGTCAAGAATTGCAAAGATTGAAGAAGCTCCACTTCTTCCTCTGCTGGAGTCAGGACTAAGAGCACTCGATTGAGATATAGCTATGCCAGCCAAACTCAATCCATAAAAAACCTGCCAGTTAAGTATAAGGGAGAAAGATATGTAGGATGAAAAGGAAAACAATTAAACTAAAGATATGTAGGATAAAAAAGAAAAGAATTAAACTACTGGATTCTTGAAGAGTTAGAAAAGTAGCTGAGGGAAATAAGTGGAACCATACATATTTACCTGAAAAACTTCAACAAACGTTATTTGGCCAGCCTTAATGAATCGAGCTCCAGCATAGAAAATTGTTGCATATGCTGAGTTCAGAAAGAACATGGACAAACCATACCCTATCCCACTGTACATTCCTTTTCTTATTCCAGCTTTTACCGGGGCTTGACACTTCTTCTCATAAAGTTGCATCACATTATCCTCTGCAGAAAAGATGCAACTGTCCTAATAGTTTCTACAGCATCACTTGCAACTTGAGTAGCATCCTCGTACATTCTCTGTAAATAACGTAAACTTGGATTAGTTCCATCTTACCCGTTCCCCTAACTACACAGCAATATGCAGATCATCATCGAAAAGTGGCAAACGAGTACCAGTTGAACATCATCGGTAGCATAGAATTGGAAAATATGATTTTTTTTATAATGCCAAAATGGAAAAATGAGAAAAAGAAGGTATTTGACACTCATCAGATACATAATCATTTTCTTGCAGTTACAGAAATCCCTTATGCAAATTCTAATGGCAACGTGATTCTGCTCTTATTTTAAATTCATGATCCACATTATCGGTTTTTTTGGCTCTTCAAAATCAGTAATGGCTTTCTTTTTAACTTTTATACCTCCAATTGTTTCAAGAACACAACCATCAATGTGAATACGAGTTTTGATTTGGCTTTAGAATGCCAAACTTAAATGGTTTCTAGCTCTGTTCATCTAACTTCTAAATTCTGTATAGAATTGGTCAGATGTTGAACAAACCTTGGCATCAGCACTAAATCCTCTAATGAATTTCATTTGCATAAATCCGTTTAAGCCAATCAGAGGTAGCATGAATAATACTATGAGGGATAGCTTCCAGCTTGCTCCAAAACCAATAATCAAACCAGCAAAAGCAGTTGCACTATTTTGTACAAGGAAGGAAAGTGATTCTCCAACGACACTTCTCACAGATGTTGCATCAACAGAAAGACGGGAACTAATTTTACCACTTGAATTTTCCTGCCTGTCAAACCAACTTATCTCCATGTGAACTATTTTCTCAAAGCACATTAATCGAATACGTCTAATTAGCTTACATCCTGCCACAGCAAAGAAGTACGTTCTCAATGGTGTTGCCAATAAAGAAGCCATCCCTAGACCCACAAACAGTAAAGCCCAGAATTTTGATTTCTTCTGAAGTTCATGAGCAGGCTTATAGAATGTTGTGATTGCTCTGGAAAGAATTATCCCAAAAATTGGTAGCAATGCCCCTGTAACAACAGCTGCCAAGGAACCAAGTATCAGTTCTGGAATTTCTGGTTTGTTCAGACAGGCCAAGCGAAATAGTGAAACTTCTTGATCCATCTCTGATGGCATGGAAGACAATTCTTTGGATTCTTGAGCTTCAGTTTCAGTTTCGACCATACTAATCACAGCTGGCAGACCAATTGCAGCGGTGACTGAGTGGCGGCGGCTGCCTCCTGATCCAGAAGAGCTACGACTTATGGATCTTGATAAGGAAATTCTCTTGCTTGAATGTCTTCCAGAATCTACAATAGTTTCTGATCCATCCTGCTTATTCACTATTTGATTAGTAGATTCTTGGTATTGTTGTAAATGGATAAGCTGAGAGTATGCTCCTTCAGGATCTTGTAGTAGCTCGGTCTGTGTACCTGATAGTTGGAAGGGATTAGATCTGCAAACATTTTTACTGTTTTAAGTTACTAAAAATGCTAAAAACAAACAGATCACTCATTCAAATGTCCGAAAAACTCCAACAATGCCTGATCTAAAGAGATCTGACCATTTTTAACAAATTTTCAAGGTAAAATGGAAAGAGATACCAATTTCTTCCCTTAAGTTTTCTCAAATAAGTTGCCGACTGTACTCCTGTTTGAATAACACGGCTTTGTCAATGTCAGAAATCAGTATGTATGATCATTTATTTCAGAAAAGATACCTTTTTCAACAATTTTCCCTTTGTGAATAACAGCAATTTTATCTGCATTCTTCACTGTGCTCAAGCGATGTGCTACAACAACTGTAGTTCGATTCACCATGACCCTCTCCAATGCTTCTTGCACAACTCTCTCAGATTCTGCATCGAGAGCACTTGTTGCTTCATCCAGTAGAAGAATTCTGGGGTCTTTCAGAATCGCTCTCGCAATAGCAATTCTCTGCTTTTGCCCTCCTGACAACTGACTTCCATGTGAACCAACCATTGTATCAAATCCCTGATGCCCAACAAGAAATGTCAAAGTAGAAAGTTGTCCTATTACATAAAGAAAGAGAAAAATATACGATATGATAAGATTTGAGCAGAGAAATATTTCCTGCAGGGGACAGTTAATTTTCCTACAAGGTGAAAGTAATGCCTTCAGCATTTACCTAGCATCTGAAAGATGGATTGATGGTATCATAGTTTCAAGGGAAATAAAAGTGCATTTGATGGTTTTGTTTTATCGTAGTTCATATTGAGAAAGTGTTGAAGTTGAACCTGAGGTAGTTTGTTTATGAACTTAGCAGCATTGGCAAGCTCTGCAGCAGCTTTTATGTCTTCATGGGTTACATTGTCCTTCCCATAAGCAATGTTATCCCTAATGCTTGAAGAAAACAACATTGGTTCCTGGCTGACAAGACCAATTTTGCTTCTGATCCACCTAAGTTGAAACTCTCTGATATTGATTCCATCTATGAGAACTTCACCTGCCTGTGGATCATAAAACCTCTCAATAAGGCTAATAACTGATGACTTACCACATCCACTTCGTCCAACCAATGCGGTAGTTGTTCCACTTGGTATTAAAAGCGAAAATCCATCAAATATCTTCTCTTCTGGTCTTGCTGGATAACAGAAATGGACATCTTTCAGTTCAATAAGGCCATCAAAATTATCCAATTTCAGTCCACTACTATTGTAGGGGTTGATATCTGGCTTTCTGTTCATTATCTGAAACATTTTAAAAGCTGCAGCTTGTCCCGAGGCAAATGCACTCAAGCATGGGGACGCTTGCCCAATGGAACTGGGGAAAATTCAAAATGGGCAGAAATCAGCATCACTTCAAGGGCATGAACTATTACATAACCATCCAGCCAACTCTCAACTACTAGAAATAGATCCTTTTTCGGCATTTTCTACAAATCTTAAATACGAATGAAAATAAATAAATAAAACAAGTTTCAAGAAAAAACAAGCATTGCCAATATTTCAGGTGTAGATACAAAGAAAAATATTACTCACAAGGATCCTGTCAAAACAGCAAGTGTAACATTCAGGACATCTCCTCCTGAATAACGTTTCTCTGAAATCATTTTGGAACCAAACCATATGCCCAAAGCATAGCTGCAGAAGAACACAAACATGAAAACACCAGAACCCAACCCTGCGGCTAAGCCCTCTTGCACTCCCGATTTATATGCTTTAATCAGAGATTTGTCATATTCTGCAATAGCTTGCTTCTCTCCAGTGAATGATGCAACCTATATATAATCAAGGTGATATCCCCGATCAAGAGCAGTACTCTCAGAAACAATTGGAAAATACTTCAGGAAAAATGTTCAACTGAGAACTTCCATTTTAAGGATAGTCTTACTGTTCTAATAGAGCTAAGAGTCTGTTCGACAACTGAGGCTGCTACCGAGTAAGATGCCTGTGCACGGGATGCTAGCTTTGTCATCAGAATGGTCATTGCGGATGAAGTAAGGATAAGAGGAGGAATTGAAGATATCATGACCAAGGCGAGCAGCCACCCCTTGATTAAAGCAATTACAAAGCCTCCAATAAAAGAAGATAATAACTGTATGAATTTTCCAACCTGTTTTTGACATCAAAGAAAAAGTTGTTAAATTTTGCTTCAAGAATGCTGTCAACTTTCTTGTTCCTTGTCGTAATAGCCATACCTTTTCACCCATAGCATCTTGAATTAAAATAGTATCACCTGATATCATCTCAATTATTTCTCCAGTACTGGTTTCCTTGTCAAAGAATGCAATGTCTTGCATTAGTAAAGCTCGCAGATATAAACTTCTGATCCTGGCAGCCTGCCTTTCCCTGTAACCATCCAACAAGCCACCTCTGCAAAGAACGAATGAGGTTTTGTAGCATTTCTTCAGTATTATCTGTTACCAGAGCAAAACTACCATAAAAGAAGCAACCAACTTCACTTACGTGAAAGCGATGCAGCATCCGACCCTAGAGCCAAGAATACAAACTTCAAAGACACCTGAAAGATGATTTTGCTTGTTATTCATCACTCCAGAGCATATCCTTAACATAGAGCAAACGTGAAACATATGCATTTTGATAGCAGCGAATGAAAAAGTAGAAAGCAGAGGATAATGTTACATTGGTGAGCAGAAATGAAAGTGCTGAGAATCAAAGTAGTTTGCAATAACTGATTGAAGACTCAAAAGCTTCTTTTTACCTTAGAAACTTCATGTACAACTTGTTCTGTGTTTTGCGCCTGACCAAAAGAGTTGATTGTCTCTCCAAGCAACACTGCTAAAAGGGGCGCACAAATCCCAGTTCCAACTGCAGTGATTGTTCCAACAAGCATCAAGACATAATCAAGAGGATCAGCAAAGGAGAATAGCTTGTAGTATGGAACTTTGTCAGCCATTTCCTTATGCTTTCCAGCCTTATTGTCTCGATCTTCCTGACAGCCTGACGTCTCTAATGAAGTGTTTTATCTTGCAGTCTGTTTTCATCCACACAACCTTCCTCCTCAGACATTACTTGACTGACATTCTGATTCTCCAGTTTTTTTAATCTTGGCACTTCTGACGAGTTGAAATCAAAAGTTTCGTCATGCATTTCTTTCATTCTAGTACAGAAATAAGTCCATATACCTTGTACAAAGACTTTTTAAAAAATATGTATATCTTTGACTGAAAAATCCATACATTGTGATCTACAACTGAATGCAACAATAAGAATAAAAAACTTGAAAATGGAAAATAAATAAATAAATAAATAAAAGGAAGTCAGAATGACAATCTTGCTTGCTATAATAACTAAAAGATTCCAAAAATCAATTTTGATTTGGACAGTAATAAATCACTAGCAATAGTTCTTTCTGCCCAAGAAATTTCATGAATTCAATACCATACTTACAAAATAAAATAAACGGACCTATACACTGTGGAGACATGTTGATCAGCTGGAACTAAAACAATATGAACCATTTTTTTTCCTTTTGGCACATACAAAAATGTATAAAAATACAAAATCAGAATAAAAGAAACACCAAGATATTAAATTCTCTTGACTGCTTGAATAAGTAAAAGACTCCACAAGTCAGTTTCCAACAGGGAAGTGAAAGAGAGGTAACGTTTTTTTTTACATTGACGTAAGGACGTATGTAGAAAAGTAAACCTGAATAAATCAAATTCTCCTTAACTTGTTTATATATTTTCTTTCCCCATACGTACTCTGAGAATCGGTTCAATTCCAACTTCTTCGAATTCTTAAACACGCCATGGCAACATATTTAAATGAGCATTAATCCAGGATCATTGAAATGAGTATAAAGCGCATAAAACATCCAATAAGTTAAGAAAAAGAGATATTCCATATTCCATTTACTTAATCAAGAAAAAAACGCAGATTGATCATACTCAAAAATACTTCATCCGTGAATTGAAACTTTCATGTTATAATTTTTTTACGTGCTAAAATATAGCCATGTAAGGACTATTTTTTCTTTCAAATGCTATAGTGGAATCTGATTCTCTAGCATTAGCTCAAAAGTTCAAGGGAAAGGAGATGAGTCCTTGGAAATTAAGGAAGAAGCTTTGAAAGCTTTCCAAGTTTCTGGAGGTAATTGCTCAAATTAATCATTGTTATCGGAAGACAAGTCATGTAGCATATAATCTTGCTAATTTTGGATGTTGTCATGGACAGTCGCAAATATATATCTATATATTTTTTTTTCCTTTTTCCAAGAACTTCTTAGTGTAGTAAGGGACTATTTGAATTTTGATAAGTTTGGGATTTGTAACTTTCGATTTTATAGTCTTTAGATTAAAATTTCGATTTCCAGTGCTTGGTCAGGTATAATCCATTCTGTTTTTTTTTATTTATTTAAATTTGATTATTAATAAAGGAGTAGGGCTCATGCTAATTCCCATAATTATAGGTGGTGTTTCTTTCTCTTCTTTTTTTTTTTTGTTTTCCTTAAATGTGGGGATTAATGGTGCAGTTAACTATTATGGATGCTCTTATGTCGTGTTAGGTAATTTACTTTTGAGAGAATTAATTTGTACTCTTTGAAAGTTCGTTTGTCATCTTGACTATGTCACACTGTTCCCACATATAAGATGAGTTAGTATCAATGTTTAGTTTTCAGAAAATGTATATTAAAGTTGTTGTCTGTTGTTGAAAGAAAGAAAAAAGAAAAAAAAAAAGATTACAGAATCCTTTATAACATTTTTTTTTGTATAATTTCTTATAACAAATTTTGACACTTATCTCATTATTTATACAATTAGGATTAATTTTTATCGTAGTTATTTTCTAATGTGAAAATTTATTTTTCCTATTTTAGTTATATATTTTTGCTTAATTTTCAATATTTTCTTATTATGTTTTTTATACCAAAAAAATCTACAAATATAAAGTGAATACAAAAAAATAAATCTTCATGCTAAAGTATCTTAGAATGAAATTAGTCACTAATGATATAATTTTTAACAAAAACGAGAATAACTATTTGAAGATATTAAAGTATGTTATGTAAAATGATATAAGAAGGTATTTAGAGGATTATGCGTTGAAAAATATATGTTATAGAGAATGGTACAAGAAAGTATTATAGAGGAACTTATGCAAAAAGCACACAAGATTCTCTATCATGCTTCTTTGTCCATTTTTTGTAATATACCCTAATATCTTCATGTACCTATTCTTATTTTAATTTATTAAAAGTTATAGTGTTAGTGACTACTTTCATTCTAATGTATTTTAATATGAAGATTTATTTTTTTCTGTACACATTTTATGGTTTTAAGATTTTTTTTTCTACAAAAAGTATAATAAGAAAATATTGAAAATTGATTAAAATTTTATACCTAAAATAGAAAAAAAAAAAGGTCTTCATGTAGAAAATAACTAAGATAAAAACTAATTATAACAGTATAAGTAATGAAATAATAAAAATAACCATGTGAAGATATTAATTTGTGTTATGAGGAGTGGTATAGGAAAGTACAGTAAATGAACTTGTGCACTTAAAAAGTACCACTTATTCAACTCATTTTCACCATTGTCTATGTTCACACTTTCAAATATTAGGTGCAACACACAATTTCAACTAAAATTTGAGGCAACAAAAAGTATACAAAAGTAATAACATAACAATCAATTTATGATTCTTAAAAGTTAGATTTTCAAAATTGACAATTCTTTCTAAACCAGGATACATAATACTTTTTTTGTTCTAAAAAATGAATTTGTTTTATTTTAGTATAACTTTTTTTCAATTATCAAGTTCAATACATATAATGCAATATTAAATGTAAAATTTTATATTTTTATTTTTACTTTTTTAATTACGGGTCATATATAATTATTATTCATAAGGATATTATAGAAAATTCTTACAAAAGTGGTGTTTTTCTTAAAACTAAATAAAACTTTTGAAAGTAAATTTTTTTAATTTTTTCTTTGGAAATGGAGGGAATACCAATTTACTTTCAATCCTTAAATTAGGATAGAACATAATAATAGGAAAATACCTGTTAGAAAATTGTAACTTGTTCAACTTTTAATTTTGAAGCCCCGTGGCTAAGTTGAACAATACAGACATGAATTAATACGCAGCCCAAGTCTTGAAATGACATAAATCAATATAAAATTGGTTCAAAATCATTTCAAACTAATAATTAATACACAGCCCAAATCCCATTTACTGTTTTAAAAAATCCTTTATTTATTTATTAAATGATTAAATTTTATTTTAATAGTCAATTATCAATAATATCCTCCTCCTTGTCAACTACTTATGTCGTTGATACGTCACGAATAACAATAATGGATTCCCATAACGTATACGCTGATTTTGGTGTGATCATCCATAATCGACTTGTGGAACCATGATTAATATTTTAAATATAAATTATAGCTTTTTATGGCCTTTAACGGTACCAAATGACGATGACCAAAAATAAATTAAGTAGCATAATTAAGCTTCATTTTTTTTTCAGCAAAGACCGAAATAATGCTGCTAATTTATTGAAAATGACATAAAGAAAGAGTTGCCTTAGGGGGTACGTAAGATTGAAGAAATCAATATAAATTAAATTAATTTTCCTCAATAAATTGATAATTAAATTTCCGACGCAGGCTCAATAAATTGGTCCCCCACTCTAGATCAATAGTGGTTTTCATAATTATATTCATTGATTTAATTGTCTTATACCGGATTGGTCAAGAGTTTGTTAGACGAACACATATGTAAAAATCAGACGTTCTCCTACCTATTGTGTTACACCTATAGACAATTGATGATACGTGTGTATGTTTGAATATGGGGAAATAAAAAAACACTGCCAAGGTATGTGATTTTCTGTCATTACATCGTGGTCGGACTTTTTGGGTATTTTAGAATAATATTTTACATATAAAAATTTATTTTTTCTCACAAAATAAATAAAATATCCAAACACATTTTTATTTTAATATTTAAAATTCCAGATTTCAGTAGGGTTCCCTTTATTTTTCTATTTTATTTTTATAACTATTTATTCTCCAAGCTTTTTTCTTTGAGTTCATTGATCGCTCACCCCAACTAGCTTTGGATGATGTTGATGTTGATGTTAATCTAAAATTCAAGATTTCCTTATCAAATTCTCCTCACATAATTTAAAAAAAAATTTCCTCAAATACGAATTTTATTCCCCCTTTAAAATATTTTTTCTTACAAAAAAATCTTACCAAAATTTTCACACATTCCAATACAAAATTTCTCAAATAAACCACAAGCCAAACATAGCTTTTGCCAAACATAGCACTTGTTTCACAAGCCAAACAAGTGAAGGAGGTGATTGTGTGTGATAAGAAAAGCAAGATTTTGAGCTTGGCAAAATGTAATATATCAAGAGAAATAAGCGATGGGGATGACTACTGAGTAATGTGTAAGATTTTTTTATGTGAGCTTATATTAATTAATAATGTTTTAGGCTTGGTTTAATTAAGTTAGATATAAACTCTTTTCATTAGTCTAAGTGAGATGACTTGTATGGACTATAGTTGGCTAACTCGTGATGAGGAGTTAGGGTTTAATTATAAATATCGATTAAGTTCCCTCATTTAACCCTAATTTTCAAGAAACACTTTACGCTCATAAAGTTCAAGAGAGAAAGAGGTACTCATCAAAGCCAATTCATTCGAGTCATAA
The DNA here is from genome assembly GCA_020080225.1 of Gynochthodes officinalis. Classification (NCBI taxonomy): domain Eukaryota; kingdom Viridiplantae; phylum Streptophyta; class Magnoliopsida; order Gentianales; family Rubiaceae; genus Gynochthodes; species Gynochthodes officinalis. Next base: position 2,932,809 of record CM034618.1, on the reverse strand, counting down.
AATGGAAGAATCTAGTCGGGATCAATCTTATTTCTACATACACTATGGATCAAAATGCTAGTACATGATTCTTTATTTCTATCTCTATATTCTAATCATTTATATGTTTGATCTATTGGATTTGTGTTGTTTAGCTAACATGTGGTATCAGAGCAAGGCATAGATCATGATTAGGATATTTTATACTCTATTTTGTTGTTTGACCCCATATTTAGAATGATTTTGTCGAGACTAGTTCGATGGTGGTTGCCGCAACCCCATCAAACGCACTTTTCGCTAAAGTGGGTGTCATTTAAACAACAAAGGAAAAGGAAAAGGGTACGGCACCGTGACTGAAGAAAAAAAAAAGAGGGCGTTGAAATAGCTCATGAGTCGAATCGACCCTTACATCAAGAGCGCGGGTTGTGCATTCGACCACGCATTAGGCGCACAAGTCACAAGGCGGACCAATCTGGACAAGTCTGGGTTAAATATTTTTTTTTCTTTCTTTTTTCAAAAATCTATTTGGGGTGCATGTAGAAACATCTGAAACATTTTGGGCGATTTTGGTGTCATTGGCTTCGTTTTTTCATGATCTACATTTTGATATATAATTTGCATATATTTCGATACCATTATACTTTTGAAAATTTCGATAGAATATGATTTTTATGCTTTCAGTATAAAATTTAAATATTTTTCACTTGTATTTTTATGAATTTTTAAATATGTTAAGCATACAATATGCAAATATTCAGTTTATATTTTTGTAGAACATGATTACATGCAATTAAGTGATGTATTGCCCTTGTCATTTGTATGGTTTAAAATTGCATATAAATTTTTTATGTAAGAAATAAAGTTTAATATCATTGGTATGAGAGAATTTCATAAATTCAATTGGACAATGACCGCCAAAATGGCACACTCACTTGGCTTTATGAAATATCAGTCTCGTATTGTGGTGGGATGTCTCTTTTTTTAATATCTAATCACACTCCCAAAATGGGTGATTTGGTATTAACTCGTGGAGAGATACATGTACAACATGTGCTTGAGAAATGACTGACCTTAGTGGTTCATATGCTTAAAGGTGGTGAATTCATGAAAGTTGGAATAAGTCCTCATGGCCGTTGTTCATGTAGAAATTTTACAATTGTATGTCATGTATTCTATCCAAAGATGATTCACTACAAAAAAATTGGTTTTTAGCGACCGCAAAAATAGTGACAACAATATTTTTCGTCACCAAAAGTAGCCTTTAGCAACGATAAAAATATAGTCACAAAAAGTTGGTCACAAATGTATTCATTTTTCACCACGCGAAAAGGTAGTCATCAAGTGGTGACTAAATGACATCCTTTAATGACGAGAAAGGAAAAGTAGTCACCACGCGGTCACTAATTGTTATAGTGTGAAAAAGACAACCAAAAGTTGACCACATTTAATGACCAGTATTGGTAACGACGATTCCAATTGTCACAAAAAAGTTACAAAATATGTTTTGGTGACCAAAACAATCGTCACTAAATTTATGACTTTTAGTGACAATGTTTTGTAGCCACTAAAAGGTTATGATTGGGCTAACAATGGATCTACCATTGGGCTTGCGTTGGTTGGGCTTACAAATTAATTGGGCTTACAAATGGACCTATGATTGGACTGACAAATTAGTATGATTGGGCCTAACTGTATATTAATTGGGTTTATATTATAAGAAATAAGGTTTGGACTAAACAAATTTTTTATTGGGTCGAACTTAGCTAATTTCTATTATGACACTTAATTTTCATTAATTGTATGTTGACACCCTAATATTTATACATTTGCTATATAATTTTACCTAAAGTACATAATCATTTAGCATTAAAATACACTATTGACTAATAGCCTTCTTTGACCAAGAATTATGATTGGGTTACACAATTTATTCACTAGATTGAGGTTAGTTAATTTGTACTGTGACTCTTAATTTTTAATAATTGTACTAAGACAAATACTTATGAATTTGTCCACATAATTTTACACTAACAAAAAACCTTCTTTGATTGCCACCACTTATATAATGATTGGAATTGTTTGGCAAAAGATAATAATTGGGCTATGTAATTTATTCATTGGGCCAAACTTAACTTTTTTAATTTATGGCTCTTAATTTCTAATAATTGCACAAATACACCATAATATATATGAATTTGCCTACATTATTTTACTTCAAACATAGAAAATTTTTTAAATACACTATACATTAATTATAATTGGATTTCTTTGGCTAAGAATAATTATTAGCTAAGTTTATTTTTCCTTATGCGAAACTTAGCTTACTTATATTATAACTTTTAATTTCTAATAATTGTACTAGGACACCTTAATATTTTTGTTTGTCCATATAATTGTACATCAATTGCAGAGTCTTTTTAGTATTACAATACATTATTGATTAATACTAATTGGCTTTCTTTGGCTAAGAGTAACAAATGGACTAAGTATATTCTTCTTTGGGCCGAACTTCATTGGCTTAATTATGTTATGACTCTTAATTTAAAATAATTATACTATGACACTTTGATATTTATGAACATCTGCACATAAGTTTAATTACTTTAAGTACATAATTTTGTTAGTTTTAAAATATACTATTGAAAATTAGGAATAATTTTAATTACTTTAAAATACACATAAGTTTAATTACTTTAAATACATAATTTTTAATACATATGTATAGTGGGTACATTATATAAGTAGTCCGTATATATATATAGTTATAGATAGATACAATATCAAATATTGGTAATAATATTCATAAAATAATATTTTCTAGTGTTTCTGGATTTGTTGAACTCTACATATTCTTTTACAGTGTCAAAGGTGAATCCAAACTAAAAAAATGTAAAGAGTCACTTACAAAATAACTATTCATTGATGAAGATTATGTTAGTTTTAAAGTAAAATAACTGACCTACAATTTATATGGAGTTGAGACTCTAATATTGTTGGCTTGTGTGAGAAAACTTGTCCCTATTCAATAAGGAATGTCATAGTTTTAGTTAAATGAAATTTATTATATTTTATTATTTAAAATTTTTGATAAACTTTTAATTTGGATATTATTCATATAAGACTTAAATGACCAATATATATAATTTTTTATTTCATTATTAAAATTTAGACTTTATTTTTATCTTTGATTTACCTTAAAATAATTTTTAATTTGGTCATTAAATAGTTAATTAGAATTTTATTTTTCAAAATCTTAATAATTTTATTTTCAAAAATAAATTTTCTTTTCATTCCAAATATAACTAATGAATTTCAATAAGTAGAAGACTAGGTATAAAAAAATAAGTTTGAATATTCTTATAATTTATTATATACAAGGTCTTAAAAAAGGTAAAAGAATAGAAAATGTTCAATGAAAAAAATAGCGACAAACTAAAAAAAAGGCTCATCTTCAACACTTGGAAAATTTCCCACTCAAAACTGCATGCGGTGAGTTAGAGATTTAGTTAGTTCTTTCATCACGGGGCATTAGTGTGGCATTGAGATCGTCGCGTCAATTTTGTATAGTATTACGCGGCGATATACTGAGCTTTTGTATTCGGTAGTTCACAAGTTGTAAATCCTCAATTTAAAGTCTTGGCGGGGTTCAATCTGGTTGAGCTTGAGTCGTCAGGTTGTCATCCCTTCCCGTCTGCGGGTTTAGATCCGTCTCAAATGCGGTTTACGTTATTTTGCTTTCTTGCGCAGTGAGCTTTTTACGCTTTTCATGGGCGCTTTGTTTACGTGGGTTATAAGCCATTGTTTTGATTCGCCATGCGAAACTCTAAACCTCATGTCGGCATGCGTTCGCTGCTTTTTTATTAATCTATATCGTTTGAAAAAAAAAAAACTGCACTTCACCCTTTAGAAAAAAGCAACAACCGAAATTAAATTAAGTTGACTTCTCTTTTTGCTATCTATTAGAATAGTCTTCTTCTCTTTTGTAAATCGCTCCTTTCCGTTGCTCAAAACCTAAAAATAAAATAAATTGAATTTTGAAAAGCTAAGAAAATAGACTCTGATCGGAAAAAGAAGGAGAATTCTGCTCCAATTCCATCATCAACAGCTTGTTCGGAGAAGCATTCGAAGAAGAAGACCAAAATGTCCTCATCCTCATCTTCCCACGATACTTAGTTAGGGCTTCACACATATTGATAAAGCACCAGGGATCTCGTCGCAAGGCGTCCTGGAAGGATCCTAAAGGCCAAGTCATCAGCAACACCACTCGTGAAGTTGCCGTTTCTTAGCTCAAGACCCTCTACGAAAGCATCATCTCTGGCGAAGCAAAGTTCGAGGACGTCGCCGCTAGGTGCTCTGACTGTAGCTCAGCCGAGCGCGGCGGAGATCTTGGTGAGTGTTGTTATTATTCTACTTTCTTTCGTTTCTTATTGAACAGTCGACAGTGTTTTTTTAATTTAATTTTTGAGAAATTATTTTGTTTTTCTTATGAGAAGCCGAAGCTCGTTGGCCCTCATCTTCGTCCTCTTAGTTGCCTCCGAATTCGGGATCTTTTTCAGATTCAGCGATGGAGCAAAGTAGAGAATCCACATCACCGATGATCTCGACAACATCCTTGATGACGAGGAGGATGATGCCTGGAGAGAATGCGGCAAGAAGTAATCTGCTCCACTGGAGTTTGATCCGCCCCCTGTGGATTTTTCCTAGATAGATGTTTCGGAGGTGCAGGCTGTGATGCTCAAGCCCCAAACCGGGCCGTGTTAAGGTTTGCTAAGCTCCGACTTGGCCCTCGTCAGACCCCAGTATGCTCTTCTCCTTCTTCCTTGTACTAAATACTACGGCTATCATTATGGCACTTGGAATTAATTTTAACTAGTAAATTTTTTCCTTTTGCTTTCTGGGTAGGAAATGGTGTCTGAAATTGCCATGAAATGGACGAATGTTGCGAGGACTGGCGGAATTCAGGTTGATTTCATGGGTGTTGATGTCAATGCGATTATGTTCACCATGGAAAAAGGCCAAGACACCATAGAGGTGAGTGTCTTCTTCATTTATCTTTCTGAAGTTGTACGCATCAGAATTCAACATATATAGTGGCATTTAAATGGTTTGATTTTGTTGGCAATGAGGTTTAAATGAAAAAGTATGTAAAGGGTGGTTCCACACTCACCAGCTCAATGTACAACTAATCCCTACATGGGGACATCGATCATCAATTATCAAGATAGGAAAATCATGGAAATTATACCTAAAATCAGTGAAACCACCATTCAAAAGATTTGTTTCTTCATATTTCAAGTTGTAAATATAACGTAGCACTTAAACTTTGTTAGGAATTCGTGACTTCCTAGATTAGAAACAACGCCTCATATATTCTATATGTATCTATGGCTGTGAATGATGTATTTATTGATGAGTTGAAGAAAGATGGGTGCTATGACTTTCTTCACAAAAAGCCAAGGATCTGTTGCATTTGGAAACTTGATTACAACAATTTGATGTGTGATACTTGTTATTGTCGATGCAGTAACATTGTACTTCTGAGGTTTTGACAGCTATAACTAAGAATCTGATACAAATATGGTGGAGAACTGAAGATCTCCCAACTTTGTATCACGCAATTCTGATTAGACACTAGAAAAACAAAACTCTAATTGGACCTTTCCCTTTTTGTCTAGATTTGGTGGGTGGTTGCGGTATTTAGGAATTTTTAATGGCATGATTACGAAAATTGCTGGCTTGATTTAAGGCTAAACAATTCCTTTTGTTTTTAATGACTTTTATGTGTTTGGATACTAATTTTCCTTCCTCTAATTGCAAGTTTGAATGACTTCCTTCTTTTGTTGTTGGTTCCCATGCCTTGTCAGTCGAAAAGTGATTTGTAGATTAATGTTTTTCCAGAAGAAGGTTAAGAGCTCAGTAGTCAGTATAGATTTACAGCTAGCATTGTTGACTTGACAAGTTTGATGGATGAGTTACTGTACTTCCTTAGACTGAAAAGGATGGTTGTCATAAATATTGTCCTAAATGTTGGAGGTCAATTTAATTTTCCATACATAGTGGATTTATTTCTGGATTTGATGTGTTTACAGGTACAATCAGTTTTCTTTCGTCTATGGTGTTGTGTTTTGTATTGATGTTCTCCCACTTAAAGCTTTGGTTTTTATGGATTATGACTAGTCCATGAATTTTAATGGTGCTGTTAGGAACACAAATTTGGAGCGAATTATGGGTTTTTGTGGATTTGATCAAATTTGAGTCTATTGCTTGTTCTGACTTGGTTGTATGTGTGATATGTTGCTTATATTGGTCAATAAATGAACTTCGTCTTACTCTGGACAATTTTAAAAGTGATGAGTGAATTTTTGGTATTATCCTATGCCATTTGATGCCATGATAACTCTTATCCTGTGCCATTTCATGCCATGGCAACTCTTAATGCTCAGCATAGTGGATCATTACAATAGAGTCGCTTGCGACAGCAAGAAACGTGTCGTTGGGGTTTTGCTCGGCATATGTTTTAGGGCACCATTGACGTCACCAACAGTTATGCCGGTTCAAATTTGAACTTTTCTCCTCTCTATTTTCTGCCTTCCAAGTTTTTGTCTTTTCTCCAGTTGGATATTGTTTGTTCGTGGAATTCACTTATGGCTTAGTGTTTCTATTTTAGTTTTTTCCGGAAACTGCAAAGTAATTTTGGTTTTTGGAACTTTAGGATTTAACTTTCCCATTTTTCCCTAGAATATGTGTGTAGGAAAGTTTTAGTTTTGAGGCACATATAAGGAAGAAAATTTGATTGTTGTTACTATGTTAGGGCTTTAGAAACTTGTTTTGTGAATTTGGGCAGCACTGTCAATGTAAGTCGAATTGTCAGTCTTATGAATGTATAAGAACTTTGTATGGATATGATTGTGACTTAAATATCAGGAAATAGCATACAAGAATCTTAGATGGTCAGCCATGTTATGTGTTTTTGTGCTTTGGTTATAGGGATTTGTTAAGCTGAAATTTTGTGAGAATTGAACTTGATGGTATGTGAGCATTCTTTCGCTTAGTTTTTCTGTATCTTGCATAGTAGCCTCTCTAAACTTGGGTTTTTACTAAGTAGTTACAACGATGGCTTGACCTTTTCATGTTGTGGATGGATTTTCTGTACTGTTGGGTTGTGAGGACTTTAACATAATTGGGTGCCCCTAGTTGTCGTTTATCTTCAACATGTAAACTTTATCAATTTTTACCAGCTGGTAAGGCTTCCATTGAACTGTGTGGTTACTGTTTGCAGTTCCTTTTGAAGAAGAGGATAGGGATTCTAGTATCTGGTTTCTTGATCACAATTATCATGAGGCGATGTTGTCTATGTTTTGGCGAATTAATGGTATTGAGCTTATTCTTTTGTTCTTCTATATTTGCTTATTGACGGATTAATTATCATTTTTCTAGTATGTTTTCTATCTTTTTAGTTGCTTTTATGTATTGACTTGTTGTAGCACTTTGAACTCCTACCCTGTTTTCTTTTTCAATGCTTGAGATTTTTTTTTTTGGGGTACCAGAGCGTAGATAGGCAGAAGCTTTAATGTTTCTATTCTGCTTATTCATTATTGATAGTAAGCATATGGTATTTTGTCAAACAGGTCTAGGAACCCTTTGAAGAACCATTTGACATTGATTTTGTACCAAGGGAGGTTAAGTCTCAGCCTCTTGTAGAGAAAAAGCATAAGGCATAAAACATGGGGTGGATGCTATTTGGACTGTTCGCATGGAGTATGATAGTTTTGGTTGGCGTTCAAATGGCTCATTTCGATTCTATATGACATATGATAGATAATGAAACTTTAGTTGTGTACTTTTGTAGTATAAGAAATGCTGCTTTTGTTTTGGTGCATCATTAACTTTGGATGCTTATGTTTTTGTTTTTATACATTATTAGGTTGACATTGTCCTAACTATTTTGTCAGTGTTAGTTTTATTTATTGATGAATACTTGATGTGGGTATGTTGATTTGTTGTGCGTACTTTGGTGTTGTATTGTTAGTTTTAATGTTGATGTTGTTTGGATGGGTGTATTGGAAAACACAAGATTTGAAAAAATTAGGAAATGTTGTATTTCATTGGGAATTGCATTTAATAATGCATTAAAGAGATTGGATGGTTTGATACAACATTTTAATGTTGATGTTGTTTGGATTGGAAAAAAATAGGAAATGCTGAATTTTAATGTCAATATTGTTTAGATGGTTTGATATTGCATTTAAAAAATAGCCGTTTGGCCGTAATCTCATAAATGAGTTAGTTGTATTTTATTTTGTGAATAGACCTATACAGCTGTATTGTGACAATAATTCAATGGTATTATTTATTAATAATCATAAAGGTCTCGAGGGGTTTAAAAGTATGAAGATCAAATTCTTGACCATCAAAGAAATAGTACAGAATGGTGACAAAGTAGTACAGCATACTTTCACGGATGATATAGTTATAGATCCACTAACAAAAGGACTTCGCCCATGTGTATTAGAAAGACATATTGAAAGTATGGGTTTAATGGCATCATTAGCTGCTATAGTTTAGTGGGAATTGATTGTTATTTATGCTCATAAAGTTTTCATCTGTTCTTTGTTGCATTTAGTGACAATTCTAATATGTGTATTGGCATCTTAATTTAACAAATTTTGATGAATTTTCCTGTTATATGCTGAATACATATATAAACATAAAGTGCAAGTCTTAAGGCATTGTGTAAACCTTGAGCACATACTAAAAGGGCATACAGTTATTAGTCAGGGACATATGTCTTATACGCATAAAGCTCAGTTAACAATAAAGATAAAACATATGCAAGTTCATTGGAACAATAAAGTTATTCTCTAGTGGCACATAAAGACTTTGTGGTACTGAATGAAAGAGAATAAGAACTGATAAAAGGGATAACACATAAAGTTTCACTCTATATGAAGTGTTATCTGGTTTGCCACACTTCCACATTGAGTCCATGTCAGTAGAATTAAAAATATTTGTGATCATGGATGGCTCTGTGTGATTAGATATAGTTATTGCCATGGTTTAGTGTTGAAAGCTCTATGGGATAGGATTGACAATTAATAGTAATCTCTAAACTAGCATAAATGTGCGCACATTAAAGTATAGCTTTAATTAATATTCACCAAAGTGGAAGAATGTAAGATTTTTCTATGTGAGCTTATATTAATTAATGATGTTTTAGGTTTGGTTTAATTAAGTCAGATATAAAATCTTTTAATTAGTCTAATATGGGATAGGCTTGTGTGGGCTATAGTTGGCCTGGAAAGTTTGAAGGTGGATCCACTAGTTCTATGGAAACTTTTGGGATAGATGGGAAATGGGATTTGAATAAGCTTAGAAAAGTTCTACCTCTGAGTGTAGCTCATTAGGATGGTATCAATTCCTATTTCTCCAAGTTCAAGAGATAGAAATAGAATGATTTGGAAATTGACATTGATAGGAGATTTCATAGTGGAGTCTACATACAAGTCACTAAAATCTGTTAGGCCTAAGTAGTCCTTTGAGAATGTCTTTTTCGTGATTTTGCTTTTAGGAAAAAGAGTCCCTCTTGACAAAGTGTTCTGGCCATTTAATATGACAGGGCCTTCTTAGTGTTTCTATTGTGAGAAACATCAAAAAGAGACAATTGATCATGTTCTCTCCTATGGTGAGTTGATATTAAAATATGGAGATATTTTGAACAACCATTAGGGTTGTGTTGTCCTAATAGTGCTCTTCGTAGATGTTATAATATATGGTGGAGTACTGGAGTATCAAAGCCACCAATGAAGTTATGTGTTCAAATCATTCCAATTTTAGTGAGTTAATTTATTTGAAGAGCAAGAAACTTATGGGCGTGAGAAACATTTGATTGGCTAGGATGGTGATTCAGGAGGTATCTTTATAGTTGTTTTTTTATTCTTTTATAAGTGTTTTCTCATTTGTCCTGTAGGGGTTTTTCATGGCTGGAATTGGTTCACTTCTTGGAAGGATTTTAGGGAAATTTTAAATAATTCAAGTGTGTTGGAAGTTTTAAAAGGAATATAAGTTGAAAATATGAATGGTAGTTATTTGGAAAACCCGGGTCCAAATGTTGGACGAGGATCCCTTTTTGCATATAGTGCTTTTTCAGTCAGATGAATAGCTTACTAGTTGAGATTTTTGCTTTATATCTTGGTCTTTTTTCGTGTAACTAGCTTGGTATGCAATAGTTTGAGGTTAAGTGTGATTCTAAAGTGTTGGTTGACATGTTGAATGAACATGCACTCATTTTGTGATAGTTGAGTATATTTTTAAGCAGATTTCATGTTATTGGAATCAAGTAATTCATTTCACTTATTCTTTCAAGGAGGCTAATTTAGTGGTGGATTCTTTGGCAATAAGCTTAGCAGACTCGTACATGAAGATTTTTCACTAAATACCATTAGCTCCGAAAGAAATTAAGTCTTTCATTCATTTAGATAATATACAATTCTGTAATTTTCATTATCATAGAACTTGGTAGACATAATAACATATTTCATTGTAATGTTCTTACTTTTTTACATGGTTAAAAGTGGTATGGTTAATGCCTCTCACGCATGTTTTAATTCAAGTGAGAGAAGATTTATGTCCTCCTCTTCTATGTACATTTATTTTTATTTTACAATAAAAGAGTAACCAAGCCTATCAGCCAAACAATTGGTGTTTTATTAAAAAAACCAAAAATCAATAAATAAATTGACAAAATAAATCAATTTAAACTACATGAAGAAGATCCAATATAATCCTAGATATATAAAGTTAAGATGATATAAAAATAAACAAAATAGAATCCAAAATTTAACCAACATTGAAAAATAAGAACTCGAAGTACCAGAACTAAAGAAAGAGTCTATACTTGATGAATCTTCAATTCCTCTTAGTCTTGGAATTCTTGAATGAAGGATAATTTTTTTTTCTTAATAGTTTATTGAGAAATATTAAGAAAAAAAAGAAAAAAATGATCCAAAATCACAAATGTTTAGATAAATTGACTTAAAAAGACACATTCCCTGAACTAACCATCAAGCCATGCCTGGACGTGGCTTTGTTTTTTTCCTTTGATTTGGCTTATGCTTTAGGTATAGAATTTGTGCTTTAAGATGCCAACCTTTCTTCCTAAGACACTTGTTCCTTTGTTTTGATCAAAATAAACTTTTAATATGTTTATCCCTCATATTTCTCTTATTTTTAAGCATTTTAATGATATAATTTGAGTCAACTTTGCCCCAAATGATGAAGTACAAAGAGCTAGCCATCAAGTTATAGATCCACGTCAAACTATTCAAGGACCAATGATGCAGGCTAGAGCAAGAAGAGTTTGTAAAGCAGTGCAAGGCTAAATTGAAAAAACATCAAGCTCATGAAGAGGCTATTATGAATAAAAGTAGAAGAATTTGCATACATGTGAAGAAATCCAGCTTTTTACTTTGTTGCATGTCACTTCATAAACGGCCAATTAAGGAGATAGTTAATTTTAATTTTTGGTTTTCTAATTTATTCCATAAATCAATAATATTTGGGCTTAATTTGTATTCCTATTTTTGTGTTAGTGCAGGGCCAACTATAATCTAGCTTGGCTGAAATTTATTAGGCCACAAAATTATTAGGAAATTTCTGAATGTATGTTTAAGCCATTTGTTAGGTAATTTTGTTGGACAAGATTTGGGTTGAATGGCCATCCCTTGTACCCTATATATAGAGATGTTTTGATGCAATAAAAATCATCATTGCAGAATTAACCCTTTTGAGAGTTGAGAGAGTGAATCTCAAGTTTTGTTTGTATGAGAACAATTTGGGCTTATCAAACTTGACCATTTATGGCACTATCGGTCTTATTTTATTAATCTAGTTATATCCCTAGGTTGTAATGATGCTTTTTGTATTTAGGTCTTTTCCCATAGGTTTATTTATTTTCAATGGTTGAATTTTAGAGTTTGAGTAAATTGTTCGTGTATTGCCTAACTTGCTAGTTTTGAGGTACACATTACGAAAGTTTAAGATCTCTTTCTTATCTTTCTAATATTTTAATAAATATTTTATTTGGACATTCGTTATTTGGGACGTAGTAGAAAATACCAAAATGTGTTCTTCTACTTGTCAATAATCGTATTTGTGTCTTGATATTTTTAGCTTTTTATAATCACATAGATCACCTCAATATGATGCTTTAAAAAGAAATATGATAAAATGCCATGTCATGCGTTGTTTGTCTTAACCAAACGAACAACAATATATATACTTCTTCTTCCATTATTTTTGTCAATTGAACTTCTTTTTCTTCTTAAACACTCTCATTCTAAGTTTTGGTACATTAATTGTAAATCTTTCATTCATTCACTGCATAAAAAATAAAAAAATCCCATGACTACATTTGTTCCTTTTGTATAATGTCATTATAGACATCTATTACTACATTTAAATAAATTATTAGGATTTTTATAAATAGTAGTAGTTTTGGTTACCATAACTTGTTCCTCCCAATTCATTGCAATCCTTTCTTTTATTGGACCATACTTGCCCTTAATTCTGCTTAATGCAATGCTGGTATCACCCTCACAAACCTCCTCCCCCCATTTTTCTATTCCCCTCCTCTCTCCACTTTGTTTATCAACATTTTTCAAATTGTCCTTAAGTTGGAAATTTTCAATATATGAAAATAAACAAAATAGAAAGGTCATGTCGTTGTGTGACACTAACCTTAGTTATTTCCTTAGCTAATGCAAAGCTTGTGTCACCCACACTAACCTCCTCTCCTCTCTCTTCTATTTTCCTCCTCTTTCCCCTCAGTTAATCATCATTTTTCTATTTATCTTTTTGTTGAAAATATATGAGAAAAAATCAAAGAGAAAGGTCATGTCGTTGTGTGACACTAATGCCGTGGCATGACAATATGTTCAAGACACTCATGCCATGGTGTGATAGGAATTCAAACTACACCATGAATGATGGAAATAATTTAAGGTCTGTTTGGACTTTCAATTTTTATTTACAAATAAATAGATTTTAAACAAAACAAATTATCCAAACACATTTTTATTTCAAATTAAAAGTTTAAATTTTCTCACCCAAATTTTTCTTACATAATTTTAAAAAAATTTCTCTTATTTTTCTCTAAAATATTTTCTATTAAAAATACTCACAAATTTTGATATATTTTAATATAACTTTTTCTAAATACATCACACTCCTAATAAATCCTCAGAATTTAGTAGTTTCCTTAGTAATTTAGTAGTTTCAGGTTAGTAACGCCATGATGTGACTTGGGTCGACACAACATGACCTAGGAATTTGAAAATGTGGCTATTGACCATGGGACGTAAGCTATGAAAGTAGGCGTAGCATGAGTCAAAGTAGACTAAAATGTCAACCAAAATGTAGACTAAAATGTCAACCAAAATGTCACCAAATTGTCGAATACATAAACAAATGTAGAATTTTTTACTTTGAAATTTATATAAGATGCCGGCGATACGATGGCGCCCATAAAACAACCAATTGCTAGTGGATTTGGAATGTTCATCGATCGGGTTTTGTTTTTCATGATAACTTACAAAATATTTACGTACGATGACATTCAAACTTGGAGACCATTCAAGCGAGAACCGGAAAATGAGATGTTGAATGAGATGTTGAACCCATGATCCTCGCAAATTGAGAATAAAGAATAATGAATCAAGAATCAAAAATGGTGAGGTGAAGTGAAACGATGAAATTTGCTCATCGAGGGATTTTTTGGTATTTTTACATGGTCAAAATCAGTTGACCTGCTATTTTTACAAAGGTTATGTTAGATTTGCTATTTTTGTAAATGTCCCTCTTGGACCTGCTATTTTTGAATTCCAAAACAAATCTACGCAAGATACTATTCACCTACTGAGAACTATATTAATTATTCAATAACTGCCAACAGATTCTCTACTCTGGAGACACTGGATTTTGCCAACCTGTCAGCAACACTATTATTCTCCCTTGGGACATGCTGACACTCCCATTGCCTGATTTTCTCCTTCAACAGATCTATATGATTCGAGACATTTTGGAGATGCCAGGGGTTTTTTCAGGGTACATTAACCACTTGATATCATTAGCAGAGTCACTCTCTATTACAAGCACATGAGAGCTTTTCCACACAGACTCTGAGAACACTCGAAAGGCCTCACGAATAGCATAGAATTCAGCCCGGTTTGAATCAAGAATTCCAACATGATTGGAGAACACGGCCTTTGTTCTACCCTGATCATCCCTAAGAATACCCCCGATCCCAGCCATACCTGGTTTTCCAATAGCAGAACCATCCACATTAAACTCGTTCTACCGGTTGAGGACGGGACCAAAAACATTTGCTTTCTTACACCCATGAACTTGCCTCACTCTTGCATTAGTCGGCTGAAGGAATAAATCAGAGATGGATGTTGATGAGGAAGGCCACTTTGCTTTGAACCAAGTTGCAAACCTAATGAAAATCAAATCCATGAGTTGTGATAGCTCAAACTTTTATTGTTGAAAGTAACTTTGACATGAGCATAGCCGATCGACGAGCGATGGCATAAATAGCAAAATCCAAGGTCGCGCCCATTGGAACTCGGGAAGGAGTGGTGCCAATATCAAGGAAGGTGGACGGATTCCCAGGGCAGGTCCATGAAATTCCCCAAACTTCCAAACATCTTGTCCACACCAACCAGCTACACCTGCAATTAAAAATAAATGCTTGATGATTCCGTCGTAGTTGCAGAAAGGACAAGCGACTAGCTAAGCTCTAATGATACCCTTCCGAGCAAACAAATTCTAACAGAAGCTTTTGATGGATTAATGCGACAAAGACTTCCACTTTAGGTGGAGCAAACCCATTCCACACTAAGTTCCAAATTACACTCCACTTGCCTCGGTAGCAACACAACTTTACAGAAAGAGGAGGTCGAATAAGTACCGCCAGACCCAACGCCAAATGATCAGGTTATCGAAGGAGCGACTAGGATATTGCCATTGTAGAGTAATCAACAAACTTTCCATCGCTTGATTTTCCCAATCAAGAGTGTTTCTACGGAGCTCAATCTTCTGACCCATTGACCGCTTATCCACTACCAAATTACGCCACAAAACCATCCTTGTTAATGCACAATGCAAAAATACGAGGAAGCATATTTTTTAAGATCATACCTTCAATCCACTCATCGTACTAAGACAATGTTGCCTCATTTCGAGCAAGGTCCTCATTCACGATGAAATAACATGATAGAGCTTATCGGAAGGATTAAGAGGTGCGATGATAGCTTTCCAAGAATTTGAGACTAACTGTTGCGAGGTAGGAGCAGACGATTCTTATCCGTGCCATATTTTTCCACCATGAAGCTCCTCCATAGAATTCACCTCGTTGCCAAACCTCCATAGCCATTTTGACAATAAAGCAGAATTTTTTAAATGGAAATCAATCATACCCAAGCCCCCAAGCCACTTAGGGGCGTTGACTGTATGCCAGTTCACATAATGCAATCTACGGTGGTGATCCGAACTGGCCCAGAGGAATTTCCGTATCAATTTGTCCATGTCATTTTGACTCACACGGAGCTTGAAAGCAACAGAAAAAGACTGGTAAACTTGACAAACAGAATTGATTAAGGCCACTCTACCACCTATTGAAAGGTACTGGTTTGCCTAGCAAGCTTTGCTCTCATTTTCCAAGACAGTCTCCATTCTTTCACAGGAATTGGCCCCTAAAGGGAGGCTAAGATATTTAACCGGAAGGGCTTCAACCTTACAGGATAGGCATTCGGCCCATGCATTCAGGAGCTCTGCCTCCACTCCAACACCAATCAGACTGCTTTCATTAAAGTTAATCTTTAAGCCCGACAATATCTCGAAACATATTAGAATTCTTTTCACATTCAGAACACCCTCGAGATCAAGTTTGATGAAGACAAGAGTGTCAGCACGTATTGTAGGTGTGCTAATCTGAAGCTTCCTTGGCTGATTTGTAGCCTCTCAAACAGCCAAGAGGACTCTCCTTTTTGCATAAGAACACTAAATACTTCAGCCAAGATATTAAACAGCATTGGTGAGAGAGGACAACCCGGCGTAAGACCTTTTTGATATCGAATCGCTTAGAAGAAGAACCGCTTTATCAAGATAGACATTGATACGAGGCCAAATGTGTGGATCCAACTTCTCCACTTTCTTCCAAAATTCATCTTCAACATGACAAAGTCCAAGAAATCCCAATCAACATTATCAAATGCTTTTTCAAAGTCCACATTCATCAAAATATCACTTAGTTATTCCTTCTTAGATAATCATGACTTCATTAGCAATTAAGAAGCAATCGGACAATTGTCCGCTTTTTAGGAATGCAAACCGATTATTCGATCACCTCATTAATCACACTTTTCAACTGAGTTGCTAAGCATTTGGCGAATTTTGTAGATGCTCCCACTAAACCGATAGGCCTATAGTCCTTTAAATGAACAGTGGTTGTCCATTTTTGGCACTAAGGTGATGAAGGAAGCATTAACACCCTTGTCAAAAGTTTCGACTCAAGAAGTCTTCTAAGAAAGACATCACATTGGCTTTGTGAGATCCAGTGGTGCTTGAAGAAATTCATGTTGAAACCATCCGCCCCAGAGCCTTGTTCCCCCACACTGCTTGATTGCATCCCAAACTTCGCCGGAGAAAGGGACTTCTAAACTATCCCTTTGAGCTTCTGAGATACTTTTAAAATGACACTGTAATTCCGAGACACCAATAGCCGAGACCTTATTGTAGAGGCTAGCATAATACTTAGCAATTACATCTTTCAACTCCTTTGGTTTGACACTCTCCTTCCTTCGACAACCGACTCACGATAAGGTTTACCCTTCTTCGTGAGGATGCTAGCATATAAAGTACCGGTGTTCTGTCCCGTCTAAAGGCACTTACATCCGGACTTCTGCATCCATGCTTTTTCTTCCGCCTCTATACAAACTCCATAGCCGAGCCCTCTTGTTCGCGAACTCAATTTTTTGTTAGTCGGCAACTCGATTAGCAATGTCCAACTTATCCAAATCTGTCAATCTCCTCTTCCAATCCTTGGATATAATTAGGTCCGCCTCGCCATTCTCGGGAGCCTCCATCGCTTGATGAGAGGTTTTAGCCTCTTTAACCTTAGCCAAATACCCGCTTTATTGTTGGATTGAGTGCTGTACCATTCTATTCATTGCAAACCAAAATATTAAAGCTTTCATTTTCAAGCCTGGTTGAAAAACTTGAAAGTCTCGCCCCCAATTAACCTCCTCAGTATTCACGAAGATGGGATGGTGATCAGACAAAGACCGTGGCAGCACACGTTGGACTAAAGAGGGAAACTTTGCAAGAAAGTCACATGAAAGCAAAAATCTATCCAATCTACTTCTAACAGAGTAAATCGGTTATTACCCCAAGTGAATTGCCCGCCTATCATGGGCAAGTCTACCATTCAGATTATCAATAAAATCATTAAAGTCTTTAATGGCGTAAAGATTACACCATGTGCCCGCTTCTTTCATCCGGAGACTGTAACATTGAAATCTTCTCCAAAACACCACGCAATTGCCGTCGCGCCTGCTAATTAGCTGGTCCAGTGCTCTCCTTTCAATGTCATAGTTCGGGCCGTATACATTACAAAGCACACTCAAAATTGATCCCAACGCTTTTCCACGAAGTATGTATCGGCGCTCTATCACAACCTCGCACAATGAAAAAATTCTTCTGTTCCAAACTAAAATTAGGCCACCGCACTCCCCAAAGAAGGGGTCCACTCAAAGTCAAGTCATACCCTCTCTAAATAGAATCATTACACGAGCATCAAAATGCTCCAAATTTGATTCTTGAAAAACCCAACCCAAATTTATGTCTTAACACAAGCTTTCTAATGACCTCTTTTTCTCCTTGCCCCTAAACCCCTTACATTCCAAGAAAGAATTTTCATTATTCCCAAAACTTTAAACACTTGATAGAAAATAGGAAGAAAAGCTTAGAGTTATCCTACTCTTGAAACCCTCCTCTCCTTCTCCAATCTAGCAAAATGTTCCAACATTGCTTCACGATGTAATTTGAAAACAATTCCCAATTGAGAACTCACCTCTCAAGTTGATTCAAATTCTCAGAGAATTTTATTATGAAACGCAATATCCTCATATGAAAGAATGAAGCCATCTAAATCGTTGGATCATGGTCTTGCGTGCTCTGGAGCAAAGGTCGCTGGATTTCCCTTTCTTAGTCTATGCAGCTTCAAATTTGGGTAGGAAGCGAGAGATGGAAGGGCTTGCTCCACCAACCAACTCTTCTAAAGGAACGGCTTGAGGGCCTTTTAGGTGTTTGGGCTAAGAAATCAAATCTGGCCTTACAAACACAAGATCATCATTTGGCCCATCATTTGGCCCCTCTCCGCCCCACACAATCTCTCTCGCCACAATTGCTTTCCATGTGGTTAGTTCTCCTTTGTTAGTTCTCCTTTTTGTGCTCTAAGATTTTGTTCTTTCTATTCTCTAAATTACTATGCAAGAAAACCCTATCTTGGTTTCTTTATCAATTTCATCAAAATCTACATATGAAAAAGTGACAATCTTTGATTCGTTTTTGTTTTGGTGGTTTTTAAGGATATTTATCATGTTTTCTTTAAGTAAAATAAAATAAACTGTGATTAGAAGATTATCACGATCGACAAATTTGATGATAAGCCTTAGTTGAACCATGTCAAATTCTTTAATATGCCAAGTAGGAAGTGAAGAAATATAATCATACAATTACTGCAATAAATAGTCAAAGGCGCATATTCTATTGTGAAAGTAGATTCATTGAAGCCTCCAAACTTTGGAGTTCAAACTAGCAAGGACATAAGTATTGACATGATTAATAGGATGAACAAAAAAATGAAAAGGCTAAATACATGAAGACGAAACAACAAATGACATTGAGAACCCAAAGTGACTATTTAGGCTTACAGGAAGGGACAAACTAGGGTGCAATCCCAAGAAGAGAAAGAGTATAAAACAAAAGGCTTTTAATATCAAAGAAAATGATATTGCCAATAAATTAATTACCAATATGTTCTATGCTCAAATATTGCCACTCAATTTAGCTCGTTTTCTATACTTGCAAAAGAATTTTAAAGTACTACAATAGTAGTGTTTCAGGTTATACCTAATGAGTTACAATAGATTAAGAACAATTCCTCTTGATCAAGACAAAAACTATCAAAATGTAGTGCAAACAAGTTATAATTGAAATAGAATAGATAAGTAGTAATTCAAGATTAAACAATTAAACTACAAAAATAAAATAAAATTGAAGACTACATAAGAGGGTTTAATTGTAATCCTAAAAATAATAATAATAATAATTTATCATAAATTCAAGAAAACGTAGACCCACAAAGTTTAATTATCTCAAAGTAAATAGGGGATGGAGCATGACAAAGAATCAAGTGGTAAGGCTAACCTTTCTTTTGTTGTATATAATACGGTTAGATTGTTAGGTGTAGAGTTGTTTTTAAGATTTGACTAGTTGTCAATTAGTCTTAACCTCCATAAGAGTTAAGAAGAATTCACTTTGGTGAATTTTAATGTATCCATTAACTTTAAAAAGTTAATATAACTATATTTTAATTGGAAGAAAAAACTTAAAATATTGCTCCTCTTCTTGAATGAGTTATTACGAGGAAAAAATAATAAAACAATGTCAGTATGTTCTACAACCGTTACTCGGCCTCTTCATGAATACTATTAGAAGTCCTCCAACAAAAGGAAATAAAAACATAAAAATCGCGTGGGTACACCATGGCACGCCAAAAGTGGTGCCAAGGCATGGCCCTTGTACTTTTTAGATTTTACTAAAATTCTCTTCTAGCACCATGGTACCCTTGTCCCGATGCCATGATGCAGTTGGATCTACTTAGAAAAACCTCTAAAACGTTTTCTCTTCTTTGGTTTTTTCTTCCCGTACTCTTCTTTTAGGTTCCATAAAGTTTGGGTAGATTAGATCTTAATCCGGTGGAATCTAGGGCAAGATATCTCATCCAAGTCCAAAATATGATTCTGTAAATTTAAATACCCTAAGTTTTGTGTATCACAAAAAAGCTGTAGAGAAATACTTATTGAACAATGTTGCACAGAGTCAGAGAGGGCAAAAAACGGAAGTTACTCTCATCTTCAAATTTTTACCATTGTTTTTAATTTTACTTCAATTTCTCTGTAGTTTATTTATTACTAAAATGTGAAGTGGAAGTAAATTATTCTTGATCTGCTTAAAAATCAAACAAATCCTAAGTAAAAGTGATGAAATTCATAGGCATAATTTTCTATTATCAAATACCTCCAAACTTAATAATTTGCCTATCCCCAAGCAAACAAAAGAAAGAATTACACAATATAACCAAAGGTGAGGTTTAGACCATTTAAGAAGCTTCAGAGATTCAATTCCATTTGAATAAATAGAAGTCTTAATCACCGTGATGATTTATAAACTCAACTTAAATGACAACTCCATAATATTTGAAATCCCGTCCATGTGTATGTGTAGCCATTTTTAGATAATCACTCATAATTCAAAATTCATGCATAAATCAAATATCTCTGTATACCAATTTTGAAACTCAATAATTTTCTCTTGGACTCACCTTTCATGTCATTCTCCATTAGTGGAGATTATAAATATACCACAAATCAGAAGGACTTTGTTAATCTTGTAATGAGAAGCTAGGGCAAAGTTGAGATATAGAGAATTTAAACTAGCTAAAAATCACCCAAAATACTTGAAAAACATTCAAGTTATTTAATAAGAAATTGAAAACCTTTCCCCTTTGATTTACTTCAACACCCTTAAGTAGCCCCAAACTTATTATGCATATTCACAGTTTTTTCTTTCCCCTCACCCCACCAAGAGAAGACTTTTTTTGATGTGGTGTGGATTAGAATACAAAATGTAACACAAATAACACAATTAATTAAGTAATAATTAACCTAAATCCACAACTAAACACAAGTATACGATTGTCATTGTATTGTGCAAGTAGAGTCAATCCCTCAAGGATGTTATTAATTTGAACAATTTTTTTTTTTGTGCCATAGCTATTTGGCAATTTAAATAGTTAAAAGCTATGTTTTTGCTAAATTAAAGTAGGGAAAATTGAGTATAATTAACAACAGGAAAACAAGGAAAAACTTAAATTTTCAATTAAATCAAAGATTTGGAACCAAGAAATGATGAATTAATCCCCAATAAGTGATTAGGGTTGTCTCAATTTATCTCTATTTATGTGATTTTCCTATTGGATCATGCATTTAAAGACGTAATTGTATTTTTCACTCTAATTTCTATTTCTATTCACTAGAATATAATGATATGGCTCCTATTGCTATTCTACCACACCATTTACTAAAGCATGATGACATAGAGTCTACCAATTACCCCTACACATTCATATGCTAGAGTACTATGGTTCTAATAATAAAGGTCCAAATTTAATGAAGATCAAATGATCAAACACAAGCACCAATATATACAACTCATGAGGCTTACATAAATTGGATGATTTTAAGTGAAAACTTGCTATCGGACATTAATATGCATCATCAATGGCATAAATCAATACAATAAGGAAAAATATCAACAACACATCATCAATTCTTGGAGATTATAAGAATTTAGCCTCAATAGCAATGAAAAGGCACACCAAATTGAACATATGAAACGTAAGATTAAACTTTAGAGTAAAGAAGACTCCCCTTTACAAGAAAAAGCCTAACACAACACTTAATCTTCAACCCAAAATCCAATTTCTTCCAAAATAGACTCTTTTCTCTTCAAAACTCACAAGAACCCTAGTCTAAAGATGAATTTATATACAAAACCCTAGAGCTCTTGTGGAGGCTGTGGTTCTAAGATTTACTAAGTCTAGTCTCCCCTTCTAAAGATCTAAAAGTGAGTTTTTATAGGAGTTAGATATTACAAGTGATCAAAGAACAAGAAAAAGGCTCAACAGAGGTCAAACGATAAAATTTACCCAAATGAGCTACAAGAGTCGAGCATGGTCTTGGGCCTACAAGAGACTTAAGCCCAACTCTCCCTTTGCCCTCTTTGTTCTTAGTTCCATGCAGTTGTGCTAATTTTGACTAATGTTTTGAGGCCTTGATCCACAAAATTAGGCTTTAAATTCATTCATAAAAGTTTTAACTATTAGCTCTCCTCTTAGTTTTTCCAATGGTTTAACAATCATTGCATTTGGACTTTTGTAGTTTTAGATATGGCCATTCTATCGAAATGTGTTAGTTGTCAACTGGTTTAGTCGCATTGTCACTTCAACATCAATTTGGACCTAAATGTCACTAATTTGGAAGAAACTCAAAACATCAATATTAAAGTGCATCCAAAAACTTTTCCAATCATCCAAAATTTTCTTATTTGGTTATGCAGAAGATAAGATACATCCTGTTGAAATCTAACCTTTCACTACTCATTTACCCATTCAAGCACTATCTCTCTCAAAGTTGCACAATTGATGGAGTTTTCTCAAGTTTGACATATTTTTCTAACTTATTAAACATCTAGAATATTTTTACCTATAAAATATACAAAAATATAAGATTAGTGCCTATTTATCTCGATAAAGATGTAAAACTCCTTGTTTTAGGGTTCATTTAAAAAGTGTTTTTGCATTCTTATCATTTTCCTTCTTATATGTCTTATGTATCCCTTTCCTTTTCTTCTCCTCCTCTTTTTTTCCCTTCCCCTTCTTTTTTTCTACTCTATCTCTTTTATTTTTGCATTCTTTTCTTCTCCTACACAACACATAGAAATAGAACAAGAACTCCCCATACATCACATACTCCTATAGCCTTCAACATATCATGATAACCTCCCACAAATTAATTCACATAATTAGCCTTGAATATTATCTCTTATGTCAATTGTTCATTCAAACACCAAACCAATCTTCCATTTCTTTGCAAAGCTAAATAGGTACTTAAAATGAAAATGAAAAAGGGTAAAGAAAATTTAAAGGACAGGCTTAATTATGTGGGTTTCAAAGAAATAAAGGTCAATATATGAAAGGCTCAAATAGGGAACCTAAGGATTATTACCTTCATGATTAGCTTGAAAGGCACAATCGTTCTAAAGAGGGCCTATATCATTTCTAGGATGCCATAATCTCAAATTTTCACCTTGGATGACAACCAGTTAAAGTCATGAAATAGTTTATGGTCTAAAGACATTAAGTTTATGTAGACCATCTTTAAATGAGAGCAATCAAAACTCATGGCCAAGTGCCCAAATTGCTCAAAGTAATACATAAAAATTGAATTCTACATTCCATGACAATCTCAAATTTTACAAGTCAAAATATATCAATAATATTCATAGGAAAAAATATTTATGATTTCCAATTTTAATTCAATTTTCTAATTTTTATGATTTTTAAATTTTCTATGTTTTTTTTATTTGTTTTGGATTTTTGTTTTGATTTTTAACAAATTCAACAAAATAAAACAAAACTTCCAAATGTAAACACAAATAAAATAGAAACTAATCCAAAAGCAATAATACATCCCTTTGGGAGATGGCATAAAATCAAAGAAAGGAATAGAATTTCTTTCGGTGATGGGACAATCAAGGATCTAAATTGGTAGGTTGATCGTCAAGCATGAGCAATAGGAGAAAAAACATTGCCAACGTGGGCATTTGCATAACATCAACTCCTGAACTCTACCCAAATTGTTTAGACTTTTGATTGAGGAACTAATCATGTCTTGGTGTTTGTTTGAGATTGAGGAACTAATCATATCTTTGAGTCAACATTTGAGCAAATTGGTCAAGTATGCCAGGTTGAACAGCTTCATCATGACACTTAGGGATATTCATCGGGTGGGTTCTTGGGTTTGGTTTTTTTTTTGGTTGGGTTTTATCGATTTCGGTTTATTCGGTTTGGGTTATTGGTTTTTATTAAAACCTAATTTATTTTTATATTATATGTAATTATAAAATAATATATATTCATATAAATAATACATAAATATATATTATATGTAATTATACTTATAATATACATATATATAAATAATAAATAAATATATATTCGGTTTGGTTTGGTTTCGATTTAATCCAAAAATAAAAATCTAAAAATTGATTTTAGTTCGGTTTGAATTGGGCGGATATTCGGGTTATCAAATGTTGAATACCCTAAACTTGTCTTCAACCAAGAAATATGCTATGGTATTGTAACATAGATGCTACAGATGGCAAAACTAAGGGAACTCGTTGACCAGCTGTAGAACATTTGTCAAAAGTACTAGAAAAACTTGTTGTCTTTTAATAAGCCAAACTGATGTATATCAAAGAAAACACTAGATGTTAGTAATTGTTCATTAGCGACTACAATACCAACATTATGGCACAATGTCGTAATTAAAGAAGGACAAACATAACTAAAGATAGTGGTGATTAACACTACGCAAAATGAAGTTATTAATAGTTTTACTTACATCAATTAACCAACTAACTAAAATAGCCCTTATTAAAATGGCCCTATATTTATACACTTCAGATATGTTAGAGGTAAAAATTTGACGATTACCATAATTCCATTATGTTCTAGTCCTAGCCAAGTGATTAATTATTTTATTCGAATCAAGTCTGACTTGCCAACATTGAGAATATTCATCTTGATGATAATTAGGCAAGTTATAATATGCATTAATGGTTTGAGACTCAAATTTAACCAGTTGCCTCTAACGAATACTTTAATCTTTATGTTCAAAGGCATTAGCATAAAATTCAATAACAAATGGCATTAATGTAGCTTTGGTTGTTTAGCTATATTTTTCTAATTTATATAAATAATGATACCTAATGTAA
Source organism: Gynochthodes officinalis (assembly GCA_020080225.1). Classification (NCBI taxonomy): domain Eukaryota; kingdom Viridiplantae; phylum Streptophyta; class Magnoliopsida; order Gentianales; family Rubiaceae; genus Gynochthodes; species Gynochthodes officinalis. The sequence continues at coordinate 2,907,933 of CM034618.1, read as the reverse complement.
CACCAGGCACATATATTCCTCCCTTAAAGATTGCTTTTCTTTTAACAAAACATCATTTATAATGTTCCAAGCATCAAAACTCATAAATTTATTCTCAACCAAACTAGAGGATGCATGGGAGATGGATTCATACAACTGACTACACTTTCTTGATGCCATCGCAATGGACAAGAAAAATTACCGAACACAAAATTACAAACTAGCAAGAAAGCCCCATATAGGTCAATGCATAGACTTTTCGCAATGCACCACAAAATTCCCCAAAACAACTACTAGGAAAAAGTCAGTTAATCCAAATACCAACTACTCAAGCAATTCAATTTTGACAAATTAAGATAACATATCAATTTACCATCATTAAAGACAAAGCAGCCACCCAGAGAGTGATCACATTCAAATAAGTATCCATTTGCAGATATGACACTCTAAGGAATAAGAAAAGTCTTACTCATAATATGCACCATACAAAGAACAAGGAATGAGGATAACTATAAAATTAATAAACTAAATTAATTGTCTTCTAAATTTGCTTTGAGAAGAATCTTCATAAAGGAATCACAATCCCCCTCCCCAAATCATCACCAAGTTGCACTCCATCATTAAAAAAACCTTCCAATGGGCCCTGAGAAAGAACGCAAAACTAGAGAATACTTCATTAATTAGCTCAAAATGGAATAGGTTATACAAGCAAAAACATAGGTGTGGTGTAGAGCTGAAGACAATAGAGAGAAAGGTTAAATGATGGAAGAATTAGACTTAAGGCTGAAAGCCTCGTCTGCCAAACATATAATTCGAGACGCACCTTGGTGCCCTTTTGCGAGAACTAAGACATCCCTTTTTCTTTTTCAATTTCATACCCATGGTACAAAATAGTCCAAAAGGGCCATCATATGGTCCTTTGTGTTGAGAATATTTTCACAAATTTCAAATTTTATCAATTTCTTCATTTTATCACATTGGACTAAATTTCTGCAGCATAATTAATTTGGACAACTAAATTATTTTAAAAACATGCTAAAAGTATTGCACTAATTTTAATAGCATAAACCAACAAGAAACTAAATGTTAACAATTTGGGTTGCCTTCCAAAATGCACTTAACCCCACAACCTTCTCCGTTGGCTCATCAAAAAGGGTCCTTAATGGCTTGTAGCACCCTTTTTGTGTTATTGATCTCCAGTATTATTTTTTTCTTCACCATAACCATCACAAACTGTTGGTTTTGTACTAAAATCAATTAAATCTAAGATTATAATTTGTTATTTATTGCCAAGTGATTAAGAACCTAAAGGGTCACATACATAAAGAATTTGTTCTTAGGTTAAAATAATTAAATAATTATATGATAATTATTGAGGTTAATTTGTAAGACAATTAACCTAAAGGGTCTCTATAAAAATAAGTTTTAATTTTTTTTTGAAAGAAATTTGATAAGAAGGTTATCGGATACTCTATCATAATAGAGTATCAGATGAGTCTATTAGATTTTCTAACAGACAGAACTTACCTTTTAATAGGAGACAGACGCCAAATTCCAAAATAGTTGTGCATACAGATTTTTTTTTTTCACGTACGAAAAACTTACTACAAAAGAGCAAGAGAGAAAAAAAGTTTTTCTTTTGTTTTTTGTTAGAATTCTCTTGAACTCTAAATTTTGCAAGATTGTACAGTCATTGAAGGAATTAGCATATTTGCTTGGTGTCAATCAATCACAGGAGGATCCTAAGAACTAGTTCGTGTGGATGCCTAAGAGGCCGGACGTCTGTGCGGCTGTGATTGACAGATCTTCCTTCGACGACACAATCTTTAGTCATTAAAACAGGTTTTGTTTTATAAGTATATTGAAATTGATCCTGGTGAAAATCATGTTTTAATTTGCCTATAACTTTGTTTATGGCATACATGATTTACTAAGATGGTATCGAGCATGAGGATTTAATTTGCGTATAAATAAATCTATGTGAATCTAAATTGTTTTTGTTTACATATATGTATGTGTTATGTTGAATGATTGAGAAAAATTATTACATTGAGTGAAAAAAATTCTTTTCACTTCTAGAACAAGTTGAAAATTTTCTGATTTATTGCCGAAATGCTTGCCAAAGTTATTTGCCGAATTCTTGGCTGCTGCTTGTGATTCATGTTTTGAAAAGGAAAAAAGATTTTTTTAAATAGCGTGACAGGTGAAAAGAAAAAAAGTTTTTTTTGAAGCGTGTGATAGAAGGGTGAAAAAAAGAAAAAAAAATTCTCATTTGCAGTGGCAACTACAAGAGATGCTGACGTCAACGGCAGTGGCAGAAAATGATGACGTCATTGGTGACGTCATCAGATGACATCATCCGGCTCCGTTTATTAAAATAATTTTTTTAAAAAAAATTTCTCTAACGGGCCATTGGGCCATTTGTTAAATTCTGGATTAGTAAATAATATTTTTCTAATGGGCCATTGGGCCATTTGTTAGATTTTGGATAAGGAAATATTATTTCTCCAATAGGCTCCTTGGACTCCTTTTAATTTACTGTGGCATTGGGCCAGGTGGTTTGGGCTAAGGCTTTCTGGCTAGTAGAGTAGTGAAGACTGCTTTGGGCTAGTGCACCTTGAGTCCATTAGTACCAAATGGATCAAACTTAATTGGACCAACAGTAAATAAAAATAAAAGAAATAAATAATTAAATGGGGCAATTTTCATTATAAATAGTTTATTTATGTTAAGACCCTTTTAATTTCGATTATTTATTTATTATGGCCCAAAATATCAAAAATTTTATGTTAACCCATAAACTTCTCAATTAATTCAATAATATTTCTAATATGATTAGAAATGGAATGCATACAGATTTATGACTGAAATTTGTTTATAATTGTTTAATGTTTCAATTGTTATGCCATATGTGATTTAATATTTGATTAAATGATTAGATTATTTAATTGCATATTGTATGTTTAATATAATCAAATATTTATTACATATGATATATGTAAATGATGAGACAATAATTTAATCCCTCAATTAAATATTAAATCAATTTAAATGCCTTCCATTATTATAGTTTAAAACAGTTTTGTTAGGGTAACTTGTTGAGCTAATTCAAGGTTGTCTTACTAAAAATGTGTTTCAAACTATGAGATAAGATATCTGAATAATGGGTATGATTTAACAAAGATTTTGATTTGTTGAGCTACCTCAAGGTCAAAAGTCTTTTAGGCAAGAGGTAGGAGACATATTTGATATGTGTATCAAAAGTTGATAATCTAACTATCTAGGAGTTGCAAATAAGTTACAATTGGTAATTAAAACCTACTCATTGAAATTAATTTTTGATTTGTTGAGCTAACTCAAGATTAAAATTAATTGAAATGGGATCCTAGTTTGCTAAGAATTTTGAGAAAATTCTTGGATCAATTTGAGGATATTGATTTGGATAAAATAGTGAGCAAAACCAAGATTTTATTAAGTCCATATATTTGTGGATTTTGGTTTTGTATATTATGTATCTAACTCCCATCCAAGACTTTCAAAGCCATTATGCATTATTTTTATATGGACATTATTAATTCTTCATTCAGAAAATATTTTGGCCTTCATGACATTGCTCATAAGGAGATTGGGTTGGGTAATTAGCCTCCATAATTATTTAGCTATAAGTGCATCATTGAAAAAATGGATATTCTTAAAGCCTAGACTACCCTCATCTTTAGGCTGAATCAAATCCCTTTAAAATTTCTAGTGAATTTTGGTTTTCCGATCTTCTTTTCCTCCCCACCAAAAGTTTCTTGTATTCCTTATGATCTCTTGGAAAACACTTCTTGGAAGCTTGAAGTAAGCCTTCACATAAATTGGAAGGACATCAATCACTACCTTTATCAGAACTTCTCTTCCTGCCTGGCTATGGAACCTATTCTTGCATCTTTTTATCCTTTGTTGAACTTTCTCCACCACATAGCTAAACACTTCCTTCTTTGATCTTCCTATGGACATTGGTAGTCCTAGGTAGATTGCCTTCTTTTGTTCTCTAATTCCATCTAGAGCTTGGTATATAACTTCCTTTTACTCCTTAGATATATTCTTCCTGAAAAAAGATTGAGGATTTTTCCAAATTGACCAGTTGGCCAAAGTAAAAGCTGTACTTGGATAGTAGAGCTTTGATTTTTCTTGCTTGCTCCAAGTTTGGTTCACAAAAGATGTGTGAGTCATCTGTAAACAATAAATATGTAATTAGAGAATGATTTCTACTCTCTCTCACGCCCTTATAATCTCCCTTCAAACTTACTTGTTTAATCATATTTGAAAAAGTTTCTCAGATAACTAGAAACAGATATGGTGATAGTGGATCCCCTTGCCCAGTCCCTCTTGTTATTTGAAATATCCACACTTTTCTCCATTAATATTTAATGACAAAGTGGAAGAACTAATTTATTGTCTAATCCAGCCTATAAAAATACTAAAGAATCCCATTTTCGTATAAACCTCACACAAAAAAGGTTCATTCCACCCTATCATAAACTTAAGCTATGCCATGATTTAAGGCCATAATCCCCATATTTCCTTTATACTTAGAATTTAATGTGTGGATGCACTCATGCACCATCACCACATTATCCAATATCTATCTCCTAGGAATCAAAGCTGCTTGGTTAGGGCTAATAAATTTGTGAAGGCAGATTTTCATCATTTCAGCCACAATTTTAGAGATACTTTTATATATTACATTACACAAACTAATTGGTCTATAATATGCATTTGATGTAGGATTCCTAACTTTCTGGACAAGAGTAATCAATGTTTGGTTCACTTGTTTTACCATTTTCTTTTGTTCCAAGAAATATTTGACAACATTGCAAATTTCCACATTGATCGCATTCCAATAAAACTAGTAAAAAAAAAAAAGAGGAGTAATACCATTGGATCCTAGGGCTTTGTTAGGATTCATTTGAAATAGAACATTTTTTTATCTCAGTTTCTTCCACTAGCCTTATTAGTCTTTGGTTCATTGCCTTGGTGATAGACAGTGGTATTCCCTCCAACCCTTCATGAAGTAGCAGTGGATTTGAAGTAGTAAAGAGTTGTTCATAAAAATTCAGTATTTTCTCCTGTACTTCCTGGTGATTCGCACAAATCCTTCCATCACCTCTCACTAGCCTTTTAATGGTATTTTGTCTTCTTCTATTAACTGTAAAAGCCTAGAAGAACTTTGTATTTTTATCCCCTTCTTGGTGCCATTGTACCCTAGACTTTTGCCTCAAGTAAGTTTCCTTTTTTTTTTTAGTATGCAGCAATGAGTTCATTTTTCAATCTACCCCATTCATTCCAATTTCTATTCCCCCCTTGGTTGTTAATAACTTTCATTTGTACCTTGATCCTTGCAATTTTCTTGGTTGAATTCTGCTTATTTTTCTAGCTTCACTTTAACAGCTCTACTTTACATTGCTTAATTTTGAAAAAAAATTGATACATTGGAGTTCCAGTCTGCTATTTTCCCCATGCATCTTTCACTACCCTTTTCAGTGCTTCTTTTTTTATCCATCTTCTATAAAAAAAAAAAAAAGGAATCTTCTTTTTATTTGCTGCTCTTTTGGTTCTATGTCTAGTAGGAGAAGTGAATGGTCTGAGGACTGTCGATCCATATGATATACTTTAGCTCTCTTGAATTTGAGCAGCAAATTGGGGGACTTCAAAAAACTTGTCCAGCCTCTCTTTTACAAACACTTCCCTTTCTCTATTGTTTGCCCAGGTGTAGCTTCACCCCATAAAGCCTATTTCCCCTATCTCCATTTTCCTTATAAAGTTCATAAATGGTTGAAAGTTGGTGTCCAACCTTCTTCTTTCACCTTTTTCTAATCTTGATGTACAATGTCATTGAAATCTCCTCTTGAAAACCACGAATCTCCTCATTCCTGCCTTTGCTTCTCTAGTAGTTTCATTGTTTCTTCCTTATTTGAGCTTTTGCGCTAGTATACAAGAAAACAACCCAACTTACTATTATCACCATTCAGTACACATTCCAGTTGAATATAGAAGCTTGAGGAGATAATTTTGCTTACTATTATGTCATCAGTCCAGCCAACCTGTAGCCCTTATTTGGTGCCTTTAGGTTCTATTACCCTCCATCTATCTTGAAATCTAAGTTTTCTATACATAGTTGCTATAAAATTAGTAGTTTTGGGTAGTGGGATCTTATTACCTCTCTTAGCTGGGAAATTATAGAGAGTCTTCCCAAACCTCTACAATTCCACATGCAAACCTTTATGGTTCCTTTTGGGACCATTCAAGACTGGTTCCTTTCATCTTTGTTACCTTTTTATCTACTTAGTCATCACATCTTTGCTTTTTGTAGCTTGCTCCCATACTTTCATCAGAATCTGAGTCTTCATCTTGTAAATACTATGCCATCTTATAACATGAACCAGATGTACTTATTGTTTCTCCTACCTTGGTTCAAATTTCTCTCCCAAGCCTACTGCCCGCCCTCCTCTGCTTTCTTGTCTAAATGAGATCTTTTGCATTTCTTGTTGCAGACCCTATCCTATTGCCCTCACACTCAGTTTCCTTTAGTTTCCAATCCAATGTCTCACATCTAATTGGTACATTAATCAGTTCTATTTTTTGAGAATTCTGTCTTTCCTTCTCCCCTTCTTGCCTCCTGTCAAATTTCATTTCTTCCACTTGCACTCTGTAGCTTTCGAAATCCTTTTGCCTTTCTTTATCCTGTTGATTTGTTTGTGACCCTCCATCCTTTTTATCTATCACTATCTCTTCCCTTCACTTTTGCCTTTCCCCTATCTGGACCTTAGCCCTCATTTCTTGGTCCTTTTTTCCTAAGTCTCTCTCTGTTAATGCAGATTCCAGTTGTAAATCTATCTCAGTCTCTTAGTTCTTCTCCTCAGTCATCACTGCTCCTTTTAGCAAAGTTGTCGTGCTCATCTAAATTTTCTTGTCTGATTTAGCTCTCTTTCCTTTTTCCTTTATGCTGCTCTGACCCTTATAGCTCTGAGCCAGTCTCCATGTTGTCCTTCTTTTACTTCATTCTTTTTTGAATCTTCTCTTCTAGTATGATATGTTCTTTTTGCATTAATGACAAAATGTAGCTAAATTCTCATACTTGAAGGATATCCAAGTAGCCACATCATTTAGCTTCAGACTTGTGCCTCTCATCAGTGGCTTGCTAAGTTCAATCGAACCTAAAATCTTTATATGTCTCCCAAATTTGCTTTCACTTTTTGGTATGATTACATCATATACCTTGGGAAATATCTATTCTAATTTGAATCCCGTCTCCCTAGACATCCATTTGTATGGGAGGTTCTATATCTAAATCCAGAGCTCTACCATTTGAAAATTTTTGTCTTGGATCTATAGCTTTTCTAACTATTCTTTTAGGATAATGTATTACTGATCAAACGTCCATCCCTTGCCTTGCAGCACCTTGACCTTGTCCTCATTGTTTTTTAACACAAATTGAAAGAAGTTTGTTCCCAACTCTCTTATAATGAAAGGTTCTTTTGTGAGCCAGATACCTTCGAAAGTTTTTTTTTTAGGCCAATAAAGTTCACTTTTTTCTTCTTGAATACGCTCCAATCAAGCTCCGATTACATTCTTCTTTACTGACCTTAATATCATCTTCCCCTAACTTCACCCCAACCTCTTCTTCCTTGGATAAGCTAATTTTTTGGAACAAACCTGCCACTTCTATTTTTGGATTAGGAGTCCCATCACCTTCAAACAATCTTGAAGTTAGTCAACTTCTAATTCAATTAGAGATTTTAGATCAACATTGCTTGCGATTAAAGAGCTTCTTACATCATAGAATTCCTCTAAAGGTACCTTTTTTATATCTTGAATATTTGAAGGATGTTTATCTTTTTTATGACACTTTGCTTTGTGGTTTAGGGACTATCAATGACCTTTAATTTGAGTCATACTAAAAAAAAAAGGTCTATGATGTAGATTTATATACCTATCTTTTAGCTCAATTGGCAATCATGACAAACTTAATCTCTAAGTTGGATGCAAAGTTAGATGCCATTACTAAACCCTTATTAATAATGACATGTGAAATATACAAGAGTGATCATCCTACTAATTCATACTTTATTAACCTAAAATGGGTCCAATTTCTCTTAGATTATACAACTAACAAGGAGCCTTGGATAATCCATCAAGGCCGGTGTGCCCTTTTGAGTTCTCTAGCTCTCCACATCATGTACTAAAACATAGTAAAATGATACAACCTGTCAAAGAAATGATAAACTCATTGGCAAGTTAATATGTTAATATGTTTTATTCCACACATGCCTGGCCAGGTTGTCGAAGCTCCCAAAATTATTTCAAATCTTTAGACTAGGGACAGTTGATTTGTAGTAGTAATGGACCAGTTCGAATCTCATAGGGAGCTATGTGTTGAAGAATTTCTTAGCAATTGAGATGAAGAAAAAAATTTATTAGTACCAAATCTAAGAGTAGTGAATAAAGAAAATTTATAAAAGAAATCACTAGAAATATTTAAAAGAATTACTTCAGTCTTACCAGGCTCTGATCCAAGGTAGTGTAGTTATACCGAATATATCTGGATCATAGGATTCTTAAAATACTTCTTCATTCCAGCATTTAACCGAATATTTTTTAGGATAGCCATGACAAAATTTTAGTTTTCCTATTCTATTTGTTTGAACCTAGCATTCACAACGAACCTTACTAACAAATGACTGGGGGCGATAGCATTCCATACCATTTGATAGCAGCACTAAGAACCTTGAAAACAGTTAAAACAAAAACTAACAATTGAGATAACTGCAATTGAAAATGATTGTATCATTAATCCCTTTTAAATAATAAATGCATGAGTACTATCACTTTACACACACAAAAAGATTTAAGTGCTACTTGTTCTAATTGTTCCGGACAATTACGGATCAAGAACAATTAAATATTTGTAGGAAGAAAAATGAAAATAAGTTGTCAATTTATTTAACATTCAAAATCCATAAAATATAATGCAAGAAATAATGATCACTTGAATGCAAAAAAGATTATGAAACTGTAAACAACACCTCACTAAATATATTGGCATTAACACCCATTGGAATGGAAAGTAAATAATTTAGCCACTCATGGTAGCAAAACTATTCTAACTCTATTCTAAAATGAGAGAAAAGTACAAGAGAAAGGAAAATTTCTATAGAAAATTGAAGGAAAAACTTATGTCTTCCAAGTTCACTAACCCTCCTATTTATAGACTTCTTCTATAACAACTTCTCTAAAGACTTCCTAAAATCTCTCCAACAAATCCTAAGTCTTTAAACCTTTGATTCCTAACTAATTATCCAGCCAACCATCCTATCCTATCTAATCCTATCTAATCCTAACAAATGTCTTCCAATCCATTCTAACTTGAATTACAAAAGTTGAAATCAAAAGACAAATTCAAATCTTGAAATTTCAGCCCTTTATCTCAACTCAAGACGTGGTCATGTGCATTCATCTGTTGTGCATCTTTTTGAGTTTCACCTCCAAAACTTCATCCTTTAAGACGTGATCTTAGTTTATCCAAGATAGTCTTCTGTTTTTAGCTCCAAAAAAATCCTTCTCCAAAAATTGTCTAAATCTTCATTAAATTTCATCTTTCCGCCTTAGTCCATCAATTTCCCTCTCTAGTACAAAAACACCTCAAATTAGCCATTTTCATACCAATAAAACCATTAACACCATAGGTTTGTTCCTATTAAATGGTAACAAATTAAATACTATCAATGCCACCATGCATAACTTGGAGGCACAAGTGGGGCTACATACCAATGCCTTCAAGAAGCAACCTATGGGAGTATTACCAACTGATAGAGAGAATAATCATAAGTGTAGAATTAATGAGCAAGTCAAGGTGTTGATTCTAAAAAGTGGCAAGATGTATAATAGTTCTATTGAACAAGTTGATGAAAAGATCCTTGAACATAATAGGGATGTGAGAATAAGGTTGATAATAAATGAGAGATAGAGCAAGTTCTTAAAGAAACCAAGGAGAAGGATAATAATGAAACAAAGGCTAGTGAAGATGTGAAAGATATTCTCCTACCTGTTAACCCCCAACCCCCATAAAGAATAAAGAAGTAAACAGCAATGCAAGGAATATCAAGGTTCATTGATGTGCTTAAAAATTTTGCTATCAGCCTTTCCATTTTGTAATTATTAAAGCAAATGCTCAAGTTCTTGAAGAAGTTGCTTTCAACAAAGTAAAAGTTTGATGAATAGGAAACTGTTTCCTTGACGGAAGAGTGCAGTACCATCATACAAAGGAAATTACCCTCAAATTGAAAGATCTAGAAAGCTTTACCATTCCTTATATAATTAGTGATACATCTTTTTCTAGAGCTATTTTGAATTGGGGGCTACTGATTAATCTTATGCCTTTTTCCATCTTTAATATCTTTGGTTTAAAAGAGGATTTAAAATCCACAAACGTCATCTTGCAATTAGAATATTACTCTTTAACTTATCCAAAAAGTATTATTGAAGATATTCTTGTGAAAATAGGTGAATTTATATTTTCAGTACATTTGAAGTGTTTTATATGGAGGAGAATAAAAAATGTGCCATTTATTTTTGGAGGACCATTCCTTGCCATGGATGATGCTTTGATTCAAGTCAAAAAAGAGCTAGTATTCAATATGTTCAAGGTTATGAAATATTCTCTTACAAAGGGAAGTTGCTTCAAAATGGACCTGATGAAAAATTATGTGGATAGCACTTTCAAGTTAGTTTGCAGCAAAGATAACCTTAGAATTGTTCTCCATGTTGATGATGTTGAGGATGTATGTGATAAGGTCAAAAAAATGGTTAATTTTTTGGAGTTTCCCTAAAATAGACTTCAAAATATTAAAATCTTTCCTCAGGAAGCATCTTGTTAGGAATTTATCCCAAGAGAAAAAAACATAAAGATTCTAAAATAGCGGCTAATAAGTTGAAATCTAACTTAGACCCAAAAAGTTACCCAAGTTATTAAGTGCCTTGTATTCCTCTCTGAAATCAATATGGAATTCTTTAGACCTATCCATAAACCGCAACAATCTCCCCTCTTTATAGGTAGTCCACACATCAAAATCAAATACAAATTCCATCTAGGCTCATTAGCTTGTCACTAGTATTTGTTTTTAGGCCCACCTCATTTTTCACAAATTAACCCCATCCTTACTCCATACAAGTTATCTCTTCTTCACATACCCACCTTTGAACTCTTAGAATATCCAATTATCTGATCCAATCCACCAAGAAAACCTGACTCAATCTCTCAACGTCTAATAATACTTGTTGATAAGGAGCATACATCAACATCAAAAGGTCATCTATGTGTACGACCCCTCCAAATAAGTTACCTTTTCTTCACAGGCTCATCTCTAAACTCCTAGAATATCTAGCCCAATCCACTATGAAGACATAACCCAATCCCTCAAGGTCCAATACTACTTGTTGACGAGTAGTTTGGATCAATACCAAGAGTTCATCCGTGCATATGACCCCTCCAATTCTTCATAGGCCCATCCCTAAACCCCCAGAATATCTAGCCCAATCCACTAGGAAGACCTGACCTAATCTCTCAAGGTCAAATACTACTTGTTGATGAGTAGTTCGGATCAACACCAAGAGTTCATCCGTGCATACGTCTCCAATCCACCAAGAAAACCTAACACAATCTCCCAGGGTCTAATAATACTTTATCCACTAAAAAAACCTGACCTAATCTCTCAGGGTCTAACACTACTTATTGATGAGTAGTTTGGATCAATACCAAGAGGTCATCTATGCTTACGGCATGCACACTTATCACCAACTAACCTAACAATTTAGGTTCTCCAACATTGAACTCTGATACCACAATTAGGAATTTGTCCCAAGAGAAAACACCCAGAGAGTTTAAAATAGCTACTCATAGATAAGTGGAGGCCCAACTTGGACCCCAAAATTTAAGCTAGAAAGTTTTGGTCCCATCTTACTTATTAAGTGTTTTGTACTTCTATTTGAAATTGATGTAATTTTCCTTAAACCTACCCATGAATCCCAACACATTTGAAGCTCAAATCTTCATTGGAGAAACCCCCGATTTCTGAATTAATGCCTCTTTTAGTTCATCTAAAGTATATTTATTTTAATGATCGTAATACTTTTTTGGTCATTATTTCTTCATCTCTAACATTGGGCTAAGAAGACAAGCTTCTAAAACAAAGGAGTATAGATGTGCCATCAATATTACTTAATATTGACTAATATTTATATTGAACAAAATTCGCCAATATTACTCATATTGACTAATATTCATTAATTTACTTGTTCATTATATATTTTAATCACTCAACTTTATATGATAAAAATATTTTCTACCTATCCAATATTAAAAATTCTTTTTTTACCCCAACAATCAATAGAATAAAAATTTAAGAAAAATAATGCATTTCAAAGAGTAATCAATAGCTTTAAAGCCGACATATACTTTAAAAGACCAAAACATTATGGTTAGGCAACAAAATTAATGAATAAATTCTTAAAAATCAAAACAAGGCATAAGATGCATCATTATGTGAAGAGAGAATCAAATACCATCATGTATAGGGTTGTTCAAATCAAGTGATCCGATCCAAACCCAAACATGATCCGAAATTCCGGATCGATATTCAAAACCAATTTGAACATATCGGATTGGATTAAATTTGGAATTGGATCGAATTTGATCTGATTTGATCCTCTCTTTTTTTCTTTTTCTTTCCTTTTCATACATAATATTACTTTGAAATTTATATTTTTGTTGGAGAATATTGCATCACAAGTATATAATAGAACAGAATAGAGAGAAAGTATATAATAGAGAAAGCAGAAAGACACTAGAGATAGTAGAGAAATTAGAGGAGAAATTCTTATTTCACTTTTCTTTACCACACTTTACCACTCTTTTCCACACCTACCTAATGACCAAACTATACTCCTATTTATAGGAGAACAATGATGCACCTATCAATGTATTTGGATAAATACATACATGAGATAGGGATAAATATTTACATTAAATAGGGACAAGTACCTACACTAGATAGAGATAAGTACTTACACTATATAGAGATAAGTATATTTATTAGATAGGATGAATATACATTTGATAGGGATATGAACAAATATTAGATAGGGATGAATATAATAAATATCCATTCATGTATTTCATAACACTCCCCCTTGAATATTCATTGTATTCACTATTTTACGAATGTTCATGATACTGTCTCGTTAAAAACCTTAAGCCAAAAAAACCCAATGGGAAAAAAACCGTACGAAAGGGAAAAAGAGTATAGAGCACAAATTTTATGATATCTCCCTTTTATGGATGCATTATTTGCCTCATTAAAAACCTTAAGTCGAAAAAACCGTGTGGGGAAAAACCGATCAGAAGGGAAAAAGAGTGCAATACATAGTTCATAATATCTCCCCCTCAATTGAGCTATATAACCATTGCTGGGGCTAGTCAATCAAGCACACAAACATCTTCTTTTTTCTTGGAATTTCCCATTTGCACTTACGTTGACAACTTCAGGTGTCAAGTATCATAAAATTTGCATATTAGTTATGAGATCAAATAAAATAATAAATGTCATATAAGGTTCATAGGCATTTTATTACATAACCAAATTAGAGAAATAATAAAAGTAATACATTTAAAGGAAATCAACTAGAAAGAAATTATTAGGGACATCTCATCCAATGCTTGATTAAAGCAATCAGAGGTTCTCAAAGAAATTAGAGATATCCAAGGATGCATTTTTCACTTCAAGAACAAGGGGTATCCCACCAATAGAGATATTATTGGTCTCAACATTGGTTATGGCAACAGGATTAATTTCAATAGCATGAGATTCATCACGCTTGCCTTTATTTTTTAAAGATGCCTGGTATAGATCAACAAAATGCCTTGGAGTACGACAAGTACATGACCAGTGCCTAGCCATGCTTCAACGATGGCAATTATTTTCATAAGTCACCTTCTTTGGCTTCTTTTCGTCATCATGATTTGAGCCAAAATTAGATTTCCTAGGGCGGTTAAATTTTCTACCACCCATTCGAGGACTCAATTCATACCCGCGCTTATTGCCCTTAGTATTTTTCTCAGAGTTAGCATGTGTTTCAGGCAATGCTTCTGACCCAGCAGGTTTGAGATCATGATTTTTGAGGAGCAATTCATTAGTTTGCTCAGCAGTGAGGAGCACAGAAATCAATTTTGAATATGTAGCAAATTGACATTACCGATATTGCTCTTGCAATACAATATTTGAAGCATGGAATGTGGAGAAATTTTTCTCTAACAGTTCCAGATCAGCGAGTATGACACAGCATAACTCAAGCCGAGAAACAATATCAAATAAAGCGGAGTTGTAGTCGGACACTGATTTAAAATCTTGTAGCCTGAGATGTTGCCAATCATATTGTGCTTGAGGGAGGATAACAATGTTGGTATGATCATACCTATCCTTTAACCTCTTCCTCAAAGTCTGAGGGTCTCGAACGGATAAATATTGAGTTTGCAAGATCACATGCAAATGACGACAAATAAAAATCAGTGCATTTGCCTTATATTTTGCATTTGAGGTTCCGTCTGCTATAATTGCATTAGTGAGACCTTGCCCTTAGAGGTGCATTTCCATGTCAAGGCATCATGACAGATAATTATTTCCACTCACTTCTAGGATGTGGAATTTGGGCTTTTCAATGTTTGCTATAATTCTTGCAAAAAGATGAATCCTTAAATTAATTAGAAGGATTTCAAAAATATCCACTGCTACTTCAGGATCAAAAGCATAAATTGATTTCACAATCAAGAAAAAGAAAAATGAAGAATTGATAGAAGAAGATGGAGTATGATTAAAGAAAACTAAGAGAACTCCTACCTTGCAAAGATTACTTACTCAATTGGTAGATCTTCATGCTGATAACGTGTTATAGAATATTGCGTCACAAGTATATAATAGAACAGAATAGAGAGAAAGCAGAAAGACACCAGAGATAGTAGAAAAATTAGAGGAGAAATTCTTATTTCACTTTTCTTTACCACACTTTACCTCACTTTTCCACACCTACCTAATGACCAAACTATGCTCCTATTTATAGGAGAACAATAATGCATCTATCAATGTATTTGGGTAAATACATACATGAGATAGGGATAAATATTTACATTAGATGGGGATAAGTACCTACACTAGATAGAGATAAGTACATTCATTATATAGGATGAATATACATTGGATAGGGATATGAAAAAATATTAGATAGGAATGAATATAATGAATATCTATTCATGTATTTCATAACAATTTTAATGTAAAAAAATGTATACTTTTTATATGTAAAGGAAATAAATAAACTTCATATAAATATTTTAATTTGTATATTAATTTGTGTATTTTCATATAAATATTTAAATTTTTTAACACATTAAAAAATTATTTGAATTATAAAAAATAATTCTAAATTTCAGTTTATAGCTAATGTTAGTTATTTTTGAAAAAAATAACTATAATTTTTAAAAAATTTTCCATTCAAATCAATTTGGTTCAAATCAATCCGTTCGATCTGATCCGATTCGAAACATAAAGTTGATCTGATCCAATCCTATCTCAGTTGATCTGATCCGATCCAAAATTTTCGGCGGTCGATCCAATTCGGGAATCCAAATAAATACACCTAATCATGTGCATTTGTGCAATGCAAAATTGCATGCATCTTTAATTATTAATATTTAATATGACATTCTCAAACCAATCAACAAAACTTATCTTAATATTATTCAATTAAGATATGAAATCAAGTGTGCTAACATTGTTCTAAGATTAAATTTTTTATTCTTTTCATCCCAAAGAAAGAGTCCATTCTCAAAATTTTTGCTTGTTCCCAAAGAAAAATAATATATTTTAAAATTAATTTTTAAAATGTTCTTAATAATAATTATTATGTATACTTATAATTAAAATAAAAGATTTAAAACTATAAATTTATATATTTAGTGATGCATTACATGTATTGTATCTAGTACCTAACAAAATCTTATATTTAAACTAAGCAAATGCTTCTTTTTACAATAGAGAGAATGATGTTTAAATTTTTTTTTTACAATTATGTATCCTTTATTATCTTATATTTCAAATTATTAAGGTAATTTTTAAGCCTTTTCTTTTAAAATTTTAAGCATATTTTAGATTTGATGTTAAGTGATTAAATTTGTTGAATTTTCTCTCTTATTTCTAGCTTCTTCTTTTTTTTTCCCAAGTAAAATGATAGTTGTATTAACTTTGCAAAAGTTAATGTGCACATTCAAAGTCACCAAAGTAGACTTTTTTTTGCACTAATGTATGCTAAGATTAATTGACTTCATGTCAAATACTTCAACCTTCTCTATAACTTAATAGTTCCCACAAAAAACATAACATAAATCTAGTAGTAAGCCTAACCATATTACAAAACAAGAGTGGTTAAACTTACCACTTGATTCCTTGTCATGTTCCATCTTCTACATACTAAACCACCACTCCTCTTCTTTATTTTTTCCTTGCTAACTACTCCAAACTATTGGCTTGCCGATATTCCAACCATGAGTCAATTTCCAATTCTACTACCTTCATTTAATTCATCCATTCACCCTTGAAAACTCATAGATTCCTACTTTTCCATATCATCCATAGGAGGTAAACCGAAAGTTGTGCACTTTCTTCCCACTCTTTAGTTTGCGGTATGGAATATATGCCTTGCCACCACTCTATGAAACTAATTCCAGATTTTTCAGGATGATGCCATGACACCAGAGCCAATATCTATATTTTCTGAACTCTAGAACAAGTAAGCATAATATGTTCCAACCTTTCTTCTCTATCTCCACACATGGAGTATATTGAATCTACTGGAAGTCTTTTTTGTTGCAACCGAGCATTAAGGGCCAGAATATCATTGCAACATCTCCAAACAAAATGCTACAATTTCCTTTTTATGTTCATTTTCGAAGTTCGCCTCCACATCGACTGCATATTGGTTCTATTGCTATTGCTCTCCAGTTGTTGTTCCTTTTCTTGACTAATTTTTATCAGCTGAGAGCACGTTGATTTAACTGTGTACTTTGCATCTGGACTAAAGTGCCAAATCAGCTAGTCTCGGCTTCCTAGAGCATCCAATTTTGGTTGCAAGATTGGTTGTTCATCCTGTTTCGGGAAACTCCGTGATATGAGTGGTATATTCCAAGCAATGCCCTCATCTAGCAGCAGCTCACTTACCCACATTACTTGTTTCTATTCTGGTTGACTAAAGCTAAGGTGAAAATTCTGCCGTCCAAGTATGCAAGGCAACTCCCACACCCGAATTGTTTTTCCATCCCCAACTTGATATCTTGCTCCATTTGTGATAACATGTTTTGCCCCAATCCATCCCCTTCCAAAGCCAAAATGCATTTCCTTTAGATTCAGTTCTCATCAACCCCGTATGTGAGAAATATTTTTCTTTCAAAATTTTGCTCATCATCAAGTAAGGTTTTGTCATAACTTGCCAAATTTGTTTAGCAAGTAATGCCGCATTGAATTTCTGAATATCTTGAAACCCCATTCCTCCCTCATTCTTTGCTTTCGTCATTTCTTTCCAAGCCTTCCAATGAATTTTTTGGTTTCCATCCTTTTGTGTACCCTACCAAAAATTAGCCGAAAGTCTACAAATTTCTTAACATATACCCACTGGCAACTTGAAGCAGCCCATAACATAAGTGGAGAGTGTGTTAACCACCGCTTTGATTAAAACTTCTTTCCCAGCCATACTTAAAAATCTGTTCTTCCAATTTTGCAATCATTTCTTCACATTTTCTATAACAAAATTGAATACCTCCTTTTTGGATCTCCCTACATTCATAGGCAGCCCCAAATATTTGGCATTATGTTGTTCTTACACTCCCTCCAACATTTGATATATCTGGCGTTTTTGCTCCTTTTCACATTATGGCTAAAAAACATGGATGATTTCTCCATATTGATGAGTTGTCTAGAGCTTTGGCTATAGCTGTTAAGGATAGCTTACAATTGTTGTGCCTATCTTGTATCTGCCTCACAAAACAACAAAGAATCATTGTCAAACAATAAATGTGTTATGATAGGTCCCTTCCTATTAGCACTCATGCCCTTATATTTCCCCCTCACACTAGCTTATTTGATGAAGTTGGATAAAGTTTCTGAAAGGAAAAGAAACAAGTAGGGTGAGATAGGATCTCCTTGTCTAATACCTCTTGAAGGGTGAAAAAACACATTGTTCCCCATTTATATTAATTGACATGGTAGTCGTGCTCAGACACTGCCTTATCCACCCTATGAATCTCCTTACAAACCCTATCTTTCTCTTAATTTTTTCTAAAAAAAGCCACTCCACTCTATCATATGCTTTTGCCATACCTATTTTCAATGCCATATACATTTTCTTTCTTTTTCTAATTGACTTTAAGGGATGTATACATTCATGTGCTATGACCACATTATCAAGTATTTGTCTCCCTAGAAAAAAGGCTGATTGATTCGGGCTAATACACTTATAAAGACAGAGTTTGAGTCGTTCAGCCAATATTTTTGAAATGATTTTATAAACCACATTACACAAACTTATTAGCCTATATTGTGAAATAGACATAGGCATTTGGACGTTAGGTATTAATGTAATCAATGTGTGATTGATTTTTCTCAACATTTTACTATGAGTGAAAAAATCGTTGACTACATTGCAAATATCAAATCTCACCACATTCTAATATTTTTGAAAAAAAATTGAGTCATACTATCCGGTCCAGGTGCTTTGGTTGGGTGCATTTGGAAAAAAGCGTTTTTGATTTCAGCTTCCTCCATTGGTCTCATCAACCTTTGGTTCATGGCCTTGGTGATGGATTTAGCATGCCTTCAAGAATGGACTAATCATGTGTTGGATTGCTTGATGTGTACAAATTCTCATAGTATGCCGTTATTTCTTTTTGCACCTCCTCCTTAGACTCACATATCCTCCTTTTTGCTGTTTGTAGTCTTTCAATAGCATTCACCTTCCTCCTTTGTATTGTTGTTGCATGGAAAATTTTTGAGTTTTTATCCCCTTCCTTCAGCCATTGATTTCTAGATTTTTGTTGCCAAAATTCTTCTTTTGCTTTGTATGCCTGCTAAAGTTGTTTCTGTAACCCACTCCATATCTTGTACCTCCCTCATAACTCAACACCTACATTTGTTCTTTGATCATCTTGATTTGCTTGGCAGAATTGTTCCCATTGTTGTTACTCCATTTTTGAAATTCAGCTTTGCATTGGGAAATCTTGGAGGTCATTATATATTGCTCGGTTCCCCATTGTTGTTTATTCCATGCTGCCCTCTCTCTTTCTTACATCCCTTCTTTCCCTATCTATCTTTTATCAAAAATAAACCATCTCCTTCCTCTATTCTGTTGAGGATCTGTAACCAATATCAGCAAATTATGGTCCTAAGTTTGTTTTTCACAATGTAGAACTTTGGCTTGAGGAAAATGCATTCTCCATCGAACTACACCAAAAATTCTATCCAATCTTTCCTCAACAAAACCTTCTCCTTCTCGGTTCTTAGTCCATGTAAACGGGTGACCTACATACCCTAAATCAACCATTTCCATTCGTCTCATGAAATTCCTAAATGGCAAGCAACTAATTTCAGATCTTGGCCTTCCCCCTTTTTTCTCATACGGATATGCTATTTCATTAAAGTCCCCTCCCAAAATCCACCATTCTCCCCAATTTTGCCTCTCATTTTCCAGAAAACTCCATTGTTACTCTCTCACTATATTATCTATACTAACATAAACAAAAATAATCCACCACATCAATGGATCTCCCTTTATTTGGTATTGTAATTGAACACAAATGTTATTGCTAACCATTTGAATGATTGAAACATTATCAGTCCAGCAAACTAGCATGCCCCCTTTAGTACCTTCAGCTTCTACAAGGCTCCATCTATAAGCATATTGCAACCTCCGACAAACCCTCTCAACAAATTGTGTGTGTTTCTTTGTTTCTAATAAGTAGGCCACTTTCGAGTGATGGGAGTTTATGGTCTCTCTCAGTTGGGAAATTGTAGAGAGTCCACCCAACCCTCTACAATTCTACACACACACCTTCATGATGTTTCTTGGGACCCTTTTGGGCTGGCCCCCTTCACCCCAGAAGTTTGGCCTATCTCTTGCCTTGTACCTATACATTTCTTCTCTAGATTATCCTATTCCTCCTGTGAGCTGTATTTCCCATCTAATAACCTCTAGCTTCTTTTTTCTCCAAGCTGAACACACATTACTTTCGGCTGTTGTTGCTCTCTTTCTTCGGAAATTAGTCTTCTCCCTGTTCTTTTCCATTTTTCGGTCCTCTGGAGCATCTTTTCTTACATTCCCATGATTCTCAATGGCAGCTTCTTATTCCTTTATGCAATGTTTTGCTTTACTATACCCTCATTTAGAATTGGAACATTCACCAATTCAATATCCATCTTATTCTGGCATCCCTCACCAACTTCAATTTCAACATCTTCTTTCCATTCACTCGGTTGATGTCCCCCTCTATATTCCTTGGTCTCCCTACGCACCTCATTATTTTTCTCACTTTGCGGGCGTGATTGCTCTCCATCTCCCTCTCTTAACTCACTTCAGTCACCCTCCTTGCCCATTCATTTATAGAATTAGCCCCTCCCTTCCTCTCTCACCTTGCACCACATTTGCATTGGTCATTTTCATCTCTTTATCCAAACTCTATTTTCTTCTCATGGCTTCCAATGCCCTATGATCCTCGTTTCCAAAATTTCCAACTCCTGCCCAATCCATTCTCCATACCGTCCCTCTCTAATTTGCTATTTTCTCTAATTGTCTCTTCTTTTTTCATATAGCTTTTCTCCATGTCCCACTCTGCCACAATATACACAAAAGTTGGCTAAATATTCATATTTGAAACTCACACAACTAGACTTCTCCTTCAGATTGACTGTTGTACCTCTTAGTAGAGGTTGTTCCAAGTCTATAGATACTAAGGCTTTTATGTATCTTTCGTTTTCACTCCCCCCTTCCGGTATGATCCCATCATGCACTTGTGGCAAAAGTTTACCTATCTTAAATCCTGTTTCTCATGTAACCCAATGGTTAGGTAAATTCCAGAATTAAACCCAAATCTCCACTCAGTTGAACTCTCAATCATGGAATTGTGCATTTTCAGACCATTCTCTTAACACCAAATATTGACTATCAAATGTCCACCCTCTTCACGCCAGTACTTTGCTCCTTTTGGCCTATGTTGTGAACACAAACTAAAAAAAATTAAATCCTAGCTCATGAACAATGAACGATTTTTGCATCAGCCAAATAGTCTCCAAGGTATTGTTAATCCAAGTAAAATTCGCCCTTTTATCCCCAAAAATTTTCCCAAGTAAGCTTCTCTCACCCTCTTCTATGCTACCCTAAACATCATCCTCCTCTAACTGCTCTCCCACCTTTTCCTCTATAGATAGCTGTAGTTTCTGGACCAAACCCATCACCTCTTGCTCCTAACTCTGTTCTTCCTCCATATCCATCACCACGGCCTTATCCAGCGGTTGATCAAACCTACAAAGAAACACCAAAAAACTAAGAAGCTCTCGGAAAGACAAAAATTGATGGTCAGAATTTTGGTCACTATCTCACGGCCTCACACTCACTCTGTTAGAAGACTTTTCCTATCCCACTCCAGAACCCATGTTTTCCCGGCTATGACTTCTATATATTTTTTACTAAACTTCTATTTTGGTCAAATGCCTTTGGGCAACTTAGTGGATTTCCCCGTTGGTTGTCTTAACAACTGACAGAAATAGTGTCCCCCCCCCCCCAGAACAATGTTCTCTTTGCTATGTAGAGAGAAACTTACCACTCTCTAAGTGGAGAGACCCTCGTCTTTATTTCTAACTTTGTTATCTTTCTAATTTTAGACTAGAAAAATTGTTAATTAGGCAAATTATTATATTTAGTATTGAAGTGTCAATGTATGTCCTAACAAAATTAGATTTTTTTTTTTCTTTGTTATATTTCACAATTACTGTACATTATTTCTTATTATATTTTACATTATCAAATCAATTTTCAGATCATTATTTCTAGACTTTTATGACTTTAGCATTTTAAATTTAAGAGTGATCTAAATTTGCTAATTTTCTCACATGTTTCTAATTTAATTTGGTAGCTTCCTAATTTTTAAATGATGAAAATATTCTATTTATTTTATTTAATATATGTAAAATCTCTAGCTGCGCCTTTTTTTTTAATAACAACTTCATTTAAAATTTACAATAATAACTTAAATTTACAAAAATTAAATTTTTATGGGTAAAAATTATATTAATAAGAACATGTTATTATTAAATTAATTGTCTACCTTTTATTATAAAAACTAAAAAGTATATAAGGAAATGAAGTTTCCATTTAGTGAGTGGGTAAAAAGTTTGTTATTATATAAATTCATGTTTTGATACTGTTGCAAAAACATCACTCTTTCCCTTAATGCTTGAATCACTTGCATTAGATTCACTATCAAAAATTCTCCCTTTCCAATTCTTTCTTCAAGAAACCAATAGATTTTTGTACTTTATCCTAGTTTGTGTTTTCATCAAATACAAAGATGATTTTACCATCTCAAAATTCAAAGTGTTTTGCTCATTGATTGGGTCATCACCATACTGACAAAGAATTAGAGACTAAGTTAAGAAATAAATGGCCAATTTTTTTTCTTCAAAAAGAGTTGATCGACACAATGATTAGACTCTTCTCACTTATCATCCTTTGTGCTTGCACTATCCTTCGCCAACATTTTCTTTAATTCCTATTAGATTTTGATATACTCCACCCTCAAAAAAAAAAAAAACTTTCAATAAATTGTTAAATTTTACCATAGTATATAACCATACTCTTAAATCCAATATTCACTCCAGAACAAATTTGACTCTAATACCAGTTGTTAGGAAAATAATATGGAAACAAAGATAACTATTTTTTTATGGAAAAAAATATGGAAACAAAGATAACTTTAACCAACACAAGGAATTAACATGGTTCGAATTGATTTCGAAACTTACGTTCACTAAGAAAACAAGTTCTTTATTATGAGAGAAAAACTCATATAAGAATAATCCTGATATTTCAACCAAAAACCTTTGACTAACTCTTTTACCCCCAAGACCTACATCTCTTCCTTGTATATATCCCTCATATTTTCTGTACAAAACTAACCCTCCTATTTATAACAACACATATTACTTGATTTCTAATCAAATAATAACACCAATAGGAAATAACTTAGCCTCCACTCCAAATCAATATTAAATTTAGAAATTATCGCAAAAAATGCAGTTTTACAAAACCAAAAGATAATTCCCCTTTTTCAAAAGAAAAATATGTCAATTTTATAATAAGTACTATATTTTAGAATTTTTGGATAGAATTTTCAATTACAATGTATAAATCTATACCACATAAAAATAAATAATACATCTTTAGCCATCACTAATTCCTAATAATTAACCAATAAATCAAGCACTTAATCCATTTTCTCCTAACTGTCTTAATAATATGTATATTGGTGATTTGGTGGGTAAACCATATGCATGGAGTGAAGGCAGACTAAGATGGGAAATTTGCTAAAATAGAACTTTTGGGAGTGTATAGTTAAAGAATAGCACCTACAAAAACTTCCTTGCCAAAATAGCAAATCAACGTTGTTTAAACACGTGAAAAGACCTAAATACCCCTCTATTTACAAAACATGAGAACCGTCACTCATCTGTTCATTTCATTCTCATTTACTCTCTTCATCGATCTAGCATCCCACTTCTTCTTCCTCAGTCATCGATCCAACACGTTCCATTATCGTCAACGGTATGCACGCGAGGATCTCTGGAGTCTACAAGCAAAATGTCTACCGCTATAGAGAAGAAAATGCAAAAACCAACAAACGGGAACAAGGTTAGTCAGAATTTGACTAGAAATTTTTCACTTTGTATTTGCTATAATTCGTGCTTATTTTATTTTATTAGCATGTCGATTACGGGTTTTAGTAGGAATATGATTGCGATGGGCTTTATGCAGTAGGGTTTTTTGTGTTTTTGGATGTATACGTGATTGTGGTTCAAACACATTAAAAATGGTCATATCCAACATCTGAGAATGTTTTTTGTTTATAATTGAACTGGGTTTGCATGCGAAATTGGACAAGCATGTGTCAAATTATTGTCGAGAACATTTCATCTTATCTCGAGAACCATGTCGAGCACGCATTCAAAACAATCGTGCAATATGGAATGAAGAATACTTGTCAAGCACCTGCTCGATTAGTTATCGAGCACTTAGTTGTGGTCGAGCACATGCAAGCTCTATGTCTATCACTTGTCGAGTACTATGTTGATTATTTGTTGAGCATTTGAGTGTTACATCGAGCACTATACTGATTTGCTGTATTTCATACAGAACCCTCTCAATGATCAAATGGTCGTTCAGTGTGATGCTTTCAACACCCAATTTTTTGAGTACTGCTATTATGAAGCAAATATGCTGAGGATTAGAATGTATCAACAACATTTGACTGATGGACATAACGTGGTAAAATATTGCCACTCCTGTCAATTGATTTGTGATTTCTGTGATAAGAACAGAAGACACGTGGGACTAGTAGGGAAGAATGCTCTTGAGTTTGTGGACAACCTCATGACGAACGAACAAGTTCCCACTAGCAGAATCTGTTGAAGAATGCATCAACAGCATTCTCTGAAGCAAATTGATTGGCTTTAAACAGTAGGCTCATTTTCTTGGGTATATGATTGCGAGTTTGATCATGGTGGATATTTCATTACCAAGTGTGCAGATAATGTTTGTTTAGCGAGGTCTGTATTGAGCATGAATGAATGCTGAAATTAGCAAGCATATACAGAATAATGGCACCTAGCATCCGCAGATAGTCAAGCACTTAGTTTAGCACTTTGTTGACCACAAAGTCGAGCATGGGTCAAGCATTTGTCAAGCTTTGAGTCGAGCGCTACTCAATTTCTTATTGATTGTATTGTAATGTGTTGTACTATATGAATAAAACATTGTGTATTGTTGTTATTGACTGAGTCAACTGTTGTTATAAAATTGAGTAAATTGACTTCATTTATAAATTGATTGACCTTTTGTTAGTAAAGTGAATAAGTTGTATTAATATACCAACTATCACCCCGAATAAAACAATGTTCCTACAAAATTGTGCAAATTATTTAATGAACAAAAAAACAGTAATGAAATCACTTCTCCGTTCTAGCAGCGAATGGATTAGTACAAGTTTGTCAGTTGTGTTCGTTCCCGCTACATCGACCACATTTCTTTGAAACTTTTTCCTCACCTGTTGAAGGAATTCTCTTTTTTTTGTGCCTACCGCTCTTAACCCTTGGTTTCAACAGTGCTAGTTGAAGAGATAAAACCTCTTCAAGTACAATCCAATCTTTAGTTTCACCAACCGACATAATAGAATCCGCATAAGCACCCAAAAGTGTATTAGTGTGATATAATGGCGAGCATAAGGTGTAATGGTCAACTTGTCAGCGACGGGCTGCAGCTAATACATAAACACAAGGGAGTTGATTCTTATCAAACATGTGGCACGTGCACATGTTTTGTTGCAAATCGACTATAGCAGTAAAGTTTTCAATATCTCGTACACACTATCAGTGTATATCGATCAGCTCAACAACATAAGATTGTTCATCTCTCATCCTAAATGAAATTAGCTCTTCAATGTATGCAATTGTCATTGTATTCATTTTGCTGGCAGCTGTACGCCCTTTATAAAACCATCTCTGGAGTGTGTTCCAAATGTATTCCACCAACAAATGACTAGGCAATTCCCGTGTATCCTTCAACAATGCATTGATACATTTTGCAATGTTGCTGGTCATTATAGTATACCGTCACCCACCAGAATGTGCCCTTGACCAACATTCAATCCCGACTTCTCTTAAATAATCGTTTACCCTTGAATTTTGCATGGAAAGAATTGAAAACATCTCATCAAATTCAAAAAAAGTGTAAGCCTTTGCAGCCTTAAAGTATACTGGGAGAATGGCTTCATGTTTGAATTTTGCTCGTAGTTTGTTGTTGAGATGATAAATACAAACTCCATGAAATGAATTTGGGAAAACATTTGCTACACCTTTTGCAATGCCCTTATGTCTATCAGAAACAAACACCAATTCATCAATATCATCGTCTATTGCAGCCTTCAGTTTTTGAAAAAACCACTCCCACAACGCGTCACTTTCTGAATCTACCACTCTCCAGCCGATAGGATATACTTGTTTATTACTATTCATGTAAGTGGCAACAAGTAATGCCCCAAGATATTTTCCTTTCAAGAAGCACGCATCAACGGCAAGGACTGGTCGCATATGCATGCGAAATCCCTGCAATGATGCTCCAAAAGAGAAAAAAAGATATTTGAAACTTCTATCTTCTTCCATTGCTAGGTCAGTAAAAGTACCCGAATTTAATGCGTTCAACTGTTGTAGGTAAGATTGAAGTATCTTATATGAATCCTCAAATCCACCCATCATTTTATCCAAGGCAGACTCCTATAATGGCCAAGCTTTGTTGTACGTTATGTTCACCCCCAACTCTTGATAAATATCTAACATTATTTCGAGTCTATCTGCACGACATACACCCTGGTATTTACACCTGATCCATCGCCCAATTACCTTGTTACTCGCCTGTCGATTATCACACTAAACCAGCAATGACTAATATGTGTGGGTGTCTTTGTACTTAGTGATCTTCTAAGCCCCTAAATTTCCAATGGCAGATGCATTCAGCTTTCATTTGCAATTGTTATCCTTGCATCATAGGTACCATGACCTAGTATTTGCCTGACAACCTTTCACTCGAGGAAATGCTTCATGGCTAACATACTTATTCTCATATACAAATACTCTCTTGTTTCAAATACATCATTTACTGCAATGTCTACCATGGCGGATAACCTGTCAGAAGAAGTCCCACTATCCGCATGCGATAACCTAGTCATTATATAGCATTGGATGACAGCCCATTCATTTTGTCCATCTGAACGATTGTTTTCTTCAACCGGCTCACGGTCCTCATCACGTGCTCCAAATTCAAGTTGCTCGGAAGATGTTGCATTATTGTCAACAATTATGGGCTCTTTACGTGGATCCCCATCCTCCTTGCTTGCTCCATTCCCATCGGCCTTACTCTTAAATATGTTCTCATTCAAATGGATTGAATGAATAACACTATTCGCCCATATCAGACTATCAGAATTCAATCGCTTTATTGGTTCATTACTAGCACTATCTTCAGCATGTACTGCTTCATTCTCTCGGACCCTAACATATATTGGGATCTATGCTTCTTTAGAGCGTTTTATAATCTCATTCATAAAGCACCGAATATGGTAATTATTCTTGATGGGAAGAATTACCACTTTTGATAGGTACTTGGCTAGCTATTAGATAATCAACCTGATTTTTAGTTCTGTCTCTAACTCCATGATGGAGCTAATCAGATTCACTAATTCCATGTTGCTATTGTCTTCCTTTAACAAAAGAGGTTCAATCCTTATGTAATTAATGAATCTTTGCTCATTTGTTATAGGATCAACGCTCCATTCTCCCCCATAAAGGACATGCATTGACCACACATTGGAGTGTGCGATACCTAGAAAAACAAATAAGAACATCAAAAGATTGTAAAAAAATTGTAAAATACTCGAGACATGCTCAACAAAATATTGTAAAAAACTCGAGACATGTGCGACAAAATATTGAAAACAACTCGAGACATGCTCGACAAAGATTGTAAACATCTCAAGACATGCTTGACACAAATTCAAGTAGATAGATTGATCGACTTCGTACTCAACTTAGTCGGACGGTATATGATACGAATCTTAAGCCAAAGAATAAGAATTCGAACCTATACTAGAGTGTTGGTCCTGGTATCGTCCTTTATGTTGAACTAGCTCTTCCTTTAGCAAGAAACCAACTCCAAAATTGAAGAAGGACCTTGCTTTTGTCCACTTGACATCCAATGGAATTATCAAAGACCCAAGATGTGAACTTTGACTATCCTTGGAACCAACCAGCACACTCAGATTATTGAGGGCAAGAAACTCAATAAAATAGCTTAAACATGAACCTAAGAGGCTATCCTCAAAGACTCAAAACAAGTTCTAAACTAGAACTCAAAGAAAAGCACAAAACTCTCAAGTTTGTATTGTCAAAATTCTGTATTTTCATGTTGGTGGATGGCCTTGTTTTATAGAGCTACAAAGGGCGGCCAAGGTGACCTAATCTATTCTCTAAAAGGATTAGAATCCCTTGCCTCTTAGATATCTAATTACTTAAAATTAAAGACTCCTAATCTAATAAAAGAAACAACCAATAAAATTGCCTAAAACTACTTCAAGGCTGGTTTGGATTGAGTTGGCCGAGTGTTGGAGTTGTATTTGGATTTGGCCAAGTTTGATTTCGTCGAGGCTTGAAGTGGATGTGGAAGCTTCTTTATATTTCATGGCTATGAATTTGGTAGCTTCTAATGTAGCCCATGATCAAGTAGTGGCAATACTTGATCCATCATTTACAATACTAAGTAGAATGAGACTTGATGGCTCACAACCGGAAGTCCTTGCTGCCTTATTGTCTTGAGCTTCAAATACTTCGGCTATAAGCATTGCTAAAGTAGCTTGCGTTTTCTTGGTTATTGACCTAGTCATAGGCCCTCCTATACCTTGCAAAGGATCAAACTTTGAACACTTCATTGATGAAGTTTTAGTCTTATCTTTGGCTTCATGTTCACATTCGGCTACTTGAAGAGTTGTAGTTGTCTCAGACCTTGGATTTTTATCAGTCCTTTCTTCTTTGAAAGGACTCACC
Organism: Gynochthodes officinalis; assembly: GCA_020080225.1. NCBI lineage: Eukaryota > Viridiplantae > Streptophyta > Magnoliopsida > Gentianales > Rubiaceae > Gynochthodes > Gynochthodes officinalis. Next base: position 2,878,957 of record CM034618.1, on the reverse strand, counting down.
CTTGAGTCCATAAACTCGTCATCAAATTCAAACAATGAAAGATCAAAGACATTAAATGTAGCACTAACTCCATAGTCACCTGGAAGGTCGAGCTTATAAGCATTCTCGCCCACACGTGCAACAACTTGGAAAGGACCATCTCCTCGAGGATGAAGCTTAGCTCTTCATTGAGCTGGAAACCTTTCTTTGCGCATGTGTATCCACACCCAATCCCCGGGTTGAAAGACCACATGTCTTCGCCCTCTATTGGCAACTTGAGCATAATATTTGTTCTTTTTGAGGATTTGAAAGTGTACCTTCTCATGCAAATTTTGAGCAAACTTTGCTGTTGCTGCACCAACAAAATTTACTTGCTTATTGCTTGGCAATGGCACTAAGTCAAGAGGGGTTAGTGGATTAAAACCATAAGCAACCTCAAATGAGGGATGACCGGTAAGAGAATGGACAGTTCTATTATAAGCAAATTCGGCTATCAATATGCATGCTTCCCAATCTTTCAGATTTCTTTTAATTAAAACACGTAGTAAAGTACCAAGAGTGCAATTTGTTACCTCCATCTATCCATCAATTTGTGAATGACCGGTGGTCGAGAATAACAATTTAGTGCCTAACTTCCTCCACAGAGTTTTCCAAAAGTAACTCAAAAATTTAACATCGCGATCAGACACTATGGTTCGTGGAACCCCATAGAGCCGAATGACTTCTTCAAACAATAAATCAGCTACATGTTTTTCATCATCTGATTTCCTGCAAGGTATAAAGTGAGCCATTTTAGAAAATTTATCAACAACTACAAAAATGAAATCCTTACCCCTTTGTGACCTCGACAACCCTAAGATAAAATCCATAGAAATGTCAGTCCAGGGCATAGAAGGAATAGGTAAAGGGGTATCTAAACCCTGTGATACAAACCTTACCCCAACAGGAGTAAAACCCGAATCTTACAAGAGTTGTAGGTTCCCGAACCGTCCTTCTTGTTGAACTGCTTTCTTTGAGGCAACACCCAACCCCAACCTATGGATTGAACCCTGCCTATAGCCCTCTATAACCCCGCGAACAATACCCCAAAACCCCAACGAATTGAAGCTACCCAACGGAACCAAAAAGCACGCACAAAACCTCAAGTGAAAGAAACTCAAGGATTCAGCTTTTGAATTGAATCTAATCAACTCTCCCGAATAGACCCAAACAAGTTCTTTCTCGGAACTGGAAGAAAAGCACGTAAGGCTCTTAGATTTGTAATTTCTTAAGTTGTTTTGAAAGTAGCGACCGATTGGCCTTTAAATAAGGTACAAGTGTGGCCAAGCTGATTCAAAACCCACTAGGGTTTGGATTGCTTGCCTTTAATTGACAAATTCAGCCCTCTCACTAAATAAATAATTAAATTCTAACCCACTAGGAAAATGTACAAATTAAACTAGCTTAATAAATAAATCCTATTCCAACACGTAAAAAGAAATAACTAATAGAATAGAATAAAATAAATGATTACATGACCAAAATTATGGATTGTCCACGACACTTAGTACATTAACGACTTGGTCATGTTGAAGAAGCTTCTCCTCCTTGGCATGTACTTCACGTATGAGTTGAGCCAAAGCTTCTTGCATTTTCCTTGTACGTGACCTCATCATTGGACCACTCATGTCACGTAAAAGGTCTTGTGAGCGATGTGTGAGTGTAGACACTTGATCATGCACAGCTTGCACGTCCTTCTCTTCATTATGGCAGTTTGTGCGCTCCTTATCTTCATCACCCTGAGGGTTAGAAGTAGACTTAGCCATATCACATTGAATGAAGGAACTATACAGCCTTTTTACATTTCTTTTCATATTAGGCCAATAGAAATGCTCAATTAGTATGTCTAATGTCTTTAAAACTCCAAAATGACCCATGAGACCCCAGAGTGGGATTCTCTAACTAGTAATTCCCAAAGTGAACAATTTGGCACACACAATTGCTTTTCACGGAAAAAAAAACCCATTGTGCCTATAAAATTTATTAAAGGCTCCTTGTTCGGTAGCTGCATAAACACTAGAAAAATCAAGATCAGTAGAATAAAGATCTTTAATATATTCGAATCCCAAAATTTAAATATCTAACGAGCTTAAGAGAACAGACCTTCGTGAAAGTGCATCTGCGACAACATTATCCTTACTTTTTTTATACTTAATAACATAGGGAAATGTTTCAAGAAATGAACTCCACTTAGCATGTCTCTTATTCAACTTACCTTGCCTATGCAAGTAATTTAGAGACTCATGATCAGTGTATATGACAAATTCCTTAGACAACAAGTAATGTTGCCATGTCTCTAAGGCATGAATGACTGCATAAAACTCCTTATCATAAGTTGGATAGTTGAGAGCAACCACATTCAATTTTTCAGAAAAATAAGCTAAGGGTCGGCCCTCTTGTTTCAAGATTGTGCCAATACCTGTACCTGAAGCATCACATTCAAGCTCAAAAGTTTTGTTAAAATTAGGTAAAGCTAATACAAGTGCAGTTGTAAGATTTTCCTTCAATTGTTTAAATGCTTGCTCTTGACGTTCACCCCAGATGAAAGGAACGTTTTTCTTAACAAGGTCATTAAGTGGGGTGGCCTTTGAAGAAAAATCTTTGACAAACCTCCTATAGAACGAAGTAAGACCTTGGAAAGATCTTACCTCATGCACGGTTGTTGGTCTCGGCCAAGAGGTTATAGCCTCAACTTTTGCTTCATCAACCTATATACCTTTGGAACTAATAATAAATCCTAAAAATATAACACTTTCCACACAACAGGTACACTTCTTGATGTTAGCAAACAACTGATTTTCACGCAAGACACTTAGAACAAATATAATATGCTCAACATGCTTGTCTAAGTTCTTGCTATAAATGAGCATATCATCAAAGTACACTACAACAAATTTTTCAATAAACTGCCAAAGGACATGATTCATTAGCCGCATGAATGTGCTAGGTGCATTAGTTAATCCAAAGGGCATGACTAGCCATTCAGACAAACCAAATTTAGTCTTAAAAGCAGTTTTCCATTCATCTCCATCTTTGATGCATATTTGATAATACCCACTCTTAAGGTCAATTTTAGTATAAATTTTAGACCCATGCAATTCTTCAAACATGTCATCAAGGCGAGGTATTGGATGTCTATACTTAATTGTAATCTTATTAACAGCTCTACAATCAGTACACATTTTCCATGTACCTTCTTTCTTTGGAACAAGGATCACTGGAACTGCGCATAGACTAACACTTTCTCGTACATGACCTTTATTTAGCAATTCCTCAACTTGCCATTGGAATTCTTTGGTTTCTTCAGAGTTGGCTCGGTAGGCAGGTCGATTGGGAATTACTGCACCAAGAACAAAGTCTATTTGATGTTCAATTCCCCTTAAAGGTAGTAGTCCTTTAGGGAGATCTTCTGGAAAGACATCTTCGTACTCCTGCAAAACAACTTTGACTTTCGAAGGCAAGTCACTTGGCAGCTCATCATTAGAAAATAAAGCTTCTTGAAAAATAATTAGCACACAAGTCTTACTTGCATTTAAAGCTCTATCAACATCTCTCATGCAAGCATAGAAGCTATTTTTAAAATTTTTAATTGATGGCTGTGCTCCTTCAGTTTTACTCATGAGAACCGAAGTCTTACCGTTAAAAGTTGAAGTAGTTTGTGTACTCATGGGTGGAGCAGAATTTTGACCTTCTTCAACCTCCTTCTGTTTTTTCATCCACTCCATTTGCTTCACCCTTTGTTGTTGTTGAAACTTACTAACTTCCGAGGGTGGCAATAGTGTTAGTGTGAAGACTTTTCCACCCTTGTTGAGGTGATACTTATTAGTTCTCCCGGAATGATTTGCATATCTATCATACTCCCACAGTCATCCTAATAGTAGGTGAGTGGCCTACATAGGAACAACATCAAAAAGAACTTGATCAGTAAAATTCCCCATTGTAAAACTTACCAAAGTTTGCTTTGTGATTCGAAGGGATCCACTCTGATTCATCCATTGTAATTTGTATGGCTTAGGATGTAAGGAGCATTTGAGTTTCAATTTGTCTACAAGATACGTAGAAGCAAGGTTAGTACAAAATCCTCCATCAATAATTAACATAAAAATTTGTTCCTTAATTAAACATTTAGAGTGGAAAATATTAGCCCTTTGATCCTCGGTGTCTTCCTCAGGTTGGGCACTCAATGCTCTTATTGTTACCACCCTCTCCATGGCCCCATTGGTCTTCAACATGACTTATGGTCATGTCTTCTTCTTAATTACTTACCTCCTCTTCACTCGCACTTTGATAGGTTCCATCATCTAAGATGGTCATAACTTGTAAGTTTGGGCATTGAGAAGCTATATGTCCTCGGCTTAAACATTTGAAACATTGAATAGAGGAACTAGTGTTAGTATTATTTGAACTGGTAAAGGGTTTAGAATTACTTACCTTTGGATCATCTTGTGATGTGAACTTCTTCACATTGGTTAGATTGGAAGCCGAACCTCCTCTCAATTGCGTGCTTCCGGTTAAACCTCCCACTTTGGCGATTGTTGTTGTTATTTCGCCAATCATTGCTCATGTTTGAGCTCCTCACACTTTGTGGTGCCTTCTTAAGTTGCTTCTCAACCTTTTCAACCATTTGTAATAGCTGCTCAAAGTTATCATAGTGATGCAACTCAACTAGATGAGCAATACTCTTATTAAGCCCATTCATGAATCTTACCATTGTACATTCTTCATCTTCTTCTATATTAGCACGTAACATGGTTAGATCCATCTCCTTGTAGTACTCATCTACACTTTTGTTCCCTTGAGTTAAGCTTTGAAGCTTTTGTAACAACTCTCTTTTGCGGTGCGGGGGAACATATCTCTTTCTCATAACTTTTTTCAAGGCTTTCCAAGTTGAAATTGGTGGCTTTAACTTCTCCTCTCTTTGGCGACAAGTTCTTCGCCACCAAGTAGATGCATGTCTAGAAAATTCAACTACAGCCAACTTAACTTTCTTTCTCTCGGAAAATTCATGGATATCAAAAATTTTATCAACTTTTTCTTCCCATTCCATGTATGCTTCCGGATCAATCTTGCCTTCAAATTCTGGAATTTGCAATTTAATACTAGCAAGATTATCATCCTTCTTGGATCTCCTTTTACTTCTTGTAGAATGATGATCATCATCTAAGCTTGAAGTTTCAGATTCTTCTTCCTCAAATGAGCTACTTGTCTCATCCTTTTTGAACTTCTTCTTTTTCTCCCTAGGGTTTGTTTGTGTAACTTCTTGAGGCTCCTCGGCCTTGGCGGCCTCCGAATTGGATGCAACTTGAGCCATTGTGATTTTCATTTGATCAATTCTTCTATGAATTAATTCTATAGCTGAAGCTACACCCTTAAGATATTCTTTCATGTCTTGATCCTGTTCTCTCGGATTTTCGGCCATTGTGACCAACATTTTTAGTAACAAAAATTTTCCTACCTCACTTCCCTCTAACCAATTGTCCAAATTATGAAAATCTCACCAATGTAAGGCTGCACTCTCTTTTTATAGTAATGGGGTTGATGAGTGGGTTCACTCACACTCAATTACTTTTCTAAGAGTTTTAATCAAAACATGTTTCAAAAATCTCACAAAATAGCCAATTAAATCCAAGTAAAATAAAAATAAAATATTAGAGGTCAAGAAAGATAAGAAAACGAAGACAAAGCTCTGAGAATCAAGAAACAAGTTAGAAGATTAAACAATGAAACAAGGAGCTTGAACAAGACAGAATTTTTAAGACTGAAATTTTCAAGGAAAGGAAATAGGGTTTCTGGCCAAAAAGAATAAGCAAAAGATGGTTCTTTATGTACTTGTGATTGAGTAAACTTTGTGAATATGAGTTCTCTTTGCTCAGGAGATCAAACCAAGTCGAAATCAAACATTGCTTCAGGTTTTCAGAACCAAAACCGTTTCTATCAGGATTTGGTTTCTTCAAGAATTCTTTCACCAGTTGTTTCCAAAACTTCAGCAACAAATATCACGTCTTAAAACACAATCTTGACAGTATAATTCGACAAAATTTCGAAGATTTTGAATCAAGATTATGCAAACCGAAGTCAAGAACAAGAAACAGCAGGTTCGGGTTTCAGGAATTTTCAGGATTTCTCAGCTTTCAGGACTGTTTTTCTTTCACAGGAAGTTTCTAAATTTCCAGCAGGTTTTATAACTTGGAAACACACTTTTGGAAACAATTTTAAGCCTTTCTAATCAAGGAAAAATCGTAGGAACAGATTAAACACAAACTGGATTGAAACTGAAACAAAGCTCTTTCGGGTTTTCTGAAATTTTCAACGACGGTTTTTTCAGTTTTGTTGCAGCAGTTGGCTTCACTTTTTGCAGTACAATTTGATAGCGAAATTCAAGAAGACGAAGCCTTCTTTCTTAGGTAATAATCACACGAAGAAACAATGCAAAATCTGGGCAGAAAATCAGGTTTAAGAACAAAAGCAAAAAGTTGGGTTTTCAGAATTTTTCTTTTCTTCACAAGTTTCAATCTTTCTTCAGCAATTTGATCACAAATTCGACAGCTTATTCACAATTCAAGGCCTCCTTTTATCAAGTAATATTCACAAGGCAATATAGCATAGAACCAGATGTTTTTAAAGCTAAAGAAATAGAGACAAAAACTGGAAAACAGAAACGGGAGAAAACTGGGAAGAAAATGGCCTGAATTTTTAGCAATTCGATTTGGAATTTTTATGTTGTTTTCCAATCACGAATTAAGGAGATAATTCAGAAGAGGTCACAGGTTGAACAAGGATGAAGTTATGCACAACAAGAACACGAAAAAAAATAGAGAAACAGAAACACAATATAGGTGCTGAAACTCAGACAAAAAACTGGGCAGAACTTACATTTTCGGTTGGAACCTTCTTTTTTTTTTTTTGTTGATTTTCAACAAAGAAGTAAGAAGAGAATCATGAAGAGATGATGGATAGAAACAAGACTCAGATTTACACAACAAAGATGCGGAAGAACAAGAAACAAAAACACAAGGGATATGAACAACTTTCAAGGAGCAACCCAAAGGCAGCTTTGATACCAAATTGATACGAATCTTAAACCAAAGAATAAGAATTCGAATCTATACCAGAGTGTTGGTGCTAGTATCCTCCTCTAGGTTGAACTAGCTCTTCCTTTAGTAAGACACCAACTCCAAAATTGAAGAAGGACCTTGTTTTGTCCACTTGACACCCAATGGAATTATCAAAGACCCAAGATGTGAACTTTGACTATCCTTGGAACCGACCAACACACTCAGATTATTGAGGGCAAGAAACTCAATAAAATAGCTTAAGCATGAACCTAAGAGGCTATCCTCAAAGACTCAAAACAAGTTCTAAACTAGAACTCAAAGAAAAGCACAAAGCTCTCAAGTTTATATCGTCAAAATTCTGTATTTGCATGTTGGTGGATGGCCTTGTTTTATAGAGCTACAAAGGGCGGCCACGGTGACCTAATCTATCCTCTAAAAGGATTAGAATCCTCTTAGATATCTAATTACTTAAAATAAAAGACTCCTAATCTAATAAAAGGAAACAACCAATAAAATTGCCTAAAACTACTTTAAGGCTGGTTTGGATTGAGTTGGCTGAGTGCTGGAGTTGTATTTGGATTTGGCCAAGTTTGATTTTGTCCAGGCTAGAAGTGGATGTGGAAGCTTCTTTATATTTCATGGCTATGAATTTGGAAACTTCTAATGTAGCCCATGATCAAGTAGTGGCAATACTTGATCCATCATTTATAATACTAAGTAGAATGAGACTTGATGACTCACAACCGGAAGTCCTTGCTGCCTTATTGTCTTGAGCTTCAAATACTTCAGCTATAAGCATTGCTAAAGCAGCTTGCGTTCTCTTAGTTCTTGACTTAGTCATAGGCCCTCCCATGCCTTGCAAAGGATCAAACTTTGAACACATCATTGATGAAGTTTTACTCTCATCTTTGGCTTCATGTTCACATTCGGCTACTTGAGGAGTTGTATTTGTCTCGGACCTTGGATTTTTATCAGTATATGTTAGTGTTTGTTGTGCAACTTGCTGATGTGCTCAATTTAATGTATATAGGAATGCAGCACATGTCAAAACCCAAAAATGGACAATGAAATTAACACATACATACACCATTTTGGATTGCCCACGGTCCTGCTTGGCAATCCAATTGAACTCCCACATAAGTAAACAATGAAATTCACCCAAGAATGACCAATAAATGAATGCATAGATAGCCCATTAATTGCCCATTAGTCTAAGATGCAAAATCCGTGGGAGTGTTGAATGCAAACCAGGAGAATAATTCTTTCATTGAAACCCAAATATAAATTAAAATATAAAATACCTGTTGCTCTCACTTTGGTCAAGAGCAAGCAATGGAGTTGACGTTTGTGTTAGTTACTACGTAGTGTCCGAACTGGTCGATCCCAACTTATAGAAACGTAGGTTGGTGTTGTTTATAATCTCTTCACTTGCAAAATTGTATTTTTTGGTAACTTGGCCATTTGGCGCGCGAAAAGTGAATTATAAATTGGCTTTCTTTAACTCTAACTCAGTAGTTATAAATTTATTGTTATTTTACTAATTGGTGGACATGATATTTTAATATTAAAAACTATTCACATGAGCAAACGTTGAGCACACAAAGTTTTAGGTCGGTATTACGTCAATATTTAGTTGAGTACACAAGCAATTTGCGTCAATATCCTTTTGACATTTATCGAGCGCAATGTATATCATACGTCGATTACAATTCGAGTATATATCGAGCACGGAATGTATTATGTCGGTCACTATAATTCCAACTTGGGTAAAAAACATTAAATGCCACTAAACTTTTGAGATCGTATACTTTTGGCCACTAATCTAACAAAATTGCGTGAATAGCCATTCAACTCGTAAATTTGGCACCCATGGTCATTCTGTTACTTTCAACCGTTAAAAGCAAATGAAAATAACCATTTTGCCCCTAAAAAATATTGACTTCCGGTTGGTTTTAACAACGAAAAGTAACGGAATGGCCACGAGTTGCCAAATTTACGAGTTGAATGGCTACTCGTGCAATTTTGTTAGATGAGTGGCCAAAAGTATACGATCTCAAAAGTTTAGTGGCCTCCAATGTCTTTTACCCTTCCAACTTTAATGACAAACATCTTATTTTATTTTGTTATGTTATGTACTGTATTAATAAAATGCACAAGGTAATCAACAAGCATCTTGAATAACACAATGTTCTTATGATATTGAGAAAAATATAAAATATAAAATAATAAAACACAAATTGAAAAGTTTTTTTTCAACATTTTTCAACTACACTACATTCATCCTCTTCACTGTCATATTCTAAGGCATATCCTAAAGGTTGCCTTTTCGATTTCAGTTTTCTAACACCAACTCCAGCTACTTGACTATCTTCTCCAATGCGTCAAGTCGAGCAGTGAATTGTTGAACTTCCTTGTTGCACTCATCAATCCGTCTACACTACCAATGATCTGTTCGACTTTCTCTTTAGTCTCCATCAATTCCACTAAAAAATTATCTAACCGTTCACGCACCTGCACATACTCGCAATTCGATCATGCTTGACATATGATCAATACTGAGCTCGAAGAAAATGAAAACTTGTATGCTCGACACTGATAGAGTGTATAATTGCATATTTATTGGATCAATTCTCTTGTGTTTTAATTGATTAAAAGGCTTGTTTATAAGGATATTAATTCTTTTGTGATTAATGGTTAGATGAAGCATTTTCCAAAAGAATGTAGCCTCACAAGACAAGTGGCACAAGAAAGACACAATTGAGGCCACCAAATTCCACAACAAAATGTTGGCCATTAAAGAAAAGCAAAGCCTTGAATTAAGGAAAAGCAAAGCCTTGAATTAAGGAAAAGAAAAGCCTTGAATTAAGGAAAAGCAAAGCCTTGAATTAAGGAAAGAAAAGCCTTGAATTAAGGAAAGAAAAGCCTTGAATTAAGGAAAAGCACTACCAAATGTCTTGAATCCTTGCCTATAAATAGGCAAGGCTTGGACAATCAAGGCATCCCATTTTTAGGCTTTCCTAGTTCAATAGAGAGAAAACAAGGTTTGGAATTCTCAAGTCACAATTCATCCTTTCATGGAGTGAGCTACGGCGAAGAAGGCGAGAGCGCGCGGGATCGACAAAAGGGCGATCATTTGATTTTCTTTGTATTTTCTTTTAATTATGTTTAGCTAAATTTTTATTTTCCAATCAAGTTTAATTGAGGTTTGATTCCAACAATTATGAGGTTCCGGTAATTTTATTGTTTCTTTTATTCTTGAGTATTTATATATTTTCTATGCTTCATTATATTATTGAATTGAATTGTTAGACAAGAGGCCTATTGTTTGATAGTTGAATTCAATATATAGTCATTTAGAATAATTAATCTTTTGTTGATTGTTCTAATTCAAGTGACAAATAACAACATCGAAAGGTAATCAACGCCTTAGATTGTATGTTATGAAAATATATAATCTAACTTAAATAAACAAGGCGTTTAGGGTTTCTTGGTTAGTAATTGGGTCTTTTTGAACCTTAATGCAATTAATAGACATAACTCATAGGACAGATCCAGAAGGTTGTGTTTGTTAATTAGAGAAATAACTCATAGGGCGGATCCGAAGGTTATCGAAAAAGTAAGAAAAGATTGGTTGTTAGAGGACGGATCTTCAACAACTATAACCAATTTATTCAAGATAAAAGAACCTATCTTTTGAATCAATGATCAATTTGAGGAATCAATACCAAATTAATTCTTGATTGGAAGCTTCTTCTTATTAATTTTTCCTCATATTTTTAGTTGGTTATTTAATTTGTTTAGTTGTCTTAATTGATTCTTGCTTAGTTTCATAATACAAAATCCCCTTCTTTATTTTATTTGTTCAAGGAATAAATCTAACCAATCTCTGTGGATTCGACCCTCTCCTTTGCTATCTACAAAGCTTAGCCGGAGAAGGATTATTTTTGGTAGTTTCGACACCCATCAAATTTTGGCGCCATTCTTGGGATTGGTTTTTTAGAATTTATTCCTTTTATTTATTTATTTTCATTTTTATTTTTGCCTTTATAATTGTTTGGTTCTTTTATGCCACGTTCTTCTCGCACAGGTCAATCCAGAGATAGAGAAGACGGCACGTAGGCTTAGAAAAGAAACCAAACAACGATCTCAGGGAGTATCATCTTCTTCATCTTTTGAATATAATTTGTCTGAATTATTTAATAGTGAAGAAGAAAACATGGCTAGAAATAATGAACGAACTTTAAAGGATTTAGCTATGCCTGATTTAAACCAACAACCGTTGTGCATTGATTATCCTACTTTAGAAGTGCCTTTTGAGTTAAAATCAGGATTGATTCACTTACTCCCCACTTTTCATGGCCTTGCAGGTGAAGATCCTCATAAGCACTTAAAGGGATTCCATATGGTGTGTTCCACGATGAAACCACAAGGAGTGACTGAGGATCAAATTAAGTTGCGAGCTTTTCCTTTTTCTTTAGATGGAGTTGCTAAAGATTGGCTATACTACTTGCCCTCTGGTTCAATAAACACATGGATCGAGATGAAGAGGCAATTTTTGGAAAAATTCTTTCTGCCTCACACAATGCCACAATCGAAAAGATATATGTGGTATCTGGCGGCAACATGGAGAAACTATACATGAATAGTGGGAAAGGTTTAAGCAATTATGTGCTAGTTGTCCTCAACATCAAATTCCAGATCAACTTCTTATCCAATATGTTTGTGAGGGACTAAGAGTGCTGGTCAGGAATATGATTGATCCGCTAGTGAGGTGCATTAGTACACAAAACTCAATGAGGCAAGGACTTTAATCTCCAACATGGCCGCGAATACACAACAATTTGGCATCAGACGTGAGGATACATCTAGGAAGGTAAGTGAGGTAAGTACTTTCTCTATTGATCAACGTTTAGACAATTTGACTACTTTAGTGGAAAAGTTGGTTGTAGGAAATATTCAACAGGTAAAGGCTTGTGGTATTTGCTCCAATTCAAATCATCCCACTGACATGTGCCCCACGTTGCAAGAAGGTCAATTAGAACATGCTAATGCCATTGGTGGATTCCCAGGGCTACCACAAAGGATGTATGAGCCTTAGTCAAATACCTACAATCGGAATGGAGGCATCATCCCAACTTGATTATGGGCCACGACCTAGTGGATTTCAAGCTTAGCGACAAAACTCACCATATCCACCGCTTCCAAACTGTAAGTCCCTTGAAGAGTTAGTTGAATCACTTGCTAATAGTTCCCAACGTTTTCAACAGAAACTCGAACAAAGATTCAAAACTTGGAAGATCAAGTGAGCCAATTAGCATCTTCTGTAAGCAAATTGGAATCTCAAGGTAAGTTACCTTCTCAAACGGTTGTTAACCCAAGGCAGAATGTTAGTGCAATGACCTTGAGAAGTGGAAAGGTGTTGGAAGAGGCCAAAACACGTGATCATAAAGAGGTGGAAAAAGAAGTAACAACCCCACAGCAGCCTAAGGTAATCGAGACAACCCCTCCTTTCCTACAAGATTTGCCAATTCGAAAAAGATGAGGAAGAAAAGGAGATTCTTGAGACTTTCGCAAGGTAGAGGTAAATATTCCTTTAATTGATGCAATTAAACAAATACCTCGCTATGCTAAATTTCTCAAAGAATTATGCACCAACAAAAGAAAATTGAAAGGCAATGAAATTTTAAGTGTGGGGGAGAATGTCTCGGCTGTGCTACAAAAGAAGTTGCCTTCAAAATGCAAGGATCCAGGTATGTTTATCATCCCTTGTAAAATAGGCAATATGAAAGTTGAAAAAGCCATGTGTGATTTGGGTGCTTCCATAAATGTCATGCCGTTATCTATTTATAATTCTTTGAATTTGGCACCTTTGAAAGAAAGCAGGCGTGATAATTCAACTTGGCGATAGATCTAATGTTTATCTGAGGAGTATTAGAAGATGTTTTGGTGCAAGTAAATGGATTAGTGTTTCCTATGATTTTTATGTACTTGATATGGAGGAAGATCACTCTCACTCAAAGTTAATTTTATTTAGGAGACCTTTTTTGAAAACATCTAGAACAAAAATTGATGTGCATGAAGGAACATTAACTATGGAATTTGATGGTGAGATTATTAAGTTTAACATTTATGCTGCCATGAAATATCCTAATGATATATGTGCTGTTTATGCTTTTGATGCTATTGATACTCTAGCTCAGAAAACATTTGATTTTTGTGATAAGGATAAAGTAAAAATTGCACTTGATAATAATTTGACTTCTGAAGAAGTGCAGATTTTTGAACAAGAATTTGTGATAGATAATGATCTTCAAGATATGGTTTATGACTTCAACAAACCCGTTGCACATAATTCTATTAACATTACTAATTTTAGTGTGCAGGATGTTTTTGAAGAAAAAACAAGTATAAGTCAAGTTGAATTGAATGCACAATTAGAAGTGAATGAGAAGGCAATGATAGCTTGTGAGAAAATGCAAGTGTGGTCCAAACAATTAGTGAAAATTTAATAACTTAAAGAGAAGTGGAGATGTCTAGCCAAAGACGTTAAATGAAGGCGCTTTTGGGAGGCAACCCAAAATTTTTATTTATTTTCTTGTCATTTAAGTTTAATTTAATTAGTTATCTTATTATGTTTTCTTTGTGTAAAAAAAAAAAAAAAAAGCTGAAAATTTGAGATTCTATTTGGTTTTTCCTTTTTATTTTCATTTTCATTTTACAGTTTCTTCTACCAACCAATGCTCAGCCATGGCCATAACATCGTCTGATCTTTCATGCCTTCTTCACCCATATAGGATGTCCCTCACCTTCACCACAGCTCCAGTTGTCTACCGCGGTTCAGGGAAGTGTCTTGTTACCTTGTGTTTGTTTTATTTTCTTTCTTGTCCGCGTGTGCATATTTTCCATACATTGAGGACAACGTATGATTTAGGTGTGGGGGGGTGTCTTGTGCTTCATTGATTATTTCTAAATTTTTCAAGTAGGTTTGACATTCTGATATCTTCTTTGAAATTTCTCACTCTTTTGATGCTCATTTAGAATAATTTTGAGTTATATGCATTATAGTGATTTGGATTGGAATGTATGAATGAGATGAGTATGATTAGCCTTTGTTTGGAAATTTTTAAAGCATCTTGTTAATTTTAATAATTGAATTGAATGAGAATGTGCAATATTTGATACATTGAAACCATTGTGAGTATTTGAGCCTAAGAGCATTTTCTTTTTCATGCTCGCATATTTCTTTGTTGAGATTGACAAATATGGTATAATCATTCTAGAACTTGCTTTGTTATACATGTTGAGATCACATTGTGGATTCATGCTGAAAAATGATAAGGGCATTTAGGATTACCAATTTTAAACTTTCTAAAAAAAAAACCTTAACCTTATATTACATATACCCCTAGTCAACCAATTTTGAGCCTTAGCCTTTCTTTGTTATAACACCACATTGTTTAGCCTTAAATCCTTGTCTTTGTTTACCGTCGTTGAACCATTGATCAAGAGTATGTGGGAATGGATTGCATGATAAAATTTCTTGATTAGAAGGAAAGAACCAGAGAAAAAAGAAGAAGTGAAAAGTATTCCTACAAGTATTGGACAAAGTAAATTCATTGTATACAAATTGGTCCAATTGTATGGTGAAGTTGTAAAAAAAAATAATAATAAAAAAAAAATAAAAAAAAAGGGAAATGCATTTTATGTGGAATAAAGAAAGTGGTTCTACTATGCTATTTGTTACTTTTGAGTCATGCAAGGAAATTTCTATATATCTTGATATCTGTAGCCTATATTTTTCTTTCTTTTTACCTACCTTTACCTAAGCCCCATTACAACCATTTTCAAGACCCTTTGATTTCTGCATGGATTTATATTATTAGTGGTGGAGATGTGATATATAAGCAAGCTTATGGTAATGACATGCTATATTTGATTTGAGTGTTGAATGAACCCTAAACACTTTGAGTGATTAGAGTGCAACCTATGAGAGGTTATCAAATTTTGTTGCATTTTATTTCGATGAAATTGTTAGGTTGATGAGATGCATATGTTTTGTTTTGAAAAATCAGGCTATGAATACTTATTCTTTGATTTGTTATTCCAATTTAGATCTTCAATGTGTAATGACTTTGAGTTATTTGTGGATGGGTTGAAAAGGGGTATGGAATAGAGAGGAAGATGTTGATCTAATGCAAGCTTGAGGACAAGCTTTGATTTAAGTGTGGGGGAATTTGATAGAGTGTATAATTGCATATTTATTGGATCAATTCTCTTGTGTTTTAATTGATTAAAAGGCTTGTTTATAAGGATATTAATTCTTTTTGTGATTAATGGTTAGATGAAGCATTTTTCCAAAAGAATGTAGCCTCACAAGACAAGTGGCACAAGAAAGACACAATTGAGGCCACCAAATTCCACAACAAAATGTTGGCCATTAAAGAAAAGCAAAGCCTTGAATTAAGGAAAAGCAAAGCCTTGAATTAAGGAAAAGAAAAGCCTTGAATTAAGGAAAAGCAAAGCCTTGAATTAAGGAAAAGAAAAGCCTTGAATTAAGGAAAAGAAAAGCCTTGAATTAAGGAAAAGCACAACCAAATGTCTTGAATCCTTGCCTATAAATAGGCAAGGCTTGGAGACAATCAAGGCATCCCATTTTAGGCTTTCCTAGTTCAATAGAGAGGAAAACAAGGTTTGGAATTCTCAAGTCACAATTCATCCTTTCATGGAGTGAGCTACGGCGAAGAAGGCGAGAGCGCGCGGGATCGACAAAAGGGCAGTCATTTGATTTTCTTTGTATTTTCTTTTAATTATGTTTAGCTAAATTTTTATTTTCCAATCAAGTTTAATTGAGGTTTGATTCCAACAATTATGAGGTTCAGTAATTTTATTGTTTCTTTTATTCTTGAGTATTTATATATTTTCTATGCTTCATTATATTATTGAATTGAATTGTTAGACAAGAGGCCTATTGTTTGATAGTTGAATTCAATATATAGTCATTAGAATAATTAATCTTTTGTTGATTGTTCTAATTCAAGTGACAAATAACAACATCGAAAGGTAATCAACGCCTTAGATTGTATGTTATGAAAATATATAATCTAACTTAAATAAACAAGGCGTTTTCGGGTTTACTGGTTAGTAATTGGGTCTTTTTGAACCTTAATGCAATTAATAGACATAACTCATAGGGCAGATCCAGAAGGTTGTGTTTGTTAATTAGAGAAATAACTCATAGGGCGGATCAGAAGGTTATCGAAAAAGTAAGAAAAGATTGGTTGTTAGAGGCGGATCTTCAACAACTATAACCAATTTATTCAAGATAAAAGAACCTATCTTTTGAATCAATGATCAATTTGAGGAATCAATACGAAATTAATTCTTGATTGGAAGCTTCTTCTTATTAATTTTTCCTCATATTTTTAGTTTGTTATTTAATTTGATTAGTTGTCTTAAGTGATTCTTGCCTAGTTTCATAATACAAAACCCCCCTTCTTTATTTTTTTTAAGGAATGAATCTAACCAATCTCTGTGGTTTCGACCCTCTCACTGCTATCTACAAAGCTTAGCGAGAAGGATTATTTTTGGTAGTTTCGACACCCATCAAATTTTAGCGCATTTGGGATTGGTTTTTTTTAGAATTTATTCCTTTTATTTATTTATTTTCATTTTTATTTTTTCCTTTATAATTGTTTGGTTCTTTTATGCCACGTTCTTCTCGCACAGGTCAACTCACATACGATCCAGAGATAGAGAAGAGGCGACGTAAACTTAGAAAAGAAACCAAACAACGATCTCGAGGAGTATCATCTTCTTCATCTTTTGAATATAATTTGTCTGAATTATTTAATAGTGAAGAAGAAAACATGGCTAGAAATAATGAACGAACTTTAAAGGATTTAGCTATGCCTGATTTAAACCAACAACCGTTGTGCATTGATTATCCTACTTTAGAAGTGCCTTTTGAGTTAAAATCAGGATTGATTCACTTACTCCCCACTTTTCATGGCCTTGCAGGTGAAGATCCTCATAAGCACTTAAAGGGATTCCATATGGTGTGTTCCACGATGAAACCACAAGGAGTGAGGATCAAATTAAGTTCTGAGCTTTTCCTTTTCTTTAGATGGAGTTGCTAAAGATTGGCTATACTACTTGCCCTCCAGTTCAATAAACACATGGATCGAGATGAAGAGGCAATTTTGGAAAAATTCTTTCTGCCTCACAATGCCACAATCAGAAAAGATATATGTGGTATCTGGCGGCAACATGGAGAAACTATGCATGAATATTGGGAAAGGTTTAAGCAATTATGTGCTAGTTGTCCTCAACATCAAATTCTGATCAACTTCTTATCCAATATTTTTATGAGGACTAACGGTGATGGATAGGAATATGATTGATCTGCTAGTGGAGGTGCATTAGTACACAAAACTCCAGCGGAGGCAAGGACTTTAATCTCAACATGGCTGCCAATACACAACAATTTGGCATCGGGCGTGAGGATACATCTAGGAAGGTAAGTGAGGTAAGTACTTTCTCTATTGATCAACGTTTAGACAATTTGACTACTTTAGTGGAAAAGTTGGTTGTAGGAAATATTCAACGGTAAAGGCTTGTGGTATTTGCTCCAATTCAAATCATCCCAGCGACATGTGCCACGTTGCAAGAAGGTCAATTAGAACATGCTAATGCCATTGGTGGATTCGGGGCTACCACAAAGGATGTATGACCCTTACTCAAATACCTACAATCCGGAATGGAGGCATCATCCCAACTTCAGTTATGGGCCACGACCTAGTGGATTTCAAGCTTGGCAGCAAAACTCACCATATCCACCGCCTTCCAAACCAGGTAAGTCCCTTGAAGAGTTAGTTGTATCACTTGCTAATAGTTCCCAGCGTTTTCAACGAAACTCGAACCAGCATTCAAAACTTGGAAAATCAAGTGAGCCAATTAGCATCTTCTGTAAGCAAATTGGAATCTCAAGGTAAGTTACCTTCTCAAACGGTTGTTAACCCAAGGCAGAATGTTAGTGCAATGACCTTGAGAAGTGGAAAGGTGTTGGAAGAGGCCAAAACACGTGATCATAAAGAGGTGGAAAAAGAAGTAACAACCCCACAGCAGCCTAAGGTAATCGAGACAACCCCTCCTTTCCCTACAAGATTTGCCAATTCGAAAAAAGATGAGGAAGAAAAGGAGATTCTTGAGACTTTTCGCAAGGTAGAGGTAAATATTCCTTTAATTGATGCAATTAAACAAATACCTCGCTATGCTAAATTTCTCAAAGAATTATGCACCAACAAAAGAAAATTGAAAGGCAATGAAATTTTAAGTGTGGGGGAGAATGTCTCAGCTGTGCTACAAAGAAGTTGCCTTCAAAATGCAAGGATCCAGGTATGTTTATCATCCCTTGTAAAATAGGCAATATGAAAGTTGAAAAAGCCATGTGTGATTTGGGTGCTTCCATAAATGTCATGCCGTTATCTATTTATAATTCTTTGAATTTGGCACCTTTGAAAGAAAGCGGGCGTGATAATTCAACTATTTGATAGATCTAATGTTTATCTGAGGAGTATTAGAAGATGTTTTGGTGCAAGTAAATGGATTAGTGTTTCTATGATTTTTATGTACTTGATATGGAGGAAGATCACTCTCCGATTGAAAGTTAATTTTATTTGGGAGACCTTTTTGAAAACATCTAGAACAAAAATTGATGTGCATGAAGGAACATTAACTATGGAATTTGATGGTGAGATTATTAAGTTTAACATTTATCTTGCCATGAAATATCCTAATGATATATGTCTTTGTTTATGCTTTTGATGCTATTGATACTCTAGCTCGAGAAAACATTTGATTTTTGTGATAAGGATAAAGTAAAAATTGCACTTGATAATAATTTGAATTACGAAGAAGTGCAGATTCTTGAACAAGAATTTGTGATAGATAATGATCTTCAAGATATGGTTTATGACTTCAACAAACCCGTTGCACATAATTCTATTAACATTACTAATTTTAGTGTGCAGGATGTTTTTGAAGAAAAAACAAGTATAAGTCAAGTTGAATTGAATGCACAATTAGAAGTGAATGAGAAGGCAATGATAGCTTGTGAGAAAATGCAAGTGTGGTCCAAACAATTAGTGAAAATTTAATAACTTAAAGAGAAGTAGAGATGTCTAGCCAAAGGCGTTAAATGAAGCGCTTTTGGGAGGCAACCCAAAATTTTTATTTATTTTCTTGTCATTTAATTTTAATTTAATTAGTTATCTTATTATGTTTTCTGCTTTGTGTAAAAAAAAAAAAATTGTGGCTGAAAATTTGAGATTCTATTTGGTTTTTTCCTTTTTATTTTCATTTTCATTTCTGATTTCTTCTACCAACCAATGCTCACCATGGCCATAACATCGTCGATCTTTCATGCCTTCTTCACCCATATAGGATGTCCCTCACCTTCACCAGCTCTAGTTGTCTACCAGTTCGGGGAAGTGTCTTGTTACCTTGTGTTTGTTTTATTTTCTTTCTTGTCGCGTAAGATATTTTCCATACATTGAGGACAACGTATGATTTAGGTGTGGGGGTGTCTTGTGCTTCATTGATTATTTCTAAATTTTTCAAGTAGGTTTGACATTCGATATCTTCTTTGAAATTTCTCACTCTTTTGATGCTCATTTAGAATAATTTTGAGTTATATGCATTATAGTGATTTGGATTGGAATGTATGAATGAGATGAGTATGATTAGCCTTTGTTTGGAAATTTTTAAAGCATCTTGTTAATTTTAATAATTGAATTGAATGAGAATGTGCAATATTTGATACATTGAAACCATTGTGAGTATTTGAGCCTAAGAGCATTTTCTTTTTCATGCTCGCATATTTCTTTGTTGAGATTGACAAATATGGTATAATCATTCTAGAACTTGCTTTGTTATACATGTTGAGATCACATTGTGGATTCATCTTGAAAAATGATAAGGGCATTTAGGATTACCAATTTTAAACTTTCTAAAAAAAAAAAACCTTAACCTTATATTACATATACCCTAGTCAACCAATTTTGAGCCTTAGCCTTTCTTTGTTATAACACCACATTGTTTAGCCTTAAATCCTTGTCTTTGTTTACCGTCGTTGAACCATTGATCAAGAGTATGTGGGAATGGATTGCATGATAAAATTTCTGTTGATTAGAAGGAAGAACCACCGAGAAAAAAAAAAAGTGAAAAGTATTCCTACAAGTATTGGACAAAGTAAATTCATTGTGTACAAATTGGTCCAATTGTATGGTGAAGTTGTTAAAAAAAAAAAAAAAAAAAGGGAAATGCATTTTATGTGGAATAAAGAAAGTGGTTCTACTATGCTATTTGTTACTTTTGAGTCATGCAAGGAAATTTCTATATATCTTGATATCTGTAGCCTATATTTTTCTTTCTTTTTACCTACCTTTACCTAAGCCCCATTACAACCATTTTCAAGACCCTTTGATTTCTGCATGGATTTATATTATTAGTGGTGGAGATGTGATATATAAGCAAGCTTATGGTAATGACA
Organism: Gynochthodes officinalis; assembly: GCA_020080225.1. NCBI lineage: Eukaryota > Viridiplantae > Streptophyta > Magnoliopsida > Gentianales > Rubiaceae > Gynochthodes > Gynochthodes officinalis. Next base: position 2,858,335 of record CM034618.1, on the reverse strand, counting down.
TGCTATATTTGATTTGAGTGTTGAATGAACCCTAAACACTTTGAGTGATTAGAGTGCAACCTATGAGAGGTTATCAAATTTTGTTGCATTTTATTTCGATGAAATTGTTAGGTTGATGAGATGCATATGTTTTGTTTTGAAAAATCAGGCTATGAATACTTATTCTTTGATTTGTTATTCCAATTTAGATCTTCAATGTGTAATGACTTTGAGTTATTTGTGGATAGGTTGAAAAGGGTATGGAATAGAGAGGAAGATGTTGATCTAATGCAAGCTTGAGGACAAGCTTTGATTTAAGTGTGGGGGAATTTGATAGAGTGTATAATTGCATATTTATTGGATCAATTCTCTTGTGTTTTAATTGATTAAAAGGCTTGTTTATAAGGATATTAATTCTTTTTGTGATTAATGGTTAGATAAAGCATTTTCCAAAAGAATGTAGCCTCACAAGACAAGTGGCACAAGAAAGACACAATTGAGGCCACCAAATTCCACAACAAAATGTTGGCCATTAAAGAAAAGCAAAGCCTTGAATTAAGGAAAAGCAAAGCCTTGAATTAAGGAAAAGAAAAGCCTTGAATTAAGGAAAAGCAAAGCCTTGAATTAAGGAAAAGAAAAGCCTTGAATTAAGGAAAAGCAAAGCCTTGAATTAAGGAAAAGCACAACCAAATGTCTTGAATCCTTGCCTATAAATAGGCAAGGCTTGGAGACAATCAAGGCATCCCATTTTTAGGCTTTCCTAGTTCAATAGAGAGGAAAACAAGGTTTGGAATTCTCAAGTCACAATTCATCCTTTCATGGAGTGAGCTACGGTAGAAGAAGGCGAGAGCGCGGGATCGACAAAAGAGCGATCATTTGATTTTCTTTGTATTTTCTTTTAATTATGTTTAGCTAAATTTTTATTTTCCAATCAAGTTTAATTGAGGTTTGATTCCAACAATTATGAGGTTCGGTAATTTTATTGTTTCTTTTATTCTTGAGTATTTATATATTTTCTATGCTTCATTATATTATTGAATTGAATTGTTAGACAAGAGGCCTATTGTTTGATAGTTGAATTCAATATATAGTCATTAGAATAATTAATCTTTTGTTGATTGTTCTAATTCAAGTGACAAATAACAACATCGAAAGGTAATCAACGCCTTAGATTGTATGTTATGAAAATATATAATCTAACTTAAATAAACAAGGCGTTTAGGGTTTCTTGGTTAGTAATTGGGTCTTTTTGAACCTTAATGCAATTAATAGACATAACTCATAGGACAGATCCGAAGGTTGTGTTTGTTAATTAGAGAAATAACTCATAGGACGGATCAGAAGGTTATCGAAAAAGTAAGAAAAGATTGGTTGTTAGAGGGCGGATCTTCAACAACTATAACCAATTTATTCAAGATAAAAGAACCTATCTTTTGAATCAATGATCAATTTGAGGAATCAATACGAAATTAATTCTTGATTGGAAGCTTCTTCTTATTAATTTTCCTCATATTTTTAGTTGGTTATTTAATTTGTTTAGTTGTCTTAATTGATTCTTGCTTAGTTTCATAATACAAAATCCCCCTTCTTTATTTTATTTGTTCAAGGAATAAATCTAACCAATCTCTGTGGATTCGACCCTCTCCTTGCTATCTACAAAGCTTAGCCGAGAAGGATTATTTTTGGTAGTTTCGACACCCATCAACACCAAACAAAAAAATTGCTACCTTGTTGTATTCTTTACAAAATCTGTTACGAAATGAAAAAAAAAATCAACAAAGAATCAACATATATGCCCGATCTAGGCAAATTTCCATTTACTTCTCCCATTTCGTCAGTTTTTTCGATTTATTCTTCATGGCAACATACTTGTTGCTCGAAGATGTCGGTCCTGATCCTCCTTGCGTGGATACCATACTTCCAGACAACCGTGGATTGTGTTGGATTGATGTTAGATAAACGAAGAATGCAGACGAATTGGATGCTGGATTGATGAGGCATGAAGAAGAATGAAATGAACAGGCGCGACTGTTCTCACCTTTTATGTAGATGAGGGCTGTTAAGTCTTTTTACATGGTCAAAATACATTGACTTTCTTTCCAAAATAGCAAGTCAAGGCAGTTTGACAATGTGAAAATACCTAGTTGCCCATCCATTTATAAAAGATGAGAACCATCATGCCTGTTCATTTCATTGTTCGTCCCTTCATTCTTCTCCCTTCATATTGACTCGACTGTTTAGATTTCCATGCTCATTATCCTTCCTCCTTTATTTATTCAACATCCCTTAGAGAGACTCAGAAGGAACTGCCTGTCTTGATATTATTTTTTACCCTTGGTGCATCATCAGACAGGGAGGTTGTGAGTCTTATCGACTTGGACATTCAAGATACCAATATATCTAATATCCTTATTGACAATAAGGAAATTAGATATCTTGGTATCTCCCTGTCGATAAGACTCACAATCGCCCTGTCAGATGATGCACCAAGGGCAAAAATAATATGCGACGGCGATTCATACAATCTCCCTAAGTTTGATACTTTTTATCTGAACGACCATCGAACTTATGTCGAGCATATGTCGAGTACAGACTCAGAAGAAATGCAATAGATGACAAACCAAAACAAGGTCTATGTTTTAGGGTAACATGTTTGAGTCTTGGTTGTTCTATAGTCTTGATGTTTTTCCTTTTCTATTCGTGCATTTGAAATTAGTCTAGTATACGTCGAGAAAGTGTCAATACAAATTTCACTTATTTCGAGCACCCACTCGAGTACTAGGCCAAAATAGTCGAGCATGCTTTGTATGGGTAACACTTATCTATCGAATTCTTATCGAGCACAAGTCGAGCATTTCATTATTATCTCGAGTTATATACTGACTTGATTTAGTTCATGCAGGATAAAGTGCTAATGAATCACGAGGGGTGGACATAGATGACATTGATTTGGAGGACACAGAAAATATTCTAAACTTAAGATCCATAGAAGATTTGGGTGCCAGTTTTTCTAAAGAAATTATGTAATGAAGGCATCTCTTATGTTCTTTGTACAACTTGGTTTTCCGGGGCACCAACTGTTAATTCTTACAATGATTTCATCAAATAAGGAGTTCAAGCTGTCCCCCACCAATTGTTCAAGATGTTCAGTGTGATGTCTATTTGTCAGTTATGAAACTAATACATCAAGGCAAAATTCAAACACGAAGGCATATTTGAATATTAGATATGTAGTTTTTGAGTATTGTAATCTTGATTTGTAATGCGGTGTATTAAAATAATAAACATCTAGTGGGGGTTGTATAAATTGTATTAATGTGCCAACGAGTAACTTGAATAATACAATGATCTTATGATCCCAAATTGAAAACACTAAATTACTTGACCCGTTAAAAATACACATGGATACAGGAAGTTTTATTTTTCTTTGCAACTTTTTCATCTTTTTAAACTTCCACAGCCCATTCAATCCTTTGTCGAGATTTAGTTGCGACTCTGACGATATTCAGTCGAGCATGTATATTGAGCATACATCGATTTTATGTCAAGCACAGACACATACCAGCTATATCCCTTGTCGAGCATTACAATTTCCAATGTTATATGCTAATACTGCTAACCGCACCCTAAATGTATGAGGAATTTGACTATTAAATCCCATAAACTTTACGTAAACACAAACTAACAATGTATTAGGTAAAACAAACACATAACTTGATTGTTAAATCCCATCAAAGGATTGTATATTTACACAACTAACTGTGTACATTAAAAAGGATTCATACCTACACAACTAATATATTTATCAAACTATTGTATGTTTACACAACAAAGTGTATATATCAAAATACTGTATATTTACACAATGAACATCTCATAAAAAAAATCACGTTCATCGTCTCCTATGTCTGGATTTTGCACTCTTTTCTCCATGCCTAACATCTTCCTCTTTTGCGAGAACGAATAGTGCAACTGCCATCTATTGACGGGCATCTATTACATTGTCAGATGTAATCGTATCAAGTGGCACCCCATGTATAATGAATTCGGCCCACTTTAATACTAACACCTCACAACCTCCAATACTAAAATAATCAAACGATTACATAGTTAGTGATGGCAACAAGTATGTCATTATAAACATTAAAATAAATTCGATACTAACCCTTTTCCCTGATGAACCATAATTTCCTCAATGACTATTTGCTAGTTGTCCCTGATTGGTTGTTCTTTCGCGAAGAGTTGGTAAAATTCTGTAGTCTAGAGTATCTTGGGCATTGTTCTAACAAGGTGGTCTAATTTTGGCCCTACCCCCTCTTGGTCTATTGGACTATACACATGGAATGTTTATTTATAAATATCCATCTTCATCGATATCTAATGGTTCCTATCTATATTAAAGAGGAATAAAACAAAATCAACTCCACGACAGTCAATTTTATATGGGCAAGAACCAACAAACTGTTTCAACGTGAGATCTCCGTGTGTTGGTTCAAACTTGGTTGAATACAACTCCTTCATACCAACCTGTCATCAAAAGAGTTATGCCATAAGATATATCTTCGCCTTTGCTTGCTGGAGATACCGACACGGACTCGACACATAAGTAATGAGTGATTGACTCATTCTCGACTGAACTCAACATATGCTCGATACAACTAGCCGCATGAACAAGCACAAAAGATACCGAGTGATATATACTAAGCGCATTATCGTATAAAATGGAACATTCAACATAACTTACATCAAACAATGACTCCATAATTGATATATTTTTCCAGCCCATAATACGATCCTACTGTAACATTGAAGTATACAAATAAATATACTGAAAAAATTAATGCATGTTAGTTACAAGATAATCATGTGTAATAATTCACAAATTGGATCATATGATACGCTAAGTATTACGACTTGAGAGCCACTCATTTTCTAGCATCGTGTCTTGACCAAATCAAAATCAAGTGAGAAAAGTGGTGTCCACAAAAATTACCGTTCTCTTTCTTGTTCAGCCACTTATTCATTTCTTTTTCATCTTCAAGCCCGGTTCAAAATCCTAGATTCTCCAAATCATGCCAACAATCGAAGGTCGGACTTAAGTGATGTTTCCACGGTCAAGAGTTTGTCCCAACTTGATACCTCTAGTTTTCACCTTCAACAATGCTTTTATTCTTTTCTTTGACAAGTGGCGTGGAGCACTCTCCAATGGTTTGATGACAATGGGCGAGTAGTGTGTTCATTATTGATTTGACAAACAATCGTCATTACATCAAGCTGGTTCTGCGCTTTTCCGTGTCTTGCGATTCGTGTCTTTCTCCTCATGTGTTCCTCGCCTTCATCATTTTGTTCATCCGTGGTTTGATGAACAACATCCAACTACATTAAGGTTCCTAATCCTTTTCCGGATCTTGAAAGGTAGAGCTAGATCATGTTTTCTTCTATTTCGTTCGACTTTCTTATCATCCTGACCGTTATTCTCATTTTCCCTCGTTTCTTTTTCTTAAACAATGTCAATCTGCCCACAACCTGTATCATTGTCTCTACCAGGCTTATCGTAATCATCATTGGCATAAGAAGGTATTTCATTATCAATGCCTTCTTCTTCATCTAACATGGTGTCTTACGACATGGTGGCTTCATCTTGACTAAGTGATTCACATTCTCTTTTCTAGTCCAATAATTGCTCAACCCTTTCAATTAGATGCTTGACGGTAGCAGATAGTTGACTAACCTTGTTATCTAATTTGGCCACAACAGCATTACCTTGTATGCGGTTCTCTAATATGGCCACTCGAGCTTCGCTTTGTCCAAGTTTCGTTTTTGTTTCATTCAATTCCCGAACAATCTTTTCTTCTTTGTTTAAGCATCTGAGCAAGAAGCCTGTTCTATTCTCACGTCTCTCATCCTCGCTAATCTTTGCTTCTTCGCATAGTCCAATCACCTTCTTCTCCGACCCTCTTTCTATGAGTGATACTGAATCTTAAACCCAAGAATAAGAATCAGAATCTATATCAGAGTGTTGGTCCTAGTATCGTCCTCTAGACTGGACTAAGTCTTCCTTTAGCAAGACACCAACTCCAAGATTGAAGAGGGTCCTTGCTTTTGTCCTCTTGTCACCCAATGGAATTATTAACGACCCAAGATGTGAACTTTGACTATACTTGGAACCAACCAGCACACTCAGATTGTTGAGGGAAAGAAACTCAACAAAATAGCTTAAACATGAATCTAAGAGGCTATCCTCAAAGACTCAAAGCAAGTTCTAAACTATAACTCAAAGAAAAGTTAAAAGCTCTCAAGTTTGTATTGATCAAAAGTCTTAATTTCTTGGGGCTAAATAGCCTCTATTTATGATTACAAGTTGTAAGAATTAAGAAAGCCATTCCCTAGTTGGATTAGCTTTTTAGGAGACTACTTTAAGAAACTATTACTAAAAGAAATACTTAATAAAATTATTCTAATCTAAGAAAAGGAAATAGAACAAAATAGTTGCCTAAAACTAAAACTAATCTAAGGCTGATTTGGATTTGTGTGCTAGCCAAACTTGTGTTGCCTTTAAGCCTTGTGCTTTCCAATCTTGAATTGAATTGGGAAGCTTTTTTAAATCTTCTAGCTCTAAATTTGGAAACTTCTCTAAACATCGTGGATATGGTCTTGGAAGCTTCTAATTTCTTTCATGAAGAAGAAATAATATTGCCTAAAGTGAATCCAATTGTAGGTTGGATTAGAGAAGTGAATGACATGAGAACTTGTTTTCTTTTTGCCAAATTAGAACCTTCCAAATTCGAACTTGGATTGTGATGACAAGTGGCCTAAGGATCTTGATTATACAAGTGAAAATTAACCACACTCGATCCTTCATTCTTGATTCTTCATGGATGACTAGAATGACAAATGATGTCTTGGCTTTTGGATCAAGGTGTGGATGTCTCTTTGTAGGAGAATTCTCAACTAAACATCCAACTTGTTCTCTTAGATTTGTCTCTCTTGAATTTGGTTGAGTTGACATGGATGGATGGTTGATTGTTTCAACCTTGGTTCTCATATTTTCATTAATGAGACACTTCAAAAACAATGCCTGTCGAAAATCTCTGAACAGCATGTTCTTTTTCTCCGTCAAACTCATCATCTTCCACGGTTTCCCTTTCTTCTTCCCATTGCAAAAATTTTGTTCTTTCTTCTGGAGTTGGCGTCATTGGTGTCACAAGAACTTTCTGAAATACATGAAACAAATCATCTTGGTTAGATGAGAAAAATAAACATTAGACATGGTATCTAGACCCAAAGCTTGACACATAATCAACTTCGTGCTCGACAAACACACAAACAAATCACTAGTGCTCGACATGTGTTCAAAATAAAAAATGAAATGGTGTTATATAATAGACACTTCATACCTCCCTGGTAACTGTTCTTTTGTCTCATACTTGCTTTTTTTCTTGGTCAGCACAGTGTGTCTTCACTTATTTTCATCTGAACATCTTGTCCTTGCATTCGAAGGTTTCAACCTTATGCACCAAAGAAAAACGCTCCAGGTGTGGCATTAGCTCATATGCGAACACCTAAGATTTGTAAAAGGAAAAATATCATAATCAATTATATGAACTTAGTACACAATCAAGATTTGAAGTTATCACGAGTTTGAAATCCTTACCCCCAAGGCAATGGGAAATCCACTAACAGTGTACGTCCTATTTTCTGGGTTCTTGGTCTGCTTAAGGGCATTGATCATAGCCTTCCTAACACTGTCCACCGTGGCCCTATAAGATAATTCGCCATAAGGCATTTCATCAAACTGCTTCCAATTACACACCAAGTGAACCACCTTCTCGTTTATTCAGTTTCTCTTTTGTGCCTCATTGATGGATGTGTACATCAGCAACAGTATCAATGACACAACTTCTTCGTCCTAAAATCTTGCGTCTATTTTGTCATAAGCCTTAAACATGGCATCGTTGGTGGTTTCACCAATTTTACATTGGGGCTTCAAGTACTTGGTTATGGTAGAAGGACTATCAGGTGCTTCAAAATTGGCATATTCACTATCGTAGTCTCCCATCTTGAGACCCGTGATAAGTGAAAACTCTCTTTTACCAAATTTGACCTTCTTCCCCTCAAAGTTGAAGAAGATGCTATTATCCAGTTTGGACTTCTCGTCCGGTTTAAGTTGCCACAACAACACGCTGTGGATTATCTGTTTGCACCAACGTATGCTCATGGTTAAGAATTATTTCAAAGAAGGCAACTCTCTCTCTTGAGTATTTCCTTCAGTGCATCTGTTATTTTGGTCCTTATTCTCTTCATATTGGCCTTATAGTAGAAGTACTAAGAAATCTGGGCATTGAAAAAGTCACACTAAATGACCATTTGATCCTTCAGCGAGTCCTGCAGAAAATCAAGTAAATCAGTATAAACTCGATATAGCAATTAAATGCTCGACATTGTACTCGATATGGTAATCGACACATGCTCGACAATTGAAGGCGCAAAGCTTGACATGGTGGTGCTCGAGTTAATAATAAAAATTATCAACTATTTTCCGATATATGCTTGATATTTTCGAATGCAAACACACCACAAATATTAACAAAAACCCTCTTAGCGGTAGGATATGCACTTTTTTAATGAGCCTAAACCTATCGTAGATGCGATTACATAAGCAAACATTCAAAACCCTATCGCAATCGCAATCGTAATTATATTTCTGCTAAAATCCATAATCAACAAGCAGGTTCATCAGCAAACAGATGAAAATACGCAAACAAGCAGGTTTATGTCCACCTCTATAGCAAACACAAAAATTAAAAGTTCTACGTAAATTTCAACTTACATTGTTCCGGCTCGTCGGCTTTTGCCTTTTCTTCTCAACGCTTGCGGACTTTTTACTTGAAAGCACAGCAACCACTCTCATTCGTGCTATTGATTCAGACGATATACGGGATTAGATTTCTTGAACCAGGGTGTTGAATCGATGAATAAGTAAGAAGAAGGGGTAGAAAATGATAATCGTTGTTTGCAAGACACAGAGTGAAACAAAGGAACTTGAAACGATGAGTTTGGCGTGACACTTCAAGTTTGACCTTGTGAAAAAACATAAATGTCCTTCTACTTACAAAGTATAAGAATCGTCGCTCACGTGTTGGTTTCATTATTTGTCACCCTAAATCCGTGCCATCAATATGCATTTTGCATCTATCCTGAATCAATCCAACACAAATGGCATCTTCGAGCAAGAAGAGACCTAGACAGGCATCTTCAAGCAACAAGGGATAGGGTAAGTGGAAATTCACCTAGATATGTACATCTTCATATTTGTATTTGTTATATCGGGCATAAGCACACTAATTCTTTGCTGATTATGATTAATGGAATTTTGGATTTTGGAATAAATACAACAAGTTAGGGTTTAACATTTTGTTTTAATTTAGATTCATGCGATTGCGATTAGTTCGAACACATTAAACTTGGGCATATCCCATCACATAGATTGTTTGTTTGTTTCACCTTGAACTAGGTATGCATGAGAAGTTAAGCGAGCATATGCCCGTGTAAAAGAATTGGAAAAGGCCATCGAGTATCTAGAAGCTAGTGTTGAGAAGCTGAAGGCCAAAATTCAGCCTTTGGAAAAGGCCATAGCAAAGCAAGGATATGTTTCTACAGAGGACGAATCTAACGTAGTTGAAGAAAATTGCTAGAAAGTAATGTCAATTTGTATTTATCTTTCTTTTATATGTTAAGGAACATGGAACATTTTGTCAATTTTTATTTGTCTTTCTTTTATATAATATCATAAGAACATGGAACATTTTGTTGTTATTCAAGATACGCCATTGGTGCAAAAGTGATATTACTATTTGGCACGAAGGGTTAACGTTGTAATTGTAATATCCATGGTTAATTGGATTGTGGAGAAGCATATATCGAGCACAGACTCAGACTACTCGAGACTTAGTCGGTATTTTGTCAAACATGCATGACCCATGTCAAGCACATCATCAATAATGTTAACCTTTTACACTGTTAACTTACATAAATATTACAATTAAACAATGAGCAAATAGAATAATAATACAATGTTCAGATAATATTGCATAAATTACAATACAAAATAAAGAAAAATACAAATTGACATCAATTTTTATCTATAGAAGCTAAATCCTCCATGCCTTAGTCTATAACTACACTAGATTCTTCCTCTTCCATGTCATCTTCTTTAGTCTGCACATTTGCTTTTAGTTTTTCGGCAGTAGCTACCAGATGCTTGACTTTCTTCTCCAATTCATCTATATGAGTAGTTCTTTATAAGACTTTTAGTTTTGTCTCTTTTAATTCCACCTCAAAATTTCTTGTCGTTCAAGCACCTACTCCATGAAGTCCCTTATCTCCTGCAATACATGAACAATACAACATAAGACATGCTTAATTCATGAAAGATACATCATAAGACAAGTTGCTCAAATTTCATACATAGTTGACAGGCTCTGGACCTAATGCTCGACAACCTCGCAGTTTACATACTCCCTAGACCAATTCGGTCAAGTACTCTACAATCTCACACTTTAATTAAAAAATATTTTTTGATAGGGTATGCACATGTTTAAAGTACTCGACATCAGCTCGACAATGTGCTCGAGATAAGTTGAAGAAGTTCATCGCTTTTTTGACATTTGCTCGACCAACTTCTCATGCATACTTAGTTCAAACTTAAACAATAAACACTCTATGTGATAGAATATGCACAAGTTAATGTGTCAATTGCCAAGCGCAATCGATATTACAACTAACATCAAACAAAACCCTGACTTGTTGTATTTCTTCTAAAATCCATAATCAAATGAATCATAAACAAAACCCTAAGAATTGGCATTCAAGCCCTAGAAATCAGCATTCATGCCCAATATAGCAAACACGAAGATTAAAATGAAAATTTCAAGGCAAATTTCACTTACCTTGTCCTCGATCACCGGTATTTACAATTTATTCTTCATGGCGGCAGCCTTGTTGCTTGAAAATGTATGTTCCGTATGCGTGGATGCCATCAATGTAGACGACTATGGATTGTGTTGGATCATTATTGGATCATTGTTGGATCGATGAAAAATGCAAAAGAATGGGAAGATTCTTTTATTAAGTGAACAGATGAATGAGTCATTTAGGTCTTTTCACATGATCAAACAACGTTGACTTGCTATTTTGGCAATGAAATTTTGCAGGTGCTATTCTTTAACTATACACTCCCAAAAGTGCTATTTTTGTAAATTTCCTGACTAAGATGATTATTTATAAATAATGTAGGCTGTGTTTGGTTGGGCCATTTTTTGGCATTTTTTTCCAACACCCTAAAAGGTGTTTGGTTGGCCTAAAATTCAACGGGCCAAAATTGGTAAAAAAAATTAAAACAAAATACAGAGAGTCCTGCTCTTTGGATATCCCACAACCATAGTTTGCAGGATCGGGATTTTACGTAGGATCGATTTGGGGTAGCAAAATCGGATCGTAGAATCGTAAGATCCTACAAAAAATGAGCAAAAAATTTATAATTATTCATATTTTATCACCTACATTAATTTTTTCACAAAAATAAGTTGTGCACTTGTGTTAAATTGTAAAAAATCAACATTATAAAATATAAAATGTATACGCGTTATGAATTTTGTCCAAATCCTGTTTAACAACAAACATCTATCATTCATTCATTCAACCACACTCTACACAAAATAATAATAGCACCAAATAAAATATATAATGCATCTTAAATCACCAAAACATGAAAAATTTCACATCCAAATAGACAATGTAAATAAATCCATTAAATTTTTAACTACAACATTAAATTTAACAACAAATTAAAGTACAACTCAAATTTAACAATATGAATATTTTTACACAAATTACATATCATTCTCATCAAAGTCATCATCTCCATAATCATCGAAAGACTTTACAAAACTTGCACTGCACTCTTTTTTTGGTTGGATCAATCTCAATTCTATGTTCCCAAGCACGATCTAGTCGAGCACCGAGGGCATTTTTTGTGTTTTTGCTTTTGGATTAGAAGACGACATTCTAAAATTGCAAAGTTAGGGAAAGAAGTTAGAAAATTCAGTCCACAAAAAACACAAAAAAAAAAAGTCTAGAAACATTTCAGCAAAACAATTCAGAACAAACCAGAAAAAAAAATGAGAAAAAACCAAAAAACAAAAACCGAAAAATCACTCTTTATTTAGGCCAATTCATTTCAGTCCAGAACAACCAAAAACAGTCTAGAAATAATTCAATTCAGTCCAATTTCAACTCAGAACAACCAGAAAAACTAGCAAAACATTTTAGAAAAAACCAGGCAAAAAACTAGAATAAACAGAAAAAAAAAACCAAAAAATCTGTCTTCAGTCCAGATTCCAGAACAACCAGTAATAGTCCAGCAAAACAGTCTAGAAACAATTCAATTCAATTCAATCCAATTTAGTCGAATTTAGTCCAGCAAAAACCAAAAAATTAGTCGCATTCTACTTCAATCTAGTTCAGTGCATAAAAAATCAGGAAAAATAAAATAAAAAAATCAGTCGTCTATGCCAATTCACTTTAGTCCAAAACAACCAAAAATAGTCCAACAAAACAATTCAATTTAGTCCAATTCAGTCCAGCAAAAACCAAAAAGTTGGTCGCATTCTACTTCAACCCAGTTCAGTGCATAAAAAATCAGAAGAAAAAACAAAAAAAATCAGTCACCATCTAGGCCAATTCACTTCAGTCCAGAAAAAGAACCCCAAAATCAGTCCAGAAAAACCAAAAAATTATTCCAGGAACCAAAAAAACACAATAGCCAAATGCTTCAAGCCAATTCAAAACAAAAAAAAAATCACAAAAAAAAACCAAAAAAATCAGTTGCCATCTACTTCAGACCAATTCAATCTAGAAAAAACCCAAAAATTACTCACATTATACTTCAACCCAATTCAGAACAAAAAAAAAGAAAAAAAATTTTAAAAAAAACCCAAAAAACATTCTCTATCTAGGCCAATTCAATTCAGTCTATAAACAACCAGAAAAGAACCAGTAAAACCTATAGCCATCTATCTTAAGTCTAGAAAAATCCAGAAAAAAAAAACTGTTACTCAAAGGGGATTGTGAATTACACACTATAAAGCGAAGTTTGGTGCTGATTTCTGAGCAAATATAGAGATAGCTCGATTATGAATCTGCAAAGGAGGGTTAGGGCGCTCTTTGGGTTCTCAATCTTCTGATCTTCGCTTGAAATCTGCGCGAATGTGAAGACTGAAATGCCTTCTGCTGGGTTCAATTGCCATCGATTGATGGCTTGACTAAAGCTGAAGAACTGAAGATTGAAGGGTGAGATGCTGGGTTTGACTTCAGTCGATTGAAGGTGAAAAGCAAAGACAATCATGGAGACTGAAGCGTAAAGGTGAAGAATAAAGGTTGTCGTCGTCGCGTCGATTTGGAGCGATTGAAGGTGAAGATTCTAAAGACGAAGGCTGTTTCTGTTTGCACTTTCATTAGATATGAAACACAAAATGACATCGTTTTGGATGAAACGACGTCGTTTTGGCTAAAACGACCGTGCAAACAAAAACTTGGGGTCATTCAAGATCGTTAGGATTGCACGATCCTAATGATCCTTTCGATCCTAAACGATCCTACCACTGATCCTACATTACGAACGATCTGAGTGATTTTGGATCAATTTTGTGTAGCCGGATCGTAGAATCGTGCGATCCTACGATCCTGATCACAATTTTGACAACCATGCACAACACACACAAACTTTAACTGCCCGATCTGTCTGTTCTCAGTAAAAAGAAGAGAATAAAAAACCACACAACAGAGCAGATGAAAAGAAGGAAAAAAATCGACAAAAATCAAAAGAAGTGAAACTCTATCATTTCCTCCTTCACCTTTCTCCTGCAATTCACATGGTGTTCAGCCTTATGTCAGTGATACTGCAAATCGAACTGGACTAACAACAAAATCACTCCTCCTTTTCCCTAGTTCTTTCTTCTCAACATGGCATAGGTTTTGACTGATGCATAGTAGACTACAAGATTCTCTGCGCTCGTTTTGGAAATAATACACACCAATAGTTCATTTTCTTGGGTTTTGTCAAGCCTTCCAACTTAAAGAAGTGCAGTGCAGCATCAATTTCCCCAAAAAAAATCCGTCCACTGCCCTAATTGGGCATTGGTATTTTCTCCCATTTTTCTAATTTTTTTTCCAAGAACAAATTTCAGTGGGTTTCAGGTTGGAAATTGGTTTCTTTGTTATTCTTACTGTAACCCTTTCTTTCCTAATCCTTACTAATTGTTAATGTTGTAGGGATCAAATTTTTGCTTTACGGCTAAGTACATATGCCCCGGCCGCAATTCAGGTGCTGTAAAAATTCCTTTTGGAATCATTTGTCCATATTTAAATTTGATAGCATAATGTCAATTGATATCTCCATCTTGTTGTGTTTATGCTATTGTTGTTCTTCTTGCTGATGGCTTGAGGCTGCTGTTGCTTGTCACTCAGTCTTGTTGCACCTTGGACCATCCATAAGCCATTCTTTTTTATTTTTGGTGTTATGTGTATGATAAATTCATACTTTGACACTAAAAGGGTGTTGTCGTCACATTCATACTTCCATACTCATGCACTCTGCAGTGCTAAGTGATGAGATCCATGTGCTGCTTCTATGCATTAACTTGTTGAAACTCAAGTTGTAATAGACAGGCAGGCAGTCCCATTGTATAAACTACTTGATCTTCTGCAACCCGTGCATGAAACAAAAGTGCTGCTGCAAATTGCACAATCCTGTAACTATTACATTCATTAGCAGTTCTACTACTTTATTTCTTTTCCGAATGTTTATAGCTTACATATGGTTAGATAGAGCGTGTTACTCATCTAACTAAACTAGTACTACTCTTTCAAATGTGGTAATCACTTCTAAGTTCCGCACAAGTAATTCTTTGTATCAAGTTAGCATACTTTGACTGCACAAGTAAATCTTTGTCATGCATAATTGGTGAATAAAATACATTAGTCCAGAAATAGCAATTGGGATGGAAAATTTGTATATGATTCTTTGTATATGCCATCGCTTAATAATTGCTACTATTGTGTATGATTCATGGTCGTCATCATTTTCCTTCAAATTCACTGATAATATTCAATATTATGTGTACTATACAGATAGTAACTTTGCCATTCATTCTCAATCACATCATAGTGAATTTGTGACATCCGACACTGACTCCAACGACCTTGAAATCTGCTCGCAACAATTTCATGAGGTGATGTACTTCTACATGATTTATATGCTATCTAAATAATTTCCATTACATTACGTAATATCATCATCTTCATCTACAACTATGGCCGATAGTCGGTCTTGGGATGATGAGATAATTGTCATGTTCATCCAAATAATGCTGGAATACATGGATGAACTAACTTCAACTAACTTCAAGTCTACCACGTACACCAAGATCCAAGCTAAATTATTCGAAAGGACAAGAGAGACAAAGACCCCACATTAGTTGAGTATGAAATTCAACCTACTGAGGAGTGATTGGCGCAAGTACAGGTTCTTGAAATGTCAGACGGTATTAGGCAACCATCCTGCTATTGGTGCTATTATAGCAACTAATGAACAATGTCAAGCATTGGAGGTTGTAAGTGAATGTATTTAGATTACAAATTGTGTTATGTAATTACATATGTTAGTGTGAAAAAAGTTGGACTACTTTTGCACCATGTAGGTTCAAGAGGAAGTCAGTAAGTTTCATCATCGAGGTCTTCCGATGTACAAAGAGTTGATCTAATTGTTTGCTACTACTATTGCTACTGGTACATTTGCCCGCTCATCAACTTTGTCATCTTCAAATTTTGAGGAGGAGAAGATTTTGTAGTTTAGCTATAAGGGTGAGGCAATCACTAGAAAGTTGTCTGTCGTTGGGCAATTTCAAGAATCCAGGCCGTCACGAATGTCTGATGCATCCATGAGCAGTGGCAAGCAAAAGATGACTGTGA
Source organism: Gynochthodes officinalis (assembly GCA_020080225.1). NCBI lineage: Eukaryota > Viridiplantae > Streptophyta > Magnoliopsida > Gentianales > Rubiaceae > Gynochthodes > Gynochthodes officinalis. The sequence continues at coordinate 2,842,327 of CM034618.1, read as the reverse complement.
GGTCCCCCGAGTATGTTCAGTGAACAACTCGTGTTCAAGCTCGATAATGTTCGTTTATTAAGTTAAACGAATAATAAATGAACAGATTTTTTTGTTCGTCTAATAAACAAACCAAACACGAACAGGTATACGTTCGTTTATTTATGTTCACAAACAAGCTCGTTTAGTGTTCATCTAAAACCTTGTTTATAGCTCATTTAGTGTTGATCTAAAAGCTTGTTTATAGTTTCGATTATAATAAAATATAATTATATTATTAATATATTAATTATTTTTATTTTAAATATGTATATAGATATATATATATATATAGATATATATATATATGTGAATATGACTTTGTTTATTTTATTTTGGTAGTATTGCCTAATCCTAAAACACTTCAAAGCTCCTTCCTCTTTTCTACTGCATGCCGTTCATTCCTTCTTTCTTTCTCTACCACTGACTTGCCGCTCACCTCTCTGTTTCCTTACTTTCTCACCAATCCTTTCAATCACCCAAGTCCTTCCTTCCACCGATTTCACTAGCTTGAAATTAAAGAGATTAAAGAGATTTCACTAGCTTGAAATTGGGAGGTTATTTTGGTGATAAAAAGTCACGGAATGATAAGGTATCAAGGTATGATATTAGGGTTAGATGATAGCTAACTAAATTAACCTTATTGTCATATTTTTTGTTCTTATTGTATATGTTTTTGCAGGCATGGCTTGAGGAATATAGTATATAGACTTTGAGGAGAAGACTGAATGTTGAAAGTTGAATGTAAAATGCTGTTGTATTGATGTTAAATGCAAAATGCTGTTGTGTTGGAAGTTGAATTTTAATGAATGCTGGATATTATTATGTTGATGAATGATGAATCTTATTATGTTGAATGTTGGAGAGTATGGTTTCTTTTTTCAGCTTAGTGAATGTTGATGAATGATGAATATTAGATTGATTGTAATTCTTTTTTTTTTGGGAGAAAAAATATTGAATATTATTTTGAATGTTGAATGTTGGATGTTGACTATTGGGGGAGAGAAAATAATGTTCTGCATTATTAAATCTTGATTTTGTTTAATTTGTTCACGAACCATTCATTTAACTTGTTCGCGAACGCGTTCATTTAACATGTTCGTGAACAAGCTCATTTAGTTTAGCCGAGCACTTAACAAATGAACACGAACATGACTTATACTAAACGAGTCGAGCTCGAACAGGGTTTCCAAAATCCTTAACGAACATGAACACCCTTCAAAATAAATGAACAGAGTTCAAACATAGTCCATTTGTTTGAGATCGGATCTTTTACACCCCTAAAGAAGTCCAAGGGTGGTTCATCCAAGGATATGCTAACTCAACTTTGGGTGCAAAAGCAGTTGCAACGTCCCAGTGCATATGATCCATATGACCCCTACTCCATTCCCAAATGCATTGAAGTGCTCAATGCTATGCAAATAGAAGACCCAAATCTGTACTATCGGGCTATCCACCTGTTCTTAAACCGCAATATGCAGCAAGCTTTCATAACAATGCACCCAGAAATGCAGCTGGGTTTTCTTCAATCTTTGTAGAACATTTGAATGAGTTGATGTCCTGGAAAATTTGCTTAATTAAGTACTGTGTGTTGTAGTTTAATCTAGGTAGTTTTGTTAATGGACCGAATGCCTAAAGTTTATATTATTCATGAACATCTGAATGTGTTGGCTTGCTATGTATTTGATAATAATAGTTGTGTTTAATTGGTTGCATATCTTGTACCAAAATATCACTGCTTTCTGTTTCCCGAGTTGCTTGGTAAGTATTTGATCGTCCATTTGCCCTTCTTTTGTTGGGCTGATTTTCGTTTTTTGATAGTACAGGGTTAACTGGTCAAGTCCAGGCAGAAAGTCTTCGTTGTTTCGTTCAACTTTGTTCTCTAGCAGAAGCAGAGAACGATTTACCAGTTTAGCTACTAAATGAATTTCCTGCACTTCTTGTACCACTGGGCAGTGGTGATCAGGTTTGGAAATATGATCTTGGCTTTTGTTTCTCTCAGCATAAATATCAGTCCACATAAGAGCTGTAGTTGTAACATTACAAATTGAAATTTTTTGAAAAAAAGAAAGATATAACAACATTTTTATACGAATAACCTAATTTTTGTGATGATACGATCTGTTTCATTTAACAAATGGTTAAGTTAAACTGTTTTAACCTCAAGCAATTCAAACATGTGTACTCATGCGGGATATCTTCCTCTCATTGTCTTATTTTGCTGAGTTGCATAGGGATTCTGTATGTAATGTTCTTCTATTTCCAGGAGGTAAGGATGGTTGCCATGGGTTGCATTGAAGAGCTTTTTGAATTATGGTCCCATTGTAAGTCGACAAGAAGTAAAAATGATACTGGTTTTTGTGGTGTGAACTACTTGAATGTTGGGATGTCTCATTTATTTTGCAACTTCTTTCCAGTGAATGTAACGGGACATACTTCTGTATGGATCCACTTTCTTGGAGAACTAATGGGCCGGATGGTTCAACAGAAGATGCTAATACTATCTGACCGAAATGTACTTGCATCCATTTTCAAGTCTTTTCTCGGATCGTCAACTGAGAGCCTTTTGGTGCAACAAAATATTAGAAAGAGATTCACTTATTGTTCTTTCTGTCTTCTCGTTAAAATTTTGATAATGCATAACCTATATTGTGGTTATCTTCTGAATTATGCATTTCTCGAAGATGCAAAGATTGGCCAAGTAGATTATTGAGAGATTATATCTCAATAAAACATGATCAAACTGTTTCAGATCTTTGATTTTACTTTTCATGTCACCTACCCTGAACATGAAACAGTTTCGTTTCTTATTTTACTGGAAAATTTTCAAGAATATCAAATTCATCATCACTGATTGTTGCAAAAATATTTTAGCAGTCTTTATGCATTTAATGATTACATTCTTGTGTTTGATTGTCATTTCCAGATTTCAGCAAGCAACAAAAGATGAGTTATTGGTATTTTTGTTAAGCTCTAGAGCTTTCTGACTATGCAAAGATTACACAGGTGGATTTTAATTAATTAATTTATGATTTTAATATAAGAAATTTGGACTGACAAATAAAATGTATATTGTCTCCTGTGGCAGGTGAAATTTTTTTGAGGCTAAAAGGTTTGGGAAATAAAGTTATGGAGGTTATTGCTGTGAAATCATTATTGGATAATCTTCTGGAAAGGCACCAACAGTACCACATTATGCACAATGAGTGAACCCAAAAGTTGTCCAGAACTTATGTAGATATCCTTTGCCTGCTGCTGGAGGTAATATTTAAAAGTATTCTCCTCTGAGTATGTCCCTTTTGGAGGTGTATGATTACTTTTTTATGATAATTTAATTGCCTTTATCCTACATTTGTATTTGCCTGCTTCATGTGTTGGTGGGCACGATTTTGAGGATCTTGTTACAGAGAAGGCGTTGGAGGTGAGTTGTCCAATTGGTAATGCTCTGCTATTTGGAGGAAGTAAAAGTTCTGCATCCTATATTTGTTTGTTTCTAGGTAGATGGAAATACACCCCAAGATCCAGATGCTGTGAAGCCTTGCATAACTGTTTGAAAACATCGAGCAATTCTTTGTACGGACGTCTGGAGTCTGAAACTCAGGTTCGATTTATCCCTGTCAAGAGATCACTGTGTATACTTTTCTCGAGTTTATTTCTGGTCTGCTTCCTAATTTACTGAGACACATTAATTGTACTGTTTTCTGCTTGCTGATATGATTTCCTAATGCATTCTAATGAGAACATTTACCTTATGGTGATTAATGGTTTGGGATTTATTGTTTTACACAATGCTTGTAGTTATGCTTAGATTGTTTTATCTAGGTGGTATCTTTAGTTGTTATATGTTCTGTTAATTGTGATTATATGTAGCTGTTAATTGTGTTTTACTGCTTTCTTAGAAATTGTGGAGACTTTCTTGTGGTTGAGTTTATTTGGTTTGTTTTGTGCAGATTAGTCATTTGGTGGTTGGGAAGACGCTACCTTTTGTAGTGCATGATCTTAGTTCTTTAGTGGGTCTACTCGTGCATAGAAGAAAAAGAACTCCATTGCTCATCAAACTGATGTGTAGCTAGATGTTTACCGGAGAGGGGACTGTTCATTATCTTTTATTAGCTCTCTGATAGATGTGTTGATATGAAAGAAGAATATGGAGAACAGGTTTGATTTTTGTGAATTCTTTCTGATTATTTTCAAGCGGATTCTGTTATGTACTAAAAATAATCTTCTCTTCATTGATCTTCTCTTCTCGGTTCTTTGTTTGAGCTTCTTCACTTAATTTTATGGATGATAAGTGGGTGCACGGGGCTTTAGATGAAGCTAATAAATGCTATGAAGCATCATCTGGAGGATCCGAAGGTGATTCGAGCATTCAAGTTTGCATTCAACAGACATTGCATCCAGAAATTTTGTGATAGAATAGCATTTGTTGGTATTGAATGTAAGAAAGGGAATGGAGTAGTGTATCAAATTACTATGAATTCATGAACTTGACGCATTGATTTAACAATTATTTTGCGTTCTACTTGATTTACATTTTCCTACTCACAGAAATCTTGTCATTTTCCTTTTCCCTACGTGAAATAAACGATTAGTATAGCTTCTCATAGTAGCTAATGAATATATGGGGAAATTTGCATATATAGCACCTTTGGACTTCACTTTTTCAAATATAGCAGCGGCCCGTGTTTGTTTGCACATATAGCAAATGAAGGGTTTTCTGCCACGCAAAAGGACTAAAATACCCATCTACTATTTGAAAATCGCACCCGAATGGTTTCATCGCAACTTTCGGTTGGTTTTAGCTCATCAGACCCTTTCCATTCTCTTGTTTCATCGCAAATACGAATTTCCCAACTCATTCCCCTACATTCTTCCTCGATTACACACCAAGTTAACAAAATATTTATCTTCTTCAAGCTCTAAAAGCGTCAATGGCGAACGCTGGTAGACTGCTCGTTAATTGCAAGCATACAATATCAACAAGTAATATAGTAGTGAGTAAAGTATCGTTCCTACGAGGATTGTTTTCAATTCAACCAATTACTTACCAAATTGACTAATTTGATAACAAGCTAGCCAATTAAATTACTTTCATGCAATTTTAACTAAATTTAACAAAGAATGAAAATTTTATAACAATATCAAATACTAAAAATCTACCAATTTAGCAAAGATGTTAGAGATTTCAATCTCACTTAATCAATCCTAATTAACTCTCTTGACTTGTCATGCAATTAATTTAAATTTGAATTATGATGGTGAAATTTCCTAATGTAAATTAATAGCGACATCGGTCTAATAACCCTATTTAGATTAAAATCAACTCACACTTGGTCTAGGTGAATTTAGATTTCTAAATGCATTAGAACTATGGAAATTCCTGATTCAATCTAAGTAGCCATTACTTAGTTCTACTATCAAACTACATGAACAACCTAGATTATTACGGTCTAAATTGAATTCATGGTTTAATATCACATGAGCACATGCATGTTATCTCCACACGGTATCAAACAAGCATCAAAAATCAATTAAGTGGTGATCAATTACCTAAAAGCCTTAAGAACATGATATTAAACTCATAATTGAAATATAAATTGCATGAACAAGTCTTAAGAATTAATTATTCATGATTAAGATCCATCTAATCTCTAACAAAAGAAATTAGAACATAATGAAATTTAAACTAACAACAAAATAAAAGTAGACATAATTAAATTTAAAACAAATTCAAAATTAAAGTAACTATATTAAATAAATATAAAAGCTATAAAATACTTAATACTTGAAAATAAAACACAATTAGAAATTCTTAATAAAACACAAGAAATAATACTACTAAAATTGTTAAAATAAACTAAACAAAAACAAGGAAAGAAAAATAAAATAACTAAACTAAACTAAACTAAACTAAACAATAAAAGACAAAACCCGTAAATGAAGACTTGAAGACCAAGAATTCTGCATGCTTTGTTTCTTGCACCCGTAGCTTCCAAGGAACAAAAACAACAGAATTGCTGCTTTCTTTTCCATTCCAAGTTGGCTGAGGTTCTATGTGTGTCCTAAACTATTGGAGACAACAAAAACAGAATGAGAGAAGCAGGAAGAAGAAACAGAAGACAACCGAAATTCTGCTAAGATTGTTTATACGAAACTGCTGCAAAATTCAGAAGAAAACCGAGGCAAGGAACTACTGAACATTATGAAGAAAATAAACCGAGAGGAAGCTGCTGTTCTGCTAAAAATCATTGAAAACATTGACTGGAAATTTGATAAAAAAAAAACCGTGAATAAGAAGTGGAAGTTGTACTGAATAAAACCGTGAATGTGAAGTCGCAATTCGCTTCAACTATCAAAAGAAAATAAAACAAAAGAATGAAGAAAGCTAGTTGCTCTAAACCATCAAGTAGAAAACAGAAAGAAAATAGCTTGGCTAAACTAAATCTAAACTAAAGAAAGAAAATAAAAACAAAGGAAAGGAAATGTCGCTCTAAAGAATGGATGAAAATGGGATATGGTTCCTCCGCTCCAAGTCAGTATTTATAGGCAAGGCTTTGTCCAGATTTTTTCTTTTCTTTGTTCACCACAAACATGTGTTGTGGTCTTCCATGTGCTTGTCATCTTTTACAAAGAAAGAAAGCAGCCCAAGCTTTGCTTTCCAAATGTCATTCTTGCGCCCCAAGTGTGATTCTACCGCTTGTTCCTTTCTACGCTTCTTGGCTGTTTTCTTTATTTTTCTTTTGCCTTTCTTTTGCCCATGTGAGACTGCATTTTGGAGATACTTTCTTGCTGTCCTCATGCATTTCTTTGTTCAAAAATAAAAGATTGCAACTGGTTTTTTTTTCTTTTGCATGTCAAGTGTTTCTTGGCTTTCTTTTCTTTTTTGCTTCTTTGTTGTCCGGTTGCTTCATTCTCTTTTCCTTTTTTTTGTGGAAGACGACGATCGCAGGAAGTGGGAGAAATAATGGAGCCGATATGAACCAAATGGAAGTTATTGCTTCCTTGAGCTAGTGTTCTTTCCGAAGCATGGCCATTTGTGGCAAATAAACCAAACAAAATTGGTTATATAGTTTCCTTTGGCTTTTGACAATAGTCCAAGAAAATTGGTTAGTCCTTTTATCCTTAAATTAGAAGAAAATTCAAGATTATGCTCAAAAATTATAAAAATATTTGAAAAATTAGAAATCATAAAATCAAAGGATAAATTGGCCAAAATATGTAAAAACAAATTAAAACACAAGCCAATTTCTAACAAATAAGCCAATTTTCCTTTTCCCTACGTGAAATAAACGATTAGTATAGCTTCTCATAGTAGCTAATGAATATATGGGGAAATTTGCATATATAGCACCTTTGGACTTCACTTTTTCAAATATAGCAGCGGCCCGTGTTTGTTTGCACATATAGCAAATGAAGGGTTTTCTGCCACGCAAAAGGACTAAAATACCCATCTACTATTTGAAAATCGCACCCGAATGGTTTCATCGCAACTTTCGGTTGGTTTTAGCTCATCAGACCCTTTCCATTCTCTTGTTTCATCGCAAATACGAATTTCCCAACTCATTCCCCTACATTCTTCCTCGATTACACACCAAGTTAACAAAATATTTATCTTCTTCAAGCTCTAAAAGCGTCAATGGCGAGAACGCGGGGTGGACCATCATCATCTGACAAGAAGAAGATGGAAGACCATACATCTCACAAGCGGATGGGCAAGAAAAAGAAGGTTAGCAGAAATGAAACTTCGTATTTGATACGTAGGCGCATAAAGTCCCGATTTTGCTGAATAATCCTACTTAGATGTTAGAAGGAATTAGAAAAGTTAGGGTTTTTGCGCTTGGTCTGGTCCCTTTGCTATTCATTCGTTCGAACACTACCCAGAATAGCATATGTATGCATAGTAGTCTTTCATTTTATTTGAACTAGGTGTGCAGTTAGCATATGTCGAAAACTAGGATGAAATCTCGAAAAATAGGATGAAATGTTGGAAAATATGTCATCATATCCCTCGAACACTACCCATAAATGTCGAACACTACACAGAAATGTCGACAAACACCCATAAATGTGAAACACTACCACAAATATCAAACAATACCCATAAATGTTGAACACTACCCAAAAATGTCGACAAACACCATAAATATGGAACACTACCAGAAATGTCGAACAATACCCGTAAATGTTGAACACTAACCAGAAATGTCGACAAACACCCATAAATATTGAACACTACCCACAAATGTCGAACAACCCCATAAATGTTGAAAACTACCCATAAATGTCGAAAAACACCCATAAATGTGGAACACTGGCTAGAAATGTCAGACAATAGCCATAAATGTCGAACACTACCCATAAAGTGGAAGACTAACCAGAAATGTCGAAAATGGCAAATAAGTGTCGAAAAACATGACATTGTTATTGATTTGCTTTATGGATCTTGCAGGAACAGCTCTTGGACAAAATGGTCGTTCAGGGTGACTTTTTCTTTGCCCAGGTTTCGCAGTACTACTACTACGAAACCAATATGAGGCGAATCCAGTCAATATTGATGGATACACAAAAAATAATCCTTCGAAGAGAGAGCAGTCTTGCAGAAATGGCTCTTGACCATGAACATACGTTCTAGTGCAAACAAATTATCCATTCCGTTTTGTTGAGGCAACTTAGGCCATCTGAGGAATCAAATCTCGACTGTAGCTTACACTTCAACTTCGCGAGAAAAAAGGTAACATTTGGCAGGAAAGAGTTTGCCATCATCACAAGCCTCAAGATGGGGGACTTTCAGCTTGCATATGCCAAGTACCAAGCACCAGATGGTCCTTCTGCAATCAGCAAGTATCTAAAGCATTTGGGCCAAATAGATGAGACCACCTACGATGAAGTGTTCAAAGCTTACGACCGTATCAACTCATCGTATGCAGACAATGATGTTGTGTTCATGACACTGTTGCTTCTATACACATTCATCAATGGCTTGCTGAAAAGAACTAGGATTGAAGATAAAATGCTATATTTGGCCTGTGATTGGAAGCAATTCGATAAAATGCCGTGGGGTGACCTATCTTTCAGGGCAACTGTGGATAGTGGTAGAACGGCAATGATCAATGCCTTGAAACAAACTGAACACCCAAAACATCAGACTTACACTGTTAGGGGATTTCCAGTTACACTAGGGGTAAGGGTACTTAACAATTCTATACGTTTGCCTTTTGTTGTATGGTTAATTCCCCGTAATTACTTATGGTGATTTTTCTTTCAATGTCCTAAGTGTTCGCATATGAGACAATGCCACATCTCCAGCGATTCAAAATGGTAGAGCAGGTCGAAACTAGTGGATGCAAGCCCAGAATATTCAGATGGAAAGGGTTGAATGCATAAAGAAGAGATCAAGAAAAGAAGAAAGTTTGGTCAAGAAAAACAATTGACGGAGAGGCATGTTATGTTTATTAACCAAATATAGAACACTCAAAGCATGTGAGTTACGTGAATATTAATTCTTAACATGTTGCAGAAAGTTAAGGTGACCCGAATGAAGCCCACACTAGAAAAACAATAGAAATTCTTGTGTTGGGAAGAAAATGAGGTGGTTGGCGAACATGAGGAGTTCAGCAGAGATGAAAATGACTCCAAACAGAAGGGCGAAGAAAGTTTCTATGTGTCCTATAGGAATAGAGCCATAGAAACTGAGGCTACAGAAACATCAAAACAACAAACAGAGGGCAAAGCAGAAAGGCGGCAGAAACGAATGGCCTTAGTTGAGGAACTAAGATCACAAGTTGCAGAGTGTGAGGCGTAACTGAAGGAGTCAAAAGAGGAACTGGGGATCGAGAGAGCTCATTCGACTGTTTTGGAGGGCAAAGTAAATGTTCTCACTACTAGGGTCGAGTGTTTAACCACCGACCTTGCTAATATGTGGGAATATGTACATATTTTGATACTCATTCAACCATCGGCACATTTCCCTCCTTTTCTGCCTGATTCTCAAGATTCATTCGGCCATGGTCAGTGCCAGTCTATGCAAAGAAGAGATGGGGCCGTTGATGATGAAACGGAGAAGGCCAAGAGTGGCGTAGATGACCAAGATGGTGAGCAAGAGGGGCCTAAGGATGCCAACACCGAGGGGCCTAAGGATGAAGATAATGTTCCGATGACTGAGGCAGATGGTAAGCACTCCGTCAAGAGGATAGAAAAGGGCTTCAATGGTGTGGATAATTTGATTATCTTAACCGACTCATAAGCTACCCCCCAAGCCGAACCATTGATAGCATCCAGGAGTGCTCTACCCGCACCAATGAAGGAAAAGGAGCCGAAAAATTCGGTTTCTGAAAAAACAGTGGGCCAAAATCTGGAGCCGACTCTTGCCCAAGAAACGGGTGGCTCGACATTTGCTGCATTACAATATCAGCCATCTCCCAAAGACATTACAGTAGTGAAAAGGTGGATGAGAGCAAAACCACCACTCTGCTTGGATACGCCTGTTTTATCATTGGATTCCGACCTCTTGATGACAATATAGACTGCAGGCTTTTGGCTCAACGATCGTGTAAGTTAGTTTTTTTCATTTATCCTACCATGATTAGTTTATCACTATTGAATTATACCTCACGACATTATATTTTATGTTTCCAGCAAATTAATTTGTATACGTCCATACTAAGAAAGTGGATAATTTCTATGGGCCGCGCTGATATCTCCATCATGGAATGTTTTTTTGATGTAAGTGTGGAATGATTGAACGGTGTCTAATTTACTTCGCTCCAAGTTTAAATTGGAATACATAATTTATGGAGGGTTTATGTACTTGGTGGTAGATGAACATGAAGAAGCTTCATGCCGCCCAGAAAGTGCCACAAGTTGATGACTTGGCGATGAAGCAGTTTGTTGGTGATTGTGGTTTTGAACGCGATTGTCGGACTGTTAACATCGTCTTACTCCCCTATCACATTGATGGCAATCATTGGATACTCGTGAAAATGGATTTGTATGCACAGAAATTATATGTGTACAACCCATCGCCTCAAGGCACCGTCGTTGTGCCAAAGTTGGAATACCTCATTGCGACAATCCCCAAGCTACTGGAGGCGTGCGAGTTTTACAAATACTTCACTAAAAAAAAAGGAAATTGGGGATCAATAGACAGTGGCAATAGAAGAAAATTTGGTTCACCAAGAAGGGGGGTAAATATCTATTTTATAGTATGATCATTTTCCCAAGTAATGCCTTCAGGAGTTATGATTTTAGTCTTGCGATTGGTCATTTTTGTAGGAGTGGCGATTGTGGCATATACCTATTAAAATGGGCTGAATGCATTATCCATGGGTTCCCACTAAATACAATTCGGCCCAAAAATGCTGTGGAGGTTCGCAAGGAGATGGCGGCAGTACTTTACCTACACGCAAAGGAAGAGCACGCTAAGCAAAAAGATGCAAGACCAAAAAAAAGGAGGAAGTAATTATGTAATTGTAGAAATAAATGTCAATGAACATTATATTCAAGATTTTGTTGTTATTTTAAATCACATCAATGTAAATATACACATTATTCATTGGTTATTCCATTTTTTCAATGAGTAATTATACTTTGGCGAACATTCTTTAGTTTCACAATACTGTATTTGTAATTCATTTACCTTTTCAATGATAATACATGTTTAGCCGGGAGAAAGTTTAACTACATGAAACCAAAATGATAGTTAAGTTTTAAATAAAATTCTTTTTTTTGCTTTAAAAAAAGGTGTATTTTTCTAGGATATTTTTGTATTTTGTTTGAATGTATAATTTAACTTTAAAAGCAAGGAAAAAAATTATAAAATATACTGTATCAAATCAAATGCGTAATTTTTTCATGTATGTGTATTAAATTATATAAATTAAAAAATACTGTATCAAATCAAAAGCATAATTTTTTTCAATAAAGGAAATAGTGAATATAAGTTAAAATTTTTTAAAAAATATTTATTAAAAGTTTTTAATCATATGTTTTCTCTTTTTTTATTTAAAAAAATTAAATTATTATTTTATTTTTTTCGGTTGGGAGTTGGAGAGAAAAATTAAAAACTTCAACCCCAATTGTTTTATATTGTGATTGCACCCAATATTATCTTAGTAGGCTGGTTTCCATTGCAGTAAATGTTTACTTTAGTTTAGCATTCAAATATCTAATTTTTGTGCAATAAACCAATAAAAAGTAACCAAATTTTTTTTGAATATTATTGAGATATAATTCACCATAATTAGTTTCTTATATTATAGACATATAATTCACCATATTTTAGTTTCTACAGTTATGTCGACATTTTGTTCGACATTTTGTTACTTAGGATCGACATAGATTTCCACAGTAATTTCGACATTTTTACAGTTGCTCCGACATTTTTACAGTTGTATCGACACTTGTAGTCGACATTTATATCCGACATTTTGTTAGACATTTATATCCGACATACATTTCGACATTTTGCTACATTTTGTTCGACATATACGTACTTTGACCGGTGAAACTTATTTAATTCATATTTATTCAAAAAAAGAAATATGTATACACTTTAGCGCCTTTTGGACTTCATTGCAAATATAGCTAATCCATATGTTCACAACCCCAACTCCAGAGTATATCACGAAATTGTCGACTGTCGCCTGAATCTCCTCTGAAGATTCTCAGGGTGAAAATGAGCATTGTATTCATCCGGTATCTAAAGGTACACAAATTTCTTTAGTCTTCTTCTTTTAAATAATGGGTAGCGGGTTTCAGTGAAGGGTTTTGTGGGCATTGTTTCATTCATTTACCTTGTCATGGGTAAAATGAATATTTGGATGGAAAAATATATGTTTAGGAACATACAAGGGTTGTATGGGCATGGTTTGATTCATTAATGGGTAAAATGAAGTAATGTTGTAAAAAATGTATATTTTATGAAGGTGATTCCATTGAAGGGTTTTCTGACTTAGTTGATATAGACTTCCAAGGTATGGTGAACCAAAATGTATGGTCTGTTCATGTTCTTTATGGTGGAGAATAGACTATTGATCCAGCATCGAATGAGCATCAATACATCAATTATAAGAGAGTTGAAAATATATTGTTGAAGGAAGATGCAAGTTTCTCGGAAATGGTTAATAACATCATATGCATCATTGGCTTGGATTCGAGAATAAAAAATAAACTTCTTATTGAATACCTACCAAAGTACTTATCGAATATATCTGTCCTTCCCGTCAACAATGATTTCCACGTGAAGTGTTTTATAAATGAGATTATAAAGCATGCCAGGATACCTATATGTGTTACAATTCGAGAGGTTGCAACAAATACAGATGAATATGGTGGCATTAACTCACCCATAACGCTATTGAGCTCTGATAGTCCAATTTGGACTAATGATGTAATCCATTCAAGACAGTTGGATGAGAACAATGTTAGCATACCTAAGGAAGATCAATTAGGAAGCAATGAAGATGATGAGCCGGTAAATGAAACCATCATTGTTGAGGATGAAAGAATAATGTCCGCAGAAAAAAGCAAGGAGCCTGTAGTCGGGCCGATCCAACAAAATATTCATTGCGTGGAGGCCACTACGTTTTCGCGTGCGGATGGGTCGGCTTCTGATAAATTAGCCGAAGTCGTAGATATTGTAGTAAAAAATGTTTTTGAGACTAGGCATCACCTGTTTCTGAGGATGTCAATGCTTACCGTCAAACATTTTTTCGAGTGGAAGGTTCTTAGAGCATATAGCAAGTTTTGGTACCTAAGATGTATAGATGTTAATTGCAAATGGAGGATGAATGCATCAACGATTGGGAATTCATCTATCTAGAAGATTACTAAATATGACAACATCCTACATGCCAATCCTCGTTGGTTCATAGTGACAATCGGCAGGCATGTAGCAAAGTTATTGATTCATGGATCAAGGGCAAGTACCAGGACGTATGCAGGCCGTATAGGCCGAACGAAATCATTTCAGATGTTCGGTTGGAACTTGGGGTTAACATAACATACACCAAGGCTTGGCGCTCAAGGGAATCCGCATTGCACGAAGTAAGAGGCAATTATGAGGGTGCATATAGAATACTACCAGCCTATTTGCACGTGATGAAAGAAATAAACCCGGGCACTTTGACTAAGCTGAGTCGTGACGAAGATGGTAGATTCAAGTACTTATTCTTTGCATTTGGTGCTTCAATTCGTGGCTTTCATAGCCACATGCGACTAGTAATTGCTGTTGACGCTTGCTTTCTTAAAGGAAGATATCCTGGGTCATTAAAGGTTGCAACATGCATGGATGGTAACAACCAAGTATATCTTGTCGGTTGGGGAATTGTTGATTCTAAAAATGATGCATCGTGGGAGTGGTTTTTACAAAGGCTAAAGGCTGCAATTGGCAATGAAACCGATAGATTGATGTTTGTTTCTGATAGACATAAGAGCATTGCAAAAGGCATAGCAAATGTGTTCCTAGATTCCTATCACGGAGCAAAGTTCAAAAACAATGCCGCCATCCCATTATACTTTAAGGCTACGAAGGCTTACACCCTTGTCAAATTCAATGAGCTCTTCTCACGGATTTCAATGCAGAATTCAAGGGTAAGCTAGTATTTACGGGAAGTCGGGATTGAACGTTGATCAATGGCACATTCAGGTGGGAGACGTTATATAATAATGACGACCAACATTGCAGAATGTCTGAATGCATTATTGAATGATGCTCAGGAGTTACCTATTCATATTTTGGTCGATTACATCCGTAACACACTCCAAACATGGTTTCACGAACGGCGTACCGCAGCTAGTGAAATGAAAACATTTACAACCCCATACATTGAAGAGCTACTTGCATCCAGAATGAGAGAAGCACAATCTTATGTGGTTGAACCGGTTGATATAGACAAATGGTTTGTACGGAACCTTGCAAACCGGACTGCTACGGTCGATTTGCTTCAAAAAACTTGCACGTGTCGAGTATTTGATATGGATCAAATCCCTTGTGTTCATGCACTAGCTGCATCTCGGCGCAGACAAATTGACCATTACACCTTATGCTGGCAACTGTATCACACAGAAGCACTTGTAGGTTCTTATGCAGATTCTATTATGCCGTTGGGTGATCCTAAGGATTGGAATGTGGCCGATGTCGGAGATTTTGCTGCCGGACTCCAGTTCGCTTTTTTCGACGGATGTCCGTCGGAAATTTCCGACGGATTAATGTCCGTCAGAAATTTTCGTCGGAAATTAAGCCTTTTCTTGTAGTGTTTGTATATGTTTTGTACGGGGTATTCTTGTCATTTTACTCATCAAAACAGTTAAATATAACGGCAAGAGATATTAGTAGTTTCGTCAAATCACATGAAGCATAGGTAATAAATCCAAACCTCAGAGGAATTATGGTAATTTACCCTATCATAATTAATGCGGACTATGTTCACAACTTGTTTTTCTTCTATAAGTTATAATAATTGCACGCGAGGTAGGCGCGCCAAAGAGGTGACTACTATTAAAAGAAATAGGAAATACGATGTATCATTAATATGAAAATTTTAAAATGAAGTTTTGCCTCTTTACAATCAATAATGTAAAAAGAATTAACAAGTTTAGACAAGATAAGAATTGCATTTCAAAATATATATTTTTATATTTTTTTTAAAATAATTATAATAAAATATAAAAAAAATACATTTTAATGATATAATTCATACTTTCCCATAATACAGGATGACATCATGCCAGACGATGTGCTAATTGTCGTATGCTAGTCTTATTAGCAATGCTATTAGTTAAATTATTAATTATGCTTCTTTTTTTTTTCAAAAGATATTCCTTATATTAACTTTGTGGTGAAACCAAGTTAACTGATACAACAAATAGTTCAACTAATATGAACCTTCCTTGACTCAATCATTGGCCAAAGCTCAACTATTTTCTTCCTACCTCTACTGCCCCCAAAAATATCTATCTAAACTAGAAGTGGTTATAATAACCCTTCCAGATTATGAAAGGTTACTCTGTCCACTCTTTGTCCTCTATAGATTCCTTCATCATTTCCATTGTAACCACTGACCTGGAGATTTCTCAGTCCTAGTTACTCATTTCTGTCCATTTTCTGCACCTCAGTATACTCAAACCATTCCTCCATAGCTAATTCAACAACTATCTTCTTCTTCATCCATTCTCCCTCAAAAATCCAGACATTCATTGACTTCCACAGCATCCACAAAATATAAACTATTAGCTAGCTTCATTCGTGCCCTAAGAAGTTTTTGTTGGTGCTACTTATCTGTTGCCACCAAGCTTCGAAACTTAGCACTTCTTTTTCAGGATCATGCCACTGTAACGGAGCAAGTCCTCAAACTGTTTTTGCTCTAGAACAGTTAAATAAGCTCTCTTCTTCTTCACCACACATTGGGTATATTGTATCTAATATCATCCTTCTCCGTTGGAGTGCTTTCTTTGTCGGTAGAATATTATGGCAGCACTTCCAAATGAAGTGTTTCAGTTTGGGTTTTATGTCTAAATTCCAGTTGAACTGCCACAGTAACTTCCTTGAACTTTCGCTATTCTTGGATTTAGCTCTATCCAAATTGTTGTTGTTTCTTTTGTATGTAGTGGTTGGTAGACTTTATCGTAAACCTTCACGATGGATTGAAATGCCAAACTAATTGATCCTTCTTTGCCATCCGTCCATTCGGTATACTCAAAATTGCACGCTGCCTCTTGCTACTGAACAACCAAAAATGAGCTCGATTCCAGCCTTGCTCCTCTTTTAGCATAAGTACATTAACCCACACTACTTCGTCTTTGTGTGGATTATTTTGCTACAGTTTGAAGCCTTTATGATTAGGAATCCATGGAGAGTCCCATACCTGGATTGATCTCCCATCTCTCACCTTGTACCTTGTTCCTTTTTCTAGCAAGTATCTAGCTCCCAGCCATCTTTTCCATAATCATGAGCTGTTCCCCTTCTTTGTCACTTTCATTAAGTCTCCTTGAGGGAAGTATATGCTTTCATTACTTTACTCATGAACAGGTTCGATTGAGTCATTACCCTCCACAACTGTTTTGCTAGTAAGGAATCATTGAAGCTTTGGATATCTTGAAAGCCAAGCCCTCCTTTGCTTTTCGATTTTGTGAGACTTTTCCAAGCTTTCCAGTGGACTTTTTTCTTGCTCTCATCAGTGTTCCCCCACCAAAATTTAGCTGTAATGCTACAAATAGCTTTGCATACTGCCATAGGAAGTTTGAAACATCCCATTACATAAACAGGTAGTGCATTAAGTACAGATTTAATTAAAATTTCCTTACCTGCTATGCTAAGGAACCTTGTCTTCCAACCTTGGATTCTTTGTGTCACTTTTTCCACCACAAAGTTGAAGACTTCTCTTTTGGACCTCCCTATTAGCATTGGTAAACCTAAATATTTGGCTTTGTGTAGCTCCTTCACTCCTGCTAACTCTTTGCAAATGAGATTCTTTAACATCCCTGGTACATTATTACTGAAGAAAATAGACGACTTCTCTATGTTAATCCTTTGTCCCGAATGTTGACTATATTTCTCCAGCAAGGCTTTCAAATTGTGTACCCGTTCCATGTTAGCTTCACAAAATAATAATGAATCATCTATAAAAAATAAATGTGTAATCCTTGGACCATTTCTACTCACTCTCATTCCATTATATTCCCCTCTTAGTGTTGCTTGTTTAATTAGATTGGAGAGGGCTTCAGATACAATTAAAAATAGGTATGATGATAAAGGATCACCTTGCCTAAGTCCTCTAGAAGTCTCAAAGTTGCCACATTTTTCTCCATTTATATTGACAGACATAGACACAGTACTCACACATTGCATTATCACTCAATAAAAATTCTTGCAAAACCCATTCTTCTCATAACTTTTTTTAAGAAGTCCCATTCCACACAATCATATGCTTTAGCCATATCGATTTTTAAAACCATGTATCCTTTCTTCCCTTTTCTCATTGAGTGTAGAGTATGAACACATTCATGTGCTACCACTACATTGTCATAAATTTGTCTTCCAGGGAGAAAAGCTTATTGATTAGGACTAATGCAACTATGCAAACAATTCTTAAGTCTTTCAGCCAATATTTTTTATATGATTTTATACACCACATTGCAAAGACTAATTGGCCTATATTGTGAAATAGATGTTGGATTTTTAACCTTCGGGATTAATGTAAGCAAAGTGTGATTTAATTGTCTAAGTATTCTTCCTCTTATAAAAAAAAATCTTTTACAGCAGCACATACATCATCTCCAATCACATTCCAAAATTTCTGAAAAAAGAAAGAAGTCATAGCATCTGGACTCGGAGCTTTATTAGGATTCATTTGGAATAATGCTTCTTTGGTTTCTTCATCCTCCACTGGTTTGATTAGGTTCATGTTCATAGTGTGTGTAACAGAACTAGTAATACCCTCCAATACTTCCTGGCTTTTGTGGGAGTTGTTAGTTGTATACAGTTTAGCAAAATAGTCCATGAGATCCTCCTGTATTTCTTCTTTTTGTTCCTTAACCACCCCCTACTCGAACACTAATCTGTATATTCCATTGGTTTGCCTTCTCTGTAAAGGACTTGCATGGAAAAATTTAGTGTTCTTGTCTCCTTCCTTGAGCCATTGAACTCTTGATTTTTGCTGCCAGAAAATTTCTTCCTATCTATATGCAGTGTTAAGATCCCTCTTGACTCTTTCCCAAAGTACCCAATCCCTTGCTCCACCTCTCTTCCTCATCATCTCCATTCTTTCTTTGAGTTGCTTAATCTGTTTAGCTGCATTATGACCTTGATGCTTGCTCCACTTTATCAAATCCTCTCGGCATTGACTGATTCTAGCACAAAGTTGATATAGCTCTGATCCCTCCTTCCATTGTTGCCAACTGTGTTCTATTCTTTCCATTATGCCTTCCTCCTTGATCCATTCTTTATCGAAAATGAATCTTTTTTTAACCTTTTGAGTATTCAGTTCAGTATCCATCACTAACAACATATGATCAGATGCAGGTTTTTCTTTATGGTGTACTTGAGCATTTTGAAACTTTAACCTCCAATGTGGTGATGAAAAAAATCTGTCAAATCTCTCTTCCACAAACCCCTCTCCCTCTCTATTGTTTGCCCAAGTAAAATTATGTCCAACACATCCCAAATCGGCCATTTCCATTTTCCTAATAATTTCCTAAAAATGCCTACAGCTAGACACTGATCTTCTTCTTCCTTCTTGGCGTGAACCCTTGGATAACCTGTTCCAAAAACTCACTACACGCGTTCTACCCCTTGGATCAACCCAACTGGAATCTTTCCTTGGAGATGGTATGTTCCTTGAAGGTGGAATGGCTCCTCAACCCCTCGATAACCTGTATCTAGGAACCTTGGAATAGATTGATGGAAGAAGACTCGGATTTCCTAGGGAACAAATCTAGGAAAAACTAAAAGCCAACAAACACACAAAGTCGACCCTTGTGTAATTTGCAAGTAATTACAGAACCAGAGAGCAAATTCTCTCAAGCACGTAATGTCAAGAATCAAAATTTTATTCATCAAAATTCGTCCCTCAAAGAGTGACCGACGGTTCCATTTAAAGGAGTACAAATCATCCTTCACAAGCTAGGGTTTCTTTAGGGCCAAATGGACTCTAAGAATTATATGACTCTTGGGCTGACCTTACGGGTCTATATCACCCTCTAATTACTTATATAATTAAAACTAAACCCAATGACCTTAAGGGTCCTACGGCTCCAAAGTCTAATTAACAAGACCCAATTACACTTAGTACATTAATAAATATGGTCTTGTCAATCCTGGTCTTCTCCCCATCCTTTTGAGCTGTCTGGATGAGTGCATTCAAGGCTTCCTTCATTTTTTTAGTTCTAGCCCTTGTCATTGGTCCACCAAGACCTTGAAGTGGATCCAAGCTTGTTCTTGAAACCTTGCTCTTCGAACCTTCCTCTTCTTGCCTTTTCCCTCTCACGCTATTGTCATCATGCTCCAAGCTCGAAGTCTCTTCAATGCTTGTTGAATTCATATCACTTCTTTTTTCTCCTCCGGAATAACAATGTCATTGAAATCTCCTCCCATGAGCCACCAATGCCCCCATTTTCTTTTTTCGTTTTCCAAAAACTCCCACTGTTGTTGCTTGATTTTCAGTTCTGTACTTGCATAAACAAATACTGCCCACCACTTGAGAGATTCTCCTTCCATTTGACACTCCATTTGGATGGAAAAGGAGTTTGTTATACACCTCAAAACCTTAACTGTGGTAGCCTAGAACACTAGCAACCCTCCGCTTCTTCCCACTGGATCAAAAGCTTCCCATCTATTATGATACTTCAATCTTTTACATACTGTATTTACAAATGTTTTTTTTTTGTTTTGTTTCAGCAAGAATAAATAAATCTAGGTGGTGGAAGTACACTGCCTCTCTCAGCTGGGAAATTGTAGAGGGTCCTCCCAAACCTCTACAATTCCACACACATACTCTCATAGTTCCTTTGGAGACCAATTGTGGCTGGTCTCTCCCACCTTTGTCCCTCTGCCTGCATACTGTTTCTCATTTTTCTATTTTTTATATCCACTCACCTGAGCTGCATCACCTTCGGACTTCTCTTCATGTCCTCCTCGAATCCTTTTGCCTCCTATCCTTAGTGATCCTTGGCATTTGTATCCCACCTTATCCTTTGAATGAACAGATTGTCTTTCAGTACGCTTCCATGTTGCCTTTCGACTCTCTTCTTTTTTTCCTGTTACATTTGGAATCATCCCTTTTTTCTTGCTACCTTGCTTTATAATCCACTGTCCCGCTTCATCTCTACCTATTGGTACATTCACCAAAGAATCGTTCTTCGTAATATTTAACTTATCCGTTTCACTTTCTTGATGTAAGTCCTCCTCCATGACTGTAGCTTGAGATTCCTGTTGCTTTTTTGTTTTTGATGTTCCAGCTGTGGCCTCTTTTTCCTCCCTGCTTTTCTCCACTCTGTGGGTTTTCTCCCCTGTGTTTTCTTTTTCTCCTGGCCTTTTCTCAGTCGTATCTCTTCCTCTGCTCTCTCTTGTATGTCTTGTTGCAATCTGAACAATCATTTTCCCTTTTATGATATGTTACTGTTCATCCGTTGCTTCTTCATCGTTGATTATCAGGCCTTTATTCTTCCTCTGTTCTAACTTTCCCGATTGCCATTTTTCAGTTTTCTCTTGTTTAAAACCTTCCGCCTTTATCCACTCTCCGTATTGCCCCTATGGAGTCCCTCTCCTTTGATCATCATACCTTGAGCTACAGTTTTTCTCTGGATGGCAGACCTTTTCACAGTAAAGACAGAAGCCTGCTAATTGTTTGTATTGAAAATATGCCCAATATAATTTACTTTCTAGCCTTACATTTGTACCTCGCAGCAATGGTTTCTCTAGATCCATCGTTACCAACATTTTGAGATGTCTTCCTTTTGTACTGCCACTCTCTGGTATAATAATGTCATGAACCCGCTAGAAAAGAGTGCCAATTCTTGCTGCCGTCTGTTTAGTTAGCTAGTGGTTAGGTAAATTCCACACTTTCAGCCATATATCCACCTAATGAAACTCTTTATCGTGTTTGTTAATTTCTTCTGTCCATTCCCTTAAAATTAAATATTGTCGGTCGAATGTCCAGCATCTACCTTTCAACACCCGCAACTTATCTTCCTGATTTGTAAACACAAATTGAAAAAAGTGTACTCCAATTTCTCGAACCTTTATCGAAACCAAGAAAGTTAACTTTTCTTTCGCCATATATCTTCCCTATCAAGCTTCTCTGACTTTCCTCCTTGCTGCCTTTTATATCATCTACTAGCAATGCCACTCCTCCCTCTTCATCTTTGTTGAGTTTCAGCTTTCTTACCAGTTCTTCGACCTCATTTGTACCTTTATCTTCGTCTCTCCGGCCCATCGCGTCTTAAGATTCGAACTTTGAATCCCTTTGTTATCTCCTTGCGTATCTGCACTTGAGAACTCTCTCCCTCGAAATTTAGCAGCTGAAAGAGTTAGTGCAGTATCAAATATAGTGTTTTGATCTTGCAGTAGACTCTAGTTAATTCCTATGTTTAATCTCAGAGAACACAATTGTTATCATTGTCAACGATCGTTTTTGCTTTCTTGACACAATCTCTCTCTTTTGGACTGTCGCATCTAACCTCGACACTCTTTTACTATAAACCCTACCCTAATCCTTAATTAGTGCATTAACTACCTTGTGTGACTTACCTAAATAACCCTCTTCTCTTCCCTCCTGAAAGAGAAACTTAATCTCCTCTCCACCTTTAGAGAGAAACCGAAATTCACACCTACTAAAAGTGTGAAAAAACTCTGTTATTATTATTAATTATGCTTGAGTAGTCCAAAACTAGCTGAATTATTGTAGTGATAAGTTACTTCGTGGGTTTTTATTTTATTTTGGTCGTTTTCCTAGTTTGGTCATTCTGATTTTTTTTTTTTTGACGCTCGAATCCTAAAGATTTATCACGATTAACGATTCCCCATTTTTGCACTACGGATAATGGAAAAAAAAACAATAATAATAGGGACAGTAATAAAGAATCAAATCAAAGAGTGAAGAAGGGAACCCGAATACTACGGCAAGTGCGAGGTAATGGCTGGAGTGAGGTTGCTCATAGACGAAGCCATGGTGGGAGAACTGTACTCAATTCCCTTAAACCTGAGCATCTGAGTGGCATATCTGTCACCAGAAAACAATTCAATTCAGCTCTGCTCTACTCTATACTCACCAGTGAGACCAACCTCACCAAAAACCAAAATTATTTACCAAAAAATACAGTCAATTGAAGAATATGCGAGTGGTAAACCATACCCGAGAAACCCAAGAAGAATAAATCTGCCAACGATCTGCTTATTCACCTGGGGTAGCTTCTTCTTTCTGCGCACAGATACAATGTTCAGATTTGGCTATACTAAAGATGTACGTGTAACGGAGATGAGGGAGATAGATAAAGTCATTAACCTTTCGAACAACAGGTAAAAGAGAAGGAGAACCAGGCCGGCTATAGCGTAGGAGTAGAAGATGAAGACCATGTAATTCATTCCTTCCCTGGAGGATTTTTTGAACAGAGTGCTCAATCCCACTTGACCACATTGCAGAAATATCATCACCAGAAATGGCACCACTTCCCCATAGCAAATTCTTCTGCTCCTCGAAGTAATCATCTTTTTTCTTCTCAATTTATGGGTTCTCTGATGATTTCTTTGATTTTATATCAAACTCATACAACAAATCCTCCCCTATGTTACGACCACTTCACCTACCCTCACTTCATGTTAAACACAAGCACGGGTAACAAGAGTAGTAGAAAATGGGCAATTATTTAATATACAATATCTTCGAGAGACAATGCGAGTCGCAAATCTCATAAAAAAATTGGAGGGATGGTCCCGACCCTCTGGGTTTTGAGGAGGCTCTACGTTGATTGGCTGGAATGGAGAAAGCTGTCCCACTGCTGTTATTATATGTTTAATTTTAACTGCTACCCGAGGAAAGGCAGAGGAATTCACCAGGAATCAGATGCTACCTCTCAATCCCAGTTATACTAGATTAATGATCCGCCATATTATGAAATAATGTTATTTTATTTAAAATCATCTTATTTTACTCAAGTAATTATTTTATTATTTTGTATAATTTTACATTATTGCTGTATAAGATTAACACATTGAAAGCAAGGAGGCGTTGTTTTTGGATGAAAATTTACAAACAAAAACCTTTCCCCAACAAATCTTAAGAACAAACTCGGGTACAAGTATGTATATTATTTTATTTTTTTTACATTTAAGAAACAGAAAGCGAACCATTATGAAATCATACATGGGTAATCCTATGAACCACTGCTTCCCCGCTTCCTCTCACCAAAGAAGATCACGGTCGATTATTGAACGTTTTAAGGTGGATACTAATACCAGGCATAAATATGTACGTATAGAATTAGTTTCTGCATGTGGCACAAGGAAGATGAAGTCTAAAAATCACAGCCATCCTCCCCAGTTGGCTTAATCTGAACTGTAGAGAGAACCAAAATAACACTACAATTGCTTTGCCTTGGTTGTATGCCACATTAATTCTCCCCTGTACTGCATTTAAGGATTTCTCCCTTAAACCTTTGTTCATCGCAACAGAGGAACATCCTCTGGCGCAGGGGATTCAATGCTATCCACCTTCCGGTCGTCATCAACTTCCTCTTGCGCTTTACCCCACAGTACCACGTAAAATCCAAAAGCTATCGTTATTGCTCCAATCACGCTGCGCATTAGATCATGAGCAAGAAAATCAGTAACTGTGTAAAAAAAAACATGTTCCGCCATTTTAATACTGACCAGGAAACAGAACAAAAAGGAGAAGGACGATTCGTACCTCCCAAGAAAAAGTATATCCCCAAGGAAAAGAACACCCATAATGACAGCAATGGCTATAGACAAAGGCCGAAATGATGCCACATAGAGGGGCCCTTTCACTCGCAGACTCCAGGTGTGAACAACGACACCTAATGCAGAGCTAACTATTCCCTGCAAAAAGAGCAAGGAGAAGTAGATTTTGTCATAAAAGTCCCAGACAAAATAGTCGAATCAAAAAGTAGTAGTAACGATTCTTTTAGTTAAGGTTCTTACAGAGTACAAAATAGCAACGATCATTATTTCGGTTGTTATGCGCCAAGCTTTTAAATCCGGCTCCAGAAAGAAACACACAGGAGCAGATAACAGCGTCACACCACAGTTGTACACAAATACAATCAGAAACTCTGCCGGATATATCCTGGCCACTTGAGCCTTGAGAATAATAATATATCAACACAAGAGGCAAACAATCAAAATCCATTTTAACAAAAGTTGTCGACATGTTTATATATGCGGCAGAAGAAGCATGAATCTGTGATTACAGGGTAAAAATGAAAATTTTTGTTTTACCTGAACAATGTACCAAATAGATTGCAGAATATATTGTACAAAAAGAAGTAGACCGCCCATAGCCCAATTTGATTGTTCTGAACCCAGAGTGTGAGTCTGGTGGATTGGGAGTTGGAACGTAGAGAACTAAGAGAAGTCTTTATAACCACTGGACCTTCGTAGAGAACCACCACTAGTGCACCTAATATGGATATCAGAGAGCCTATGATTTTGGCCTGACTGGGAAGGCTTCTTAAAACGAGTTTCTCCATTCTGATTTTGTCGTATAAAAATAAAAGGATCGAATCAATTAGCTCTACCCAAAAAAATACTACTAATAATAGTTAGAGAACAAATGGCACTACATAGCGAATTGCCCGACTCAGAATGCAGAGAAGATTAACTACTGAAAGAACTCAAAAATCAGATTCAAGAGCCGCCGAGCAACGGGGAATACCATACTGATACAGGTGAAGTAGTGGGTATAGAGTTAATTGGAGGGGTAGTTTGGAAAATTGGATATTTTTACCTGAATATAATTGCAAGCACGAAGGTAAAAGCTGGAGTGAGGTTGCTCATGGCGGAAGCCAGGGTTGGCGAACTGAACTGAATGGCTTTATACCCAAGCATTTGGGATGTAAACCTGGTCAACAAACATTAAAATAAATTCTACCGAGTATTTTACAATGATAACTAACTGTCAAACTTAGAAACAACTAGTAATGTTCATTAAATTTCATTATCATTTTGTATGAATTACCCAATAACCACGAGGAAACAAATCCGACCCAGAACTGAAAAGGTGAATGGAGGAAGTTGCGTTTTCCTGCATTCCAGACATTAATAGCTTTTGATGAATACAGATGCAAGAGAAAGCAATAATACTAGTATTAATTCCTACAAACTGAGTAATCGCGTATTGTAGGATGTAAAAATCCTACGTACAAAAATCACGCAACGGGAGACAACAAAAAATTTATTTAGATACAAACAATGACAAACAATAAGGTAGGGAAAAATGCTACGCTTCAAAATACAAATAGTAGGAAGAAATTCCTACTTCTCACAATTCTATTTTTTTGGAGTCTCTCTTTTTCTTGTTTTTCTAAGTCTCTCACAAAAACTAATAACCATGGATCCTTTATATAAATCCCATACTTAATTAAAACCAATTAGGATTTGATAATCAAATCCCACACAAAATCTGTTTTATAAAAAAGAATCCAAATCTAATTCAACTAAGAATTAGTAAATCCTAATCAAAATATAATTTGCTAAATAAGCTTGGTTTAATACACCAACAAAGCCTCCCTTAAACCAAGCTTGCCATAAAAGTAGCTCCAACTCCATCTCGAGTATGAATTTCTTTTGAAATCTCCTTTGCCGTGTAGATCATGTACAATATCAACTTCTTGATCTTCATTATCACCTTCAATCTTGTCATTGGTGAAAATTTATACTTTGAAAATTTTCTATTTGCGTCTTCTTCTTAATCAAAAACCTCAACCACATTGACCCAATTGTCAAAACAAATCTTCACCATTGCTATGCAATTCAAAATATTTTATGATACCCAATTTCTCTTCTAGGTAAAGAGATTCAAATTTTCTCTCATCTTCTTCAACCGTGTCAATGGTTTCCGATTTTTCTTCTAAATTAATGATTTCTTCATCAACCAAAACATCAAAAAATTCTTCTTGTTGCTCTACCGAACCAAGTATCTCTTCTTCATCTTTTACAAAATCAACTTGGCAATTTTCACAATCCATCTCTTCAAAATTTTGACTGTGAACATTAGACTCTACATTGGGACCATCTTTTTCCTCAATTATTATAGTATCTTGAGGTTTTGATATTTGTTCCACTGGCTTGTTCTCTAATACAAGTTTCCCATCAATTCTTTGTTCATGAAGAATTAATGAACTTTGTAGTTCTTCAATGCTCAAAGTTGATAAATCTTTAGTCTTTAATATAAGTGCAACAACATAATCAAACCTCATAGATACTGAATAAAGAACTTTTTCCACAAAAAATTTATCATCAAGAATACACCCATTAAATTCCATCTCATTCTTGATATCCAACAAACGGGAAAAATAGTTCTCAATCGTTTCAAATTTCTCCATAGAGCAATACTCAAATTTTCTCTTCAACAATAACACGTTATTTTTTCTAACTTGATCTATGCCAATATAAGCTCTTTCTAAAATATCCCATGCTTGTTTGGCAGTTTTAGCCGTACATATCAATTCCTTGATGAATTTGAGATAAGGTCAAATATACCTTTCTTTTGGTTTCGGCATCAACATTATCTAGTACCTCTTTTTGAATGAACTGTAGCAAATCTTATGTTTGAAGGTGTGTTTCCATATGAATCCTCCAAAATTTATAATTTTGCTTTCCCGTGAGTTTTGGAACAACACATTTTATGTTCCAATCATCTATGGCTAATAAACAACTTTTAGCCTCCCTTGTTGGAAAATCACCAAGATCAAGAAACCAACAATTAATGTTGTTGGCTCTGATACCACATGTAGGATATAAAAATCCTACGTACAAAAATCACGCAGCGGGAGACAACAAAAAATTTATTTGGAGACAAACAATATGGTAGGGAAAAATCCTACACTTCAAACTACACTTCAAAATACAAACAGTAGGAAAAAACTTCTATTTCTCACAATTCTATTTTCTTGGAGTCTCTCTTTTTCTTGTTTTTCTAAGTCTCTCACAACAACTAATAACCATGGGTCCTTTATATAGATCCCATATTTAATTAAAACCAATTAGGATTAGATAATCAAATCCCACACAAAATCTGTTTTATAAAAAGAATCCAAATCTAATTCAACTAAGAATTAGTAAATCCTAATCAAAATATAATTTGCTAAATAAGTTTGGTTTAATACACCAACACGTATTGATTTGACTGGGGCTAATACAAAGAAGAAAATAAGCCGAAAACAAACCTGTGCAAAAGAAAAGCCAGAGGTACAAGAGAAAGAGCAGAGACGCCAAAAGAATAGACAAGGAACACCATATAACTCATTCCCCTATCAGAAGCCGCTTTAAACAGAGTGCTATTCCCGACGTTGGCGCACTCCACTATCACCATTAACAAAAATGGCAGCATCTCTCCGTAACAATACCTTCGCGATGATTTCCCCCGACCATTCCCAACCGCCACTGCCATCTCCTTCTCCCAATTGCTCATTTGTTTCAGCTGATCTTAACGCGCCTTTTTGGGGTTGCGCTCAGTTCAACTGCCAACCGCTATTTGTTTGGTATCGTGGGTACGCAATCCGTATCTTCAAACTTGCAACCAATCCTTCAATGGTTCGTGACTTCAGTCTGATTGATTGATTGGTGGTTTCTTTTGCTTTCCCATTTTTGGTTTGTCTTAAGTAGAAATTGAACATATGATGAAATGATATGTGATATTTAAATATATATTAGTGTCAGTCATTCAGTCAAGTCGTAGAAGATAGATTAAAATAAAAACCTTTATTAATTTATTCATTAATTCTTCTGGAGCAAGGATAAAGTTTTTCACCCCCGACGACCAACTTGTCATTCACCGGGGGAGGTGCGGTTTTGGGTTTGGAACACGACATGAGGATGAAAGCAGCTAGTACCTTTGGACTTTACCTTTTTAAATATAGCAGTGGCATATAATTATAGCAGGTCAAGGATGTTTGATTAATTAAAATGATCAAAAAGCCCCTCTATGTGGAAAATAATGTTAGACCAACATTCCCACGCATGCAACTAGCACTTCGGTTCCCACCATTTGACTGCATGTTCAATTTTAAATCGTCAATTATTGCCCTCGGAATGACATTGGCATTTTTACGTGTAAATCTGTTGTCATGAATCACGCGTCACCAATGACAATATTGGCCGTTGATGGAATGTCACCTATTACCATGATAATAATTAAAACTTAAAAAAATCTGAATGGGCAAATGAGAACTCCTTTAAAAGTTACAAACTTGAGCTTCTGGGTTTATTTGTATGTATCAATATCGATTGTATTTTATGTACAAAAAGTTATTTTATTTCACAAAATAAAAAAATATTTAAATATATTTTTATTTTAAAATTTTAAATTCAAAAATTTTCTCCCAAATCATTTTCACATAATTTTAAAAAACAAATTCATCCAATGTCAATTTTATTTCCCCTCCAAAAGGCTATTTGTTCAAAAAAAAAAAATCCCATCAAAATTTTTATATATTTTAATATAAATTTTTTAAAATACATCACAATTCAAACACAATCTAAAGCTTTCCTAAAAGGAATCACCCGCGAGTTACTTGACAGATAATATGATATCATAAGAATGGGAAAATTCTTAAAGAATGGAAAGATATAATTAATTTCCATATTATGATAATTTGATTTGACTAAATATAAAAAAAACAGCTAATTTTTTTCAATTTTTATTTAAGATATGTTTCCTTCCTCTATTTAAAATTCTCAACTTGTTACTTTTTCTTCTCTCAAATTATTTGTCACCAGTCAACAGAGCTCATCACTTACGACCACGTTATTATTTAAATAATGAATCCCCCTTACCAATATCTAAAAGGAGACTATAATACATTATCTATTCATGTTTTTTCCTTTTTTATAGTAATGCAAGAAAGGTTATTAACAATTAGAAGACAAAGTTTACACCAACAAATGGTTGACCACAATTTTGGTTTAAATTGGAATCGAACTAATAGTTTTGGTTTACTAACAGTAGATGATAGTTCTATGAACCGTAATCAAAACCCGATTTGATGATTCAGTTTTGATTTTATAAGTTGCAAAACTAAATTAGAATTGACAAGTTCAGGTCTGATTTGGAATCATATATATATATTACAACTTTTATATTCTTGAAAATATAAATGAAAAACACTCTTTGCTTTATATATAACTTTTATATTCCTGAAAATATAAATAAAAAACACTCTTTGCTTTATATATATATATATATATATATATATATATATATATATACAACTTTTATATTCTTGAAAATATAAATAAAAAACACTCTTTGCTTTATATATATATATATATATATATATATATATATATATTACAACTTTTATATTCTTGAAAATATAAATAAAAAACACTCTTTGCTTACTTTTATTTGTAATTGTAAACATAAGTTATATATATTTTTTTTGATTCTATATTATATTTTCTTTACAACTTCTAAATATAGATTTTTTTTTTTTTTTGAAAACATAGCTTACAATTTTCAAAAGATAACTAAAATATAATTTTTTATCATTTTCATTTTTAATTCTAAATTCAATTTTTTAAAATTAAATTATATTTTCTTTATAAACTCTAAATCTATGTTTTTTTTTTATTGAGTTCAAGGGCGCACTGACCCAGTAGTAATGCGAGTAGAAGTCCTTAATATCTAGCTACTGTAACTTTCAATCATAGCTGTCGCATCTACACTCGTTAGTAGGCGGGCGAAAGTAAACCCTAGCTATTTCTAGTAGGCAAAGCTGGAGTCTTAGCTTTCTTGAGCAGAATTAGAATCTAAAAATGTAATTAGTAGTTTTGAAACCGTAATCAGGCTTATACTTGTAGCATTAGTAGTGCTGTATACACAATTGCAAAAAAATTGGAAAAAACTGTCCCATCCGCAAAAGCACATTTGATCCTCGCTCATTCAAGCATTACATCCCAATTTTTCTTAGTATAGGGAATCCGATCCCATGAAACCACCATGGCTCTCGATCACCTGCATCATGTTCACTATGGTGACCGAGTTAATATCCGTCACCAAACTCTATAGTACTTCTGCTTTCCACGTGTAGCATACGATGGCAAAGGAAGCTAACCTTTTAATTCTGTTTTCAAATGTATTACCATTCAAATCTTCCAACAACCACGGTAGTTCTGTGCTCCATGCATAGACCTGCCTATCTATTGAGCAAAGTCTCTGAATTTCTGTGTCATAGATGAGAAAACACACACCAAGAAAAGATACTCAATGCTGTCTAGCTGCATTTTACATAAAGAATAGGTTGCATTTGCTTGAATCCCCCATCGACTTAATCTATCCTTGGTCATCAAACTTTTCCAACACAAAGCCAAGAGGATAATAGCAAATCTAGGAATGTACCCTTTTAACCAAGCCAAATTATTCTGTCAAATTTGCTTTTTAGTTTCTCTAAGGAATTCCCTATAGCTACTTCAGTGAAATTACCTGAAGGATGAGAGGAAATTTGCAAAAAAAAACAGCTTTTCACATGCCTTTTGCAAATATAGCAGCTTCTAAAATTTGTTTGGCAAACTAGCAAGTCAAGGGTGTTTGACCAGGTGAAAAGATTCAAATGTTTCAAACTAGCAGTTACATGACTCTCCCACTCCCATTCGCCTTCACTTCATTGCGCAAGAGCGGATTTTTCAGACTAAGATTCGTCTTCACTTCATGGATTAAAACTCTCAGTTCACACAACACTATTCGTCTTCAAGCAAGGAGGCTGCTACAATGGAGAAGAAATCTCAAAAGCTAACGAAATAAGGTCAGTTGAACTTAAGCTTCGTCATTACTAACTGTGCATATTTCTTCGTGTTTTCATGACGGACCATGTTAATGATGAACACTTGTTGATAAGTAGGTTGCGAAATAGAAGTAAGAACAAGTTTCGCGAACACTATGTCGAACATATCAAAACAAATGTCAAATAATATGTCGAATACTATGTCTAACATGTCAAAAACTAAACACTTTGTAGAGAAATATCCAAATATATGTTGAATTAATTGTCAAAAAATATGTTGAATTAATTGTCAAAAATTATGTCTAATTAATTGTCAAATCTATGTCAAAAAATATGTTAAAAAAAAGTCGACAACTATGTCGAAAACACAAAATATGTCGAAAACCTTACGACAGAGTGTTTTTGAAAGTTCGAGGAGCTTCATGGCCAGTGGAACTACTCCAAACTGACTATGGAACTTGGCTAGATAAAGGCTGGGTGGAATTTGCATCTTATTATGACATTAGAGTACGTCATTTTCTGGTATTTAGATACAATGGTAATTCCCAATTAAAAGTAATAATCTTTGATCCAACTGCATTAGAGATTCAATATCCATTTAAATTGAATCGTTTCAGGCATGAGGAGGATCACCTTGTTAGTAGGAAGGTAGGTAAAGTTCGGGAACGAGAAGAGATTGAAAAACATGGATGATGATGTTTCTATAGCATTCTTGGGGGTAAAACCTACATCATCGTACCGGGTTAAAAGGGAAAGAAAGTCAAGGACCCAAAAAAAAGAAGCATGGCTCACAATTGAAGAAGAAGATCACCAAAAGTCATCCAAAAGCCTCAACAATTGTAAATCTTACAATGACTTTGGAAAGGGGATAGATAACCTAGTAAGGGGCCAGATTTGGAAAACTGAGAAAATATTATACTCCGACAAAAATTCTAACTTAGGCATTGGAAAATCTACCCTAGAGAACCATTCCGGAATCTGTTTTGGATAAATAATCATCGAAAAAAATACAAAGAACCTCGGATTCACACCATCGTGTTAGATCCAAATCGGGTTGTGGATTCGGCTTTCATCAAGTGACGCAATCTGTGAGAACGAAACTTCTTGATTTTTGAAGGAATATTCACAGTCTTCTTTTAGATTCCGACCTATATGAAGATGGTAGATACCAAATCTGGTGAGCGGAAGGTAGTTGAAAGAACTAGCCAAAGAAGGGCACGATGTAGTCGTTCGAGCCCTGCAGAAAATGATCATTTGCATTTCAGTGGAATTTCCAAACATTTAGAACATCCCTCAATCCATGAGAGCGAACATTCATAGTGCACGACTCCAAATTGAAATGATTCACCGACCCAGAGACAGTGTGAGGCGGATGAGAGAGCTTGTATAGAATTACATCATGCACAGTTTGAAGAGTTTCAGAGGGCTAGGCCTAATTCACACCTATCCGAAGACGAACCAAGACCTAGCAACCAAGAATGCGGCTGCCGCAAGAGGAATGATGACAAGAATGAAGTTTTAGCCTCTCATCCTTACAATAATTATGCAAACGACCGCTCTAGGGTTAAATCAAAACATGACCCAAAACGGCCGCGACATAATGATTTCCCTTAAATCAGCAATAAAACGGCTAACAATATTCACGATTTGCTAGATCCTGAAGGTGAACGAGATGCCCAATCACCTTTCATGCATAATATAATGTAGTACCCAATGCCGTTAAGATTTAAATTGCCTGACAGAATTCCATCCTATGAGGTGAAATCCGACCTTCTAGACTTTTTATCGCAGTTGGTAATCTCAGCCTTCATGAATAGTTTGAATCTTGGACCATTCTACATGAAGTTGGCACGGGACACTCCAATTGATACTCAAACGCTATGGCAAATTATGGAAAGTTATACAAAATGAGAAGAAACCAATAGAAAGAAGAGAGAAAATTAGAAACATGAGAAAAAAAAATATCAAGACGATGTCAAAGAAAAGAACCCTCGTAAGAGTACCTTTAATAGGTTGAACTAGAGAACCTCGCACTAGATTTTGATCTCAACAGACCAAAGGTCCCCTTCACGATAGCATCTCACAAAAGACTGCAACATATGTGGTGTGCTTTTTATAATGACTATGGACATGATACGAAAGGCTGGCAAGACCTTTAGAAATAGATAGGAGACTGCATTCATAATGGGATGCTTGTTTAGTATGTCCAAATGTGGTACTCTATTTTTGATGGAGCCCAATCTAGGTTTGAAAATTGGGGAAGTGGCTACCATACCAGAGAACGAGGTGAATAATAGGGTAGATGAGGTGCAGTCGAGGTCTTATATGTTTTTTGCAAGCTAGGTATCGACTTCGATGCCTTGAAACCATCATGCATGCTCAATGGATGAACAACTTCATGTGCAAATGTCACCAAAAGCATTTGAAAATCCTGAGGTTACACATTGGGAAGCTCTCGGAAATCCTAAGGTTACACCTCAGAACTCCCAAGATGTCAAAAATTTCGATGTCACACCTCGAAACCAATATAAGGTGGCAGAATTATTCCTTAGTTATAATAGGGGATTACCCCTAGATAAAACCATAATGATAGGCTTTTATGTCATGGATGCCCCATCTCCTTTCAATGCAATCATTGGGAGATCATGGATGAACAACGTCAGCGCCATTTGGTCGTTAAATTCCCTACAGGACACAAAGTGGCATCAGTTCAAGAAAATCAATATGCGGTAAAGGTCACACCTCAAGATGATAGGAATTTTGAGGTCACCTTGGAGACCTTGAGATGCCAAGGGTCAGAGGTCACACCTTATAACTCCCAAGAGGTCAGTTCGCATAAAGGTCCGATGAAGATTACTAACGAAGTGCAAGAAGTCATAGTAGATGACAACGATCCTGATAGGATGGTCAAAATGGGGGCTACACTACTGACCACTATCAAAGATTGCATTATTCATCTCCTTCGTCAATACAAAAAAAGTCTTTGCCTGAGGCCTGGCATACATGTCAAGAATCTTGCCATCTCTAATGATGCACACTCAACACCGATCCCAGGGTAATTATACAAATACCTAGGTTCAAGAATAAAAGGGCTGACGCCTTAAGTAAGCTGGCATCATCGACTTTTTCTTATCTCGACAAAAAGGTTCTAGTATAAGTACTTCCTTATAGAAGCACTAAAGAAAAAGTCACAATGACTATTGAAGAAATGGGAGATTACTTGATGACTCTCATAACAGCATCTTTTACAAATGATCTTACCTCAAACCTTTGCTCGAATGCATTGGGCCTCAGTTGAAGTGTGTTAAGTGCCAGCTTCATGCTCCTATAAGTAGGCGACTTCAGATGGAGTTGATTAATATCCAAAATTCATGGCCTTCCACATAATGGGGAATTGATATTCCGGGAACTTTTTCTGAAGCACCGAGACGTTTGAAGTTCTTAATAGTTGCTATCAACTACTTCACCAAGTAGGTAGAAGCCAAACTTCTGGCTATTATCACTAGAAAAAAGTCTTGAAATTTGTGTGAAGCAAAATTGTCTACAGATTCGATATCCCTCACGTGATTATTTCAGACAACGGGAAACAGTTTGCAAATGATCTTTTCCGCTCCTAGTGCAAAAAACTTCAGATTAAATAAAGTTTCACTTCTGTTGCACATTCTTAAACCAACGACCAAGTCGAAATCACTAATCGCACGATATTGCAAGGACTCAAGGCTCGATTAGATAAAACCAAAGGGGATTGGGTGGAAAACCTCTCAAATGTCTTGTGGGCTTATCGCACCATACCTCGGATGGCAATGGAAAAAACCCCTTATAGCTTGACATATGGCTCAAAGGCTATTAATCCAATGAAGATTGGAGTTCCCAGCCCCAAGGTTGTAACCTTTAATGCTGGGGCTAATGAAAAAGAGGTCCAATTGAACCTGGACTTACTGGAAAAGCACCTAGATCCAGCTTCTGTGAAAGAAGATATAAGCTAATTAGGAAGGTCTCTATATGGTCATTGATGCATAAAGCCTTGGGAGTCATTGCTTGGGTACAATGGATAAGAACTTATTGCCTCTACTCTGGTATGTCAGTAATTTAAAACGCTTTTATATTTGAAATACTAGTTAACGAATCAAATCTTATATATATGTTTTTTTATATATCAACAATGGAGATCTCGAATTGAACAACTAAAATCCTAAACATCCTACGGGGTGGGGATCTCGAATTAAAAGACTAAAATCCCTAATACTCTTCATTTATATATCTACTTTTTTTTAATTGGATAGGGGGATATCGACTACCTTGAACCCGGTTCAAGATTGGTGAAACAACATTGCTAAATTTTAAATCAAGGACCTCAGTTCAGTTAAAGTTAGCTACGAACTCCATAACATTCCAAGTGGGTGAGGGGAATACGAACATCCATAAGGATGACAAAATGGAACATCTCACAGGGTGAGAAAAAAATTAACGTTTATCAAATCCCAAACACCCTACACCCTAAGGGATGGAGATCTCGAATTACTCATTGTTATTAATTTAAGCATAGTGCACATATATATGAGAAGTTTACTCATTTATTCTGTTTCTTCTCTTAACTAAGCCGATCTGGAAGATACATACTGAATAGGGGAACTAAAAAGCCTAATTCTGACAAGACCTCAGCCCGACATTGTCATGCCGAGGTCTCGGGGGCTTATGATATATAAGATCTCAGTTAGAACGGAGAAGTGGGCAATGTAACTGGGATCTCGGATATATGCGAGACTTTCGCTTTAGACTTTGATCTTGACAAACCAAAAGTCCAGACTTTAGACCAAAGGTTTAAATCTCAGATAAAATATCCAGACCTCAAACCAAGGATCTGGATATCATACCAAATGTCTGAACCTCGGACCAACGGTCCAGATATCAAACCAAATGTCTGAATCTCGAGCCAATGGCCTTTATGTTTTTATGTTACCTCAAACCAAGGGTCCGAGTATCATACCAAAGGTTTGGATATTGGGCCAATGGTCTTTATGTGTTTATGTTACTTCAAACCAAGGGTCTGGATATCATACCAAAGGTTCGGATCTCGGGCCAATGGTTTTTATGTTTTTATGTTCAAATATTAGTTAATAAATAACATCATATGAGGTGAAATTCCAAACATCATCAGGGGTGGGGATCAAAATATGAACATCCTACAGGGTGAAATCCTAAACACCCTTAAAGGTGGGGAGAATATGAACATCCTATGAGGTAAAATCCCAAACATCCTTAAGGGTGGGGATAATAGATTTACTTATTTTACCGGAATGCTCGATTAATGAAATCCCAAAACATCCTAAGGGGTTGGGGATCTGCCTATCTTGTGAAATCCCAAACATCCTAAAGGGTGGGAATCTTGAATTATTTATTTTACTAGAATGATCAATGGATAAAATCCCGAACGTCCCAAGGGTGTCTTTGTGCCCCTATTGAACCAAGAGTTCTAACTCTCCTAGCCTTGTCTCGATGGGACCTTTATCTGCAGGCACCATGTTTAGGCCTACCTTATTGAGACGAGTCTCCATCTTTTCCATTTTTGATCTATAGGTCTTGAATTCAAATTGCAATTCAAAGGTTGGCTTTTTATAAGGCCCAAGTACATTTTGAAAACCTCGGATCTCTTGGTGTTTACGATCTAATTCGGCGGTCATGGTCCTTAGTAAGACTGCAGTCCAGATGTCTTAGACGGGCAGCTTGATCTTGGAGATCTTTATTTTCATCTCCTTTGCTCCATGGGATAAAACTGCAAGAGCCCAAAGTCTTGTGTGTGGAAGATCTTCTTCACTAGCAACGTTGCAAACTCTACTCGGTTGATGCTTCTAAGTCTCTGGACCTCGGCCTCATTCTCCTCCAACCGTTGGTGAAGAAAAGCAAACTCTCCCACCAAATTCCTCCTCACCTCTAGAGATGCAACCTCGGCACCCCTTAGCCGAGCAACTTCAACTTCATGCCTAGAGGTATCAGCACTTTTGCACTTGTGGCGCTGTAGAAACCAAATCATTATTAAGGCTTGCCATTGACATCTCGATCAACCTTCTCTGATGGTTCTCCATGCCCTGGATCGTTGCTGCGAGAGACCTTTATTCTTTTCCCCTTAGTCGAGATCCCAGCCTCAGCCATTCTCTTCTCAACCTTTTTTCTTCGAAAGCTCCACCGGCACTACCTTCCTAGAAGAAGCATCCTCGTCATGACTAGACCTCGACCTGAAATTGCTATACCAAGGTCTAGAGGGCTTATGATGAGTATGGAATTTACACAACTGAACTGTATGGGACCCAACTCCTAAGTTCCCATCTTGGATCAAAGATCAAAAGCTACATCTCGACGAGATGAGACCTTGGAGCCAAAGGTGCTGGATTCCTAAGCAATAAGACGAGATCTCAGAGCTAAAGCCCAGACTTCTGCAACATGCAAAGTCCAAACCTCTATGACATGTGAAGTTCAACCTCTACAGTAATCAGGGATTGAAGGTCTGGACCTCGGTGGAGACATACTGAAATCAAACTAAGTGTACAGAATCTCGTAGTCTCAGACCACGAGGTGGGAACTCGGCAAAGTCGTACCTGTCCATAGGCGCATAACAATATGCTATAATCAGGGAAGAGGATATATAAATGGGAATTCAGCAGAGTCATGCTTATCCACAAGCGTGTAACTACAAGCTATAATTGTGGATGGATATTGTGACGTGCAATAAGCGGTTGCAACAATAATCCACGTGTCGATCCACAACCAGTAAATCTCATCATTGACGAGATAAGGTAGATAAAACCAGGGAAAATAACCAGGTAAAGAGACAAATTCGAAAAATTGAGAAAAAACTACATTCCGATAAAAGTTCTAATTTAGTCATCGGAGAATCTACCTCGGAAAACCATTTCGGGATTTGTTTTGTAGGAATAGTCAGTGAACAAGAATACGAAGAACCTCGGATTCACACTATCTTGTCATACCCAAATTGAGTTGCGGATTCGGCCTTCATCAAGATAGCAAAATCAAATTGGTAGGATCGGATCGTAATATCTCAAAATTCTAAAAAAATTGAGAAAATATAATTTATAAATTATTTTTAAAGGAATTATTAATGAATAGATATGTAGAAAATTCATGTATAGTTTATAATAAAATGATCTTATATTAATTTTTATTTCTTATAACATTTTATATGATTTTTTCAATATTTCAGTTGCTATCGCGATCGAAAGGTATTTATGTCCAATTTATTTATTTATTATTAAAAACTAATAAAAGTATGATTAAACTAATTAAATTATTTATATAATGATAAATTTTAATTTTACTTAGATATGAAATTTTTTTAAAATAAATTTAACTATATTTTATTCACATAATAAATGTAAAATCGGAATTACAATTAGAACTGTTTTGATGAATTTGAATCGTAAAATGAATAGGATCGAGTCAAGATTCTGAAAACTACATATCTAACGATTTATCTTCATTTGAATTTTCGTAATCATAGATTGACACTCCAAAAAAGATAATCTAGTGAATATTATAGGCATCCATAGGACCATAGACATCTCAATGGTAACTTCTCTGCAGCTACTTACTAGATAGCTCAATCACACGCGCACGCACACGGACACGCACACGCACATATTCCGATTAAGATTTATGCTGCATTAGAATCACACTTCAAAATAATTTTTTTAAAAAATTATTCAAAATAAGTTGTTACATTTTAATGAATCTTTTATTTCACTTTTAATATAAAAATATATTTAAAATATAACTAATACGCAACCTAATCCACCAGAATATTTATAGATCAAGTCGTTTATGGTCGTTGAGAAGAGAGATGTATATATATAGTTGAGCCATCAGAGTTTTAAATCTTCAATGTTCAGACATGGCAAAGGCCGACACTTCGGATAGCATCGTCGAAACTTTGCTGTTAGAGGACGACAACTTTGTCGAAGAAGCCGTTGACTACAAAGGCCGCCCAGTTAAGCGATCGAAATCCGGTGGATGGAGATCCGCTTCTTTTATCATAGGTACTGACCAAAAATATGTATTCTCTGCTTTGTCGTGCTTGTGAGCCTATCTTTAATTTTATTGGATTTAACGTTTTAGGAGTTGAGATGGCGGAGAGGTTCGCATATTACGGAATTTGTTCGAATTTGATTACTTACTTGACAGGCCCACTGGGCCAATCCACCGCTGCCGCTGCCGCGAACGTTAATATTTGGTCTGGTACGGCGTCGCTTTTGCCAGTCGTGGGAGGCTTTGTGGCTGACTCATTTCTTGGCCGTTACCGCACTATTATCTTGGCTTCCTTGCTCTATATCCTGGTTGGTTGGTTGGTTGGTTTATTCTTTGTGCCTAGTCTTTGGTACCTTCGTTCAACCTTCACAATAGTACACAATATCTTCTTTTTCTGGTTATGCCAGATTTTTCCTCATTTCATGAGCTCAAGTCATTTTATGCCTTAAAAAAAAAAAAGAAACTAGTAGTTATATTATGTAAAGATGAAAATTGAGTACAAATTGATTTTTAGTAACACGTGAAGGGATGATTGGTGTTATTTATTCACTTAGTAATGAATCATGTTTGGTTAGCACAACTGAACCTTGGTAATTTAAAAGAATACTTTTAAAAGCACAATATATTGTTATTAATACTCCTCCATATTCTCTCTCTCTCTCTCTATATATATATAATTTTGTTTTTTTAATAAAAGAGTTACTTTTAAAATAATCTTACTAACAATAATTATATATATCCATAATTAAAAAGTAATGAAAATATATAAAGTTATATATTTAGTGATGTATTAAGTCTGTTGTACCTAATAATTATAAAAAAAATTTAACTAAATCAAAGTGGATTTTTTTTTAGGACAAAGGGAGTATTATTTTTATTTTTTGCTTTTGATTTTTGACTTACTTTCTATCTAGTAAAAATGTGACCGAGATTTTATATTAACTTATGCCCACAAATATCAGCATTGTTAGAATTGAACCAAAGTGCAAAAAAAATAAAATCAAGGATTGGGAGTCAACCGATTAGACCAATACTAAAAAATCGCATGATGTCATTATGATATAATAAATATAAATTAGTTATAAAAATATTAATATAAAAATATGTTAGAGATAAATTATTTAATTTTTTTAGTGTAGTTAAATTTAAATTTAGTATAAATTGAAATTTTAAATATATGATTGAATAATTTTCTGAAAAATAGTATAAAAATATTTTAAATAAAGAATGTTTTAAAATTTGTAGGAATTCTCTTCTATAAATATTTGAGATATTCAATTTTAAAGAATTAAAAAATTTATCACATAAAAAGTAATAAAAATGAGTTTAATAAAAATATGGGCTCAAATTGTAATTTTTAAAAAATTAAAATTATTTTCGACAAAGAGAAATGTAATGGGTTTGACTGGGGTTTTTGAATCTAGTTTTTATGTAAAAATCATATCGGACTCATAGTCAGTTCAGAAACAAATTGGTTAGACCTGCTGATCTGATTCGGTTTAACCAACATTGACAAATAATATAGGGCCAAACTTTCTGTACCAAGTATTTGACAAAGTTTGATATTCTGGTTAACTCTTTCTTTTTTTCTTTTTTTTTTTTCTTTATGGTAAAAAAGAGAATGTCTAACATTATACAAAGATAGTAAAACCTCTGCCAATCAACATTCCATACTATCACCTAATAACAAAAGCCCTAGTCCATGAGGGGGTTGATCACAACATACCAAATCTTGGTAGGATTTGACCACAAAGTTTGCTAGAAAATTTGCACATTTGTTATCCTCCCTATACATGTGAAGAAAAAGAATTTCAAAATTTTGTGAGAGGTTTATCTAATTTATTACTAGAGCAGATATGTATGGTGATATTTCAGAATCTTCTTTCACGATATTGATTATAACGGTGGAGTCTTGAAGCACTTTTCCTTAGCAATTTGTAGACCAATTTGGATGTTCCATAACCCGGCCACTAGTTAAGCTGGTAGTATTTTCAATTTTTCCATGTAATCCACAAATGCATTTCTCTTGATCATCTCTAAAAATTCACCAATTCTCGTTACTCCTAGGTTCCCTTTGGTTGCATCATCCTTGTTTAGTTTTGTAAAACCTGTCAAAGAAAAAGACCAATAAATTAGTTTAAAATTATTATTATGATTAGCAGGAAATGTGTCTTCTGAAAAGGATCTAGAGACCTTCTTAGCTAATTTGCCAGTAGTTCGTGCTAGCTTTGTAATTCCTCCAAAACAATTTGGGTTTCTATCCTTCCAAATATACCATAGGATTATAGGAAATAATATACTAGAAGGTACATTTGATGATAAAGCACTGAGTCTTGTCCTTATATTAAATTCAATCCAGCCAAAGAATTGCATATCAAGATCGTGAGAAGATATTCTGGTTAATTGTTACATATAAAGAAGCTTTCTTTGTGCAAATATTAACTAATTGAAGGTAGAATACTTCAGGAGAGGAATGAAATTCATTTTCGATTATAATACATATAAATATATATACTCTATCAGTTTTAAAAAAGAGTCTAGTTTATTTTTATTTTTTTCCAAAAAAAAAGATTCCATTTTTAGTGATAAATTTTATATTACTCTTATTAATAATGACAATGAATAATCTAAATTAAAAAATGATAAAAATATAAAAGTATACATTTAATAATACATTAAGTGTGTTACATCTTATGATCATTTAAGAAAAATTATATCAAATCAAAAGTGATTTTTTTTTTTTGAGGAAAGAAGTATAGTATAATAGAGTAATAATACTTATAGTGAAAAGTCATAGTGACAAATATGATAAGTACGAAAAAGCAAAAAATTTATGACAATTCTTAAAAAGTACAAAATAATAAAAGATGGTTTTGTCTTTTCATATTTGACACATTAATTATTATGATTTTTCATTTTAAAATATCACTAAAAATATCACTACTTTTATAATATATATAACATACAATGTTATATAATATAATAATATATACATATGTACACACTCGCACCTAGAAAATACACGGATATTACAACTGAAAATTGGAGCCAATACATATTTTTCTCTAACTGCACATTGTTAGCCCTTTAATTACTTATTATGGATCACAGGCATTTGGCCTCTTGACGTTATCAGCTGCCATTCCTTCCTTCAAGTCGATTGAGTGTGTGAATGTATCAAATATGATGTCTTGTTCTCCTCCGGAGCTCCAAATTGTCATCTTTTTCTTTTCGTTGTATCTAGCAGCAGTAGGTCAAGGACTGCATAAGCCTAGCATTCAAGCTTTTGGTGCCGACCAATTTGATGGACTGGATCCAAAGGAGTGTCAAGCCAAGAGCTCATTTTTCAACTGGTGGTCTGTTGGTATTTGTGTAGCAATCACGTTCACCTTAGTGACTATGACCTATATTCAGGACTACTTTAGTTGGGGTCTTGGATTCAGAATTTCCTGTCTTGTCATGGGTGTTGCACTAGTCTGGTTTTTGCTTGGAACCATGACATATCGGTTCCAAGATAATGGTGGTAATCAGGGTAGACCCTTTACGAGAATTGTTCAGGTGTTTGTGAAAGCAGCTAGAAATTGGAGAACTAATACGTCTTCAATCTCCATTGATGAGGAGAGTCAGGAGGTTCTGCCATACTTGGGTTCTCAACAGTTCAAGTGAGTTACTACTTCTACATATTCTCATATTATTTTTTGTAAGATAGAAGTGTCTACATGTTGAATTTCCAGCTGAATTTATTAGGTTGATCTCGAATGATTTATATAAGATTTAATGCTGTATCTTAATCTTCTAATTGGCTAGATTGATATAAGTGAAATGTATACTGGCGTTTAGAATTTATGAGTTAATAAATGACAGACTATTGAATGTCAGAACTTTCTTTGATCAGCTTAATCGGCTTCACGAGGGAAGTCTTTGATCTTTATTATTAGTTCCCTGGAACTAAACTATCCTCCAAAATTCTCCTTTTCTTTTCAATTGTCATAGGTTTTTGAACAAGGCATTGGTAGCACCTGATGGTTCAACTGATCAAGGTGAGAATGTCTGTAGCATAAAAGAGGTTCAAGAGGCTAAGGCAATTCTTAGGCTGTTTCCAATATGGTTCTCGTGTTTGGTTTATGGAATTGTGGATTCACAGTCAATCACTTTGTTTACCAAGCAAGGACTTACAATGGACAGATCTATTAGTCCAGGATTTGAAGTACCAGCAGCTTCACTACAAACTTTTATAAGTGTTACAATAATCATAGTCCTCACTATCTATGACCGTATTTTGGTTCCTACTGCAAGAGCCATAAACAAGATTCCTTCAGGTATAACAATGCTGCAACGAATCGGTACTGGAATATTTGTTTCATTACTTTCCATGTTCATAGCTGCTTTAGTTGAGATGAAGCGTCTTGAAAATGCTCAAGAACATGGCTTAGTTGATAAACCAAATGCGACCGTTCCTATGAGTGTGGTCTGGCTGATACCTCAGTATATGTTACTAGGAGTTTCTGAATCATTTACTATTGTCGGTTTGCAAGAATTTTTCTACGATCAGGTGCCTAGTGAATTGAAAAGCATGGGTCTCGCTCTGTACCTGAGTATCACGGGAATCGGAG
This sequence comes from Gynochthodes officinalis, assembly GCA_020080225.1. NCBI lineage: Eukaryota > Viridiplantae > Streptophyta > Magnoliopsida > Gentianales > Rubiaceae > Gynochthodes > Gynochthodes officinalis. The sequence continues at coordinate 2,798,207 of CM034618.1, read as the reverse complement.
GATTTCTGAGCAGTTTTCTCATCTCCTCTATTGAGAAAGCCACAGCTGGAGATGGACATGGAGGTTGGTTCTCTGATAACCTGAATAAGGCACACCTTGATTATTTTTACTGGCTTCTTGCTGGACTTAGTGCAGTGACATTAACCGCATTCATGTATTTTGCCAAGTCTTATGTTTATGCTAGGAAGCAACTTTAATTTGCAGCTGGTTTTAACCAAATCTACATGCGACACCACCAAATATATGGTGCAGAAATTTGGATGTTACATTGTGTGAAACTTCTCCTGGAAATTGTTGTAAGACCTGATGCAATATCAGCCTTCAGTTGGTGTAAAAATTTGGGTAATTAGCGTAAATAATTTCTCATCTTGGGCCTCTATTCGGTTTTGTCTCCTAAATTGAAAAAGTTCTAATTTTATCTTTCAACTTAAAAATTGGGTTATGTTGGATTCTCAACCAATATTTTGGCGAGCAGAGTGCAAATTCTGACAAAAACATGCATGGCACGAAGTTGGTAGAGGCAAACTTGAAAAGAAATTTTTGGCAGATCTTGACCAGCTTCTATTTAATTAATTAATTTATTCATCTATTTATTTAATTGTTATAAAGATGTTGCAAACAATGTCAATGTTATAAAGCTGCTGTACACAATGTTGATATTGAACTCTTAGAAGCAACTCAAACACTGCTGGACACAAACACTGGAGAAAAATTAAATAGATAAATAAATAAATTACAACATGCAGTGCAAATAAATAAATTAAATAAATAGAAGCTGGTCAAGGTCTATCAAAAATTTCTTTTCAAAATTTCCCCTACTAGCTTCATGTGCCATGCATGCGTTTGTCAAAATTTAAATTCCACTCGCCAGAATGTTGGGGACCTAATAGAATCCAATTCTTAAGTTGAATGATAAAATTGGAACTTTTTCAACTTAGGGAACAAAACAGAATAGAGGCCCCAAGATAAGGGATTATTTAAGCTAATCACCCTAAAAGTTTTAAATCACTGATTCACGCCAACACCACATTTAGAGACTTTTTTTTTCCCAGATTGATAGGCAATTTTACTTCCCACAAATCAATATATGTACAATGCTGCCAGATGGCAAAAATTGCCTTAGTATTCTAAATTAGCCTAAGGCACAAAACGATTACATATGAAAATACTTGCAAAAGCAAATTCACTTACTTTTAGCTATTAAGAGCCTGGAACTCTATCCACTCATAGATAGCCAAATCTATGACCACCTTTTCCACCCTTCACTCATGGTGGAATATCTAGAGATTTATGGATTTCTACAACTGCTAAAGGATAAAAATCATCATTTGAACTCTTTCATGCCAATTACTGCCTTTTGTCCCCATGCATATTTGCCTCCACCAATTTTGAAACGTGTAAAGATGCAAACTCAACAGCTCCCATTGCTTCGGAGCCAGTTTCCATACTAACCTCACTTTTCAACAATGTAATAAGACATGTTCTAAAGATTCAGGTTGCTCACCACACATATGACAAATAGGATCCACATTGAAACCATGCTTAATAACCTGATCTAATATAGGAAAAATACCATACCAACATCTCCAAAGAAAATCGGGAAGTTTCTGAAAATAAACTTTAGAATAATTCTCTCTCTTCACCTATATATTTGCCTAATTTAAGTATAATAATGTTAAAATATACTAAAAAAAATACAATTTTCCAATTACATATATAAAATTTACATTTGAAAAGGAATTAATAATTTTAACATGTAATGAAATTGGAAAAACTACAATATAGATTTAAATAAATATCTAAACTAATTTTAATACTACCTCCGTCCAAACAATATTTGCATAATTTAAATATAATAATGTTCAAATGTACTAAAAAAGTACAAATTTCCAATTACATATATAAAACTTACATTTGAAAAGGACTTAAAATTTAACATGTAATGAAATTGAAAAATCTATGATATAGATTAAATAAATATCTAAACTAATTTTAATACTCTCTCCATCCAAAACAAAAAAAATTAGTTTCAAAATTTTTTTATTTAAAAAACGAGTGTATTTTCTGTATGAAATTTTTGTATTATCATTACAATAATAATAATGTATAAGCCAAAATAAAAAATAAGAATAAAAATGTAAAATTACACACTTAATTGTGCATTTAATGTGTTGCATTTTATAATTTTAAAAAAGTTATATCAATTTAAAAATAGAGTTTTTTTTTTTTTTTGATGAAGGGAGTAATTCATATTGACTATAATTTGAAAAAAATGGGTACTTATATGCCAAGCCCCATATTTAAAACAAATTTATAAAAAGATTAAATCATACATGTCATCCCTAACATTTGATAGAAAGTTCTTTTTTTGTCCCCAACATTTAAAATAGTTATTTTTAATCTTGCACATTCATAAATATGGCATTTTAAAACCAATGACCAATAACAGCTTATTTTCCTGGTTAAATGACTTAGACTAGGCGCACTGTCATACATAGGAAAGTGTACTTTTGGAATAGCAATTTTAGCAATGGTTTAATCCCAAATTGATTTTAAAAAAGAACTCTAATTTTACCCTAACCCCAATTCAATTTGAATAACCATTGGACCCTAATTTCATCCTAATCACCCAAAAGCCCATGCATTACGCAAGCCAATTCAATAATCCCGCATCATAGAAAGTGATACAACAGTGAGATATGTGAAATGCAGACCCAGACAATAAAATATTCAAGAGGATGGTGGAGAATCCCATATTATGGTAAGTATGGACACTAATCGTTACCCTACTTAAGCATTGTTTGAAGTGTTATTAGGAGTCTGTGAATGTGGCTATTGTGGCTTAAGGTTATATGGTTTTTTTTCCTAATATCTGTGATTCACTCAATAGTAGGGTTCGCTATGATCCTTTGAGCAGTAGGTGCATCCACATGTGTAAATACAAATGCTATGTGATCCTGAACTCAATTCCTAAATTGCTGTCATTATGTATGTTGTGGCCCTGAATAAAGGTTTTATTGTGATTAATATGCAATAGTTGTCCCTGTGAGATGTCGTTTTCCTACAAGCGTGTGCAGTTTATTTTAAGTTATATGCCACTTAAACATTGTACTAAGGATTTGTACTTGTTATATTTCTCTAATAGATGACAAGATGACAAAATTGTGTCTGTTTGGTGAGCTGTTGATATTGGGGTGTCATTTTGGGCAGTCATAAGTAAACTTATTTTAAGGCAAGTGCACACATGTTGCTATCTGGTCATTAGAAACAAATAAACCTGTAAGAAATAACCCCAAAAAGTCAGATATGGCACTTGGAAAGTATTTCTTTTTTGTTTGTATGTCTTGTTGTCCATTATGGCCTGACAATTGGTATCAAAATGTACATATATATCATTATTATGTTCTTGGAGTCAATCGCAGATTTAGTAGATTTTTATGTATTTAACTGTTGAAAAATTTATCTCAGAAATGCTAGGGCATATGTAATTCACAGTTTAGCTGGCTAAGAGCTTTGGTTGTGATGTTTACTATTTCTTATTTATGCATATCAGTCACTGATTCCTGTGATGTCTGCTTTCCTGGTTCCTAGTTCCTGACTCACTAATGCATATCATGCTTGGTCAATTTATGTGAACTCATTATTGGCATATCCGTCATGCTTGATCAACTACTTGGTTGTTGGAAACTCAGGGTTCATGTTTATACATATTAGTCATAAATTCTTATTTATGATTTTCTGTTTTTTAGTATTTGATACGTTATGTTGTTGGGAAGTCCGGGAGGTAAACAAAGTAGACTGTCATTGTGTATTGTTTGTAAAAAAATCTTCCATTATGTGCTTTCTTTTGGTGCTTATTTCATGATATTCCATTTTTTTCCTAGTAGACTGTCATTATGTGTTGTTTCTACAAAATCCTTCAATTTGGGCCTAATGAAAAAATTTGGTTATTATTTCATGATATAGTTGGTTGGCAAGAATTGTTTTCTAGTTTGATTTTACTTGCAAGAATTGATTCCTATTTGTAATTGTTTTCCTCTTAAAGTTACCTTCCTTTAGTAATCTTCCCTATTTGTTTCCTTTTAGATTCCATATTTGTTTTCCTTTTTTGTTAAATATTTGCTTTCGTTTTAGGTTCCATATTTAGATTTATTTAGTTTCTATTTTTATAGCTTTCCTTATTCAAGTCCACTTTGTAGTTGGATTTATTTAGTTTCGTATTCCTTTTAGTTTCCATATTTGCATCTAGTTAATTTCAGATTTTTGTAGTTTCCTAATTTGTTAACCTTCCTTGAGTCTTAGTTCCTAGATTCATAAATTCTTATTTGAGCTATCCTTGGCCGAAACTCCTAAAGGTTTGGTAAAGTGTGCTGTTCCAAGCAAGAACTTAGAGAGAGATTGATTGAGTGAGTGGTGAGATATAAAAAAAATAACCAAGAGCATACTCATATATACCCTTACTACAACCCTTCCCATATTATTATTTTTGCTTTTGTTTGGACTAATCTTTTGCAGGAATCATGTCAAAAGAAAGTGTAGCTTCAATCGATCAAAAAACTCTCATAGATTAGGCGGAACACATGAGCCGAAGATATTCCAATATGGGTGATTGACTTGAGACTTTGCAATTAAGGTTTCAATCCAATGATGATAAGATGAAGCAATTGGCAAACACTTTCCATGAAGGTATAATATCCATCACTGAATCATTGTCAAGGAAGTCGAAATCTAGAAAGAAAAGTTCCTCAAGTTTTGGCAAAAGTGAAAGTCTGATAGGGCTTCTACTTCCCATAGGAGTCGAAACCAAGTTGATATAATTGACAAAATTTTGGAAAATATAAAAATGGAAATTCCAGCCTTTCAAGGTAGGGGAGAAGCACTTCTACCTTGAAGTCTATGCATTCAATGGTAAGTGATGAAGAGTCTTCAAATGGAAAACAAGTATTAGTGACCAAGAGATCACTTAGTGCTCAAGCCGTGGAAAATAATGAGCAAAGGGAAAACATTTGTGATGTACAAGTTTATGAAGATTAACTCCAAACTAGCGATGAGAAGAAAAATGTTGAAGAGGAAGAAGAGTCTAATACCTCAAATAGGGCAAATCTAATGAGTGGGGTTATCAAAACCAAGAGCCTGAACTGGTTGATAAAATTTTGACTATTCAAGTCGTAAATATGCACACCAAAGATAACAATTTTCCACACCTTGATTTTGTGTTTGGTGAAAGACAATTTTACCACACTTTGATACCAATTTGGAGCCTTCATAGATTTGCGGTAAAACGCTATTACAAGAGTGGCTCAATAAGAGCTAAAAAGAAAAGATATCATTTTCCCTGACCAAACTATTCCTTCCACTCCTTAAGGAGGTCAAAGTATATTGATTTCATCCAAAGGGTATTGTTGAAGATTCGAAGATGAATCCTTTTGAGGAGAGGGAGAATGATAGGAATTTAGGAGTCGTTCAACCCACTTACCAAGCATTTGATCCGCCATGACATATTACAGGGCTCGATGATGGTCTAAACAATTTCAAGAAATTTTAAATGGTTTAATCTATGACATTCAAACCCATCAAGTATGCAGCCCAAAATGTGAACAGTACCCGTGAATAGTGCATGAACAGCACCCATTAATAGTTTTGATAAGCAGTACCATGAATAGTGCATGAACAGAGACAAATAGGATTTTCTTATTTTATTTCCTTTTTATTTGTAAGATTGCCTTTTAATTAATTAAAGGAAACTAACCGCCCCTCCTTAAAATTAGATTAGAGTTAGGATTTTAGTTGTTTTCTTATTAAGACAAACTTGTAATCTATATATAGGCCAACACGTTAATAGACAAGTTGAGAATTATTTTTGTGACATTATGTCCTTGAGAATTTATGCGAATCAATCTCTTCGTTCTTTCAGAAAACAACGGGTTTTTCAAATTTGACCAGTTTGTGGCACCTTTGAATTTTATCAATCTAGTAGAACTTTAATTTGTGACGACGCTTCATCCATCGATCCAAATTCCACCGGTTCTAGTGATTTTGCAAGTAATCTTGGTTCCTATTCGTTTGTTGTGTATTGCTGGCTCTTTATAGCCATGAGGTGCACGTCATATCATAAACTTTAGAATTGTTGTCTGCATATGCTTAGTAAACTAATCTATTACGAAAGTGAAAAATTATTGGTTCAAAGTGGATCTTTAATACAAACTTATAGTATCCCTACTAGCTCTTTACACTTGTTATATTGTTATACTTATCTTTTATAAATTCGATATAAGTTCTCTCTTTTCTAATACTCACCAATATTATATCTAGATTAACTCTATCATGTAGCTTTTTAAGGTTAGTAAATACCATATATAAACTTTGTTTTCTCTCCCTAATGTTCAAATAATTTTCTTATTAGATGTGTGGCTTTCATTGTAGATCTTTGTTGATATAAAACCAAATTAATTTTCTTAGTTTCATTTCTCAATCTTTTTTTTATTACTCTTTCCCACAATTTCATAGTATGGCTCATTAATTTAATACCCTTCTAATTTTACAATTTTGTATATATCTCTTATTCTTATATAAAAGTACTAAAATATTTTTTCTCTATTTATTAGGCATTTTCTTATTTTTCATAATTCAATTAAATAGATTGGTGAATAATGTGATACTAATCGCTATTGAACCATAGCCAAATTTTGATGAAAATAAATCTTGTGATAGTTGACATACCCAAAACATTCCTATAGATCAAGTTACAAATCTCTTGTTGATTCATAATATGCTATGGAATCATGCAACTTCGAATGGTAAAATTTGTAAGCCAGAGATAACAAGCCTATCAAGCTTACTCTAAGCTAATGCTTCAGATATTCTAACTTCTAGTATGAACTCTTTTCCAGTGACAAAAGCCAATTTATTTTTGCCAAAAGTGCATAAGGTATGGTTCTATGCAATTGATAATAATTATTGTTATCTGATAAATTTGGAACTAAGGAGTTTGTTGTGTGATTTGTAGATGTGAGAAAGTATACCAAAGTCAAATGTTGAAATAATAAATAATTTGAGAACTGACTCGGATGATTAGTTGAGGTTGAAGCTAATTCAGTTGTCATGTTGTTGGCCAAAATTGTCGTGGATCGTAGCAACAAAAAATGATTGACTAGTTTGACAATTCAAAACAAAAGTTTGAACAAGAATGCTATTCCTATTTTGACAATGTAGAAAAAAGTGTTTGGAAATTTTATGGTATTTATATCAAAATAATGTTATAGTATCTATAATACAAAGCATAGCCTCTTTTTACATACAAAAGTATCTAGATATAAAATCTACATTCTTCTACATATAAATGTGCCAAGATACATCCCCCTATATATAAAAATATGATGGATGTAATGAGGATAAGATGTAAACTTTTAATAAGATAATAAGTATAGGATGTAATTTTCTACATAAAGTTACAAGGATATAATGTAATCTAGGGGTGGTAATCAAGTCGTATTTCGAGTTTGTGAGTCATGTTTTGACACGGGTATTACAAGTTTTACACAAACACAAATACAACCCATTTAATTATATATGTCAGAAAACATAACCTGAACACGACCTAGTTATTTTTTGAGAAATACGACACGACACAACACGAAAAAATCTAAATATATGTGAAACCCAATTAACACAGTAATGACCTATTTAACATGAAAAGACCTAAATAATCTATTTAACACGACATGAAAATAATGACCTATTTAACACGACTCGAAAATACTTACTTGTGAAAGATTAACATACCAAAAAATCTAAAAATACCTCTAATTACATTTGAAAAATATTTCCAACTAAAATTTAAACTATTACAAGCCAAAAAGTCAAAAAAATATTTTCCAAATTACAATCCAAGCACTAGCATCAAATAAAATATTAAGAATTACAAACCAAATCTCAAATATCTAAGTCCAAAATTATACAAACCAAAACATCTCCCAAATTACAAACTAAATCTCAAATATCCAAGTCCAAAGTCATACAAAAACAATGCAACTTTGTCGAATCAATAGGTAAATTTTACATAGTTAAAAGCATCCCTCCAATATTTGTTCATTCCATTCATTTTTGTAGGACAAACCGACACATTGGCAACAATGGCTGGGAATATACTTGAAACTATGTAACTTTATTGAATCACAAGGGCAACTTTTACACAACTAAAGCAAACGTTAGATACACACGAGTAACACAATCAACATTCACATGCCTAGCAAACTAGAGGCTTCTATCATTGATAAGAGTGCTCTAAAGCTATCTGTCTTGTCAAGCCTGGACGTACCCAACTAAATAACTCGCCCATTGCATTAGGAGAAGTGGCCACACGAGCTAAATCCTTCTTGATTTTGGTAGGTAACTCGAAAACCTCCTAAAGAATTTTCAAAGAAGTATGAGGGTATAAGAGAGTACTGATCCATTGCTTCGTTCACAAGAAGTACAAAGATCAGCAAAATAAATCCTGCTGAATAATAATTTCTTAAGTGTCCTATCACCAACTCAAAAGATTGTGACACATTCCAAAAGCCATTTGGCAACTATATCCTTGCAAATATCACCAATGTAGCAAGCAAAGTTACAACTATATCCTTCAAAAAGAAAACTTTCAGGAAACACTAATGCAAAATGATGGGAAAAAGAAAATTATAAAAAACACCCATGTCTTGTCCTCCATCATCTAAAGCAATCTTCATGATTTTAAACGTGCTATTTGTTTTCCAAGTGAACTTGAAGGTACCATCTGCAATAGTAAATAACCACATTTTCTAGCAGATTCTCATGCATAACCGTTGGAAAGGAATCATTCCATTAGATTTACTCCAACAAGACATTTTCCAGCTATCAATCAATTCTCTATCCATGGAACATGGAATTCACAAAAATTAAAAAAAAAAATCTAACTTAACTCAACCCATCAAATGTGGAAGTAACTACTTGCAAATGAGAATAGCATAGACCTGTGAGTAAAAGTATAGCACAAGGCATGATGTATGAGCAAAATCTTCTAAGTTACAATTCATCAACAAGTCCATAAAGATGGATGGATATGTCTGCTTTAAAAGCCCCTATGTTGTAATAAAAGACAATCACTTTATCCACTCAACAAAAAGAATCAACTATTAACACACATTTTTTCTTTTTGACCATGAATTTTTGTTTTATGCTCTTGCCATTCTGTGTTCATATCAATATAGAGTTGCTGAATTATGGATCTTGTCACCACCAATATATCATTTCAAACATGAATTAACACAAAATAAGGAAATTCGTTTTACCTGGTTTGCAAAACTGACCCTACTCCAAGGAAAACGCGACCTAATACAAGAATGAAGATATTAGAAGATGCAGCTCCCAAGACTGCACCAATGAGAAAGGAAACTCCACCAACAAGGATTGATGGTTTGTGTCTGAAGTCCCTAGTGAATGATGAAGCAAAGAAGGAAGCAAGTAAGCCAGCAGCACTCTGCAAATGAAAGTCAACCTTTTTTGTTGCTAAAACGATGTTGTATCAAACTTCTTCGTTTCATAAAGAACACCCAAAACATTTGAAACTTTTGACAGCTTGACTGAACCCATCAAACGTTTCATTCTGCAAACACGACAGGAAAAGAAATGGGTGGTAGCAAGAAACCTCAAGGTTTGACACTATGCAAATGGATATGAATTGAATCGATTGATACGTTTGAGTCGAGAGTTGGAGAAGACCGAAACCTCAAGCTTTAACCGTTTAAGAAATGGTCATGGATGTTTATGCGGCAATAGCAGCACCACTGCATCTTTGCAAGATCCAAAATTTCATTGACGGAGTGAAATAAAGTTGGTTATGTTTATGCAACAACGGTGCTAAGTGAAAAAATGGAGAGACGATTTGACAATTAGGGTTGGGGTAAGATGTTTCAATTTTACAAAATTATCCTAAAATAATTCTTCAAATTGCTAAATAAGTTAAATGGGTTAAATAGGTCAACCCCACAAACATGACCCATTTAATTCGCGTGTTATACAGGTCCGACCTGATTTCAACACTAACCTGCCAAAGGGTGTACCTATACCTATTAAACACGTGTTAGGTTCGTATCATGTTTACGTGTCATGTCGCAAATTGCCGCTGGTAATATAATCTCATGGAAGTTAACATTATTGGTCTCATTGATGATATTAGAATCTCAGGCCAATGAGTGCTATGGTTTTTATATTGTAACATGTTGATTTTTGCGCTCATTTTTTTCACCTTTGATAGCATTTTTTTTTTATGCTTATTTTTTATATTTGAATATTATTGATAAGGCTGTCCAAGTTATCCATTTCCAACTTTAGATTTCTCATTTAACCTTTTTCTCTTAATTTCTATTTGTCGAAATAATTTAAAATTAAGTGTTGCAATATTGCTAGTAGTGAGAATTTTTCCTATAGTTTATTAATGGACCAATGAATCATGCTCCTATATAACTATGGTACTCATATGTAACAAATTGAAATGTATATTATTTCTAACTTTACATTTCTTATTTCACGTTATTTTCTTCCTAATTTTTTTTTGTTCAAAAAATGTAAAATTGGGTGTTGCAATACTTTTATTGGTAAAAAAATTTCTTATAGTTTATCAATGGAGCAAGCATGCTCCAATATAACAATGGTACTGTTACAAATCTCACAAGTAGTCCAACTTATAAAACCCAATCCAATAAAAGTTCAAAAACAACCCTTAAATTGAACTAGAATCGAATTTAGGTGGTAAAACCAAATGCTTAAATTTTAAAAAACAAGAATTTTAAAACCCGAAATTTATATTCAGAAAGACATGAAAATTTGACAATAGGATAGGGTAGAAGACACCATGAATTGGATAGATCAAGACCAATTCAATAAGTTAAGAGAAAAAAAACTAAAAGCACTAAGGAATCCACCCTGATAAGCTAATTAGCAACTTTAGATAAGAACCAAATTAAGACAAAAAAAACTCTCAACCTTTTATTAATATCAATGATGTATATTATAAACTTGGCCAAAGACCCCTTTTTATAGAGAATAATTCTATCTTAAAACAATTAGGATAAGAAAAAGGAATTAGTCTAAGATAACAAAACAGAAAAAAGGAAACAACTAGGAATAGGATTAGTAAATCCTTTTCCAAATAGGATTCATATGCTCAAATCCAAAATTGTAAAGTTGTCATCTTTGTAGTTTGATCATCCTTTACTCCATCACCAAAATGATGAATCAAGAATAATGGCCATCGTAGACTAGGAATTGCATCATTCCCCATTTTCTCAAAAAAAAAAAAATCATTGAATTTTTAACAGCACCCTTGGGATGAAATCAACAATCTTTAACCACCTTTGGAAATGAAAAGCACAATTCAGTTAAGGGAATCAATTTCCTGAAAATCCAACTATCTTAGATCCACATTCATGTTTGAAATACTTTTTTATCACAAAATGTTGAAGGCTCTAAGTTTGTGTTAGAGTATGATAAAATTGTCTTTCTCCAAATACAAAGTCTAGGTGTGAAACTTTTGGAACTTTGAGAAACCAAATGATCATGGGAAGTTCCAACAAAAAAACTTACAAAAAAGACAAGTCTGGCGTAACAAGGTTAGTAAATTCTCTCCCTCTCAACTTTTTGCCTTTTAATCTCACTTTTAATAATGGTTTTTCTCTCAAGTTTTTTTCCACTCTAGTCACTGCCATTATATCTTTTTCCTTGGATGTTATCTCTCTAAAACCCTCTGATTGACTCTCTTTGACCCTCTCTCTCTCTCTCTCTCTGTGTGTGTTCTTTCTCTCATTTTCCACTCTCTCTTTTTCTTCTTTTTCTCTCTCCCTCAATTTGCTTTTCAATTTACAGTAATTCTCGTACCCTTGTTGAGGTTTAGGAGGTATTAGAATAAAAAGTCTACTATTTATAACCAAAAAAAAATCTATTAATAAAACATCATGCACGACTCACCTATTGTACTCCCTTGGACATTCAAGAAAAATATGCCCAACTACCATTGGCACTACGTTACAGAGTATTTCATCTTGATACCTACCAATCGAGAATGCCACTCAGGCTTGCTTGTCAACCTTTATCTTACCACTTTCATTCATCTATTTAAGTATCTTTTTAACCAAGGTGGTGCTAACAATGTTAATACAACTACTACTATCAATTAATCAAACAACATACTCTCTTGTAGACTAAACATCTCATACAGAACAAGTTGGTACATTGTTCTTCTTCATCAACCTTTTTATGAGCACTAAAAGTTTGCAACAAGTCTATTGTTTCTCCTTTAGTTAGGTATATTTCTCTTTCACTTTCTTATTCCTCGAAGGAAGGCATGCATTCTTCTTCATTATCTATGCCGTCATCTCCAAAATCCATAACCCTCTTGTTGGTGTTGCAATGAATCCACCTTGATAAGCTAACTAGCATGTTCAAACAAGAACATGCTAGTTTCAAAAATCTCTATTTTTTTTTATTAATTTCAATTATTTATATCACAAAATTGGCCAAGAACCCCCTTTATAGAGAGTAATTCTATTTTAAAATAACTAAGACAAAGAAAAGGAACTAGTTTAGAATAAGAAATAGAAAAAAGAAAATGAAACAAACTACGAATAGGATTACTAAACCCTTTTCCAAATAGGATTTGTATTGTCTAAATCCAAACTTGTAAACTTGACCACTTTGTGGTTTGATCATCCTTTGTTCCATCACTAAAACTACGAACCTAAAATGATGGAAGTGATGGACTAGGAATTGCATTATGTACTCATAAGTAATGGATTGAAATGTCTATTGTTTCTATACACATACACTAATATTAAACTATCATTTAGAAGCATTAGGAAAATAATGTAAGAAAATATAGTTATACATAGCCAAGTTCAAATAAGAAATTTATATAACATATATGATTTCAGATGATTGTCATTCATATATTGCAAAGCCAACCTATACTTTGAAATAGCCATTATTTTTTTGAAATAGTCTACCAACTAAATGAGGAAAAAATTAAATTATCATAAGCAATTGGAATTTTGATTAATAAATTAACAAACAAATCACTTACTCACAAATCCTTGTTTCTTCTAGCTAACATCTTAAAAATGTTTAAAAGGAGAAATATATTTATTCAAAAAGTGTGTAGATGTTATTTTTCCCCCACCCTCTAAAGCAATTAATAAGATTAGGCTAATGGATAGAAGTATGAAGCAAACCCACACCTCCATTATTGACAAAAACAGGATAAATGCTAAAACCATTTTAGTTTTGAATATTAGACATTCTTTCACTACCCCCATTGAGAATATTAATCTCCATCAATTATTTTTTAACTACAATGAGATCAAAACACATTAACATAAATCTCAAATAATATGACAACTCAAAACTATTTATATTGCCATATGTTAAAATCTAGCAAAATTGTTAGCTGTGCTAAAGAGTAAAATCTATTCCTTGGCATTCAAATTAGCAACTCAATCAAACAAATAAACTTCATACACCAAAAAAAAAAAATCTAATAAATGGACATTAGTCACCAATGCCTACAAAATGAAAGCTAAAATATATTTATTAAGAAAATTGTAAGATAAATCAATTACAACTCATTAATCTTTGCTATTTCACCAAAAAGTCAATTGCTTGATTGGGAAAATTTATTGAAGGCAAAAAAAATTAATGACAATCATGAAATTTGAAACACAAAGGAAATATGCACACAATGTGTAGAAAGAAGCTTTCCAACCTAGAAAACAAAAATATAGATTGAGAACATACTTAAAAGAAATAGGTAATTGAGAGAAGCTCATATTGATGTCCAAATTGAGACATAAAAGTGTCAAGAGGGATATGGAAAATTACTTATACTGGATAAGACTAATTAAGTAAAATTACCATACTCAAAAATTAAAAAATTTATAAAGAGAAAGAGATAGAAGAGTTATGTGAGAGTGGAGAATTACCATGGGAGTAAGTTGATATTAATCAAGAAAACTTTACCATTATTGATTGTTCAAAGGATAGAAATAGTCAAAAGAATTATAAATGAATTAAGAAAACAAATTGGCTAGTAAATAAAAAATCCCTACTTGAAATCAAGGACCAACAATTTAATCATAGCCTTTAGTTCTTCCCCAGATCTGTTCATATTCACCAAAGCTTTATATCAAAGAGAATGAGTAAAGATGGAAGAGTAATAATTGTACTTAAACATTTTTCAAAGCAATGAAGATTGATTTTTCATTACTTCACAATATCAGTTTTATTTTATTGTATCGATAATCAATCAGTTGAGAAAGATTATAAGAAGAGACTCAAAAAAAGAGTAGAGAGCATGGCCAAAGAATAAGATAAAGAGGCAGTCACAATTTCTATTATTTAGATGTGGAAGGTTACATATTAATTGCAAACATATGTAGCAATTACATTTGATTCTCACTTGATAACATGGCATAATATCACGTGGCAGTGTTTTAAGCTAGTGTTGTGAAACTTCTTATTCTTTTATTATATTGTAAAATAAAATAAGAAATATTTGAATTCTTGTTCTTGAGGTTATAACATTTTCTTCCAGATGATGAGGTTAGCATGACCAAATAGTTTTGAAGTGTTTTTTTTTTTTTTGTAAAATTACACATATTACACTAGTATTAAATAGTTTAAAAGTAGAGTAATTTGTCAATAGACATTTTTTATTTTCTCTCTATGGCAATTATGAATAATTAGTTCTTTTGAGTAATAAATAACATTAAATTATATGACAAAACAATATTATACTCCCTCCAGCCTAAAAAAAGAAAAGAATGTACTTTTAAAATTTTTATTTATCCCAAAACAAAATTTACTATTGGACAAAATTCCTGTATTATCCTTACTAATAAAGATTATGAATGGAGCATAATTAAAAAGTAATTAAAAATAAAAATGTAAAATTATATATTTAATAGTGCATTAAGTCTACTTTATTTTGTAACTAATAGTGTACTCTTTTTTGGGATCGAAGGAGTGTATGTTAAATAATTAATTAACAAGTATGTCGAATAATTGTTTTAAAATTCTTTTGAGTTATCAATAACTTAAAATTATAGGCCAAAAACATCTCAAAGGCCACTAAACTATTGCGATCATATACTTTTGGCCACTCAATTATTTTTTTAAATGTATGACAACTAAATTAATAAAAATGTTTGTTTGCTATTATTATAAATTGCCTAAATCTTTCTTTAGGTTTAGGAGAATCGAAACCAACCATCGCCTATTGCGAAGGGGGCAATGCTGTCACACCCCTACCTAGTCTAGTCCAATTGCCGGAAGAACCCATAACTCCACCTAAGGTGCCACCATTGGAGTCTTCAGTTAGCTCGGAATCCTTTGCTAACTCCCCCATTCCAATCTGGTGGATAAGGTCTTCATATACCAATAACAAAGTAACTGGTGGAATATATCGCATCAATTTGGCAGCATTAGCAGATCTGGTACATCAATACATGTTTCCATGCCCATTCCAATCTTGTCTAATTTTGCTAACTCTCCCTTCTCAACCCATATCTTTTTCGTTCTGGAAACATGTCTTCCTATTCATCTTTTCTCAAATCTCCCTTTATTCGAAGAAATACAAATTCGAGAAGGAATATCAAAACCTAGTTCATTCTCTGAGTCTTATGCATCCATGGCTGAATGGTTAAAACGCCTAACTCATAATTGGTGAATTTGTAGGTTCAATTCCTACTTGGGGAGAATTTTTAGTTATCACTTTTCTAACATAGTGACCCCTGAAACAAGAGCATAATTGATTGCTCCTAAATAGATCAAAACCCAAATTCATTTGTAATCCACTACCAAAGGTCAGAAAAATCAATTTTAAAACTGCTTTTACAATTGTTAACTAAGTGTTTCATTAAATAAAGATGATATGCAAGGTACAGGTTATGGATTTTGGGAATGGTATGACCCACCAAAAATATGTAATAGGGCTATTACTGTAATCCCTAGTCTACTAAGCCAAATTAAAATGATTAAAATCAAATTGAAAAAAAAAAAGAAAATTAGGGCATGTATTGTTGACGTGAGAGCTATGAAATTGGAGAGCAAAGTGATAAGATTGAAAGTCTAAAACATGAAGAAAAAGATGAAAGTATATTGTCTAACGGTGGTCATTCAAATTGTTTGGCTACTACCACTTGTACCATTTTGGAAGTCGACAATATTGAGAGGATGGATATGCTAATGGAATGTAATATGAAGGATAGGTCATTGAAATCAAACTTTGAGTATGTAGGAACAATGTAAAATTCTGTGTTTGTGTAGAAGACCATGTGCACAAGCTAGTACTTTATTTGTACTCTGCTTTTGTTTCATTAGAATTTTAAAATCTTTACCAATATTATGCAATTGTTGCTTTATTAGATTCCCCTATGGGTTGGAATACAAATTTAGCAGTATACTATAAATGAAACTAGTATAATATAGTATTCATTCATTCATTCATGGAAAATTTGTGCACTAGATTATAATATACTATAACAAGTACAAAACAAAATTCATCCTTAAACTTTGAATATAGCAATAAAAATACAAAGATTCCGTACCATCCATTAAAGTGACCAATTGCAGATTAAAAAGTTCACTTCAATGAAAGAGCACCATTAAAATAAATAATACCAACCACCCCATGACACTAGCACGTGCAAAGAAAAAAATAGTATTTTCCTACTTCAAAGCCAGTCAAACAAACATTTTTGAATATAGTCAAGAGTATGGTCCACCAATAATAACTACATTAATGTTTACTATAAAGAACACAACATGAAAAGCATATTCCAATTAAGGAAATGTCAATTATCAACTTAATTTTTTCTCAATTGCCCTTTTTCTTTTGCAACTCCACCTAGAGGTCCAACTCCCTTTCTTTACCTCCTTAGTTGCCCTGCTCCTAAATGAGATAAAAGGATATTTTTAATGATTACAAATACAATTTTATTGTTGCTTTTAGATCTCCTGATTGAGCAAACATCATGGTTGATATGAATTTGGGATGTACTTAGAGATGAGTTGTTAGATGGCTACCTTACTTGAGGTTAATTGGTGATTTTTGAATGCACAAAAGAAATTCAATTGTTGGACCTTTCTTTCTTCTCTCTTGCAAGTAAGACAGTTGAAGATTATAAATGAAATCAAACAAAATACATATGTTAATTGTTAAAATAGGTAAGCGTATTACTTGCTATTTTTTGGTCCTTGTTTGACACTGTTGGCCTTGTTGTTCAGAGTTATATCCATCAACATGTTCCTAGAGTTGTGACTACTCTATTGCTATTTGTTTTACCTCTCACTACAAAAAAATCAACCTTAGTCACACAGTCAAAATAGTCAATAAAAATATAATAGTCGTCACAAAGGGGATTCAGTGACCAAAACTCTGTCGTCACATAGTGGTGAAAGAAACTTCATCACTAATACATGGTCGCCACCAGGGTGGTCATAAATTGGTACTAGTTGGTGACTAGAAACTGTCATCACGTTCTTAGCGACGACATAAAGCAGTTACAAAACATGACATTTTCAGTCACTAATAGTACATGGTGGTCACAAAAAAAGTAATTATTGGTAACCACTTTTAGTTACAACATATGGTGATCTAGGTACGTAAGAAGATAAACACCATTTGTGACCACCTAAATTCGTCAACAAATTGTGAACAAATGACCATAGTTAGTGATGAAATATTGTTTTCAAGTATTGTCATATGGACAATCATTAGTGACCACATTATTTTCTCACCAATTTTTCATTAAATTTATTACTTGGGACTAATTGTCCATGCCACAATAGTTTTTATTATTGTTGAAGTAGCACATAATCTCATAATTGTTGATAACGATTTTTGTGGTTAATAAAAATGTGTTAGTGACCAAATTCAAGTCATCAATAATCTTTTAAATGCAATATCAAACCATCCAAACAATATTGACCTTAAAATACAGCATTTTCCAATTTTTTCGAATCCAAACAATATCGACATTAAAATGCAGTATCCAACCATCCAATCTCTTAAATGCATTATTAAATGTAATACCAAATGAAAATACAACATTTCCCAATTTTTTCTAATCTTGTATTTTCCAATACACCCATTCAAACAACATCGATATTAAAATGCTGTATCAAACCAATCTCTTAAATGCATTATTAAATGCAATACCAAATGAAAATACAACATTTCCCAATTTTTTTGAATCTTGTATTTTCCAATACACCCATTCAAACAACATCGACATTAAAACTAGCAATACAAAACCAAAGTATGCACAAAAAATCAACATACCCACATAAAGTATTCATCAATACATAAAACTAACATATTCCCACAAAATATGATAGTTATATCATTTACACGACAAAAGAGTTATGACAATGTCAACCTAATGATGTACTAAAACAAAAGCATAAGCATTCAAAATTAATGATACACCAAAACAAAAGCAACATTTCTTATTCTACAAAAGTACACAACTAATGTTTCATTATCTATCTAATGTAATATAGAATAGAAAAGAACCTTTTGAACACCAACCAGAACTATCATACTCTATGCGAACAGACCAAATAGCATTCACTTCGTGTGGTGGAAAATGAGTCACTGCAAAGATTCCATAGAAACATCAATGAAAATCAAGTGAGCACTTAAACAAAAACACAAACAGAAGATTTTAAATAGATCTTGATGCCAAGAAATCACTAAAATGGTAGCTTACACAACCAAATCACAACTGCAATCAAGAAAATCTAGGAAACATAAACCTAATCCAAATACAACAAAAATGAGACAGAAAAATAACGGGAGAAAAATAAAAGAGCTCTTACTTGCAATGAGTGGCAATGGCCTATGAAGATTTTGGTTCAACTCCAACGCTCCCCGTTGTACCTATCTTTACAAACTAGTGAGGCTGAGCTTCTGTCAATATGGGATTGCAGCAAAAATCGTAACAACAGAAGATTACCTCATGCAGGGGCTTCTCAAATTGAAAATTTACACTCTCAGCATGTGCACGGATAACAGGAACCCGTATGCATGTCGTAGCCACTTTCGCATTCTAGTTATTCCACAAAGAACAACAACATCATTCATTTAAAAGAAGAGGTAATTTTTTAGCATCTCTGACCCAGAGGATTTAGTCAAATACTCCATTAGATGTATAAATGTATCCATATCTAGACACAATCAAAATAACACTAAAAGTAAGTCTAAAGAAAGAGATAGCAATTGTGCAACACTTCAAGACAAAGATGAGATAATCAATGAGCAGCTACGAAGAAGAGAAAATCTAACCTAGCTAAAACAAAACACCATCCCTATGAGGAAGGCCACACCTAAACCTTATCTGCAGAAAGATATGTAAAATGATAAACATGAGAAATGAGAGACAAGTGATTATGATACAAAGAATAAGCCAATGTTACAAAGTGGCCATCACAACCTTAGCATTAGGAGTTATTGCCTTTTCATAACAGTTTGTGCCCCAATACAGAAAACATGTTCCCCATTCTTTCCATACACACCACATTATTGCACGATGCTGTGTTCCTCGCATTCCAAGGTGCCAGTTAGGATGAGGATCAGATAGTCCCATACATACATATGTCCACCACTCTTGTATGAAAGTGTAATTTAGGCTAAGAAAGTGACTAACATTCATCCTAAAACCGTTTCATTTACTTTCTCCCACATAGGAATGGTACCAAAAAATTTGGAGTCATAAACGGGCTCAAAGAGGACAAATATCAGGCAAGCAGAATGTTCTCTAGTCACTTTATGGAAACAAAAACCATATCTATCTTACATATCTCATAAGAAATGGACAAAGTAGCAATCTAATAAATGTTTAAAGCATGTGAATTCCCATACCAAAAGAACAATGTGGTGCAGCAAACATTACCTCACCATTTTTAGGTTGCATTTCAGCAATTATATCCTTTGTCAATTCCTCTCGGTTACCAATTAGCCATTCACTGCAAAGGAAGAAAAACCATCCCTATATAGGCCATCAACCGAAGCCAAAGTTTTCTAGAATGAGCAAATATCTCCAACTAATTGACATTTAGAATCAAACAATTCATTGAGAGCATATCAAGTTTTTATTCACCCAATAGAGTTGCTTGAAAGAATTAGCAAATTTATCACGCTATCTAAATTAAACAAATTAATAATTATCCTCCCAAAGCTAAATACTACAAATGAAGCCATAGAAACTAATACCTTGTACAATATATTTGAGTATGTGGCCATAAAAACTTTGGAACTTTCAAGAATGCTTCAAAATTATTAGTAGCAAAAGGAGCATCACTTGGACTTACAGAAAGTTCAGATGGCATCAAAGGAATCTTTGAAACTGTACAGTGTCTACAAAGAGCAACATAAAATTTCCAATGGAAAAGAGATGGAAAAGAGAAGGAAAAGACAAATAGAAATCAGAATAAATGAATCTACGTCACTCAAAGTTTTAGATCATCCACAAAAAGTGCCTCACAAGTCAATATGTGGACCACAATCGTTAATACCTAGTAGTTAAATCCAATACAGAAGCATCAATATAACTATAATAGGATGCTTTATGAGTTAATATTATAAATTTGACCAAATAAATTGTGAATGAAATTCTACCAATGACTAATAAATTCCTAGTTGTCTACTTACACTTCTTATGGAAATTATGGTTCAAAATCTCTATCAGATATTAAACCATTTCATATTAATAAGTCCTTGAGTTAGTACCATCTCTCTTCAACGAGTCATTATGAACCAGAAAAACCAGACCTAAGCCCAAATATCATAAAGAAAATCTAAATGCTAACTTCAACATTGGATCCCAACAAAAAGGAAAAGAATAAAGAACAAGGGGTTGAGACTATAGAAAACAAACAACCAAAGTCTATCACTAGAAGGGACAGCAATCATACCATAGTAGTATATAGTAAGAACTCGAGCATCGGGTGCATATGCTGAATCTCACTAGCCCAGGTGCGAATTGCATTGTAGTGTTCCACATTTAGCGGCTGAAAGAAACAATAAAATCAGCACAATCCACATAAGCTCCAAGTGAAGAAAACCACCCACCCTTCTCCCATCCTCTAACTAAATATAAAGAAAAGAAAGATATGTAGCTATGGTACAAATTTCAAAAGCCAAAAAAAAAATACTTAAAGGAAGGAAAAAAAGTTTTTCAATTTTCAAGAAGAAAATAAATTCTTAAGACAGAAGAGTAACTATCCACTCCACAATATGCCTATTCAATAATTTTTCATTTTCCAAATTCCCATAATACATATCTCTAGTCTTCCCACCTAAATCCCCTTCTCACCAGCACATATACAATTTTATATTTTAATAAGCCATTGGTCTTCACACAAAGTAAGATGGCTTACATGTTAACACCATTGTTTACAGTTCTATGCCACCAAACAAGGAAAGTTAAGTCACAGTAATTTAATTACTATACACCAAACAATATAATGAAGTATGAGAAAAGGAAAGGGGAAAGAAACAGGAAGAGACGCTAGGAGACTTTAGCAAAAAAATAAAATTCTAGATGTCTTTCTCGGACAAATAATTAAACAAGTACTTCCATTTGCAAGTTTGAGGAATCAGATACCAAAATCTTTTTACACAATGTTTCACATATTCAAGATTTATATTAAAGACACTTCAAATACTATCAATGAGCTCTTACTCCATATTCATAGCCCATCAGCATCAGATTGTGGAAGTGGATAGAGGGGCACAAAAGTTCGATGAAGAATACCACAATATGAGAAGCAACAAGATCTAAAGTAAAATTTACCTTCCCCAAATGAGCACATTTAATAAGTGCGGACAAGTCTGCCAAAGTAGCTTCAGATGAATATCAATCCGAACCCAAACTAGGGTCTCTATCAAGGCGTCCAAGATTTGGCATTAGAGTTGTGAATGGATAGTTAGCAATATCAGGCTTAACCAGAGTGATCGATGCTAATAGTGTTGATTTCCCAGCATTTGGGAGTCCCTAATCCTATCCAAACACAAATTTACTAAGATTAGTTGGAAAAAAAGATAGGAGAGTCCCCACCCGCAACCCCCTTGCTAGCTTTCATATTCCGCCCCTCGACCCCCCACCTCACAATCTCTCCTCGCACTTTGACACCCCCTCCCTCCCTAGCCTCCCTCCTCCCCCCCTAACCCCACCTCCGGCCTTCCCCAACCTGCACCCTCCTCCTGTCCTCATTTGACACCCTTTCTCTCCCCCCTCCCCTTGTACCCCATCCTCTTCACACCCTCTCCCTCTACAGGCCAAACATTTTTTTCAACCCCAACGTTATTTTTTTACTGATTTTCATCGCAGCCCTTCCCCTTTGCACCCCTACTCCCTCGAACAAAATTAATTTTAGATTTGGAGAAAGTAAGGAAAAGAAAAAATTGATGGTGGAGAGGGTTTCGAGTGAGCAAAGAAGAGATGGCAAAGGAATTGCAATTTTGTTAAGTGTATTAGCAAAGGAAAAAAGATGTTTTCGAACAATTGGAGCCGCTTTTTATTTTTTGACTCTCGCTTTTCTCTTTAAAACAATTTCATTTTCCCTCTTTTTTTTCTTCAGCATTCAAAAATTTTATTCGATTAGTCATAATAATAAAAAATTTACTTTTTTTAACCAATAATCAATCTTTCACTTTACAATGCTATGTTGGTTTAAAAAAATTCTAACTTGAATTATTTTAAATTTTAAAATTTTGAAATGCTAATTAGTATGGCTAAAGTGAAATCATTTTAAAATAATTCAGAGGAAAAAATAATATTTACATTTTCATGTTAAAATTGAAAAAATTATGTATATTATATATTTAAGATTATATATTACTTACTTAAAAGATAAACAAATAGATGAATAATGAACGTATGTGTGTGCATAAAACTATGTGTATATATGCACTAAACTACTTATGTTATGTAATAACTACTTTTATTATAACTATATTATTTACTAACTACCATATGTAAGTATTAACTTTTAACTATGTATATATATTCTCCCTTTGTCTCAAAAGAAAGAATTCCGTTTCTAAATAAGTTTTTGTCCCAAAAAAAGAGTCCAGTTTTAAAAGTCCAAGCTGATATTTCAACAAAATTTTCAAAATACCTTTAATGAGATAAAATATATTAAAATAGTGTCTTGATATACAATACCCTTGATGAAGAAAGTAGTGGTATAAAATGAGCTATACCTTCACTTGGGACAGAGGGAGTATAAGTATTTACTACTTTTGTTATACATTATGTGTCTAACAATATATGTACATGTATTAACGACTACTTATGTTATAATATTATATTAGTGACTATAATTACTTTGAAACTATATATTTTTTATTCTTGATTTTCAATAGTATATTTTAATACTAACAAAATTATGTGCTTAAAGTAATTAAACTTATGTGCACATATTCATAAATCTCAAAGTGTCCTAGTATAATTATTTTAAATTAAGAGTCATAATATAATTAAGCAAATGAAGCTCAGCCCAATGAAGAATATACTTAGTCCATTCGTTATTCTTAACCAAAGAAAGCCAATTAGTATTAATCAATAGTGTATTGTAATACTAAAAAAACTGTGCAATTAATGTACAATTATATGGACAAACAAAAATATTAGGGTGTCCTAGTATAATTATTAGAAATTAAGAGTTATAATATAAGTAAGCTAAGTTTGGCATAAGGAAGAATATACTTAGTTCAATCATTATTTTTAGCCCAAGAAATCCAATTATAATTAATTTATAGTGTATTTAAACAAGTCTCTATGCTTGAAGTAAAATAATGTAGGCAAATTCATATATATTAGGGTGTATTAGTGCAATTATTAGAAATTAAAAGCCATAAATTTAAAAAGTTAAGTTTGGCATAATGAATAAATTACATAACCCAATCATTATCCTTAGCCAAACAATTCCAATCATTATATATAAGTCATGGCCAATCAAAGAAGGCTTTTTTCTTTTTTTTTAGTTAGTGTAAAATTATGTGGACAAATTCATAAATATTATGATATCTTAGTACAATTATTAAAAAAATTAAGAGCCATAATATAAATTAGCTAAGCTCAGTCTAGTGAATAAATTATTAGTTAATAGTGTATTTTAACGCTAAATGATTATGTGCTTTAGGTAAAATTATGTGGCAAATATATAAATATTAGGGTGTCAACATACAATTACTGAAAATTAAGTGTCGTAATACAAATTAGCTAAGTTCGACCCAATAAAAAAATTGTTTAGCCCAATCCTAATTTCTTATAATATAAGCTCAATTAATATAAAGTTAGACCCAGTTAATATTTATATAATGTAAGTCAAATCATACTAATTTGTTAGCCCAATCATAACAATCATAGGTCCATTTGTAAGCCCAATTAATTTGTAAGCCAAACTAATGCAAGCACAATCGTAAGTCCATTTGCTAGCCCAATCATAACAATTTAGTGACTACAAAACATTGTCACTAAAAATCATAAATTTTGTGACGATTTTTTTTTTTTTTACGAAAACATAGTTTGTAACCTTTTCGTGACAAGTGGAGTCATCATCACCAATACTTGTCATTAAATGTGGTCAATTTTTGGTTTTCTTTTTTGCACCATAACAATTAGTGAAGAATCAGTGACAATTTATGTTTTTTTGTCATTAAAGGATGCCATTTAGTGACCACTTTTCCACGTCGTCAAGGATGAATACATTTGTAACCAACTTTTTGTGACTATATTTTTCTCGTTATTAAAGGCTACTTTTGGTGATGAGAAACGGTGTTGTCACTGCTTTTTTGGTCATTAAAGGTCATTTTTCTTGTAGTGTCTATAGGAGATCTCTTAAATGTAACTACATTATAGCTAGTTTTCCCACGTTATTTAAAATTTACATGGTGACAACTTTTCCTAACTTATGACCATAATTTTTACCTCATCAATATCTCTTCCTTTAATTTTTTAGGACTTCTAGGTTAGACAATATACAATCTAACACCACTTCTATTGTAGACTTCGGTCACATATTCATGCCATTGATAACGTATAATAAATTTCTAGAAATAGTAGTCTATTATAACTATTATCATGGTTCTCATTGATTTCTACTCCCTATTGTTTCAATACCATAATGGCATGATAGTAAGGCAGACTCGAAAGTTCCTACAACTCACATGAACACTCTATCTTCCTCATATCTAATGAGAAATTATGAACCTCTAAAACCTCTTACTTGGTATTCAGAAACCCCATTTTAAATAGCTCTCCATATAAAAGAATCCATAATATATTCTATTGTCTATTATCTATCTTGTGAGGAAGCCAATAAGGTCTGGGTATCTAGTCATGCTACGTCTTTTTTTTTTTCATAATTCTCTCCATCATTATTCTCCAATGTTTTCCATAAGAAAAATCATAGGTTTATCTCTAGTCTATAAAATGTGTGAACTAAAAGATTCACATAAATTTTTTGTTAACATGTCCCAATTAGTGTTTAAAAAAAAAAACCTTTACACTAGTGCAGTTGAGAAGCCTTTCATATCAATTTGTAAGCTTTTTGGTCATGTTCTTTCAAATCCTCTAAGGCCATGTTGAACATTTCTATATTACTACTCCCTGCTATTGTCAAGAGCATGTTTTCGAGGACTTTTCCCAAATGCTTCTTTTTGAGGTTTTTGAATTGGGCAGCATCTCTGGGATGCTCTCTCTAGTCTTTGCATTAAAGTCACTTAATAATCATAACATATATATTTATTAATATAGATGTTGAATACATGTGAATTCTCAAGTTAATTGGATGTATACCTTTTGTTGATTTGAAATCAAAGTGAATTCTCCATGTAAACTTGCAATAACTCCAAAAACCACTTCTATTGGATAATAGCTTTGTTCTTTACAATAACCTAAGTAATAAGCCACCATCTATTATTTAGATCAACTCCTATAGCTACAAGAAGCCTACATTTTTTAAAACCTTCTTTCAAGGGTTTCAAACAATAGCACAGTCTCATAAGCCTTGGATTTCTTGTCATATCTCTAAAAGAAGCTAAAAGAAGTGCATTCTACAATCATAATAGAATTCAAATGAATTTTTTTTCATTTCTTCACGATACTTCCAAATTTGTTTGTACTACTCCTATGCATTTCCTTTGATTTGCTCCATGGCAACAACAATTGGCCCACAATCCAATTGATTAGAATATTGTATTATTCATTAATAGTTTATCTTCTCAGATCTCTAACAAGAATGTTTATGTTTGCAATAATACAATCCTCATAACTAATAGCTAGCCATTATACAATCAAATTTTTGTTTTTGTGCATGGTTATAATTCTAATGGGTGTTTACTAATGTCTTGATGACAAGGTTAGTTGTACCACTTTCTTTTATTCATGATGCATTACAAACCTATGGGCATAGAGGTTGACATTTGGCTCTCATTCATGCTACTTGTTAGTTTCAAATTTAATGTACTTGGCATGAATAATTAATTGTTGATTGTTGATTTGAACCCATATGAACTTGTGAACCACATCCCTAATTAGAAAGTTAGATTTCTTCCATCCCTTTCTATGTTGAATCAACATACTGCATCCTTAAGCTCCTATCATCCTCATTTGATGATTCAAGATTGTTATGCAAGTCATCATCTTGCATGTTTTTATCCAAAATTGTTGTATAAGTATTCATTTCGAAGTTTAATACTGACATCTTTTCCATGGCTCTTGAGTATTCTTGACCTTGCTTAACTTGCAGCTTTTTGGTGGGGAAGACACCTTTTTGGCACACACCTTTTTTCTCTTCCCTATTTTCATATTTTCCCTCACCTTGTACATGGCATTTTCTATCTCTATTTGTAGTGTTTCTTCAAGTATGACATGCTCAATATTCATGGCATCAAGTTTGTTGACGTTTTAGTCCATTTTAGCCACAGTTGAAATTTTTAGTTGCGTAATTTGTGATAGCCTTCCAGCCTCTTGTGTCTTCCCTATGTGATGTGAATCATCATTTTCAATATTACAAGTCTTTTCCTAGCTTATGGACTCCACTTCCAAGCATGTCATTATATTTTCAAAACTCATCATCAGTAAAATTCGAGAAATTTGCAAAAATAGCACCTTTTGGACACAACTTTGTAATATAACACCTCCCAAAATTTGTTTGCGTTTATAGCATGTCAAAGCTGTTTGATCTAGTAAAAAGTCCAAAATGACCTTCTATTTACAAAAGATGAGGAACATTGCCCCTAAAATAGCCCATCGTTCTTCTTACTTTCAAACTTCTCTTAATATCACGTCTATTGCAAACTTTACTTATTCTACAATCGTCTTTCTTCTCTATCGACTCAACATCTCATTTCATACATTCCACCCCATTATTGTCTATTTCAATGGCAAGTTGCAATATTTTTTGTTTACATTTGAATTGGGTTTGAACGAGAAATTGGTTGAGCATACGTCGAAAAAGAATAAAAAAATTAACACATAGCTAGCCAATTATTACTCGACTTAATACTCGACGTATGCTCAACCAATTTCTCGTTCAAACTCAGTTCAAAAGTAAACAAAAATATTGCAACTTGCCATTGAAACAGACAATAATGAGGTGGAATGTGTGAAATGGGATATTAAGTCGATAAAGAAGAAAGACGAATATAGAATAAGTAAAGTTTGCAACAGGCGCAATATTAAGAGAAGTTTGAAAGCAAGAAGAACGACGGGCTGTTTTAGGGGCGATGTTCCTTATCTTTTGTAAATAGATGGTTATTTTGGACTTTTCACTAGGTCAAACTATCTTGATTTGCCATAAATGCACACAAAATTTGGGAGGTGCTATATTTGCAAAGTTGTGTCCAAAAGGTGCTAAATTTGCAAATTTCCCATAAAAATTTTCCTTTCCTCATTACTACTATCTCTCTTACTATCTTATCCCTCACTTTATACATCAGCAACTTCAAATATCTCAATAGTAGGAAATGCCATTCATTTTCTCTCACTTTATTGTTCCTATGTGGAAGTTCCAATATAATTGTATGACTACTTTCTCCTATCTGTGTGCTCTATTTTTTGTTTGTTCTTATCTATAGTGAGTTATAAGAAAAATATTTCTTTGTCACAATACACATGAATTAACTTGTGCTTATAAACTCAACTGCACATGCCCCTTATATATTTGTCTAACTTTAACACCCTTAACTTGATTTCATATTAGCCCTAGGTATCACAAAAAAGCATATGATAAAGAAATTATACCTTAATTTTTTGAGATAATCCCCAAAATGGTCTCTCACATGTTGGCCAATGATCTTTTTAGTCCCTCACTTTTAAAACGGGAACAAATGGTCTCTCACATTTTATGAATATACCATTTTGGTTCTTCGTCACTATTCCGTTTGTTTTTCTTTCGGAATAGTGACAGAATAGCAACAAATAACCAAAAGGGTACATTTATGAAATGTGAGGGACTATTTGTTCTCGTTTTAAAAGTGAAGGACTAAAAAGATCATTGGCCAATATATAAAGGACCATTTTAGGGGTTATCCCTAATTTTTTGCACATTACTTTGATCTTCTCTACAGATATTCCATCCGCAACACATACATTAATGTAGTCTACTTCAACCCCAATATAAGTCATAATCATGAATCCATAAAATTTGTTTTCATGATGCAATTTAATTGAAAATAGTTCTAAATGCTCAATCATAGAATAATGCAGATTATTTAGTATTAGTAATAGTGAATTGTCAATTTATTAAACAACATTCATCAACTTAATTGACCACTTACAAAAACTAGACCCTAGGACTGAATGATTGTTAATAAACTTCAAATAAACTTCTTGTATTATTTAAATATAATGAACAGAATCAGTTAGACAATCTCTTTATACAAATCCAACAGTTGGGGTTTTTCCTTTAAAATAATATACTAATATACACACTAGCAACATTACAAATTACAGTCATATAATTTCCATAATAGTTGTTTCTGATTATACTCAAAAGAACATACAAAATTACTTTATCTTAAAATTCATACAAAAATCAATACAAAGTGGCAAGTGTAAGTTACATACCATAATAGTTCATAAGGGTGTATTTCGACACCTTTTTTAGGAGTTAACGACCAAATAGTCCTTCACATATTGGCCAATGAATTTTTTAGTTCCTCACTTTTAAAATGGAAAAAAATGATCCCTTACATTTCATGAATGTACCATTTTGGTTATCCGTTACTATTTTGTCACTATTTCATTACTATTCTGTTACTATTCCAACATTATTTTGTTACTATTCCGACAGAAAAACAAGCGAAATAGTGATAAAGGACAAAAATGGTATATTCATAAAATGTGAGGGACCATTTTTTCCGTTTTAAAAGTGAATGACTAAAAAACTCACGGACCAATATATGAGGAACCATTTTGGTCGTTAACTCCCTTTTTTTTTTTAATATTTTCCAATCTATGCTTCTAATACTTATAATCCTTCACTTTATCTCTTTGATTTTAAAATATGTAAAAGAACATGATGAATTATATAGTTGGGGTTTATGTTTGGATTAGAATGTTTGTGTCAAAAAACAACTCAAATTGATTTCTTCTTATTAATTTTTGAGGTAAAATAAGCAAAATCACTAGGTATGTTTGTATAGATTATTTTGCCTTTAAAAAATATGTAAAATTTATGTGAAGCGGTTTTTATCCAAGTTAATATATGAATTTCACAAAACGACCCTCAATGGCCCATTTCTATTAGTTTAGTAGTTATATATTTCAAAAAAAGAAGTTTAATAGCCATTGATTGCAATAATTTAGGTTATGTTTGAACTTTATTTTTATTTACAAAAAGTTAACTTTTCTTATTCAAAAATAAAATATCTAAACACATTTTTATATTAAAATTTAAAATTCAAATTCCTCTCACATAATTTTTTAAAAAAATTTCTCTTATTTTTCTCTTCCAAATATTTTTTCTACCAAAAAAATACTAATCAAAATTTTCACATATTTCAATACAAAATTTCTCAAATAAATCACAATCCAAACACAACCTTAGTGATTTTGATTTAAATTATATAAAGAGATAATATCAAGTTAAATAAATAATTAACAAGTATGTCAATAAAAGAATTAAATGAAGCGAAAGGGCCTACGAAAACCACAACCGACTATTGTTCTTCTTGTAGCAAATGACCCAATCAAAACTTAACGCACCACACGTTCAGTTTGTGTCATTTTCTCCCTTTCTTCAAAACCTTATGAAAAAATTCAGAGAACAGGGGTTCAATGCCGACCTCAGCGTCTACGTCAGCACCACCGGTTGCGCCGCCGCCGTCGTCGACTTTGTCGGCGTCTTCTCAGAGCCGTACAATGGCGGAGGACCTAATTGTGCGGTTGAGTTCAAATTCTGTTTCTTGTGAAACAAAAATCAAAGCCCTAAGAGACCTGAAGAATCAGATCATCGGGAACCGGACAAAGAAGCTTTCTTTCCTCAAGCTTGGCGCCGTTCCATGCGTCGTCTCAATTTTGTCCTACGCCACCACTGCCGCCGTCGCCGGCTGTGGCGATGATGATCTGGATTCGATCATAATTCAGTCTGCGGCGGTGCTTGGGAGCTTTGCCTGTGGTTTTGGTGCTGGAGTTGAGGTTGTTTTAGAAGCCGGAGCTCTTCCCATTCTGATGAGTTTAATTTCTTACCGTAATGAGAAGGTGACGAATTGATATCATTATTTTCAAATTCAATAATTTTCATTGTTGGTAGTTAATTGAATCGTTTGAAATTGTTATTTGACGCTTTATTTCCCAAAGTGGGCAAGTTTCGGACCATATAGTTCAGAATGTGTGAGACGACAAGATTGTCCCTTGTCAACTTTCAACTTTTGCACTAAAAAGTTTCAAATGTAAGTATTAGGGAACAATGAAACGTGAACTAGTTGCTTTCTAGAATGAAAATAGTTGAATGTTCCATGGAGAATTACCTACTCGAGGATGTATTTATTAGTGGACTGATATTCATTAGGTTAATGTTCTTTTCTGTAATTATATGTACAGATAGGTGATTAGAGCTATCTTCTCATTTGAAAGATTAAGAAGTTTTAGTTGCAAGTTTGATTGGGAGCGTATGTAGTGCTGGTCCTTTTGATATTGTTTTGGTTTAAAAGGTTTGTTCTGAAATACTGTTCTGGACATTGGGATTGTTTTGAGGTAGTTAAATTGATAGAAATATCTTCTTTAAGTTAGAGATTGGAGGATACCTTATGGTTGGATGTTGGTTTGTTTTATTGAGATTACATATCATAAAGTTTTCTGATTCCTGATATTTAAAAATGAGAGGGAGGGAGGGAGGGAGGGAGATATAGGAACGGAAGATTGTATGTGCTTTGTTATTTTGTATTCATGCATTTGACAAAATGATGTTTTTGCTATGCTGTTCTTTGGCAGCCTTTAGGGCATATTCTCTTTAGTTCTGAGCAAAACTTGTTGGAACATAAGTAGGACCGCTCTTACTTGGCTGCTTTAGAATGTACATATAAATTCTCACTTCTGGATTCCTGTCCTACTTTGAGAATTAAAAAGGAAGAGAAAAAACTGAATTTGTTTTACCCCTTTCATTTCTTCCATGCAGTGCAAATACTGAACTAGTTACTATCATGTTGACTCTGTGTACTTTGTACGTGTTGTGTATCCAATGATTTTCTTTGTTGATGGAGATGAAGGTGAAGTATGTCATGGATAAATGTGTTCTTGCTAATTAATAATACGCAATAAAAGAATTTATTTTTGCAGCATGCATTAACATTGAGATTTTCCTTATGTTTCTTTTAGTATTGTACATTTTCCTTGTTGCAGAAAATTTCATTCTGAATAAAATACCATGCACCAGATGGTGGGACGTAGAGAGTGCATAGTATGTTTGATTGCACTGATGTGCATTTCTTTGTCAATGATATGTCCTGAGACATATGTGAACCATGTCATGCTGCCCTTTTGATTTACTTTATAGTCTTTAGTTGTATTTTGTTGACTCTTTTCCCTTTCTTTTGGAGAGTGTCAATAAAGTGGGGTTGAATGCAGATAGAGGTGCAAGATACTTCTTTGCTTGGTTTCCGTTTAATATTAGGATTTTTTGTCAAAGATCACATCTTGAGATTCCTGTTTTTATTTTTGTTAATTTGTGACTGGTGAAGTATGCAAGTTCAGAATAATGGCTCTAGTTCTTATTGGAAAAGATCTTGTACAATACTGAATTTTGAATGTGAGTTAACTTTCTATACTTGATTTGTAGGTTGTGGATGCTGGTGCTCGTTCTCTTAAATTGATATATCAGTCAAAATTGGCTCCGAAGTATGATTGTCTGAAAGATAAAAATATTGAGTTTCTCCTTTCACTATTGAACAGTGAGAACGAGAATGTTTCGGGACTTGGTGCGAGTATCATCGCGCATTCCTGCGAGGCAAGTATGGAGCAGAATGCATTGGGTGATACTGGAGTTATAAAGAAGCTCATTAGTCTTCTTGGAGGCTCACCAATTCAGAGAGATTCTAGTTTAGAATGTCTAGCTGCCATTCTAAAGGATAATTCAGAAGTCATTTTGAAGTTTGTGGGGCCTGAAAATGGAAGAGCACTAAATGTTCTAACTGAGTTAACAAAGGACAAGTATCCCAGAACAAGGTTGCTTGCATGCATGTGTTTGATTGTGATAAGAAATGCTTTACCTTCCTACCTTCAAGATTTACGAATCAAGACCAAGTTGGTTCTAGTTTTGCTAGAGCTTCTCGATGATCCTGGTCAAGTTGGAGAGGAAGCCCCATTTGTTTTGTCTAGTTTAATTGTGGGAAAGGAGGATATGCAGAAGTTGGCATTTCAAGAAAATGTTATCGATAAACTTTGCAGCCACTTAGAGAAAGGTTCAGTACAGGCAAAACGTTTACAAGGGATATTTTTGGTACTGGCTGATTTGTGCTCACAGTTGGAATCTTGCCGGACAAGGCTTCTATCTTTAAAGGTTAGTTAAGGATGCAATTCAACTTGAACGTGTTAGTACTTGATCTACCAAGTTGTTGATTTTTTGTTTTGCTATTTGCTTTCAATTTGTGTTCACAAGCAATTGCTTCAAGCATAAGGGGTCATTGTAAAGATTATCATTTGAAAAAAGAGCTGATGGCTTTAGTCAAGGGTTGAATAATTGACTTTTTTGTCCATTATGGATGTGATTAATTGAGAGATTTAGGTTTCGAGTGATGTTATTTGGATATGAGTATTTTAGGTTTTGACTTCTAAGCTAAATTTATGAGAACTTTTTATTACTTAGTTCATCACCTATAAATTTGAAATCATAATGCTGTATTTGTTGCATGCAAAATCCTGTAATCTGGACAATGGAATTCAAATCATAGGGTATTTGATTGTAAGCTTTCAATCCTTATAGTTGCAGACTTGATAAACTGATCAGAAATAGCGAGATTTTGATATTATCTTCACAGCTCGCTAGCCCTTTAAAGATGAAACAATTTCTTTAACTTTTGTTTTCAATTTAACGAAATTTTCTATAGGCATATGAAATTATTTTATCATGAATCTTCTGTTACGTTTGGAGTTATAGTGGTAGCTGAATGAATCTGGAGCGTACTAAGATTTGGATAGTTTTCTAGTTTGGACTAGTGTGATATAGGGACTGTTTCACATAAGTTGCATTTGTTACATCACCTTATGCTGAATATTTTCCATATTCTTTTATAGTATATCCATTTTTCTCATGATTATTTATTTATTTATTTTGGATTACTTTAATCATTCCACAGTTGAAACCCTAGGCCCAGCCAAATAGAGTGTTGTTGAGGATGATACCTATAGTCTAACATGAGAGGTGAGGTTAGAGATAGCAGCTGAGTAGATGTGGGAGGTGGTTACTGGAACTGTGCTCTCTAAAGACATTATTATCCAAAATATTGTCTAGGTGCAAGTTCTTCCAATCCGTTGGTAATATCATACAGCTTACTGTCTAGGTGCTACTTTAATCAGAACTCGTCTTATTAGCATGGTCTTTTCAGCTTTCTTTCTCTTCCTCCACTTGAGTAAATTGGCTTTCATACCATAGTTTTGTAGATTTACCAGGGCTCTATCTTGATATCACCTTTGCTGTTTCTGTATTCCAGTCAATCCTTCATAGTGCATTTAACATATTTGTCACATCAAAACCAAGGAACATTGATTGCCACTTGGGGCTAAGAGTTGTTGTACATGTAGCTACTGAGATAAGTATACTTTTTTACTCTTTATAGTGTTGTCTCTTGCTTATTAGATGGCATGGTCAGCTGGTGGGGCTCTCAAGGGATTGACATTTATTCTTTGCAGGCATTTTAACAGGCTTATACTTGTTTTACTAGATGTGAAAATTTGAAGGAGTGCAGTCATGGTGCAAAACAAAGACACCAAGGGGAACAGTGCATGTGTGTTTCATTTCTTAGGTTCTAAATGGAAAAGACATACAGCATCTAAACTTGTTGGAATTTTAAATTTATTTCCCACTGATCCCTACTTAATATTTTGCTTCTGTTCTTTCTTCAAAGATAAGTTACAGGAATCTTAGTCCAGTGAAATTTGTGACTGTAAGACAGGCTTGTGATATACTTCATTTCAATGATGTGGCTTGTTTTTAATGCAGGCTTTGCAATTTATAACTGATTCCATGACTCATGATTGTGGTGAAGTACGTGCTGCTGCTTGCATTTGTTTAAGACATGTTTCTCGGTCAGTTGAGGTGTGTAATTTTAGCTAGTACAAGAAACCCTCCGGACTCAATTTCTATCTGGTTACCTTTGCTGACAAAAGCTTTTTCTCAGAATCTTAGTGCAGGTACTTTTATGGATGAAGCTGTCATCAATCCTTTAGTTCAGCTTTTGAATGACACCTCAACTTCTGTTCAGGTATTTAATTTTTTTTTAATTTTTTTAAAAATTTATTGTCACACTTTTTGTCAAAGAGGAATGTAAATTTCCCCCTTCCCTATTACATGGCTATGCATATATTCATGTTGAAAATAAATGTTAAAACTTTGTAAAAAGAGTTTTCTTGATGCCTGAAAAGTTTGTGAAAGAATCACCTAGTGCTAGACTAGAGAGTTCTCACTAGTGGATGTGGTATTTGCAAGAAGGATGGGTGAAAACTGTACTTAATATTCTTTGGTTTGTGGATGCATCCATAGAACCCTAGAAATTCTTGATTCCAGGAGTTGTTTTTATGGGAGTGGCAAATAGGCAGAAAGAAGATGTAGGAAACTTTAAGGTCTATACCTGTAATCAGGTTCACAAAAGTCTGATAACTTCTCCAGGCCGTGCTTGGTAGAAATCATTTCCAATTAAATTCTAACTCAGCTCAAGCCAAAGGTCTGAATTCATAATATAGAAATGCTAGCTTAATTGTAACCAGAAAAGGAGAGAGATTATGATAAATGCTTTTGGTCAGTGCCAGAGGGTTTCACTGTTATTCATTTTGTTTTTTTTTGCTTCTTTCTTCTGTTTGTTGGTTAATTGAGTCTTTGCCAATGGTTTCACCAAAAGTTAATCAACTTTTTGTTTCCTTTGGTTGGAAACCATAACCATCAGGGAAGCTGCTATTGCCTCGTTTTACATCAGAGAGGACTAGGCATGCATAATAAGCTGGATTGCCCATTTCTTGTGCCTTCTGTGTGTAACTCTGTTTTAAAAAAAATTCTTTTAATGGTACTTTTCAAGATGAGTAACATTGCCCAATGGCAGCACATTTGGCATATTGATCAATTTATATTGTTGCACTAACTTTTTATAGTCATTCGTGGGGAAAAAAAGTTCTATTCTTTTTTGCTATTGTCTCCAAATCTTGCTATGGTAATTTACTTTTATTTTGCTTTTATTAGAGGTCAATATATGGGTCAAACTGTTCCCTTGAGTTTCTCATACTAAATTTGTCACAAAGTTGTTGATTCATTCTTCTTGGGCCTCAGATATAACTAAAGTATGAGAAATGGTTAGATGCATTTAAAAGACACTTTTGTTCCATAATTGGGTTCTTAACTCAATAACTAATGGGTATAACTGCAAGTGTTGGTTTCTGCTAATAATGTCCTTCCCTAATATGCTATGAAGGGGAAATACTCCAATGAAGTCTTGAACTGTCACATGATTCACTGCCTAGGAAGTTGCTTCATGCCCAAGAATATTGGAGGATTTGATTTCCAATGTCTCGACATATTCCTTGTTTTGAGGTTTGCTGAGGACAAAGCTCCTTCTCTGACTTATGAACCTTTATGTAGTTTAATGAAATTTTCTTCCATTCTTAAACTTTCAGGTTGCTGCCCTTAGAGCTCTCAGCAACGTAATGCTTGATTTTATGGTGCAAACGACGACATTCATGCAATGTGGAGCTGTAAAGCAGCTTGTTGAACTATCAAAGTCGATGGATTCAACTATCAGGGCAAATGCCGTCTGTGCTTTGCGGAACTCGATGTTCCTTGTCAATGATAGGTGTAAAGAAGCAATTCTGTTGGAACTTACACAATCAACTTTATTAAGCCTGATATGTGGTAATTATAATGTTATTTATTTGTCAATAAGACTTGTTTCTGTTGTCATCATGGTATTAAGTTCATCTAGAGTATATGATATTAATTGCAGATTCTGAGGCTTCTGTTCAAGAGCAAGCACTGGCTCTTGTTCGCAATCTTGTTGATGGATCTACAGATAGCATTAAACATGTCTTTGCCGACGATGGTCTTTTAATGCACACAGTTGTAAGGCAGATACAAAATGCTTCAAAAGTTGAAGTTTTGATACAGGTAAAATTTCTCTTTAAGTGTAGATGTGGTTGTTGCTATTTGGTAATGTTTCTTAAGCTCATATCCTTCAAAAGAAAAAAGAAAGAGATGCCTGGCTTCTACATGTGAAATAACTAAGCTTTACCATAGCTGTTGGAATGCAATTCTTAATTGAGGATATTGAGTTAAATTGTTTATTTAAAGATGTCATTGCCTAGGAAATCAATACCTTAAGACATCTACCAGAGGAGCGTCTTTGAGAGGAAAAAAATGTGTCTACCCAACATGAGTAACTCCCCTGTTTATATACTTACATAAAATTAACTATTTACAAGAATACTCTTACACTCTTGACACTCGTCCTCAAGTTGGAGGCTTGGAGTATGCATATCATAAGCTTCTTACTTGTTACAGATATTTTTCACATATCATAAGTTTCTAACCTGTTACAATATACTGCATTCTTAAATCTCCTGATGCCTTGGTGAACAAATCAGCCAATTGGTCCTTTGATTGAACATTAGATGTTCTAATAAGTTTCTCTAACATCTGTTGCACAAAATGACACTCTTCTTCAATATATCTTGTTCTTGCATGAAATATTGGATTAGAAGCAATATGCAATTCTTCTTCATTGTAAGAAGCCAAATTCATTGGTTGAGAATGCTCAAAACCAAGTTCTCTTTATAGACTCTTGAACCAAATCAATTAACACACAGTATGAACCATGGCTCAATAATCAGATTCTGCTCATGATCTAGCTACAACTGCTACGACTGTTTGCTTCTTACTCTTTTATGACACTAAAATACCTCCAACAAATACATAATAGCCAGTTGGTGATTTGTGATCAGAACCAGCCCTATCAGCATCATTGTATCTTTCGTTTCTAATATGCCCATGATTCTTGTATAATAAACTTCTCCTTGGACCACCTTTAATACATCTTAGAATGTGTATAGCTGCATCCCAATGATTAGTTTTAGGAGTAGAAAGGAACTGACTAATCACACTAACAGGAAAGAGATTTGGTCTAGTAACCATGAGATTATTTAACTTGCCTACTAGCCTCCTTTACTTTCCTGGATCATCTAATAACTCACCATGCTTTGCCAGTAATTTAACATCCAGATCGATTGGAGTATTTACTGGTTTACACCCCAACAGATCAACTTCGCTCAATGTAAAAGGTACACACTTCCTTTGGCATAAGCCAATACCATGGCATGATCTAGCAACTTCAATACCTTTCAGTTGACCTAAGTCTTTGGTTTGAAAATGTGATTGAAGAGCAGATTTGAGTTGTTGGATCCCAATATTTTCATCACCTGTAATTGCAATACCATCCACGTAAACAACAACTAAGCTTTTATCCCACTATTTGTGGTCGGCACATACTTTCTTTAAATTGAGATAATTCGACACTTTTAATAGTTTCTTTTCAATTTTTTTTAGGTCTTCTTTTTCCTCTTTTAATTTGAGTTAATAATTCTCTAATCTTTAAACACTGTACTAGTGCATCCAAGGGTGTGCTACACATGTCCAAACCATCTTAAATTCATTTATCTTATTTTCTCATCTATTGGAATTTCCCTTTCTTTCTAATACATTGATTACTTTAATCTAATCTAGTATATCTACCCATCTATTTTAATATTTTCATTTCAACTGTCCTCATTTTCTAGCTATGTTTATAGTTAGTGTTCCAACATTGGGATCCATAAAACATTGCTAGTCTTATAGTTGTTTTATAGAATTTTTCTTTCAATTTTAACGGTACTTTATGATTACAAAGTATAGAGGATGTGTTTCTCCATTTATTCCAACCTGCTTGAATTCTATGTGCAACACATTACTTTATATTTTTGGAGGATATATCCTAAATATTTAAAAAATTTAGATATATGTAATTCATACTTGCCAATTTTTACACTTATCCCATTACTTCTCCTATGATTACTAACGCAATACTCCACATATTCAATTTGACTTCTATTTATTGTAAAACTTTTTGACTCTAACGCCTCACTCTAAACTTATACCTTAGGATTCACTTCTCTCTCATTTCACCAATCAAAATTATATCATCTATAAATAACATACATTCAGGGATTATTGTCTACATATGCAAACCAATAGGCAAAGGGGTATGGGCTCAAAGAGGATTTTTGATGCAAACGTTTAGTATTTAGAAATCACTTTAATATTCCTTCTAGCGTCCTTACACATATTACGTCTTTATACATATCTTTTATAAGTTCTATATAAGTTACAAACTCATCTCTTTTCTAATATTCACCACACTATATCACAATTAACTCTTGTATGCTTTTTGTGGATCAATAAATGCCATATATAAATCTTGTTTTCTCTCGTTATAGTGTCCACATAATTTTCTTATTAGATGTATGGTTTCCATTGTAGACCTTCCTGTTATTGAACCAGATTGATTTTTCAACACACAAAGTCTCATTTCTCAATGTTTTTTCAATTACTTTTCCCTCAATTTCATAGTATAACTTATCATTTTTATACCCATATAATTTGCATAATTTTGTAGATCTTCCTTATTCATATATAGAGGTACCAGTACACTTTTTCTATATTGATTAGGCATTTTTAAGTTTTCATAATTAAATTAAATATATTCGTACATCATGTGATACAAACTCTTTCAAGACACTTTCATGCCTCAATTGGAATTTCATCAGTGCCCACCACTTCATTTTTCATCACTTGTAATGCTTTTTTCTATCGCCAATGGTTGAATTTTGCGACAATGTGTAAATTTTTTTTTTGGTTCAGATTGTTGTAACTCACTTAGTTTGATTTCATTCTCATTAGCTTCATTGAAGATCTTATAAAAATAATCTTTCTATTTAATCTTCTATAGATTTGTCATTAATTAAAACATTTTCAGTTTTCATTTTTTATACATTTAACTTGTATTAAATCTCTTGTTTTCTTTTTCATAATTTTTGCTATCTTACATATATCTTTTTTACCTTTCTTATTATCTATTTTTTATAAATTTTTTGAAAGCCTTCATCTTTACCTCATTTATTACTCTTTTCACCTCATTCCTAGCAATCTTGTATTTTTCAATATTTTCATTATTTCTACAAGCATATAAAGTTATGCAACTTGCCCTTTTAACTTTCACTTTTGCTTGAATTTCTTGATTTTGCAAACATGATTCTTTATTTCATGGACGGCCTTTTGACTCTCCCAATACTCTTTCGTCAATTGCTTTCATTTGATTAGTTCTTTTTTTTCAAGTACCTTTTGCTTCCTAGTCCACATTCCAATTAATGGTTTTTTAATAAGCCTTTTATAAATATATCTCTTTTGTTCTTATTATGTTAAGTCCCAGCACTTAATCATAAGGGTATTGGGTAACTTGTTACTAAATTTTTTATTATTAAGTTTTATTAAAAAAAACTATTAACCTATGTTGAGTGGTGAGATGTTCCTAAGTATTACCTTACAATCTTTATATAATTTTCTCAGTGTTTCATGTTAGGAAAAATTATCAATTTATGACTTGTTAAAACCACTTTTGAACGTGATTAAGTGTTCATCTCTTTCTAAAAAAAAGTATTACCTATGACCAGATTATAAGCTACTACAAAAATTAAAATGGTTTTTACCTTCATTGTTTTGCAACCCATAACCATAACCCCGATGAATCCTATCATACTCTTTATTGCTGTTCCTCTCTTGCCCATTTAAATTCTTGTGTATGACAATTTTTTCATTATAAAGATTTTTCATTATAAAGAATTGTCTAGACTAGATTTTCTAGGTCTTCCCAAATTTTAATTTAATAGATTCATCTAATCCTATTTAATAGTGCAACAGGGTTTTTGTGTGACCGCAAAATCCCAATTAGGTTAAAAGGGAAATTTTATAGAACTATAAGATTGCCGATGTTATATGGAGCTGAATGTTGGCCAGCAAAGAGATAACATGAGCATAAGTTGGGAGTAGCAGAAATGAGGATGTTACGGTGGATGTATGGTAAGACAAGGATGGATAAGATAAGAAATGAGGATATTCGACGAAGAATTAGAATAGCACTGATGGCAGAAAAGATGAGAGAACATAGATTGAGATGGTTTGGGCATATTCTTAGGTGACCTATAGATGTGCCGGTAAGAACAAAAGTTTGTTATAAAGAGCATGACGGGAAGAAAGGGAGAGGTCAGCCGAAATTTACATGGGAAAAAGTACTAAAACAAGATTTAGTGGAGTGAGAAATAGATTGGCGGATGGTTTGTAGTAGAACAGAGTAGAGGAAAACTATTAGTGTGGTGGAAGAGCAAAACTTTAATGGTCCTGACTGCCCTTTATAGTTTTAGCATTTTTATTTATTTAGTTATCTATTTATCTATTTATTTTATTATATTTTCTTTATTTTATGGATTTATGTCATTGGGTTTATCGACCGCCGACCCCAACTAGTTTGGGATAAAGGGGATGGTGATGATGATGATGATGATGAGATTCATCTAATCCTATTTGAGGCACATATACACTAATGATATTTATAGGTTGATTTCTTCTAATAATCTTAAGAACTATCATTCTATCATTTTTTTTAACTACTCCTACCACTTGCTCTATGAATGTTGAATCCATAATAATACATCTCTAGTTCTATTTTTTCCGCAATACCAAGTTTATACCTTGAATTATCTAAAATCTTGCTTTTCTCATCTAGCCATTTTGTTTCTGAAGACAAATACTACTTCCGTCCCAAAAAAGAATCCAGTTTCAAAATTTTCTTTGTTCCAAATAAAAGAGTTCACTCTTAGTATGAAATTCTCGTATTACCCTTACTAATAATGATAATGTGTAACCCAAATTAAAAAGTAAAGATAAAAATGTAAAATTTTACATTTAATTGTGCATTAAATGTGTTGTATTTTGTAAGTTAAAAAAAGTTGTACCAAATCAAAAGTAAACTCTTTTTTTGGGACGGAGGGAGTAATATTTATGATCTCCTCGTCATAGCACCCACTATCTCTATAACTTTACTTGTCAAAGTTCTAATATTCCAATTACCAATTTTAACAGTTATGTTCTTCTTACATTTGTCCTTCTTATCCCTCACATAAACAACTAGTAAAATTTTATGAGCATCTGAATGATTATTGAACACAAAGTGATTCCCTCCGCATCTTTTTATTCCAAATTTCATCACAACATTACTAAAATGACAAAATCATGCTATAGAAGACTGCTTTAGGCCATATAAATACTTCTTCAACTGAAAGACTCTTGGAATTCCTAAGCAACAAAATCAGGAAGTCACTCCTTATAAACTTCCTCCACAAGATCTCCATGTAAAAAGGCATTCTTAATATCCACTTAATGCAAGGCCCAATTGTAAGTTGCTTTGTAAAAAGGAATTCTTAATATCCAATTGATGCAAAGGGTCATTTCTAAAGTTGCCACTAAAGGAATGAGGAGACAAAAAGAAGTGATCATAGCCATAGGTGAAAATTGTGTATACCTTGTCACAAAATGTGCCTTTTAACGGTCAACCAAATCATTAGGATGAAGTCTTACAATATGTACCCATTTACAACCAATGATAGAATTGCCTCATGGAAGGGGACAAGATCCCATGTAAAATTTTGTTGTAGGGCAACCATATCCTCTTCCGTAGCTACTTTCCAACTAGGATGACAAAGGCTATGTTTGGATTGTATTGTATTTGAGAATTTTGTATTGAAATGTGTGAAAGTTTTTGTGGGAATTTTTTGTGAGAAAAAGTGATATGAAAAAGTAGATTGGAGGGAATTTTTTTTTGAAATAATGTGAAGAATTTTGGAGGGAATTTAAATTTTAAATTTTGAAATAAAAAGTTATTAGGATGTTTTATTTTTGTAGTTGAAAAAAGTTAACTTTTTGCAAATAAAAATGCAAACCAAACATAGTCAAAAGTTTTTAATTACAGACTTTGAAATTTGATGAGAATCAGGAGAAACGACAAAAGAATGATAGACTGGAGATGATCACGAGTTACAAAGGAAAGAAGGATGAGATGTGGAGGACCTTTTACTTTTGCATAAGGCAATTGGAAGGTCTATTTTTGAAGTTGGTGCAACTGTACCAGATGGTAAAAGGACCAATTTTGGAACAGAATTGGTAGGAATAGGTTTCTATTTCAGAGACAAATGAGACAAATATGGAATACAACTCAAAGTAGTCTTTCATAAAGCCAATTTGGAGGTGCCATAACTGGAACCCCAGACATCAAAATGAATAAAAACAAATGGTGCATCAACTCGTTTATTAACTCTGAGAGCAAAAGAAGAGTGACGATGTCAACATATATTGAGGAAAAAACTATTTACCCAATGTGGGTGACTCCCTTGTATGTATAGACATGAGGGAAAAACTAGGAATGGATATTAATTCAAGAACTGAGGTAAGTCTTGGTCCTACAATTGTAATAGAGGAAGCTACAAGAACAGGAATTTAAACTCTGGATTTCCTGAAATTTTCATTGGAAAGTAGGTTTTAATTTTTCACTGCTACTGTATGTTTCTTCAGATATTCTAGTAAATGAGGCATATATATGTTATTGAGCTCTTTTCATGATTAAGTTTGCTATTACTGATGCGAGTGATAGTTGCTTCCCACTTTTTGGAATTGTGATCGATTTTGAGATGTTTCATAGGGTATGTATGTTCTTAACAATGTGGCATCTGGGAATGAGCGGCACAAGGAAGCAGTCATGAATCAACTTTTCCCAACACTTGCAGGAAGCACCCAATCAATTGCATTCAAGTTTTTGCAGAGTAGTGACAGCCGATTACGTACTGTTACTGCTTGGACTCTAGTAAATCTTACTTTACCTGGCAGCTCTGGTGTATTGAATCGGGTTATGAGACTAAGGAATGCTGGCATAGTTTCTCACTTGAAGAATATAATGAACGATCCTTGCTTAGACGTAAAGGTAAATTGGTTATTTTTTCAGATCCTTGCTTAGATGAAAAGGTATATTGGTCATTTTCAGATATTTGCGTGTTTACATTACCTGACTGTGTATGTTCCTTATTCATGTATATTTTCACTCTCAGCTTCGAGCAAGGACAGCTCATGGTCAAATAATGACTTTTGGCGATGGCTCCTCATGATGTGTTTCATCCTAACTTGAAAGTCAAAATGAACAAAGGATATTCTGATCTATGTGGTGCTTGGGCTTCACCAGTTGTGTTAAATGTTTATCTTTGCCCTGCCACCATGAAGAAATGACACGCCTTAGTCACGGACGTCACGGTGTCTATTGATGTTAATATGGATACTCAAGTTGGGCACACTGACAGCAGGATGTGATATTTCTGATTACGTGAGTACTATCTTTAATCTTCACGAAGATGCGGATCTTGTGAAATGAGTAAATTTAAGGAATCTTTGTAAGCTTGCTAGACCTGAAGCATATAATACAAATTTATCTCTCTTGCCTTGTTAGATTGGTGGATACAATTACCATGAAACTTCTAATGATCCCCCATTATCTA
Organism: Gynochthodes officinalis; assembly: GCA_020080225.1. Classification (NCBI taxonomy): domain Eukaryota; kingdom Viridiplantae; phylum Streptophyta; class Magnoliopsida; order Gentianales; family Rubiaceae; genus Gynochthodes; species Gynochthodes officinalis. The sequence goes on along the minus strand of CM034618.1, from coordinate 2,753,808 downwards.
GGTCTGCTCCATCCATTTTAAAGGTGTGATATTAGTCATGATTAGTCCTTGAACTACTCTACTTTTAACCTTTTCCTTTGCAGGTGTAACTTGTTGATATTGGTTTTTTCCCACTCAAAAGCATCGTGGGGAGCTTGCTTGACTTGTGATTATTTGGAGCAGGTCATGGAAGTTCTGCTAAGATGACACCATTAATCAAAATTTTGATTTATAATTGTTTGTGTACGTGTTAGATATTCAGGTTTTTGGCTGCTGGGATTCTCTTCCCAGAAACAAGTATGTCACTTATTCCTCCACGCCTCTTTGTAAGAAGTGGAGAGTTTAAATGGCTTGTATACATTGTAATTTATATGGCTAACAGATTTGCCAGTTGCAGGATACATATATAACCATGCATATTGTCATCAATGTCAAAGGCATTTAAGTTTAGCTTCTGTTTGTTGTTGCGACTATCTCGAGATTATCCTTTTTCTCCTCCACTCGGGCCAAAAGCTGTGAGATTGTTTATTAATATTAAACAAAATTATTATGGCCAACTGGGATAAAAAATCTAAGAGTCAGTTGCACTTAATCAAGTCAAAAGCACAACTACCTTAATTATTCCAAATTGACTTGTTTGTTTGGATTCACCTATAATTGAATTAAGAGGTATATTTTGAAGAAATATTCTGGTTGGGGGTGTTCGGGGAAGGGAGGCAAGGGTAGTCGGGTTGGTAATGAGGAGAATGTGGATTCTCACTCTTTTGGTTAATGCCTATCAATTATGATATTAAAAAGAGTAATGATATTCATAGTGATTTTTTATGATGATTTTTCATAACTATTGATGTGGTAAGTATGAAAAGATAAAATTATATGTTATTATTTTGCATTTTTTAAGGAGGGTGATGAGTAAATTTTGTTTTTTTATATTTGCCACACTAGTCACTACTATGATTGATCATTAAGAATATCATTACTCTATTAAAAGTAGTATATATATTTAGAGTAATGATACTTTTTATATTGATTGATGTGATAAGTATGAAAAAATAAAATTTCGTCAGCACCCTTCTTAAAATATACAAAATAAGAAGGAATAATTTCGTTTTTTCATACTTGCCACATTTATGAAAAGTCATTATAAATAGGATAATATCAAATACCCCCTGGGGTTTGATAAAATAACAAAGCGGACCTAGGGTTTTAAAAAAACATATACCCCTCCGAAAAGAAAATAACATAAATCCCCTTGAAATTAAATCAATTAAAGCAACAGTAAACTAAACAAAATTTGTAGGCTAAAATGCCCTTTTATTTTTGTCATTTGAATACCGTATCTCCATCTTCAATTTTGAATACCGCATCTCCATCTTCAACCATCTTCAACCCAGACAGAACTTATCCATTCGAAACTAAAAACCTCTAGAATCAGCAGCGGATCTTGACTGAGGGTGCTCCGTTCCGAACCTAGCTGATCTTCAAGGATCTAAGCTAAAGCCTCCACGCAAGAAGAGCTGCTGGACTGCCTTTTTTTACCGTTTGCTTCATTTATATCATTTTTTTCTGTGTTATGGTCGTGTAGATTTCTCATGAAAAGTAGACCATTATTGTGGTCTTCATTAGTGGATATTGAAGTATATGGGATAGATACATTGGTTGTCAACTTTTATCTCTAATTTTATCTGCTTGGATTTTTTAAGGTCCCTCTGGAAGGTTATTATTGACTATATTCCCTAACATATTGTCTTGTGGTTTTTTTTTTTTGGAAAGTGTGATGGATAGGTATCAGGTGGTTTGAATTGATTGAAATGTTATGTATTGCTTAAATTTCTTGTATGCAGAGTAAACAACCTGAATGGATGACATTATTAACCGTGGGGTTACTTGAGAGCTAACTAATTAATTGGTCAACAATCAAGAACTTACTTTTTTTATTCAATCATGTATTCATGCCCATGATTTTTTGTCATGATAATAAATGCAAAAGTGACAGTTATTTGATGCATCTTCAGGCGGAAATCGGGCGCAGAAGTGGAGGTGATAATGTGCTTGAAAGGGAGGGTTATGCAGTTTCTGCTGGATTTTCATTGGGCCTTGTTGCCTTGGGTATCATACTGTGGCTTTTTGTTTATGAATTTGATGGGGGCAGACAGATATAGCTGACTTTATTTCTTTACTGAAGGTCGTGGTGAAGATGCTCTTGGCTTCATGGAAACTTTGGTCGATCGGTTATTCCAATTCATTGGGGGCAATGACCATAAAAATGTATATCCTCTGGCTATATTAGCTCATTGATTGCTGCAAAAGCATAGTGTGAATTCTCTGTTTTCACTTTGTCAGATTCTTCTTCAGGAGAAATTCCACTTTCTTACACCATCAGCCGATGAATACCATGGAACAAAGTTGTGTAGCATTATTATTTCTAATTGAATTCGCAGATTATCTTGAGGCATCTTACATAATATAATATAATAATCTTGGTGTTGATTTTGATTGTATGCCTTCTTTCTGTTTTCTTTTGTTTTCTTATTTTGAAGGCAATGGATGGGACTTCGATCAATGTTGATGTCGCACTGGAGCAATAGTTGCTTTGGCTTTGATGTTTATGAAGGTAGTTTGATGACCTTAGTTATTTTGACCTATTTCTATATCAATTGTGAAATTTGTTGAGATCCTCTGAAATCATTCATTTACCCAGTATCTTTTCTGATGAATCAAAGATAATATTGTCTCGGCTATCTGCGCAAAACACTTTGACTTGCAGACGTCGACTTTACTTTATAATGCTTAGGTCATTGCAAGGAATTTGATATCGGAGTAGCACCACTTTTAGTACTAATCGGATGACTTTGGTTTTGTTGCCTCTGTGTTAATTGTAATTGCATTTTCAGAGTTTGTCCTACTCAAGACTGGATTCAGTCCCAGGTTCCTAAAGTTGTCCAACATTGCATCAATGGTCTTGGAGATGAGATGGATGAAGACATTGAGGTGAAGATTTCTCTTGGGAATATGGATAGATTCTGCCCCAGTACAATGTTTTGTGCTTAACAAAGTCTCACTCATTTCACCCATGGCGACGTATAACAAATGGCAGAGGATGAAAACGTGAGACACAATTAATGGGAGAATATTAGGTAGATGATTCCTTGCAATTCATAGTGTTACTCGTGTAATTGTTGGATGGTTGGTCATAGTTATGTATATACTTTTGAATGTACTTGAATCTTCCTACACATTTGGTTTCTTTCCTTTGGAAAATAAAGATTGAATTTTTGGATTTCATATTGTACCTACCATTTGATGTTGGTTTGGTTTGAAGAAAAAGTGAACTTACTTACTGCCTGTTGAAGAAGTGTGTTATGGTATAATGTATAAGTTGATGGCTGGTCTAGTTTGTTTAAAATGAAATTGAACATGAATTCAGAATGCTGGATTCAGTGAACATCAATTAAGAAATGAACTGAACATCCAGGGCTGAATGAAATGAATTGAAAAATCTATTAAGTTGATGGCTAGTAAATCAATTCAAAAAAAACTTAAAAAGTGATTCCAAAAATGAACTCATAATGCATCCATCTTTAGAAAGCGGAAAATGAACTCAAAATGCATGCATCTTGAAGATGAATTCAAAGAGATGCAAAATGAACAAAAATGCATTCAAAAAATAAAGGTAATAGTGATGCAACTTTGCATCCATTCAGAAAAACATGGAAGCAATGATGCTTGCTTCTTGAACTAACAATCCATCCAACTTTAGCAAACATCCTTTCAGAATGCTGGATTTAGTACAAGCAAAAAATGAACAAAAAAAGCCTCCAGAAAAATGAACTCAGTGAGGCAACTTCACATCCACTCAAAAAAATGAACTCAAAATGCATCCAGAAAAATGAACTCAAAATGCATCTTCGCATCCATTCAGAAAAACTAAAAATGCATCCAGAAACCAAAAACAACAACCAGTGAGGCAACTTCACATACATTCAGAAAAATGAACTCAAAATGCATCCAGAAAAATGAACTCAAAATGCATCTTCGCATCCATTCAGAAAAACTAAAAATGCATCCAGAAACCAAAAACAACAACCAGTGAGGCAACTTCACATACATTCAGAAAAATGAACTAAAAATGCATCCAGAAAAATGAACTCAAAATGCATCTTCGCATCCATTCAGAAAAACTAAAAATGCATCCAGAAACCAAAAACAACAACCAGTGAGGCAACTTCACATACATTCAGAAAAATGAACTCAAAATGCATCTTCGCATCCATTCAGAAAAACTAAAAATGCATCCAGAAACCAAAAACAACAACCAGTGAGGCAACTTCACATACATTCAGAAAAATGAACTCAAAATGCATCCAGAAAAATGAACTCAAAATGCATCTTCGCATCCATTCAGAAAAACTAAAAATGCATCCAGAAACAAAAAAAAAAACAACCAGTGATGCATGGCAAACTTAGCTAGCTCTGCAGGCCAAAAAAACAGCCATTCAATAAAGCTAGACGTTAAGCTTAGATCCATTCAAAAATAGCAGTTATACAACTAAACCATTTGAGCAGAAATATCCCTAACACAGCATAGAAACAAAAAACCTGTGCTTCAGTGATACATGCCCAAAAAAACCATTCATTAAAGATATACATTAAGCTCTAATTTAAACTTTGCAAAAATAGCAAAAACAGCAAAAAAACTGCCAGTTGTCTTCAGCAGCAAACGAACAGCCATGTCATCAATAGTCAAACAACAATGCTCACATTAGCTAAGATTTGGAGCTAGACTAGTTTGCAGTCCAGTGCTGCCAACCTGTAATACAACACATAAATGTAAATCACTTATTTTGCTAAAACTAGAGGTAATACATGTAAATGTGTTTTGGAATGTAAGTCATTATAACCTGCGATTTACGCTTCCTTGACGTTGATATAGGCCCGCCAGCACAAGTCCTTTTGTTGTGTCCAAATTGCATGCATCTCCCAGACTTCAATGTTGAGGACCTTTTACGGCAAACGGAGGAAACCTCATCTGGCTCCTTTCTTCTATTCTTTCTAGGTCTTCCAACTCTTCTTCTAAGTTGGGGAGGCATTGCTTCTTGAACTTCACCATCCTTAAACTCAGGCCAAAAATTGATATCTGGAATTGGATTGATCATATGACCATAGGCTTTTAAGTACGTCTTCGTAGACTTGCTCTTATCACAGTAATCTTCCAAATGTTATCTCCTATCAATTAAAACTGCTGCAGCATGTACAAAGTATGATCAAGTTTCACACCTTGCAATCACATGACCTCTCTTCTGTGATAATGATATATTTTACTCTTCCATCACTGACCTCATAGGTCGTTCGCTACTATAAAGATAGGTCATATTCGACTATTTTGAGCCACATCTCAAATTTATCAACGACCCTAGGCACCATTTGATTTTGCCATCCACATCCATTTTCATATCTCTGTTGGATCATATTCATTAACCTAGACTTGAGTGTATCCATCAAAGTGAGGATGGGTTTCTCCCTCAAATCTCCAACCCATCTATTGAAGGACTCAGCAGAATTATTGGTAATATGATCATTTTTGACATCATATGGGAAAGTGTGTCGAGCCCACATTTCTGCACCTATGCTATCTAACCAAGCATGCGCATGTGGGTTCATTTCTTTTATCTTAGCCATTGCTCTATTGAACCCTTGAACAGTGTATGACCTGGCAGCAACCCAAAAGAGTTTCCTAAGGATCATTGCAGGAAATTTAGCTTTGAAATTTGCAACAATATGCCTGCAGCATTTTCTATTGATTGCATGAGGTACTTTGCATTCAATAGCTTGTATCAAACCCTGAAACATGAAAGCAACACACCAAATTATATGATCATGTTGGTATAAAATCAGTGCAAGATGTTAAACAAATAATAATAAAGTTTATTACCTTTTGTCTATCGGTCATAAATGTCCATCTTTTATCTCTAGGAAAGCCATCAAGCAATTCACACAACCACTCAAAGAAAAACATCCAACTCTCTTTATTTTCACTCTCAACAACAGCAATTGCAACTGGAAACAATCCATTGTTTCCATCAATCCCAATAGCACATAACAGCACACCACCAAAGGGCCCTTTCAAATGGCAACCATCAAACCCAAGAAAGGTAAACATCCATCGAGGAATCCTCTCTTCAAAGCATTTAGTCCTAGGAAAACCTCTTAATAGACGAGATTGTTGCACCAATAGACATGTAGAAGTGAATTTTTGCAATACTTCCTAGATTTGTTCGTATAACCATTAAACAATATGTAGGAAGTAGGCGATATGATTCCCCATGGTTTCCATCAATCATCTCTAATGCCTTATTTTTAGCCCTATACAATTTAATATCAATGGGATTAACTCCATATTTAGCCAACTCCTCCCTAATCACTGGAAGTTTTACATGTCTATCAGCCCGCACAAGACCTTCGATTTTCTCAGCAATCCATTGTGTAGAGGCTGTGATCCTATCCTTTACAGTGCAAGAGTGATCTGGAGTGTATGTCTTAATCTTGAAGGTCACACCATCAGCCATTAATGAAGCATGAACCCTCCATTTACAAAGTGCATCACCACACGTCTGTCACCATTCTTCTCATTTTAACCTTAACTAATGGGAACCCCCATAGGATCGAATATTCATAAAGCACTTTTCTAAAACTATCAATATTCTCAAATATCATTCCAGCCATTAGTTTGAACTTTTCCCCTTTTGGGATCTTGAATTCAGTTGCATTCAAGCACGCACCCATTACATCATCCTCAAATTCACTTCGAATTTCCATGCTTAACCGTCATTTGATTGATAATCGGACAACTCATTTCCACTCTCACATTGATGTTCTTTTCCTCAACCACATACCTACGATACAAGTCATCATCCACAATTGCATGTGTTTGACCTCATCACTTATGGTATATAACTCATCATCGCTACCATCTTTATTTTCAATATTCACTCCTCACTATATTTAGCTATTTGTTTAGAACTTTCTATCAAAGAAAGCCTACACTTCTTCTATCCATAGAAGTGGTTTTAGCAGGACCTTTTTCCTTTTTTTTTCTCACATTTTCCCCTCGAAGATAACTGCTAGAAGGCCCACTGTTATCATTCTGACCTTCACTTTCTACACAAATCAGTGACCATCCTGTTTTTCCACATTGTGCAAGACTGCATGTCTTCACATTATCCTTGGAATCACTAACATGCAAAGTAATTAACCCATCTCCACTATGTGCTTTAAACAATTCTATCACGTCATTTTCAGAATTTATGACTTTTCTACAGGTACTACCAGGCATATCAGAAATAATGAACGGCATGGTGTTTTTCCATCTATTTGGATCATCAAACACATTCTCACAAATGTCAGACAATAGGACAATATAAGAATACCTATCCGGATCAATGTTTTTTATAGAGAAACTGTTGTCCTTGTAATGCAGCTCAATATCATAACTTAAACCATCCTACAAACAATAGTTGGAAAACAATATAAGTCATGGTTTCAAGTTAAGAACACTAACCTGTCACAACAACAACAAAAAAACACAAAAAAAAAAGAAAAAAGAAAAGAAAAAAAACCGTACAAACATGGTACATATCTTTACAAAGTACACTCGTATCATTCACATACAACCAAGAATTTACTTTTTGGACAAGTTTAAATATTGTCCAAATCAAAACCCAGATATAAACCAGAAAATAAAAATCAAAAAAATGCTAATACATGGATTTCACTCTTCTCGAATGATACACATTGAATATTCATCTTTGTTGGTCACAAAGGAATGGAAAATTATTTTCAATGTAGATGACCATGACTATGCAAGCAATCACAAGGAAGCTTGGTTCTTACCATTTTCCACACTCTTCACCACCGATTTATACGCACCTATCTACTAATACATGTACTTCACTCTTGTCGGCTAGCTTTGTTCGATTCTTACCATTTTCAGACGGAATAATCAGCTTTTTAGTTCTGAAATTGGAGAATTTTCTGGGTTTTTCTATTTCTTTGGACAAGAGAAGTGGCTCTGCTTTTGATTGAAATCTGATTACAAGATTACTATCGTTCTTTCCTCCAAAAGATTGATACATTCTTTACTTAATTATGTTGTTTAATCTCATTTACAAAGGACCCTTTTGTCTTTTCAACCATTTTTATAAGTTAATTAGTCTAATGTAAATCCAAAGGGGGTATATGTTTTTTTTAAAACCCTAGGGTCCGTTTTGTTATTTTATCAAACCCCAAGGGGGGTATTTGATATTATCCCTTATAAATATCATTATTTATATATTTAACACCAAAGTGTAGCAACTACATATGTAGCACAAAAAAAAAAAAACATAATATACACCCAAGAAAAAATAAAATGACTCCATCTCCCTAACACCAACAGTATTAGCACCCAGACAACCCCTCATCTATATAGGCATCACAAAATAGAAAAACGTAAGCTTTTTTTGTGTATAAGTTAGGAACTTCATCATTAAGGTATAATGAATAGGTTGGGAACTTCACCATCCAAAGAGTACATAGAATATTTCATCTACTTTTACGTCATGAAAAAGGTAAAAGACTCGGAAACTTCATCATCCAAAAAATAAATTGAATGTTTCATTTGGCTAGTTTTTATCCATTTGGAAAAAAAAAATAAAAAAAAATTGTCTGCCAACTATAGCCGGCTAGAGTTGACAGCGAAGTAGTTGGCGGTAGCAAATAATAGTCACTAATGAAGGGTGGAGGAAAGGAAGAGGAATAGAGAGGTGAAGAGAGAAAAATAAATAAATAAATATCAGTTCGAAATGTAAGGTAAAATGTGTGTTAGATTATATTTTAGATGTGAAATGTAATTGAAAATATAGCATTCTTAAAATATAGAAAACATACAATATTTTTATTTTGAAAATGTAAAAATATAAATGCAAAATGTGAATCCATAGAGGTCCTAATTTTTTTTCTTGAACCCCAAGTTGAAGGGGATGACATAAACTCTATCCCTCAAATCCATCTACTGTTTAATATTCCCAATGAGCCTAATTAGGTTACATAAGATATTTAAGTATTTAACCGGTGGATCTCCAAGTAAAGAAGGGAGGCGTAATTTAAAATTTTCAATTTCACCCCTACTTTCATAAATTTCAAAATTTTTTCTCATTATTGTACCTCTTAAATTTTATAAATTCTAATTTTCCCTTTATATTGCTTATTGGCCCCTTATATCTTGTGAAAATTTCTCCTTATATTGTTCCTAAAATAAAGAAATATTTGTTACCTCTTTTCCTTATGATTACAAGTATTGGACATATTGAGGAATAAAATCTAAATAACTTTATGTCAATTGATACAAGCATAAAAATTTCAAAATTTTATTTTTGTATACTATTCTTATTTGAAAATAGTTGTTTGGTATTTTGTCACAACTAGTCTTAGGATTCTGATTCCACCTTGAATTTAGCCATTAAATGAAATAACTACATGATATCTACTATAATTTTTTCGATAAATTACCTCCACCTCTTTTAAAGTTTAACTTTATTACTATTTATTCTCTGAAGTTTGAACTACTACAGTCTCTCCTTTAGAAGTTAGTTTTGTGTTATGGAATTCATTTAATGACTAAAAAACTAGGCAAAAATTTGAGAAGAAAATGTTGTCAATATAATTAAGATATGAATTAATAGTATTTATTTGAAAGGAATATACATTAAACATAATTATAAGTAGAACTATAATGTATATTCAATGTAAAAAAGTCTTAAACTCCCTTTCTTTGCTTAATTTTAGTCATTTCATAAATTATGTAAAAAAAAAAAAAACTAACTTTGGACAGTTAAAGAAGAAAACTATAATATTTTCAAATCTCAATAAACAATTGTTAATGAAACCAAACCTTAGGAAAGGTAGATATAATTTATCCTAAATTTTTATAAAAAAAATTAACAGTTCTAATATTTCTCAATTAAATATTATAGATGAATTGAAATATAGTAAAAAAAACACATAGAATTTGAACCAATGTAATTTTAAAAAAATTCAATTTCAAGACAATTCCAGGTCTTACGAGGAATCGGCACACCTTTGAGAATTTGTTAAACTAAAAATTAGAAAGATTGTCATTGCATCCATCAAATCTAGAAGAGGTTTTCTCTCCCTCAATCTTTTTTCTATTTTATAATAAAAAATATTTTTTTATTTTTAATGCAACAAATTTATTATTTAAAATTTTATTTTTCTGACCCCCAAACTCTCCCATAAATTATAAGTGGTCATTTATCTGCTTACACTATCCTACTACTTAGGGAATATTTTGTCCTCTAATAGGGAGTCTTACGGTGTAGACTTTAGGATTAAAAAGTTCAAAAGTATACATGTCATGTTTCCTAAGTTCATATTTCTTTCGACTTATAGCACATGTATATTGCTATCCTATTTGTAACAATTTATTTTTATAAATCGTAATTGAAAACTCCAGATATTTTAATTTGAATCATTGTTTAATTACAGCAATGATGAGATTTAAGGACATTACAAATTACAAATGGATTAGATATATAATTTTTCAGCCCTCATGCCTCAACGTAAGAATGAGATCAAATTAGTGTGGATAAAACAAAAGCTTATGACACTGTTACTAAAAATATAAGCAGTCGAATATTCCTCGAGAAAAAAACAAAGAAAAAGAAAGCTTTTCTCGGTTGCTGTTTTTATACTGATCTAAAGAATGTTATGTTTGATTAATATATACAATAATTTAAAAGTATAATCTGAATTGTAAGATAGTAAAGCACTACAAAGAAATTTCCCTATTTACTAAACTATGGATTATGACAGAAGGGAACAATTCTTCTATTCAACCAATCTTCTCTGTATTTGTATCATCAGAGGGCCAAATCACTGTTTCCCTGAGCCTTTCACGCATCAACTCCAAATTCTGGTCAGAGATTTCTTGATATATTGCAGCATGGTCACATTTCTAAGATGGAAAAGCGATGCAAAAATATAATACTGCTGAATTTCGCAACATGCAAAGAAAGATTGTAGTTGATCAAAGGTTTACTATACCTTAATCCATTTTCCGTAGAGGTGAAGGCGTGTTATCATTACTCTTTCCGCGAGTTCATGGTTTTCCTGTGGATAACATGATAAATTTGGTCCAATTACTCATCCTATTCATAGAGCTTTTTGAATTGAAAAACTCTTGTAGAAATCAGCACCTTTGCAAGGCTGCGAATGAATTTCTTCCCATCACCGGGCTTATGATTAGCAACATAACTGTTAAGATTGAAGAAGATTATCAAACTCCAACAAATAACAACTGGGAAAGATCATTCAAAAACAGCAAAAAGCATAGAAATACAAATGAATTGATGATACTGATGGTAGAAAGCAAAAAGTTGTCTAGCAAACTCATGAAGAAAACAGTAGACTTTCAAGTTTAAACAAACAGAAAACTATAACGAAGAAGAAGAAGAAGAAGAAGAAGAGAGGTATGTTTTGACTTTTGTAATCCTAAAACTTTCCACAATGCAGATGACTTGTTCATTGTTTAACCCTGCTGTTTCAAGCTAACCAAGGTTTTGTCTGGATGACTGTGTTAGGTCAAACAAGACAGGACATCAAGAATCAAAACCAAAGCCAGTATAAGTCAAACAGAAATATCCACTTACTCATAAAACCACCTATATTGTGGAGGTTCATTTCATAGAGCTGGTGTAGAACAGTCCTCACAGCTTTGTATGTGAAATAATTAAAAATTGTCTGCAAGAAGAATCATGGAACCATCTGAGTTATTGATTTTGGGAAAAGAAAAGGAAATGATGCAGGAAGTTCTTGATAACAATGCAATTGTGTTCTACAACTATAGTAGTAATGATCAAGGGAATCTTGACATGATGAAAGTACGAGATCAATAACACATTCATTAAACAGACTCCAGACAAGAGGAGCAGCAAACACAAATGCAACATATCCAGGAAAACATAAATCAGTATTTGAACACATTTACGAGCACTCTACCTAGTAGCATTGCTATGATCTCATTCAATAACTTCTAACTCTTTTTCTATTTGAATAAATAAAATGCAGTAGATAGTGTCATACACATAGATGCTATTCCCAATGAATGTATCAAAATTACATCAACTTCTTGATAGTTTCAATGAGTTGCCTTATAGCTGTGAGGAAAAGTTGCTTTTCCTTGCTCCCTCAGCATAATCTTTCATTTTCTGACATCTGATTCATCTGCTACGTGATTCAAACCATGTTTACCAACATATTAGATGTGTATACAGTGTTCCTCTATTAGACTGCTAACCTTTTCTTCTTACATAAGAATTGACATGTTTCCTCATTTCAAGCTTAACCTAACTTTATCAAAAAAAGATAACATGTGTACAGATCTGGATTTATGTTTATTTTGCTGAACGTCATTTATTCATCATTAAGACGGAGACTGCTTAGTTTGTGAAGAAGTAGAAAATTTGACTTCCTCGAATTGACTAGTTCACTAAGTGTCTAGTCATTACAGTTTTTCAGCATTGCTATGTAGTGTTGTGTAAATGCAATTTGTTAGATTCTTCATTTAGGATTATATGCTCAAACTCATATAAATAATTCACCAAACCAGCTAATGAGTATGCCCAAAACTATGCAAAGTCATTCTTAACAAATAATCAAAACAAGAACAAAGAAATCAGCTCGCAGAATTGCAAACTTAATTTAAGATATCCATCCAAATTCCAAGATTTAGTTTGAAGTTCCACCTTACCAAGTATGCAATTCTACTCCCACAGTCAACAAAAGTACCAATTAATTAATTAAAAGCAGGTAAATCAACCAATCGCAGCAAAACAAATACAAATTCATCATCATGGAATCAATAAATGATACGTACTAACATCTAGAATCATTAAAACCATGATGATTATCATAAAAAAAAAATGGTAAACGTACTCACTGCTTTCAGATCAGCAAAGCCTTCATCATAATGTCCAGCCACTTCACTCACAATCTTGAAACTCCTATTCTTCCTCTGTCCTCGCAAACTTTTACTACCAGAGAGCTTTCACAGAATCAAGAAACGAACTGCTTAACTCCAACGATCCAGCAGATTTCCCAGTAACCAAATTCCTGTTCATGTGAAGGTCGCCATTACCCAAATTGCATGAAGGCAGAACATCCAAACATAAGCATGGACAAGTATGCAAGTCAGTAATTGATGAAGCAACAACAGAAAAGGATCCAACCATCCTAACAAAATCCCCAAACTTCACCACCAAAAGGGATCCAATAACAAAATTAAGGCAGTTAACAATCAAAATTCAAGAAAGTAAGAAACACCCTTCCCAGGAATCCCTATAGAAAACAAAGTGAGGTTGTCCCAGAATGTTGGAGATTCAATAATGTTTTCAAGTCAAAGATTCATGTGGCAGATTCAGCCCTTTTAAGTAAAACAAGTAAAACGTTGTGGGCAAGAAAAGTGGGTAACATGGGAAGAAAATTTGGCAACATTCTCTTTCTTCTTAGCTGATATGTAACGCTGACCAGAATAAAATTTGAGGCCCAAAATTCTCCAACCACAAAAGCGTTGGAAAATCTCACAAGCAATCATGTCTTGTAGTGTATTTTATAATACAAAAGCTCGACTAATACGGATGATGTTGATCCAATTTTTGGCCCTTTGGCCAACTGTATGGACACTGGAAGTTTCATACACAAAGAAATTGGAACACAAAATTGAGCAAAAGACTAGTTCGTTTTCTCTCGTCTTTATTTTCAACTGGCGGTTCCTACATAAGAAATCAAAGCGAAATTCCATACCATTAGTTGGTTATATTACTTTTATTTCATCATGACAATGAAAAATGGCCATTAAATTTTCGAAGGAGCTTTTTGTTTTTTCGAAAGAAATGAAGTAGTGTGTCAATGTGAATTGGCACAAAATTGATTTTCATTTTCTTGTTGGTACCTCGTGGAGTTTATGTGTAAGAGGCAGTTGATTATGTATGAGGTTAGCTAATTCTTGTCTCTAATATCTCTATATGCGCTCTGAAGAACAATGGACTGATTAGTTATAATTCTGTAGTTCCTCCTTAAAAGTTGAAGGTATGAATCTTAAAAATTTACATATTGCACCCAATATTCCCCTTTCAAGATAATTTGGGTGCTTAAAAAAATATTTCCTTCACACGCTAGCCAATAGAGAAAAAAGAAACATGCAACGACCGAGTGTTATGATAATGATTGAAAAATATAAGAAGAAGAGTAAACAGTTGGCTTTTATTAAATAATTACTAAATATATGGTTCCAATCTTGAACCTAGCTTTCCTTAGTTGTTTTTTATTTCTTAGAATAGCTGGCAAAAGTTTCAATTATACTAATACAATTACCTGGTGATTGGACATTTTAAAAAATTTTGAACTGTCCTTAGCATCAAAATGTATTAGTTATAGTTTCACTGTTTTAGTCCCATGCAATCTCGCACGGGATGACTTGGATAAAATAAAAATGTTCAATGAAAGTTAAAATAGTGTCTAAATTTGTATTTAATTAATTTTAAAAGATAAGTTTACAAAGCTTACTAAGCGTTAATTGATTAATTTACTAATTTTTAAACAAAAAGTAGTATGTGATTTGATTAAATACAAATTCAGAATCATTATTTAAACAAAGTGTCATTTATTTATTTAACTAATGAATATTAAGTTTTAAAAATAAGTGATTACAATAAAAATAATAATAAGAATAATTAGTATGCAAACATATGGAATTCCTTCGATATAATTTCGTGATTACAATAAGGAAACAATAAAAAAAATTATGGAGTTCAAATTTGGGAAAATATTGCATTAAATATCACTAACCTAATAAAAGAAAGTTAAAAAGTTAATTTTAAATAATGAAATATTCAAAATTTAACATAATTTTTAATGCACCAAGAAAACCATGCATTTACTTGAATAAAAAATTCAATAATCACATGATATATCAATTGAAAATTCACATATTCATAGCAATTTAAACGAAAGAGCAATTACAAGTTATATTAAAACCAAGTTATTGTAAATTTAAAATAGAATTGAACTCAAACTAATTAAAATGAAAACTCAATGAGGTTCTTTTACCAGAAAATGAAGAAAAAGGCTATGTTTGGTTAATCATTTATTAACAAAAGTTAAATTTTTTCTCAGAAAAGAAAAAATAAAACACCAATTAACTTCTTATTTTCTTTTAAAATTCAAATTTAAAATTTAAACTTCTTACTAAAATTATCCCCACATTATTTTTAAAAAATTTCCCTACAACACATCTTTTATTTTCTCTCCAAACACTTTGTTTATAAAAAAGAATTCTCACAAACACTTTCACACTTTGTAACTAAAAAAAAATTCAAATGAACTACTATCTAAACATAGCATTATTTGAGGACTTCATAAAGGCAAACCCCATGCCTTGCCCAACCAAGTTACACACAAGAACTGAGAAGAAAAAAAAAAAAAACACGCACACACATGAAACTGAAAAGTATCTTCATTATGGTTTACATGTATACATCATCGTTACTCCATATGTCTATTATTAAACAATCTAGTTGGCTACCTAAAATTGTTTGACTTTTGTATAAGCTTTATATACCTTTAATATTCTCAATACCTTTAATATTCTTAAGCTGCCTTGTTGGCTTGTTCCAAAATTAATACAGTTAATTCTTTATCTCTTTACTCGTTTATTATTATTATTATCAAATATACATACACATTTTCTTATTTACAATTTTGGTATTGTCAAAATTAATACAGTTTAATTCTTTATGCCTTACTCCTGTTTTTTTTTTTTTAAATTTACATACATTTTCATATTTACATTTTTGCGTTGTTTGTTTTGAATTCCCGTATAACAGATAGATGTAGACAAAAACGGAACCAAATTTATCATTCGTTTGCAGATATTCAAGTATTGGTTAAAAGACGCATAAATTTCAATAGAAATGGCTTCATAACATTTAGATTTCATATAATAGGTTCAGTATTTTTTTGTAATATGATAGGGACAAGGATGACTAGAAATTAGAATTATCTCCTTATCAAGAATATAGATGAATTAGAAATGTATTGGAACTCTAGTAAGAGGAACTACCATATAAAATGGGAAATTTACAAAATAGCGACTTTTGGAGGAACATTAGCAAAAATAGCAGTTGTCAAATTTTTTTGCCAAACTAGTAGGTCAATGGTGTTTGACATTGTGAAAGATCTAAATGCTTCTTTATTTACAAAAGATGAGAAACATCGCTCATAAAGCATCGTTCAAAACTTATTCACTTCATTTTTCACTTGAATTTCCCTCATTCAATCATTCTTCATTGATTTAATATTCCATCTATTTATTTGCATGAATGGCGTGTACGAGGAGATGAGCATCTTTAAGCAAAAGACCACGTAGTAGAAAAATCGCATATTGATTAACCATGCATATTGATTATTGATTTTAGAATAAATATGATTGCAATAGGGTTTTGTGTGATTTTTACTATAATAGATTAAATTCGATATCAAATTAGATATGAATCTTTTATTTGACAAAAAAGAAGGTTTTTGACATGTATTTGACATAAATTTTGACATTTGTGATATGTATTCGACAAAAAATTCGACAAAGTTCGACAAATTTCTTATCTTGGCTATCTTGAATGAAACATGGCTATCCAGAAGAGAAACAGTTTTGATTTTGAAAACTTGGGAATGAAGCTGAGCGGCAGAGAGGCACGTGGTATGAAAGTGACGGAATCTGTCGCGCTAAGCAACTGTCACTTTCTAGCCACCATTTTAATTGTATTTTCTCCACTGTCAATGGAGTAGTTTGCAGTACTTCCAACAAATACAAAGGCCGCAAACTATGCGGTCCCCAAGGACTCCTAACGGCTTAAATACAAATGCAAAAAGCTCTATTCTGTATTTTAAATACTACATTCCAAAAAATAAAGTATTCGAAAAAGTTAGAGTGAAAGCTTTCCCTTTTACCATGCTAAATCAAAAGAAAAAGAAAGTGAAATTCTAATTTCCACCTGCCCTACAGATTCCGGCACTTTCATGCCACGCCTCTCTGCCGCTCAGCTCTGTTCCCGATTTTTCAAAATCAAAATTGCTTCTCTTCTGAATGGCCATGTTCTATTCGGGATAGCCAGGATAAGAAATCTGTCAAATTTCATGTCGAATACATGTCACAAATGTCAAATTTTTGTCGAATACATGTCGAAAACCTCTCTTTTTGTCGAATAAAAAATTCATGTCTAATTTGATGTTGAATTTGATTTATTACAACAAAAATAACACAAAACCCTATCGCAATTGTATTTTTTCTAAAATCCATAATCAATATGCAAGGGTTAATCAATATGCAATTTTTTTTCTATGGCGGTGGCCTTTTTGCTTAAAAATGCCTGTTCTCCTCGCATACGTGCCATTCATGCATCGTCGAATAAATGGGATGTTAAATCAATGAAGAATGATTAAATGGACAGAGAAATTCGAAGTGAAAAGATGAAGTGACAAAGTCTTGAACGATGCTTTAGAAGCGATGTTTTTCATCTTTTGTAAATAGAGGGGCATTTAGGTCTTTTCACAAGGTCAAACACCCTTGACCTGCTAGTTTGACAAACAAAATTTGGCGGCTTCTATTTTTGCAAATGTTCCTCCAAAAGCTGCTATTTTTGCAATTTCCTTATAAAATGCGTTTGTCATATATAAGAGGTAATTTATTCTTCTTCTAACAAAAGACACTCTCCTTGAGTTGTTGGCTGATTTGGTCATCCGAGTGTCTTTGAGAGACCTCGTCCCCATCATTTGCAAGTCGTTCATGCATACCAGAGGTTAGCATTTGACATCGGAGCTTCATCAATTGGCACAATTTGTGGAAAACCAACTATGGAAGATACTAGCGATGGATCTCACGAGAAAGGAGCTGAAGCCTTGTCATCCTGACTTGATCCACAAGGAGGTAACCCTGATAGGCCCCTATAATGAATGAGAGAAGAGTGGCTAAATTTCTTCATTCAGCATGCAGAGAAATTTGAGAAATTTGTTCAGTATATGGAGCACTTGAATGAGCCTGAGTCGTAAACAGCAAAGCAAACTTCATATTGGATAATATGGGAGGTGAAGATGACAGTGATTAAGAGGAGAAGGAGCACCCACCTAGACGGACTCACAAACCAGAAGAATGAAAAAGGGAGCCTTCAGATAATCAAAGCGCTGATAAGGACAATTAACCAAAGTTTGACAGTGCATGCCTTATTATCAGTAAAATGGTGGAGCAAATACAAGAGGCAGTGAACAAAGCTTTGGGGAAGTGAGTGAGAGTGGATCCCACCACAACTCATTTTACCCAAAGAATATTGGATGCTCCGTTTCCTAAAGGTTTCAAAACTATGCCAACTTGGAACCCTACGACGGAATGGGAGATCCAGAGGACCATATATGCTATTGCGTTACTGCAATGAATGTTATGAAATTATCTGATGACAACAAGTGTTTGATATTGCCCACCACGTTTCGACAAGCCGTAAGGAAGTGGTTTAATGACCTTTCTAAGAACTCTATCAACTCTTTCGATGAGTTTAGTAAAAAGTTCAAGAACAACGTCATAGGCGACAGGTTTATATAGAAACCTCCAACTCATATGATGAGTGTAAGGCAGAAAAAAAGTGAAACTTTGTAAGAGTATGTAGTAAGATTCAATAAGGAGGTTGCTATGGTGTGTGATAAGGATGATACCATCATATTTGCTACCTTCATTAATGGGATTAAGCTTGAACACTTTAATTGAAGCTTGACAAAAGATTACTCAAAAATGTTTCACGATGTCATGGCGAGCAACTAAAGCGATCTAAGCGGGAATAGGCTTAGAGTAAGAAAGATTTTTACGGCTTCAGGTGTAACAAGAGAAGTTTGGAATCCCCGACAAGAAGAATAAAAAAGGAAAGATTCAAGATTGGTTGAGTTACTCGTCAAAGAAAAGGGGGTTGACTTAAAAGTATGTTCCACAAAAAGATTTAACTCCGTTAAACGTTACGAGTCCTATATGCAACTCAAGGCCAAGGTATCTTGAAGAAGCGAATAGAATAGCGGCTTTGGATCATCACAAATTTTGTAACAATCATTGCACTCATGATCATCACATTGAGAGTGCATTAAATTGATACAAGAGATTGAGCGGACCATACATAGAGGAGAATTGAAACACTAAGTGGCGCGCTTAGACAAAGACACGAGAGATTATAGCTAGCAGGCGGATCTTATAGAAACGACAACTATTGAAGACCCTAAGCTCAACAAACTAGAGGACCTTCACAAAAACTCTTCCACGGTGATTGGGGTCATCCACATGATCTCAAGATGCCACATGAGACTCCCACTTGGCGAGAAAGAGTTATACTCATGCAGTGAGTCAAAAACCTTTGAAAAGAGAGTGGTGACTAGGGAACTATAATTAGTTTTGAGATCAAGACTATTTCTTATCGAGTTCGTAGATGACCGATGGTAATAGAGGCGTACATTGCTAATTACCAAGTTAAAAGGGTTCTAGTTGATAATGGTAGCTCGATGAACATTATGTATGAGAATGTTTTCACGAATACAACTTAGATAAATGATTGTTAAAAGCAATAAAAACTTTGGTTGTGAGGTTCAACAATATTCCAATGTTCTTTATTAGGAAAGTCGACTTTCGATAACTTTAATAAAAGAAGCAAAAAAGAACGAAGACACTAGAGTTTGTGGTGGTGAAAGACAGTTGGCATACAATGTTTTCCTAGCTCGGCTAGGATTAACAAGTTTGAAACCATATGCTCAAACTTACACATGGTCTTAAAGTTCCCAATGTTAGAAAGAGTGGTGTCAATCAAGGAGGGCGTGAAAGCGCACAACAATGTTATGTGGCCACGTGAAAATGATCGAGAAGCCGTAGATTCTAGTAGAGGATTTAAAGCCCAGCAAAGAAAAGGTAGGATAGCTATTTGAGTTGGGAATTGAAGTGGAAGAAGTCAAACTGGAAGAAAACACTAGGAAAAAAGTGAAGATTGGTGTAAGCTTGGAGGCGGGTCTGAAGGAAAAATTTGTTCAACTCTTAATATAATATGTTGACATATTTGTGTGGACTTCGGTTGATATGCTAGGCATATCTCAGGAGATCAATTCGTACACATTTACACAAATGTTTGAACCACATCTGGTATCTAAAATTCTTGATGAAGTAGTAGATAACTTAACTTCTATAACATGAATACCTAAAGTGGAAGTTTCTTTCCTCTTTTTCTTAAGATTCTCCAGGTAAACTTTATAATTTCTCTTCCAATGTTTGGTCTCATCGCAATGGAAGCTGTTTTCTTCCTTAGTTACCTTTATTTTAGTTCCTTAGGTAAGGGTTCCTCTAGGATATATCACTTTTCTCTTGCTTGAGGACTATCCTCAAGTTCTTGTACAATCTAGGAAGTTCATCCCATTCAACCTATCATTCTCAAGGATAGATAGCAATATTGGGGAAAAAACTACTCTATAAAATAGTATGCAAAAACTTCATTTTTGTATCTATCTCCTTCACAATATGTAATTTTTTGTTGCTAGAAATTTGTCATTATGGTTATTTAACACGACTAATGATGAATTTTTGGTGAAAATGTTTGTTAGTGTTGCTTTTCCAATTGTAGATATTAGTGAAACAACATAATTATTATTTGTTATGTAAGTTTTAATGTATTCACTAGCAATGGTAAAATTGAAATTTTGATTGATTCCTATTACTAATACTAGAGTGAACCAAACACTATCAATCACAATAATACCCATTACAAATCCTTGTGATACGGTTGAGTGGTAAGTCTTTTATCCGGGGCCAGTTAGGTTATGGGATCAAATTCTTGTGATGGTGTAGGTTCTTGCTTTTGACCTCCCACACATGGCTTGCCAAGTATGATTTACATCCCATGACCAAATCATTTGTGATGGTGTAGGTTCTTGCTTTTGACCTCACACATGACTTGCCAAGTATGATTTATATCTTTATGGGGCGTGGAGGCTAACTCACATAGAGACTAGGGCAATCCTTTTTTTAAAAGAATAATACCCATTACAAAATTTGAAACAAATAGCAATAATGCAATATTGATTTCCTTTATCATGACACTCTTCAATTATCCTCGTAGTGATTCCATTGACAGATTTAAACTAAGCGCCTGCTCAATCTACTTATTTACAATTACTAATAAGGGCTGAGATCTGAGAACTTGAGATTTATGGCACGAGCTTATGTGGGCCGAGTCTGGATGAAAACTGGACTGGGTTCCGGTTTGCACAGCCCAGGCATTCCAAATTCACAGGCCTCTACGCAGTCGAACATAATAACGCCGTTGATTTGTTAACGTTAGATTCTCCCCCAATTCCTCCTCCTCACTCCTCCGCGTCGGACAGTCCTCCTCTAGCCCTCTAAAACCGAAGTGATTCTTGCTTTGGCGCTGCACAACTACTTCAAAGATGTTCTTCAGAGGGTAAGCTTAAAAGCCATAATCCCAAATTTCAAATTATTTTTTATTTATTTTTAGATTGCTTTCTGGATTTCTCCCCCAAAATACTGAGGTTTGGGTTTATCCACTTGAGCATCCTATTGCGGTTGTTAGGATGCATCGACGGGGTTCAGCAGGTTTTCCAGATGCCCTTGATGCCAATTGTTGGTTTTTATTTTATTTTTAAAAATCTCTTTCTCTTTTTCAGTTTTGGGAGGGACCTGGGTTTTAGATTTTTGTTAACATCATTGTTTTAAATTTTCAAAACTCATGTTGCTGTGTCCTTATCGTTGTTGTTATTGTTATAAAATTATTTATATATTAAATGTTTTCGACACAAAGTCTTATTGTTTCCTGGTAACTTGATTATCTTGTGTAGTATACCAATGTAATTATGGCCAAATTCAGACGTAATTATAATTTCATATTGATTTAATTATGTGGGATAAATTGCAAATCCAAAATAAGGTGGAGATATATGCTGAAAAGTTGTGTTTTTGAAAATCAGTATTCTTACTCTTGGTACATAATTTCTGTTTTTCCTTTAATCAAATATTATGGTTGCTAGCTGCTGTAATTTGTCTCACTGGAGCTGTTTGAATACTGAGTTTTTATCCCTATGCCGATCATATTCTGCTTTCCATATTTTTTTTCTGTGTAATTTTTCTTCAGATTTGCCTATCTTAGCAATCCCGTGATTGTTATCCAGTTTATGGGAAGTTTTTATGAGAACAAAATATTTGATGTCCATTATTGTTGTTTCCTTTTCTATTGCCTATTTAATGGTTTTCTGACTTCAAAAGTGCTAGACTGCATATTCACTTATTCTAGTGTATTTTTGACCTGGTAAAGTGTGCATTTACCATTTTCATTTTTGAAATTGAAGTAAATACATGGACAGCACGGATGCCCGAGAAATGGGGCTGAAACGACAGAGACTTATGGATCAGGGTTCTTCATTCTTTGGTGCCACCCCTGGTTCAAATTATATATACAATCCTCCCCCACAACAGCCACCCCCTGCTTACTCTTATATAGGCCAGCCTCCACCTTTTCCTGTTGTCCGGCTGCGTGGGCTTCCTTTTGATTGCACAGAGACTGATATTGCAGATTTTTTCCATGGTTTGGATGTAATTGATGTTCTCTTCGTTCACAAAGGTGGAAAGTTCACAGGAGAAGCTTTTTCTGTTTTGGGATATCCCCTTCAAGTGGATTTTGCCCTTCAAAGAAACCGGCAAAATATTGGTAGGAGATATGTTGAAGTATTCAGAAGCAGGAAAGATGAATATTACAAGGCCATAGCTAATGAAGTTTCAGATGCTCGTGGTGGTTCACCTCGACATGCTGTCCCAAGGGCAAGATCTTATGATGAGAGCAAGGACTTGGCAGAACACACGGGGTTCTTGCGTCTTAGGGGATTGCCTTTCTCAGCTAGCAAGGAAGATATCATTGATTTCTTTAAGGATTTTGTTCTCTCAGACGAGAAAATTAGTATAACAGCTACTTCAGATGGAAGGCCAACTGGGGAAGCATATGTGGAGTTTGCAAATGCTGAAGATTCAAGGGCCGCAATGTCCAGGGATAGGATGACTTTAGGAAGTCGCTACATTGAGCTTTTTCCTTCCTCTCGTGAGGAATTGGATGAAGCAATTTCGAGGGGCGGGTAACTACCTTCTATTGGTCTTCTCCTTTTTAACTTGATTAAATTTCATTGTCTGGTGAGAGTATTGATATTTTGCTTGATATTATCATTTTAGTGTGGATGCTGTTTCCTTTCTTTTCTTTCTATGGGTGATATCATACCAGACCATGACCTCATGAACATGCTAAAGAAATACAAAGTGTCTATACACTTGATATTAATTTATAGCCATTGTCCTTTATCCCATTTTTACATTGACAGTTTGATAATGCATCTTTTGGGTATATAATAACTAAACTTTTATCCCACTATATAATATCAGTTATACGGATCATATATCGTTGTCGCATTCTATTGAAACATATATTTTCATTTAAGTTTAGATGATTCATTTCTTTTTGATAGTTTCTTTCCAAGTCTTTTGGTCTTCTCTTTCTCCTTTTAATTTGAGTTAATAATTCTCTCGCATTATACTAGTACATCAAAGGGTCTCTAATGCACATGTTCAAACCATTTTAAATGTGTTTTTCTCATTTTTAATCTATTGGGCTACCCCTTTTTCTTTCCTAATGGATTCATCACTACTTAATCTTTTGGGTATACAATTGCGAAAATTGTTTCAGCAAAATTTCGGTCATGGTTTGTTTTGCTAATGGATTTTTGTTAAAAAAAAAATTCCAAGCCTACTCTTCAAATTGTTTTGGCTATGTTTGGACAAGTATTCTTAAATACAAAAGTTAACTTTTCTCAAACAAAAACAAAACATCCAAAGATATTTTCATTTCAAAATTTAAAATTCAAATTTTCCCACTCAAAATCCTCTCACATAATTTTAAAAATTTTCCTTCTTATTTTTTCCTCCAAAATACATTTTCTATCAAAAAGTATCCACCAAAATTTTCACACATTCTAATACAACTTTTCTCAAATACATCACACTCCAAACAAAGCCTTTGTTTTTAATTAACCATTGCAAGTCCTTCATTATCCCATCAGACTTTCTTTGTGACTTATCCCATCAGAGTTGTAGTTGAAGTTATTGTTGAAACATGATGGATAATGGAGTCATTGAACTCTTCTCAAAGTGATAGAGACAGGTTATAGAGTCTTACAAGTTTGGAGTAGCTTTTAAAATTGCCATGCAATCTACTAAGTTCCATCCCCATTATCCTCAAAGAAAGGATCTCTAAAAGAAGGAACTTTAAGTGGTGCTAATCATGTTCTTGTCAAATCATGTTGTGCAACAAGTGAATTTCTTTAACTCTAGTTCTCAATGTGGGAAAGTTTTTGTATCATACATTTATGTAAGAGATAAAATGCATTTGTTAATCTGGATGTGGACAATTTAGATGAATTTTTCTGTACCTGAGCTTGTGCCCTGCTAAGACAAACTTCCAATAAATTTCTTTTTCGTGCATCCAAGTCTTGTTGAGAGATTAATGTGAGGATTGAAGCCTTCTTTATTCAGTGAACAGTGCTTCAACCTTGGATGCCTAAAATTTCTACAGGAGATAAACCCTTAGACTTCTCCTAGTAATATTACCACTATAGATGTTGTAGTAATCTTTAGGTATGAGTCCTTCTAAATTCATAAGAAGCCTTTTGCTTGTCTTAAGAGAATTGAAGGACCATTTGTTTTTTAAGTTGCAAGCATTGAGGATATGGACTATGCTGTGGTTGATAGTTGAAATATTGATGGTGATTGTGGTGGGTAAGGCTATGTCTTTAACTTTTTGAAAAGATGGATAATAGGCTATTGTCCTTAAAGACAATAGTCGATTGTCTTGGGGATGGTGTTGGATTAAAATTAGGCATTGTAGTGATGTTCTGGTTGTCTTATTGGTTAAAATGACCTGCATCCACTTTCTTCTCCCATTCTTCTACCTGTCTAAAGAGCACCAAAACTCTAACTTAGAAACAAAAGGTTGGCCTCTCTGACCTCGAGTAGTGTATATTCTTCCAAAAAATTTCCAATAACTTAAAATAATTACTCAGATAAATGTGTGAGATAGGCATCCACATTTAGTGTGTCAAACAGAATAGTATAATTTATGGTATCATTGTGAAATAAAGAAACAATGTTGTTAATGTGAAGGAACTTGTTGGCTGTCGGTGATTTTCTGTGGTGGACAGCTTATATATCCTGGCTTGATTCATCCTTGAATTGCCTATCCTCAATGATGTAGTACGGAGATGATGAGGATGAGACATTTATCGAAATGTAGAATGATGTGATGATGGTGATAGTGAGGAGCAAAAGGGTATACTTTGGTGTTTACTGAGGAGAAATCTTGTAAGTCTGCAACAAAGAACTGTAATTATAAATCTTCTGGCATTGTTACAGAACTTCATTAGTCCTTACTGTCCATACCTGTAAGGCAGTAATGGTGACGGAGGCAATATGGCTGACATTAAGGCATTTATTGTAAATATCCACTATATCCGAGCTAGAAGTTTTGGTCAAAAGAACAAAATATAAAGTTTCATCCTAGTTCCAAAATTGTAATGAGTTTGCAATATTGTCAGAATAGGCTAACTTAGACACAAAAGATGGGAATTACAAAAGAAGCTGCACAAAACTATATTTGGTATTCTGAAAACTTCTTAAATAAAAATGACAAATCTTCCAATTAGGTAAGAGAAACAAATTTTGAAAAATAAGGAAACAGAAGCGATTGAGGATTATGGGAAAATATAGGTAAAAGGAGCAATACCTTATTTTTTGAATCTGAAAACATTGAAACCTTGATTTTTTAAAACCTCTTTTCTGTTGTACATGTATGTTTTTTAGGAGGAAATTGAATAGATTTTCACTTTTTTAAAGTGCAGTTTTATAGAATTTAGTAGACTTCTGTTGCATTTATGTATATACACAGGTCGAAATTTCTACTTGGGACTGGTGTTTTCAGGTAGAAATTTCAAACTATGTATGTAAGTTATTCTACAAGTTGGAACAACTTTTGATTTTTGACTTCTGTTGCATTTATGTTTATAAAAGTTGGAACAACTGTTGATTTTTGGGGAGAAATCAAAGGATGAATTCAGAACAGTTGGCACTGGTGTTTTGCAATTTTCTAGTTTTAAGTCTCAGTTCTCTACATATTAGCCATGCGGTTTTAGAAATGCAATTTTCTCGAAGATTGGTGGGAAGCCTGGGTGGTGTCACTTTTGAACATTATAGTTGTCTCTACAAAGAAAGGGCAAATTAGTAGTCCTGCTCTCTTTTATTATAATTTAAGCTCACTTTGTCTTTCTTGATCTTTCAAATTTCGAGCTTTGCATGTGCTGATTTAAATCTCCTTCTTAAAGAAGAGTAGGCAGAACCCAGATAGGATAAGGATACTGAAAGAAAATACAACATTAGAATACTTTCTCTGCCAAGCAAATCCCGCCTCCTAATGGTTTAAAGCAGGTAAGGATCTTTGTTTGAAACCTTGAACCATGGCCTGACTGTTGCTTAGCAAACAAAAGTACTGGTGGGGTTTTTTGTAATACTCTTGAATTAAAGTCTTGCAGGCGCAAATATGCTGATTTAGGTTCATTCTTTTGTCGTGTTATTTTTATGCTATATTTTTGCTTGGCAAGTGAACTTAATGTTAGACATTTTGTTTTGTGTTGTACATTCTATTAAAAATGAAAAACTTACCGTTGTAGAAAAGTTTTAACCTGTGCTCTTTCGGCCAATCTAAAATCAGGTTGTTGCCAAAATCAGCTGATGGAAAGGACCTTACTGTTCCTACTGGTGTGTTACGAATGAGGGGATTGCCTTTTTCAGCTGGCAAAGATGATATTATGGAGTTCTTTAAGGATTTTGTATTGTCAGAGGATTCAATCCATGTAACATTTAATTTTGAGGGGAGGCCAACGGGAGAAGCATTTGTGGAGTTTGCTACTCCAGAAGATGCAAAAGCAGCACTTGCTAAGGATAGGATGACCCTTGGGAGTCGTTATATAGAACTATTTCCTTCATCCCTCGAGGAGTTAAATGAATCTGCATCAAGGGGTCGGTGACCATCTTGCTTTCTTTTTCTACTACTGTACTTTTATAATCTATGTCGTAGAATGCTTGGATGTTGTTATCAGTTTTGTTGTCTGGAATCTGATTACACTGGTTCATAGAGAAGGTGATGGGATTCCTTATAACACAACAATTATCTCTATTGTGGCCTCTGTAATGCTTCAACTTTTCTCAACTCAATCATATTAATTTATCTTCAGTTTCTCTATATCCTATACCTTTGGTGTAATAACTCCAAGTAGAACCAGTAGGTTTTGCAGTTGAGATTGCTC
Organism: Gynochthodes officinalis; assembly: GCA_020080225.1. NCBI lineage: Eukaryota > Viridiplantae > Streptophyta > Magnoliopsida > Gentianales > Rubiaceae > Gynochthodes > Gynochthodes officinalis. Next base: position 2,726,304 of record CM034618.1, on the reverse strand, counting down.
TTTGTTATAGCTCTGCTCCAGAGAATTTGATTCTGTTGTTTTTTGTAGTTAATGCTTCCTAGAGAAGTTGGAGATAGGTTTTCAACGGCCTAAAATCGGACTTGGCTTTTGCTTCTTGGAATTTGGGCCAGTGAATAGAGCGAGTGTGGACCTAGTGGATAGGGTTGGTGCTGTTGTACCATACTACAAGTGCAGCAAAATCAGCTTGAAACTGAAGATTTTGATTGATTTTGCTAGCTGAAAATGGTTTATCCTGATCGATCTGGTTTCAGCATTCAACAAAATCATCATAATCTGTATTCTTTCTGGAATCAGAGTTGAGGGCCTGTTCACATTTTTTGACATGGGCACCAAGCCACCAATTAGACAGCCGATAAGCATGAAAAATTGTTGGATGTAGGTGGAGCATCTACTTATTTATTGAACCAAACCAGTCAGGAAAACCAAATAAAAGCTTGATTTTCCTTTTGTTCTATAGTTTCGGGTAATTTGATTGAAAAACTTCAGAATCTATCCCTGAATGGCGTAATTTTGTTTGAAACCGGTTCTACATTCGTTACAATAGTAGTTTGTCAGAATAGAAGAGCCTCAAAATGTAATCGTGATGGCAAGAACTGTAGAATTTTGTCATCCACATGGATGCAAAGGGTTAATTGCGCAGATGGAGCCATATCCACCCAATTGAAGACATTTGTTTCTTTCTTCACAGTTGCCCGGAAGTCGCTGTGAATTCAGAGCATGACGTCTCCTGCCAACTCTAAAATGATGAGATATGTCAGGAAACTGGCATGCAACTCATCGTGGTATGTTTTGAAAACTGGATCTGCAGTGAAAGGTGAACGTTCCATACATTTGAACAGTGTGTGTGATGCAGTGCCAAAATCATTATCACTACGCATTTGTTTCAGTTGTCAAGCATTCATAGGAGCAAGTGTTGGAAAATCCCTATTGGGCTATTGAATTAGTGGTATTTGCCTTTCAAACTCTCTTGGGATTTGATTCGTTTTCCTAATTATTAAAAAAAAAAAACAAGCTTTTCCTTCTGTTCTTGAGAATCTTCCTCCTATTTGTTTCCACAGCCCGATGCCATTACTTAATTTGGTATATTATGTACATTACATGTCTGTGTGTTTTCTTAAAGTAAAGTAACAACAGGAAACGAAATAATTTTCTTGAGCAAAATAATTGTTACAAAGGATATCTGCTAGACTGCTTCCGATGTTTTCTTTCCTTTTGGGAAAAGAAAAAAGAGGCGATTGGAGAAACAAACATAGAAGTATTGAAATTAACATGTCTAAAACTCTCCAATTAATTTTACTTATGCTAGGGCTTTCAATTTATACTTGGACATGCAAGCAGTGATCTATCTTTTATTATTATTATTATTTTATTATTTTATTATTATTTTTATCCCTCTTACATTCTTCAGTTTTATGACCCCAACAAACAAATTTATTTTTACGTAAGATATCTATCTAATTTACCACGTAGTATTGAAATAATTAAGGTAAAAGTTTCACACGTGACGATGTTCCAGAATTTTGTGTAACACACCCAACAGCACACTGAACAAGGTCTTTTACTGGAGCTTGACAAAAACATGAGCTCAAGGGATTCAGTGAATTCCACGTGTGAGAATAAGTGAACCGACAATTTTCAGATTACCTAAATTTAGGGGGTATCCAAAGATATGTCCAGTAGTATTTTTTTGGACAAATTCTGTCCAAAATGAGGGCACAGATCATCCATTTAAATATAAGTCTGATCAGATGAGACCAGATTCAGTAAATTAATTAATTTTTTGTTTTTGGGATGACAAAATTTTTAATCTTTATTACCAATATCCCCTTTACTCTGTTGGATCCAAATTTCTACCCCTATATCCAACCAAAATTGATTCAATTCATTGTCAATCATGGAGAAAATTAATGTTACACAATAAATTGAAGCAATCAATTTATGCCAAATCATGCAAACAATTATTAATGCACTATATAAAGAGGATTCACAGTAATATCGTATAAGTTAATTTTAGTTTAGAGAGAGTTAGGTTGGATGATAAAATAAGAGGGATTGTAATTAAAACGTAATTTAAAATTTACTTTAAAAAATTCTAAATTCTGATGTTACAAAGTTGAGATTTACATGGCGTTATAGTGTGAAAAATGAAAAAGAAGTAATGATTAAAGGGAAAATTCGAAGATGTCTAATAGATGATGACGAGGATCAATATATGAGCAAGAACAAATTGGACTACCCCTAAATTGACAATCAACAAGTGATTTAGAACTTTATATTGAGATGGATTTTAAAACCGAATCTGACTATTCTCATAAAAATTTAAATTGTGTGCTCTGACTTTATGCTTTCGTAGTTAAATTTTCTAGTTCTTCTAGAACCCGTATGATGAAAAGATTAAATTCTGAAACGTTGGGAGGTATAGGAATCAATTCTCGCGACTATTGTTATTGAGCAGGTTTAGGGGCGATGTCTACTTAACTTGGGAGATTAGTCTCATACTCAAAATGTGTGGTGCGAACATATAATTGGTTGAGTGAAAATACCTCCTGTTGTTAAAAAAAAAAATATATACTTGAGGGGATAGAAAACGATTACAATATTCCATTATGTCTAACCAACTTGGTAGTGAATTAGGAATTTTGAATTTTTGAGCCAACAATGGAGGTACAGAATTGTTCAACCATGTTGCTGTCCAGTTGCATACTGCGCAGGTGACCCAAGTTGATCCTTATCACCAATGATATCCAAATGCACATAATTCCAAGAAGTTGCCATTGTAAATCATTTTAACACGTTCTTATTTGGGGATTTTAAACCATAAAAAAAAAACATACAGAACGATTGCTGAGAAGGTCCAAAATCAGCACCAAATGGCGGGAACATCACGAGGTATGTATTACTAGAATTTTTTAAAAATGAATTAATTAATGATTTTCTCCGCTCATGGTTTTCAACGTGATAATAGATAGAGTAAAAAATATTAATAAAAGGTTTTTATCCATCAAATAATATTTACTTTAGTTATTCCATTACCCTTTTGTCATACGATGTCAATTCAGTCACTTTTTATTTGAAATTTTATTAATAATTTTCATTATAAATATTATTACTTATCTTGAAATTAGGTATTGCTCTTGAAGCAAGGATATGGTATGAGGAATAATTTTGAACCATTTGCACTTACTATAAAGCGTCTAATTAGGCTATAGAATTGCAATTTACTATAGTTTTGAGTTTTATTTCCTCTTATCTTTAATTATTTCCATTGATTTTGCATCTTCAAATTTTTAATTATTTTCTTTTCTTTAATATTGCATTTGGCCTCCTAATTTGACTCACTAATTAATTGACATTTTTATTTACATATTTTCCCCATTCTCTCCTATCTAATATTCCAATTAGTTTCTTGTATAATTCCAAAGTACAATGACACGTACTATTCCTATTTATTGGGAAATTAATGACAAATTAATGACTTTATCAGTTACGGATTATTGGTGGCTTTTTACTAGGGCAGTTGCCCATTTCTCTCCCAATTCCCTGTTGTTAGGGCGACCACAAGTGCGATTTGGGTGTGAAATTATATATATATATATATATATATATATATATATATATATTTGGGTGTTGGTCCCTACGGTTTGTAGGGTGTTTGTCCTTCTTTTGGAAGGGTCAGAACTCCACTTTGTGGAGGTTGGTATAGCTTGCGAGATGGAGTTGGATAGCATCGTGAAATCCCTAGGCCGGGCTTCTGATGTAGAAGTTCTTGAGGGTTGTATACCATTTTAAAATGTCTAAGCCGATACTTCCAAGTTAGGTTGTTTGGTTTTCGTTTTTTTGTTATCTTTTTTTCTATTGGTGGTCTTAAGCGATAGACTGAGTTAAGGCAAGTCCTTAGTTGGATCGTGTTGTTGTAAGTCCTGTTGGAAGAAGTTCCTTTGGTTGCGAAGGTTTTATATAAATATTATCATTTGGAAAAAAAATAAAGTTACGGGTTATTGATATTTTGCCATATAAATGTCCCAATTATATTTTTAGAGCAGTTATGTATGATTTATGACTATTATAAAAGTTACTAATTTCTCTAATTTAATCTTTTTATTCCGATTGGGTTTTTTATATATTTTTTATAATAAGAATTTTGACCTTTCATTTTATTTTAAAAATATGACTATGTTAATTGAAATTTTTGTGACCAGGTGATTCCATCAAAACTAGTGCACACGAACCTTATTAGAATACACATGAAACACAATCAGAACACAAAAGCAAACCTAATCAATTTTGTATAGTTTGCTACACAAAAATTAATGCTATGAGTTCATAACTTGTATATGCTCTCTTAATAGTAACAAATTATATTACCTTTCCCTGGAATTATCTGTCCCTTTCTCATCCGCTGAAAACAATGATGTTTTAATTAAAATTTTAAGTGCAACAATGTCCTTTTAGAAATGAAATTCTAAGAAAACAATAAAAGATGAGATGAGATGATATGATCGAAATTAGCTTGCATAAGTCAAGCAAGTTTGAATGCTACCCACCACTTAAAAAATGTTAATTAATGACAGAGAAAAGAAAGATTGGACCGATTTGAAACTTTTTTTAAACCGAGTGAAAAGGTGAGTGTGTGTGTGTGTGGGCGCGCGAGTGAGAACAATTTGTGTACTTTTTTTTCCATTGTATAATTAACCTTCCTGAATTTAAGGTTTCTTCACCTTTAATATCCACACGGGCAGCGGGCAGACTACGAAATCGTTTCCTGGCCTTATAAACCCTAAGTAACAATCGAACGTAAACCCTCCAGTCTCTGTCTCTACTGCTTCATCATTCCCTTCTCTTCTCTGTTCTTTCTGCTACTGATCGTTCCTATCATTACAAAATCTTCTTTCATTTCTCATCAAGAAATGAAACCCTTTGGATAAAAACTTTTTTGGGTTCATATTTGAAAACTTATTTGGGCTCAGATAAAAAGGGGGGCAGGCTTCCTCTCCTCTTCCAAGCTTGATTCTCAAATGAAACTTTTGTTTTGCAAAATCCGGTTTTCATTTAAGTAGAATTTGATTAGCCCTTTTTGCTGCGAACAATTTCTGAAGGAATCGACGCCAGAAACACAAATAATTAATGGGTCCTACGTGCAAAAGAACAACAAGAAGCGACACCAGAAAATCAAGAAGAACCATTCACAAGAAGCAGGTCCATAAGTCGAAAATTACAGAATCTCCTGCTGTTCTTCTGCCTTGTGCGGCAACCCCAACAAAGGACTCAGATAATAATTCACTAATCCTTGATCATGGCATAGATTTTGGGATGATGCAAATGGATACTTCGGACTGCAGCCCTTGTGCAACTCCGAAGGCTGAAAAATTTCGCATCCCAGAGATTAGAACTTGCCCTCCGGCACCAAAGAAACGGAGGGTCCTTAGTTGTTCTTCTCTACGACGAAGGCCTATATCTTTCTTTGCTCCACCAGATGTGGAGCTCTTCTTTTTCGTCGCCCTGCGGGATATCCCAGCTTGAAGATGAGTAAGAGAAGATTAAATATGACTTCAATTAATTTTAAATGAAAGGATCATGGCATTAGTTGTGTAGTTGTGTGTCTCTTGGCATATGTTTTTTCATGCCCTTCTTAGTTTGTTCAGTTTCTTTTATGATAGTGTGAGAATTGAGTTTTTGAGTGTTTCTTAGAAAAAGCATTAATTTGGGGCTTCTTTTTTCTTTCTTGTGTTGGTTTTAGGCTTTGTTTTGTGTAGAATATACTAATAAGATAAATTTTTAGGTTTTTTTTCCTTTTTTTTTTTTTGTTGCCCTTTTAGTGTGTGCTTGTTGATGTACTACTGACTCTACCAGTTATCAATCAAAGAGTGCAGTTTCATCCACGGATGTGATTTGTTCCTTTTGTGTGAGGCAAATTAAGCCTGCCTTCATCTTCAATTCATACTTCATTTGTTCGATATTTTATTTGCCAATTTCGCACATGTTAAGACTCTTTTTTTCTTTTCTTTTTTTTTTTAAATTGAAGGTACATCTTGAGATTAGTACTTAGTTGTACACATTTTTATGTCATGGTCCTTTGTTCAAGGAGCTCTTGAAACATCAAAATGGTTTATATGTTCTTTATTATCCAGAGATTAGACCTAAAATCTGCAGCCAAAATTATTTGCAAATGAGAAGATATTAAATGGTAGTTTTTAGTTTACGAATAGGACATCCCATGTGAATTTATAAATTTTGATTGGTCAAGAATAGTAAGAAAAACACAATATGGCATAACCACCTTGTGTAGCCCCAAGAATCACAGTCTAAAGTGGGTCAATTGCTATAGCTATGGCATACATGGACATATAACGGTCTCTATCTCGCCGTTTTGCGGCATCTCACTGCTGCAAAGCTGTCCTATTCGCATCACAAACATCACCTGCTTGCAAAGGCTTTGGATAAAGGCTACTGCTGCATAGATTCTAGTCTAAGTCCTGCCAAGAAAATTACATACATATTCCAATTTCAAGGACTGGAAATGAGAGAATAAAAACGTTGTGGCTAGAGAGGATCCCATATTGTTCGATATGCTTCAACTGGATTATCTCTGACAGTAGAAGACAACTTTTGAGTGGGATTTGTTTAAAAAAAAAAACACGTAAGAGAGTTGAAAGCGAGTGATAAAAATTCTTTTTCACAGTGTGGGAACAAAGACACTGTTATGCTAGGTGCATGGCCGATCTCTTTTCACGTTGAAAGGGGAGATGATTGTGTCAGATTGTGGGCATCTTATTGTCTGACTTTGGCCAGCATGATTAAGGGAATCCAATGAAGTGGCTCGTGCGGATTATGATCATTGTGAGAATCTCAAGACATCTCTACTCTATGGTTTTTAATTCTTAATAATCATTTACCATTCTTGTGGATATTCTTCACATTATTGGCATCAATTATTGGCATCATCAATTTTTTTTTTCATGGAAGTAGCAAATAACTGAGAGATTTTTCTTGAAAGAAAAAAAATAATACTCAATAAATTGATTACAAGTATTAGTTTTTTGGACCAAATCTTATGTCTCATTATTAAGTACTTTGTCAATTATAGTGTTTAATTCCTTAAAAACAATGTCATTAAACTTAATTTTCAATTGAAACGATATCTTATCTTGACACTATAAATAGAGACTGAGATAGAAGACTCACAATTGCATTCTTCAATATATATTATTAACAACAGTTTGTCACTATTATTAATAAAATCATCTTTTATTATTTTATATTTTTTAAAGTTTATGATAATTATATTTTATTTTTCACGCTTGCTATATCAGTTATTATAATTTGTCATTATAAAAAATTATTAAAAATATCATTACTCTTGTAAATAATACACTTGGATTTTGTGGGTACTGAAATAAAGGAAAATGTTAGACAAATTTCAATCCATTTCCTTGATCACCATGCCAAAGGACATTCTAATAGTATGATCTACTTGAGAATGTAAATAAAATTTGTGAAACTTGCAAGTTCGTTATGTTATCAATAATGCCCAAAAATCTCAACTAAAACGTAACTCAAAACTGTTATCTCATGTATTAGGCATTTATCCATTGTCTTAATCAACCCCTTGAAGATACATCTAACAATTATTTAATTATTTTTGCAGAAGCAAATGAATGATCAAAATAGAAGGGACAACGAGTTGAAAAGGATCAAATTCATTATATGACATACTCAACAAATTTGATACAAACAAACTGCTAATTTTGTCCTTAATCTAAGCTTTCTTACATTCAAGTCCTTTTATTTCAGCATGGCAGCACAAGGTTTTAGGACCAGTAATTATTTTGAGAATATTTCTGGAGGAAGAAACTGAGGACCAGTGGAGGAAGTCATAGAATACCCTAGAGAATCCAAGTTCTCCTTTTGAAGAAGATAAAATAAGAGGGGGTAAAAAAGAAAGATCTGAGGTCATATTGTTCTTATTTTATCTTGAATCCCTTAGGTGAAACATGTTTGTTAAGGTATATATTTCTATTAAATATCTTTAGTACAATAAGTCAATTAATCTTCATAATTTTTATAAAAAAAAATCTCCTTAATATTACCAAAACCTGCCAACAGTTCCTAATAACCAAGGTAAAGATATCATTAACAAAGTTGGAACTCTATCCTTTACCTGTATATGTTTATAGCCTTCAATCAAACAATTGGTTAATCGTAAAACTTTCGTTTTCCATTTAGATAATGATAGGTGTAACTCTAAATAAATTTTAGTTTTACGATAATAGTAACAACATTTGCCCCACTGACCCAAATATGGCTCCGTGATAAATGTATAATTTTTTAATGAAAATTTTTAATTATAAAATAAATTAATCAGATTTTCCCCAATAATCAAAAACAAAAATTATCAGGTTTTTAATTGTTGATACTTTTATATGTTTTTTATTCAAGTTTATGTCTAACAATCTCTGTTTGTCACATATAGTTTTAGTAGATACACAATACTTGATATTATTTTGTTTTTACTCTGTATAGAATTTGATAGATTTTTCTTATTTATAACCATTGAAAATATATGGTTTTACTACTATATTAACTATGTTTACATTACAACAAAAGAAAAATAATGGTATACTTGTTTTGTATTTTTTTTTCTTATAAATTGTTAACAGCTGGGTAAAAAGTAGTTGAAATTTCACTATTGCATCTTTTGAGAAATTCGTACTTTAATTTTTTAAAAATTATCTATAAAGTAAGAAAAATATTATAGTCAAATATCATATAAAATGTGAGTATTTTAATTAGAATTTACAAAAGAAAAAATATTCGCACTTTATAAGTTATACGTATATGTTTATCCAGGTGTCAAAAAAAAAAAGGTTCAATGAAAAATTTAAAAATTCTCTATGTATGAAAGATGATGCGAAAACTAGAAAAATGTATCATTCAACCAAAATTTTGCCCGTCAAATGAAATTTCCAGCTCTTGCCTTGGTGTCGAAACCCAATACTCATCATTGCTTAAACTTCTTTTTCAGAAAATTCATCCGTTTAATTAATAGGGTTTCAATATTTGACTAGATTGACTCTATTGATTTATATATTTTGATGGGTAATTGCGAAGTGAATAGGTACATTATATTTTTTAGCTGCAATGATAGTGAACTCTTTATCAGGAATTGACTGTTCTACTTGTATGCCTTTAATGCACTAGTGGTAGTATCAGATTTTACCATCAATTCTATTGAAAGAGAGCTTTCATGATCCAAAATAGCATCAATCATCAAAAGAACCCTGCAAAATCTTAAGCTAAAATAGTAAAGTTTTGGCCTTTTTTTTCACTGGAGCTCAGTGTGAATCAGGAAGATGGGCAATCATTGCCATCAAATGCACGATGGAATGAAATAATGAAGTGACACTAGTGGCTAAAGCTAAGCTTTAGCTTTCCATATATTTTATCTGCAAAAATGATTTTGGAATGTAAATAATTGCAGACATCGTTTATAATGGACTGTTGCATCAATTGGAAACCTTCTCTTTCAATGATGGCCACCATATTCTTTTTACATTCTTGTGGACCAATCCTGTTGGACATGACCTTCTTCTTCTTTTTTGGCTGTCTTTCAAAAAAAAAATTCCATGTTAATTATTAGGAATTCATGGCAATTGCGAATGCCCACAAGTGAACTCAACTAGTAAGACTACAATGACTTGCTTTCCTGATAAAAAATAATCTCCCCGTCCTAGTTTTAAAGTTACATTTCAAAAATAAAAAATCAATTCTTGTGTTGGGATAAGATTTTTAAATTGCTCCCTCAAATTTATATTTAAAAGTGTGCTGATATTGATAAAAACTACTTTTTCACAAGACATTATTGAAAAATATGTATATAAAACATAAATGTGACTCTTATTACTGAATTAAAAAAAACTAAAAAAGTGATGATAACAAGCCAAAAGAAATAATAGATAATGAAGACTTATTATAGGAAAAACTTTTGACAAAAGCGTGCTAACAATCAATAATATAGAAAATATAATTTTAATGAATTTTTTACTCCCTTTGTCCCAAATGAAGGATCTAGTTTGGGCAAAAAATAATTTTTAATTATTAGATATAACATATTTAATATTCCCTTTGTACCAAAAAAAAAAAAGAGTTTAATTTGAAAAAATTTCTTTGTCCAAAAAAAAAGAGAGTCTGTTTAGAATAAAAATTTTATATTATCCTTATTAATGATAACAGTATATAGCCCAAATTATAAAAAATAAGGAAAAAAATATAAAATTATACATTTAATTATGCATTAAATGTGTTGCATCTTGTAATTTAAGAAAAGTTATACCATATCAAAAGTGGACTCTTGTTTTTGGGACAGAGACAGTATATCATTAAATGCACTATTTTAAATGTTTATCCTTACTTTTTAATTATGTTTATATAATTATTATTAGTAAGGGCATTAAAAAATTTTTATTTTAAAAGTGAACTCCTTTTTTGGGAGACAATAAAAGATTTTGAAAATAAACTCTCTATTTGGGTGACAAGAATATTTAAAATGTGTGCACCCTATTTCATATATACATATTATAGTATTTTGCTATATATCATTTTTTGTACAAAATTTATATTTCTATGTGCCATGCATTGATAATTGTTTAATTAAAGTTATACCCTTATTAATAATATTAACTTCTACCATGTTTTGATGGAAAATTTTCCATATATTATCATAGTCACCCAGACAAAGAGCATTTTGTCCATGCCACCAAAGTGATTTAGACAAAGAACATTTTTGTCCATGCCGTGCTAGTGGCCATTGCTTTTCCATAATCACAATCCTGTCACTTTTTACTTACAAGATGTGATCGACGTCTTATTATGTTTCAATTTTTTTAGCATATTATAGAATTGAATACATATATTTGTCGCAATTAGATATTTTTGTCTTCAAAGTGAAATTGGTGACAATTTTAGATCACTAACAAATACTCCCGTCTCAAAAACGAGTAAATTTTTAAATAAGTATATATAATTTTTTTTAATAATAAGTTACAATATATGTAATGCACCTTTAAGTATATAATTTTTTATTTTTAATTGTTAACCTTACAAAGTTGCTATCAATAAAGATTTTTAAAAGTTTAGTTTTAGAAATAGACTTTTTTAGAATAAAGAAAATTTTAAAAAGTAAACTTTTTTTTTAACACAAAATGAGCATATATATATGTCGAATTGCAATGACGATATTTAATCTTAACTTTGCGAATATATATATATATACATTAAAGGCAAAAGATATATCGTAGCATAATCATAAAATATCAAGGAAATCAAATTATTTTCTTGAAGAAATAGCCATGTCAATATGTGGATGCACAATATATGAGGACTCAAATATCCAGAACAATTGTAAACATTTTCCAATTCCAGAAGAAAGGTTTTTGGGCGGTGAAGGTGGTCCTAGATTATTGAGTATATAATTTATAAAAAGTAATAAAATACTGTCCATTAAGTGAGTCATTAATTTTGCCATATTTCACCTCTTTTTTTTTTTTCAAATAGGCTACACATAGTTACTATTACAAAAATTAAGGATATTACTAAAAATTTCATTCAAAAATCTAAAAAATATGACTTTTTCAAATAAAAAATGAGTAAAATGTGATTTTTTAAAAAACAAAGAGTGAAGGAGGTGTGAAACGATCAAACTAAGACAAACTTTTTGTCTAGAATAAATTAATGAGATGCTAAGAGTTGTGAATTATTTTGCCTCGGATTAATCATTAAAAACAATACCTCGCCTACATTAAGAGTTGTGATTATTTTTGCGCGTCTAATTAACATGTATGCACGAATCCACACACGCAATTGAGAGTATGAGGGGGTAGGAATTCTTGGGATGAGGATTGCAGCAGTATTGTTATTTGTTAATGTTCCTTTAATTTCCAAACAACTGCATGTGGATCGACGTCTTTGTCCAAAAGTAAATAGTAACTATTTCTATCAGGGCATGAAATTTACTTTGATTGACAAAATTTTTACTGTGCAAACAAGGGCAACTTTTCTAGAATCCGAGGTTGCCTCCCCGGCTTTACCCTTTGGAAAAGGAAACTAATTTTTACTGTGCAAGCATGGAAACTAATTTCTTTTACTTTTGGGTCAAACCTTATACAGATGCTTAGTCGCTCCAGATTCTATTGGTTCCCCTTTTTCTGTTTTTCTGTAGCCGATGGAAATCAAATTGATCACCCTCTTTCCGAGAGCTTCAAGAACTATAGATTAATTGGGAGCTGTGCCAAATTGTGCACATATGTGGGCAATTGAGGTGCGATTTTTTAAAGTAATATTCTATTCTTATTTGTTAAAGTTTTATCTTTCATTTTGAAGGTGCCTGTTTTAGTTTGGGAGGAGAGACAATAAATGTACAGGGCCACATCATGAACAGCATAGGTAAAAGTTAAGAATCAGAGTTTGAATTTAATGATTCTTTTACAACTTACAATTTGAGATGATCAAAAAGCATGGACAGGGTTAGAAACCAAAGTCTAAGTTTCTTTTGCAACTCCATCTTTTTTTTGTTTGCTATTTGTTAACTGTTATCGCACTTTCTTTCATGGTTAAAATAAAATATTATGAAGAGCAATTAGCATATTTTTAGACTACCATATGTAGAGTTTGCAATTGCAATAAAATTCTAACGTTCTGAGAAAAGAAAGAAAGAAAAAAAGAACTATAGATTAATTTGGCTACCAAACTATTTTCATTTATTGCGTTTTGTTTCCAAAATAATAGCTTTTTCACCCACTAATAAAATTAATAAATATGCCAACAGTTTGTCTTCAGTAAAATTAAAACCATCACCATTGTATTTGCCCAAAAAAAAAAAAATGTAAAGTCATTAATATAACTAAGATGCAGAGATAAATTCATGTAATTAATAGGAATCAGCTAAGGGGATGCAATAGTAGTAAATATGTTCACACTATAATGTTAGTCAATCATATAAAAAACAACTAACGAATGAAACTAGTAAGGAATCATTTGAGTTTGATTTCTTCACAACAAATTGGATTTATTTTAGAATTAAAGTAATAATATATTGAATTTAATCTTTTAATATCCATAAAACTTGGTAGAAATGTATATTGAAATTGGCTAAATCTAACTCAAAGTTTAGTTCTTATTAAACTCCAAACAATTAGATAATTAAATTGTATTGCACGTGACAAGGAAACTCAGCTTATCAATTACATAAATGGTTAGCTACCGTTTTGCCATACAAGTTGTACACAACTATTTTCTTCTTAACATTGACAAGTTTTTTTTTTAAGGATTATTAATATTAATTAGTTCATATTTTTCATGAAACTAGTTGTTTTATCTTAAAAAATTACTATAATAGTTAAATATTTAACAATAATAAATACTTTTTCATTTTTATAGCGGCAAGTTGGAATCCGATTTAGTGTGCAATTTAATTTTTATTTATAATCTCAAAAGTTAAATTTTGGTTTGAAAAATATCTATTTATTTCTAAAACTTTTAGAAGTAATATATGCGTGTCAAGGGTGCTATTTGATGCAAACGTGAAGGAAATAACCCCCATGAAGTCAAAAAGACACCATGATGCCCACTAACATGGCAGTTAGAAATGCCAAAAGTCTTTGGAGGACTACCAAGAGTCTAAGGACTTCTATAAAACCAAAAGAAAGAGAGTGAGCAACATGAGAGTGTGTGGTGCTGCAGAAAAACTATAAAAAAAAGTTTTTTCTAAATTCTCTCTACTGTAAAGGAAGCATTTTAATCTGTGGATAGTGGATATAGTTCCTCGTGTGATTATATTCCGATCGGTGATTCAAGTAAGTCGTTATTGGGCATTTTCCGCATGTATTTTGTATACGATAATTTGGAATATGTTTCCAACATTGGTATCAGAGCATAAAATTACTTGTTTCCTGTTTATTTATCATGTTTAGAACATGTTTAACATGAAATCTATGAATGGAATGAATGTTCATGTTTTCTTGAATGAATCCATTTTGTTCAAGTATGTTGATCAGCCTTTGTTGTAGAGTTTTTTTCAAGAAATATGGAATGATATAGGCAGTAATGGTTATAGTTTCTGAAACTAGACATTATAGGCTTCAAATCGGTATATAATATGTGTAATTTGGATGAAAAATGAAAGAGATATGAATCAATGAAGATTCAGTTCTCAAATTTCTAAATCTGGAAATTTGCTTTCCAGAATCAGAATTTTCAAGTAGTCATGTTTGACTGCTTGTATCTCTCTTAATTTTTGTTTTCTATTTACATATCCTGTACAAATTGAAAATAAATATTACAGGCTTTATAATGATATCTTATATGACCAATTTGAACTTAACATGAAGGAGATTCAAGTCTCCAAAGTTGTGAGTTCATCAAGAATGAATATGGAAATTTGTTTTTTCTAAAACTGAATGACCATGTTTGATGGCTTATATCTTTCAATTTTTTTGAACGTGATTTACACCACCCACACATTTGAAAACTACATACTTCAGTGTTTAAAATGATATATGATATGATCAATTTGGACTTAAGATGAAGGAGAAATAAGTCTTCAAAGTAGCATACAAAAAAACTGAAGTTTTGTGGCTAAAATGAGTTGATGGTGTACCAAACAGACCAAATTTTTTAAATTATAGTTTGATCCCCAAATATTTGTAAAATATTTGTTTGGTCTCCAAATGCTTATAAAATTTCAGTTTGTTCCCAAATTTCTTTGAAAATTACAATTTGATCCCCAATTTTTGGGAAAATTACAATTCTGGGAAAATTGCAATTTTGTGTTTCTCAAATTGATTTCCTATTACTTTGTTGTATCTAAGGATAATTAGTGTCCTTTATTCTGTATTTATTACAGAAATCATGGTTTTGTTTATGAGAACTCCAAAAGTTGCAAAGACACCGACACAAAGAGCCAAACTTGCAGAATACAGAGAAGCATTAGCAATTTGCCGGTGGGATGGAAATCTCAACATGATGGATCATGTTATCATGGTCAATGAAATGATACAACAAGTAATATGGGAAGGAGGACTTATGCCTAATGATGGAAAAGTTCTTTGTCTGAGACAAACACTTCCTGAAGAGTGGCAGATAATGCTTGACAAAATTTGGGAAATGGAAAGTATGAATAATGAATTCCCTGAATATGATAAGACGGTAGAAGTTTTCTTGAAAGAATACATAAAGAAAGGGGCAGCAAAGACATCAATTCTTTCAATGAACTCAAACCTGCGCAAATCTAAGGGAATAGCGATGACTACTCCTTGGCTAGGGAAATCAAAAATAGAGTTGCCAAAAGAACTTTATGAGTCATTTCCTGTTTGGGTTAAATTGATTAGAATTTAAATTGATTGTAAATAGTAGACTTCTTATGTAGCCAAGAATGAAACATGATTTCTACTGTTTATTTTAATTTGAGTATTTATATGAACATGTTTAATTCATATTTTACTCGCATATATTTGAATATTTACATGATTATATTTAATCCATGTGGGAAGTTCTAAAAGTTTTAGTAACTTGAAAGAGCTAAATTTTTACATAAATAATTATTTTAATAATAATTTCAAATTGGGATTTTAGGTGATGATTGGGAACATAGTGAACTTTCGAATTTAAAACCTTATGTGAAATTATTATTAATATAAATAATTAGTGTAAAATTTATGCATAAATGATAGGCATTGATAGTATGTGCATATATGTATGTAGAACTTTGTGTTCAAAGGAAATGGCTTCAGTATCTAAGACAATTGTAGCTGAACTGAACAAAGGAGAAAAATTGAACGGCGAAAATTATGAAATTTCGAATATGAAAATCCAATATGTGCTAGAAAAGCAAGAAGTACTAAAAGCTCTTAACCAAGTTATGAAAGAGCCTGAAGATGGAAATACTGCTCAACATCAAAGAGATAGAGACGCATTTGTTGCATGAAAAAGAAAGAACTCTCTTGCTCACATTACATTGCTGAGTAGCATGGACAATGATGTTATGCGAGAGTTCAGGCGTTTTGATAATGCCAAAGATATGTGGACTACTTTAGCAGCAAGGTTTGGTAGTACATCGGTTACCAAATTGAGACAACTTACTGTAAAGTTTGACTCTTATAAGATACCTCATGGAGAAACAATGAAACAACATTTGAGAAAGATGTCAAACATGATTACTGAGTTGAAAGATGCTGGTCACATATTGACCGATGAGCAACAAGTGCAAGCAATAATTCGTTCCTTGCCCCAAAATTGAGAGCATATGAAAGTCCACTTGACCCACAATGAAAATATTAAAACTTTTGAAGATACGATGCGTCATCTTGAGTTAGAAGAGGACCGCTTGTTAGCGGCCAAACCAGAAACTGACATATATTATGCAGATTCTAACTCACAAGGAGCTTCGGGCTCCAAACGCAAGTATCAAGGTGGGAAGAAGAAAGGCAAGGGAAAAGCCCCTTCAGGCAAAAAGCCAAAGCTTAACCAACATGAGAAAGGAAAGCGTCCTTTCAAGAAAAATATTTCAAAAGTGAAATGTTTCAACTGTGGTAAGAAGGGTCACTTTGCTTGTGATTTTACCGAGCCAAAGAAGGTACAAACCCTTCGTACTTTTGAAAATACAACTTATGTATCAAGTTCTGTTTTTCTTACTGAATCTCATCCTTTGTGGATTATAGACTCAGGCGCCACAGACCATGTAACGAAGGAAAGAGATGCCTTCGTAGAGTTCCGACGAATTCCACAGGGAACCAAGTGGATATATGTAGCGAACAACTCCAAAGTGGAAGTAAAAGGAATTGGCACCTGCCAATTAAATATGCGTGGTGGGCGCACATTGTTCCTACATGATGTCTTATATGCTCCGGACATACGTTGGAATTTAGTTTCTGTGTTGGTTTTGGTTAAGTTTGGTTTTAATTTAAACTTTCATATCAATGGTGTTGACTTGTCTTTGGGAACAAGTCATTATGGTTCTGGATATTTTCTGGATGGTTTTATTGTGTTGGATATTTTAAATAATAACATTAATGTATGTTATTCCTTATTCATGTCTTCTAATTCTTATGAAAATGATGTGAACATATGGCATTCTAGACTTGGTCACATTGGTCAACATAGAATGAAAAGGCTAGCCAAAGAGGGCTTATTAGGCAATATTGAAAGTGTCGATTTGCCTATTTGTGAAAATTACCTGGCAGGAAAATCAACACGAAAACCATTTGGAAAAGGAACAAGAGCTGAGGTTCCTTTGCAATTAATCCATTCTGACATCTGTGGTCCAATGAATGTAAGAGCAAGGCATGGGGCTATATACTTCATCACATTTATAGATGATTATACTCGATTCGGTAGTGTCTATTTGATTTCTCATAAATCTGAGGCATTAAGTTGCTTTAAGAAATTTATGAGTTTGGTAGAAAATCAATTGAATAAGAAAATAAAAGCATTGAGAACCGATCGAGGTCGTGAATATTTATCTGATCAGTTCAGAAATATTTGTGATGAAAAAGGAATAGAATGACAGTTGACTATTCCTGGGACTCCTCAACAAAATGGTGTTGCGGAGAGAATAAATAGAACCTTGCTTGAAATGGTTAGGTCTATGATGGCACAAGCTAATTTGCCGATCACCTATTGGGGTGATGCATTATTAACTGCTGCTTATATACTTAACCGAATGCCTACTAAATCAGTTACTTCCACTCCATATGAGTTATGGACAGGAAGAAAACCCGATTTGAGTTTTCTCAAACCTTGGGGGTGTGCTGCTTATACTCACGATACCTCAAACAAATATGGAAAATTGGGTGCAAGAGGTAAAAAGAGTACTTTTATAAGATACTCTGAGCACTCTAAAGGATATGTGTTTGTAAGTGTACAAGATAGTGGGAGTATTACTGAATTGAAATCACGAGATGTCACGTTCTTAGAGAATGAATTTCCTAAAGTGGGCGAGATAGGTAAAGACCTATCCTTGTATGAAACTCTGGAACAAGATAATGAGATTACTCCAATAGTAGGAGTTAATACACCATCATCATCTCAATCATT
The DNA here is from genome assembly GCA_020080225.1 of Gynochthodes officinalis. Taxonomy (NCBI): domain Eukaryota; kingdom Viridiplantae; phylum Streptophyta; class Magnoliopsida; order Gentianales; family Rubiaceae; genus Gynochthodes; species Gynochthodes officinalis. The sequence goes on along the minus strand of CM034618.1, from coordinate 2,708,199 downwards.
TGATGAGACGATACCACCATTATCTAATCCGAGTGGGAGCATTATGGAACATGATATGTTACAAGGTGAACAACCTTCGATACGACAATCAAGTCGTAAAAGCATTTCCCGTCGACGTTTTGACATTGAAGGGGAAGCTTTCATGATTGTTCCACAAGAAAATGATGAGCCAAAAAATGCAAATGATGCTCTAACATGCCCTGATAAGGAAAAATGGATACTAGCAATGGAAGAAGAAATGAAGTCAATGAGATCAAACCAAGTTTGGGAACTGGTTAAACTCCCAAAAGGACGCAAAGCCATTGGAAACAAATGGGTTCTCAAAATAAAGCGTAAAACTGATGACTCAATAGAAAGATACAAGGCACGACTTGTAGCGAAAAGGTATAATCAACAGGAAGGAATTGATTATGAAGAAACTTTTTCCCCTGTTGTGAGATTTACGTCAATTCGCCTAATTCTGGCTATAGTGGCAAGTATGGATCTTGAATTACATCAGATGGATGTAAAGACTGCTTTTCTCAACGGAGAATTAGAAGAAGAAATATATATGGAACAACCTGTTGGTTTCATAACAAAAGGCCAAGAACAAAAAGTATGTCGACTTTTAAGATCGATATATGGCCTTAAGCAGTCATCAAGACAATGGTATATACGTTTACATAAAGCCATAATATCATATGACTTTGCCATGATTGATGAAGATCATTGCATATATATCAAAAGATCCAAGGATCAATATGTGATCTTATCATTATATGTTGATGATATACTTATTGCCGGAAACAATAAGGAGTTTATAACAATTGTGAAGAATTGGTTATCTTCCAATTTTGAAATGAAAGACATGGGTGAAGCTGCATATATTCTTGGAGTTAAGATTTCAAGAGATCGTTTAAAGAGATTATTATCTCTTTCACAAGAGACATATATAAATAAAATCCTTGAACGATTTCATATGCAAGATTGCAAACCCATAGATACTCCTATTGCAAAAGGCGAAGGATTGAGTCGTAGAATGTGTCCAAAAACTTCACAAGAACAGGAACGTATGAAACGTGTTCTATATGCTAGTGCTGTTGGAAGCTTAATGTACGCTATGATGTGTACAAGACCTGATATTTGTTATGCAGTTGGAATGGTAAGTAGGTACTAATCCAATCCAGGTCAAGCACACTGGATCGCCGTCAAAAGAATCTTGAGGTATCTAAAAGGAACTGCCAACTATTCATTATGTTATCAAGGAAGTGATCTGCACCTTGAAGGCTATACTGATGCTGATTGGGGAGGAGATTTAGATGAGAGAAAATCAACCTCTGGATTTGTTTTCTTACTAAATAATGGCGCTATATCTTGAGTAGTAAGAAACAAACTTGTATAGCTTTATCAACAATGGAAGCTGAATTTGTGGCACTTTCAGCAGCAGTACAAGAGAGTGTTTGGCTTAAAAGATTTTATGATCACTTAGGTGTTGCTAAACGTGCTACAAATTCAATATTGGTTAACTGTGATAGCCAAGCAACAATAACATACACTAAGGATCCTAAATTTCATTGTAAGACCAAACACATAGATACCAAATATAATTTTGTAAAAGACATGGTTGCACAAAAAGAAGTGAACGTACAGTACATATCTACACATAGAATGATAGCAGATCCTATGACAAAACCAATCCCTAGAGATGTGTTTCTTAAACATATGAAATCTCTAGGATTGTGTAGAAATTAATGTACTGAATATTTTGTATTTCCCAAAAGTTGACAATTTCTTGATATTTTTGCCTAAGAGTTTATTTAACGTTTATGCATATTAATGCTTTGTGCATTATATATATTAATGCTTTGTGCATTATATTTTTTGTTTGAAAGTATGTCGGACAGATGGAAGATTAGCCCACTCACACGGGTAATCACCCTTATTACTGTGTGGTAATAGAGATGAGACAATTTTAAACTTATTATCTATGTGATAATTGAGAGCTCAAGTTTAAAATATGTATGTCGACGCCTTAACAAAATGTTAAGATGAGATCATAATATTGATTATGATCGAAAGTGAAATGACCCACACGTTCACTTTATCTGTTTGTAATGCCAGATGTGAGTTCTGATGAATTGATATTTAAAAGAAGTAGATATGTGAACTCAAGTTAGACATGGTGAATGTCTGAACTATCATCTGTACGGTATTAGATGTAAAGACATACGCTCCATGGGAAAGGAGAAAAATACCGTAATACGTGTTTCATATTACGTATGCATGAAGCAACCATTGTGAGATGGTGAAAGTTATGATCTCAATTTTCAAACTGTGTGAGACTCACGAGGATGAGTCCTCGATTGCGTGCCCTTATAACTCTTATCTTATTCTTAAAATTTTTTTATTCAATGTTTGCTATCTTAGAATGTTGCCCACGATCATGAATGATGCGATCTTACGGGACATTTCTAGAAAAGCAAATTAAATTGAAATAAAGAGATTGAAGAAAGAGGAAGATCAATTTGTTATTTGTCACATTTTATTTTGTATTCACTGGTCGACCAATTATGATTATTTTGAGTTTTAATCATAATTGTGAATACAATATATAACATTTAATGAGATCCAAGAGAAATATAATGTGACTGATTGATCTAGGGTAATGCATACAAAATCTACTCTAAATAATTATGCCCAAATATGAGCTGCTATATATTCCTAACAGTTGTATAGCATCAAGCTCTCAGTGTATGCTGGTCGCACAGATTATTTGCTTGTATGAACTTTGCATAGAAGAGAGAGTTATAGTTTGACTATCATGGGCGAGTGGGAGATGAAGGAAATAACCCCCATGAAGTCAAAAAGACACCATGATGCCCACTAACATGGCAGTTAGAAATGCCAAAAATCTTTGGAGGACTACCAAGAGTTTAAGGACTTCTATAAAACCAAAAGAAAGAGAGTGAGCAACATGAGAGTGTGTGGTGCTGCAGAAAAACTATAAGAAAAGTTTTTTCTAAATTCTCTCTACTGCAAAGGAAGCATTTTAATCTGTGGATAGTGGATATAGTTTCTCGTGTGATTATATTCCGACCGGTGATATAAGTAAGTCGTTTTTGGGCATTTTCCGCATGTATTTTATATACGATAATTTGGAATATGTTTCTAACAAAACGGATCAAAACCAGGCTCACTAATAAGCAAACAGTGCCCGACTAATTTGGATCACATCCATATAAGGAGATAAAATGCTAATTTAGAGTTTTTTTTTTTTTTTTGGCATGAAAGAACAATAGAAAGAAGGAAAAGAAAAGAAAAGAAAAAAACAATGTGCTCATGTAGTTACAATTAATTGGTTTTACTAATTCTAGCCAATATCGACTAGATTTTACTAAATTACCAAGAAAGACATACTAAGTTTATAATGCATTCTAATTGGCTAAATTGACCGCTAACAGAGAGTTAATTAATTTATTATTAGATTTGGAATAAAATCTTACTATACTTTTTGAGGCGTGTGGCTAGTTTGATATTTCATCTATTATTCCTTATTATATATCACAGTCAAATTTCCCTCTAATGTAAATTATATTGTTAGGATGAATGCTAAAAAAATATGGTGATTTCATTGGGATAGGTTTCTACTCCTACTATAATTTAATTTTGGGTGAGATACATCTACTCCTCCTATTATTTGTAAAAACTACAAATCAAATTTCGAAATTTGGAAAAACTACTAATATCCCCTCTAATCTAACAAGTATTAAAGTCAACTAATGGAATAAGTAAAAAAGATGAAAAAACCAGTCTAGAAAAATAACATATACCCTTGAGATTTGTTTTAATTACAAAATGATTGTTAAAGTTTTAAATTTTTATTAAATAAAATTTAATAACTTCTATTTCTTTATTTTATATTCTTATTTTCTTTTTTTTTCTTTTCATGAGGAATAATTTTATAATCTAATTTTATATCATAAACCAATAAACTAAAAAAAAGTAATAAGAATATAATATCAATACGTACCTTTAGAAGTTTTGAAAACTGAATAATAAAATTATTATTTTTTACCTTATTATTATTTCATCATCTTCAAATTTGAAAAAATCTTATTTTCTAAAATTCTTATTGCACCTTCAAAATTAATTTACCACTACTATCCCTTTAAATGATTAAATGATTGTTTTTATTATTTGTGTGGATTCATAAAATTTTAAGAAATAATTATTTATTTAAATTTCTTACAATTTTATTTTAGTTATTACAATTGTATGCAATAGTCATAAAAATTAAGAATTATTTTGGTTATTAGAATTTGATGTAATAGTCATAAAACTAAAAATTATATTTATTAGACTGAGTTTAAATTGTTTAAATGAAAATGAAAAAATAAGCACAATAAAATATTGCAACATCTAAACATTATATGTACTTTAGTAAGATGTTAGATTGTTAAATTGTGTAGAAAATTGTCAGAATTGCGTCTAAATTTTGATTATCAATAATTGTTATTAACATTTTTGTAACACTAATTAAATAAGAAAAAAATTAGGGAGGGATCTATTTTGTTAAATCTCAAAATCCATTTTGTAATTAGAGAGGGATCTAATTAACCCATTACTTTTAACTGATTGGATTCGGTTAAATGGGTCAGATGAGTCACATGGGTTATGCAATTTAATAGGTTGGGTTAAATTGCAATCAACCCAATAGGTTAAAATTATGTTTTTTAAAAATTCAAACAGTAGCCGGCCACCACCTATCACCGTCGGACCACCCCTCCTCATTTTTGTTCATATTCATAGTGTCTAATACTTTGATCCATAAAAATTGCTAGTATTATGAGTGTTTTATAACATTTTCATTTATATTTTAACAATAATTTACAATCACAAAATATGGGAAATCCTATGATTCCTAAAATAACACTCTATATATTCAGTTTTATCTCTACTTATTCTAAATCCTTTAGAATCTAATGCCTCCCTCTAATTTTTTAACTTGCCATTAACTTATTCTCTTGTTTCATCAATTAAACTATATCATCTGCAAATAACGCACATTTAGGTATTATTGTATGCACATACTTAGTAAACTCGTTAAGTATCGGTGAAAAAGTATGGAATTAAAGATTCTTGATGCAAACTTATGGTATTCAAAAATTCACTTGATATCTCTATTGACATTGTTACACATGTTGACATATTTTTATACATATCTTTTATAAGTTATATATCTATATATATATATATATATATATATATATATATATATATAGTACTAACTTCTCTCTTTTCTAATATTCACCGCATTATATTATGACTAACTCTTTTATATGTTTTTTTGAAGATCAATAAATACCATATATAATTTTTATTTTTTCTCCTAATAATGTTCATCTAATCTTCTTATTAAATGTATGGCTTCCATCGTAAACCTTTTTGGCATAAAACCAAATTGATTTTCTAATGCACTAGTTTTATTTTTCAATCTTCTTTTTATTACTCTTTCCTATAATTTCATAGTATGATTTATTAATTTAATATTCCTATAATTTGTACAATTTTATATATCTCCATTATTCTGCTAATACACTTTTTCATAATTAATTAGGCTTTTGTTTTTTTCTCCCTATAGTGTGCATGGTGGTTGTAGTTATGGATTGCAAAATAATAAAAGTTAAATTATTTTAGATTTTGCAATAGTTTATGATTTAGTCATAGCCAATACTTAAAAAGAGAGAGAGAGGGGGAGGAATACTTAGTTACATTTAAAAGTGATTTTAATAGGTCATAAATTAATTATTTTCTAATCAGAAATAGTGATAAAAAAAATATATAAACATTGTAAGGTAATATCTGGAGAAAGTCTCACTATTCAACAAAGGTTAATAGTTTTTTATATAAGATCTAATAATAAAAATATTTAAAAACAAGTTACCCAATAATTAAGTGGTGGGATTTAAAAAATAAAAAAAAGAGTTATTTTTATAAAAGCCTTATTAGAAACCATTAATTGGAATATGAAAAGGGAAACAAAGAGTGAATAAAAAAATGTAACTAATCAAATGAACACAATGATGAAAAAAGTATTAAAAGAATTAAAAGGTCATATATGGAATAAAAAATTATAGTGGTAGAATAAAAAAATTCAAGAAAAAAAAAAAAAAAAAGGCAAGTTATAGAACTTTATGAGAATGACTACACTACCCTCCATTATTTTGACGGGATAGTACTGTCAACCAATTTCATAGTTAGATTTTTTTGATAGTAAGAATTGAATAGAATGTAACAATTAGAAGAAAATACAAGTAACATAGTAATATTGTACGAATACTGGTTACCTATTCTAATAACAATTATAATAATATTAAAACATTAATTTCTCTTTAATTATAAAATAGTGTTACCGTCTTTGGAATACACAATTATATTTTTTTCATAAGAACTACAATTCTATTTGGAAAAAAAGAAGCGCTTTTCTTTTTCTTCGCATAACTTGGTCGTCACTATAATCTACCGTGAAATGTTTTCAAAAATGTGCCATTAATCAAGTTGGGAATTTGGGATTGAAGGTCAGTTTTATTGCCTTTATACATATTTTTATTGCGTTTTATATGTGGGAATTTTTGAAGAACGAAAGGGGTTCTAAAATTTTGAAAAATAATACTTCAAACAAGTTTTACATTGATCTTTGGGAGTTCTTTTGAAAATAAGGTTAAATAATACATTATATTGTTTTGAAAGGAAGGTCAGAGAATAAGTTTTTGGATTGCAATGTCAATTTCACAAGAAAACCAATAACACATTATGATGTTTTTATGTGTTTGTATAGAATTTCAGATTATATTTGGTTTGGTTCCTCCTTGTCTCGTATTATAGCCGTATAACGACAAGTGATATGGCAAAACAAGATAAATATATAATGACCATTCAATGTCTGTGCGTGAATTTGCTTGGATGTGAATTACTCTCTAATTTGCAGACGTTTACTGAATGCAGCTATCCCTTACTGGCTCACATGGAAACATTGCTAGGGGGATTAAGCTCTGGTGGACGATCAAACTTGCCTGGTGTTGCTTCTCGCTCAAATTTAGGAGGTAAACTCCCATTCAAGTATGATTATTAGGAAAAAAATTCCTAGGAACTTGTGCATGATGGATCCAACATGGCATCCATGGTTTTATTGAGTTGAGACATGTAAATTTAGGAACATTATTGCAATCTACAGCAGCTTAACTTAATGCTATGATGTAATCATTAGCAATTGTATATGGTCGGATTTGTTGGGTATATAATATAATCCAATTGTATGTTCTAATATAAGCTCATAGTGAATGCACTCAGAATGAAACATATGCGCAAAGTTGTTTCATTAATTTGGCTTTAACTCTACAGTGTATCACTATTTATACGCTAAATTTGGAAGCGTCAGTGATTCCAAATTAGATCGCAGGTGTACAGAATGCTTCAAGCAATTGCATATATTATTGCTTGACTTTAAACCCTAACAATCTTGAAGCATTAGGTATCAAATTTTTGAGGAAAAAAAAAAAAAATTCGTGAACAGTATGTGAATAGTGCCGCAGGGGTATTTTAGTCCGATTGAAAGTTTACTTTTTACTCCGGTGACGGATCGAGGCAAAGGAGGAGTCCATCTCGTGTATATCGATGAGAGGAATCCATTGGTGGTGTCGGTTTTCTGATTTGGTGACCGGAAGACGGCGAAATCGGCGTTTAAAGTCGCGGTGGCCGAAACTTCCAACACAATTTTCGGCGGCTGTGGTGGTCGGCGTCACACGGTGCTGGTTGGGTTTTGTTCCTTGCGGTCGTGGGCTTCGTTTCGGTAGTAACAGCGCTCCGATCGGTGACCGGAGGCGGCAAAGACGAAGTGCCATCGTGAAGCTCCGTCGTGAAGGTTGACAGGTTGAAGAAGAAATTTTTGCAAATTGATTTTGACCCGTTTGACCTATTTTGACCCGTTTGACCGACCCGCTGGACTCTTTGATCCTTTTGACCACTGGACCTTTGACTTTGACTTACCTGGTTTGACCGGCGTTGACTTTGACTGTTGACCAGAGTTGACTTTTCAGAATTTTGTCAGCTTCTGAAATCAGGTGCATTCATTCTATTTTTTCCATTCTTACTTATTAAAAATGGAAAACGCACGCCAATCGATGAGCCAAACTTCATACTTTTAGTGGATGCAATTTAATTCATAGGCGAAAGACTCGGTTGGTTTAAAATATGAAAATATTTTTATAATTTTTTGAGTACATTTCTTGATACTCATCGAGGAAGTTGATGAGTCTCCGATGGAATAAGGATGATGACTTCGCGACTATTTATTGAATATCTTTCGCATCGCTCGCAGTTTATAGTAAGTTTAAAAGCTAAAGAAATCGGGACAATTTAGATGCTCAATTTAAGAAGGAGGAGGAATTGTCAAAAACACATCTTGTTGACAAATTCATGGATTTCAAATTAGGAAGATATGGAAATCACTCTCAAGAATCGATCTAGAAAATTTGAGATCTAAATCGACCAAATGAAAACATCATCGTTTGTGATCCTTTTCTAGTTGGTGCCATTATTTATAAATTACCATCTGCGTGACATTCTTTCAAAGCGAGATGTACGGAAGAAAGTGCGGTGGACTGGATGATCTTAAACGATTCATTAGAATCGAGGATGAGAATCGAGTTAGGAATAACTTGGAGATGGTTAGACAAAGAATAATCACCGCTAACGCCAGAATAAATCCCAAGAAATTTCCTAAGAAATCCAAGTCACACAAGAGTGAGTCTCAACAATTGGAGGCCAAAAGCCTATCTTTAAGAAAAGAAGGGAAGTGCCACAATTGTGGGAAGTGGGGCCACTTTGCAGTGATTGTAGGCAACCTAAAAGGACAAATCGACACACCAAAGAAGGAAGCAAATATGCTAGTACAGTAAGATCGAGCCTCAAAATTTGTTGCTATGGTGGGCAATAATGGAAAAGCCGATTTCTTCGAATGGTGGTTAGATTCTGGGCAACGTGCATGTCCGCAAAAATGAAAAGTTACTTGATGATGTTCGAGGCCAACGAAACTATTGTTGTGGCTAGTGGAGCAATGGAGATGGTGACTCACACTCATCGCAAATATGAGCCTCTCTTCAGGTAAACTTCTAACTTTAAAAGATGTTAAAGTAGTTCCTGCTATTCAAAAGAATTTAATTTCTATTAGTCGCTTAGACAATGCTGGCATGAGCATATTTATTTCTGGTGGTAGAGTAACTTTATCTGTTAACTCTCATTATTTTGGTTGTGGATTCTTGATTGGTGGTATGTATAGATTGAGTTCTGTAAATGAAACGGTCAGTCAAGTTAGTTCAAATTTAATTGATCCTACAACATTGCATAATCGGTTAGGACATGTGAACTACAAGAAAATGGCTAGACTAGCTAAGACTCATAATATACCTCTAGATACTTCGATCAGATTTAACAGATGTGAAGTATGTGCTCAAACGAAAATTACTAGAAAACCGTTTTGTACGGTCTCTAGGAGCACACAACTTCTTGATTTAATACATTCTGACCTCTGTGACTTTAAAAGTTTCACAACTAGAGGTGGTCGGAAGTATTTGGTAACTTTTATAGACGATTTTTCTAGATATTGTCATATTTATCTGTTAAAATCAAAAGATGAAGTATTTGATAAATTTAAGATTTTCAAGAATCGTGTTGAAAACCAGTTGAACTTGAAAATTAAAAGGTTTAGGAGTGATAGAGGAGGAGAATATACATTGACAGGGTTCAAGGAATTTTGTGCTTCAGAGGGCATAATACTTGAAACTACTGCTCCTTACTCACCTCAATCCAATGGCATAGCTGAACGTAAGAACAGGACGTTAACAGAAATGTTAAACTCTATGTTATTGACAGCTGGCATGCCTTCTTGTTATTGGGGAGAAGCAGTTTTGACTGCTAATCACATCCTAAATAGGTTGCCGCACTCTAAGTTATCTTTAACTCCTTATGAAATATGGCATAAACATCCTTGTAGATATGATACTCTTAAGACTTGGAGCTGTATTGCTTATGTGAGGATACCAGACCCTAAAAGACTTAAGGTGGGACCTAGGACAAACACTTGTGTGTACCTAGGTAGTGCAGAGGATAGTGCCGCTGATCGGTTCTTGGATCTATCAACCAATGTGGTTATAGAATCTAGAGATGCAGTTTTTTTGAAGATAAATTTCTTCGAGATCAAGGGTTGTGATGCGACACTATAGAAATCATTTCGATTCTCCTAAAGAAACCGAATCAAATTCCTCCGACACTGAATAATTTACGAACTGCACCTTTAAGGGTTTCTACAAGAGAACGAGTTCCCAAAACGTTTGGTGAGGACTTTGTCACTTACCATTTAGAGGATGATCCATCCACTTATAAAGAAGCGATGAGATCTAGGGACTCTTTATTGTGGGCAGAAGCCATTGATGATGAAATGAGCTCTCTGTTACAAAATCAAACTTGGCAACTAGTCGATTTGCCAAGAGGGGCTAAGACTATAGGTTGGAGGTGGATTTTGAAGGAGGAACTTAAGCCTGAGGGATCTATAGCACGGTATAAAGAACGTTTAGTAGCTAAAGACTATACTCAAGTAAGTGGGGTAGATTATTTTGATGTTTACTCCCGTGGTCACTTGACTACGATAAGAATTCTTCTTTTGGCATCTATTGAGCACTATGTTGTGCATCAAATGGATGTAAAGACAGTTTTCCTAAATGGAGATCTGACTGAGGAGATCTACATGAACCAACCTGAAGGGTTTGTCATGAAAGGTTTTGAGAACAAAGTTTGTAAGTTAAACAAATCTTTGTACGGTCTAAAACAAGCACCTAAATTGTGGCATCAAAAATTCGACAAGGTAGTAATGAGTTTAGGATTTCGATCCATTACTCGATAAATGCCTTTACTACCGCTCAGGTCGAATCAAAGTTGCGATTATTTGCTTATATGTAGATGACATGTTGATACTTGGTTCGATCATTGCGATGAGTGACGAAAAGGCGAGTTGACCAAAGCATTTAAAATGTCTGATATTGGTGTGGTAGACATCATTCTTGGTATGAAAGTAAGTTTTACAGAGCAAGGTATTACTCTTAGCCAAGCTCACTACATTGAAAAACTACTTTCTACCTGGGGATACAGTGAATGTAAAGTGGCTGAGACACCGTATGATCCTAGTAAACGGCTAAGCCCCAATGAGGGAGCTAGCGTGAATCAATTAGATTATTCTAAATTGATTGGTAGTCTCATGTATGTAATGATATGTACCGCACTGCATAGCCTTTCTCAGAGGCATCGAGTCGCTTCACTAGTAATCTCGCCCCGAGCATTGGAATGCCCTCACGCGACTTATGCGATATTTGAGGGGAACCTCCAACTATGCTCTATGTTATAATGGCCATCCTCCTATCTTGGAAGGATTTTCTGATGCATCGTGGTGCTCGGAATTAGGAGACAGTAAATCTACTAGTGGTTATATTTTCACACTGGGTGGAGCGGCTGTTGCATGGAAATCCAAGAGACAGACTTATATTGGTTTGTCGATTATGGAATCGAACTTTCGCTCTCGCTCGCATGAGAGAAGCGAGTGGATAAGAGAACCGATCCTCGGATATTCCATTAACCCGCTTAAAGATTAATTCTTTAAGTATGTTCTGTGATAATCACTCTGCTTTGGTAGTGAAAAACTCACTCTTTAATGGTAAGAGGAGACATATTAGGTCAAACATGCTCATCGAATTATCTCATAGAACGTGGTATTATCACTTTGGTCGATGTGAGATCGAAGGATAATATGGTGATGCTCTCACAAAGGATCGTTAAAGATCGAATATTTAAAATTGTGGGGGAAATGGGGTTAAAGACTAAGACTCTATAGACATGTCTTAACCTACATTTATGTTATTTTAAATTTTCGAATCTCCCTTTGTTGGCTAAGATAAGCACTTGATAATGTTTCGACGATGTTTATGGTTGTCAATATATCATTCCACATTTGATGATATATCATTTTTGGGTGACTTGTCTCATTCCACATGTGATGAGGTAATTTTACTCATTTTGGATGTTCGGTTTAGAGCGGTTGTATCATTCCATATCTGATGATGCTTAACTAAATTTGGACTTGATAGTGTAACATTCCATATAGAAACATGAAATGGTTCTTTTGAAAAGAAAGCTTAGGTCGTGTTCTTATAAAGAAACTAGACATTGATGCTTATTGGTATGTGACATTGATGCATATTGTTATTGACATTGATGATTATTGTTATTGATATTGATGCTTATTGGCGTTGATATATATTTGTTTTCAGTCATTGTGGTATTGTGCTAAGTTCTTTTAGTAGAACTAGACACTTTAGTTTGTTATACAAATGATTGGATTTACATGAAATTCATATTTGGTAACTTGCAGAAAATGACGGAAATGGAGGAGCTGATTCCAACTGGGATCCTGAAGGGGATGATCTACTTGATGGATAATTCCTCTAGAGCTCGCCTTGTGGGGACTATTATTTTCTTTGAAATTGAATAAATAGTTCACTTACATATGAAATTGCCCATTTAGTTTGAGTTTAGAGTATTTCTAAAACTCTTGTGTTCGAAGTTTAGAGAATTTCTAAAACTTTGATTTGGTTCACTTATTAGTGAGACTTATTGATTGTGTTTGGTTGAGTTTAGATTGTTTCTAAAACTCATAATTGTGTTTAAAGAATTCATATTTTTGAGTAATGAATCTTTTTGTGATATGAATGATTCAAAATTCTGTTTTGAACATTACATTATCTATCTATTGGATTGTGCTATATATAGAACATAGGAGGAGATTGTTGGGTATATAATATAACCCAATCAGATGTTCTAATATGCCCCACAGAATGCACTCAGAATGCCTATATATGCAAAGAGCCCATTAATTGGTTTTAACCACAGTGTATCCCTATTTATACGCTAAATTTATGCGTACAGTGATTCCAAATTAGATACCTAGGGTGTAATGCTTCAAGCAATTGCATATATTATTGCTTGACTTTAAACCCTAACAGGATTATCATAGGACTTATTTGGCAGGTTAGTGTCGTGTAGTGTCCTAAGGTGAATTTACTGTTGCCCATATGAGCATTAAAGGTGGATTCCGTTATCTCTAAATCCAATTATTTGTTTGGCCGTACTGATTTTTCTCCTGGGAACGAAATACCCATCGATGAAATTATCTACTAAGATGCAAGTTAAAATATTCTTATTCCTCTTCTTTTCCCTTTCTGCCATCAAGCTTGTATTTTGGCTTTCGCCAAACTAAAATTATCCAACATTAATTATTACAAGGCCAAGTTGTTTTGGCATACACTTACAGCAAGAATTGATCTCAGGTTATCGGGAAAAGAAAAGACAGAGAAAGTGTCAAGGGGAACTTGCATTTGCTAAAATATCATTTGGTATAATATTATTGAGTACATTTTATTAGAAGCATGTTCAATGGAACAAGAGATGAAAAAGAGAGAACTAGTAAGAAAAAAATTGTGTGGATTGAATTATTCTTTAAAACGTGTTTTTATATTTTTTTGAAATAATAATTATAAAGTGTAGAACTGTCTTGAAAATATTCATTACGCAGAAAAATATATTTTGTAAGTTTTAATCCATGCATGGTTTTTGGGCAAACTAATCTGTATCACTAGTTGCTCTCACGAAATGGCAAATAGAACCACATACGGCAAAAGAATCACTTGAGATATAATATTTGTGAAGTATTGTTTTATTGGGATCACAAGCACTTCCTATCTCACAGATATCTTGGTAAGCCATGCAAGCTAAATGAGAATATAGGTATGTCGACTCTCGTAGAATGCTTGGACCTTTTCACAAGACCTGAGAAGCTAGGAGCATACCAGAAATTGTACTGTGAGAATTGTCAAGAGAAACAGGACAATTTAAAGCAGATGTCCACAAAAAAAGCTTCCTTTGGTTTTGTGTTTGCATATAAAGCGTTTTGAGCAATCTCCAACTAAAAAATTGTCACGAAAATTGATCGCCATCTGCAGCTTCCTTTCTCCTTAGATTTGAAACCGTACTGGTCATCTTCAATTGTCAGAAAAAGACTTGGCAACAGAATGTTTGCTTTCGAGGATGATGAATTAGATATTAACACAGAATTTGAAGTTTTTGCTGTGGTCACTCATTCAGGGATGTTAGAATCTGGCCATTGTGTGACCTATTTGCGGTTAAGAAACCAATGGTTTAAAAGTGATGATGCTTGGATAACGAAAGTTGATGAAGAGGTAGTTAGAGCCTCTCAGTGCTATCTAACATATTATGTGCAAAAAGTGTTATACCATAAGGGGAGTGAGGATGTGAGCTGCCAGCCAATATCACCTCGTGCAGATGCATTTGTACCAATTGCTGGTTGTTGCTAAATAGCCTGAAAATTGCTTTACAATTCTGTTGGCAAGCAAAGAACAAGGTAGTAGGTACTGCTGCAAGATTAATGTAAACTGAACGAGGTTGTTCAGAAAGAATTTATGAGGAAAAGGGCCAGCCGTGCATCCATTTGCATTGAGTTCTGACCATGTGATTACTTCTGCCTCAAATACGTGATGATAATTGTCAAAGAAACTTTCACATTTCTCCTCATTTAGCTTTCCCTTTCTTTGAAAGATGGTTGGAGGTGTTGGAGCTGGACACATTGTAATCCTGGTCTCCAAAAATTTGTATGTGAATGTACAGATACGTATATCTTGATTTGGTTGCCCAAAAATCGTTTTCTTTATTGTTGAATGATATTTTCATCCATCAATAATGTTTGGTGAATTTGGCGCCAATTCCTGATTTCTGCTGCGCCTTTTAATTGGCTTTTATTTATTTATTTATTATTTTGGGGAGGGTCAAAAGTTAAATTTCAATGTAGCATTTCTTATTGTTAGTTGCTATAAAAATAGAATAGTTAATGTTGAATAGTAGTGCTTGAATACCATATGTGCAAACCAAATAGGGAAATAATTTTAAAAGAATCATAAACGCGTTCTAGTTCTTCCGAAAATATTCTAACACAATTTAAAGTACTAAGAAGTAGTGAAACATTAGAGAGGCAATGACTGGGACAACACACTGCTAGGATGAAATGTAGTTCTCCAATTTATATCAAAGGCTAATCCTGCTGCACATAGAAGTGGCTCAAATTCATATCCACGTCCGGAAAGAACCCCATCAAACTACAAACTAATGAACAGAAGACCATATCAAACAATTAATTTGGATGATAGAAGATACACAAAAAATTGATAAGTTGATACTAACCATAAGCCAATTGAGGCAACATCTGAAAAGTAGGAGTTGTTTGTTTAGATCGGAACTTTCTGATTCACAACTTTACTCAAGGACAAAAAAGAAAGGAAAACTAATTAGATTTCTATTTCCCTAGAGTTCAGCAATTTCTTAACAAAATTCATATCATCCTATTCAAGGAAACTAATATAAAATGTTAGAATTCACATCTTGGTGCTTTAGACTCTAGAAAAACATAACCGAAGTTAAAAAAAAAATAAAAATCTTATTAAAATAGTCAAGATGAAAAGTAAGAATTTTATATTTGCTATTGTCATCACACTCTTCGTCAACCTCATCAAGGCCTTTCTCATCATCTTCCTGATCATCTTTAGTACTTGCATTAACCTAAATGGACCGAATAGAGGCATCATCATCATCAGTCGGCTACTTGGTGCTAGTGCTGTCATTCCTTTGCTCATTTTGTCAACTTAGGATATTTTCCCAAGTGACACCGACATCCATAGCTTTGCTATTCCTATTCAACATTATGAGGAGCCTGCATCAGTCAATTCCCAATAATTATCTTCCATAAAGAAAATATTTACTTTCACTAATGCACAATTTCATAATCTATTTAATTAAACTGTAATGTGCATATTGTAAATCCAAATCTCGTAATTGTGAGTGGATTCCACGTGATCACTCATTCTCTATCTCTTAGGACATGTCGATTTGTTATGAACTTATGACCAATTGATCTATTTTTGCACCTGATCAAACATAGAACATCATAGATTTTTAGTTAAATTTTTTTTTGTACAGTTCATACCTAAGTGAATGGCCTAATATACAAATTGTGAGATATTTAATTGCATGGCCTATACTTGCATCTGGAACAACATCTTGGCGTAGGTTTCGATGCTGAACCCTTGTCATGAGTTCCTTTAGTTTTGGTCCATAGCGGATCACGAACAATCATTTCCCAAGGTTCTAGAGAAATGTTGATTCCGTTTGGGTTTCTTATAGGATCTACATTTTTAGATATTTCCCTCATTCATTCTGTTAACTCAGTAATTATAGGTGTCAATTCATCATATCCTTTAGCACATAGCAAGGTGTAGTAACACATCTCATTATACTTCGTACTTAAAACTCCATACCGAACTGTTTCAGTTACACTCATTGGAATTGTGCTACTATATCGGGGATGAATATTATTCATGGTACTTCTAGTCCACCTATCACTAACTAATGTTGTTATACCTTCTACCTTCATAACTGCAAAAATGTGCGAGCAAAGCCAACCAACGGTTTCGACCCACAGACAAGAACATTTAAATTTCACAATATCTCCATGTTCATAAGTAATAGTCCAACTAAGATCAGGTTTTGCACATGAAGCAACATTGTATACTTTCATTGACACTGTCTCTTCACCAACTGAACACACAAACAATGCCTCATTCTTGATTTCCAAACGAATAAGAAAAAAGACTCTTCTTGTACATAAACAATCAACTTGAGATTCTAATTCTCATAAATGTGTTGTGAGCACTAGGCTATTATTGCATGTAACAGTGATTTCCCTAGCCTCCGTATGTCTAAGCCATGCTACTGCCAAATCAAATGACCGCACAAATTCATAAAGCCTTAATTTAGTGTTCAAATACCTTTTAAAAAATGCATGCATACCTTCACAACTTTACGTGGAGTTCATGTTACTCCAAAAGTGTCCTCGCAAATATGCTTCAGCCCATTTGGTGCACTTGGAGTAAATATCTTGCACCCATGGATTGTTTGTACATTTAGCTTCAGCAATCAATTGCTCTCACATCCCCTTAAAAGTCATCTTTGAGCAATTCATTTTCGTACAGTTCATAAAACCCAATAGACAGCCTTAGAGTGCAAATTAGCAATTGCATTCCTTTGAAAATGCCAACTACATAACCTGTGTCGGGCCTCTGGACAAATTGTCTCTATTGCCTTTCTCATTGAATTATCACTATCCGTTAATATAGACTCAGGTCCCTCCCCCCCCCCCCCCCTCTCCCATGGCTTCTAATAATATCTGTAGGGCTATTCAAATTAACTGATCCACTCTAATCCAATTGAATCCAAAATGTTCAAATCGGATTGGAAATTTTTTTTTATCAGAGCGAATAAAATTTCAGATCGAAATCATTTGATCCTTTGTTTTTTCTTGGCTTAAATCTCTACTGAAAGAATGGTCCATTCAATATGAACTATATTTTATTAGACTGCATGGGATACGATTGGCAAAAAAAAAAAAAAAGAAATCAATCAAGAAAAGAGCATAATTTCAAGTGTTTCTACTCTATGTTCATTCACTGCTTCATGTGCTCTTGATGCATATTTGAGACTGAAGATGAATGAATACGTATATCTACACAGAAAAAGAAATCTAATAGCCTTCCAAAACCAACTTTTTTTCTTTTTTTCCAAGACAAAATCAAATAGTTCCGACAACTAATGAATGCACAAATCAGCTCAAGGATGCTGTTGAAGTAAACACATAGTCAGTGTCATGTGCAAACTTTGAGAAACTACACTTGAACCACTGAGTTCACAATAATTAGTTTGGTGACAATGGTTGCAGGCAGTTTTAGAAACTTGCTAATAGTGAAAATTAGCATCTACAATTGAACTCTTGCTGTAATTGAGAGATGCTATGCATAGAAAGATGTGCAATAATTCCATGATATTCATCATCCAATTACTATTTCACAAATGTTGCTGTAGAATCCCACTAAATTTCTTAATCAACTTGTAGGTCAAATCATGTTATCACAACTTGGCATAACAGTATGGAAGTTCATCCATTTTTATGACATTCATAATTGACCTTAACCTAAATGCATGTAATGAACAAAGAAAGAAACCATTCTAACTGCTAAATCTTTAGCTCCAAATGTTAATTTCTGGAATTGTTACCAAATATACAAAAACTAGTTCACACAGCTTCATACAACCAATTTTTCTTCGTTCGATTCAGGCACAACATCTTAGTGTAACTCTCTCCAACTATAGCTCCAGCTTGTGCAAACAGTTTCACCACTGCTAGCAACTTCCCATAGTATCTCTTTAGAGCATCTCCAAGTGCACCAGCTTGATGGTCTCGAACATGTTAAACGTATACAGGAGGTACAAGATCATCAATTGTCACCTCTTGCCAAGCATGTTGTCCATCCCGCGTCTAGTGCTTGAATGCCTAGCACTGCCTAACCCTGTGACCTTTTGGACCTTAGAACAATAACCATATGTTTGAACAACATACTTCCCCATCAATTTTATGGCCCCTAATCGCATTTGGTCCCATGCTTTCATACCTGTTTTTGTAATTGCTGCACAATATCTATGTATTAGAATGCAAGCAAAAACCCTAAAACCTAATTGAAATTCAACTTCTGCATAAAAAGGGAAACAACACTGCTTGTACTCGAAAGATTAATCTCACAAAGATTAGCAAATCAATAAGCTACATAACATATGACATCCAACAAGAAAATCTACTTGACACCCAAAAAACTTAGGGGGCGCTTGGTATAAATGGTGGGTTTAGGAATGGAATGAATTTGTGGAATGGAAAGGTTTGGAATAGAATGGAATGATAATAATTATATTGTTTGGTATTATTTTGTAATGGAATGGAATAGATTTTATATTAAAATTAAAATTTAATATTAATAATAATAAATTTATAAATAAATTTTATATTAAAATTATAATAAAAATGTTACTATTTTACATTATATGATATTTAATAAATTATATCTTGTTCAAAAAATAGTCAAAGTGCATGTCATTTTGTAGAGAAAAATATTTTCTATAATTTAGTGAAATTTGTTTTTTTTTTTTTTAAAAAAAAAAAGGTAAAATTGGGGAGGGTTTGCAACCCCCTTGACATGTATATGGCCATTGGTCTTGTGACAGTACAATACTGTCACCGTAAATTTTTTTTTTTTTTTGTTGTTTTGCTCCAAAACGACGTCGTTTTGAAGCATTTTTAAAACCCACCGGTAAAGGTTTGGCAAAAGGAGGGGGGGGGGGGTGGGGTTAACGTAAACCCAGCCCCAAAGGATTACACAAATCCATTCCTATGTACCAAACATTAACAAATTGGCAAAACCAATCCAAACCAATCCAAACCCATCCAAAGCTATCATACCAAACGGCCCCTTAGTATAGGTGGCAACATGACTATACTCTATGTGACATAACTAGAATGTTCTATAAACACAAATTCCATGGCAATTTTTGCCAAAAACCTAATCTAAGGTCAGGTTTAACCTTTATCTCCCCTCCTCCTTATGTTTTATCAAAATTTCACATCTCAAAAACATTAACTTAAGATATAACTGCAATCCAACAAACACATTTTTGTACAGGTAATGACTTATAAACAATATGCAGCAAGAAAGCATCCTAAACAGGATAAAACCATTTAAAAGGCCAAAAAAAGGTAGATAGGCTGCATACCTCTTTGGCCTTCAAGTATTATTGTATTGGATCAGTGCCAAAATTGATCCCACTTTCATAAAATAAAAAAAGCTTACTTACACTAAACTAACCCAATTTCTTAAAGATAGAATACTAAGACAAACAAACATCAGTACGTCGGTGCCCTTCAGCACACATAAAATTACAAAGATTGAACATTTTTATTTCCCCTTCTGGAAATGGGTTTTCTGTGCAATGATCAAGCAAAACCACGTGAGATGATCGAATAAATTAAAGAACAATACACCAAACTTCTTCAAAATGAAGAAAGGTTTGTTCTTCCTTCCCTATGTAAATGACAAAAAATGCGGTAAAAAAACATCGGAAATTCATGATCAAATGTGAAAACCAAACCATTATCAATTCCAGAGCAAAACCATAATTACTAGTCTAACAATGAAAAAAAGTAAAACCCAATTCACAAAATCATAAGTTACATGGATCGAATAATCCATAATCAACCATAATTCAGAAACAAAAATGAACAAAATAAATACAAACAGGGATGGATGAAGCTACTATAAATTACACGGTAAGGCCAAAAAATTTTTTTGAAAAAATGAACAAAGAACCTGGACTTGCTTGATACAAGAATGGATGATTTGATTCCTGATGATGGAGACACTAAAGCCTAGAAATTCGAGGTTAGATATTTCTGATTGTTTCTACAACAATATTAAACAAATTTACTTAATATTAGTATTATTATAGTAGTGAAGAAACAAAAATCAAACTGAACAATGTTTTTGGATTTTTTGGCCCAAAAAAATACTTAACGAGAGCCCGTAAATAAAGCAGCTTCCTAATCCCTCACCCATCGCCCCCTGCCCCTGGACCTGCCTGCCTCTATGGGTGAACAAATGGGGAATTTATAAATACTATGTTGGTACAGTTATCCTTTTGCTCTGGAGTCTGTTAGACTGGACCTCCTCAGCTCCGTCTCTCCTCCACGGCAGTTGTCGGTGTTATTGTTGTTGATCTCCACGACAGTCGCTAAGGAACAGTAGTGAGATCAGAAGCAGCTTCGAAGTTTGTTGTGGAGATCAAATCTAATCTGAGCAACTCCTATAACAAAGTTGAGTTGAGACTCAAGGCAGGGATGATGGGACGGGGAAGAAGAAGAGGATGATGGTCAGATCTCCTGCACAGATAGTTGCAAGCTAGCAAGAAAGTAGAGAAGAACGGCGGCTGGAAATGCAAGTTTAGTAGTTGGTAGAAAAAAAAAAAGGACCAGGGTTAATCAATTCATTTGGATTAGATTGAATGGCTTCTGATCCGATTCGATCTGACCTGACACATTAAAAAATTGAAGTGATTTGATTTTTTTTATCTGATCAGAAATTTTGGATGGGATTAGATCGGATCACCGGATTGATCCGATCCGCAGGTCATTTTTGAATAGCCCTAAATGTCTCAAGCACCCAAATATACGTACATTTTGTCTCATCTGCTAATACTGCACAACCAAATATAGTAGTCATGTAATGGTTATTTATGCCTACTAAGATCACTAATGGCTTACGATATGCAACAAATGCATTGATATTCATATTAATATTGATGGAATTCCAAAATCACAAATAATGATCATTACTCCATTGATAACCATTAATTTGACTCAGATAACAATAATTTGTGTACTCACCTCAATATAATTGTCGCTTCCTAAACAAAATGCACCAAATAAGAGATGAGAAAATTTTCTTACCCGTGGGAAAAAATTAATTGATGGAAGGAACCCCAAATGCATTGATATTGATGAATATAAGTTGACTACACTAGTCTACTTGTCCAATGAAAGGAGACTAATGAAGGCCATATCCGCAACCCAACTAAAATCTAGTAAGATAATTCTAATCTAAAACTCATTGCCTCTCTGGATGGTAAATGTTCCTACAAAACATATTCTAAAGTGGTTTTTCGAGGTAAACTCTTCGATGCTTAAGTCAGCATTGAATTTTTATGTTATCTTTCAATTAGCCTGAGAGTCCCCATACCTGGTTGTTTTCCATGCTTATATATCTCTTTCCTCCATTTGTGGAATTCGTTGTAACGTTTTAGCACGTTGGCTACAGCCGTAACTGCTAATTGCACACCGTTATATTTCTCAGTGATTGTAGCATATTGTTATGCACATATGGATAAGCATGATCTCACTAAATTCCCACCTTGTTAGTGTAGTTTGAGGCCTCGTCTACTTTAGTACAAGGTCCAACACACTTGGTGTGATTTCAGTGTATACTTGGTGTATGCCAAAGCTTAGGCTTCTAGCCTCGATGTGTTGCTGAGCTCTCACCTTATCTGTTGTTGAGATCTAGACTTGTACATTGCTGAGATCTAGACCTTTGTTTGAGATAGGGTCTCATATATATCATAAACCCCTAGACCTTGGCATGGTGACATTAGGCCAAGGTCTTGTCGTGGTTAGGGTTTCAAGGTCGTTGGGGAATAGAGATAAGTGTAATAATTTAAATTGCCACATTTACCAGCTGTCAATAGTTATTATATCTTGCAAAATCAAATAACGCTCATCTTTTGAGGCTACAACATTGAATGCCGTGGGGCTTGAGATTTGGTTGAGACGCATACGAAAGCTCTAGGGTTCCATATAAAAAGTTCGCATGTTTTGCTTTTAGGATTTTCATTGTGTGTTGTCATTTTTTTTGCCTTTTTGCTTTCACAAACTCTACTACTTTCTTTAGGCGACCAGTCTTCTACATCTGACAAGTGTCCGGTGAGGCGATTGCTGTCCAGCGAACTTTCTATTCACATTCAACCGAGAGATTTAAGATAAGAAAAATTAAGTATGTCTTCTCCTTGATCTTTGTCTTCTACATTTTCAAGGTAGGAGGATAAAATTGTGTCCCTGGCCAGCGAGAATGGTAGTTCTTTTGGCTCGTCCAGCCAAGGGAATATTTCTTATTACGATGTTGGTGAGTTGAGTAAGAGAATGATGAGTAGGAGAAAGTGAGTATTTATTCGCACAATTTAAAAAAAAACATGGAAATAATAAAAGGTAGAGATTTAACGCAGGACCATGATTGCCAAGTTGGACAGAGCATCAAGAGATTCGGTCTCCAAAGTGCATTAGATAAGAAGTAGATCTTCAAATTATTTGAATGCAAGTTGGAAGTCAAGATCCAAAAGGTGGAAGCTAGCATGAAGGAGATGGGTTTGATACAGATAGAGATCCTATTGAAATGATGTTAGAAGAGTTGGAATTCTTAGTCCAACAGAGGAAAAGATTATAAGAGAAAGGAAGTAGTGTTTAACATGTACCTCCAATATAGTTAGGTATGAAGATGAGAAAATAAGAGGAAAGGAACTAAACTCTTTATGCGTGTAATAAGTTAAATTTAATAAAATGACTAACTCAATATCATTGAGGTTTGGGATTTCATTAATCAAATATTATAGGAATCCGAGATCCCCACCTTTTGGGCTTTGGGATTTTAACCATTTCATATTATGACTTTATCTCACCTGAAGATGTTCTATTTTAGCACCTAGATGTTCATATTCTCTTAGCTTGGGATGAAGAGTTCATAGCTAAACTTAGGACCAATGTTACACATGATTTTCTCATTTATGATTTAGTAATGGTTTCAATAAACTTGAAGAGTTCCAATTAACATTTAGATTTAAAAGAGTGAATTAAGAATGATATTTTATTCATCATGCAAAATTTTAAACATAAAAATGTTTTAAATTATTGACATGCCAAACTCAGGGTAATAAGTTCCCCTCCATTGTGGCCAAGTGATAGCCGAACTTTGAGATCAATGAAAGGACCTAATTGGCTTCTAGCTAAGCTTTTGAGCTCAACTTGCTTCATTTTTGCGTAAGCAGGATCTTAGGGCAAACTCATTGATTTTCACTTCATTATAATAGAATTTTGTATTGTGCTTCATTCAGAGGCTAAATCTGAGTTCCTTCAATAAGTCTAGGTTCAACCAAACTTCTTCTTCGTTAGCCTAGGCGTTGAAGGCTACAACTGAACTTGAACTCCAATAGGAATGATCCTTCTAAGATGAAGTATGGGTTTCTTTAAGTCAAGTGTGGTGAGATAAGCCCACAAGATTTGGGAGGTAAGGCTCTATCCAAAGAAGTAGTCTTTGCAATATCATGTGATTTGTGATTTCAAGGCTTAGCTTGTGGATGTGCTTAAAAGTGAAGTTTTGTTTAATCTTAAGTTCTTTGAAGATGTATGATCATCTACAAACTATTTTTCATGAGAAATAATCACATGAGGATAGATTTTTAGACAATTTTTCTCTATGCAAATTTGACATTTTTAATGATCAGCCAAAGGTTTAGCTATACCCATTTAGTGAAGGTTGATGGATATTAGGAACTTCAAATATTTAAAAGGCTCAAGAATGTCAATCTCATTTTGAAAGGCGTTTGGATTTGATTAATTCCATTTGGGATCTTGACTATAGGAGCATGAAGTTGGCATTTGATGCACTTTTTGTAAAGTCATATCTTTAAAACATGGTTGGCCAATAGTATCTCCAACGAATGATTTTCTTAGCAGCATCATCCTACATGGTTTCACAGACAAGATGGATTTTTAGAGTATAAAATGCTAACGCCCAATGCATCTAAGTAATGGTTAAAGGTAAGAACATTTGTAGAACTGTTGTATTACATTGATGAATGATCCGCAATCCAACTAAGATCCAATAAGATGATTAAGATATGAAATTTTCATCTTCATGGTAAATGTTCTTGCAAAATGATCTCAAAGTGGTTCTCCGAGGTCAATTCTGATGCTTAAGTCAAGACTTAGTAAGTGTATTATATTCTTAATTTGCTAGAGCCATACTTGTTTTTGGGCTTATAACTTTTCCTTCCATTTGTTGGATTCTGTCACGCTTTCAATACGTTGGCTCAGAACTATTGATTGTGCGATATTATATTTCTCCGAGATTATAGCATATTGTTACGCACTCATAATGATCTCATTTCACTTTTTTAGTGTGAGACCACCGCTTAGTCCGAGGTCCCGTACACTTGGTGTGATTTCAGTGTGCTTATATTTTCAGTCTTTATATTTAGACTTAGAGTTCAAGGTCTAATTGAGGAACATGCTATCAATTGAAGTTTAGATCCTGGGCCTTCATATATTGCCGAGTCCAGATCATACATTGTTGAGATCCGAACCTCGGATAAAATGAGGTCTCACCACGTGTATTGTTGAAATTTCGTCTTTGGTTTAAAATAGGGGGTTGGGTCCCATATACAACATAAACCCCCTAGACCTTGGCATGGCAATGTCAGGCTGAGGTTTTGTCATGCCTAGGGTTTCTAGGATTTTAGAAATAAGGATAGGTGTGATTATTTGAATTGTCGCATTTATCCTCTGTCAATACTTATCTTATATTGTGTAAGCAGATAACGATCATCTTTTAAGGCTACAACATTTAGGATAAATTACATATACCCCATTGAGGATTTTATTTATTACCAATCGAACCTTATTGTTTGTCATAACAACCAATACCTCCCTAAATCTTTAAAATGTTTAACATATATCCCATTGAGGTTTTGTTTTATTATCAATCGAACTTTATTGTTTGTTAAAACTACCAATACCCCCAATATTAAAAGCTTTAACATTTATTTGAGATTTTTGTTTATTATTAATCAAATTTTATTATTTGTCAAGACTACTAATACCACTTGAATCTTAAAAATATTTACCCTCTTGAGAACAAACTCATATGAATAGTACTATAGTAGTAAAATTTCCAATATTTGGATATATACTTCAGCTATTAATTTGTACAAAAATACCCATAATTGACATTTGCCCTATAAATAAAAGTAAAAATTATACATATTCATTTCTATGAAGAGTACGCAGGATCCTATCAGAACCGCAAGTGTAATTATGCCCAATAGATAAACAATTTCATGAGAAAATGTCACTAAAAGTATATTGATCGCTTTTAATGCTAAGTCGATCCTCAACTTGCAAAAACAATCAATATACAGATATTATCATCAACATAAACCCTATGCACTTCCTTATGGGCTACAATAGTTTTGATCACCAAGACCATCATTGTGTGAGTGATAGTAGGCCATTCTCAAAAAGATGATTGATGGTTTGAAACATTTATAGATTGGCTCTTATATTCTCCTAGCATTAGCTTTATAACCACCAAATATAGCGATGACACCAACATTGCGTTGTCATGTGGCGAGGTTAAGATATTAGCTATTGTCCGAGGATTGCCCGTATTGTTGATAAGGTTGATTCATAGGTCTCATCTTGGCCGATATATTTAATATGAGGAACTCATTCACCTTTCTTCCACTTTGCCCTCTTAGTGGTAGCCACCTTTAGCCTCCTCGAGGTTGGGATCCATCAAAACGATAGTGTCATCTTTTGACATATTGACCAAGCATCTCATTATGAATGCAATCTTCCATTTCTTTCTTGAGGTCTTCCCATCATGTCTATAGTCATTATAAAAGTGCACTACAAGTGTATTGTTTTGTGAGACGTTTTAACCGAGGGTTTCTAGGAAATTTTATGTATAGATAGGAATGTGATTATTTGGTTAGTCGTGAGACTTTATCTTGAATTCGAGGCTCCAAACAATCTTATATTTAGCCTATCAAAGGCACTCTTTGGGTGTTTTACTTTAGTATCCTCTTGTTGCTTTTTTCATTTTCTAGTTTCTTTTATTGGCTTCTTCTTCTTTAGTATAATCCAATTATTTCCACAATGTTTGAGTGTATTTTCCATGCTAATTTGTTAAAATGGTCGATTTAAACCATTTTAAAATTGAGATTACCAATCTAATCTATTCAATCACCTTGAGATTTTGTTTATTATTAATCAAATTTTATTATTTTTCTTACTAATTCACCATTTGAATCTTGAAATTTCTCCTTTGAAAGAAATGAATATGGAAAAATAGTAATATATAAAGACTAATTATTTGTAGACCATCGAAAATAGATGGAGAATGCTTTACACATCACCTATTAGGCATTTTAAAAGTTCATCATATTTAAACCACAATAAAAAATTCAGAGGGTTAAAGTCCTCATATGGAATTCCGAGCAATTTGAATCAATTTCAGGTATTACATAATATCACGTAAGGTCATTGGAGCATTTCCTCATCGTTAATCCAACAAACAATCAATATCATCAACCACTCTATCATCAACATGAAAATCATTATGTTGATGACACTTTAGATCACGTTTTGATCTAACTCGAAGGTCGCTTCTCATAATTATTATCAAGATGAGAGGTTTGAAACTTTCTATCATCATTTTCCATCAGGATGTTTCTAGCATTATATGTCTGGTTCAATCTCAAATGGGCGTGGGTTATGTCATCTACGAAATTCCAAATTGTGCACGATGTTGCTACAAAAGTCTTCTTGTCTTCATATTATTTTTGTGCTAGAGAATTATCTCAATTTGAAATTGCACCATGAATGTTCACTTCATGGCGGAGGATATTCCAATCGCTCAGGATCCATAAACGATAATGGGTCATTTTGACGATCGACTATGTCGTGCTACCTTGGCTAGTTCTTTCACTTTGCTCATCCTGGGATCCGTGTCCACCATCTTTGAATCATTGAAATAAGAAAGAAGATTGCAATATTCTTTAGAAATTAAACTTGCAATTCATAAAGTCGATCCAATCCAACTAAGATCCGATAAGATGATTCTTATATGAAATTCTTTCTTGGATAGTAGATGTTCTTTCAAAACATCGAGTAGTTCTGAGGTTTTCCTATGCTTAAGTGGTACTTAGTAAGCGCACTTTATTCTTGAATTTGCTAGAGAATTCCCAAACAACCTTGTTTTTGGGTTTATATACCTCCTCTATTTGTGAGATTTGTTTCAGCTTTTCTATTGGCTTTTTTCATTTAATGTTGTTAAAATCGCAGTCAACTTGATTTTACGATTTTGAGCCAAATCAAGTATTCGATTCAACTCTTGTTCAAAATCGTAAAATGGTAAAATCGAGATTTAAATTATAAATTGACTATGAAATCATCAAAATCTCCAACCGATTTCACCAAACGCTAATTTGAATCTTTTATCATTTATTTTCTTACTTGAGATTCATTTTGCAAACTCGTTTTGTGAAATTTCTTAAAAAGAAATGAAATTTGGAGTCACAAATAGACTAGAATTATGTGCGCAGGAATGATGTGGAGAATGGGTTACCATCACCTCCATTGGGCATTTTAAAAGTTATCAATCACTGATAAACCATGGTTTTCTTGAGTTAGGGTTCACCTTATCGTTGGTATTAGCCAATCCTCGTGAAGGTCGATTCGCTGCAATTCTCGGCCATGTCATCAACCACGGTTTCATCGGATGAAAATCATTATGTTGATGACACTTCAGATCACGCTTTGATCTAACCCTGGAATGGTCGTTCTCATAATTATTATCAACGTGAGAGGCTGAAACTTCCTTTCTATCATCATTTTCCATCATCGGCCATGTTTCTAATTACTATGTCTCGGTTCAATCTTATGGACGTGGGTTATGTCTGCCTACGAATTCTTCAAATTGTGCACGATGTTGCTCCATAAAAGTCTTCTTGTCTTCTTCATATTATTTTTGTGCTAGAGAATTATCTCAATTTGAAACCGTGCACCATGAATGTTCACTTTCATAGACGGAGGGATATTCCGATCGTTCAGGGATCCCACTTAAACATAATGGGTCATTTTCGGCAAAGTCTGATCGGCTATGTCATGCTCTCTCTTGGCTAGTTCTTTCAATCATTGCTCATCCTCGGATCCGTGTCCACCATCTTTGAATCAGTTGAAATAAGAAAGAAGATTGCGAATATTCTTTTAGAAATTAAACTTCCCCACAAACGACCCCAATTCATAAAGGTCGTATTCGCAATCCAACTAAGATCTGATAAGATGATTCTTATATGAAATTCTTCGTCTTCCCGGATAGTAAACATTTTTTCAAAACAGATCCCGGAGTAGTTCTCCGGGGTTTTTCTATGCTTAAGTCGGTACTTAGTAAGCGTACTGTATTCTTAATTTGCTAGAGAATTCCCATACCTGGTTGTTTTTTGGGTTTATATACCTCCTCCCTCCATTTGTGAGATTCGTTGTCACGTTTCAACATGTTGGCTATAGCTGTAACCAATGTTGTTAAAATCGCGAGTCAACTTGTACGATTTTACGATTTTAAGAGCCAAAATCAAGTATCCGATTCAACTCTTGTTCAAAATTGAAAAATGGTAAAATCGAGGTGAAATCGTGAGTTGACTCGTGAAATCATCAAAATCGCTCATTCCAACTGATTTCACCAAAACGCTAATTTCACCTGTGTTTTATCATTTATTTTCTTTTAGCAATTCAGCCTTTCGCCAAACTCGCCGGTAGAGAAAGTCTTAAAAAAGAAAGAAATTTGGAGTCACAAATAGGAGAATCCATCTCCAAATTCGTTCTATTCCCGCACGCTTCAATCACTATCTATCGTCGACTTATCATCTGCTCATCTGGTTCAGCAGCAACGGGACACTTAGTCTTCTTGTTTCTGCTACTTCTCTATTCCTCCACCGCATCTTCATTTTTGAAGACTAGAGGGTTTCAGACAGTTCTTCCGCCGCATCTTCATTTCGTTTCTGGTCCGTAGTTTGCTCTCATTCTCGGTTAAAACTTCGTCGCCAACCTTGTCTTAACTTCAGCAAGTGTTGATTGTCGCAAAGTTGTAGCTCATCTGGATCAGCAGCTTATCACCACCTCATCTGAAATTGTTTACTACTTCAGTCCTTAGTGCAGTATTTTTCTATTCAACTGAAGAATTTCTTCCTCTATATCGATAATGATGATTCTATGATTGGGTTTGTGATTTTGACTATTTTTTAATTCTGTGATTGTTCAGTCATTGGTCTGTGTTCATTTGTGTTTGGTTATTTCTTGGCATACACATAAACTGTTTGACAAAACATCCCAAAAGAAATAGCCCCACATTTTCATGGATTATGGAGTCTTTGATCACTATGGTTATTGTATGCTGCTTGTGTTCTCTATGTTTAGCTCCTTAATACTATCATCCTGTTAAATGATGAACTCTGATTCGGTCAATAAATCTCTGTGCTACGGTGATATAAAGTTTTAATGGTGCAAATAATAAACTTCTAACAAGTAAGGCCATCAATTTTAATGTTGACCAGGATTTTCTAAGATTGCAAAGATTAAATTATTAGTCATGAATGACATAGGATATAAAAAGTTAAAAGATACTCAAAATGATCATTGGTGAATTAGAAAGGTTGAACTGAATATAGAAAAAGAATTTATAAATTTAACATATATTATATAATATATATATATATAATATTTATTATATTATTTTTCATGATTTGTAAGATCTTACGATTTTACGATTCAATTTTGTGGACCCTCCATCAATTTTATGTAAAATCGCGAGTTTAACAACCTTGGTTGTAACTGCTAATTGCGCGCCATTATATTTCTCCGTGATTGTAACATATTGTTACGCACTTACGGATAAGCATGATCTTACTGAGTTCTCACATTATCAATGTAGTTTGAGACCTCGCCTGCCTTAGTCCGAGATCCCGTACACTTTGTGTGATTTCAATGTGTTTCTATTCTCAGTATTTATATTTAGACTTAGAGTTCAAGGTCTAGTTGAGGAACATACTGTCGGTTGAAGTTTAGATCCTTGACCTTCATATATTGCTGAGGTCTGGACCATCTATTGCTAAGGTTTGATTTTAGACAAGACGAGGTCCCATCACGTGTATAGCTGAGATCTAGTTTTTTGTTTAAGATAGGGGTTGGGTCCCATATACATCACTTACCGAGGTGCCTTTAACTTTAAATTCCTTGCTTCATTCTTGTCATCTGGCAATTCTCCATTTTGCAAATATCTCCATATGAGAGTCATCCAGTTATCTCCTGCCTCTTCAATGGTCATCATGATCATTTCTTTAGTGCTCTTGCAAGGAAGTACCTCCACCAAGACCTTCTTATTTAAGTGAGAAAAAGCGAATAACACCAACTTGCTTAGGGCATCAGCCCTTTTATTTTTCGATCTGGGGATCTGTACAATCTTGAAGCTATTGATGAAATGGATAAGTTGACATACCTTGTCGAGATACTTCTTCATTTGGGGTTCCTTAGCCTTATAGGAGTCTTTCACCTAATTAACTACTATTTGAGAGTCGCTGTAACTTGTACTTCCTGTGCTTTCATCTTTTGAACCAACTTTAGACCTGTAATCAAAGCTTCATATTCAACCTCGTTGT
Organism: Gynochthodes officinalis; assembly: GCA_020080225.1. Taxonomy (NCBI): domain Eukaryota; kingdom Viridiplantae; phylum Streptophyta; class Magnoliopsida; order Gentianales; family Rubiaceae; genus Gynochthodes; species Gynochthodes officinalis. The sequence goes on along the minus strand of CM034618.1, from coordinate 2,677,083 downwards.
TAGTTGTTTTGAAGTCAAAACACAAAGCATACATAATTTCCATGCTCTCTGGACTTCGTAGCAATAGCCTGACTCCACTACCTTCTTCATTAGAGGCGCCATCTACATATAGAGTTCAGGCCTTTAAACCCTCCATTTCTTTTCCTGTGAACTTCGGCAATGGTGAAAAGTTAACATCCGAGATCTCCGTGGTAGGCATTTCAACTGTGGAATTTGCTAGAGTTTAAGCCTTTATCGTTGTCCGATGCTGATAATGTATATCATGCTCCCCCAACTCTTTGGCTCATTTTGCTAACCTCCCAGAAGCCTCCGGTTTGGAGAGTATTTGCTTAATGGGTCGATCGGTAAGAGCACATATGAGATATGCTTGGAAGTAGGGTTGTAATCTTCGGGCGGCATGAATTAGGGCTATGATTAACTTCTTTGATGGAAGATATCGCGTCTCGACTCCTTGAAAGGCGTGACTAATGTAGTATGTACTATTGGTCTTTGCACATCGTTCACATCTCAAATAAGTACCACGCTAACGGCATTAGTTGATGTTGTTAAGTAAAATACAAGACTTCCCCATGTGTAGGTACCGTGAGTGCTGGCAAACTTGCCAAATGTCTCTTTAACTTCTCAAAAGTTTTTTGGCAATCTTCGTTCCACTTGAAATTTTTGGCCTCTCTTAATGTTTGGAAAAATAGGAGATGCCGATCTACTGACCGCGACAAGAATCTATTCAAGGCCGCTAATGATCCAGTCAATTTATGAACTTCCTTTAAGGTTCGGGGAGGTGTCATCTCAGCAATGGCCTTTATTTTGTCTGGGTTGGCTTCAATTCCTTTCTTAGAAACCATGAATCCAAAAAATTTACCAAATCCTACCCTAAAAGTATACTTTTTGGGGTTCAGACGCATTCCAACCTTTAACATGATTTGTAAAGTCTCTTCCAAATCTCTAAGTGCACTTTCATTTTTCTTTGACTTTATTACTATGTCGTTCACATATACTTCCAAGTTCCTACCAATCTGATAGGAAAACACTTGGTTGATAAGACGCTGATAGGTTGCTCCTACGTTTTTCAATCTAAATGGCATCTTTTTGTAACAGAAAATTCCTATCTCTTGATGAAAGTTGTCTTCTCAGCATCTTCTTCAACCATCAGGATTTGGTGATAACCTTTATAGGTTTCGAGGAACATAAGGACCTCATATCTTGATATGGCTTCAACCTTTTGGTTAATTACTGGCAAAGGATAGCAATTTTTTTGACAATACTTATTAAGGTCAGTATAATCAATGCACATTCACCAACTATCATCGGGTTTTTTGACCACCACTGGATTTGATAACTAAGTTGGGTAGAATACCTCTTTGATAATGTTAGATTAAAGTAGTTTTTTCACCTCTTCATTGACCACCATATTTCTGTCTGGGGCCAACAATCTTTTCTTTTATTGGACAGGCTTCACCCTAGGATCAATATTGAACTTGTGTATCATCAAAGATGGCAAGATCCCCAACATGTCCTCAGGGTCCCATGCAAAAAAATTCTTTGTACCAGTGGAGAAGATTAATAATGCGAACTTTAATTACAACCAGTAACGTAACTCCCACCTTAACCATCCTGTCAAGACAGTTGTCATCTATTATGACTTCTTGTACGTTGTCAGTGATTTCCTGTGATTCAACTGAGCCTTTCTTTATACAGACATCTTAAGATTTCCGATGTGTGATCTCAGAATTTCTAGTGTCTCGAGGGTTCCGATGTGTGATCTCGAAATTTTTGAAAGTGTCCTGAAATATGACCTCAAGATTTTCAGAGGGAAATAATTTACCCTTTCCTTCTTTTTACTTTTCCCCATGGTGTAACCTTGGAGTTGGGCCGTGGCATATCTGGAGTCTGAATGGCATACACCCCCAAAGTATTTTTTTCTTTGATGGTAATACGCATGCATTCTCTTGCTGCGTACTGATCTTTTCATATAGACGTCACACCATATAATGTTGAGAATTTCATAACCAGATGGTAAGGCGACCAAATGGCTTTGGCTTTGTTCATCCATGATCTCCTAATGATGGCATTAAAAAGAAAAGGGGCATCCACAACATAAAAATAAGTCATTATAGTTTATCTCAGGGGTAATCCCCCACTGTAACCGCCAAAGTAATTATACCCATTGGGTGAACAACTTCATGGGCAAAAGTCACTAAGGGCATACTAGATGGCTTCAAGGCGCCAAAGTCAATCCCTAACTTGCAAAAACAATCAATATGTAGGACATCGACTACACTACCATCATCAACATAAACTCGATGTATCTCTTTATTTGCAACTATGGCCTTGATGAGCAAAGCATTATTATGCGGGCTAATAGTGAGAACCATGTCGTCTTCCAGAAAAGAGATGACATCAGAAGGTTTGAAATGCTTATGGACTGGTTCTTGAAGTGGGATCCTTCTGGCATTAGCTTTGATTGCGGATTGTGACTGTCTTTTAGGGTAACCACCAAATATGGCATGGATAACACCTGTAACATTGCGGTTGTCGTGTGGTGGAGGTTGGGGTGTTGGCTATTGTGTAGGATTGCTCTGGTACTGTTGATATGATTGATTTATAGAGGGGTCCCATCTCAGTTGATAGTCCGTTTGATGCGATGGCGGACCTCTTGCCTACCAACCAGCCCTCCTGAGTAGTAGCCACCTCATCGGCCTCCAGATTGAGGTTGGGAACTATCAAAGCGAGAGTGCCATCTTTTGATATATTGACCAAGCATCCCATTACAGATGCAATATTCTTTTTCTTTCTTAAGGTCTTTGCAGTCCTTGGTATCATGTCTATGGTAATTATGAAAAGTGCACCACAAGTGTTGGCCTTTTGTGAGACACTACAGTTAATGGAGCCAAGGGTCTAAGGAGATTTCTATGTATAGATAGGAATTTCATAGCAACTTTTAGTTAGTGGCGTGAGACTTTTTTCTTGAATTCAATGCTCCAAACAACTCCGATTGTAGTTCAGCCTATTAAAAGCACTCTTTTGGGTGTTTTTCCCTTTAGCATCCTCTTGATGCTTCTTCTCATTTTTTTCATTTTCTAGTTTCTTTCTATTGGCTTCTTCTTCTATAGTATAACCCTCCATCATTTGCCACAGTGTTTGAGTGTCAGCAGGTGTGTCCCATGCTAATTTCGTGTAGAATGGTCCGGGAATTAAACCATTTATAAAAGTCGAGATTACCAACTAATCTATTCGATCAACCTTTTGAAGACTTTCGTTGTTGAATTTTTCCACATACAATTTTACGGATTCATCTTTCTCTTACTTGAGATTCATTAGATCTGCAACATTTTGTGAAATTTCTTCTTTTGAAAAAAGTGAATATGGAAAAAAAACTACTCCAACTGCCTAAAAGACGAGACGCTATTATGTGGTAGACCATCAATCCACACTCTCGCTTTACACTAGGGCTGTAAACGAACCAAACATAAATGAACGAGCATTGTTCGTTTATTTTTAAAAATGTTCGTGTTCGTTTATGTTCGTTTATTAATGCTAAATATGTGTTTGAGCTCATTTATGTTCATTTATTAATGTTAAATATGTGTTCGAACTCATTTATGTTCGTTTATTAGTGTTCAATAAGTATTCATGAATAGTTCGTGAATATGTTCATTAACACATTAAACGAACATGTTCATGAACAACTCGTTAACATGTTCATGAATGATTAAACGAATATGTTAGTGAACAATAAACAAACAATATATATATTATATTATATTTATATATGTTATATTAAATTAAATTATATTATTATTTTAATATAAACGAATGATAAACAAGTTTTATGTAAACATTAAACGAGCTTGTTCATGAACACTGAACGAACTTGTTCATGAACATAAACGAACCAAACACATGTTTGTTCATTTATTGTTCGTTTAATTTAATTAACGAACATAAACGAATGTAATGAACTTGTTCACCAAACGTACTAGTTCGTTTACACTCTTATTTACACATCATCTTTATTGGGGCATTTTTAAAGTTCATCGCATATTCAAACTGCGATGAAAAATCTAGAGGGCAGAGTCCCCGACATATGATGGAATTCCGTCAGGTAATTTGAATCCAGCCCGTGTTAGGTATTGCATGATGTCAAGCGTGAAGGGTGATGGAGCATTTCTCTCATCATCAGAACCCAACAAACTGTGAATATCATCAACCACTCTATTGCTAATCGGAGGAAAATCATTTTGTCGAGGACGCTTTGGATCACCCTTCGACCTAACCTTGGAACGGTCGTTTTCATAATTATCGCCAGCGTGAGAGGCTAAAACTTCCTTCTATCGTCATTCTTCTTCTGTTGGCCATGTTCCCGATTATTATGTCTTAGTTCAACCTCATATGGACGTGGGTTATGCTTAGCTTTAAGGAATTCTTCAAATTGCACACAATGTTGATCCATAAACGCTTTCTCGTCTTCTTCATATTGTCTCCGTGCTGGAGAATTGTCTCGATTCAAAGCCATGCGCCATTAATGTTCACTTTCATAGGTGGAGGAATGTTCTGATCGTTCAAGAATCCCACCTAAACGTAATGGATCGTTTTCGGTAGGGCCTGAATGACTATGTCTTGCTCCTTCTCGGCTAGTTCCTTCAACTACCCTTTGTCCTCCCGATCTAGTATCCACTATCTTTGAAACGATTGAAATAAGAAAAAAGATTGTGAATATTCCTTTAGAAATTAAGTTTCCCACATACAGTGCCAATTGAAGAAGGCCATATCTGCAACTTAACTAAGATCCGGTAAGATGATTCCAATTTGAAACTCTTCGCCTCTTTGGATGGTAAATGTTCTTGCAAAACAGATTCCGAAGTGGTTATCTGAGATAAACTCTCCAATGCTTAAGTCAGCATTGAGTTTGAATAATTTGAAAACTATCCACTAATATTTGAAAATTTATTCAATAAAATTGTTTAAATTTCTTACCCTATCAATTAAGTCCGAAATTTTTGGGGGCAAACTCAAATAATTACGAGTAAATTTATGTTTTCGGAGAATTATATCTATTATCCTTATAGAAATTTTGTGTAAACTCAAATAAGTGAATATTTTGGAATAACCAACTTAGAAAAATAATATATACCCCTTAAGGTTCGTTTTAATTTAAAAATGCTCATTTAAGTTTTAATATAATATTAAATAAAATTTAATAATTTATATTTCTTTAATTAATATTTTTATTTTCTTATTCTTTTCCACTCATGAAGAAAAAATTTATAATCTTATTTTATGTCACAAACTAATAAACTGAAAAAGTAATAAGAATATAATATCAAGGGCGCTTGGTATAAACCATGTGTTTAGGAATGGAATGGATTTGATAAAAAGAAAAGTTTGGAATGGAACGGAATGATAATAATTATGTTGTTTGGTATTATTTTGTAATAGAATGAAACAGATTTTATATTAAAATTAAAATTTAATATTAATATTAATAAATTTTATATTAATATTTAATATTAATATTATAATAAACATATTATTATTTTACAATATATGATATTTAAGAAAATCATATCTTGTTCAAAAAATAGTCAAAGTGCATGTTAATTTGTATAGAAAAATATTTTCTACAAGTTAGTGAATTTTTTTTTTTAAAAAAAAGAAGGTAAAATGGGGGTTGCAAACCATTGGTGGGTTTTTTTCCTAACTATGCTCAAAATGACGTTGTTTTGAGCCCATTTTTATTCCACTCCCCCTAAATCCAAGAGGGGTTGGGTTTCAACAAAACCACCCCCAAGGGTTTAAGTAAACCCAACCTCTTATACCAAACACTCATTTTTATTCCAATCCTTTCCATTCCCCTTCCTCCCCCCCCCCCCCCCCCACCAAAACCATTGTACCAAACACCCCCTCAATACATATCTTTATAATTTTTTAAAACTAAATAACAAAATAAATAAATTTCTTAATTTTTTTTTGGTTATTTCATCATCTTCAAATTTGTAAAACTCATTTCCTAAATTTCTTATTGTACCTTCAATATTAGAATACCACCAATGTCCATATAAATCATTAAATAATTAAATTATTGTTTTATTATTTTTGTACCTATGTAAACTTTTAAAAAATAATTATATTTTTTAAATATCATGTAGCTTTATTTTAGTTATTATAATTTGATGAAATAGACATAAAATTAAGAATTATTTGGGCTATTAAAATTTGATGTAATTGTCGTAAAACTAACAATTACATTGATTAGACTGAGTTTAAACTGTTGGAATGGAAACAAAAAAAAAAAAAAAGCATTCCCAAATATTGCAAGTTTGCAACATTTAAAATTTACATGTTTTTTGTTAAAATGTTTTATTGTTAAATTGTGTAGTAAATTATCAACATTGTGTATAAATTTAGGTCATCAAAAATTGTTATTAAAATTTTGTAACACTAATTTCATAAGATAAAAGTAGGGAGGGATTTAATTTGTTAAATCTCAGGGTCCACTATTTAATTACAACAAACCGCAAGGGGTTTAATGTAATTTGGATATTATAGTTTAAAGGGTAATTTAAAATTTTAAAATTATTTTAACCATTAGACTTGGGCAATAGTCATTGGTAAATGTTAGAATGTATAATATTAATTATTTCACGGTACAATGTGAATATTTACAAAGTACATGTTTAAATAATTATGGTAGAATATATTTTTCGGTCACTTTGAAGCATAATCACAGATTAAGAATTTTTGGCATTTGCATTTGCACAAATTTAATGGTTCATCTATATACGTCCAAAACAGAATTTACAGATTTATTTAGTGATTGTCGTGGTGATATAATTCATTTTTTTAGAGTGGTACAATGCTAAATATTTGAAGGTTCAATGTGAATACATGAAAAGCACAATCTTAATTATTGATGGTACAATGCATTTTTTGGTCACTTTGGAGCGCGATCACTAGTCAAAAAAACTTTATATTTGTAATCGTGCAATCTTAATTAGTCATTTACATATGTGTACAACTTGATTTAGAAATTAATTGAACTTTTGCCGTGGTGGTAGCATGTTAAATATTTCAAGGTACAATGTGAGTACTTTGAAATATAATATTAATTAAAGGTGATACAATGCATTGTTCGGTCACTTCGGAGTGCAGTCACCAATCACAATTTATTGCCATTTGTATTTGCCTAAGTGTAATTCTTCATTTACATATGTCCAAAACTAAATTTATAAATTAATTTATTAAATATCGTGGTGGTACGATACTATTTCTCATGTGGTACAATGTTAAGTATGTAAATGTACAATATAAATATTTAGAAAGTACATTCTTCATTAATGATGGTACAGTGCATTTTTTAATCGCTTTAGAGTACAATATCTAATGAAAATTTTCTGGCGTTTGTGTTTGTGCAAGTGTAATTGTTAATCTACATATTTCCAAAAATGAATTTCTATATGAATTTATTAAATTTCATTGTGGTACAACGCATTTTTCAATCACTTTGGAGTGTGCTAACCAATCACAATTTATTGCCGCCTATATTTGTGCAAATATAATTGTTAATCTACATACGTCTGAAATTGAATTTATGTATTAATTTATTAATTCTCGCGATGGTTGATTCAGTTTTTTGGAGTGGTACAATGTTAAATATTTGATGGTACAATGTGAATTATTAAAAGGTACAATCTTAATTATTGACGGTACAATGCATTTTTTGGTCACTTTGGAGTGGTGTCACCGATCCGAATTTATTGGTGTTTAGTATAAGTATTCGTTTATATACATCCAAACTTGTTGTACAAATTATTTTATTAATTTTCGTGGTGGTACGATACTTTTTTTGAATTGGTACAATGTTAAATGTTTCAAGGGACAATGTGAATATGTAAAAAGTACAATCTTAATTAATGATGGTACAATGCATTTTTTGATTAATTTGGACTGCGGTCACTAGTCAGAATTTATTGGTATTTAGTGTAATTGATCAATTACATACGTCCAAAATTGAATTTATTAATTATTTTATTCATTGTCGTGGTGGTATGATAGTTTTTTTTCTAGTGGTACAATATTAAATATTTGAAAGTACAAAGTGAATACTTAAAAAGTACCATCCTAATTAATGACGGTATAATGCATTTTCCGGTCATTTTGAAGTGCGGCCATAGATCCGAATTTATTAGTATTTAGTGTAATTGTTCGTTTACATACGCCTAAAACTAAATTTATAAATTATTTTATTATTTGTTGTGGTGGTACGATACATTTTTTTTAGTGGTACGATGTTAAATATTTCAAGGTATAATATGAATATTTAAAAAGTACGATCTTAATTAATGACGGTACAATGCATTTTTTGATCACACTAGAGTGTGGTCATTATCACAATTTATTGTCGTCTGTATTTGTGAAAGTGTAATTGTTAATCTACATACGTTCAAAACTAAATTCATATATTAATTTATTAATTCTTGCGGTGGTATGATTCATTTATTTGGAGTGGTACAATGTTAAATATTTCAAGGTACAATGTGAATACTTAAAATGTACAATGTATTTTTCAGTTATTTTAGAGTGCAATCACCAATCCGAATATATTGCTATTTGTAATTGTGCAAGTGTAATTATTAATCTACATACGTCCAAAACTGAATTTGTGTTTTCATTTATTAATTCTCACGATAGTACGATTCATTTTTTTGGAGTCGTACAATGTGAATATTTAAAAGCTACAATCTTAATGAATGACGGTACAATGCATTTTCTGGTCAATTTGGAGTACAGTCACTGATTAGAATATATTGGCATTTAGTGTAATTATTCATTTATATACGTCCAAAACTGAATTTACGAATTATTTTATTAATTATCATAGTGGTACGATACTTTTTTCCTAATGGTACAATGTTAAATATTTGACATTACGATGTCAATATTTAAAAGGTACCATCTTAATTAATGATTGTATAATGTATTTTTTGATCACTTTGGAGTAGGGTCACCAATCAGAATTTATTGACGTTTAGTGTAATTCTTCATTTACATATGTCCAAAACTAAATTTACAAACTATTTTATTAATTATCTAGTGGTACGATGAATTTTCCTCATGTGGTACAACATTAAGTATTTGAAGGTACAATGGGAGTATTTATAAAGTACATTCTTTATTAATGATGGTATAATGCATCTTTCTCCACTAGAAGTAATTTAAAAAAAAAAAGAAGCTGTTGTCTTGCCCACAAAAAGGACACCATATGCACACAAGAAAAATCTGCCTTTGCCGCCACTAGTGTAGGCCACCGTGAGACACATTCTGCACAAAAAAAAAAGTCACCTTCGTTGCCACAAATCTCAGCCACCTAGTTCGCCCAGTCCACTCCGATTTGTTATTCCTTCACCGCCAGTCTGAAACCATTTCCGCCACATTTCTGTTAGTTTGAAACCACTCTAATTTGTTATTCCTTGCCCCGTATTTTGGTTGCTACAGTCGCCGCCATTCTGAAACGATTTTCACCGCAAGTCTGAAACTATTGGTAAATTTTATGAATTTTAAATTTATTTTAGCTGAAGTTAATTAATTTAAAATTTTCAATATATTGCTATAAATGTAAATCTGTGTTTTAGTTGAAAATTTTAAATTACAATATAAATTTTAAATTTTAAAATTTGCAGTATATTTATAGTATAAATTTTAAATTAATTAGATGAAAATCAGTGTTTAATGTTACTATATGAATTTGAAATCAATGAGATTAAATTGTAAATCAGTGTTTAAATTTTAAAATCTATAGTCTATTTACAGTATAAATTTTAATGTTGTTGTTAGTGCAAACGAAGTTTGTATTGTGTGGTAGTGAAAATAGGATGTGAAATTTGATTATTCGACAAAAATTATTAATTTCACATACACTGTGAAATTTTCCAATGTTCTTAGGCACCTACATTATGATGTTTTAAATATTTTCTGGAATTACTTTTCAAATGGATGGATTCATATTTGTTGGAGTTGTCTGTTGGTGTGCAACTTTCAATAGATTGGTTAGGAATTTCTTGAAAGCCCTAAAAGGAAGGTTCTTGATTGGCTTTTCTCCATTGTTTGACTTCAAAACAATGTTAAAACAATGCATAAAATGTTTCTAGTCAAGGCACTTCAGAATATAACGCTGGCTTCAATTTATTTTTACCCAAATTAATTTGAAAATTATAGTATATTATGAGATTAATCAATGTTAGTTGAAAATATGTGTTTAATGTTATTGTTAGTGGAAATGAAATTGTTTGTATTAGTTGGTAGTGAAAGTAGTATGTCAATATATGTTTGAAAATTTATATCTTTTAATTATTACACTGAGCACAATTTTTGTTGTATGTGGAAATAGAATATTTGTATTGATTGAATTTTGCTCTGCCTAATTAGATTTATATTTGAAATTAAATGGCGCTTATCAAATTTGATTAGAATTTGAATTGTCATATGCTTTGAAAATCATCTGATTATTTGACAGAAGTTGATTCGGTAATTTAAATTATTTTTGAGAATTTTTTTTGTTTTGCTTGTTAGATTGTGTTTAATTATGTTGTCTATCGAAATGAAGTTGTTTGTATTGATTGATTTTGAATAGTGCATTGATTGATTTTTTTGACATAGAATTTCAATTTGTAATGTCACTTCAACTTAGCTATGGAGAATTGAACGGCGGTTATCAAATTTGTTTAGAAATTGAGCTATGTTTGGTTTCGAAAATTTTAAATTGAATGACGGTTGTCATGACCATGAAATTGAGTACGTTTGAATGGAACACAATTTATTGTATTACTTTGATTGAAAATTGACTGAAATCAACGTAGTAGCCATTTATTGCTATCAAATTTTTAAATGGGTATACAAATATGTTGTATTAGTTTTATTGAATTATAGTATATCATGTGTTTTTATGAGTCATGATTTTGTGGTTCATGTTAATGTATGTCCGTTATTATGTAGTGAAGGCATTTTCCGTTATTTCATGTGAAGTCATTCCCAAACATATATAATATTATTAACATCTTCTTATATTGTGAAAATAGGTCGTGGTAAGATATGTCTATTTTTCGTCTATTTCTATTAGAATTATATCAGGGTGGTGATATTGTACAGTCAAATGTTGGCTTGTCATATTGTCCTTCGTATACTAATCACACTGTGAGGATAACATCAAAAATCTTCTTCTTTTAGTTAGAGAACTTAATATACTAGTGTGTCACGGTCAAAAGAAATGTGTATAGGCTGAAAATGTTATTTCGTCAACCGTGCAATATTCGTAATTATGTCATCTACAATGGTGTAGCAATTGTAGACAACTTTGGAATGAAAGTTATGCACAATGTGACTCAAGAAATTGACTCTTTTCTCGCTGAAATTTACATAGTGCCTGAGGTTATCACTCCAATACCACAAATGCATGGTGGTGCTATTGGCATAAGTCATGGTCCATTTCAAGTAGGGGTATTCAATATTTGGATAACCCGAATATCCGCCCGAATCCAAACCGAACCGAAAATTGAATTTTTAGATTTTTTGGTTTTGGGTTAAACCGAAACCAAATCGAAACCCGAATATATATTTATTTATTATTTATATGTATATATTTTATATGTATAATTACATATAATATATATTTATGTATTATTTATATGAATATATATCTTATTTTTATAATTACATATAATATATAAAAATAAATTTGGGTTCGGCCAAAAACCGAATAACCCAAACCGAATAAACCGAAAACCGAATAAACCGAATAACCCGTCCGATGAATAACCCTAATTTCAAGCTTTGCTACCATCCATTTCTCAATATATTCCTTAATCTATTCCTTAGTCTAGTGTTGGCATGTCACCACATATGTCTAGTCCTTTGGTATCAACTTCCACTCACTCATTAGTAACGACATCTACAAAAATAGGGTTATCAATTGTTCCTGTGCACATGCTAGGGCCATTTTCATCATCTCCATATTTGAATTCAAATCGTGCTGTCACATCCCCTAATACATCTGGTATTGAGAGTCAAATGTGCCAATTATTATTCAATTCCCAAAAACCTGTGTTTGAGGGAAAATGTGATACCACATATAATAATTTCATCAATGGATTTAATCTAACTAATCCATCAGCCGAGCCAAAGCCAAGTGAAGACGATAGTATTTCTGGAGAAAAAATGGGATTGTGATCATGAAATAATGCCCATCATGATGGTGATTATGTTAGTCCTCGGCTAGACAATACTGAACGCCTGCCAAAATCCCAATGGAAGTATATTCCAAGGAGATTGACGTTCTTCAATAATATCGGGAATTCTGATAATAGTGATCTCACAAGGCAGGGTGAACTGATTACATCCGAGTGTGGAGTGAAAAAAATCAGGGGATATGTTTGGGAATGCAATTTGAAGATAAAAAGCAATTGAAAAAGGCAGTTACATTGTGGTCTATCAATCACAATAGAGAGTTTAAAGTAATAGAAAGCAAGCTCTGTACTTGGGTGGCAAAGTGCAAGGTGCAACTCATGAATGAGGCTCCAAAAGACTCTTCTCGATTTAAGGCACCCTATCTGTGAAGTGTTCATGCAGTACATAAAAGTACTCATAGAATGTGGCAAATCACAATATGGGTTTCCGAGTACAATTGTCTCGGTGCAAACCAAGAAAGTCATCACACAAATTTGATTTCTTCTCTTATAACCACCCACATTTGTCATGCAGTGGAGGAAAATCCCTACTATACTATGAAGAATATACAAGCAGATGTTAAGAAAGTTTATGGAGTAGAATAACTCGTTCACTGAAATGCCACATTATTTGAAGCACTTAGAGAGGCGAACTCGAGAACCATTGTCGAGTGGTAACACCATCCAATTAGAAGTGTTGGTGTATGGACTTTCAAATGTCTTTTGGGTGGTTGGTCCGTCGATCGAAACATTTCACAAATGTATGCCAATGATAAGTGTCAATGGCACTTATCTGTGTAGCACATATAAAGGCAAACTATTAGTTGTAGTTACACAAGACACCAATAATAGCATTATACCATTAGCATTTTCCATTGTGAACGAGAAGACAGTGGATAGTTGGAGTTGGTTCGTACAACAGTTCAAGCTGCATGTTGCATTTGACTGACACACACTATGTGTCCGATAGGCACAAGGGGATAGTGCACGTGATGAGCTACATGGAGTGGAATAAGCTAATAGCATTTCACCATTTTTGCTTGAGACACGTTAGAAGTAATTTTATAACCAAATTCAAGAACTTGCAGTTGAAGAAGCTTTGTTGGTCTAATGGTAGTGCACAACAGAAGCAAAAGTGAAAATTGTTTTGGAGCCAAATTCAAGTTATAAGTGCAGAATGGTGAAAGTATTTGTCCGCTATTGATCGGACGTAGTGGTGTTTAACGTATGATAGGAACCACCATTGGGGCACCTTAACCACTTACATTTTTTAAAGCTACAATAATGTGTTTCGTGGGATTCGAACTTTGCCACTAAAGAAAATTGTAGACATTACCTTCCATAGAATAGTAGAGATGTTTAGAAAACGGGTGGTTGATATGCACCATTGTCATTACGATTTGCCAAGTAACATATGAGAAATTTTTAGAGTGGCAGATTTAGTGTTGCATGGACACCAACTGAGAAAGTTTGATTATGAAAATAGGGTTTACAAAGTTATCACCGTACGACATATTAATGGCAAATGTGGAAATTGTCAAACAGTAAGATATTATCGGTGTCATTATATGTGTGGAAAGTGACAGCTATATAGGTACCCATGTTCTCACGAATTGGTCGTATGCAGATTAATGAGGGACAATCCATATGTGTTGCTAAATGATGTGTACACAGTTAGTTTATATATTCAACAATATTTCGGCAGGTTCACTTCTTTGACATACCCAAATTACTAGCCTCATCTTGGATGGAAATTACAGGCAGACTGGAATAATTACACCCATCAACGTGCAGGTCATGTGCGTGCCAGTTGCATACCTAATGAAATGGATGTTCGACACCCTAATGAGTCTCGTAGATGTGGAAATTGTCATCAAACTGGTCATAATCGAATAAAATGTCCATATGCTCAGCTTAGAGTCTAATTTGTATTTATATTTAAAGTTGTAAAGATATTTATATGTTATGAAGGTGAGAAATGATGTTGTACCAATATGTTGTACTGTAATAAGTTACGATTAATATTGTTGGTTGCTTTTTTTTTTGGTACTGAATTATTATTAATGTCTTTTTTGTGCTTTGTGGCATTTAAGTCGTAAATTTATGATTGTTGACCTTTGGACGTTGATGTTTGTTGTTGAGTGATGAGGATGATATATGTAATATTTTGCATATATGGAATATGGGGTTTTATAGGGGAAACTCTGTCAGTTTTTTCTTGTACATATAGTGTTAAAATAGTAAATTTAAGATTATTGGGCAGTTGATGCTTTCTTTTTTTATTAGTAAGGGAAAAAGTTACTACCTTATGTTCATTCTATTTTTTTATCCGACAAATATGCATCTTGGGTCACACATTCCAAATTTATTATTTAGACATAGTCAGCATAGGATTTCGGTTCTATTTTACAGGCACATACAAGATTCGCAACTTCATATACGGATATGAGATGGTGGTTTTTTGGAAACACATGCCGATTTCACACCGAATTGTTCATTACAAACAAATGGCTAGTTTTGCAGGGATTGTTTAGTGTGGTCACGTTAAAATTGATCACGCCCTCATCACCGCACTGGTAGATAGATGGAGACCAAAGACATATACATTTCATCTATCAGTCTAGAAAATAACAGTCACACTGCAGGATATAAAGTTATTGTGGAGTATTCATGTGGATGGGTTGCCGGTAATTAGTACTGACAATCAACAAAACGTATATCAGTGGCTAGATGTGTGTGAGAAATTGTTAGAATTTAAACCACCACATTCAGCTATTAGGGAAGTAGACTAAATGTAGATTTTTTGGATATGGCATTGGATTTAGATCTACCTAATGATGCGAGCGATAATTGTATCCAACGTGCACGTTTATACCTAATGACACTATTAGGTGGTCTGTTATTTTGGAACAAATCTGGCTATCGAGTGCCACTGCTATACCTATCCATATTAGTTGATTTTGGGATGATACAGGCATATAGTTGGGGTAGTACGGTACTAGCATGTATGTAACAATTTGTGTGATACTATCGCACTCACAGCCACTACGATCGCGGGGCCATTAGTTCTGTTGTAGGTAAAATTGATATTCATATAATTTTGTTTTAAATGTTTGAATATTTAGGCACATATCTAATATAAAATTATAATGCTTTAAAGTTATGGGCTTGGAGAGGATACCTATTGTCAAGTTGAAACACCGTAATCCTGTCGATAATTTTTTATTTCCATATGGCACGAGATTTGTGATAATAACTTTTTTTTATTATGCTAAAAGTTCATCGATTTTGATACTTACACAATGATTATAATTGCAGGTAAAGCGAATACTTTGATGTGTCCAAAGTGCTTATACACGTTTTGCACACGTATCGAGGGTCATAGACAAGGTGATAAAAGGTCTCGATTCCATTGGGGTGACATACCCGACTCTTTAGGTGGTTCCACATAGTCGGGTTCATTTTAGCCTATTACATCTATGCCAGCCACACTGCATGTCTTTCTTTCATCGGCTATTTTTTATACGCTTGGTCAGCTATCCATTAGTGTCATTCACTCTCCAAAAATGCACACCCTTGTACATATGTCTACACGTCCAATGACTGAGGATGATGGTCATGAGGATAATGATGATGACGATGATGTAGATCAATATATAGATATTGTGGATGAAGGCATAAACCCGACTATGCCTCAAGAAGAATAAATTGTAGTCTTACGTAGATCTAAGAGAACTATTAAACCTACTACTTGTGGTACACATGGAAAACTTATAGAACATAAATAAAAATTTGTTTAATACAATTTCAATATTTTGTCACTTGTCCATTTCGAGCCTTAGTACATTTTTTCCTGTCATTGTCGAAAAAATACGTGCACATTAACAAACTATCAATGTCAATGCTTTTTACTTACCTAATGACAATGTATACCAAATGACACTGTATACCTAATGACAATGTAGTTAGGAATAGAAAAAATGTCGGTATAGAATTGTATATTACTTAGGGGCTGCTAGGTTTGATGGTATGATTACAGAGGAAATGGAAATCATTGCATTCCCCCTGCTTGGTTGGGGGAAATGGAATGAAAAGGCCCACTTGGGCCCACTTTTGATTACCCCATATGGGGTAATCCTCATACCCCCCAATATTAGGGGTATGGAATTAGGGAATGCTAACAATTTTGTTAATTAAATAAATAAATAATTAATACTAATTAATTATTATAATTAATATAAATTAATTTATTATTAACTTATTATTATTAAGTAATAATAAATTAATTAATCAAGATTAATTTAATTAATCATTCATTTACTTATAATTAATCATTTACTTAATATTATTAATTAATTAATTAATTAATAATATTTTAAATCTCATTTTATTAATATTAATTATTATAATTAATTTATAAATAATTAATTGATAATAGTAATTAATTACTAATTATTACTAACTAATTAATATTAATTAACTAATACTAATTAATTAATTAATTTATTTATTTATATTAGTTATTATAATTAATACTAATTAAGTAATTAATACTAATTATTATAATTAATATAAATTAATTTATTATTAACTTATTATTATTAACTAATAATAAATTAACTAATTAAGATTAATTTAATTAATCATTCATTTACTTAATATTGTAATTTAATATTATAATTAATATTAATTAATCTCATTTACTAATATTAATTATTACAATAAATATTAATTAATTACTTAAGATTAATTTAATTAATAATATTTTATTAATAATGAATAATTTAATATTATAATGAATAATTAACTAATAATAACTAATTAATTAATACTAATTATTACAATTAATTTATAATCATTTCTATTCCCCATCACAAATCAACTACCATTATTAGTAATCATTCCCATTACCCAGCACAAACCAACCAACAGAATTATAATAATTGACCCCACTACTGTCATTTCCAATACCTTTCCCATTCCTCCCTTTAAACCAAGCAGCCCCTTAAATATTTTGAAACACCTTCATCTTGTCCCTAATGTAACTAATGATCAAGCGTGATTAGGAAGAACAAGACGTACATTTGACTCGAAATACAATTCTTAATTACAATATGTACATAAGCGAGTTCTATTCGAATATAGCTAAAAATTGGCACAATACTACAATGTTGGTTATCCACTTTGATAATAATAAAAGCAAATGCATTCATCTAGTTACGATTTAGCCTATTATTAGTGTAATAATTTCGTACAGTACTATATATATATATATATATACATACATATTTGTCCCTTATATATAAATAAACAAAAATCGTCTTCATAATTCAAAACCCTACTATATTAATCAAATTTTTTGTATTTAAATTTCTTTGGATTGCAATTTGACACTTTAATGTCCTCATGCAATAGATTGTAATGCAACAATTGTAATCCTAATAATATTATTATTATTGTTCTTATATATGTAATTATTGTTATACTACAATAATTTATACTTATATATAAATATTTATCCTTTATCTATAAATAAATAAAGAATGTTGTCAAAACTTGAAACCCTAATTGTATTAATCAGCAATTTTTGTACTTAATACTATCATTAATCTGAAATTAGCTTTTATTATTATTATTATTATTAGCTCTTACTATTATTATTATAATTATTATTGGCTTTTATTATGATTATAGTAGTTGGTCATGAGGGCACATTTGGAAAAAGCGCCCAATCCATTTTAGTGCATTTGGCAAATGTGCCTGGATCCTTTGGGCACATTTGTCAAATGCCAATGTACCATTCTTAGAATTCAAAAATTTTCCACCCCAATAATTTTCTTCTTTTTAAAAATTATAAAAAAATTAGAAAAAATCTTGGCAACACTCAAACCTTTTGAACTCAACGGTACGTTGATCCATTCTCAAAGGCATACCTACTAACGAGGTGATAGCACAGCAAGAGCACCACGGTTACCTGCACTACAGCACTGTCACCTTATGCAGCCTTCTCTCTCATGTGAATTTGTTATTCTGTTATAACTTCTCTCTTTTCTGTTTTACTCTAATTATTCTGTATACAGCTATCCTTCTTCATGTCATCTCTATATATACAATACAAAAGGCTGGTGATGATTTCATTTGATCAATCACTTTTACACAATATTTGTCATGGTATCAGAGCCATAAAAACTTTTAAAACAAAGACCATGGCATCTTCAGCTACCTCACCTTCCCATTACCAGCCTTGCTAATCTTGTAGCGGTAAAACTTGATGAAACTAACTATTTACTCTGGAAAGACCAGGTTGAATCTATTTTTATCAGCTCCGATCTAATGGATCATGTTGATGGATCTCTTAATCCAACCCCACAAACAATTACCTCCTGTATCACAAATAATGATGGTGCCACCACCATTATCTCAACACCAAACCCAGCCTATTACACTTGGCGCAAGATTGATCACTTTGTTAGAGCCTGTATCAATGCTAGTCTCCATGAGTCATTATCATCTCACATCCTTGGCCTCAAGACTGCAAAAGAGGTTTGGGAATCTCTGGCACAACTGTTTCAACAGCAATCCTCTGCACGACGTAGCTATTTGCTTCATGAACTCATCAACACCAGTAAAGATTCTCTCACGATTACTACGTATCTCAACAAGCTGAAATCCTTTGCTGATGTCCTAGCTGCCATTGATGACAAAGTCAAAGATTCAGATCTGGTTGGCTTTGCCTTGGAAGGTCTCGGTCCTGACTATAGTCCATTTATCACCACTATTGAAAATATTTCTCCACCTATCACATTTACTGAATTACGAGCTAGATTTCTCACTTATGAGCAACGACTGAAACGTGGATATGGCAACCAACCCCAACCTGTACCAGATCTAACTTCTCAAACAGCTCTGCTCTCTGTAGAGTCAAACCATTTTAGAAACTTCAAAGGCAAAGGCTCTAATACCTTTAAGACTCGTTTCAACAACCTTTCACCAAAACAGCACTAGCAACCCCAATCTCATGGCCAAAACACCTCTCAAAACCAAAGGTCCTTCTCTAATCAGCCCCAAAACCAAAGGTCCTTCTTTAATCAGCCCCAAAACCAAAGGTCTTTCCAAAATAATTCACAAACCAGAAACATCAAATGCTAAATTTGTGCCAAAACTGGCCATCCTGCCAATATATGTTTCTTTCGATATGCTAAAAGCAGGAACAACAATCAAGGTCAGCCATAGAACTTTGCTGGACTGCACACTCAACCAAATGGCTCGAACAACAATTCTTCTGTTGAATCTCCTTGGGTAGCAGATTCTGGCACAACATCTCACATGACCTTCGATCCATCACTTTTGTAGCAATCCAATGAGTACAATGGTCCTGATCAAGTCATGGTTGGTGATGGTAAGTCTCTTCCAATTTCTCATACTGGTTCTTCAAATCTTACCACTCCTTCGGCTACTCTACTGTTAAAAGACATCCTTGTTGTTCCCCACATTGCTAAACATTTGATTTCTATTTCAAAACTCATTCGTGATAGCCATTGTTCTGTTGAATTCTATTCTTGGGGATTCTGTGTAAAGGATCTACTCACAGGTCAAAAACTCTTCACGGGCACATTACAGGATGATCTCTATCAATTTCCCATCACCAAAGACACTCTTCATCAGTACTTCTCCACCTTCTTCAGTGCCAGACACTCCACTCTTCTTTGGCATAAACAACTGGGGCATCCTTCTACTCAAATCCTTCAGCATCTCAAGAATCAGAATTTTTTGAGCTTTTCTAAATCTATCACTACTGTTTGTGAACCATGTTTACTTGGTAAACATCATAAATTACCTTTTCAATCTCTTGTAAGAAACTCAACCTCACCATGTGAAATCATATATTGTGATCTTTGGGGACCCACTCAATCTGTGTCTCTTTCTGGTTTTCATTCTCATATCATCTTCATTAATCAGTTCAGTAGATACACTTGGCTATATCCACTCAAAATCAAATCAAATGCACTTGCCTGTTTCAAACATTTTAAGTCCATGGTTGAAAATCAATTTTCACACAAAATAAAACAATTTCAAAGTGATGGAGCATTGGAATTAACAAAAGGACCATTCAAACAGTTCTTGGATGATTGTGGCATTCTATCTAGAATTTCTTGTCCACATACCCTTGAACAGAATGGTATTGCCAAGAGGAAGCATAGGCATATCACTGACATGGGTCTCACGCTTCTATTTCAAGCAGGCATGCCCAACCAATTTTGGCTTGAAGCCTTAAATACAGCAGTATATCTCATTAATAGACTTCCTACACCAATTCTAAATGGCAAATCAACTTATGAGCTACTGCACCATTCACCTCCCAACTATTCCTTTCTCAGAACCTTTGGTTGTCAATGTTTCCCTTGCTTGAGACCGTAGGGAAAAGATAAACTTGCCCCAAAATCTGCTGCTTGCTTTTTTCTTGGGTATTGCTCCAATCATGCAGGCTACAGATGCTTTGAACCTTCAAGTGGAAAAATCTTTATCTCCTGGCATGTCATCTTCAATAAGGAGTACTTTCCGTTTGCTGTGAAACAACAGCCCCTCCTCAAAACCCCTCCACTACAGCTACTATTGTTCTACCTAAATTACCTTTCTCACCCTTTTCTCAGTCACCTGCACTGCCTACTGAGTCACCACCACCTCCACCCCCACCATCA
The DNA here is from genome assembly GCA_020080225.1 of Gynochthodes officinalis. Lineage (NCBI taxonomy): Eukaryota > Viridiplantae > Streptophyta > Magnoliopsida > Gentianales > Rubiaceae > Gynochthodes > Gynochthodes officinalis. The sequence continues at coordinate 2,656,169 of CM034618.1, read as the reverse complement.
CCTCCACCTCCATCCCCACCACCACCTCCACCTCCACCTCCACCTCCATCACCTCTCCCAACCTCCTTAACGACATCACATGATCACTAGAGCCCAAGTAGGTACTAGAAAACCAAAAGTACATGTCTCCATGCTCACTACCAAACATCCCATCTCTCAAGCTTTTTTAGCTTCCAAAACCACATCCCTTTTTGAACCAACCACCTACAAGCAAGCTGCTAAAGATTCTCACTGGATCGCTGCTATGGATGATGAGTTTCCTGCTCTCATTTTCAACAAAACATGGTTTCTTGTCCTTGCCTCTCAAGCCAACAACATAGTTGGTTGCAAATGGGTGTACAGAGTGAAAACAAAGAGTGATGGCTCTATACAGAGATTCAAGGCCAGATTGGTAGCCAAAGGATTTCACCAGCAGCCTGATATAGACTTCACTGACACATTTAGTCCTGTTGCGAAGGCAACTACAATTCGTACTGTCCTTACTCTTGCCATTTCCTCCAAATGGCCAATAAAACAATTAGATATCAAAAATGCCTTCCTACATGGCACTCTCCGTGAAGAAGTATACATGGAGCAGCCACCTGGTTACATCAACAAGGACTTTCCTACTCATGTGTGCAAGCTATATAAGGCCATTTATGGTCTTAAACAAGCACCACAAGCCTGGTTTCAAGAATTCAGCACATTTCTCCTTCAAACTGGCTTCAAAAGAAGTGCTGCAGACACTTCAATGTTCACATATCACTCCACCTATGGCACCTTGGTTCTTCTCTTGTATGTTGATGACATTATTCTCACAGGGAATAATTCTTCTCATCTTGAAAATTTTGTCAAACATTTGGGCACAGTATTTGCAATGACTGATCTTGGTGATCTACACTATTTCTTGGGCATTGAAGCAACTCGGACTTCCAATGGTCTTCAACTAACCCAAGTGAAATACAGTCTTGACCTACTGCAAAAGACTGGTATGACTGGCTGCAAGCCATGTGCCACACCAGTAACTTTAAGTTCAAAACTTTCTATTTCAGTTGGTTCAACCTTGGAAAATCCTCATGAATTTCGACAAATTGTAGGTGCACTACAGTATTTAACAATCACCAGACTTAACTTAGCCTATGCAGTAAATCTGGTCTGTGAGTTCATGCACTCATCTACAACTGAGCATATGACAGCTGTTAAACGCATTCTGAGGTACCTGAAGCATACACTTGGTGCTGGTTTAGCCTTAACAGTAGGCTCCAACTCAATCTTGCAGGCCTATACTGATGCAGATTGGGTTGGGTGTCCAGACTCTAGACGCTCAACTACAGGCTTTTGTGTGTTTCTTGGCAACTCACTCATTTCCTGGTGCTCCAAGAAACATCCTACAGTGTCAAGATCAACTACAGAGGCAGAATACAAGGCTCTTGCTATAACCACCTCAGAAATGCTTTGGATATCCTACCTCTTATGTGATCTTAGAGTTCCTTTCAAGCCCCCTTTAGTTATTCACTGTGACAACATTTCTGCAAGTCATATAATTACCAATCCAGTCCTCCATGCTCAATCCAAACACATTGAGGTTGACTATCATTTTGTGAGGGATCTCGTCCTCAACCAGAAACTTAAAGTCAAGTTTGTCAGGACCCAAAGTCAGCTAGCTGACATATTCGCAAAGGGACTTAGCTCTCCAGTTTTTTATCACCATCGCGACAAATTTCTGTGGTCACCACCCATCAGTTTGAAGGAGAATGATAGCACAGCAAGAGCACCACGGTTACCTGCACTACAGCACTGTCACCTTATGCATGCTTTCTCTCTTATGTGAATTTGTTATTTTGTTATAACTTCTCTCTTTTCTGTTTTACTCTAATTATTCTGTATATAGCTGTCCTTCTTCATTTAATCTCTATATATACAATACAAAAGACCGGTAATGATTTCATTCGATCAATCACCTTTACACAATATTTGTCACGAGGCAATCGCAAACAAAGCTTTTCAAACAAGAACATAGGAAATCTAGGGAAACGAACAGGCATCAAAGAAGATTCACAATCCACATGGAAAGATGTAGACCACTTAAAAACCCTCATTACCTTACCTACAACATACCAAATCATTTTAGAGTACAACCAGTGACAATCCTTTTCATCAGGCAAAGGAATGATAACATGACGTGCATCTAACAAATCAATCTGAAAATTAGCACTCAAATCTAATGACTTAAAGACTTACAAATGGTCTTCATATCCGGTTGGTTTTGAGAGAATTTGCCAACCATGCCCACTGGAAGGGCTTCACCAAAGCATCAACCAACGGCAATTGAAAGACTACAGCTGGTTTACCCTTATGGGACACCACTTTAGGTCGCAAATCCACAACTTCATTAGGACAAATGCTTTTTCCTGCTTGACGACCACGCAACACATCCTCAAAGGATTTGGAACTGTAATCAGCCGCCATTCCAAACTAATTCGTGAAAAGCAAACAACAACACCAAGCAGTCAAAAACTATGTCAACCACATGCAAAGTGTTGAACAAAGATGGAGTTGGGCTGAGAAATACGGCCACAACACAACCAATGTAGCCGCCCCTACAAACTCAAATCTGCACCACGAAAGACCCAAAACAGAAGCAGAAAACCGTCTGTTGCCTCCCAAAAATATGCAGAAAAACTTAGCAAAAAATTGCAGAAATTCAGGGAAAAAATCGGCTAGAGAAACTCAAATATGTGGCAGAACCGACTTGGCAGAAAAATACGGAGAAAACGGCTGCAAAATTACCCCCAGTCGATGCTAAAACCAGCCAAAAGAAAACCCAGCCGATGCTAAAAAACTACTGGAAAATCGCAAAGAATCAGAAGTTACACCATCACAGCCGTGACTAGACTCGAGCAGAAAATTGCACCTTCACAGCCAAAGCAACACCCTAACAGAAAACTACAGAGGCTGCAAATTGGAAGAAAATTGGAGCAGAATCAATTTGGGCCGACTTGATGCAGGTCTGTCCGAAAAGAAAAAGCAGTTGGCCCAAAAAACCAAAAATCCCCGCCCAATGCCCGATCTGTTCTTTTTTGTTTTTTTTAACCAAAAACTATAGTTTATTTACTTTTTAAAATATCATCATATACAAGATGTCAACTGGTTATTACTTCCTTGGTACTCATTTCGAGTTCCAAGCTGAAACAAAATCCAATGTGTCCAAAGGATCAAAACAACTACAATAGTTAACATCTCCAACCACTTCACAATAGACACCACTGAGCTTAATGATCAACTTCTAGACCCCAATTCGGCCTTCTTTTCCCTAGCTACACAAAACTCCAATTATTCAGCCATGGTTATATTCACTACTAGTTTCTCTTTGCTCCATTCTTTCTGAAATAACCAAAGATTCCTTGTTTTCCAAAGCATCCATAGTATGTAGATCGTTAATTGTGTTCTATCTTACCAACTGTCCGTTTTCTCCTTTGTACAAATGTCCTACCACCAGTTTTTAAAGCTCCCTTCACATTGCTTCGCATCTCCCCATTTCATTAGTGTTATATCTTCCATACCATTCTTGCTCTACAACAATTAATTAATATATGCTCCAACGTTTCTTCTTACTCTCCGATCTTTTTAACTCCTCAGTTTTTGACTTAGATGCCCAGGTTTTCTAATTGTAAAATCTAAACTAGGAACTCATGATAATATAAGAACTGTAAAACTTTTTAAAAGAAGATAAATTATAAATTTTAACACAAGACAAGATACAATAACTAAACCTTTATTTTATCACGTAAGATCTACTATTTGATTATATTTTGTTCTATTGAAACACATATTTTCAATTAAATTTAAATAATTTATGTCTTTTTGAAGGGTTTCCTTCAAAATCTTTTTAGATCTCTCCCTTCCCCTTTTAATTTGAGTTAATAATTTTTCTATTTTCTGCACACTCTCCTAGTGGCTAGGGCATCGATCTAATGGTCTTTTGTGTACACCAAACCATTTTAAACATGTTCCTCTCACTTTCTCATTTGTTGGGAGCTTTTATTTTCTTTCTAATACATTTATTATTCTAACTAGTCTAATATATCCACATATCCATCTCAATATTTTCACTTCTACTACCTTCAAATTCTGTCCATATTCATGGTTACTACCCAACACTTTTAATTCAAAAAGCAACGCTAGTCTTATGATTGTTTTAGAAAAATTTCTTTCAATTTTGGTGGTATTTTATGATTACAAAATATAGAAGATGCATTTCTCCATTTATTTAACTTGCTTAAATTTGTAAAGAAACCCAGAGTTTGGAAATATTTGCTGTGTATTGCTATGAAAAATACAATGGCTTGTACCTTACATTTATAAGTTACAACCTACACTAATTAAGGTATGGAGATAATTACAGATTACAAATGATATACACAAATATTCTATCTGATATACTAATATTTTATCTGATATATTTTGATAGAAAAATGATTTATCCTTAACACTCCCCCTCAAGCTGGAGATTTGTATAAGTCAAATACTCCAAACTTGGAAAGAAGGTACCAATGCTGCCCACTACTTAGAGCTTTGGTCAAGATGTCAGCTGGCTGCTCTTTTGTAGATATGTGGCGTGTTGCTATGATTCCTTGCTGAATTTTCTCTCTGACATAATGACACTCCACCTCAATATGCTTGGTGCGCTCATGAAAAATCGGATTGGCTGCTATTTTCTCTGCAGCTTCATTGTCACAATAGAGTAATGCAGGTTCGTTTATATGAATACCAAAATCTTGTAGTAAACCCATGATCCATACTACTTCACTGGTTGTAACCTGCATGGCTCGATATTCCGCCTCGGCTGAAGATAGTGATACAGTGGGTTGTTTCTTTGTACGCCAAGATATTAAGGAGTTGCCAAGCATGATACAGAAACCGGTGGTGGATCTCCTTGTCATTGGACATGAGCTGTAATCTGAATCACAAAAGGCTCGCAACTCAAATTTGGATGATGATGGGAAAAGAAGACCAAGACCTGGGCAACTCTTCAGATATCTGACGACTTTCAAGGCGGCTTCCATGTGAGATTGCTTTGGCTTATGCATGAATTGACTAAGAAGTTGGACTGAAAAAGTAATGTCAGGCCTGGTGAGATTCAAATATATGAGTCTACCAACCAATCTCTGATATGCTGAAGGATCATCAAGAAGCGGATCCGTGACTTGCTCATTGGATCCAGCGTCATATTCAATGCTTGTATGCTTCTTGTTTTGTTCCATAGGGGTGGTTGAAGGTTTGGAACCTGCCAATCCTGCCTCGGATATCAACTCCAATATGTACTTACGCTGACTTATTGAAATACCATTTGGAGACCGAGCAATTTCAAGACCAAGGAAGAATTTTGAGGGGCCAAGATCCTTCATAAAAAATGTAGCATGGAGATAGTTTTTGAGATCGGTGATTCCAGCTTGACTGTTGCCTGTAATGAGTATATCATCAACATATATAAGCAAAGCAACAAAATTGGTACCCTGAGTTTTGGTGAATAATGAGTAGTCATGGTGGGATTGATGGAAACCATGCTGCAGGAGAGCACTAGTGAACTTGGCATTCCATTGACGGGATGCTTGCTTTAACCCGTATAAGGATTTCCGCAATCGACATACCATAGACTCCCCCTGAGTGCGAAATCCAGGAGGTAGATCCATATATACCTCTTCGGAAAGATCACCATGGAGAAAAGCATTTTGAACATCCATCTGAAAAAGAGGCCAAGCACGGATAGCGGCAATGGAAAGAAGGAGACGAACAGTGACATGCTTGGCAGTAGGCGAAAAAGTGTCTTGATAATCAACCCCTTCTAGCTGATTGAAACCTTTGGCCACGAGGCGGGCTTTATACCGTTCTAGAGAACCATCAGCATGATATTTGACCTTATAAACCCATTTACATCCAATTGGACGACGACCAGGAGGCAAAGGAACCACATCCCAAGTGTGATTGGCTTGAAGGGCTTGTAGTTCAGTTTCCATGGCACTAACCCAATGAGGATTGGTAATGGCGTCATGAAAGGTGGTAGGTTCAGGAATCGTTGAGATGGAAGCAATGAAATGTTGATGGGAAGGATGACAATTAGCCAAGGAAATGTAATTAGAAATGGGATAGAGAGAGGTACAAGATGCCAAGGGTAAGGTAGGACAGATGTAATCAGCGCTCCAAATCGGAGGTCGAGAAGTTCGGGCGGAACGGCGGCTAGATATGGCAAGATCGGGATGTGGCGGCTCGGATGGTTCCGCGGGTGATTCAGTATCTGAGGATAAAACAGGAGTAGGTGCGGAAGAGTCAGTGGCTGAGGCTGGTGTCGCCGGAGGGGTATAAGATGTATACTCATCGAACCATACCGCTGGAGATGTGGGATTGGTTGAAGCTGCCGGGGACGACACAGGAGTAGAGTGTGAAAATGGAAAAACATGTTCTTGAAATATGACATCCCTACTAACAAAAAACTTTCCCGAAGCAGGGTCATAGAGGCGATAGCCTTTCTGATTAGGGGGATAACCCATGAAAATACATGGAGTAGCACGGGGACTAAACTTGTCACGAGCACCTAAGGTTGTGGCATAACACCGACATCCAAAAACACGAAGATGATCAATGACTGGAGGTTTGTGATATAATAACTCAAACGGGGTGAGGCCATTTATGGAGGTGGAAGGTAAGCGGTTAATAATGTAAGTGGCAGTGAGAATGCAGTCACCCCAAAAGTGAGATGGGATATGTGCTTGAAACATTAAAGCACGTGCAACATCTAATAAGTGACGATGCTTGCGCTCAACCACTCCATTTTGTTGTGGAGTATAAACGCAAGAGCTCTCATGAATAATTCCTTGATTGGCAAGGAAAGAGCGACACTCAGTGGAAAAAAATTCAGTTCCATTGTCAGAGCGAATGCGTCGGACAAGGGAACCAAATTGTGTAAAAACCATAGAAATAAAATGTTGAATTTTGGAAAAAACTTGAGATTTTGAAAATAAAAGAAAAGTCCATGTGGCACGGGAAAAATCGTCGACAATGGTGAGAAAGTAGCGGGAACCATCATGAGTGGGGGTCCTATGAGGACCCCAAACGTCCATGTGGACGAGTTCAAAAGTTGAAGTGGTTAGAGTAGTCTGTGTAGGAAAGGTAGTGCGTGTTTGTTTGGCCAAAGGACAAACTGAACAAGAAAAAGATGGGGGACACGACACGGATTGACCATGAGCATTATAAGTTTTTAAAGAAGAATGACCAAGACGACGATGCCAAATGTCATAACAATATTATTGTAATTAACAGAATTACAATGAAAAATGGGTTTTGGAATACATGCAGCATTCTTTATTGAAGATAAAAAATTCTGAAAAACTGATTGAAATGAATCTGAAATGGAAGAACACAGAAAATATAATCCCGACTAGCTTTGCCGAGCCCGATCAGATCCCCAGTTGTACGGTCCTGAAATACAAAAAATTCATCGAAAAAAATGGCCACACAATTATTATCTTTTGTGAACTTACGGATGGATAATAAATTATGTTTAAAATTTGGTGCATATAGGACATGTGTGAGATGTAGCTGAGGATAAGGTCGATAATGGCCAATGTGTGTCACAGGGCTGGTGGACATGTCAGGTAATGTAATAGAAATAGGAGTTGTGCAAGGGAAATATGAATCCAATAAAGATATATTACATGTGATGTGGTCACTTGCACCTGAGTCGAGAATCCAATCGGAGGAAAGAGCATTAAAAGGAAATGGGATATCTGAAAAATTGGCCGAGACGTCAGAAGTCCCCATTTGATTCAGGAGGGTGACCAATTTTTGCTGCTGATCGGTAGTAAGATGAAGCCCGGAGGAGCCGCCATATACATTACCAGAGATAGGAATCGCGGATCCCAGAACACCTACACTGGAATAATGAGATGGGTTAGTACCATAGGAATTAGATAAAGGTCCAAAACCAGGAGGAGGAGCCGGCCCATTAGTAGCAACATTGTGAGCCAAGGGCCCAGAGTTGGAATTCCTTTTTTTAGAGCCATTGCGTTGCTTGGGTTTCCAATTTGGTGGATAGCCTACTAGAAGAAAGCAGGCCTCACGGACATAGCCCAATTTTTGGCAATAAGTGCAAAATGGGCGCTGCTGCCCATTCTGTCCATTTGGCCCAATTGTAGCAAGCAAGGAATGCCCATTCTGTCCATTTGGCCCAATTGTAGCAAGCAAGGAATGGGCCGCCCCTGGCCCAAACGCAATTGATGATTTCTGCAGCCCAGAACCCGTTAATGAAGACCCGGATTCAGAAGCTGGTTGGTTCGGCCGAATTGCATTTGAGCTGGGTTGATGTAGCTCTCCCTTCTGAGTTGCAGCGAAACCATAATGCTCCATAGTGGCGGACGGACTTCCATCAACGGCGGCTCGTTGATGCAACTCTTCTATGGCGAAGGCGTGAAGCCGCTCAAGAGACAAGAAATCGTCTCTGGCAAGTATAGTGGTGCGGAGGTTGCGAAATTCATCAGGAAGGGCCAATAAAAACTTCATCGCCCGATCTGCGTTCTCATGCAACCGTAGCTGGTCATTTACGCGGCACTCACAATGGCCACAAACGCAGCGAATGGGCGGCTGATGGACATCCAAATCGGTCCATAAATCTTGCAGCCGAAGGTAGAAGGCGGTGAGTTGAGCACTAGAAGCGCCGGCCGAGAGTTTTGCCTCACTGATGGCCTGTTTGATGGAGAAAATCTGCGAGCCTGAGACACGGCCGAAACTTTCCTGCAATGTATTCCATATGGCTGAAACTGTAGGCAACCGAGAAACCATGGCCTCCAACGAAGTGTCGACCGAATGCGTGAGCCAAGTCTTGGCGGCGGCGTGGCATTGGTCCCATTTTTCTGCAGCGGCGTTGTCATCAGCAGGGCGGGCGAGAGTGCTGGTGAGAAACCCGAGCTTATTGCGTGCCAAGAAGACCGTCTTCACTTGGTTGCTCCATAATTGCCAATTGCCTTCGCCCGTAAGTTTGGTGGAGACAATGCTCCCAGTCTGAAGATCCGTGGCAGACAAGAAATAAGGATCTCGTGGCGGTGCAGGAAGGACGGCAGTGGAGCTGGAGGCGGCGACGGCAGTTGTTTCGGCCATGGGTATGTTGGAGAAGAAAGTGTAGTGAAATATGTAATTTTCGAAGAGTGCAGGGGTATGTCAGGAAAGTATGTATTAGATATTTAGCGTTTGGATTTGTGATAAAAAAGGAGAATGAAAGTGTGCGGTTTTGAGATAAAATGGGAATAATAAAAAAATTAACAAAAACAGCACCAAACTATTGAGAAGGAAGGGTTTGTTAAAAATTTTGGGAGCCAAACCTGCTCTGATACCATGTAAAGAAACCCAGAGTTTGGAAATATTTGCTGTGTATTGATATGAAAAATACAATGGCTTGTGCCTTACATTTATAAGTTACAACCTACACTAATTAAGGTATGGAGATAATTACAGATTACAAATGATATACACAAATATTCTATCTGATATACTAATATTTTATCTGATATATTTTGATAGAAAAATGATTTATCCTTAACAAAATTCTATGGATTTATCAATTCTCGTATTTTCTTAAAGTATAGATTCTAAATATTCAAAACTTTTAATATAGCTAATTCATGCCAGTGAATTTTCATACTTATCCCATTATTTCTCCTATGATTATTAAAGTAACACTTTATATATTTAGTTTTAGCTCTACGTAGTTTAAAACTTTTCGATTCTAATACCTCTCTATGTTTCTCACTTTGGATTTACTCCTCTTGTCTCATCAATTAAAAATATAGTGTCTATGAATAATATATTTTCTAGAGATATCCATTTTTCTGGGAAGATAGACAAGATATCTCAACATAGCAGTGTTTTAATACCGATACCACTAGGAACAAGAAAAAGAAATTCCAAGGGATTAAAAAAATTTAAAAAAATATTGGATCTATGTCCAATGGATTACATCTAGCAAAAAAGGGAATTTTGTTTTGGGTTGACCTATTATCATATAAGATCTAATGGACGGTCTAAATGTAACAATACCTTTTCCCCCCGATCTACTAAGGGAAAAAAAAATATGGACTAAAAATGATCCTAGCTAGATATAAATTTATAATATTCAAAAATTCACCTAATATATCTCTACTTGTATCTTTACACATTTTATTACGTTTTTAGACATATCTTTTATCAGTGGTAGAGGTAGAAAAATATTTTAGTGGGGGCACACTAATATAAGTAAAAGGCATTTAATTTTGAGAAATTTTTATATAAAATAAAGTAAAAAATAATTAAATTAAACATCCACAAGATTTTTAAATTGTTAAAATTGCATATTGAAATCGATTCCCAAATGGGTTTTTTTTTCTTTATCATCATTTCTTTTATTTTTTACTATTTTTATTTTTTTGTTATTAGATGAATTTTTCTTTATCATTTTTGCTTAAAATTCCTCCTCATAATTTCATAATAAAATCAATAGACAAAATACAAATAAAAATCAATTTTAAAACATAAATTCATAAGAATTATATAATAACTAATTTTATAATATAAACCAAAATAGTCTACATATTATTGAATGAAAGTTTGGTTAAAAAAAAAAAGTAAACAAATATTGAGGAAAAAATAAATATTCATAGAAACTCATACCAATAAATAGAAAATTAATTTTAATAACTAGAAAACACTTTAATAACATAAAAGCAAAAAGTTAATTATAAGATTATAACCCATGATACAATTTCATAGCTAAGTAGAAAATAACAAAAACATCAAACTTCCAATGGATAAAAAATAACATGCTGATATGTGTGCATAAAGCAAAATACTAAATTTTAAAAGAGATAATATCAAACACCCCCCTCGAGATTTTATCAAATAACAAATCGTAGCCTGAGATTTGGAAAATAACAAATACACCCTTCACTAGAAAGAAAAATAACATTAACTCCCCTGATTATAAGTTAATTAATACAATTTATTTGTAACGGTAAAAAAAAAATTGTACACGAATATGCCCTTTTCTTTAGTCATTCGATAGCCCTACCCGCCTCATTTTTCCTCTTCCTTCCTTTTTTCTTCCTTCCTCCCCTCTCGCATTTTTCTTCCTCTCCTAGCAGCAACCCCATCCCCTTAAAATTGCCTGCAATTTTCCCCACCTCTCCCTTACCGCCCCACATCCTTCCCTCCCTCACCCCATTCCCGCCCTTTCCCTGTCACCTCTCCTTTTTTCTTGCCGCTTCTTTGCTCCCTTCCAAAATTTCCCCTCGCCCAGCATCTCCCCCCTCCAAAAGAAATTGTTGGTAAAAGCTTATCCCCCCACCCTAGCCCTACCTGCACCCCTCTCCTTGGCCACTGTTCCCCCTCTCCCAATTCCACCTCTCCTCTCTAGGGTTGTAAACGAACCGAACATAAACGAACGAGCCTTGTTCGTTTACTGTTTGTTTATTTTTTAGACTGTTCATGTTCGTTTATGTTTGTGAAATATGTGTTCGTGTTCGTTTATGTTCGTTTATTAGTGTTCATGAACACTTATTAAACACGTTAACGAACACGTTCACGAACAAGTAAACGAACACTTAACGAACACGTTCCCGAACAAATAAAGAAACACATTTGCAAACGAACACGTTCGCGAACAAATAAACAAACGCACACGTTCACGAACGAGTAAACGAACACGTTCGCGAACAAATAAACAAACACATTTGCAAATTGAAAAAACAAATAGCATTATTGAGAATTGAACCTTGGTCTCTAATGTGGGGAGCATGGCTACTTACCACTACACCACAACAAATTTGTTTATGAATGATCAACAAACATTATTATTATATATATTATTATATTATATTATTATTATTATTTTAATATAAACGAACAATAAACGAGCTTTAAACGAACATTAACCGAGCTTGTTCATGAACACTAAACGAGCTTGTTCACGAACATAAATAAACGAATGTATACTTGTTCGTGTTCGTGTTCGCTTATTAAACGAACACTAAAATGTATTCATTTATTGTTCGTTTAGCTTAACAAATGAACATAAACGAACGTAACCGATCTTATTCACGAATTGTTCACCAAACGTACTAGTTCGTTTACACCCCTACTCCTCTCTCTAAATTTTTTTGTTTCTGTTTTTTCTTTCCACCCCCACCCATCTATTCCTTGGCCGCCCTACTGCGTCAATTCCCTCCCTGCCTGCACCCCTCCCCTTGGCTGCCCCTTCTAGTTCCTCCTTCACCTCTCCCCCTTTATATAATTTTCTCTGAGAAAATTTGAGAAATTGGCATCATGAACAACAAGGCAATAGGCATCATGAACAGCTTCATCAACGATATTTTTCAGAAATTGGCCCAGGAGGCTTCCAGGCTTGCAAGGTACAGCAAGAAGCCCACCATCACTTCCAGGGAGATTCAGACTACTATGAGGCTTGTACTTCCTGACGAATTGGCCAAACATGTTGTTTATGAGGGTACCAAGGGCATGACCAAGTTTACAAGCTCTTAGATTGGGAATTAAATAATTGGATAAATTTTGTTTTTTCTGATTTAGGGTTCTAATTTTACTGGCCAGCATATGATTTAGTCTTTTGCTTTTTCGGATTTTGGATACCAGTATGCTCATTCCAATCTGGAATGAATGAGCTTGTGAATCTTCGCATTTCTACTTGTGATATGCTTCTTACGAAATACAATCCCTTCAATTTTATGCGTAAACATGCAATTTCTGGAAAAAAATAATAAAAAAAACTTTCTTTTTGGTTTGTTTTGGACAGTTTGCATAATTTTCTCCATGATTGGGGTTTGCATCTTTCTAGTTGTTTTGGACAGAGAAGGAGATAAGATGCTGGTTGAATAATTTTTTTTTTTTAGAAGTTGAAAGGAGTTCCAATGTCATCTTAAATGCTAGATTGGATTTGGTGTTGGATGAGGACCAAGCATTGGTTGAATTTGCTCAAGGAAAAGAGAAGGACAAAAATGGAGGAAATTTTGACAGAAAGAAAGGACGAAGGACAGCTCAAGAGAAATAGAAAGGGGAGAGAAATCGGGAAAGGAAGATTTGTGGAGGACTTTTTCATCTTTTCTGCTCTTCTGATAAATTACTTAAGTTGACCATAAGTCAAGGGGGGTATTTGTTATTTTCCAAACCTTAGGGTCTGATTTTTTATTTGATAAAACCTCGAGGTGGGGGGTTTGATATTATCTATTTTAAAAATGAGTATTTAAAAAAAATAGAACCTAAAGACCCTAATTTTCATAAATTTTGAGATTAAATCTTGCTAAAATATAAATAAATTAAGAAACATTGAATTCGTTAATTGTAATTTTTGTTTATACATGAATAATTAATTGGTTCATACAATAATTAAAAAATTAGAACAAAAATGTACTATTACTGTTTTGATAGTTTCAACATTTACATTGATAAGTTTTAGTTTTACTATGATATCTAATTTAAGATTATTGTAAACTTTACTTTTACAGTAAAACTTGCTTTAATTGAAAAAGTCAAATTTGAAAACATATGATTTATTTGTCCAAAGAATGAAATCTAGTAATAACTTTGTATGAATCTGTGAATATATTTATATAAGATTAACTACATTCTAACTATATTTGGGCCCAATTTATTGATTAATAAATTTTTACCACAATATAAAAATTACATAAAATAAAAATGTACTCTAATTGTTAATCGCAGGGTCAGTGGGGACACATGCCCCAATACCCCTATTATAAATGGGCCACTGTCTTTTACAATTTATATACAAGTTATTCTAACTCATCTTTTTTTCAATACTCATTACATTATATCACAAATGAATTCTATCATATACATTTTTAAAATAAATAAATATTATATGTAAATCATATTTTTTTCTCCCTATAATACACATATAATTTTCTTATTAGATGTATAGCTTTTATTTAGATCTCCTTGTCATGAAATCAAATTGTTTTTCTAATACACTAGTCTCATTTCTCAATCTTCTTTTTGTTACCTTTTTCTCATAGTTTTATATTATGTCTCATTAATTTAATATACCTATAATTTGCACAATTATACATCTATATGTATGTATATGTACGTATGTGTATCTTATTCTGATATAAAGATACTAATACACTTTTTCTCCAATGATTAGGTTTTTTTGAGTTTTCATAAATAAATTAAATAGATTTGTGAGGCATGTGATACCAACTTTTTCAATGCACTTTCATACTTCAATTAGAATATTATTAGAACCCACTACTTTACCATTTTTCATTCTTTGCAATGCTTTTTTACCTCTAAAGTTTGAATTTTATGATAATATATCAAATTTATTTTTGATTTAGATTGTTTCGACTCACTTAGTTTGTCTTCTTTTTCACTAACTTCATTAAATAGGTTATAAAAATATTCTTTTTACTTATCTTAGGGGGCGCCTAGTTGGGGGAGGGGAATGGGAAAGGTAATGGAAATGATAGTAGTAGCAAATGATAGTGCGGTCTTTCATTATATTTCTGCTTATTGGATTGTGTTTGGGAATGGGAATGAATACTAATAATGGTGGTTGATTTGTGCTGGGAAATAGAAATGATTATAAATTAATTATAATAATTAGTATTAATTAATTAGTTATTATTAGTTAATTATTTATTATAATATTAAATTAAATTAATTATTAATAAAAATAGTATTGATTAAATTAATCTTCAGTAATTAATTAATATTAATTGTAATAATTAATATTAGTAAATGAATTAATTCATATTAATTATAAGTAAATAAATGATTAATTAAATTAATCTTAATTAGTTAATTATTATTACTTTATAATAATAAGTTAATAATAAATTAATTTATATTAATAATAATTAATAATAATTATTTAATTAGTATTAGTTAATTAATGGGAAATTTGCATATATAGCAGGGTTGACCGTTGACTTTGCAAATATAGCACCCTCCTTTTTTTCCTTGCAAACATAACACTTTAGGGTTGAACAAAGACCAACATACCCTCATCTTCTCTTCTAAAACATAAAGACACAACACTTCATCTTCATCTTCATCTCTATCGATTCAACAAAATTTGCTCTCCCATTATTTGCACTTCTTATTATTCACACACCCCATTGGATCATCATCTTCAAACAAGAAGACCGCGACCGTGGAGAAAAATTCATTGCGGGGAGATATTAGTTGAAATTTACACAAGTTGAACTGGGTTTGTGAACTTCAACGAAACTAGTCGAACCCTAAGTCGAGTTTTAGGTCGAGCAAAACATTAGGTCGAATACAAGATCGAGTTTAAGGTCGAACAATAAGTCTGAGTAGTAATTGGTTGAATATTAAATTGAGCTCGACTTAAACTCGACCTACTATTAGGTCGAGTTAAATTTTTTTAAAAAAAAGAAAAAAATTTGAAATTTTTTTTTAAAAAAAAGTTTTAGGGTCAAGCTCGACCCCATGCTCGACCTAATGCTCGACCTAAATTTAAAAAAAAAAAAGTAAAAAAAAAAAAATTCAGTTCTCTATCATTGATAAAAATCTGTCTTTTAATGTAGAGAAGGATAAAGACAGCCCAATTGGTGGTTATGATGTAATCCAAGTATTCAGTGGCTGGGTAGAAACATTCCGTGTTTTCTTTAGAAATCGTGTTCACCATCGCCCCGCTCCTACCATTCTCATCTTCCCGAGACCTACCCTTCACCTTAACATGTGTGTTCAAAAGCTACTCAATTATCTCCTTTTCAATATGAAAACAACTAGATCCAACGAATGGTAAGAAGGATACGGAAACATGTTTTATCTTTAATCATCAAACCCAATGCAAGGAACCTTGGGATGATGGTGTTTGAAAATGGGAGTTATTTTATGGGGGAATATTTATTGGTTAATAGTTAATTTGGATGACATTTCTGTTGTATGGCCCTCCTAATCATTAGATGCCAAATAGAGAGGGCAACCATTTGTCGCTATGTAATTGGATGGTCGAATTCCTAGATTGCACATTCTTTACCTCTTATAAGTTGCTCAATCGACCGATACACGCCGTGATAGGATGTTATGTAATGAAGTAGCATTTGTTCATATATAATGCCTAAGTTCTGACGAGTGATGCTCACATTTGTCAATGTGTGATGCAGTGTGTTAAAGTCATTGAATTGTTGCAATCATCCGTGAACACCGCAATTATGAATCAACACATTGTGCTTCAGATCTGGTCTTTTAAAGCGTATAAATAAGAAATAGCCCTTAGAAGATGCACGTTCTGATTTTTAAGTGTTGCTTATTTCATTGACTACAGAGAGAGGGAAGGGATAGAATCTCATGAGCTTTTAAGAGGAATTCTTAGTGCAAACATATTTGCTTTCACCACTAACTAGCTGGTTGGTCTTGATGCTAGTCAAAGTTTACAACTTCATTTGAGGCCTATCCAGATGAGACGATGACCACGACCATTTCCCCTTCCATCAAGCACAATCCATCCGGATGAGAGGATTACCATTTCCCATATGTTATATATACATATTTCTGTGTACGTGTTGGACTGTGATAGGCAAAGTTCTTTTTCCTTCCATCAAAAATTGAATTTTTTTTAAAAAAAAAAGTTTTATGGTCATGCTCGACCCCATGCTCGACCTAAATTTAAAAAAAAAAGTAAATTTTTTTTTTTACTTTTTTTTTTAGAATTTAGGTCGAGCATTAGGTCGAGCATGGGATCGAGTTTGACCATAAAACTTTTTTTTTTAAAAAAAAATCAATTTTTTTTCTTTTTTTTTTAAATTTAACTCGACCTAGTAGTAGGTCGAGTATTAGGTCGAGTTTAGGTCGAGTTCGATCTAATATTCAACCAATTACTACTCAGACTTATTGTTCGACCTTAAATTCGATCTTGTATTCGACCTAATGTTTTGCTCGACCTAAAACTCGACTAGTTTTGTTGAAGTTTACAAACCCAGTTCAACTTGTGTAAATTTCAACTAATATCTCCCCGTAACGAATTTTTCTCCACGGTTGCGGTCTTCTTGTTTGAAGATGATGATCCAATGGGGTGTGTGAATAATAAGAAGTGCAAATAATGGGAGAGCAAATTTTGTTGAATCGATAGAGATGAAGATGAAGATGAAGTGTTGTGTCTTTATATTTCAGAAGAGAAGATGAGGGTATGTTGGTCTTTGTTCAACCCTAAAGTGTTATGTTTGCAAGGAAAAAAAGGAGGGTGCTATATTTGCAAAGTCAACGGTCAACCCTGCTATATATGCAAATTTCCCTTAATTAATTAGTATTAATTATAATAACTAATATGAATTAATTAATTAGTATTAGTTAATTAATTAGTATTAATTATAATAATTAATATGAATTAATTAATTAGTATTAGGTACTTAATTAGTTAGTAATAATTAGCAATTAATTAATATTATCAATTAAATATATATAAATTAATTATACATTAATTATAATAATTACTATTAATAAAATGAGATTAATTAATTATTAATTAATAATATTAATTAAATTAACATTGATTAATTAATTTATTATTACTTTTAATAATAATAAGTTAATAATAAATTAATTTATATTAATTATAATAATTAATATTAATTAATTTATTATAATTAACTAAGTAGTATTAATTAATTATTAAACTAATTAAAATAATTGTTAGCAAACCCATATCCCTACCTTCTATACCCCCCAATATTGGGGGATATGAGCATTACCCCATATGAGAAAATGAAATGACTTTTCAAGTAGGTTAGGGAATTCCATTTCCTTCAACTAACCAGTCTCAATCACTGTCAAACTCATATCCCCTAGCCAAGCGCCTCCCTAATTTATCATCAATCAATATTTTTAGTTTTATCTTTTTCTTTAAAAAAGAAATATCCATTTTGAGGCTGGTAGGCTTAGTTACTCTTTTACTAATTACTCAAAAAATAAATTACATAGAAGAGGGAGATATAAATCTTATCTCTCCCAAAATTTATGATAAATACTTCTGTTGGAAACATATTCCAAATTATTGTATACAAAATACATGTGGAAAATGCCCAAGAATGACTTACTTGTATCACCGGTCGGAATATAATCACGCGATGAACTATATCCACTGTCCACAGATTAAAATGCTTTCTTTGCAATAGAGAGAATTAGAAAAAGACTTTTCTTTTGTAGTTTTCTGCAGCACACACCCCACTTCCATTTCACCATACACTCACTTTATATAGCAAGAATTCACAAACTCTTGGCTTTCTAACTGCCTTTGCAATTAGTGTTAGTGGGCATCATGGTGGGAATCAAGAGTTTGCATGTTCTTGTTAGTAGGGGTATTCATTATTCGGATGAACCCGAATATCCGCCCGAACCGAAACCGATTTTTTTAATATGGATTCGGGTTTTTCGGGTTCGGGTCGGTTTTCGGATTAACCCGATTTTTAGATTTCGGTTTCGGTTCGGGTTTCGGGTTGTTAAATATTATTCGGGTTCAACCCGAAACCCGAATTACTGTACATATTCGGATTTCGGTTTTCGGGTTGAACCCGAAAACCGAATTATAATTCGGATTGGGTTGAACCCGAAAACCGAAACCCCACATATAAAGAATATGTTAAATTATATAAAGAATATGTAAAGAATATATGTGATATATTATATATATATGTGTATGAAATTTTAAAAATTATAATAATTTGTAAAATTATCAATGTGTGATCTTAAATTTGCATTTTATATACAACACATATTTATAAGTTAATGTGCACCTATTATATATATAGTGTAGTAAATTAGAAAATATTAAATGTTTGAGAAGGTTAAATGTAAATTTATTTAAAAAGTGTAAAGATTATGAAAAAATTAAAAAAAAACATATATAGTATACAAATACTTATATACGAGAGCTCAATTCTCTTCGTTAATAACTTATTCATGCCTTATTTGAGTGTATAACTTTGTAATTTAAAAATAATAAGTTAATAACCACAAAGGAACAAAGTGATTAGTAAGTAATAATTAGATATTAGTTATTATTAATTAATAATTTCAAAAGTTTTACTTATTTATTAATTTTTATTTGTAATTTCTGTTAATTATTAATAATTCAAAGTCAAAAGTTTGAAATATCAAAAATTGTCAAATTATCAATGTGTAGTTTTATTTACTTTTTAATCTACAATTTATTGTATAGAACATATGTTTATTTCTAGATGTGTATTGGGGTTATGCCAATCCCGTTTAATTCGGAAAATTGCTTTAACAGTTTAACCAACCCCTACTGTGTTTAGGTTAGTTGAGTTAGGACCTGTCCAGTGAAAGCCTTGAAGGCTATGCCTTCTCAGGTCTCTACTTGTACTGTATTAATTTAGGAATTCCCATGTTAATATAATCAATTTCTTTTGGACCAAAAAAAAAAACTATTTACTTATTTATAAAACTATTTGGTTTATATTTAATATATACATACTCACACACGTATATATATATATGTGTGTGTGTGTGTGTATATATATAGATATTGATAAGGCAAAGATTCGACATTGATGGTTATAAATTTATAGACTAGTACCAAAATCGAATCATAAAAGTACACACATATGAGAGCTCAATTCTCTTCTTTAATAACTTATTCATATCTTATTTGAGTATATAATTTTGTAATTTGAAAATAATAAGTTAATAACCACAATATCAATATTAATATGTAATTTTATTTAATAATAAGTTAATAACCACAATATCATAAACAAGTGAATCTAAATTGAATAACTGGAATAGTAACAATAAAAATGGCTCTCTTATTGCCTCATTGGTGAGATTATATGATTAAACATCGTAATCAAAATATATTATTGCTGACATTGCTATTGAAACATGTACAATTTACAAGAGAGATGTTTAGTAAGGATTCTTATAATACTGTTTGAAGAATTGAAAACTATATATTAAAATCATAATCATAGTATTAGTATATTAAATCATAATAGAAAAGAAAATTATTTATAAGAATGATAAATAATTGAAAAAATAGGGAGAATAATATGTATAGATTTTATTAATTGATCATATTAATATGAAATATTATATTAATTCTCTAAATTTTGTATTAAAATTTTGAGGGTGCAATTGAAAGAAATAAATATATTTTGAGGATGTGATTGAATAAAATTAGATTTTTTGGTTTAAAATTGAAATAGAAATAAATTATGGGTATTATTATAATAATAACTATTTTAATTGGGCCAAATTAAAAATAAAATAAATTTAGGTAAAAATATGGGTTTATAAGGAACTTAGCATTTTCAATTTCAATTAGGGTTGTTGTTTCGTTCAACTGCGTTCTGCCGCTTCACTTCCCTTCCCGCTCGCGTTTTGCCGTTCGGTCAACATCAGGATTCAAGGGTACTTCTCTTTCTCTTTTCTTTAGATTTTCAATGCCTTTGAAATGTGGCAATACTGATGGTGATGGCTAAGAACGTTAAATTTCAATGCCTTTGAAATGTGGCAATACTCATGGCCCAGCCAAGAACATCAAACTTTACTTTTCAACGTTATTGGCTTACTTTTCAAAGAAATGCTTACAATTTGTAACAGCCCCTACTTGTTCCATCTTGGTTGTAATTGTATTTTTTATTATTGTGACTTTATTGTTAAATTTTTATATTATGTAGTTTTTTGTTATGATATTTTGAATGTTGGGAAATTGATTTTGTAATGTGGGAAATTTGTGGCCGAACCCGGTTTATTCAGTTTGGATTGCCAAATTCGGTTTGGGTTGCCGATTTCGGATTTGTCTGAATTCGGTCAATTCAATTTTCGGGTTTATTCGGATTAACCCGAATTTGAACCGAAAACCGAATTATAATTCGGTTCGGTTTTAATTCGGATTCGGTCGAATTCGGTTCGGTTTTTGGATTGAGGTTTCAAAACCCGAAACCCGAAGAACCCGAACCGAAGAACCCGAAAAACCGAAAAACCGATCCGATGAATACCCCTACTTGTTAGTGGGCATCATGGATGGCTGTTTAACTTCTTGGGAGTTACTTCCTTCATCTCCCACTCGCCCATGATAGTTAAACTATAATTCTCTCTTCTCCGCAAAGTTCATACAAGCAAATAATCCGTGCGACCAGCATACATTGAGAGCTCGTTGCCATACATCTGTTAGGAATATATAGCAGCTCATATTTGGGCATAATTATTAAAAGTAGATTTTGTATGCATTACCCTAGATCAATCAGTCACATTATATTTCTCTTTGATCTCATTAAATGTTACATATTGTATTCACAATTATGATTAAAACTCAAAATAATCATAATTGGTCGACCAGTGAATACAAAATAAAATGTGACAAATAACAAATTGATCTTCCTCTTTCTTCAATCTCTTAATTTCAATTCAATTTGCTTTTCTAGAAATATCCCATTAGATCGCATCATTCATGATCGTGGGCAACATTCTAAGATAGCAAACATTGAATAAAAATTTTAAGAATAAGATAAGAGTTATAAGGGCACTCAATTGAGGACTTATCCTCGTGAGTTTTACACGGCTTGAAAGTTGAGATCAAAACTTTCGCCAACTCATTTGGTCGTTTTATGCTCACATAGTATGAAATATGTGTTACGGTATTCTCTCCTTTCCCATGGAGCGTATGTCTTTACATTTAATACCGTATAGATGATAGTTCAGACATTCACCATGTCTAACTTGAGTTCACATATCTACTCATTTTAAATATCAATCCATCAGAACTCACATCTAGCATTAAAGACAGATAGAGTGAAACGTGTGGGTCATTTCACTTTCGATCATAATCAATATTATGATCTCATCTTAACATTTTGTTAAGGCGACATACATATTTTAAACTTGAGCTCTCAATTATCACATAGATAATAAGTTTAAAATTGTCTCATCTCTATTACCACAGAATAAAGGTGATTATCCGTGTGAGTGGGCTAATCTTCCATCTGTCCGACATACTTTCAAACAACAAATATAATGCACAAAGCATTATATGATACACAAAGCATTATATATTAATGCACAAAGCATTAATATGCATAAATGTTAAATAAACTCTTAGGCAAAAATATCAAGAAATTGTGAACTTTTGGGAAATACGAAATATTCAGTACATTAATTTCTACACAATCCTAGAGATTTCACATGTTTAAGAAACACATCTCTAGGGATTGGTTTTGTCATAGGATCTGCTATCATTCTATGTGTAGATATGTACTGTACGTTCACTTCTTTTTGTGCAACCATGTCTTTTACAAAATTATATTTGGTATCTATGTGTTTGGTCTTACAATGAAATTTAGGATCCTTAGTGTATGCTATTGCTGCTTGGCTATCACAGTTAACCAATATTGAATTTGCAAAGACGCTTAGCAACACCTAAGTGATCATAAAATCTTTTCAGCCAAACACCCTCTTGCACTGCTGCTGAAAGTGCCACAAATTCAGCTTCCATTGTTGATAAAGCTATACAAGTTTGTTTCTTACTACTCCAAGATATGACGCCATTATTTAGTAAGAAAACAACCGAGGTTGATTTTCTCTCATCTAAATCTCCTCCCAATCAAGATCAAGATAGCCTTCAAGGTGCATCACTTCCTTGATAACATAATGAATAGTTGGCGGTTCCTTTTAGATACCTCAAGATTCTTTTGACGATCCAAAGGTGCTTGACTGGATTGGATTGGTACCTACTTACCATTCCAATCGCATAACAAATATCGTGTCTTGTACACATCATAGCGCACATTGCTTCCAACAAAGACTAGCATATGGAACACGTTTCATACGTTCTGTTCTTGTGAAGTCTTTGGACACATTCTACGACTCAATCCTTCGCTTTTGCAATAGGAGTATCTATGGGTTTGCAATCTTGCATATGAAATCGTTCAAGGATTTTATTTATATATGTCTCTTGTGAAAGAGATAATAATCTCTTTGAACGATCTCTTGAAATCTTAACTCCAAGAATATATACTTTTCACCCATGTCTTTCATTTCAAAATTGGAAGATAACCAATTCTTCACAATTGTTATAAACTCCTTATTGTTTCTGGCAATAAGTATATCATCAACATATAATGATAAGATCACATATTGATCCTTGGATCTTTTGATATATACGCAATGATCTTCATCAATCATGGTAAAGTCATATGATATTATGGCTTTATGAAAACGTATATACCATTGTCTTGATGACTGCTTAAGGCCATACATCGATCTTAAAAGTCGACATACTTTTTGTTCTTGGCCTTTTGTTATGAAACCAACAGGTTGTTCCATATATATTTCTTCTTCTAATTCTCCGTTGAGAAAAGCAGTCTTTACATCCATCTGATGTAATTCAAGATCTATACTTGCCACGATAGCCAGAATTAGGCGAATTGAGGTAAATCTCACAACAGGGGAAAAAGTTTCTTCATAATCAATTCCTTCCTGTTGATTATACCCTTTCGCTACAAGTCGTGCCTTGTATCTTTCTATCGAGCCATCAGCTTTACGCTTTATTTTGAGAACCCATTTGTTCCCAATGGCTTTGCGTCCTTTTGGGAGTTCAACCAGTTCCCAAACTTGGTTTGATCTCATTGACTTCATTTCTTCTTCCATTGCTAGTATCCATTTTTCCTTATCAGGGCATGTTAGAGCATCATTTGCATTTTTTTGGCTCATCATTATCTTGTGGAACAATCATGAAAGCTTCCCCTTCAATGTCAAAACGTCGACGGGGAATGCTTTTACGACTTGATCGTCGTATCGAAGGTTGTTCACCTTGTAACATATCATGTTCCATAATGCTCCCACTCGGATTAGATAATGGTGGTATCGTCTCATCAAATGATTGAGATGACGATGGTGTATTAACTCCTACTATTGGAGTAATCTCATTATCTTGTTCCAGAGTTTCATACAAGGATAGGTCTTTACCTATCTCGCCCACTTTAGGAAATTCATTCTCTAAGAATGTGACATCTCGTGATTCCAATTCAGTAATACTCCCACTATCTTGTACACCTACAAACACATATCCTTTGGAGTGCTCAGAGTATCTTATAAAAGTACTCTTTTTACCTCTTGCACCCAATTTTCCATATTTGTTTGAGGTATCGTGAGTATAGGCAGCACACCCCCAGGGTTTGAGAAAACTCAAATCGGGTTTTCTTCCTGTCCATAACTCATATGGAGTGGAAGTAACTGATTTAGTAGGCACTCGGTTAAGTATATAGGCAGCAGTTAATAATGCATCACCCCAATAGGTGATCGGCAAATTAGCTTGTGCCATCATAGACCTAACCATTTCAAGCAAGGTTCTATTTCTTCTCTCCGCAACACCATTTTGTTGAGGAGTCCCAGGAATAGTCAACTGTCGTTCTATTCCTTTTTCATCACAAATATTTCTGAACTGATCAGATAAATATTCACGACCTCGATCGGTTCTCAACGCTTTTATTTTCTTATCCAATTGATTTTCTACCAAACTCATAAATTTCTTAAAGCAACTTAATGCCTCAGATTTATGAGAAATCAAATAGACATTACCAAATCGAGTATAATCATCTATAAATGTGATAAAGTATATAGCCCCATGCCTTGCCCTTACATTCATTGGACCACAGATGTCAGAATGGATTAATTGCAAAGGAACCTCAGCTCTTGTTCCTTTTCCAAATGGTTTTCGTGTTGATTTTCCTGCCAGGCAATTTTCACAAATAGGCAAATCGACACTTTCAATATTGCCTAATAAGCCCTCTTTGGCTAGCCTTTTCATTCTATGTTGGCCAATGTGACCAAGTCTAGAATGCCATATGTTCACATCATTTTCATAAGAATTAGAAGACGTGAATAAGGAATAACATACATTAATGTTATTATTTAAAATATCCAACACAATAAAACCATCCAGAAAATATCCAGAACCATAATGACTTGTTCCCAAAGACAAGTCAACACCATTGATATGAAAGTTTAAATTAAAACCAAACTTAACCAAAACCAACACAGAAACTAAGTTCCGACGTATGTCCGGAGCATATAAGACATCATGTAGGAACAATGTGCGCCCACCACGCATATTTAATTGGCAGGTGCCAATTCCTTTTACTTCCACTTTGGAGTTGTTCGCTACATATATCCACTTAGTTCCCTGTGGGACTCGTCGGAACTCCACGAAGGCATCTCTTTCCTTCGTTACATGGTCTGTGGCGGCTGAGTCTACAATCCACAAAGGATGAGATTCAGTAAGTAAAATAGAACTTGATACATAAGTTGTATTTTCAAAAATACGAAGGGTTCGTATCTTCTTTGGCTCGATACAATCACGAGCAAAGTGACCCTTCTTACCACAGTTGAAACATTTCACTTTTGAAATATTTTTCTTGAAAGGACACTTTCCTTTCTCATGTTGGTTAAGCTTTGGCTTTTTGCCTGAAGGGACTTTTCCCTTGCCTTTCTTCTTCCCACCTTGATACTTGCGTTTGGAGCCCGAAACTCCTTGTGAGTTAGAATCTGCATAATATATGTCAGTTTCTGGTTTGGTCGCTAACAAGCGGTCCTCTTCTAACTCAAGATGACGCACCGTATCTTCAAAAGTTTTAATGTTTTTATTGTGGGTCAAGTGGACTTTCATATGCTCCCAATTTTGGGGTAAGGAACGAATTACTGCTTGCACTTGTTGCTCATCGGTCAATATGTGGCCAGCATCTTTCAACTCAGTAATCATGTTTGACATCTTCCTCAAATGTTGTTTCATTGTATCTCCATGAGGTTTCTTATAAGAGTCAAACTTTACAGTGAGTTGTCTCAATTTGGTAACCGATGTACTACCAAACCTTGCTGCTAAAGCAGTCCACATATCTTTGGCATTATCAAAACGCCTGAACTCTAGCATAACATCATTGTCCATGCTACTCAGCAACGTAATGTGAGCAAGAGAGTTCTTTCTTTTCCATGCAACAAATGCGTCTCTATCTCTTTGATGTTGAGCAGTATTTCCATCTTCAGGCTCTTTCATAACTTGGTTAAGAGCTTCTAGTACTTTTTGCTCTTCTAGCACATATTGGATTTTCATATTCCAAATTTCATAATTTTCATTGCTCAATTTTTCTCCTTTGTTGGTTCAACTACGGTGTTCTTAGATGTCAAGCCATTTCCTTTGAACACAAAGTTCTCTGATATATATGCACATACTATTAATGCCTATCATTTATGCATCAATTTTACACTAACTAATTATATTAATAATAATTTCATATAAGGTTTTAGATTCGAAAGTTCACTATGTTCCCAATCATCACCTAAAATCCCAATTTGAAATTATTTTTAAAATAATTATTTATGTAAAAATTTAGTTCTGTAAAGTTACTAAAACTTTTAGAACTCCCCACATAAAATAAAACGAATTGCATACTCTCAATTTCAAGCAACACAAAAACAATATATAAATGTATTATAAACAAATATAAACTTGTATTGTAACTTGAAATTGAAACATAGAGTATTACAGCCAAACAAAAAAAAATTAAGATTTTATCATCTTAAAATGCAAAGGCATTGAATCATAAAAGTTCTTGGGAAAGCTAATTTTATGATTTGCTAGCCAGGGGATGACCATTGCAGATCCTTTAGATCTACTTGAGGATGCATTCATCGAACGAATCGAAGTCCTTCTGGCTCCATGTTTTATGTACTCTCTCAAGAAAGCTTTCACTATCTTATCATAGAAAATAGTTTTATTCTTCATCCTTTCAATTCTGCAAATTTCATCAAGTATAATTTGCCATTTTTCAGGAAGTGTTTGTCTTAGATAGATAACTTTTCTATCATTTGGTGTGAGTCCACCTTCCCATATCACTTGTTGTATCATCTCGTTGACCATGATAACATGATCCATCATGTTGAGATTTCCATCCCACCGACAAATTGCTAATGCATCTCTGCATTTTGCAAGTTTTGCTCTTTGTGCCGGTGTCCTCACAATTTTTGGAGATCTCATGAACACAGCCATGATTTCTGTAACAAATACAGAGTAACGGATACTCATTATCCTTTGATACAACGAAGTAATAGGAAATCAATATGAGAAACACAAATCCTTTAATATTTAAGACTAAATTGCAATTTTTCAAAGAATTTTAGGACCAAATTGCAATTTCCCAAAAAATTAGGGATAAAACTGAAATTTTCAGAAAAGATGGGTCTAACCGGTCAACAGTTGACCAATTCAGGATTTCTTTGTGTGCATATTTGGAGACTTGTATCTCCTTCATTTCAAGTCCAAATTGATCTTTTAATATATGATATTAAAGAATGAAGTACCTAGTTTTCAAATGTAAAAATTCGTAATATAAAACCAAAAATTAAGAGAGATATTTTCAGTCAAACATGACCTCTTGATCATACTGATTTCTGGAAACAAATTTCCAGATTCATTCATGATGAACTCACAACTTTGGAGACTCGAATCTCCTTCATATGAAGTTCAAATCGGTCATATAAGATATCAGTATAAAGCCTGTAATATCTAGTTTCAATTTGTATAGGATATGTAAATAGAAAACAAAAATTGAGAGAGATACAAGCAGTCAAACATGGCTACTTGAAAATTCTGATTCTGGAAAGCAAATTTCCAGATTCAGAATTTTGAGAACTAAATCTTCATTGATTCATATCTCTTTCGTTTTTCATCCAAATTACACATATTATATACCGATTCGAAGCCTGTAATGTATAGTTTTAGAAACTATAACCATTACTGCCTATATCATTCCATATTTCTTTAAAAAGACCGTGGAACAGTGGCTGTTCAACATGCTTGGACAAAATGGATTCATTCAAGAAAACATGAACATTCAATCCATTCATAGATTTCATGTTTGAACATGTTCTAAACATGATAAATAACCAGGAAACAAGTAATTCTATGCTCTGATACCAATGTTGGAAACATATTCCAAATTATTGTATACAAAATACATGCGGAAAATGCACAAGAATGACTTACTTGTATCACTGGTCGGAATATAATCACGCGATGAACTATATCCATTGTCCACAGATTAAAATGCTTCCTTTGCAATAGAGAGAATTAGAAAAAGACTTTTCTTTTGTAGTTTTCTGCAGCACACACCCCACTTCCATTTCACCATACACTCACTTTATATAGCAAGAATTCACAAACTCTTGGCTTTCTAACTGCCTTTGCAATTAGTGTTAGTGGGCATCATGGTGGGAATCAAGAGTTTGCATGTTCTTGTTAGTGGGCATCATGGATGGCTGTTTAACTTCTTGGGAGTTACTTCCTTCAACTTCAAATTTCCTACCCATCTATGGGAATAAAAAATATACAAAAATACACGAAATCCTATCTTGTGAAATTTGAAAGTACATATCTGTCTTTGATCTATAATAAGCTGGGCACGTGCATCCTTCGGAAGAGAATTAAAAGAGGAGTAAAAACTAAAACTCTGAGCTCGTTGTTGCACTTTTTATTGAGAAAAGCTTGATTTTAAGAAACAAAAAATATGAATAAAAGTTATAGGAAGTGGTAATTGACTTTAACAAACAGATGGATCAAAAAGGGGCTAATATTGAAAACCTGGTGATAAAGGTTGAAAATTTAGAAACGAAAATGGATGTCTTCATGACTACTATGGATACCAAGTTAATGGAAATATACAAATTTTGGAGCAAGAAGACGATTTTGAAGTCGATACTCTGAAATATCAATTTCAATAAAATTGGAACTCCCTTTAAAACAACAATATTTTTTTAATTTTCTTTTAAAAAATAATATTCCTTCAATTAACTCAATCTATTACCACATTTACTTTTCGAAAACAGTGATAGAATCTTGTAACCTTGTGTTAATATCTTAAAAGCTTTCTAAACCAAATTCCTAAATGCCAATGTACAAATGCTCTCTCAATGATCACATCTACCAGCATCGGTGAATCACACTCAATTTCAAAATCAACCACACCAATATTTTAAGAAAGAAATAGCCCAAAAATCAAAGCCCTTATCTCAACGTAAAAACTAGTCACATGGCCTAAGAGAATGGCGTATGCCAATATCAAATTACAACAATAATCTCTCATTACACCTCCACCTACCCCTATATTTAGATTTCCAAAAGAACTCCCATCTATATTTAACTTTAACGATGTGGGAAACTAGTAGGTAACACATGTAATCACTTTTCTCAAGCGAAAATCCTCAATTTCCGCCAACATTGGCAAGAAACCATTAGCCATAACATTGACATGTAGAAAAGTTTCATTAATAATGAAAGAGAGCTAAAAAGTTACCTCACAGCAGAAAGTGATGACTTTCTACTTTCCAACCTTTGTAAATTCTTCACTTTCCTTACATACCAACATATCAATTTTGGTAGTATCTAGCAAAGTACCCGTAAAGGCTTTTAAAATTGTATTGAGTGATTTAGCCACCACAACTCTAAGCATCTTCTCCTTAAAGAGTAACCACGATAATTCACTCCCATAGGGCCCTCAAAATAAGCCCATAAAGAATCTGCAAAATTACCAACAAAGAATACTGGATTCATTGTCTCCACCTCATTGGACTCATAATAAAAACACTTAAGAAAGCCCTATAATTCCAAATTTATATAAGATCCTACCTGGAGAACCCTTTTCTTGATCAAAATGAAAGAAAAAAGGACATCTTTAATGGAACATTTAAATGCCATAGATTAGAATTTACTAGACTTAACTTGTGTGTGCCTATATATATATGTGTGTGTGTGAAAGCTTTATCTAATATATATATATATATATATATATATATATATATATTCTCCTTCTTTAATATCTAATTTTTATAAAAAAAAATTGAAAGCTTTTCTCTTTGTCTCGTTTATGACTTCTTCTTTTTTTCCACATCATTCTTATCAATCTTATATCTTTTAATATTTTTGACATTTCTACGAGTATATAAAATTTTTTAACTTGCTTTGTTTGCTTTTACTTTTTCTTGAATTCTTAATTCCACCACCATTATTTATTCCATGTATGGCATTTTAACTTTTCCAATACCCCTTTTGCAATTGTTTTTGTATGATTAGTTGCATTTTCTCATGAGCTCTCTACTTCTTCTTCCACGTTCCAATTGATAGTTTCTATTAATATCTTTATGAAAATATTTTTTTTGTTCTTATTATTCAAGTCTCACCACTTAATTCTAGGTGTGTTGAGTAACTTGTTTTTAAATATTTTATTATCAATTCTTATATAAAAACTATTGTAAATTTGCTAAAAATAACCTTATAACCTTTACATAATTTTTATCATTGTTTTTGGTTAACTATTGTAAAATTTGAAATGATTTTTTCTTTCATTATTTAGCAATTTAAAATTATAATTCCCATGAACCCTATTATACTTCTTATTTCTCTCTTCCACATGTTCATTTAAATTCTCACTTATGATAGTTCTTTCATTTTGAGGGATTATATGGACTAAAGGTTTAAGGTCTTTCCAAAATTTAATTTTAATAGATTCATTTAACTTTATTTGAGGTATCCTTTAATAATTTTAAATGTTATAATTATATTTCATTTTCTATCTATTCTTACTACTAATTTTCTCATATATCCATTTTGTTTCTTAAAGATACATTCTTCCCCTCATTATAGTATCTACCATCTCTACAACTTTACCTGTCAAAATTCTAATACTCCAATTACCAATTCTAACGACCCAAAATTGTAAACAAGATAAAGGTCTAAAAATTGTTTCTCTTGCAATTTGTTAGGCTGGTGTGGGCGATTCACACATTCTTGGTGTGTAAGCAGCCTTTGTTGAATTCTCTTGTGTAGGAGAGTAGGTTCCTTACCCAACGGGCAAAGGAGGTCTAGATATTTTTTTTCTGTGGGTACGGGTGTGTGCTGGCTAGGGTAAGCGATGGCTTCGAGCAGTGCTGGGAGCTGGGGGCAGGATGTGGAAGATTTGTTGCAGCACCTTCATCTATCATCGACTGAAGAGGGTGGCGTTAAGATTAGGATGGAGGATCTTCGAGCTAGCAAGGAGGAGTGTGAAAGAAGCTTGCTGGGGAAGATCTTTGGGGAGAAGGAAGTACATTTCAATGGGTTAAAACATACCTTCATGGCGGTGTGGCCGATTCACAAGCCATTTCTGGTTCGTGAATTGAGTCACAATTTTTTTCAGTTTGTTTTCCAAACTCAAGAGGATAGGAATAGAGTGTTGGCGGGGCGTGGCTGGACCTTTGAGCAACAGTATTTGGTCCTACGTGCATGGGAGGAAAATGTTCAGCCTGATGATACAGAATTTAGTCACTAACAAATCTGGGTTCAATTCTGGAATTTGCCACCGCATTGGATCATGTCTGAGACAAGCTTTCGGATTGGTAGTGTCTTTCCCAGTGTCCAGGAAGTGTTAATTCCAGAAGGAGGGAGTCGCAAGGGGAGGTGCATGCTGGTGTTGGTCACTATTGATCTGAGGCAGTCGTTGTTACGAGGAACAAAAGTTCAGTTGAATGATCAATTTTGCTGGGTTATGTTTCAATATGAGTTTTTGGCTATGTTTTGTGCTTATTGTGGCTGCGTAGGCCATGGTGAGAAATGGTGTGCACAACGATGTGAGGATAAACAAAAGCATCAACTTCGGATGGGACAATTTGGAGATTGGTTACGGGCGGGGAATGACATACTGCCGAGGAAGTTTGGAGAGAATCACGTGCAGCCATTCAGTGGACCTTCGAAGTTGCCCAATCCTGAGAGAACTGCGGTTTTCGAGGAAATTATCCTTCTGGTTCAAAAGCAGCATCCAGTTGAGCTTTAGAGTTTGCCAACCCCGCTACGCCAATTCGCTGGAGCCGACGGAGTTCGTGTTTGGGTAAGGACTTGGTTGCCGCCGCTATTGCGATGATGATTTTCACTACCGCTAGGCCGATTCGATTGCAGGGTTTGGGTTCTGGAGATCATGATTCGGTTGCTAGAAATTTGGACAAAGCCTCAGCTGCTGGAGGTTTTGGTTCTGGAAATTTGCTGCAGCCGTTGCTTTCTCATGAAATGTTGTAACGGTTGTTGCTTCATGTTGTTGCACCTTGGACCGATACTCCTTTGGACTTGGTTGTTGAGTCTGATCTGGAAGCCTCTCGTTCTCAAGAGGCAGCAAGCGTAATCAAAGGCAAGGCTGTTTGGCAGGACCTTCTAGTGTCCAAATGGTGAAGAGTAGGCAATAGGTTGTTATTTGAAACGGGAAGGCTACAGCAACCAACGGTGGGAGGAATTACAATAGGGGAGAAAAGAGATTAGGAGTTGGTGGGTGCGGAGTTGAGTTTGTCTGCGGATCAAGAGCCGAAGAGACTTAAAGGGTGTGACGATACTCAAGGTAGGGTTCACGGGCCCAATCCTCAAATGTCCCAACACATCCCATGAAGATAGGGGTGTGGAATTGTCGAGGTTTGGGTGCAACCTTTACAATTTCCCAGTTAAGAGAGACAATTGTCTTTCAACATCCAGATTTGGTCTTTCTCTCTGAAACTAAACAGCATTCGGGGTATGTGGCGAAGGTTTGTAGAAAATTGAAGTTTGAAGGGCGATGGCACCTTGTTGATCTGGAAGGAGCTTGAGGGGGTTTGCTTGTGTGTTGGCAAGCTCATGTGCTGGTCTTGAGAGTGGTATGTTCTTCATTTTGTACTCAAATGCAATATCAAGTGGAGGGGGAGCAAAGGACTTGGTGTGCTATATTTGTTTACGCCAGTACGGATAGTGTGATGTGGGAACAACAATGGCTTTATTTGTTAAATGCGAAATCTAATTGGGGCGACTGGTGGGTGATGGGAGGGGATTTTAATGATATTAGGTTTTCTTATGAGAAGCGGGGAGGGAGGATAAGATGGGATCATAATTGCCTTCCATTTCAACAGTTTGTATGGAGGATAAAGATGGTGGATATTGGTTATGTGGGAAGGATTTTTACTTGGATATGGATCCTCAACAGTAGCGCCTCAAACCAAGGTTTGTGTTTGATAAACGTTGGATTAAGAGGGAAGATATGCAATAAGCTGTGGTGGAAGCATGGAGTACAGATAAGAGGAAGACAAGGCAATATGTTCTCAGCTCTAAGATTGCTCAATGTCGAGTGGATTTATTAAAGTGTAGCGCCAAATCAAACTATAATTCAGCTAGGAAAATCAAGTGCCTTCAGGCTCAATTGGAGGTGCTGAGGAGGGAGGGAGGTGCGAGGGATTGGCGACAATGGCATGGTTTAAAGCGTATGTTACGTCAAGCTTATTTGGAGAAAGAAAGTTATTGGCAGCAAAAATCTAGGAATCAATGGTTGAGGGACGGAGATAGAAATTCCAAATTTTTCCATGCCACGACGCTTCAAAGAAGGAAGAGGAATCAGATTGTGGGTTTGACAAATAACCAGCGACAAGCATGTATGACAAAGGCGATCTCCAGGAGGAAATTGTGGGGTATTTTGATAAGTTATATGCTTCTACTCACCCGAGCCCATGTCCAGGGTTGCTTCAGGGTTTTCCATCTATTGTCACTCCAGCTATGAATCAAAGAATGATGAGGCCTGTGGAGGAGGCTGAAATTGAAACTGCCCTGTTCCAGATGAATCCTAATACAGCTCCCAGTCCAGATGGTATGACACCTCTGTTTTTCCAAACTTATTGGCATCAGGTGAAAGGTGATATTATTAATGCAGTTAAGGAGTTTTTTCAATGTAAGCAAATGCTTAGGAAGCTCAATCATACTTTGATTACATTGATACCAAAGGTTTCCACTCCTATGTTTGTATCACAATTTCGGCCAATTAGTTTGTGTAATGTGGTCTATAAGATAATCTCTAAGATACTTGCTGATCATATTAAGGGGTGTCTTGAGAAGTGTATTAGTCCTAATCAATCTGCTTTTATCCCTGGCCGGCAAATATTGGATAATGTGATTGTTGCACGTGAGAGTATTCATACTTTGAATTCCTTGAGGAAGGGGAGGACGGGGTACATGGCTTTTAAATTAGATATGGCTAAAGCTTATGATAGGGTGGAATGGCGGTTTTTAGAGCAAGTGATGACAAAAATGGGGTTTGCTTGGGGTGTGGTACAGTGGATTAGGGAATGTCTGTCAACGAGTAATTTGTCCATTAATATTAATGGAGAGGCACGTGGGTATATTCATCCTACTCGGGGCATTCGGCAGGGGGATCCAATATCACCTTATATGTTCTTGATCATTTCTGAAGCGTTATCATATTTCATTAATCAATCATATGCCAGAGGGGAGTATAAAGGGATGCGAGCTAGTAGGAATGGGCCTATTATTACTCATTTGTTTTTTGCTGATGATTCATTGTTATTTTGTGAGGCAAAGGTAGATCAAGCAAGTATTTTGCACCAAATTCTTCACTCTTATAGTCAATGTTCAGGTCAAGCTATCAATTTGGACAAATCTTCCGTATTTTTTAGTCCTAATGTTTCAAGGGAGGTTCGGATTCAGATTTGCCAAGTTATGGGGGGTGTGAAGGAGCAATCGAATGCTCGGTACTTGGGATTGCCTATGAGAATTGGTCGGTCAAAACGGGAAGTCTTTCAGTTTATTATTGACAAGGTTCAGCATCGTTTTCATAATTGGAAGTCTCAGTTCTTGAGTTTAGCTGGCAAGGAGGTGCTTATTCGAGTAGTGATAAATGCTTTGCCCACATATGTCATGGGATGTTTTAAACGGCCCAAAGGAGTGTGTAAAGAAATTGGTCGTTTTACGGCGAACTTTTGGTGGGGTGCTCACTTGGATGCAAGGCCGAAAATGCATTGGAAAAAATGGCAAGACCTTACGCAAGCAAAGAAAGAGGGGGGATTGGGATTTCAAGAGCTTCAAAGCTTTAATGATGCTCTACTTGCCAAACAATTGACGAGAGTTCTTAGGCAGCCAGAGTTATTAATGAGCAGGGTCATGAAAGCTAAATATTTTCTGCACACAGATGTGTTGTTGGTTGCTGATAAACTCAATACTTCATGGCTTTGGAAGGGTTGGATGGGGGCAAGGGATATTGTCAGAAGGAAATCAAATGAGGGTATGCAGGTTTATTCAGTGAAGTCGACGTATCATAAGTTGCGGGAAAATAGGCAACTTGCAGAGCAAGTCCCTAAGGCCAGTAATGCGAGGAAGAGAAGGCATCGTATGTGGACAGCTACTTGGAAGCTCAAGGTCACTAGTAAGGTCAAACATTTTGTCTGGCGGTGTTGTCATAATATTTTGCCAGCATATGATAAGCTGCATCAAAGGAAGCTACCAATTGAGCCTACTTATCCAATGTGTGGTGTATCAGCTGAAACTCTTGAACACCTCATGTTTCATTGTTCTAGAGTTCAACAAATTTGGCAGCTGACTCATGTGGATTGAGTTAGGGTTCTACCTCAGGAAAATTTTCAGCAATGGATGGGTTGAACGGATACAGTTCACAGCGTATCTTATGTGGATGATATGGAAGAGCCAGAACTTGTGGGTTTTTCAGAGAGAATGAATGCCAATGCAGGATGTAGTGAAGTTGGCGAGACATGCATGGTTGGAATTTACACAAGCCAATATGGTAGTTTAGTTACGGTTTCTACTGTTGTGTTTGCTTTTGTGTATACTTGTGTGTTTGTACTTATAAGTGTTGTTTTGGATGTTTTTGATGTTGGGTTCATGTTCTAGATCTGGTTTCTGCTGTTTCAGAACCAGGGTTTGCTTAGTATATAGAGGGCATGCTGCCAAAATTTTTGAGGGGTAGGTTAGTTAGTTAGGATCAGGGGAAAGATCAGTGGCTGATGAATTTATCGCCGAGTGAACACGATATTGAGATAATAGCTATCCTACTAGGAGGGCTTCTTGGCACTCTTAGTAGGATCTCTATTCCTTCTATGGTGTTTTTTTGTGGGAGAGTTGGTTGATTTGTGACTTGTTGTCATTTCGTCTTAGCCAAGATTAGCGATAGAAAGAGTCCAATTTTGGGGGACATTTGCTTGTACATGTTCATTGTTACAAAGTGAATGCCATTAGTGACCTTTTGATAAAAAAAAAAAAAAAAAAAACCAATTCTAACAATTTTGTTCTTCCTCAGTTTTTTTTCATTGTCTCTCCCGTTAATATATGAGGACTCTTGTATATTTGTACTTAACTGGTGCTCTTATGAGAAATGCAGTAGTTCTTACCAAAATGGGCTAGTTAAACTTTGCAATGTACTCCATAAAGTGGAGAGTTTTTTGCTTTTTATACAATTCAACAAATGATCTATATCACTAGGTGTGATATTATTTTATACTGATTGTTGTCCTAATGCAATTTTTCTCTTTTATTCATAATTAAAATCGATTAGGCTACAAATATTTAATAGATAAATATGTAACATGTTTAATATGAGTAAAGTTTAACACAAACAAGATACATTTTTAAATTAAATCACAAATTTGATCCAAACAACCTAATTCCTTTTTCAACCGAAATGAATTGTGACAATAAAATATTGATTGATTCTATAAAATGAACTAAAAATTCCCTTTAATAATTTTAGTTTCGCAAAAATAATACTAACAAAGTTCCTCACTTGGGTTTAGGACATTTCAAAGAATTCCTAATAAATCCAAACCATGGTTGCATTATTATCGCTAAAGAAATAAAAATAAATAAATAATTCCCGAATTTCAATTTCAGAATGTTTGGATAAAATAATAATAATAATTATTATTATTATTTTATTACCACAATTCATTTCAGTTGAAAACGCATACTCTCACCACCCGCACCTCATTTTCTTTCTTTATGTATAATCGCAATGCAATTTCATTGTCACATTTCAGCACACATACAGAGAGTCGCCCACCGACTCGGCAAAGCAAGAGCAAGAAAGGACAAGTGAAAATACAGAATTGACTTACTTGGTCCAGCCTCCACTCCGTCACCCCAGAGTTTCAAAAGGTCTCGAAGTGTTTCTATGGTTGTTCTGATTCATCCCTTTAATTGGTATAGTTCTTCATTCCAAATTTTATTTGGTTTTTTAGAATTTCTTGGTATTCTTTGATTGCATGCAGCTGCATAAATTGAGTTTTTTATGGTGTTACTGGGAATTGGACTGGATTTGGGTCTTGATAGGTTTGTATTTTTATTGGTAATAAACTAATAATGTGATTTGGTCAATTCCCTTTTCACGGAGAAATTTTCTTCTTCTGTTTTTTGTTGGGGGTTGGGAATTTGTGTTCTTGAATCATTTCATGGTGTCTGTTCTGATGTTGTTTTAATGAGAAAGATTGAAATGTTTTATTCTTCTTTTTAATTGTCTTTATTGCCTGGCAAACAATCAATGAATTGAACTTTGCCATTCAAAGAACTGTGGGGAGAGAGGGAAAAGAATATAGGGGTTTGTACATCTGTTTTGCTAATGGGTTCTGTTGATATAGTAAATGTGCCTATGAAATCGATGTTAAAATTGTCAGTGACCTTTACAAGAAGTTCTTTCTATATAATGCTTCGAAATTAGTAATTATATTTTCTGACTGCTTGAATTTTGCAAAGTTTTTTTTTTTTTTTATTGTTTTTGGTCAGGATACCTGTATTTGAATTAATTGAAGGCTGTTGAAAAAAAAAATTCTCGTACAATAAAACTGTTGGGATAAACTATGCAGTCCAACTGATTTCTTAAAATACAAGCAGATAATTTTTTTTTTTTTAACTGTTGGGGATTTCTAATTAATTTCTGGATGCTTCTTTGGTTATTTTGGCCATTTCCTGGGGCTGAAAGTTATAATGATGAAGTTGCTGGATCATGTTGTTTCGGATCTCAATTGGTTTTTGCTGTGGAAGCTTCTAATTTGGGGTTCTTTCTCAAAAAATTCTCACTTACAAAGCCTTAAGATATTTGAAAGAAATTTTCCTTCTCCTTGTGTGGAGTAAGATTACCAGTAGAGTTTTACTACTGGCATCCTTTTGGTGACTGTTTGTTTGCTGATTGACACTCTTCTTTATTGTTTGTATGCAGGGTACTGTAGTTCTCTACAAAAATTAGGAAACATGCAGCCATCACAAAGAAGATATGATGGAACTGGAGTGAGTCCAGATCAAATTTCACAAAGAAGAAATGATGGAACTGAAGTGAGTCCAGAACGAATTTTTCAACACTCTTCATATTTCGATGAATGGGGCCACTATATAGATTACAATCCTGTTCCACAAAATATGGTTCGGGGAAGTGTATCAGAGTCTTCCTGGAACAATCCATGGATAGTCAGTCACAGTCTGACAGTGGAATAAATAATGAAGATGATGACATGTCC
Organism: Gynochthodes officinalis; assembly: GCA_020080225.1. Classification (NCBI taxonomy): domain Eukaryota; kingdom Viridiplantae; phylum Streptophyta; class Magnoliopsida; order Gentianales; family Rubiaceae; genus Gynochthodes; species Gynochthodes officinalis. The sequence continues at coordinate 2,617,814 of CM034618.1, read as the reverse complement.
AAACAATCGCAAGGTGCTGTAAATCAACCTCTGGGTAGCCTTTCTGTGCACTTGAGATCCTTTTTCGTGTCTTCTTTAAAATTTTTGTTAATATAACCAAGAGTGCAGGAGAATTTGTAAGTATCATTGTCTGCCCTTGTCATCTTGAATGTGTCTTTGGTTTTGAGGATTAGGTCATCTCTTTTCATGCATTTCTATCTTTCCTACTAGCAACCATCCTTCTGCTACTTCTGGATTTTACTTTTACTCGTACCAATCAACCCATAAAGGAAAATTTTATATAATGGCCATGAGATTAGGGCGATGCTTTATGGATCAAAGTGTTGGGACACTAATTATGAACATGAACAGAAAATAAGAGTAATGGAAATGAGAATGTTAGAATGGATGTGTGGATATACTAGACCAGATAGAATAAGTAATGACTGTATTAGAAAAAAGAGTAGGAGTAGCCCCAATAAATGAGAAAATAAGAGAAACACATTTAAGGTGGTTTGGACATGTATATAGGAGATCCTTAGATGCACTGGTATGGTGTCTAGAGACTAGAGAATTATTAACTTAAGCCAAAAGGGGAAGGGGAAGATCTAACAAGTCTTGGAAACAAACTATTAAAAATAACATGCATTGCTTAAACTTAATGAAAATATGTGTTTTAATAGAAAGCAATGGAATATATGATCCATATAGTTACCTCACATAGTGGGATAAAGCTTAGTTGTTGTTACTGTTGTTGTTGTTGTCATACCAATCAACCCACCCTATGATAATTCATTTATATATTCCTGTTGTTTCTTTTGAATGGGTGGATCAGGTTATGGGTTGTTTGGTACCATTACAAGAATGCTTGATATTCCTTGGGTCAATAGTTTGGTGTTAGTCTGGAAAAATCTTGTCATATAGTTCTTTGATTCTGGTTGGGGAAATCCTTTGAATGAAGTTTTTTTTTGGTCAAGGATAGATGGAAGCAGTGCTCAGGAGGATAATAGCTTCTGTGGGATTGCCTCTGGCATTCCTCCTGGAAGTAATGAGAGACTCACTGCCACACATTTTGAGCTGGTTGGGCATTCAATTGTAAGTTACAGTGTTTTAGTTGTGAGGATGTTGCTTGTTTGTCAAATCTTGATCTCTTGAAACATGTCTATTTTCTAAGGAATTGTTTATTATTTTATTTTTCTCCAGGCCTGTGCTTCAACCCCGCTTTCCTCCAGCTGTTGTGGAAAGCCTTGGCCAGGAGTGGGTATAACATCTTTCTTTTTCTTTCCTTTATTTTTTTTTTCTCGCAATTTCATTGTAGAAGACTGATACTGTGTTTTTTTGTTGGCGAAAAAGGGTAAAAGGATGGGCAAGCATTATTTATCTCATGTTTCTGAAGAAAGATGCCAGAGGCATATCTTAAGATAGGCACCTCCATGTCCTTGTCATATTACTATTACTTTTTCCACTGTTGGTCATTTCAGCAGAAATGATTTCCACTATCATATCTAGCCAACAATTTGTTTGTCCAAAGGCCCTTTAAAGCCTCGTTTGGTCACATTGGCAACTTAGAAAAATGAGAATCTTAGTTATCTCCCACAATTTGCATATTTCAGTATGTTGGTGTTGTTTAATTACTCATATCAGCTTTATTCTTAGCAAACAGAGGACCTTTGACATTGATTTTCCCACCATTCCCCAAATTACACCTCCTTTTGACTTCTTAATTCAGTTAATCTGTTGTATTGACCAGATTCATCCAGCACTACTGGATGTGCGTCAAAGGAGGATGTTTCTTCCTCCTGATGTGGCACAAGAGCCTGTTTTTGTTAATGCCAAGCAGTATAATGGGATTATGCGACGAAGACAGTCCCGCGCAAAGGCTGAGCTTGAGAAAAAACTAATAAAAGTTCGCAAGGTTGGTGTTGCTAATGTTACATTTTTATCCCTTGGTTTAAAAGCATCTGATCTGACTTCTATTACCAAGTTCTGGCCACGATATAACAAGCATGACTGCATGAGTTGTTTGGTTAATGAATATTATCTTGTCAGTGTGAAAAATACGTAAACTGCAGTAGCCGTGAAGTTTAAGTTTTTTCCTTTTTTTTCTTTCAGGTGATTTCCTTCTTCTAGGTATGTCGTGCATGGTTTTTAGTTTTTGGTTTGCTGAAGTGTTTGAGAGGATATATAATTTGTTCTTGATCTCTGTGTGTATCAATTTATCTTCCTTCAACCACCCACCCACAACCCCCCAACCCCCCTTTCTTTTTTCTCCTTTTAACCTAGTCATTTGACAATAAGGAAGAAACTTTTATGGCCCTTTCATGAAGTACTTGTTTTATTCTTTGGGATGGGAAATCTTTTGGCTGAACTTTCTTTGGCTTTTGATTTGTCACATTATTGCAATATGTCCTTTGACTTGAGTAAATACAGTTTCCTTTCTCATTTTGAAGAAGAGTTTTTGTCAACTGCCAATTATGTCATACGTTGCTGTCATCTAATCTTGCAGCCTTATCTTCATGAGTCCCGCATCAGCATGCGCTCAGAAGAGAGGGGCTCACATGACGATTTCTGAAGAAGGCTGGTTTCATTCCTCCACCTGGACCAGGTTCAACTTCATCAGACTCTGAATCTGTACCAACTCATCATGCACAAATTGTGAGAAGCCCCAAAAAAGTTGCTGATGCGCCTGGTTCAAACACCATTGACTCTGGAGGTTTTGATGCTGAGCCAGCAGGTGATTTTCCCTCTGGCAGAGAGGGATATTCATCTGACAAACAATGTGGAACTATCACATCAAATCCTCCCATCTCATCTGGATCTGTGCCTACCAACCCACAAATTGAGGGAAGCCCTGAAAAGTTCCTGATGGTGGAGAGGGCTGCTGAGTGGACCTATAATGGCACTTTGGTGTGGATTGAGTAATGTATTTCTGAACAGCGGGAGGTACTAGAACCCGTATTTGCGTCACTCATGGCTTTCTTAAGCTGGGCGGCAATTCATTCTTGGCTTTGTTTCTTCTGCATGTAGTGGGAAATAGTTGTTGTTGTTAGCCTTATAGTTTTTAAAGATTTCATTTCCATGTTCCCATCTATTGTACAAAGGGAACAGACTTGGACTTAGAAATAGAGATTTCTTGTAGGATCTGTAGACAAACATGAGACATTCAGTTTAGGACTCTCTACATTTGTAGGCGGCTTGTGTTTTCTTTCACTTTTATGAGTTGTTTTTGGTGGAATTGGTTGTGGATTTTCATGGTAAAAATGTTTCGGTTAACTGAGACATTAATGAACTAAATCTTCAGCAAGGTAGTTATATTGTTCAAATAAAATCAAGATTAAAATTAGCTTGATTGTTGTTTGCTCATTTTATTATGATTATAGTAACTTAGTATTTGGTTTATCATCATCGTATTGGATTGCTATTTTAATCTAGTGTACTCTTGCCTTTTTACATAAATATTGTAATTTTTAATAAAAATTAAATAGATATTAATATTTTTAAAAAAGCTCTCAAAATATTGAATCAGATTTTTAAAAGATTAAATCATAAAAATCATCCTCTACATTTTCGAAAAAGTTCTTTTTCATCATTTACATTTCAAATGATTCTTTTTAGTCCTTTACATTAATAAACTAGTTAATTTAACACCAATGACCGGCAATAACCTATTTCTCCGGTTAAATGCCATTTTCTACGTGTGATATCTTATATTGGTGGGGGTACTGTCGAAATAACCAATTTAACATCTTTTTCTTGCTTTTTTGCAAAAAAAAAACAGAATTAAGGTTGAATTTTTCCATAGAAAAATATCTCAACAAAGAACGACCTCAAGTTGAAATCGAGCTTGGAAAAAAGGAAAAAACCAAGAATGAAGCAACATGTGTACTGTTATTGTGGAAAGGCAGCAATTACTAGGACTTCTTGGACAATTGCAAACCCTGGAAGAAGGTTCTATGGCTGTGAAGACTATGAGGTAAGAGTAATCATGGTGTAACTAAGAAATTTAGGTGAGAACATTACTCATACAAGCTATTGTTGTTGTAGAGCACAAAAGGATGTGTATTTTTCCGTTGGTGCGAGGGGCTGTGCGATCGTTGCCAAAGATCAAATGATATTGTTGGTGCCTTACTGGCTACTATTCACGATTTGGAAGCAGAAAATGCAAGGGCTAAGAGGAAAACCCGTTTGCTAAAAATTGCTATTTGGGTGACAATGTTAATGATTGTCATGACATCCAATTAGGGTCATGAAAAAGCCCTAGGGCTAAGAAATGTCAGAGTTTATGTTGAATGGCTTAAGTAATAGTAGTAGTAGCTGAAAATGTTTGTTTTTTAGTGTGGAAGCCAACTTAATGAAGGGCATGTTCATACTTTTATTTTGGAAAGGTAGTGTTTTTGCATTTGTTATGAGTCCAATTTGCAGAACGTACTATGGCTTGAATTTATTGTTTCAAAACCTAGTGGCTGTTTCGGCATTTACTTCATTCATTCCAACAATCAGTAAGTCAGTAAGTAATTCTTAGTTCAAACTGGAGTAATAAAACACCAATGCAAAGCATAACTGTAAAAAAGTCCAGCTTAACCTAGAGAAATGTCTTCTATTACCAATACTTTGCCAAAACAGTGCAAAACAAAGCCAAATACACAGCACAACGTGTCCAACACCATTTACAGAACAGAAAGTCCAGCTTAACGTAGACAAATGGCTTTGATGACCAACACTTTGGCAAACAAAGGCCAATACACAAAAGCCAAATGAACCACAACTAGCAAATTTACAGAACAGAAATGTCTTCCATTTCCAAAACTAGCAAAATTTTCCAAGATTAAATCACAACACAACATGTCCAACACCAACACCATTTACACAAGAAGCCAATACACATTTGTGCAACCCAGTCACATGAACCACATAATACCATACAATCATAATCCAATTACCATTGTCATCCAACAGCTTAAATATAAGAACAAAAACCCGCCATGTCAAAACTGTACAATAAAAGCGGCACAAGAGTGGCAAAATGTTGGGGAAGATGATATGTTTCTCTATATGTTAGATCGAGGCAATGATGAAACCGCCTCTCTGCACTTCATCCTATTATGGCCCTCCTTGTTGCACAAACTGCATTTCTGCGGCTTTCTTTTCTACAATTCAACACCAAGAAACGTTTACACATAAGTAGGGAAGTAAAATGGGTTATCAGCCAAAATACACTTTATTAGGGTTGTGGTTAATACCCGAAATGTTGTAGCAGCGGTAGAAGACTGTTGTGTGGGCATTGAACTAGGGAACACATTACTGGCTTGGGATGTTTGACCAGATGTAGGAGCAGTTTGGGAATCTCCATGGGAAGCACCATGCTCAACTTCAATATTTGGTGTAGGGCATTTCATTGCTAGGTCTTGTTGTTTGCAAAGCTTGCACTTGTACGTCATTTGACCAGTTCTTGACAGTATTTTTACATCATGGCCATTTCTTTTCACATGCAATGTCTCCCATTGGTCTTTTTTCCTCGCCTTTTTAGGGCGTGCCAGCAATTTAATATCTACCGAGGAAGCATAGCTTCCTCATAACTGCTTTCACAAATGTTGTCCATTTATTGGGTAGACAACATGCTCATACGCTCTTGAATACGCCTCTTTGTGGTAGCAACGGTCAATAAATTTTTGGCTCTTCTCCAATTCTCGATATTGCGCTTAATCGCATGGGGCACGGATTCCAAATAACTCCCACCTTCGCAAATGCATGTCCTTTTACGTAAATCAACAAAGGAATCGATCTCCATACATGCACCGCACTTCATAGACCAACTCCCCAAGATGTGTCGCAATACACTCACTAGACTTTTGTTTTATTCGCTCCAGCTTTTTTAGGACCTGGGACACACACTTCTCGTAAAAGCCGCATGCTTTGTCCTTTTAGTTTCCATTCGACCATCATGTAAAATCTAATGGTCTCTAGTATTGATAGTATGGGCTTCTCCTGCATCTAGTAGGACCCGTTAAAACACTCACAAATATTGTTAACCAAAGATATCGCATTTCGATGTTGTTCTCAAATACGACCTACTCCAATGTTTAGGCGAGTGTGCTCCTAACTCATTTATAGGCTTCTTCATCCTTTTCCTTAATTTTCTCCATTTCACCACAAATTTGTTGACATATGAAGCCTTTGTCGCTTCCCACAATGCATCATATAGAGCTAAACCTCCATGAGCGCGCTTGAAGTTCTCAAGATATGCCACACGCACATTCTATGCTCACTTCGGCAATAGCTCAAATTGCATTGATAGCCCTTCTGCAAAATTTATAGGACATTAGTCATTTTATGTATGCAATGTTGCATGTAAAATAAGAGAAATAAATAGAAATAGTACTTTTGTTTGTCCGTTAGAAACGTCCAATCACTAGGCTCCCTAATATTCAAGTCTTGTATGAGTTCGCGCAAAAACCATTTCCAAGTTACTTTGTTCTCAATCTCAACCACTGCCACACATATTGGAAATATCTGGTCGTTAAGGTCTAGGCCAACGGTAAGTGAGCATTATTCCTTTGTGAGGACTCCTTAGATGGCAGCCATCCAAACCAATCAAAGGCCGACAGGCAGCTTTGAACCCGTTTTTGCACGCTGCATGGCAGTAGTACAATCGTTGAAAGACTTCATTGCCATCCTCATTCTCACTGGTCTTGACAAATACATTTGAGCCCGAGTTCGCTTCCGCACACTTCTCGGCAGAGTCAATCAAATTGTAACGCTTCAACATAGTCACCTTCAATTGCTTCAACTGCTTTTTTCTTTGCCATCCGGGCTTTGCTTTTGGAAATGTTGATGTTCAAGTCCAAGTAAACTTTTTGCATGAGCTCACTCACTCGGATATGTGGCATAATCCGAATGTCCTCTTTATACCTTTCACTCAAGTAGGCTGCATTGGCACATCCGTGATTAAACGTCGTACCACGTGAATGGACATTATTCATGGTCTTCACCTGCTATCCCTCACTTTTTTTCCTTAGAGCTGCGGAAACCTTCCATGCACAATCCATGCAACTTGCCGTGACCTGTTGTTTATCATTTCTTGTGAATCTAATCCTCCTTCCGTGTTTCACTCCATGGTGTTTGTAAGCTTATTTGAATTCATCACGGTTGGAGAATATGAGACCTACCTTGAATTTGGGGTCATCCATTTCCATATCGCGTAAACTGGGAAATTGAATTCTATTGCTAATGACATCGCCATCATCATCTGAGCCATCATGCTCTCCATTATCATCTGAGAAAACAACATCATCACTAAATTCGAGTTCAACTTGGTCTTGATTAGTTGGCCGTGTAGAGTGAAACTGTGATGTCACTTTGTCCCATGCTTCCTTCCGATCTCTCACGATCAGACAATGTCAACTTCATCGCTGGATTCATAAACACTATCTGGACACCGATCCCCCACATTGGCGTTGGGTTCAACACCCTCTTCCTCGAAAGTATCTTCGTAGTTCTGACCTTTCTCTTCCCTTTGTTGGTTGTTGCTGGTCGTGAAAAGTTCCTCCTTTTTTCATTGCACTTCATTGTAGACTGGCCAGTTTCTTGGCCGGACATTTCTGCTTGGTAGTGATCTTCACCACGGCTGCGCCCACTTGTCTTTCTATCTCTTTCTTCTGATGAGGACGGTTGCTCATTGTCAGAAATTATTTTTCTTTGCGCCGACAGTTTCACTCTTTTCCTTGTCGCTGCTTGAACCTTTACCTTCGATGGCATGCCGACGCTTATTGGCCGACTTTCCAATTTTGGCCCATATGTGGATGCGGAGAAACACCTTTAGTCGGGTTGCTTCTCACGACCGAGCGTAACTTGTGCTTGAATGTATTGGTTTGTTTGGGAGTTTCACTCTTTTTCTAGCTACCATTTTAATTCTTCTACCTTTAGATGGAGTGACTATCGGATTATTTTGCACTTCGCACTTTTGAACTGCAGACTGCCGCTTTCGGGCCGACATTCTTTGGTCACTATGAAAAAGTCTATTAGCTTGTGTTTCTCCCCGTACATTGCCATCTCCATAACGGCCACATCACCAGATATGTAGGTTAAACCTTCATGCATTGATAGTCCAGGTTTCAGGAAATAGTACACAGGATGCTTATCGGGGCCAGAATAAAGAAGTTGCCTACTCATCTCATCCAATGTACACATCGACATGTAATCAGGATTGCAATGGTTCATGATGTCGATACAACCCCGACGTATTGTTTTGCCGCCCATTAGTTAAGTGACCAAATGAATCCTCAATGAGAACAATGCGCTACCAGACCTATATTCACAATTGCAAACACGTTATCACATAGGTACATTCACACTTGATGTTATATCTATAAAAATTCGCCATTGCCATCTATAAAATATTTGTCATGTTATATTCGATAGAAAACTAGTGACTTTTGAACTTTGTCATTGCCATCCAAAGTACTTTAATCACGCACAAAATGTTATCACAGATCACATATGCCCATAGTTAAATTAATCGATCAACAAATAAATAGAGTGTAAATAAATTTGATTGTACTAGTCACATAATCACTTTTCCAAGTGCCATGTGCCATAAAAATCCCAATTCACATAATGAATTTGATTCAATCCTATTTATGCTAGATTATTCAATACCGATTAAATCATAAATAGTAGAAATTGTTTGCTGATATTCAATCCTATTTATGCTAGTTGTTCTACGTCCATATTAGTAGAAATTGTTTGTCAAAATCAAACATGGTCGATTAGCTATTAGGGACCGGTATTGTCATCACAATTTTGAACATCTAACAATGAGAGAAATAATATAAGAAGGGCAAAATGTGCTCCATTCATTGTCAAGCTGAAAAAATAAGCTAAAACCACGCATTAAAAAAAAAGTTGAGAAGATGAAGATCAGATGAAGAACAAGTACCTCAATTATGAAATCATTGACTCAATCCGAGGTTCAAAGTAGTATAACAACAATGAAAGATAGCCCAATTAAAATACCAAAAATGAAGTCGAGTAGAATAGAGTTGTATGTAGGCGAAATTCAATTCCCACTTCCCAGAATATACACATACATTTGTGAAGTTTGACTTGGCAGCTAAGCCACTGACCTTGAAGAAATCTAATGATCCCATGTGATACTTTGTTTATTTAAACAATTTCATGATGTAAATGTGTCCCAAAAGTTCCGCAACGTGTCACTGTGGAATAATGCAATGTATCCAAAGAAACTAAATTTGTTTCTACTATTATTCAATCCTGTTTATGCTAGTTGTTTTTTTCCAGTAGCACAAGGATAATTTTTCGGTAATGAACTGCACTTAACAACATGTGTCCACTTTCCTTAAAATAATTGTACTTAACAATGCACAACACGACAGCCCATTACCAAAAGCTTTCCAAATAGCCAACTTTTGTCAAATTGTTATCCATTAGGGAAGCATGACCGGTACAAATCGGTTGCAATGTTTCAGAAACAATAACTACACATAGTGGTCCTATAGGGACCACTATTGCACTTTCAACACAACAAAATAATTTTTTCAGGACCACCACACCATAGATAATGATTTCCCATTCAATTCAAGACTACATTCAGACCATATTTTAAAAACCAACTTTAAAACATTAATTTTTTTTTTCTAATTTTCTACAAAAACTATAATATTATATTAAATAACTTGTGTTCTCTTTTTGTCTTAATAAAAGTGTCATGTTTGTAACTTTTTTTTTTGTTCTTAATGAATTGTCAATTTATTTTTTTAATAAAATTTTATTTTTACCCTTTATATGATCTATCATTTATTTCACACAATTATTAATATTATTTTCTCCATTAAAAAAAAAAGTTTACTTTTAAAACTTTTACTTGTCTTAAAAAAAGTATTCACTTTTAAATCAAATTCTTAAACTATCCTTAATAATATTACTCATCCCAAAAATATGTCAACTTTTGCTGTACTTGTTAAACTTTTTCTTTTCAATATTATCTTCTTTGTATGTTATTAGAATGGGAAATTTGCAAATTTAGCACCTTTGACCATTGATTTTAAATATAGCACCTCACTTTTTTCTTTGTCGTTATAGTACTTCAATACTACATAAAGACCAAAATACCTTCTATTCTCTTCTAAACTACAAAGACATAGCACTTAACCTCATCTTCTTATTTTTTTCTCGTAACCCATTAGTTTCCTATTTCATCGATTTAACCAAACTTGTTCTCACACCCCATTGTTTTCACACCTCATTGTTCGCGACACCCTATTGACCATCATCTTCAAGTAAGAAGTCATGCATCGTGGAGAAGAAATCGCATTAGCGTAGATGTTAGTTGAAATTTGCACTAGTTGAACTAGGTTTGTGAATTTGAAAGAGAAATTGTCCGAGCGTATGTTAAGTCAAGTTTCAAATCAAGTTTCAAGTCAAGTTTCGCGTCGAGCAATCAATTAGGTCGAGTTTTAAGTTGAGTTTTAAGTCAAGTTTGAAGTCAAGCATGAGGTCGAGCATGCGGTCGAGTTTGAGGTCGTTTTAGGTCGAGTTTAATGTCGAATTTTAGGTCTGCACTAGGTTAGGTCGTATATAAGGTCGTAGTTTTAGGTCGAACACTAGGTTATGCTCGACCAATTTCTCATTCAAACCATTTAAATGTAAATGAAGGTGAAGTGCTATGTCTTTGTATTTGAAGAGAATATATGCATTTTGGTCTTTATGCAGTTTTGAAGTGCTATAACAGCAAACAAAAAAAGGGAAGTGCAATACTTGCAAAGTCAACTAAAAAATGTGCTATATTTGCAAATTTCCCTATTAAATTGGATTATAAATATATAATCTCTTAATATTTTTATCTTGAATTCGTTTATAACTTTTTGACTCACTTTCAAGATCTAATAATAAAATAATTTGCCTTATTATAATTTTCTTATCCAATTTTCTTTAAAACTTCAATCAAAACATAACATTGATCACTAAATTTTTTTAATTGTTATTTAATGATACCATTTCCCAAATATTTGACAAAAATTTTCCCTTTTAAACCACCAACACTGGCATACATGGCTCACTTATTTCTTAATTTTAGCCTTATTTTATTTTTTAATTTTTAAAAATTTCTTTTCTACCAGTAATAGTCATTGTCCTTATTAAGGTATCAATGAGAGAGTTTAAATCATCATAATAAAATTCACTCTAATGAAATTATGGTACAAATTTAAATAATTTAGTGAATTCTTACATTCATATTTTATAAGAGATATTTTAAAGTTTACATGAGTTTATTTATTATTTTTGCTTTCATTTGTATTATTTTAATTATTTTTGTTGTTTTTATATGTTCAATGAAAAAAAGTTTATATGTGTTTTTATCTTTGTTTATATGTGTCTTTTATATATTTTGTCTTTATGGATTTGTATGTATTTATCTTCCAATATAAATATTCTAAAATAATTTATTATTATCTATATGATTTAAATTTAATACAGAAATAATAATACTTTTAAATGAAAAATAAGAAATTATAACTTTAAAATCTTAAATTATAATTATATTTTTTAACAATAATAAGATCCGTGCAATTTCACTTATAGAATACTAGTTATATTATAGAGTTAATATCATTTATTTCTCGAGGTTTTGACCTTTATCCAATCAAACCCCATGGTTTGAAATAATAATCACTCATTTATTAACATAATCAAGTTACTTAATGTAAATTGGCAAAAGACAAAAACCCTCAAAAATAAGAGTTTAAGAAACAAAGTAGAGTAAAAACAAAGTTCTTCATATGTGTAATACAAATTTTGTACAAGTTCTTAAACTCAGATTTATTTTTTGTTTTTTTGCACAAGTTTTGAGGGTTTTTTCCTATTTTTGTCAATTTCCCGCTTAAATAACTTGGGTTGACTATTAGTGTAGAGGTCGATTGTTATTTTTCAAATCACAGATTTGATTTGATAAAAGTAAATCTCAAGAGAGGTAAATGATATTAACTCTATATTATTAACATATATTATAATAGCATGAGCAAGTTGATTGTGGTGAAGACACGTGGACACTATCTTCTCCCTCCCCACGCACCTTCTGGTTTTCCATAGCTAAAACATAACACGCCGCATCTACATGTCATGTTTTTTCTTTAGAGTTTGTTCTCTTTTTTCTTCTTCCCGCCGATCAAGCTTCTTTGGTTTTGCTTTGGTCAATAATTTCTCGCTTTCCCTCGCTTCTTTGATTGTTGTCTGGTTTTTTCCTCTTATTTGTGCCTATTCTTCTTCTGTCATTGTACCCTTTTTTTTTTTACTTTCTGCCCAATGTTATGTTCTCCTAATTTGTTTTTTGCCATATATTTTCCTGTCCTGATTCTTTATTCTACCTTTAGGGTTTTTTGCATTTTTCAGATAGTAATGTTTTGGAATCGATGCTATACTAATGTTATGTGCTTTTCTGAGATTCTAATGTTGTCTCACTGATGCTAATTTTTTCCTAATTTGTTCTTTGCTATCGAAAAAAGCCCACCGGCTGTGAGAAAGAGAGTTCAAGATCCATGTCAAGGAGAACTTCTTTTACTACATTCTCTTCCCGCCAACCGCGCTTTGGTTTTGCTCTTGGTCAATAATTTCTTCTCTTCCCACGCTTTCTTTGATTGTTGCCGATTTTTTCCTCTCTTATTTGTGCCTATTCTACTTCCATCAGATCCTTCTTTTTTTTTTTTCATTTTCTGTCCAATGTTGTGTTCTCCTAATTTGTTTTTCACCGTCTATTTTCCTATCTCGACTCTTGTTATACCTTTAGAGTTTTTTGGATTTTTTAGTCTGTAATGTTCTATGACCGATGCTATTCTAATGTTCTGTGCTGTTCGGAAATTGCAATGTTCTCTCACCGATGCAAATTTTTTCCCAATCTGTTTTCGCCGTCGAAAGAAACAGCCCACCAATGGGGAAAAAAAGAGTTCAAGATCTAATGCTGAAGGAGAACTTCTTTTTTACTGCATTTTTTTTTTGTGTTCTTCTAGTTTTTTGTAGTGTTATCTTAGCATATATATATTTTTCGCTAATTTTGGTTGATTGAACCTCCTTGAATGGCAAGGCTCCATTCAACAGAAGGAAGGTATTTCTTTTCTTTCTTATGTGTTGCTATATTTTCATTTTTAATGTGATTTTCTTTTTTCCCTTTCGGTTTTTTGTAGTGTTATCTTAACATATATATTTTCCTTTGGCAATTTTGGTCGGATTGGACTTCCTTGAACGTCAAGGCTCCATTCGAACAGAGTAAGTTATTTTTTTTCTTTCTTGTGTGTTGCTGCATTTTCTTTTTCTTTTTTCTTTGTTCTTCTTGTTGTTTTGTGGTGTTATCACAGCATATATATATATATATATATATTCATAGTTTTGGCCGATTCAAAGATCCTTGAAGGGTCAAGGCCCATCCAAATGTAGGAAGGTATTTTTGTCTTCCTGCAGTGTTGTTTGTAATTTGAAAAGATCCTCTCCTCACGCGAAAATCTAACCAGCCATTACACGTATTCCCAAAATTTGTGTCAGCCTTTCACACAGAGTTGCGCCTACGCCCCTTCCTTCGCTTCCAATTTCAAAAGGCTAAGAAATTAATTCCTTTTATTTATTTATTTATTTATTAAAATTTTGGGTTTTCGTTATGTGTCTATCTATGTTGTTATGTGTCTATCAATGCGTACATCATTAATGCTATGTGCTCTAGGGTCAGACCGATGAGCCGATGTTGTCAAATCTGTTTCACTTTTATTTATGTGTGTATACCTATTGTACAATGTTGTCAAGTCAAGACTAATTTTCATTTATTATCCATCTTTTTTTCACCTCATTTGTTCGGTTTTTATAAGAAAAAAAGGCCCGCTTTCTTTGTTTGGTTGTTATTTCGCAATTGCCTTGTTCCTCCGATGTGTTTAGGGTTTGCCTTGGTCTTCTTGGTTGTGTTAGTGTGGTTTCTTCTCTTTGTCGTAATATTTTTGTTCCTCTTTTGTGTGTACGGATGTTACTCTTTTGCCTCGTTGGTTAAATGACCATGCCTTTCTTTTCCTTACTGGTATACGCTTTATGGTTATTGTACTACATTAAATGATGTCTAAGGCAGTTTTTCATTTTTATTTATGTTATCTTCGTTATATTTTTTGTTCTCATTTTACGCTTGTACACTTTTGTTACATTTATTCACTTGATTTACTTAATGGCTCTTCCATCTTTTTCTTCCTCTCGTGTCTATTTTGGCACATTGAATTAAAATCAAGACAACATTACCTGCAGACCGTAGAAATGATCCTACCTTTGAAAAAATGAAACTTCTTTTGGGTTTCTTTTTCTCTCACTGCATTGTGCCTTGCCGCTTTGTTTTGGGTCCCGCCTCTTTTCTTTACAAGATGTTCACCGGTTTTACAAAATAGGCTCGCTTCTTGATGCTTTTGCCTATTTTCACTTCATATATTCCTTTGTTTGGGATGGCTTTGCATGATATGTTCTATGTTTTACAAACTTCTCATTTGCATCCCTTGGTTTTCATTCTCTTTTTTGTCGATTTTTCTAGCTTTCTTCTCATTCATTGTTATTGCTATTTTGCATCTCACTGACATTTGGAAACCATCATGTCTTCTTTCTTCTATGTGCAAAAACAAATAATATCTTCACTTAGGAAAATGAAATGCTCCTTCTTCTCATACTTTTCACTTCTTAAGCTTTATTGTGTTCATAAACAAATGGAAATACAAAAAGATAGGATGTTTTGAGTCCGTTTCAAGTAAAAATCAAACAACAATGCTGTGATTTTTTGAGCTCTATCTTATTCTCAAGCACAAGTTCTCATACTTTAATACATTTATCTTGTTTATTTACATTCCATGCTAACTCTTTCTTTCTTTTTGGTCTTCTATATCCGCCCAATGCAAACTAAACGCTAATTGTCTGCCTAAAAGTCATTAGCTTCTGCATTAGCTTGCAGCTTTAAGAGGTAAAGTTTCTTTCTATATCACACAATGTACTCCGCTCTATGTTTATTCAGCTCCTATTAATTTATACGAGGTCTTTTCTTATTTATTTTAAAACATTGTGCTACAACAACAATAAACTAGAATTTTTTCCAAAAATTCGCTATCAATTTCACCTATGTAGTCTTTTATATGTGCGCTACATTGTGTCTTGCAAAGTCTTTTCTTTTTCTTCAAGATTTGGATATTTTGTAATCGTTGATTTTGCTTTTTTTCCTTTGCCTACCCAAGTGTTATTAATAATATCACTTATATTCTGCTTCATTCATCATAGATGGAACATTTATTGGACATTCGTGACATTGATGTAAGTGCTGATAACAATTGGTCGCGTGTTGTCATCAGATCCAAGAAAAGCTTTAACCAACAACAAGAATTAATAGTCCTTCCCGCTACTAACGCTTTCATTCTCGCCGACTCAAAGGTTCGATTCATTGCTATACTACTTCATATTGTCCTTATATAATTCCTGGTATATACTACTTCTTATTTTTCTTATGTAATAAATCATATTTTATTATATTTGACTCGATGTATATATATTTTTTTCCCCACTAATAAACAGAAAAGAGTATAGGGAATTGTTTTTAAACATGAGATCGAGCGCATTGGCAAAAACTTCAAGTGTACAAAAATACACAATCAAGAATGTCAAGGAAATCAAAAGAATATCAATATGAAGGCATCACTATGCAATGGATAATTAATTCAAGCGACCATCCTCAAACCGCTTGATAGTATTGATTCTCATTCTTGAAGTGAGTTATCGCTTGGCATGTAGACTTTCAAAGACCTTTTCGCTTCATTGATGCCAAAAAGAATCTACAGTAAGAGCCTGCTCCAAGAATTACATATTATGTCTCTACATGTGATTATATAACACATAGTATAGCCATATTCATTCATGTAGGTCAATTTTCAAATCTGCGATCATGATTGTAATTTGGCTAGATTTTATCTTCTATTTATAATAGTTTTACTTTCTTCTATTCAGTTTTCTAACTTCAAATGTTGTTTTCATTTATTAGATGTGTTGGGTTTGGTCATTGATACTCTACCTCCTAGGACTATCAAAGGCGATGTACATGATTCAAAAGAGTTCAAAACTTGTGCTTGTCAATCAAAGCGTAATAGAATTTTCACCAATATTTTTGTATTTTTTAATGTCCATGAAATATCTTCTCAATATACCATGAAGTACATGTACCATAAAGTTCATATTTAATACATAAATGTCTTTTGACGCTTAGTGTTTTGTAGACTTTATTGTCACATTATGTTTAACGCAGTTTAGTCACATACATTTAACTGCTTTTCTAATTCATTTCTTCACTTCATAAATCTTTCCTCATCAACCGCTTAGTACATTATATAAGAAATGCATTCAAATTTACAAAAACAAAGTACAATTTTAAATTAGCCATAAATCTTTGTACTACTTTTGTTTTTTCACTTCTATTTTAATGAAATAATTCTTCTGTAGTTTTTCCAGTCGCAATCACTTTTGTTGAAATTATCATTTTTCATTCATTTAGCCTCAAAATAAAATCAAAACATATAATGCATTGGTGGAATGGGTGTAACGAACGATGTTAAACAGTTTTTGCTCCAAAAATGATTACTCTTTTCCCGTTATTTACTCCTCGAGAATGTCTTCTTTACCGCTAATTTAACTCCATCATTATATTCTTACGTGATGAAACAAATATGCTATCTCAGATGAATGAGTTTGTTAAGAATGAAGGACATGCTATTGTTCAAGGTTTGAAATAATTTCTGTTGTCATCCGTCAGAACATTAAAGTTGTCATACAATGGCATCAGATTCCAATATACATTCCATTATTTTTGCTTTTATTTTTTTGACCATCTATCTTGCTTTGTCCATCCATGTTCATTTTTACAACTACCTATTCATACAAGTGAAAAATCCTTATTATATGGACAATGCTAATAACAAAATATGACTCATCTATTTTGGCCGATCCTCCACAGATGTAGCACTTCTTTGAAAAACCGGTGATCGAGCAATATACTAATTTATGCAAGCCTTTATTTTCATTGCTTTCCTATTGAAAATTGTCTTTGCTATTGATAGGGTTGAAAGAAACAAAGACCTTTGTCCGACTTTGTCATCAACAAAACCTATTTCAAACCGCTTAGAGATTTCAGAGAGTCATATAGGAAAACTTGGTTTGTTACACAAAGATAACCCCATTCCAAAAGGTATCTATTCGTGCTTAATCCAATAACTGCTCTATTCATGCTTAGTGGTGAGCAAAATCTGCAGGTGTGCAAAAGTATACAAAAATAAGCTCAAACGCACACAAATATACACCTGAACCTCACTTAATCAATTGTAGTAAAGCATAGATCATTTTTTCCACAGGAAGGCTGACAAAACACAAATTTAAATGCATCTAATTATTTGCTAAAGATTGATGTAGCAGTGATATTTAATTAAGAAGCATGAATAAAGTATGCACATAAAAGAGAGCACTAAAATCTAAATGTTAAGTTGAAGAACTCGACTTAAACAAAAGAGAAAATACGCGAAACGGCGGAATGAGGGTGATCCTTGGTTTAAACGCAAGGGCCGCTTATTTTGACTCCTAAGGGCAACCGAGTGTAGGGCATCTTAACTGCTGGCTACATCCATTCACTCCAAATCTCCTTCTGGCCTCAATCTGAATTATAGAATGAGGAATCTTCTTCTGGCTCTCATCCCCACCTGTGAGCACATTAGCACCTACGGCTTCCACACAACTCTAATGCACAATTCTAGCCCTAGATGTTTTAGCCAACTACTTCACATCTCTAGTTTAAGTATTCAATCTAAGAAAGCTACCTAATTTTCACTCCACATCTCCTTTCTGGCCTTACAATGGAATTAAAGACTAGAAGATCTCCTTTCTTCGCCTCACTTAACTTCTTGGAGCACACTACTAAAACCTGGGCGGCTTCCACACACCTTAGTGCACAATTAAGCTCGTATGGGTAGTTGTTTCTTTATCTCAAACACCTAAAGTTTAGAGAATGCTAAACCAGTTTTTCCACTTTTGGTCTAAATTCATGTATATTCTAAAACACAATACCTAACACCAAGAACACACACTAAATGTGGCGCATCATTCAATGCATGTCAATTCATTAAATACAAGTAGAAAACTTCACTTAATGCAAGCCCTTCACTCTACAACCCACAAGGAATCAAAATAAACCTAATCCATACATCAAACACCAAGAATCACCTAAGATAATTTAGCTTCTCATGGTTTCAAACAACCAACAATCACAAAGAGAACTTAACCATTGAAAGCATAAGAAATTTTGTAAGAAATTCTTCCCACTTTAATTAAAAGGTTGGTGAATCCAACAAATTCCACAGTACACTTAGCAAGCCAAAGCAAATCCAAAGATTGAAGTGTTGGAAGAGCCACAAATGCCAAACCCTAGCCTTCTAGGAAAATCCTCAAGATTGGGGAAATGTGCAAATAAACAAAACTAACTCCTAGCCAACTCCTACATGTCTTGTTTCGCAGAAAATGGGGTATTTATACACATAGGGACGTTGGGGAACAATCAGAAGCTTCCAAAACATTAGGACGCGAATTGCAAATTTCAAGTTTTGATGAATAAAGAGGATCATACACGCATTACAGTCAAGCAGGCATCAGTGCAACATGCCAGCCTACTTTTCTCTCTCTTTCTCGCCTTTCCATAGAATCTTGAATCATCTCATTTGGACTTCTCGTGATCAAGAGTTGCTTAACTTAAGCATTTGGCTAATGTTTTTCCTTTTTCCTCTTCTTTGGTCTCATGCCTTGTCTCGCTTTTTGTCCGGGGCTTTCTTGGTCCTTTGCTTACTTTAATTTGAGAAAACGCTCTACATGAAAGTTTTAGATCTCTTTCTTATCTTTCCATATCATATTTAATCACCTCATTTGACATTTTCATCAAATGTTGCGAATTTCTAAGATGAGTGATTTTTATCCCTTTTTCCTACAAAACAAACAAAAGATGAGAATCACAAATATAATGTGATTTCTCTAATAAACATGGCATATCTCAATGAAATCTATGCAAAAGCGTGAAAACACATATATAAGTTTATGAATATTTGATTCTCATCACTTAGTCTAATGATCTTGGCAATCAAAGCTGACATGTGGCTATACTTTCTTTATGATTGACAATATTCTACTTCAATGTACTTCTAGGATTTACTTCTGTGAAGCGCAAAGCTCATCCAGAAATATTTTGCCAAAAGTATTGGTACATGGCTTGTCCCAAATGCTACCAATCGACATCCAAAGCACTCCAACATGAAGTTAATATATTTGTAATTTCCAGTGAATCAAGACAAATGTACCACGTAACCAAGGTAACTATATCTTTTACTATTTTTTCGCTTTCAATTTAACTTTATTGTTTCATTGTTTAACTAATTAACGCTTTCACTAACAGTGTGTAGGTTTGAGGTCGATGTAATTGATGACAATGGTATAATCACTTGCTTAATCTTGGAGAGACTTTACTTGAAAAATTATTAACATTCTCACCAACGAAATCATGGAATATGCAAAACAAGGTTACCAATACTTTGAAACTACTTCCATGTCCAATAGTCCTACTTTTTCTTTCTTTTCACACATACAAATACTTCACGAATTAACTTAATTTTTTTCCTTTGTCAGAGAACACCGAACTTCCTTATTACAGAAGTTCACAAGGATTTGCACCCAAATCACCGTTTCTCTGGTGTACAAATCAAAGTAATGAAACCGAAAATTGCAGAGTAGACAACGTACACCATTACTTCCTATGTTGAATTTGATCAAGGTCATTTTCACCTCATCGATGCACCATTATGACTACAAACGCAAAGAACACCATTGTCCACTAATATGCTTGAAGTCCAAACAATGTCTCCATCTCAAGGTATTGTTGTATTCCATTGTTGTTTCTAAAATTATTCCACGCCCAAATATGCACAACATATTAGAATTTCAAGTGTCCTTCTCAATCTCTCCGCCTTTTTTTCACAAGACAGATACGCAAAGAAATCATCACCAAAATCGCGACTCTTCCTTTGCCTTCTCTCTTTTGGAAACTTGATTCATTTGATTTAAGACTAAGATAATTTGGATAATACACTCCTACCAATATCGTTTCAAGAAAATAAAAATTAGATTAAATCTTTATGAATTTTACCTTTGGACATATGCGTATTTGAAGGTTTACTATTTTGCAACTATGGTATGTTATTTCTTGTTATTTTGCAGTAAGAGGTGTTCTTTTTGAAAACTAAATAAGATCCAATTAGTTTTCCAAGTACACCTCCTTCTCATTCTTTTTCTCACAATGTGAAAAACAATTTAGTTTTATTTTTCTAGGGTTTGTAATCAGACTATGCCAGCCAATCCTATGTTCTTCAAAAAATCACAAGACTATGCATTACTTAATTTCATTTTTGCTCATTCGACTAAGTCTATGCATTTAACTCAACGCTCTAATATTTCTTTCCTCAGACAAAATCGTGCTTTTTGATACTCCATCGCTTTAATTCACTTCAAGCCCCACTTCAATACTACCTTTTCGCAATTAATTATCTTACTAACGCCCTAACTCGATGTGTTATGGGTAGAGTTCCAAAATTTGCTCTGCAGAAGCGACAAGCATTACCATCAATATCGCCTCGTAACGCAAACACATCACACCTTTATGACATTTTATTATGTCTGGCTACATATATGTTGTTTTTTCCCATTTTTCCATCTCTTCAATTTATTGTTTTTATCTATTCAATTGATTTTTCAGTATCTATATTAATTCGTAGCTAACTATGATTTTTTCGGAATCGTAAATTTTAAATTTGTCATGTTTCTTATATGATTTACTACCCGATTCAAACCGGGCAAATAGCCTTTTATAGTTGTTTCCTTTTTGTGTCATCTCATGATAAATTGCAAATAAATCCTTTCCCTGACTTTATGTTTTGTAGGTTTTGAAGATCTTCTATTTAAGTTAATAGCATCCCAATGCGTGGTTTCAACAAATAAAGTGAGTTATTTGCCTAGTCAATAGAACAATGTTCTTTTTTCCTCCATTTTTACCGCTTTGTTGAATTTTCTAGCTCTTCTTTTTGAACTCGCCATACACCCTTCCGACAAAAACTTTGCACATACGTGGACATTTTCTCTTCATATAGGTTTTGTCCAACTTTAGTGCTTGAATGGTACGACATCTCTACACACTGTCAATGATTTTCTTCACCAAAACAAGGCGCTTTTTTTCCTATAGTTCACTTGCTCTGCTTTCTTCTTACTCCTTTAATTGGGTGTCGGGTCAGGTGTAATTGTTACATAGACTCATCCTATTTGTAATACTCTTATCTTCTCTCAGCTTTGGAAAAAAAAGATCCCATACGGTGTCGCTACTTTTTGCTTTTACCATTACTCTTCTTCACTACTTAACCTTTACATTTGGTTTAGCATACTTCTTTCTTTTTTCTTGTGTTATTTTTTTGTTCAATATCAGCATTGTTATTTTCAATTTTCTTCCATGCATGATTTTCTCATTGTTAATGATGATGACTAGAATGTCTACATGTACTCATTGAAACATTCTCGAGCCTACTCCATCAACTTAGATTTTAATCACAATCATTTTTTGTGGAAAAAGTCTTCTGATTTAATATTACCTATGACTGGTCAATGGTTCTTGTCCGATTAGTAAATGTTTTTTATGTCACTCCTTCAATTTAATTGGTGTCGTGTCGTGTAATTGTTACATAGTACCCATCCGATTTGTAACTACCTTATCTTCGCTTTGGAAAAAAGCATCCCATATGGTGTCGCCTACTTCTTGTTTTTACCATTACTCTTCTTCACTACTTAACCTTTACATTTGGTTTAGCATACTTGCTTTGCTTAGCTTAGTTTCGTGGTATATTTCTAATGTTTATGTTTTTCTTTTCGCTCTGCACTTTTAGTCTTCCCTTCATCTTATTTTACTACACTAGATGAACCTACTTTCTCCTCCATTTTACTACACTAGATGAGTTGTTTCTAGCATTAAATGAACCAAATAAATTGCATATGTTTGCAAATTAAAAATAAAAATCCATTCAAATGCTTTTGCCATGTTTTTCCTTAATCCTTCACCCTATTGTGACCTCCTCGTACTGTTTGATGCCTTATGTTGCCATTCTTTGTTTAAACATTTCTCCAATACTACACAAACAAGTCGTTTTTTTTCCATTTTACCTTTTCCCATTGTTTCTATTATTTTTTCAATGACTCTCATTCTCTTATGATGGTGCGTTTCAAATTGATTTGATAATATTTCTGCTCTATTATAGATATACTTGCTTTATTGTAATGTTATTGGTTATTATGCCAAAGTAGTCACATATACTCCATTTACCTATTGCATTTGTTCAATCAATTTTCTAATTTCTTTTCCAAAAATAATCCCATCTCATATTAGTATTTTTCCGACTATTTCATATTTGCCTTTGGTTTTGTTTTCTTAGGCCAATATTGCAGTACCATTTTCCTACCTCAAATGGCTTTCCAGTTGCTTTGTCCATTCTTTCATTCGGTACTTTTTCCATATCTCTTTTTTCCTTTTTCTTTTTTTGATCTATTTCATCACCCCCAATCTTTTTTTTTTTTTTGTATTTGCAGATATGCTCTAACTGACATGCTTTGGTTTACCCATTGTACTGGTTTTATACATTCGCTGCATTTTTTTCTTTATTTCTGCTCCTTGATACATTTTACAGTTTTAGTTTTTATCATTGATTAATTATCGTGATTTTTTCTTGTTTTAACTTTGCAAATTAACATGTTTGTGTATCCGAGTTATCATCAATCAAAATCATTTGTGGCTCCATTTTGTTTTTTCTTCTACTACCATGTCATGTTATTATCTTGTTAATAGTTTATTGATCTGCCTTGCGTAATAACATAGTAATTTTTATTCTTTACCTATTAGACTTGCTCCTTTCTAATCACTCAAATCTTTCATTTCCCCAAAACTAAGATCCAATCAACATTTCTACTAGTTTTTATTTTCAACATTTCTCTTACTTCTCGCTCACCATGCATTGTGTTTAGCCTTGTTCTCTTGTCTTTGTTTAGGTTTGTTTACACTTACTCCATCTCTTATTTTATTTGTTCGCTTTTTCAATAAAGATATAATCACATTTTTACCCACTTTCTTCAATCGACGACATCAATTACATTCTTGTAGAAGTAAGTCATACAATCTTTCTAATGAGATTGCAAATATATAAACTTTATAATCATTGCCGATTTTCTATTTAAATATTTAAAACCAAAGCCTTTTCTAGTTCATTTTTGTTTCAAATATGATAGAGTATATTTTCCTCCAGAATTTGATTCAAGACAAGACACTTGTAATGCAATCGTGATATTCATAGAGCAAATCAAGTCTTACAATCCATGCAAAGGAGCATCATAATAGGTCGGCCTATTTTTATTTATTCCATAAACACACTTTTTTCTTTCTTTTTTTTTTTTGGCATTCTTGTGATTTCCGAGGTGATCCATGTCATTTTTTCTCGCTTCTGTTTCAACGAACATGAATGTAATGTCAGGACTTTTGTTCCATTATGTAATGCTAAAACTCAAACTTGTGCAAATACTTAATATCAAAGAGTTTTATGATATGAAAATTTTGCTACCATGCTACTTCTACTAAATTGTGTCCTAATTTTGATTTTGGGACGTTACATTTTCACATGTCACCATTCTCATATAGACATGTACCTATAGGAAATTATTTCCCCACTTCTTTTAATGTGTTCCCAATACAAATATACAAAGATTTATTTGTTCAACTTGTCTTACATATACTTGTAGTGACTAACCTCGCTGGGCTTGACTTAACAACTCAAACACATCAGAAAAGTAATAAATGGATCATATCTATGTTTGCTATATTAAAAACACTTCTCGCACACTACAACCCTACCATTCACTATTCTTATCCATCATAAATAATGGACTCAAGTTGAGGTGATTCCATTTTATCTTCATTTCTTTTGCTCATAAATTTACTCCCTTCCCAACTTATCAACTTCACCTCTATTTTTCCTTTGGACTACCGACTTGGAAGTTTTTACTTGGCGGTCGCACCAACTACATTCATCAACAATACCCTCACTCCATCCAAAGCAAGTAGGTTCAAATTAATCTCTACTACTTTTGTTTTTTTGTTATTATTCGAGAAATACATGCAATTAATAACACCCAATAATCACATTTTGTTCCTTAGTATTTTTGGTACTTCTTCAAAACTACATGTTCAAGATTATTACCTCCACATCATTCCTTTAAACAATTAATGCATTTGATTTTTGCAAACTTGTTTGTATTAAAAGGAAAATATTATTCCTCTCATTTGTTTACTTGATTGAATGCCATGCTGAATATATAGCCCTTAAAACCTTCAATATTGGGTTTACTACAAAGTAACATGTTGTCTATGCTGTCTAAATAACATCTTCTTCTTTGTCTCTGCCTACAGAACGTATAAAAAAGGCATATCTCTGCTGTCTTGTTGTCTATAGCTTGGTGTTCCTTCATCAAATTGACCACTCCAACCTTCTATTGCATGTCAAAGCTGTAAACCAAACTTCCTCAGTATTCATTATCCATACCAACTACGTTTGTGTAATAGCTTTTTGGCTTTTTTTTCACCTTAGTCTATAGGATGCTGTATTACTTTATAAATTTGCCTTTGCTTTCGTACTAATTATTTATCAGTTGCATTTTTAAGAATTTTTGTAACACACTTGGTTGCTGTACATGGGATTACAGACTTGCAGTTCTTCTAATCCTTTATTATCTTCTTTAGCCTATCTGAAATTTATGGTTGGATAATCCTACCAATAAAAGTTTTTTTTTGAAAAGCTTTTTTGTTTCATTTATTTATAATTCATGGATTTTTACCCTATGATCATATGATATTGAATTCGATTGTGAGTATGAATTATGCAACAATATCAAGTGGCTTTTTTGTCACGCACGCGGTTTGATGTCTATCTCATTACTTGGTTGAATTTACTTATGTATATTAGTTGAATTGGAGTAGCAATTTCAAATGGTGGTTTTATTTGTGTGATATTGTCTTGCTTTTGTCTTTTTTTAGCATTTTTCATAAGCTTTTCGTAGGTCAGTATAGCTAATGCTGTGAATATTAAATTGAATTTGAATTCAATGGTGGGTAACTTTATTGTAACTTTATTTTTATTGTTTGGTTGGAGTCTTTTTTTCATATTTTTTAAATTAGATACGGATGGAATTTGGGTACTTATAACTGACAATTACTTGTGAAGCTCATCAACAATCAACCTTTGGAATGCCAAAGACTAAAAAAATTATTAATCTATTATCCAAAATACAAGTTGTTACAACTCGACTAAATCCAAACAAACTCATTCTTCCTTTTTGCCTATGGTATCTTGAATCTTCCACAAATGGTTTCTATTCATCTTGGGAAACAAAATTAGTTGGTTTTGTTTTGAATTCTTATTCCAAGGTGTATCTCTCATTGCCTTTTTCTTTCTCATTTTGTAAATGTTACTCATTTATTTGTAGTCTAGTTTATCATCTATTGTGTTGGTATTACTATACTTACTATTAAATAATTTATCATGATGATTTCAATTTTTTTTTCAAATAAATAATTTTCATCAATTTTTGTTGTAGGTCATGACAACACCACTTCATCCATTTACAAAATGGTTGCCCAAAGACCATGGTCAGAGGCAAAAGTTTTTTTTTTTTTTGTTACTCAATCTAATACACATGTACATGCAGGCACATTGACATACTTGCAAAACAATCATATCAACTATCAAATGTGCTACAATTTTTTCCTCTTTTCCAATGATATTTAGATACATTGTGATGAAAATATGAGAACCAAGGTTGAAACAAACAACCATCCAGCTGGGACAACTCAACCAAATTCAAGAGAGACAAATCTAAAAGCACAAGTTGGATGTTTCATTGAGAATTCGCCTACAAAGAGATATCCACACCTTGATCCATTACAAGGTATTAGAAGACCTATGACTAGATTGCAATTTAAGATAATGAAAGCTGCTTTAATAACACTTATAACCAAGTTAAGTGAAGCTTAAGAAACTAAGGCATCAATGAAAGCAAAGAATTCGGTCTTAGTTCATCATTTGTCATTCTAGTCATCAATGAAGACTCGAGAATGAAGGATCGAGTGTGGCTAATTTTCACATGTGCCATCAAGATCCTTAGGCTACTTCTCATCACAATCCTACTTGAATTTGGAAGGTTCTACTTGGAAGTTTGCAACTCAATTCGGCCTTGGAAGATTTGATGTTGGCCTTGGAAGGTTCCAACATTAAACCAATTTAGGAAGCTCAAATGGGCGTTTTGCAGCCTAATTCCAGCTCTATTCAGCTCCATTCCATTCACACTTGGAATTATGGTTTAGGCAATTCCATTCAGCACTTGGATGTTGATTTAGGAAGCTCAAGTTCAGCTCAAGTTCCACCAAAATTGGATTTCAATTCGGAAACTCCAACACACTTGATTTCTAGTTTTGGCAATCTATCAAGTATTTCCATTACTTGATCATGAACAACATTAGAAGCTTCTAAAGTCGTGAGCCATGATATTTAAAGAAGCTTCCAAATTCAATGCAAGTCTGGACAAAATTAAGGCCATATACAACACAAGTTCAAAAGACACAAATCCAAATTAGCTTTGGATGAGTTTTAGTTTTAGGCAATTATTTTATTCTATTTCCTTTTCTTAGATTAGGATACTTTTAGTAAGTATTTCTTTTAGTAATTATTTCTTTAGTTACTTTCCTAAAAAGCTAATCCAACTAGGAATGGCTGCCTTAATTCTTGAACATTGTAAACTATAAATAGAGGCCATTCAAGAAAAAACAAGACTTGATTCAATACAAACTTGAGAGCTTTTTAGCTTTTCTTGAGTTCTAGTTTAGAACTTGCTTTGAGTCTTTGAGGATTGCCTCTAAGGTTCATGTTTGCTTATCTTGTTGAGTTTCTTTCCTCAACAATTTGAGTGTGCTTGGTTCCAAGGATAGTTCAATTCTCAACTTTGAGTTTGGATAATTTCTTGGGTGTCAAGTGGACAAAGTAAGGTCCTTCTTCAATTTTGAAGTTGGTGTCTTGCTAAAGGAAGACTTAGTTCAACCTAGAGGACAATACTAGAACCAACACTCTAGTATTTGTTTCAATTTTAATCTTTGGTTTAAGATTCAGTATCACATTGGATATTCTAACATACAATCAAAAAAATAAATTCAAAATTGATGCAAATGTGTTATTTGTTACTCCAATGATATTTCATCAACCAAGTAATTTTATAAGTTTCATTGATAGTCTTTTTACATAATATTCTTTTTATAACAAATATTTCTTCACCAAATTTGTTTCTAAATTCTATAGCATATTTTCTAATGATTTTCTCATATTCTAAGATATAATTCAAACGCCGTCTGCTTTTTCTTCCAATCCCTTCAAAGAGAAAATCAAGTTTAATTTACAAATATTTTCTTTTATTTTTATATTTACTAACACATTATTCCATATTCAATTTCCCTTAGTTCTTAATTACTTTTTTCTCTTTTCAGAAAGTATCAATAGGTTTTTATGCTATTCAAAATTTTGGCAATGATGATCAAATCACACTCCACTAAGGACAAATGCAATGGAAATTAACAATCAATCGGCATGTTTTCACATTTGGCTGGACTAAATTCTTTGATGATAACTTACTTAATCAAGATTGTTCAGTCTTACTAAGGTATCATGGAAACAATGCATTTGATAGCCTTACATTTGACAATATGAACAGTCAAATAATACTGCCATGGACAATGCCACTACCCACATTACCGAAACAAGGTTTGTCCATTTAATGACATACATATTTCGTTCCCAGCACATAATATGTAAATGTCTTCATAAACTTTATGCATTGGTTTCAGCCTTCAAAACAACAAATATCCAACATAATGTCCTATCATCGGCACTACATCCGTTCCAAAGATTTCATTTAACTTGGCATTGTTCTTTCTTCCAACAATTTTCAATATTAGATACTTATAACTTGGTAAATATTACAAACTTACATATTTCATAAAATTTGGTCTACAAGTATTGTTTAATCTCTCATTCAAATAATTTTCAGCATTTTCTTTTTCTTTTCACATAGAATATTCCAAAATATTCAAACCTTGACTAGGAAGAGGTGAAGCGGTGTGATTCAATTAAAGTCCGAAACCGAGTATACGACATCATTGTCACTGCTCTTCTCTCCGTAGAAATTGGCATCAGTTTGTACAAGATTATAACTTGGAAGAAAATAACTATTAGTTTTCATTCCTCAAACAAACAATTTGTTCTTTGTTATTATTTTTAACTGTCATAGCATAGAAAAAAATTATCCATGGCAATTTAAATTTACAACAAATTAGAATATATTTTTTCCATTCCATTTTTTTATTAATTAACTCTTATTATATAATTCTCTGTTCCAAATTTTAAAATTCCTTCAATTCTTAATTATATTATGAATTTATCCCCCCATAAATATGATAATTATTTTTTCAAATTGTCTATATTTTATACAAAACAGTGGGCATTCCAAAAACTGTGAAAAGCACAATTATTGCCTGCTAGTAAAATAAAATCCCTTTTACAACACCAGGCTATTTGAGTGCCATGTGGCACTTTCCAACGTGAAAAAAACTTGCTCACTCAACTTCCATGTTTTTGTCCGCATTGCCAAGTCATCCAAGTTGCCTATGTTTTGGTCAAATTGAGTTTATAGGAGAAGATGAATGAGTTTGTGTACAGGTTCGTCTTCTTTCATTGATTGCTAGTGTTTTCAATTCCATGAACCCGATATTCGTGTTTGCAAGTTTTTTCCTCATCTCTTCATTTTTCCCAATTCGTGGGTATGTAGTGGTTGCAGACAATGGATAATTAGGGGAAAAAATAAAGACGGTTGGGTAAATAGTGGAAGCATTTTGAGTGGCTCTATGCTAAAGCCAATTGATTTGTGTGTGTAAGTAAGAATATTTTGATCTGTGTTGGCCATTGGAAATGTGATAAGGTAACAAAAGCTGAAGCATGGATTCTGCGTTTCATTGACTGTCAATTGCTGTAGTTCACTCTTTTATCAGTATCTCACTTAGTGTAAATTAGTTATCAGTGTAGTTCAACTGCTTCATTGCATAAAACCATGGATGACTAGTAATGGGTGTTTGTTTAGTTAATTTGAAAGATTAGATTTATTGCAGCTGTTAAAACTGGCGGAATACTTATTCGATTTTTGTTCTGGCAGTTCTTAAGGACTTATTCTATTACGGCTGCTTCCAAGGAGGGAAAAATTAAGGCAAGGAATTTCTCTAGGAATACAACTGGAAAGAAAAACATTCCACAAGAATGCTCAAAAAAGAAGGCCAATATAAAAGAGATACCCCTTTTAGAAACAATAATCTTTACTCTTGCAGCTTTTCTCTTTAACCTTAAAACTTAATCATGCCTATTTTGCATTAAGTACTTGCCATTATTTGGTTTGATTTGCAATCGACTATTTAAGTTGTGGTTTGAATATTTAGTACAATGTATGAATTAGCCTTTTAAGAATCATCATATTTACAAACATTATGCTCATCGTTGAACCCAATTGCCTTTGTTACTATTCAACTATTATAATAATAAACCTTTTTTGTCCAAAAGAAGCGGATTATATTAACGTGGGAATTCCCAAATGAATACAGTACAAGTGGCGGCCTGAAAACACATAGCCTTCACTGGATCGGCCCTAACACAACTAAGTTAAGGCTAGTAGGAGTTCGTTAAGGCTACTTTCCTAAATTAATCGGGACCAAAGATAACCCTACCCAATACACAGTGAGTCCCGTACCTCTTAGCCACTATCTAGCTAAGAGATCAAAAGACCATCCTAACTTGTCGGTCTCTGCGTAACACAGCTCCCCTTAGCAGGATTAAGAAGAACGAACCACGTAAATTCGTAGTACAATCGCATTAGTCGATCCCTCCCATACATGTGCGGCCTTACAACTGCGTTGCATCGTGTGACTCTCCTCCCAAGTTAAGACTCCATAACCCGTCAAGAGGGAAATCTCACAATAGCTTATTTATTTAATGTTTAGCATATCTTACATTTAATTCCATCTTAGTCACATATAACATTTACAAAAAAATTGTCAATCTTAAATAGGGAACAATAACGCCTTATGCGGCCAGGAAATACTAGTATATACATATATGTTTTTATAATTAAAAAGTAATAATAAAAATATAAAATTATTTATTTAGTGATGCATTAAAAGTGTTGTATTTAATAATTAATAAGAAATTATATTTAAATTAAAATAAACTCCTATTTTTTAGAATAGAGAAAGTAAAATATGTATAAACAAGTAAATTTTTATAAAAGTGTCATGTTTGTCAATTCAAATTCCAATAAAGCCAAGCGACCCTTTAATATATTTCTTAGGAAATATTGCTTTTGAGTTCCATTCCTAATATTACAGCTATTTAGTCCTAAATTTCTTAAGGTAGCGAGTAATTTAGTCCTAAAATTGGTCTCCTCAATTTCATCCTCTTCCATTCTTCTCAAATTGAGGATTTCATATCGGCAATTTGAATCAATTACTAATCACTACAAAAAGAAAAAGAAAACACATATTAATACTTTCCTTGCCTTAAAAAAAGTTTATTTTTAAAATATTTGTAATTTGATTTAATTTTTATTTCCTTTTTATACATAGAAAAAAAACTCAAATTGAAAAAAAAGAGCAACACGCATTCCTTTATTTCCTTTTATTTTTCATGATAAATTGACTAAAATTAAAAAGAAAAAAATTTTAAATAGATTTTTATTGACCAATCAAAATTAGCCTAAAAATCTATAGTTGCCTTAAAAGATTCAATATATATACATTGTAAGACATTTTGAATAGTACATAGGAAAATCTTATGAAAATTGAATATGTTTACGTAGAAGATATAAAATGATATTGGATATTTTACAAAAAAAAAGGTAAATTATTTATCAAACAATATGTTTTAAATCTTGAGTTTTGGATCTATTAAATTTCTTTTTTCTTTTTTAACATGAAAATGCGTTTTGAATGTTTAATCTAGTTCCTATATTTTAGATAAATTAAGAAGAATTGAATAGTCATATCTAAAAAAAGTGGTGTCCATAAAAATTTTATTGCTGAATTTTTTTTTATATTATCTTGTATATAGCCTACACATAAAATAAAGAGAAAATTTAAAAATTAAAAATTAATAATTAATAATTAATAATGTTGTGTTGCACTTAATAATAGAAAAATTTATACCTAACTACAAATGAATTTTATTTTTCTCCAGATGGTGACTTAGAAGACACAACTCATCAATAAGACACAAAAAGATAAACCCATCAATAGAATACAAAAGATGAACCGTATTAACTATGTAAGAATGTGGGAACATAAAAGTATGACAACCACCACTACCACCAACTCAAGATGACCCTTTTCTGGTAAAATTTCAAAAATTCCATCCCATCAATATTGCCACTTGATGAAGACATAATTCACAATTCAACCCATTAAGCACAACCTACAAAGTTAGGAGCAATACAATTCACAAACACTAGCAAAATAGATCTCGAAATGGTTCTCTGAGGTAAAAGCTCTAAAGCCTAAGTTAGAGAGTTTCGGTCATTCCAATATTGAATATCAATTACAAAATTTGGGTTCCCCCCTTTTACCTAGCGGTTCAATAGAGTATATATGCTTTACCTCTGAAATTCGCAGAGCACACTGACACGGTTGATTATGTTGTAATGGTTTTCCTCAAATGTCCCGGGCTGTTAGTAGCTTGTGGATAAGTTAGGGTTACTGAATTCTATGTTCTTGGTGAAGACCAAGATCCATCATTATTGAAATGGTTTTGGTATGGTCAAGTTCTTGCATCGTTGATCCTAAATCAAGATTTATGTAGATGCCACGAGCTATATAGCCGAGGCGGGATACATCACGAGGTTAGATATACATCACAAGCCCCCAAACCTTGGTGTGATCAGTTAGGCAAAGGTCTCACCTTTGATAGGATTTGGGGATTCAAAAGATAAGGTTTAGGCATTATGATGAAGTATGTCACATCCGTAAACTCAAGAGTCCAAATCGCATTACATGTAACTATGCGTCATTTTTCGATGCTAGAGTATTAAATGCGATGGGGCCCAAAAAGACTTGGAAAGGACACGGGGGAAACAAAAAGTTTTCTTATAAAAGGCGCTCAAGTGTTATTTGTAGTTACATTTTGCCAAACTTATTTCATTACGTAGGTATTCTTGTTTTTCGCCAAAAAATTAGTTCTTTGCTTCTCTACTACTTTGTTTGTTTGGGTTTCTAGTGAGCACTCCATCCATCCTTCAATTTTTGACTAGCAGCTGTGTAGCGTGATACCCATTTTCTCCGTCCAGCAGTCCATTTCCAGCAAGATTCATTTCGGTCAAATACCACACAAAAGTAAGTATGTCTTCTTTCGATTCTCTATCTGGGTATCCTCAAAATAAGGTGATAACTCTAGTTCCTTAGTCTGTGAGGAAAAAGAAATTAGTGTAATAGGCTCGTCCATCCATAGGGATAGTATCGTGCAGGGAGTTGAATAGGTGAGTAGGGAGAGGATTAGAAAGGGAAAAAAAATAAGGTAATTTTAAGTTCGAAAGAGGAGTCATTGCCTTATGAGAGTAAGTTAAACTCATCGGTGGTTAGTTCTTGGAAAAGAGAGGAGAACTTTGTGCCAAGGGTTTTAGATGCTTACCTAGAAAATTTTACTCCCACTAAGCTCAACCTCAGTCTTAAGAGGAGGAGTCGGGAACCTTAAGAAGAAGTTCTATATTCAAAGATTATGAGGCTAGAGTCAGGATTAGGCGGAGAGCTGTGACCTCGATAAGATATTGTGTGGATATAAAGAATAGTTGAAGGCAAGGTTAAGGTTTCTCAATATAGGTTGATGACCGAGGTCCTAAGGTATTATGGGATAGCCTCGGCCCAACTTGTACTCAACTTGGTTAGAACTATAATTGGGTTTGAGGTTTTATAATCGAGAGGGTTAGATCAACAGCTCAGTCAATTTGTTTTAGTATTTTTATTGTATAAAGAAATCAGTGAATTCAATGGGTTACTTCTCCTTTTGTCCGAGGTTAGGGTGTAAGATAGTAAAGCCCTCAAACCACCATAATTGGAAAAGTAAGTTTTTTTTGTGAGGTCGGAGCCATGTGGGGTAAAAATAAAATAGCTCTATAGGGATGTCAATGATGTTTATAGGAACCAAAAGAGGCATAACCTAAGGTGGCATATATTGAGCTCAGAAAAAAAGAATTGGGAAATACACTTGAAGAGGAGTTAGAGAAATACAAGTTGAGTCTAGCAATAGTAGAGGTTGGACCTTGGACCTTAAGCCTATTCAAAGAAAAAGACAAAGGGTAGGGTTATTGTACCCTAAATGGTTTGTATGTAACTTGTTGACATTTAAGACTAATTAAAATTCTATTTTGTAATAGTGTACTTCAGTGTAACGGTATCAAAAATGGAAGCACTTCTCGAAAGGTGCGAAAGATGTAGGGAGAGAGAAGGAACTACTTCAACAACAAAACCCTTAGTGATTGAGCCTTCCAAAAGAAAGTCGACAAAGAAGCATCGAGGTGGAGGTGACCACCAAGGGCAAGAGAATCAAGATGGTGGCATTAAGGAGAAATCTAGCAGAAAGCTATGAAGGTCAAGACCTCAGAGGCAGCCTTCTTTTCACTCTTCCAAAGAAATATTCCTTAGGGTTGGTGGTCCAAGGCGTGGAGGAATGGCAAAAGAAAATGGAAGGCATGCTTATCTTGGACTTAAATAATAGCGTGTTGCTACCATCCCTCGAGTTAATATTGTGGACCTTTGTATGTTTTATTTCTATGTATTAATAGGGGCTAGTTGATGTGAATCCAGATCTAAAGACTAGGAACACTTAGAAAGTTGCCCAAGTTATATCTAAGGGATGCTAGTTTGGATCGGTGTAAACTTTGACCCACTATCTATAAAGAGATAGGAACATTAGTATAAAACGTCACTACCAACTACAACAAAATTGTTGATAAGTTTAGTTTAAACGCCACAAGTTTGGAAGCAAACTTGATAAGTTCTAGAGTTCTCAAAGGACCCAAAGATGAGATAAAACTCACAATTTTATTCTTTCATTCTTCATAAAAACAATACAAAAGATGCCTATATATAGGCTACAATAAATCTTGAAAAGTCCTAAATATTCTTGTCTAGAATAAAGATTAATTTTGAATTACTAATTCATAGACTAGAATTTGACAAGACCAATAAAAATATACATTTTAATCCATTAATTACACATCATTCTAGATAATATATTGGTTGAAATAGAGGCATATTGGAATGGTGCTTGACCTAGAGTTGGAATAAGTAGATACATGCACCTTGAGCTAGCTTCCAAGATTTCATTAAATACTTCTTTGACTGAATTTTTAGCCATGAATATTCATTCCCTATGCCTCAAATGGATGATTGACCCTGAATTTGAAGTCTTCAACACTTGACTACTTGAATAATTAATTGGAATTTGGACCAACTTTAGGACCAAAATTGATCTTTGACTTGGATCAAATGCACTATTGAACTTGGATAGTTGCTCCATTGAATTGATGTGAAGTTGAGTCGAGTTCACATCGCTGGCCGAGTTTGTATTTTTGGCCGCTAAGTTCACACCTTTGGCCGAATTCACATCTTTGGT
Organism: Gynochthodes officinalis; assembly: GCA_020080225.1. NCBI lineage: Eukaryota > Viridiplantae > Streptophyta > Magnoliopsida > Gentianales > Rubiaceae > Gynochthodes > Gynochthodes officinalis. Next base: position 2,582,928 of record CM034618.1, on the reverse strand, counting down.
CGCCAAGTTTACGCCTTTGGTTTCGAAGTTCACATCTTTGAGCTGAATTCACATCATTCCTCTCCTCTTAAGAAGGATTTGTCCTCAAATCTTAGCACTCGCATGATAGAGACTTAAATCAAAAACATTAAAGACATTATGAACGCCAGACTCACTCGTTATATCAAGTCCGTAGGCATTGTCATGGATGCGCCTAAAACTTGAAAAGGCCTATTTCCTCTTGGTTGCAACTTAGATTTTCTTTGTGTTGGAAACCTTTCTTTCCTCAAGTGCAACTAAACCCATTCTCCTGGTTCAAAATGAGCTTATGACGCCCCTTGTTGACTTGTTGTTTATATCTTCCTCGTCTTCTCCTCGATGTTAAATCTTGCATTCTCATGGATTGCTTCACAAATTCATCTTTCTTTTTACCATCTAAATTCAATATCTCACTCACAGTAAAGATGTTAAATCCATTAGAGATAATGGATTAAAACCATAAACAATCTCAAAAGGAGAAAATTTAGTGACAAAATGCAATTCTATTGTATGTAAATTCAATATGAGATAAATAATCGTCCCAAGTCTTAATGTTCTTACCAATGACCGACTTCAACAAAGTAGATTAAGTACGATTAACAACTTTGGTCATTATCCGAGGATGACAAGTAGTAGAAAACAAGAGTTTTGTCCTAATTTTTCCCACAAAGTTTTTCAAAAATAACTCAAAATTTGGTGTCTCGACGGACACAATAGTTCTCAACATGCCATGCAAACGAACAATTTCTTTAAAGAATAAATCGACAATGTGTAATGTATCATTTGTTTTGTTGCATACAATGAAATGAGCCATTTTTAAAACCTGTCGACAACCACAAAAATTGAATCTTTTCCATGTTTAGTTTTCGGCAAACCCAAAACAAATCCATTGAAAGATCAACCCATGGCTCTTTTAGAATTAACAAGGGTGTGTTTCAGCTATGAGGATGGACTGTTGATTTGGCCTTTTTGCAAATGATGAAATTTTCACAACATTACTTTTCATTTTTGGCCAAAAGAAATATCTTACAAAATTGCCAAAGTCTTAGCTATACCAAAGTGTCTCATAAGACCTTCCACCGCACTTCCCTAACTAACAATTCACGCAAAGAAAAGTTAGGAATGCAAAGTTTGGATTCTTTAAACAAAACCCATCATGCTTAAAAACTTTTCAAAAGAACCCTTTTCACAAACTTGGAACACTTGACCAAAATCAAAATCATCACGATGCAACCCTTCAATTTGTTCAAAGCCAAGTATCTTAGATTCAAGAGAAGAAAGCAAGGCATATCTCATAAAGAGTGCATCTATAACATATTTGTTACCTTTCTTATATCGACTGAAATATGGAAAAATTTCAATGAACTCTTGCATGCCTTTTATTGAGCTTATATTGGCCTTTCAGAAAATTCAATGATTCATGATTAATGTGGATCACGAACTCCTTAGCCCATAAGTAGTGCTGCCATGTCCTCAAAGCTCGAATCAAGGCGTACAACTCTTTGTAGGCCACGGGTAAGATAGTTGATAGTTGCCCCACTTAGCTTTTCACTAAAGTAGGCCACGGGTCTTCCTTCTTGCATCAAGACAGCATCTATCCCAATACCAAGTATCACATTCAACTTCAAATATTTTGTCAAAATTAGGTAAAAACAGCAAAGGAGCATTAGTTAAATGAAATTTAAGCTTTTGAAAAGCTTGCTCTTGTTCTTCATCCAATTTGAACCCCACATTCTTCTTGATGACCTCGATTAATGGTGCAGCCAAAGTGTTAAAGTTCTTGACAAATCTTCTATAAAAGCTTGAGGCCATGAAAATGTCATACTTCATTAACACTTTCGAGTTGGCCATTCTTGAATTGCTTTCACATTTTCCATGTCAACTGAAATACCATTGACACTTACAATGTAACCAAAAATTAACCTCATTAGTGCAAAATGTGTACTTCTTCAAATTGGCATAAAGTCACTCCTTCCCGAGCACACTTAAAACACACGTTAGATGTTCAAATGGTCATCCAAACTTCTTGAGTACACCAAAATATCATCAAAATAAACAATCACAAACTTTCCAATGAACTTATGCAAAACATGATTCATTAAACGCAAGAAAGTGCTAGGAGTGTTAGTTAAGCCAAAAGGCATCATTAACCATTCACACAAACCATGTTTTGTTTTAAAAGTAGTTTTCATTCATCATCCTTTTTCATTCTAATTTGATGGTAACCACTTTTCAAATAAATTTTGGAAAAAATAATTGCTCCATATAACTCATCAAGCAAATCATCTAATCAAGGAGTAGGATGACGATATTTTACAGTTATGTTATTCACAGCACGACAGTCTATGCACATCCTCCACAACCCATCTTTCTTTGGCACCAACAAAACTGACACAGCACATGGGCCCATGCTCTCCCAAACCCATTCTTTGTCCAACAAGTCTTCAACTTGCCTTTGAAGCTCTTTGGTTTCTTCGGGACTCGTTCTATAGGTAGGCTTGTTTGGAATTGATGCTCCCAAAACAAAGTTGATTTGATGTTCAATACTACGAAGTTGTGGTAATCCTTTGGAACTTCCTTAGGAAACACATTCAAATTCCTACAAAATAAACAATGCAGCAGGTAATTCATCACAAATCATTAGTGGTCAAATGATCTTCCTCATATAAAATAAGCATAAAAGGTGATTGAGCATTTAGACCAATTCTAATCTCACTTTTTTTTTTTTTTGCATATACATAAAATTTTTCTTCTTTTTCACTCAAGATAAGTGCTTTTTTCTCTCCTTTTTGCTCTTTTTCTTTTCACTCTTTTTTTGCACTCATCTATTTCTTTTCGCTCAAACTCTCTTCATTCTGTTTTTTTTCTCACCCTCTTTCTTTTGCTTATATATATATATATATATATATATATATATATATATATATATATATATATATTCATCTTATTGTAACTTCACTTAATTTTCATATATTTGACTTGGAGTCATAGGTACAAGAGGTACATTACTTTGATTATGGACAAAATAGTATTTGTTAGTAAAACCATCATGACTTACTCACCCGTCATACTGCCATGGCCTCTCTAACAAAAATTGCTTGCTTACATAGGAACCACATCACAAATCACCTCATTTTTGTATTTTCCAATGTGAAATCACACCTTTACTTGCTTGGAAACTAAAATTTCTCCACAATCACTAAGTCATTAGAGCTTGTATGGCTTTGGGTGCTTTGTTATAGGTAATCCTAACTTTTCAACCATAGAGACACTAGCCACGTTAGTACAACTTTCACCATTAATTATAACACTACATACCTTCCCATTAACATAGCATCGTGTGTGGAAAATGTTCTCCCTTTGTGCCTCATCATTCTCCTTGACTTGCATATTAAGGATACGTCTAGTGACCAACAATTTATCATAGACTGTAACTCTTTCTCATATGAGTCTACAAGAGATGGCATGGAATCTGATTCGCTCATCCTCCATTTCATATTCTCCATTATCCTCATCACCATTGCAAGCTTATTTGGACATTGACTTGTGATATGACTCCTTGACACTTGAAACATTTAATGTCACAAGTTCAAGAGATAGATGGTTCATTGTTACATTTCGATGTCCCTTCCTTTGGGGTTATTTTGGCTAGTTTTGAGAGAGTTGTAAGCTTCTCCTTCTTTTTTGAAGAACTTGTCTTCCAAGTGCTTTAACGTATACTACCCCTCTCTTGAGTTGTTGCTCCACTTTGACAACCGTGTATCATATCTTGCAACTCCACATAATGGTACATTTCAATTCGATCTTGGATGTTATAGCTCAAACCATTCAAAATCTATCCATATTTGCTTCTCAATCATCTTCCACGCTTTCTCTTATCATAGCAACCTCTATTTCCTTGAAATAATCTTCCACACTTTGCTTTCTTGCCTTAGCCCTTAAAACTTGTTGTAAAGATCTCAATAGTAATGGTTAGGTACAAATCTCTTTCTTATGATTGCTTTCATTTCTTCCCAAGTCTCCACGGATCTTTCACCATTTTTTCTCCTACTTATCACAAGTTGATCTCACCATGTTAAAGTATAATCTAAAACTCAACAGTGAGTTTTACCTTTTGACATTGGAGTAGTGATGACAATCAAACACAAATTCTATATTTTCTCCTATTCAATATAGAACTCGGTCGAATCTTCCTTGAAAATGAGGGATTTTCATCTTGATAACGCTAAGGTTGTTGTCTTTATTTTGTCTCCTCCGCCTTCTAGTGCACCCAAAAGATTCCCTATCAAACTCATCATCAACTTCATTAAGCTCTCAACCTTTCTCGCTCTTTACCACCATATCATCGACGTAAACCTCTATATTTCTATCAATTTGATTGGAGAAAACTTAATTGACCAACCACTACTATGTTGCTCGATATTTTTAAACCGAATAGCATCTTCTTATAGCAAAAGATTCCCATTTCGGTGATAAAAGAGGTCTTCTGCATCCTCTTCATCAATCAAGATCTCATGGTAGCCCTTGTAAGTATCAAGAAGCATAAGAACTTCATAACGCGAGATAGTTTTGACCTTCTAATCAATCACCGCAAAGGATAATAGTCTTTAGACAATACCTATTGAGATCAGTGTAATCAATACACACTTGCCATCTATCATTAGGTTTCTTTACCAAAGACAAGATTGACGACCATGTCGGATAGAAAACTTCCTTAATTATGTCGACTACATCAACTTTTTCACTTCATCGCTGACAACTTTATTCCTCTTGGGCCAATGTCATTTTCTTTTGATGAATAAGTTTTATACTTGGATCGATGTTTAATTTATGTGTCACTGTGGAAGATGAAATTCGGCATATCATCTAGGCCCCAAGCAAAGACTTCCTTGTATCGCCAGTAAGGCCAATGACTTTATCCTTCACCTCGACGGCAGTGAAATCGCAACTTTCACTATTCTATCCGTGATTGTCATCGATCCTAACCTCTTACACCTCATTTGTGATCTCTAGTGCTTCACTTGGTCTCTCCGAGATGCCATTGTTCGGGCTTCCGATGTGTGACCTCTCGCTTTCTAAGAAAGTTTGTATGTTCTGAGAGACAATCCCAAGATTTCTTTAGGGACCTTAGTGTTCCTGATGTGTGACATTAGGATTACCAAGAGAGGTAAGTGTTACATCTAGAAGTGTTTCTGAAATTTACTCAGACTTGGTTCTAGCACACTAAAGGTTTGAATATCATGAACACCTTTCATCATGGTGCCTTTTCTTTTCAATGCAATGCATATGCACTCAGACGGCTTAGTGATCCTCTTAAAGATGCAACCCCATGTCTGGAAATTTCATAACCAAATAGTAAGATGACCATATAGTTTAGCTTTATTCATCTATAACCACCCAATGATGGCATTAAAAGAGGCTGGAGCATCTACAATATAGAAGTCCGTCATTACTATTTTATCTTGGGGTAATCCTCATTATAATAGCCAATGTGATTATTCCTACTGGGTGTATCACTTCATAAACGAATGTCACCAGAGGCATATTCAATGGCCTTAAATCACCAAGTCAATTCCTAACTTACGAAAGCAATCAATGTACAGGACATCTACTGACTATCATCATCTACACACACCCTGCACCTCTTTGTTAACAATTATAGTTTTGATCACCAAAGTGTCATTATGTGGTGATGGTCAAAACCGTGTTCTTTAGAAAAGTTATAACCTCAAATAGTTTAAAATGTCTATGAACTGGTTTCCGGGTAGGATTCTCCTAACATCGGCTTTTATAATGACTAGGATTGCTCTCCGGATATCTTTCAAATATGGTATGGATAACCTCGTAACGCTGCGATTGTCATGAGGGGATGCTGAGGTTGTGATGGTTGCGAAGAATTGCTCTAATACTATTGATATGGCTAATTCATTGAGGGATCCAATCTTGGCTTATAGCCCATCCGAGTTGCAAACGACCTCGCCTACTTTGTCCTTGTCCTCCACCTCGCCCACCAAAGATGGTAACCACCTCCTCGATCTCGACCAAAGTTGGGCTCCATCAAAACAAGGATGCCACATCCGAATATATTGGCTAAGCATCTTATTTTGGATGCAATCATCAAGTTTCTTCTTTAGATCTTTACAATCCTCTTGTCATGCTCGTGGTCATTGTGAAAAACATACCATAGATGTCGTGGGTCGCTATGTGGTGTTGCGGTCAATGGAACAGAGGGTCTAAGGAGATCTCTATGTATGGATAGGATCTCGGTGCACTCTTGGTGAGTGGCGTAAGATTTTATCTTGAATTCAAAATTTCAAGCGAATTGCTATCGCTTAGCCTGTCAAAAGCACTCTTTGGGTACATTTTCCTTTGGAATCCTCCCGATGCTTTCTTTCATTCTTCTCATTCTCCTGCTTCTTCTTATTGGCCTCTTCCTTTAGTATAACTTTCTACCATCTTCCACAGACTTGGGCATTAGTATGTGTCTCCCTAGCTAATTTGGTATAGAATGGCCCAAGGTTTAGACTATTCATGAAGGCCGAGATAACCAACCGATCAACTCGATTCGCCACTTGTAGACTTTCATCATTGAACCTTTCCATGTACGATTTTAGGGGCTCATCTTTCCTTTGCTTGAGGTTCATCAAATATGTAGCTGTTTTGTGGAACTTCTCTTTCTGGAAGAATTCTTCTAGAGTTTCAATTACCTTGATTTGACTATCTTAATTATTTGTTTCTTTTCTTTTTTTGAAGATTTTTATCTTTGGAATTAATAGGTCTTACACATTTCATAAGTGCCTTTAATTTATTAGTAGTGGTAGAAGGTCTTTTAGGGACATTAATTCGACTGAGAGCATTAATAGTCCACACATATGACTTTGTCATAAGTATTGGGTCTATAAAAGCGTCAAACAATTGATTTGCTAATTATTACAAATGAATTATCTTTTGAACTTTTAATTTCACATTGTCTTGTATGAGAATTAAGATAAGATAATGACAACTCATTTCAACTTATTTTCTTGATAGCCAATTGTACATTTTCTTTCACCTAATGTTAAGAATGATGATTTATCAAAATGACAGTCAACAAAATGAGCTATAAATAGATTTCAATTATAAACTCAAGTTATTTGATAATAAATAAAGATTCATAGCTAACATCTATACCCAACCTCTTTTGAAGTCCCATCTTTGTGCATTATGGTGAAGTAATAGGAACATATAACACACATGTAAAAATTTGAAGCTGATAAAAATTTGGTTCATGACCAAAAACCATTTCTAAGGGAGAGAATTCATGCTAACTCGTTGGTTTTATGTGAATTAATATTGTTACATGTAAGATAGCATATTTCCAAGTAGATATTGGGAGTTTAGTTCTTATAAGCAAAGGCGACAAAATCAATTGAAAGCCTCAACACACAATTCTATCAGGTAGTTTTGTATGTAAATAAGCAACAACATGTTCAACACGTATTCTGATAGACACACAATAATTATTAAAAGATTAGGATGTAAATTTACCAGGATTATCAAAACGAATTGTCTTGATAGGATAATTTCAAATATGTGCTCATAGTCAAATTAACTCTGTAAATAATTTTGCAACCACCAAGTTGCGAGTTAATAATAACTATAAATGTGACCCCATCTCATTGATACATCAATTAAAATCGTAAAATACTAAAATAGTCTACAAGATAGGTGAATAGATCTACAAATATCACCATGTATTTGTTCTAAAAATGCAAGAGTTTCAATTCGAATTTTTATTGGTGGTGGTGTTTTAAATAAATTTTTTTAAGACAAATAACACATTATTCATTGGAATGAAGAATTGTTTGACTCTTCATAAAATGTCCAAATGAATTCTATAATATTCCTTACATCATTATTGAATCGAGATAGTCCAACTAGTCATGTTAAATATTAAAGTCATTGTGATCAGTAAACCTTTAGTTAATTGTCATATATGTTTCAATTGTACTAATATATGCGATAATTTGGAGAAATACAAAAGTAACTTTTCTAATATAGATTTCTTTCCCAATATAATTCTTTTAATGCATAAACATTCATGGTTAGCATCAATTATTGTCTTAATATGATATCCATTTTGGTAGATGTCCTTGAAAGTTAATAATTTTGTAAAAAGTAATGCATTGTCAATCCAAATTTAGTTCCCCCAGGTAATGTAATAGTGGCTCTTTTGAAGCCGTTAACCAAATTTGTAGTATAACAAATAGTACTAATATGGATATGTTTCATTGTCAAATAAGAGAAATAATAATTATCTTTTAGAATAATGTGCATTGCTGCACTATTTATGTGACACAAGCTTTTATCACTAACTATAGGAACATCCATATTCTTCATTAAAATAAAATATAAAAGAAGTAAATATGGTAGTGAAAAATATAAACAATTATATACAAGAAAACAAATATCATTTGTTAAATTTTTAATTAAATACATTATTCTTATTTATAATAGATATTACATAAAATTTGCTCTTGGATATTTCTATTGTCAATCAAGTTACTATTATTATTTGTGGTGTAAATAAGCTAATCAACAATATCAATATAAGTATTCCTTATGACCATTGTCTAAATTATCCTGAACAAAATTTATCTTTATCTCCTCTTTTCTTATTTTTCCTTCATGATAGAGATTAACAAAGCATTTGGAGCATATGATAGATAACTGATCAATGGCCTTTCATTCCACAGTAATAGTACACATTATTAATATTTCATTTATTTTGATTTCCATTATTACTACCACATCGAAGTGACATCTACAGCAACTAGATATGCGATGTTGGGTATTTCAATATTGTTTATTATTAAATTGGTTAGATGTTATTGCATTCACTTTAAAGAATGGAACTAAATAAGTTGGACAAGTTTCATAATTTTTTTTAATCAAAAACTCATTATTCTGTTCAACAACAAGAACAAAATAAATTAGTTCAAAATATTTCTTAAAACTTGTTTGATGGTATTGCTATTGAAAAAGCACATTAGATGGGTCAAATGTGAAGTGTGTTTTTTCTATCATATCATCTTCAGTAATTTTTGGTAGGTACATTTAATCATAATAAAGTTTTGAAAGAATAGCTTTGTTTTGGCAATCATACATTTCCTTCAATCTTTGCCAAAAGATAAGTGGATCTTTTACTATTAAATACTCAATTTTTAATCTTTCATAGATGTAGTGATACAGAAAGATCCTCACATTAGCCTTATCTTGGCTAATGCTTGATTTTTTCCTTTGATTGTGTTACTAAGTCATGTGTGTCTAGATGAATTTCAACCATAGTTTTCAAAATCCCATGATAAACAATTCTTACAAGTGATATCAAGAGCCACAAACCAAGTTTTGCAAGATTATACATAATAATAGTAGAGATCAAGTTTGTTAAAATCGAGTTTTTACGTAAAATCAGTGGATGGTCCAAAAAATCGAATCGTAAAATCGTAAAATTCTATCAATTATGAAAAATAATTTAATAAATATATTATATATAATTATATATATTATAGGTAATATATCTTAAATTTATAAATTATAGACCTATTTAAACTTATAAAAGTACACAAATTTCATTTAGAAAATATTATCAATCACACCTGGAAAGATCTATAGGTTCATTAAGTGTTGCATCACTGCCACTAGCATCTAAAGGCAAATTGTCTTCACTAGGAGCACCTGCACTATTAAGAACATGCAAATGATTAATTTCAATTGGATCATCATCATCATTAAGGTTTTCAGTTATCCACTCATCATCAGATGCTAGATCATCAAAGCTTTCTTCAAAACTTTTCTATCCTTCAACTTCAAATTGTACATCACAAAAACCAAGTCATTCATCTTCTTTTGGAGCAATCTGATCAAAAAATCGGATCGTAAAATCGTAAGATTCTAAGTTCCGAAAGGTGAAATCGTAATATTTCACCCCATTTAAGATTTTATCTACGTTTTGACTCGGACACTTGGTTTTGACTCATAAAATCGTAAAAACATACGAGTAAAATCGAGAGTTTAACAACCATGATAGAGATAATGAAATGAAGCTCAAATAAAAACAAATGTATACATGTCTATTCTTAACTCAAGGAGATATTGAAAATTTATCAGAAATTTATACAAGTAATGTGTTATAATTACTATTAGGCTCCGAATTGGAATTAAATTAGAATTGTAATTATGTAAAATTGATTTTATTATATTAGAATTCCAAATTCTTTGAATTTTTCTGTTTGGTAAATCACTTGAATCAACAAGGAATTCATTTATAATTCCAAATTATTTTTTTGGATATTAAAAATTAGATCATGGTTGAACAAAAAACAAGAAAGAATGAAATTGAAAATGAAAGAACTGTACACAAGAATGGTGAGGGGAAGCAGCACAATGGATAATTTCCTCAACTATATCCCACCCACTTCCATCTCAAATGCAGCAGCTGCAACTAAATTCCTAAAACCATTCGAAAATAATGACTAGGTTAGGATAAAAATCTAATGCCGTGTTTCTCACTGCCTGCAAAATTTCACCTATCCCACATAGCTTGGAAACTGGGAGGTCTGTGCTTCAACCAATGCACCATAGCCTTGTCCAACAATGCCTTGTTTAAAACAACATCTAGCATAGGATTGCCAATGACTTTTGGACTGCTTGTAAATGACCATATGTGATCCTTGGGCCAAGCCCTATGTGGCTACTTCTCCTGCCAAAATAAACAAAAACTTACACCATAAGCATCAACAAGAGAACCAAGTTGAAAAAGAATCACAATAGTATGACAATAACATCAACAAGAACTTCAAAAGATACTCCTAAAAATGATGTTTGTTCGATCCAAACCTACGTCACGGATGAAACATCACTTAGCAAGGTAAAGTTTAAATTGGACATATGCAAATATTGTATGCCAACCTAACAAGTCACCACAAGAGATGAAATAATAAAACATATTCATTTTGTTTTTAACATTGCTGTCAACAAAAACCCACAAAATGGGGAAATGGATCTCGAGTAAAACAAATCATCACCTCTTCCAACAAGGCACATGTATTAAAATTTTGGTAAAATAGCATTACATCCAACTCCTATCCCCATGAAAGTTGAGTTTTGAGTACTCAAAAGATTCAACAACATATCATGATGCATAGTGGTTGATCATATTATATCCACACACAAAAATGGACTCCGTGATGCAAAAGAGATCAAACATGAACAAAGCTCACCATTCTTGAATGGAGAGGATTGCTGAACTCCATCTAACAACATTGTACCATAAGTTCAACCTCAAAGGTAAATCTCGATGCCCCCGTATCCACTTAGAGTAATAAGGATACATGATAGTTTCACTAGTTGGATGAATAGCAATTAGAACTTCCAAATCACTTTGTCCAGATTTGGTAACCCAGGCAACCTGTACAAAACTCAACTAGATTTGAAATACAAGGGATCAGAAGAGGAGTTGAGAAAATAATACGCAAACTAAAAGACAATAGATACAAACTAAAGATGACCATGCTAGTAATATTTACTCACTAAAGTAGCAGTTCTATCATGAGTTTATTTTTGCATGAACTCAAACAACATTACATATGAAACACTTAGCTACACGAAGAGGTCAATCTCCGTACTAAAATTTTGCCTTATGTTTATACAAAATCACAACTTTCATTTAGCTGTGAGCAATTTTTGTTCATGTACTTGACTAAAAAGCACTTTTAGCAGTAGGAATAAACAAGCTATCACCACTAGATGCATCTCTGATACCAAAAATACAACAGAATAAGTGGTATCATGAGTCAAAGTTAAATATTCCAAACTCACATGCATTTTCTCCCATATGGCCATAGCCCAAGGACGCAATATATAGCAACCTGATATTTCTTATGAGGCTGGTCACAAGTCCCATTTACCAATTATTGAACCCAGCAACAGATAAGCTTAAGGGTATGATCATTGTGCATATTCTTTTAAGAATGTCATGGCTTGCCCAGAGTATTAACTAATCCTATGCTGCCAATAAACCTAAAAGCCCAATAGCATTCCAATTTAAGTCTTATCCAATATTGTAGTGAAATAACCAAACACTACTCACCTCAAAATTCCTTCAAGTTCAAATGGTGCCAAGCACCAAGATGGAGCATCACTCCGAAAAGGTCCTTGATGAGGAGAACTATAAGTGTAAGCCAACAGAACTTAAAACTATAAGAAGAAAAAGCACCATGCTAAGCACAGTTCTATATAAACTTGGTAAAAAAGAAAACCACATACCCTAGATCTCTTCCAAACTGGATGCTGAAAGAAGTGATTAATCCCAACTGCGTTACAAGCAGGATCCAATTTTCCTCTCGCGTTACAGGTTACCGAAATCAACCAATTAAAAGACACATTGAGATCCAAAAGGATCCTTAAATTTGAAATATAGCTTCTTAGCATTTGAAATACAACTGTTTTTGCTTCTAATTGTAGTGGATCAAGACAAAACATGCATTTGGTGTTGGAGGATAAAAGTTGGCCATCACTCTATTCATCTACCCAAGCAAATGAGGCATTTTTATTATTAAAAGCTTCATCCGTAATATTATTAAAAGCAAAATTCATTCCCTTAGACCAACTTCAAATATCTGCACAAGATGGGGGCCATTTTTCTTTGGTATTATCCAACATTATATTAACGTTAATTAGACCAACCATCCAACTACCAAATGGTTTTCCGGATCAGAAACCAAATAAATTTACGAACACATATATGACATAAATTCTTGAACAATAAATCAAAACAAATAATACCCTTCAACAGTCAACTGAACCAAAGAACTTCAAACTATACGTTCACAGCTAGAAACATCCAATATTGTGGTGGAATTGATATCAAGGATTACAACACTGTTCTAACTTATATATATAATAGAGAAGTGAGCTTAATTCTTGGCAAATTTTACACTAAATCCTTCTCTAGCCTTCATACGATCAACCACCAATTGGGTTAGACCCCCTGATTGTTGATTTTACAGGGATTAACAAGGATGAAATCAACATAGCAGAAAATGGAGAACACTTATGGAGCAATAGAAAGGGATGAAATTCTGTTTCCAACAAGAAATAGAATCCAGATACCCACAATCAAACTAGCCCCATGAGATGAAATTCTTGACCCCAGCATCCCAAGGATGGTAAGTTCCCAGAAATTAAGATACATCCCTTAATACCAAAAAGAAAAAGAATCTCAAAACCCCCACCTGATACTACTTCTACCATGCTACAGAAAGGGAATTAAAAGCACGAAACTATTGCCCCAAATGTCAAAAGCCTAGGAAAGAATCTTCTTGATGCCTTACCAAATTACAAGGCCTTCGATCTGGTGGATTAAGAATCTGTAAGACGGAGGACAGAGGAGGGTTTGATGAGAGACGAGGCAACGACACTATATAAGGAACCACGCCACCGCTCTCTTCCTCTTCAAACTTGAGCAAATTGTTCGCAAATTGAGGAAACAGTGACAACGATGGCGATGAAAACAACGAGATTGAGGAAGAAAAATGATGAAAGAAGAGCCAAATCAATGAGTGAAGAAATGAAGAAGCCGATGGAACAATTTACCCATTTTTGTTATGACCTGATTTGAGATCATTTTACCTGATTTGAGATCCATGTATTCTTCAAATTTATGAGGAATTGGATTTGGAAATCTTTGGCATTGGGAAAGAATTTAGATTGTAGAATTGGGACATAATAGAATCGGTATAGAATTCTAATTTTTAAACTCTTTGCAAAAAAAACAGTAGAATTGGAATTGGGGCCTCCAATTCCAATTCTAAGGCCTCAATTCCATAGAAACAAACAGAGCCTAAGAGTATCTATAAAATTGAGCATCAGAATTTCATACTATAGAGAAGAAAAAATTACACTTTTAGTTCCTAAAGTTTGGACATTCAACACTTTTAGTTTTTAATGTTTAGAAATTAACATTTTAATCCTTAAAGTTAGAAAAATACATCAATTTTGGTCCAATTAACGAAAATTAATATAAACTAATGTTTGAAAATTAGGGTTTTATTTTATATTAACATTTTTAGTCCCTAAAAGTTTGAATTATCAAATTTTTTAATCCCTAATATTTGAAAGTCAACACTTTTAGTCCAAAAGTTACAAAAATATCACATGATTTGGATTTGCTTATGTGATTGTTAGTTGGGAAATTTGCATATAGAAGGGCTGACCGTTGACTTTGCATATATAAAGACCGCTTTTTTCCTCAGCAAACATAAGACCTAAACAACAAAGACCTACATGCCTCTCTCTTACTTCGCCTTCTTCATAGCATCTTCTCTGCTTTTTTTCTCTAAACTCTCTAAGTTCGCAGACCTATCATTGCTCGTAATTTCTTTTCTCTAAGTTTGTAGAAGTTTGCACCCCATTTGCTCATTGTTTTACTCAAGAATTCTTCATTTTCTTAACACTACAAAACTCCTCTACAACAAAACAATATATATCACCCGCTTTAATGGCAAGCACAAAAGGAGGACTATCATCTTCAAGTAAGAAAGTGCACTCACAAGGTCACTAAATTGAACTACAAATTGTCTTTTTATTTTTATGAATTCATACCGAGAGTGTTCGATAGAGTGCAGGTGTTATTGAATGTTGGAATTTGAGTTGGGTTTGTTTGAATTTGTAATTGGTTTTGGATGTATGAAATTTGGTCTAACCCTAGGTCGAGTAATTAGTCGAGCCATATTGTTGGTCGAGTATTTAGTCGCGTTAATAGTTGAGTCAAGTCGAGTAAATGATACGCCGAGTTAATAGTCGAGTTTAACGTCGAGTTTGATTTAGGCTTGACCGTAATTGCAATTTGGTCGATCATAGTCGAACTCCTAGGTCGAGTAATTAGTCGAGCCATATTGTTGGTCGAGTATTTAGTCTCATTAATAGTCGAGTCCAAGTCGCAGTATTCATATCGAAGTTAATAGTCGAGCAAATTATCAAGCAACATGTTACTTTTATTTTCTTTCATGTCTTACGTAAGAAATCGTATCTCAAAGATATGCAAGAATGAATGAATGCTTTCGCCCTGATAGCGGCTAGGAAAGAGATGCCAAGAAAACATCGCTTTAAAAGAAAAGTGGCGCCAAACATCTAGATTTAGGGAGTCAACCGCTTGATAAGGGCGCCAAACGTAAGGTTGTTGACGGCAAAATTGATGCTAGGTTGACAAGTTGGAGGCCAAAATTCAGCCATACAAATGTCATGGAAATGATTCAAGAAGAATCGCTTTCAAGAGGACGAATGTTGTTGTGGTGGTGGTTTGGTTAAACCGAATAAACCGACCTAAAAACCGAGCCGAAAACCAAAAACTAAACTGAAAATGAATTGGTTTATTCGGTTCGGCTTTAACTAAATCGAATAAGTTATCGCTTTCTGTTCGCTTTTGGTCTAAAAACCAAACCGAATAACCGGAACCGAACCGAATAAGAAACCGAACTTAATAAACCGAATAAAACCTAAACCGAATAAACAAATAAAACCAAATTTCAAAATTTATAAATATACTTTATATATATAAGTATAATCATAAATATATGTTATTTTATAGAATAGTTATGGTTTATAGTTTATAAAACTATTGTAGACTTTGTAGTTATGTATATATATTTTTGTATAATTAATTTATTGTTATTATAAAATTTATCATGTATAGAACTATATACTATATTGTTATCATTAATATACTATCATTAATATTGTTTTCATTAATATACTATATTGTTATTATAAAATTTATTGTTATTTTATAAAATTTATCATGTATAGAACTATATTTATTGTTATCATTAATGAATAATGATATGGACAATATAATGAATATATAGTAATATTAAATTATTAATATAGTATATAACTATATACTATATACTAAACAATTTTACTATATATTATATACTAAATTATATACTAAATAATTTTACTATGTATTAAACTATATACTATATACTATATACTAAACTATATACTAGTATAGTTTATATTTATAATCGTAATTTTAATTTATCAATTTATTTAAAAGTTAAACAAATATGAAATATCAAATTACAAATAAAGAAAAATAAAATAATGCATAAGTTGACAAAGTTGTTAAAATGTTAAGCATCTAGAAGGTGTAAGGTCAGTAAAATGTGATGCTATATAGCGTACTAGCATGTAACTATATAGCATGCGATTAGTCGATTATTATGTTTTATATATTTAATTAGAATCAATATCATATATTCATAATATCATCAATTATTCAATATAATAGTCAATAATTAATAACTTATTATTGTTAACTAAGTGATTACTAAGTATTAACTATTAAATGATCGAGTGTTGAGTTTTGAGTAATCAATTATAACTATATAATATTTACTAACTGTTATTTATTCAAAATTCTAAATTATTTATAATTTGCAAATTAATTATAATGATTTAAATCGAGTCAAATATCATAATAATTAATACTTATAATTAGTTATTATTGATCAAGTAATTATTATTACAACTAAATACTAACCTAGTTAAACTTATAATACTAAGAAGTACTAACATGTTACATAGTTAATACTTAATACTAACTTAGCTTATAGTAATATGTTAATAACTAATAATGATTAATGAATAATGAGTACTAAGTTTACTAATGAACTAAGCACTAAATTCATAGTGCTTATTTAATACTAACTTAATGTTGAATGATACTTAATATACATAAATTAATACTAACGAGTTAACACTCGATAAGTGATAAGTAAATAAGGAATAAATTACCAATTAGGCATTAACTTAGATAATATAATGCGCCTAATGCTTTGATTTTGTTTATAGTTTGTATTTTGTAATGTTTTGGTTTGATGAATGATGAGTAATTTGAGCCATAACTCATAAGGAGTTAAGGAAGTTTGTAAATTTGTAATGCTTTGTGAATGCTTGTTTTATATTTGAAACCGAATTTGAAAAAATTATTTGTAAATGTTTGATTTGAAACCGAATTATTTAATTTATTTGTGAAGTTTTGAAAAAAGAAAAAAGAAATTCGTTTATTTGGTTAACCAAATTCCTTATTCGTTTAGAAACCAAATAAACCGAATCGAATTTAACCAAATTCCTTATTCGGTTTGTGAAACCAAATAAAACCAATAAACCGAATCAATTCTTATTTGGTTTTATTCGTTTTAAACCGAACCGAATCGAATTCTTATTTGGTTTATTCGGTTTGGTTTATTTGGTTTTATTTAGTTTTCGGTTTGGTTTTCGGTTAGGGGATTCCAAAATATCGAACCGAATAAATCGAATAAACCGAAAACCGAACCGATGACCACCCCTAAATGTTGTAGTACGCTTGAAGACAATTGACATGTTTAACTTTGTATTAGTCTTACTTTTATTTTAAGGACCATTGTGTTTTAAGAAATTGTCAATTTTACTTTTGTCTTTGGAACAATTTGTTGTTATATTGAATTTTGATATAATTTTGATCTCGCTCGACTTCAGTCAAGTATCATTTTTACTTTTGTCACTGTTACTCGACTTCAGTGAAAGTTTAGTTTTTTAAAATTTTATATTTTCGTGTATTACGTCTTGCTCAACCAACAATTCGACCAAAAACTCGACCCAATTACTAAGTCTAATTTTTTTAAAAATTCTTTTTCGCTCGACCTAATATTTGACCAAAAACTCGACCTAATACTAAGTATAGTTTTTTTAATTTTAATTTCGCTCGACCTAATACTCGACAAAAAACTCGACCTAATACTAAGTATAGTTGTTTTTTTAATTTTATTTTCGCCACGTAAAACTCGACCTAATAATTAGTCTAGTTTATTTTTTAATTTTATTTCCGCGCACAAAAAGACCTACATGCCCCTTTGTCGCTTCAGTTCCCTCTTTATTTTCGCAGACTCTCTCTTCTTTTCGAAAACCTACTGAGCGGTCGTTCCTCTTCATTTGCTCAGTTGCGTTACTTAGTAATTTTTCATTTTCTTAACACTTCAAAACTTCCGGATTCAACAAAACAATACATATCACCCGTTTCAATGGCAAGCACAAAAGGAGGACCCCATCTTCAAGCAAGAAAGTGCATGCTCTCGAGGTCAGTCGATATAGAACTAAAAATTGTTTTTTTTCCTTATGAATTCGTTCTGAGAGTGTATTGGTAGAGCCCAGTGTTATTGAATGTTGGAATTTGAGTTAGGTTTGTTTGAATTTGTAATTGGTTTTGGATAGAAGTGAAATTTGGTCGAGGCATAGGTCGATTAATTAGTCGAGTCATATGTTCGCCTTAGTACTTTAGTCGAGTTAATAGTCGAGTTAGGGCTTGACCAAAAATTGCAATTTGGTCGATCATAGGTCGAACCCTAGGTCGAGTAATTAGTCAAGCCATATTGTTTGTCGAGTAATTTGTCTCGTTAATAGTCGAGCCTGAAGTCGAGTATTCATATCGAGTTAATAGTCGAGCAAATTATCAACAGCATGTTACTTTTATTTTCTTTCATGTCTTGCAGGAGAAATCGGTCATCCTATCTCAGCAAGCGCAAGAAGGAATGAATGCTCTCAAACTTTTGAATGAATGCTCAATTTGGCCAAACGTGTTATGCCGGCAAACCAAATTGATGCTCGTGTTGACAAGTCGCATGCCAAAATTCAGCGCTTAACAAATGCCCTTGGAGGAAATGATTCAAGAGGACGAATGTAGTAATACGCTTGAAGACAATTGACATGTTAAACTTTGTATTAGTCTTCACTTTATTTTATTAGGGACCGTTATGTTTTAAGAAATTGTCATTTTTTACTTTTAAGAAACTTTGTATTAGTTTATGAAGGTTTATTAAGAAACTTTGTATTTATGAAGATTTATTTATTTTAAAATTTTAGATTTTCATGTATTTGGTCTCGACCAACAACTCGACCAAATACTCGACCTAATGATAAGTCTAAATTTTAAAAAATTCTTTCGCACGACCTAATATTAGATCAAAAATTTGACCTAATGATAAGTCTAAATTTTAAAAATTCTTTTTGCTCTATCTAATACTCAACTAAAAATCAGACCTAATGATAAGTCTAAATTTTTAAAAATACTTTTCGCTCGACCTAATACTCGACTAAAAACTTGACTTAATAGAAAGTATAGTTTTGTTTAATTTTATTTTCGCTCATAAAAAGGACTACATGCCTCTCAAACCAAGCGGCAGCGTGAACTTCAAACATAACATAACTTAGATACGCAAACCTCTTTGAAGTACCTTCAATTATTCACATTCGGCGAGTCATCTTCAACCCTGCCTCTCGCTTTGGAAAAAAAAAACCAAACTACTGAACTTCAAACATAACATAACCGACTGCAAAACCTTTAGCACTTTCAATTATTCATTCAAGCAACTATCTTCAACTCATAGCTTTCTTCAAAAGCATCATAACCCATTCCAATCATCCAATCATTTTCAATGGCACGCACAAGGAGGGCTATCTACCACCAAGGCCTCGACCATGTCGCCAGAGAAGAAGAAAAAAGGATACTCATCACCGCGAGATAAGCTCTATATTACAGAAAATGCTCATTTCATTATTCTTTTGGTTCAAAGTGTAGATATTGTACATACTGGGTTGTATGAATTTGATACATTGGAACCGGGTTTTACGTAGTTGAGGGCGATAAAGGTCAGGCAATGAGTCACGGGTCGATAAGAAGTCAAGCCGCCGGTCGAGCCCAAGTCGAGCGCCATGCACTATTAAAAAGTCAAGTTTTATGTCGGGTTTTAGTCGAGTTTAACAATCGAGTCATAGGTTAGTTGAGTTTAATAAAATGCTCATTTCATTATTCTTTTGGTTCAAAGTGTAGATATTGTACATACCGGGTTGTATGAATTTGATACATTGGAATCGGGTTAACGCTGTTGAGGCGATAAAGGTCGGGCAGATCGTGGTCGCTAAGAAGTCGAGCTGGTCGGTTGGTCGAGCTCTAGGTCGAAACACTATGTACTATTAAAAGTCGAGTTTTAGTTTTATGTTTTGTTTTTTGTCGAGTCAAATGAAATACAGTTAGTCGAGCTAAGGTCAAGTTTTTAATGTCGAAATAATTCGAGAATGAGGTCGAGTACTATAGGTCCAGTAATTAAGGTCGAGTATATAGTCGATTGTTTGGTCGAGCGTAGTGTCGATTTACTTTACTTATCCTCAACCCTAATTTTCTACACCTCTTTCCTCGTGACCCTTTAAAGAAGCAAATGGTTGTTCAATGATTTCTTCAATGCCAAGGTTTCGCAGATTGCTACTATGAAGCAAATATGTTTGCGCATAAGGACTAAACTAAGGCGCGCAGAAAGACATACTCAGTGGAGAGTAGTTTGGTCGAATGCTTTGGACCACCAACATACATTTTGGTGTAAACATATCATCCACGGCGTGCTATTGTGCCAATTAAAGATAGATGAGGCAAACAAGGCAGACAATGCGATGTACTTTAATTTCGCGGGTAAGAAGGTTAAATTTGGAAGGAGGGAGTTTGCACTAATCACTGGGTTAAAGATGAAAGATTTTAATCGCGAGTACGCCAAATACCAGGCACCTGATGGTCCGAGTGTGATTAGTAAGTATCTGACTGGGGAAGGTAGGCACGAAGACACAACATACGCGGACGTTTTCAAAGCATACGATCAAATTTCCTTCAGCTATTCGGACGAAGTTGTTGTCTCCCTGACTTTGTTATTGCTATACACCTCCATCCTCGGAACAAAGAGAAACCATATTGAGGACAAGGTGGTTCATCGGCATGACCGGAGGAAATTTGATGAGATGCCTTGGGGTGAAATTTCTTTTCGGGCAACAGTCGATAGTGCACGCAAGGCTATGACCAATGCCTTAAAATAGTCCAGGGACGTCGATAATAGGATGTACACTGTTGGGGGCTTCCCAGTGGCGCTAGGGGTAAGGATTTACGACGCATAAGCATATTTAATTTTGTGTTTTTCTTGATTCGAAAGAACTCATTATTTTCCAATCATAGGTGTTCGTATATGAGGTAATGTCGCATTTTGAATGCTTCTCATTAGTTGAAAGGGTCGAAACCACTGGGTGCAAGCCACGGATGTTCAAGTGGAAAGGAGTAAAGACCCATCGCTCGGTCCAAGAAAAAAATCAAGTATGGTCGAAAAGGTTGGTTAGTGGAGAGGTATGATTTCATAGTGTTTTGTTTTTTCCTCCCATAGTTGATTGTGGTACTGCGTAGTTTCATTACTTACCATATTTTGTATTGCAGCTAGTTAAAGTGATCCCAATAACTCCAACTCCGGAGGAAGCTGCACAATTTTTGACTTGGGAGGACAGAGAAAAAGGCGAATCCGAGAAGGATGTGGGGTTGGAAGACGATGAAGAAGAAGAAGAAGACGGCCAGCTCCGTCATGCCTCCGTGGGATCCAAAAAGGCTGCCAATCCTTCATTGGGAAGGGCAGCCAGATGGGAGGCTCGCAAGCTTTTTCTAAGTCAGGTTCTTGAACGGCTGGAACGGTCGGAGACCCGTATCGCAGAGTTGGAAAACCTTAATAAAGAGCTGATCACGATGTGCGTGGAAAAGGACGAGTTGGGAGTCCGACTGATGATAAGGATGAAGATCCCGCCAACCCTTCAACTGCTTTGGTTGTTGTTCATCCATACAGTCCTGAAGAAAAGACTCCTTCCATCCCGGTCGTTGTTGAAATCGAGAGTCCTCCACCAGCCCCGATGAAGCAGAAATCCGGGAAAGAACATAGTATTGCCATAGATGACTCTCCCGAGGTTATCAATTTGAGTCCGATGCTAACTATTGAATATCCCACACCCCAACCACCAATAGTTGGCCAGCGTTTCAGTATTGAGGATTTTCAACCGAGGCCCGACCACATTGATGACATGCAAAAGTGGCTGAAGCTGTCAAAGCCGCGATTCGTGGACCCGGTTTCGACCTTGATTACGACTTGCTAAAGACTATCTCGCTTGAAAATGAATGGTGTCAAATGATGTAAGTGGCAATCATACTCCTTTCGTTGCACATAGATTGGTTTTAAACTAATATTAGTGTTGTACTATTTTTCAAAGATCTCAACTTATACACGCCCATGCTCGGAAGAGGGTCCTGTAATGGGCGCAAAGATGTATCAATATTAGAGACACACTGATGTAAGTTACTAATCATATTCCACATTCCATTGGTATGTAGAATATAACCACGATGACATTTCGGTGTGTTTATTTGTGGTGATGATCGATATAAAGACGCATACACAACCAATGGATCCAACCTATGAAGACTTGGCAATGAAGCAATTTGTGGGTTCATTACCATGTGAAGTTGATTGCGGTATGCCAACCATTTCTTATTTCCGCATGTCGATGGCAATCATTGGATACTCGTTAGGGTTGATATCGGTTCGAGAACGATCCACGTGTACAATCCGCTTGACTAAGGGGATCGTCAAAAACTAGACCACCTTGTTCAAATGATGCAAAAATACTCCAAGCATGTGAGATAGAAATGATAGATAATCGCGGTCGAGGTGGAGAGGGATTGTTCGGCCAAACAAGTTAGCACTTTCATAAATGCCAAATGTCAATTTTTATTTCACCTTTTATTTCTAATAACGCATGACTTTTGTTTCGTATAGCACTGGAGTTTGAGGCGGGTATGTTCTGAAATGTGCTGAACGGCTAATTCACGGGTTGCTGTTCTGGCCGCTCAAAATTGAGAATGTAATGGATGCTCTGATCGTAGGCCGCTTTATTTGTACATGCAAGACAAGAAGACTAAAGAAGAGCAAAGCCGGCGAAGAAAAAAAGAAAATGATTTCATTCGTATTTGTACATATATTTATACATTTGTACATATATTTATACATTCGTGCATATATTTATACATTTCATTCGTATTTGTATAATATATAATTAGGTCATTATTTACTCATGTTTGAGTTTTAAAGTCGAGTTAAATTCGAGCATATAACAGCAAAAAAAAATGAAAATACGGAAAAGTCGAGTTTAAATTCGAGTTTAAAGTCGAACATTTAACAACAAAATAACATATTTAAAAAAAAAATCTAGTTTAACGTCGAGTTTAAAATCGAGCACATGACAGCCAAAAACTAAAATTAAAAAAATTCGAGTTTAACGTCGAGTTTATAATCGAGCACATGACAGCAAAAAACGAAAATTAAAAAAAGTCGAGTCTACCGTCGAGTTAAAGTCGAGCACATGACAGCAACAAAAAATGAAAATTAAGAAAAGTCGAGTCTAACGTCGAGTTAAAGTCGAGCACATAACAGCAAAAAAACATATTTTAAAAAAGTCGAGTTTAACGTCGAGTTTATTGTCGAGCACCTAATAGAAAAAAATGAAAATTAAGAAAAGTCGAGTTTAACGTCGAGTTATAGTCGAGCACATAACAGCAAAAAAACATATTTTAAAAAAGTCGAGTTTAACGTCGAGTTTAAAGTCAAGCACATGACAAAAAAAATGAAAATTAAGAAAAGTCGAGTTTAACGTCGAGTTTAAAGTCGAGCACATAACAGCCAAAAAAACTTATTTTATCTGTTGGTGTTTTGAGTCAGTCGATGTGCAGAAGAAGCACGTCTTATAAAATTTAAGCATTCATGGCTGAGATGAAGATAAAAAAACAATAACAATAGCAAATATTTGAAAGAAATACTTGACAAATTCATTACATAAACTCCATTTGACCATTTGTATACTAGAAATCTGCCTTACATAAACTCCATTACATATCAATTATTCGCCTTACAAACGTATGGATTTGAGCAGGTTTTACGGTTGTGACCACTCCCTCCGCAACGACCACATTTCTTTGTAACTTTCTCCTCTCCAGTTGAACGGATTCTCTGTTTCTTAGGCCGCCCGCTTTTAGACCTAGGTTCCGGAGGAGCTAGTTGAATGCATAGAACTTCTTCAGAGACAACCCAATTCTCGTGCTCACCGATCGGGAGAATAAGGAGTAGTGGTCTATTTGTCTGTGCCGGGATGCAGCTAATGCATGGCCACAAGGTAGTTGGTCCATATCAAACACCCCGCACGTGCACGTTCTACTTTGCAAATTCACTATAGCCCACCGATTTGATAGGTCTCGAACATTCCATATGTGTAGATCGACCGGCTCAGCAACATACGCTTGTGCTTCTCTCATTCTGCCATCAAGCTCAACTTCGATGTATGGGGTTGTGTGTGAGTTCAATTCATGGCCGTGACGCCTTTTATACAACCAAATCAGAATGTGTTACGAATGTACTCAACCAAACAATGAATTGGTAATTCACGCGCATCCTTTAAGAGTGCGTTGAGACATTCCGCTATGTTGGTGGTCATTATGGTATAGCGTCTACCTTGAGAATGTGCCTTTGCCCATCATTCAATGCCGACCTCAGTTAAATATTTACACACCCGTGAATTTTGGCGTTCAAGGGTTCTCCACAGTTCATTGAATTCAGCAAGAGTGTAAGCCTTGGCAACCTTAAAGTAGACAGGGAGCAAGTCGTTTCTTTTGAATGTTGCTCTAAGGTTGTTGCTCAAATGATAGATACAACACTCCATGGAAGGCATTCGGAAAAACAGTTGATATACCATTCGCAATGCTCTTATGTCTATCCGAAACAAATACCAAATCCTCGATCTCATCACCTATAACAGCCTGTAACTTGTCCAAAAACCACTCCCACAACGCATCATTTTCTGAATCGACCACTCCCCAGCCAATAGGGTACACTTGGTTGTTACCATCCATGCAAGTTGCAACAAGTAATGACCCAGGGTATTTTCCCTTCAGGAAGCATGCATCAACAGCAAGAACAGGACGCATAGAAGTTTGAAATCCACGTAGAGAAGGGCCAAATGCGAAAAAAGGTATTTGAAGCGTTCATCTTCTTCCATTTCAAGATTAGTAAACGTATCCAAATTACATGCCCGCAGCATGTGCATATAAGCTGGAAGTATTCTATAAGAATCTTCAAATCCACCTCGCATTTCTTCCAGAGCGGATTCTCTTGATCGCCAAGCCTTGTTGTACGTTATGTTTACATCCAACTCTTGGCGAATATCTGCCATGATTTCTCCTAATTTATACGGCCGACATACTACCTGGTACTTACACTTGATCCATGAACCAATAACTTTGCTATTTGCCTGCCTATCATCACAATGTAGCAACGATGATTGACAAGTATGGGTGTTTTCAAATTTATTGACCTTTCAAGCTCTCGAATTCCCAATGGAAGATGCATTCAGTTTCCAGTTGTAATTGGCATGCTTGCATCGTATGTACCAATACTTGCTATTTGCCCTAACAACCTTCCACTCGAAAAAATGTTTCACAGCCAGCATACTCATTCGCAAGGCTAATTGCTCCCTCGTTCTAAATATGTCATTTACAGCAACATCTACGACATGGCTAACCTATCGTAAGAAGTCCCATCGTCGCATGGGATGCCCTTGTTATTGTATGGCATAGTATGGTCGGTAGTTCACGATTTGAATATGATGGAGCTCACCATTTTCTAGTTGCTTGGTTGATACATTATCTTCTTCAACAACTATGGGATTGTCAACCGTGACGCCCACCCGCATTAAGCTAGCTCCTTGAGTCAATTTTATCCATACAATTGTTTTCCACAAAACAGTTTGGAGGAAGAACATCGTTAGTCCATATCGGACTATCCGAGCCTACCGCTTTATCGGTGAATTGTTAGCATTAACTTGACATGTGATGCTTGGTTGAATGGTCGGATGCTAACACATATTGGGATCCTAGCATGTTCGTGCCATCTAATAATTTCATTCAAAAACACTTCACATGGTAATCGGTCTTGATGGGGATAGTGAAGACTTTAGACAAGTACTTTGGTAGATATTCGATGACCAAATATCTTGAACTCCATATCTAATTCCATGATAGATACTATGAGATTCACCAGGTCATCGAAGCTTGCGTCCTCTTTTAACATAAGAGGTTCAAGCCTTTTGTGATTAATAAAATTTCGTTCATTTGTATTAGGATCAACGACCCATTCTCCCCCATAAAACACATGGGTTGTGATCATAATGGGATGCGACATTCCTACAAATCCAACGAAACCATAATCCAAATTAGGCATAACCAAGTAATAGTATAGTGGAAGGAATGTAAATATTGCTCGACCACAACTGGTAGAAATACTCGACCAAACCAAGCACTCACTTGACCTTATGCACGACCTTTTTATTCGACCAATTAACAGACTCGACCTTATGCAGGACCATTTATTTGACCAATTAACAGACTCGACCAAGGGCTCGATCATGAGATGGATCCAAATACTTGGCATTTCAACATATTACTCGACCTTTCCTTTGCCTCGACCTAGTGCTCGACATAGGGCTCGACTTTCTTTCAATTTCACAAACCCAGTCAAGAAAAGTAAATTTCACTAACCTCTATACCGATCCTTTAACTCCACAGTAGCGATCTTCTTGCTTACAGATGATGGGCCAATGGAGTTTGTGAACAATGTGGTGGGAAGAAAATTTGTTTACTAGATTCTATTACGAGAAGAGAGGGTCTGCGAATTTAGAGAGAAAAAACTGAAGAAGATGCTATGAAGAAAGAACTGAAGTGAGAGAGGGGCATGTATGTCTTTGTTCAGCTTTAAGGTGCTATGTTTGCAAAGAAAAAAAGCAGGGTGCTATATATGCAAAGTCAACTGGCCAACCTCATATATGCAAATTTCCCTTGTTAGTTGTATTATTTAATTAATGAAAAATCCATTTTCAAATAAAACATACTTTTTACTATAATAAAATTTATTTAATTTGGATGCTCATATTTAAAAGTTTTTATGTGGACTTGATTTTTTTATCATAATATCACAATGACACTTAATTAAGGAAAAATGATATTAATAAATTATAAAAATATTCTTCTACTATAATAACATTTAATTAATTAAAATACATATATTTAAAGGTTTTTTTTTTGTGAATCTGATTTTTTTTTCATAATATTATTAGAACACTATAAAAACTTAATTTAGAAATACTATAATAACACAATAATAATAATTAATTAGGAAAAAATAATATAAGACACTAACAACAACAAAAACATTAACAATGCTTTTATCTCACTCTGTGGGTCAACTACACAAATAAAATATCATAATAGTCTATTAAAGAAATTATTTATTATAATAATGAAAAGAAAATATATTATATTGGTCGTAAGATTCAATAGATCATTTGAAAAATATTGTACTTCAAAATGAGCATTTTATGTCTCGATTAGAATTTACATATTTATAAAAATGTTTTTATGTAGACATGATTTTTTTGTCCATGCTATAGAAACACTATAAACAGTTAATTATTAATTAGAAAAATGTATTATAATAACATTTAATTTGGAAAAATATTATAATAACATTATAAAAAAAATACTCCATCCATTAAAAAAAAAAGTCTACTTTTAAAAATTTTCTTTTCTTGAAAAGAAAAAGAGTCTATTTTTAATAAAATTCCTACCGTATACGACTTTACCACTGATACCTATGTATTGGCTCATGATTAAAAATAATAATAATAATCTAAAATTATAAATTTAATAGACAAATCCGATGGGCCAATGGTGCTTCGACGGTGGTGGGTGATAGTCAACACCACTTAAATTTTTCAAAATATAATTTTAACCCCTTGGGTCACCACTAAATTTTTTAAAAACTATAATTTTAATTTTCACCACTTGATTTTTTAAAAATTATTAATTTAACCCGTTGGGTCGATTGGGAATTATAATTATAATGATTAGATTGGATCATGACTCATAAACTTCTGTCATGCCCTGAAGCTATGGAAATTAAAATAAAAATATTTTCATTAATATAAAACAGCAAGCCTTACAAAAGGAACTCAAATTTGATAACTCTATTTTATATAGAGTTTTCTTATTAATTTTGGTTAGAAATTGGCTTGTGTTTTAATTTGTTTTTACATATTTTGGCCAAATTATCCTTTGATTCTATGATTTCTAAGTTTTCCAATATTTCTAGAACTTTTGAGTTTAATCTTGAAAATTGAGAACAAAGGACTAACCAATTATTTTTTTATCAAAGCTTGACCAAATTACTTCAACAACAAGACAAAGAAGATTTTTGTTTGTGTTGGCGCAACGGCAACAAAGAAGAAAGAAAAGCAAATGAGTCGCACACAAAGAAAACAAAAGGAATGAAGCAACTTCTGACAACAAAGAAACAAATAAACAAAGAAAACAAAAGGAAACAAAGCTTAACTACAATTGGGAAACAAAAGAATCGGTCAAAGGAAACAAAAGAAAAGCCCCAACACCGATGGAATCCAAACACTCAAAGCATCCAAAGAAACAAACAGCAACGCATTAAAGAAAGGAAAAAGACAAAATTAAAGCACACAAAGGGAAATAATGATATTTGGAAAGCAAAGCTTGGGTTGTTTTCTTGGCAGTAAAAGAAACCAAGCACATGGAAGATAATAACACCTTCTAAGAAAAGAAATGCCTTGCCTATAAATGGACAAAGCTTGGAACTGAGAAGGCATCCCATTTTCATCCCAAAACAATGAGCAAAGATTTCCTTCCTTTGTTTACATTTTCTTCCTTTAGTTTAGATTTAGTTTAGCTAAGCTTATTTTTCTTGTCTTCCTTTCATGAGTTTAGAGCATCCAAATTTTCTTCATTCTTTTGTTTTATTTTCATTTCGTGAGTTTAGATTCCAGCAGTGATTGTTCACGGTTTTTTCTTCAAGACTTGTTGTTTTATTCTCGGTTTTCTTCACTTTTTCCATTGATGTTCATATGGTTTTATTATACAAATTCCAGTTGGTGTTTTCAATAATCTTTAGCAGAATTGCAGCTTCATACTACGGTTTCTTCAAAGAAAATCAGCTCTATGCTTACGGGTTTTCTCGCAAAAATTTGACCTTTCTTCGGTTTTTTTAGCAAATTTGACACCATCCTTTTGTTGTTTTCTTCATTCTTTCTTCATTGTTTTGTTCTTATTGTTTGCAGTAATCTAGTACTAGAACAGCCACCAAGCTGGACTGGAAAAGAAAGCAAAGAAATTGTTGTTTTATTCTTCTTGAAGCTACTGGGTTTGATGTATTTCTTTGTCGCAGAATTTTAGTTGTCTTCTTGTGTTTCTTTCAAGC
Organism: Gynochthodes officinalis; assembly: GCA_020080225.1. Classification (NCBI taxonomy): domain Eukaryota; kingdom Viridiplantae; phylum Streptophyta; class Magnoliopsida; order Gentianales; family Rubiaceae; genus Gynochthodes; species Gynochthodes officinalis. The sequence continues at coordinate 2,553,658 of CM034618.1, read as the reverse complement.
TTTTCCAGTCAAGTATTCATCACTTCCTTCTTCTTGTTTGGGTAGTTAATGAGTTTAGTTTTGCAGCAAATAATAGCCGCCAACTTGAACTCACAAAGAAGTAGCAAAGTGTTTGTTTTTGATCTCTATGGAAGCTTCTTGTGTAAGAAACAAAACCATGCACTCTGGTCTTCAAGTCTTCATTTACTGGTTTTGTCTTTTATTGTTTTGGTTAGTTTAGTTTAGTTTAGTTATTTTATTTTTCTTCCCTTGTTTTTGTTTAGTTAATTTTAACAATTTTAGTAATATTATTTCTTGTGTTTTGTTAAGAATTTCTAATTATGTTTTATTTTCAAGTATTAAGTATTTTATAGCTTTTATATTCATGAAATATTGTTTACTTTAATTTTCAGAATTTGTATTAATTTTAATTATGTTTATTTTTATTTTTATTGTTAGTTTAAATTTCATTATGTTCTAATTTCTTTTGTTAGAGACTAGATGATCTTAATCATGAATAATTAATTCCTAAGACTTGTTCATGCAATTTATATTTCAATTATGAGTTTAATATCATGTTCTTAATGCTTTTAGGTGATTGATCACCACTTAATTGATTGTTGATGCTTGTTTGATACCGAAGGAGATAACATGCATGTGCTCATGTGATATTAAATCATGAATTCAATTTAGACCGTAATAATCTAGGTTGTTCATGTGGTTTCGGTAGTAAAACTAAGTAATAGCTACTTAGATTGAATCCGGAAATTTCCATAGTTCCTAATGCATTTAGAAATCTAAATTCACCTAGACCAAGTGTGAGTTGATTTTAATCTAAATAGGGTTATTAGACCGATGTTGGCTATTAATTTACATTAGGGAAATTTCACCATCATAATATGGAATTTAAGTTAATTGCATGACAAGTCAAGAGAGTTAATTAGGATTGATTAAGTGAAATCAAATCTCTAACATCTTTGTTAAATTGGTAAATTTTAATATTTTCTTATTGTTATAAATTTTCATTCTTTGTTAAGTTTAGTTAAAATTGCATGAAAGTTTTGTTTTATTGGCTAGCTTGTTGTTGAATTAATCAATTTGGTAAGTAATTGGTTAAATTAAAACAATCCTCGAGAACGATACTTCACTCACTACTATATTACTTGTTGATATTGTACACTTGCAATTCACCGAACAAAATTCTGAGAGTAGAAAGAAGGGACGGGAAGGTAATAGGAGGAAGAGAGAAAGGGCAAGGAGAATGAAGAAAGGAGGTAGGAACAGAGGGGAGAAGAAAAAGAGAAAGGAGAAGATTCAGGAAGGAATAAACATTGGGAAGGAAAGGACTTAGAAAATAGCCATACAACTTATGCCCGTAGCTTCACTACCGTGCACTATTTATACAGCTGCAATGGTTTTTACTCCTCATTCCTACTTAATACTTAAATGACAATGTTTAGTTTAATTAATTGAAATTAGGACTGCAATTAATCAATCTCCAAATGCTCAAATCCCTTAAATAGAACAACATTGATTTGCTTTATTCAGAAATAACACCATTTTGTTTCTATTTTTGACAAATCTTAACCCATTAATAAGCTAACTTATAAATAACTCAACTCACCTATTTATCACCGCTAAATGAGACTCTTTTCCAGCGAATGCAAAAGTCAAATTATGCATCTTGAAGATACTTAAGGCTTGCTTCTAAGTCTAAAATCTACCAAGACCTTAGCAGGGAGATTGGATTCAAACCAGGAAAGAAAATGAAGAATCAAATCCATGTGATCCCTAGGTTGCAGCACAATATTTCTATCCAGATATTAAACTCCCGGAGCAAATATTTCCTAGAATATAAAATGTGAATCAATCCCCATATTTGAATTGAAATTGTTGAACAATGAAACCCCAGTAGTAGAATCCACCATGCACTTCACAAATATAGTATATTATATAAGAACAATCATATCATTTGTAATACTTTGATTACACAAATATTTCCTAGAACGTAAAATGTGGAAGAGTCCCCATATTTGAATTGAAATTCTTTGATTACACAAATATTTCCTAGAACGTAAAATGTGAAACAGTCCCCATATTTGAATTGAAATTGTTGAATAATGGAGCCTAATATTGTTGTGACAATGTGTTAGGAATTGAACCTGTGTTCTCTCGCATATACACCTAAGGTATTATCGCCGTGTCACTAACTCGACCCCTTCCCCTTGCTATAGTGTAGGCATTTTGAAAAAAAAAAAAAAATAGATCCTACGTAGTAGAATCCACCGTGTACTTAGCAATATAGTATACTGTGTAGGAACAATCATATTATTTGTAATACTTTGATTACATAATTCTACAATCAAACAACCCGGTCGAAGAGAGAACATAACGCAAAAGACAAAATAAATGAAACAAGGAAAAACACTTAAATTTGTAGCCCGCTATTCATTTTTAAGTTCTAAATCACAAATCATTAAAACTCTGATGCTCATGATCAATGTCTTTCTACTTCAATTTCATGTTCATCATCGTCTTCTGCGTTTCCAATTTTTTCTTTGACTTCATGTTCCTCTGAGATGGTCTCCCCATTTGCATCCTCGTGGTTAACCACATTTTCTGGGTTCACTTTGCCACCATCAGTAAAATTGTTGCTAGGCTCACTGGCGTTAACCACTGGCTGCTTCTCCATCATCCCTGACAAAGCCAGTCTGGGAGACCACTCGAGAACATCATCAATAATATTGTAAACCCGCTTCTGATACCTGCGAAGAGAAATAAAGGGTTTAGTCTCGTGCATATAAAAATGTTAACAAAAATGTTGTTCCTCATTAACGGATAAGAAGCAGGTTTGTCTCGTCAACATAACCCAAATATATTTCACAGTTTCTTTGCTCCAATCTGAGCACAACCACCAAGAGAAATTTTGTAAAATGCATAAATTTCTTTTAGTTAAGTAATGACTGCTAAGTTAGAATTATTATCAGAATAATATAAGAGCCAAATTCTGAAATAAATGAATCCATGCCCATGAACAACATCCAGTCTTCTCCCATCTAATCATCAAAGAAAATTTATGAATATTTGTCCATTCTTAAATTTTGTATGCTGTAAAAGCATGAAACTAAGGAAACAAACCTGGCTCTGGCAGCCTCATCAGGCGCATGATGCTTCAATAGTAATATGGCCAAAACAGAAACAACAGCATAAAAGAGTCTTGCAGTCCATTTTGGTGGCTCTCCCTCATCTTTTGGTGGCCAAAACTGGAATAATTCCTTAAGTGTTGCTTCCTCTGCAAGGATGTTGGGGAAAAACCAAATGCGTTTCCCAAGGAGAATCCATCCAGCGCCAAAAAACAAACCCCTTACTATAAGAAAGGTGTCCTCAGTAAATCAGAAAATAGGATGTAGCACCATTTAAACAAAAGTCAAGTATTTACTTCACTCTCAAGCAGCTAAATACTAAGGAAACCAAAAGGAAGGACAGACTAAATGACCAATTGACCTGATGAACTAAAAAGAATCATAACAACATGACAAATCACCAGTTTCACTTTAGACCATGTTCTACAAGCACAGATTTACAACATTCAAACACCCTTCTGTGCATAGACACATTTTTATTGAGCAAAAAACTAGATTTACTTGAATATCAATTAAAAAAAAAACCAAGTACAAGTGATGCTCCATCAGGTTACACTGTAATTTCAGTATTACCAACTGAAATTATTTACTTGAATTAGTTCCCAAGTATTTGAAGATAAAACATATTTGCAGAAATCATATAGAAGAGAAGCATGAAAACAAAATTGTTGATGGTCATTTATCACTCTGATTGATCAAAACTTCCATAAAAGAGAACTCATATAGCTGGTATTAACCTACAACAAGCAGTGTAATGTAAAAGAGAGACTGTAAAACAGTAAAATAGCGCAGTTATGAACTAGAAAGACTGCGTCCAAAACATGGGAAACAAACTTGGTACTTAAGGTAAGAACCAATACATCAACCTCTTTACTACACCTACATCAAGTAATATAAACCTCCATAAACTGAAAGTTCAAGATACCTCAGAAAACATTAAACAAAAACAAGAGATAGCTATCTGTCAAATTTAGTATCCTGACAAATGCACTGAATTGGCAAATCCATATCAAATATTGTCTATGCTTCTCTATGAATAAAGAAGCCAGCCCAGATTTCAATTTATGACCAATTATAACTAGAGAAAAAAGCTGTTGATATGGAATATTAAGCATCATTATTCTTATGTCAGCCTCTCTTCATGCTCTATAATATTTTCCAGACTCCAATACACAACTAGGTCATAATAATTTTGTACAATTACAGCATCAAATGGGATGATTACTCTTGGGACAGAATAAAGAACAATCATGGGATCATTGGGATGTTTGTGAACTAAAAAGCCCTTCTGATCTCAGCAGGCATTATCCCCAACCAAGCATTCAAATAATTTCTAAGAAGAAACATGAGTGGGAAGGTAAAATTTATACAACCAATTAAATTCAAGTCTTTCTTTGATCATAGGACCACAATGAATGAGCAATTAAAGAACTTCACCTCTGCACATAATTTTGAAAAGTTAAATGGCAACAAATTGATGTAAAACAAAGATTAGAAAGGTGTCACAAAAGTTAGAATAACAAGCTCCACAAGACTTACACAGGAGGAGGCTAAGAATAAGGAGAAGGAGACTAGCGCAGGAGTAGAGAATAAGTAGCTTGCATCGATGGGGATAAACAGGAAACAAGCAGATGGCTAGTGTCAACACAGGCCAAGAAAATGAGAGAAGAGTTTGCCACAATGGCCGTCTTTTTACAAATGTCCAGGCAAAAAAGGCATCATTATCAGAGAACACCTGATCCTGCATTTCAAAAGCAATGGGATGTCAAAACCCAACAAGGACTAAAACCAACATTATTCACATAAGCTAGCACAAAAACGAGAAAGAAATGAAAATAAACATACTTCATCCTTGCACCTAAATCTATAAATTAGGATGATCAATACCAAGCATTCCCCTTTTCATCCTATTCATCCCTCAACTATTATTAACTCTCACAGATATGGGTGGTTAAGCCCTTGATTTGGAAGGTATTGTGGAAGTCTTTTTTTCCTTTCTCTTATTGTCATTTGCTGTAGTACTATATTTCTTCTCCAGAATAGATGATACCCATGATGATGATTTCCACCTAGGCTGCCACGCCAGTGCAGCAGCAATTCTACTGCATTTATTAACTTTGGTAATCCATGATTCCAGTCATACTTCAGTATTAACTTGTAATTGACTATGCATTTTATTATTGATGTTGCAGGGTAACATGGTTAAAGAGTATATTTATAATAAGAACTTACTACATTACCTAAAATTTTTGTAAGAAATCACACTACAAAATTTAAGGCTGTCTGTGGGTTCTAAGTGTTTGAAACTGGCTCATGATAAATTTGAATCTCAGGCTCCACTCAATTAGATGCACCCGCTTCTCAAAGTTTAAGTGGAGTTCTGGCAACAGGGCACCAGTCCACGTGAATGAGAAAAAGCACACCTAGCAACATCTTGAATACAGTCCATCAACTTAAAGCTGTCACTCCACATAATTATTGCTTCTTAAGATGAACAACAATCTAGACAAAGGTTGTTTGAAGAACTTCCTACTCACATTTATATTTTTGTCAACATTGGAGCTACTGAGCTTAGGCTAAATATACAAGGAAAAAAGATAAAAAAACAGCCTTATTGATACATACGAGAGAGAGAGAGAGATACTATTGCTTTAACAAAGAAAAAACACCTTCATGCACCATTATAACCCAAAAATAAGAAAAGCTAAGCAACCTTTTTTTTCCAGCACGTAGGAGTTCAGGAACGGCCAATCAGGATCAAAGGTATTACATTGGTCTTTGTTTGGTGTAGATATGGGAAAATGATTCAAGAGAAAAAGATCTAAAAGGTAGAAGTTCTTCACGCTTCCTGTTAGATTTTTTAATCAGTTATCACTCACAAATTTTACAAGACAAAAAAGAAGAGAATCAGAGCAGAAAAGAAACAAAAGCATAGTGGCATCCCTCTGCACCGAATTCTAAAACCAACCCGCTGGAGTAATTTAGGTGCCAACTAGAGCTTCAACAATAAATCCTGACAACGATACACCTAAAAAATGTGTACTTGTTAGCTGATAGTTTACAGGTGTTTTGCAGCTGAATTTTAAAACTGCCCCCACAGTTGTCATCTCAGGTGTTTACCAGAGCTTCTTCCCCAATCTGGAAAGGAGACACACAAGGTGATTTTTGTGAACATTTTGCAAAACACAAAGGAGAAAATGGCAGCTTGTGATTCTCATGGTTTAGGAAAATTTGGTAGTTTAACATTAGAAATGGGCAAGGGAATGTGTACCACCAGAATAAGTGATTGGAGTTGTCACCAGCCAACTGCCAATAGTACTAGGATTTTCCAGGACAAAGAAGCAACAGGAGAGAAAAAAAGGAAAAGAAAAGAAAGAAGTGGAAAAAAAGCAACAAAAAGATAGTTGATTCCTTTTCCATTATACAAACCAAAATGACAGGAAGAAACGACCTCATCACCATAACTATGGGCTCTTGATGCACATACTCTTAATTGTGAAACAGAAATGTTATAAATACTATCCAAATTATGTTAACTGGTGTAAAAAAATTAGTTCTAGAATGCTAGAAACAAAATTGATGGATTGACAGCTTCCTAGGTACAAAATCTAAAATATCCATATGAAATAAAAACCAAATGTGCTTAACTTTTGTTAGCAAGCCATTAAATTAATTTTCATGCCAAAATAGATATAAAATGAGTTTACTGTCCATTCCAAAGAATTTTTTTAAAGAAAAAAAAAGAAAAGAAAAAATGTACATGATAGTTAAGATACCTTAGCATACTTATGGCATTTAATTTTCTAAAGATAGCATGTCCATGAACAATATTCGTGCTTCAAAACTACAAATGCAACATAATATGGAATGAGAACCAGAACCAGAACAGCACCCCCCAAAAAAAAAATTCTAAGATTGGAGAATCTTCAAGAGAGAGAGAGAGAGAGAGAGAGAGAGAGAATATATTTATTTGACTCTCACAGATTGAAAGATAGAAACTGAAAACGTTTATATGACATGTTAAAAGTAAATTAATGGTATGCCAAATCATGTGCTCCAATTTAATTATTTTTAATCCTTTTTTTGGGCAAAGAAAACAAAGCATGTTGAACAATTAAGGTATTGAACTAACAAATAAGATAATCCACAAGAATCTTTTTCCCTATTAAGAAACTGGGATTGATTAGAAAATAAACGGTAAACAACCATGTATAAACATGTTGCAGAATAAAATAACATAATCAAATGATATATCATATTGTCGTATAGGTTACTAGAGTTCAAACCTACAACATCCAATGTTAACAAGAAAGAGTAGACAATGGCTAAAACGAATATTCACCACAATATGTTAAGATCAGAAAATCACTTACAGGAAATATCTCCAAGTGAGCTGGCCAAGTAGACAATTTCTTCTTCCCAGGCCGAACAGTTTTAACTACTCGATCACAGCGGACTAGAAGATTCTTTCTCAACAAAACATTGGCAATATCTTCTACTTCTAAATTCCTATCTGATTCCAGTATATTCTTCAGCTCCACATGATTTCTCAAGAAACTGACAAAATCTTTTCCTCTAAAATATTCAACACGCGTTTCATGTAATACAGCCCACCTAGATTCTAAATCCTTGTGGTCTCTGACTTTTTCTGCAAATAACTGAAATAAATCCCTCTTTGCAGCTTGCTTCTGCAATTGGAAAAATCGAACCAAACTGTCAAATATCAACTACGATTTAGGCGTCTAAGAACTAAAGAAAATGTTACTGATAACAATAAAAGAATTTTTGCTTAATATTGCAGTGGTTTAAATGAAAATATGTGTTTTAATAGAACACAATAGCGAAATATGATCCAAATAACTGACCCCACATAGTGAGATATAGGCTTAGTTGTTATTGTTATTGCTGTTGTAGTTGTAGACATGGATCCATGTCATCTAATTCTCTATTTTTCTCTTTGAATATGCAATTAGCAACTCATGGTTAGATAGAAAGGATTTATACAAACATCTGACTGCTACCCTATCACTTAACCACAAAATCACTATCACTTACAGAAGAATTTTATCCATTCCTATCAATCACCAAAGAATTAAAGTAAATCGCCTTGACTGGAAGAAAAATGCAGAATGCAGTTATAAGGTTATAAAGAGATTACTCTTCCCATGTAACTTTCCTGCAGAGTTTTATTAAACCATTTTTAACAAGGAAAAATAAGGTTTCCTGGAAACCCCAAACAGACTAAACAAAAGCCAATGAAGTCTCATCAGTGACCCATAGACAGCAACAATAGATGAAAGGGATATGACAGGCAAAACAAGAACTAATAACAGAAAAAGCAAGAGGCTATAATGAGAGCTAACAGATTTTATTGCGCTGCTTTAAGTGTAACTAAGGCAGTGCTAACTTTTCTATGGCACTTCAAACATTGCTTGAGTACAATTCCAATTCCAACCCAGTTCCATAGCAGATAAGGAACCAAAGACAAACTAAAAGAACAAAATCAACAAAGCTTAACAAATTTTTATACCACACATTACTTTGCAAGTGAAAATCTGTATATGACGAAAAAGGCATTTCAAGGAAGTTGTAGGCAACAGGTTAACAAACCTTCAGTATTAAAACAAAGAACCGAACCAAGATTCCATTCCACTATACAATTTTGAAGTTTCATCTAAGGTTTCTTGTGAACTTTGTAACGTTCTGATAAGATTATAAAAATCACCGTATAAGTACCAAAACAACCAATATAATACAGGGACCTAGATTAAGAGGAAAAAAAGCTAGAAACTCCGACTCTAGGAAATATTAACGAAATTCATAAATTTTGAAACCCCATATAAATTCGAGATTTCGCTCACATCCATCAAGACTCCCACTTTACAACTCTAAATCACCCAAAAAATAAAGAATCAAAAACATCAAATTTAAACATTAAAATCAACACCAAATGCAATATCACAGAACAAAAATTGGACGGCCATTTCAATTTTTTTGTGTGCGTTTCTGGGGTGCAAATGTTAGTAATCGATTCACTGATTGACTTTAGATCTTCCCAAAGAAACCCAATTCACATGAAAGAAAATTAAAACGAACCCATAGTTCAAATCGGAAGAAAAATGAAAATTTTAGGCGCAAACAGTAAATACATGTCGAAAATTCAATTAGAGAAAAACAAAAAGAGAGAGAGAGAGAGAGAGAGAAAGAGGGTTGGTAGGAATAGGATAAAACTAACCCTTGGAGGGGTGTCGCTGTTTGAAGAGTGACGGGCTTTCTTCTTCTCCGCCGCTGCTCCTCCGCCTCCGCCTCCGCTTCCTTTCTTCATCTTTTTTCTCTTTTCTTTTCTTTCAGTTATTATGTTTGGATTTCACTTATTACACTGCCTTAGTTTCGTGTGTCATTACTTCGCAAGTTCGTATTGGACGTTTCATTTACATTAATTTATAAGGTGAATTATATCTACTACCTAATATAAATTATTAATCGGATTCTAAAATTTGATAAAACTATTAATATTCTTTTACGAAGACTAAATATTATAAATTTATCAAATTTAAAGAAGCATGATTAATTTTATCAAATTTTAGAGTTTAATTAATAATTTATATAAACTATAGAGGTAGTAAATATAATTCATCCTAAATTTTAATTGGAACCCAAGAACGAATATGTATCCCAAAAGAGCCCCTTAAATTACAGGATTATTTCCATGAGCCTTATAAGTCAAATTTTGGATTTGGATTTTGGAACTTAATATAAATAAAATTAGTGATTTTACTTTTAGGTTAGGAAAATTTATTTATTTCTCTAATCCATCTAACAACGAGTACAGGAATCACAATAATTGGCCCAAATAGTTGAATGTGTTGGATTATACCCAAGGCCATGAACAGTAGAAATAGTCTCAGCCAACTACATTAGTGCCACATCAACTCGCAGCCAAACCAGTACTATTCACGCAGCCATCATAAAAAAATGACTCACGCTAATTGGCCTGGCCTGCACTATTCACGCAATTATTATCATCTTTTTTTATATTAAGAATACAATTTTAATAATTTTTTGGGCCATTATTAAAAATATTTTTTGGCAAATAAATTTACATTACATTAAAAACTTAAATTTACATTTCATGAATTTAAATTAAATATAAAATACGTAAAACAATCAATAGAAAATAAATTTACATTATATTAAAATTAAAATTTAATAATACTCTAAATCAAAAATGAAATACGGAAAACAATTAATATAAACTAATTTTACATTACATTAAATTTTAATTTTAATAATACAATTAAAATAAAAATAAATACTCTAAATTAAATATGAAATACTTAAAACAATTAATGGAAAATAAATTTACATTACACTAAAATTAAAATTTAATAATATACTTGAAACATTTGGATAAATATGATAAATTAAATATAAAATTTTTAATAGCATGAATAATTTTTTTATGATGGCTGTGTGAATAATGAAAGCCAAGCTACCATTTCAAGGCCTGGCCTTCACTATTTATATAGTCATTATAAAAAAATTTTATATTAATAATACAATTTAAAGTTTTAATTAGCATATATTATATACTTAAAAACAATTAATGGAAAATTTTTCATTATATTAAAATTAAAAATTAATAATATACTTAAAACATGAAAATAAATACTCTAAATTAAATATAAAATACGTAAAACAATTAATAAAAAATAAATTTATATTACATTAAAACTAAAAATTAATAATATACTTAAAACAGAAAGATAAATACTCTAAATTAAATATGAAATACTTTAAAAAATTAATGAAAAATAAATTTACATTACATTAAAACCAAAAATTAATAATACATTTAAAACATAAAAATAAATACTCTAAATTAAATATGAAATACCTAAAACAATGAATGAAAAATAAAAATATCATATTTTGCTCTAAAAATAGGCAAAATGTATGTCAATTTGTAGAGAAAAATATTTTCTATTTTTTGGTAAATTTTGTTTTTTTAAAAAAAAAAAAAAGCATTTTGGCCGTTACAAACAAATGGGTTGTTTGCAATGGCCTAGCCACGTGGCGCGTGCCCATTGGGGGCGCGTCACGTCTGACATGCTGACCCACGCGGTCAACGCCGTTTCACGTCGTTTGGACGCAAAACGGCATCCAACGTAAAACGGTGTCTTTTTTGCTTAAAAAAAAAAAGATGGCTCAACCAGGTCGATTCAAAGGCCTGGCTCCCCAGCCATTTCGCCACTATAGCAGTGCCTAACCAGCATTTTTGCTAATTGGGCTCCTCGGCCAGTGCATTTCAAAAGGGGCTGCCGTTGATGCTCTAAAGATCAAATATGTGATAATGATTTAGGCACATATTGTATCATAATGTTTTAATTTATGACAATTTATTATTATTATGTTTTATTCTATGTTTATGTTTTATGAATAAATATAATAATGTCTCAATAATTTAATTATTCTAAAGTTATTCCTAATCAAGTTTTATCATTAATGGGACAATGATAATGCATTAATACTAGTATGTGTAGTGATTGATGAAATGTGTCATAATATGAGATATTAAATCAACACATAGATACACGTTAGAGAACTATGTACTGGATCGACTCACCATGAGAAATGCTACATAGATTATTATATGAAGTGTCATAAGCATATCTCATAGTGATGATGGTGTAAGTGGTCCTTAGATTTGAGGTCACCAGAGATCCCAACATGAGGAGTTGCATATTTTGATACTACTAAACGTTACCTGTAACAGGTTGAACTATAAAAATAAAAATTGGATATGTAATGAATCATGTAGTAAGATGTTGAGTGATCAAGATAGGATTTGCCCCTCCTATATAATGGGAGTGATATATTTGGGCCCTTTGATTGAGTGAGACCATAAAAGACATAGCTATACTCTAATAAGTTGACATGTGATATCAAGCCATTTGCTTAGACGTGTCTACTGAGGAATTGAAAAATGCAAAGATTAAACTATACAGTATGATACATTCCATGGCTCGTGTTCAATCAAGATATCTAGGGTAAAATGATTGAATTACATGGTAATATCTATTACAAGGAGAGTAATGTTGAATTACTAATATTCTTATAACTTGGGTAGCATTGATGTGTTGCTAGACAGGATTCATTGTTTTTTTACATGAAATAGATTTTATGTCATAGCCAACATTATGAGAACCTATTGGGTCGCACACTTAGATCGTATTCAAAAGGAGTGTAAAATTCATGGGATGAATTTTAATTAATTTAAAGAATCCTATTATGAATAAGACTCTATGAGATTTTTCAGTTTAAAGTGGTATTCGGATTTAAAGCTAAATTATTTTGGTTTTATTATTAATAAATCCAAAACAGTTTTGGTTTTATTAATCAAGCAATTTCTAAATTCCAATGGTGTTGTTTTCGGCAACTACTGAAATTTAAAAAGTTCCAAAAATAGATTAGAACTTGTAGTTCAAATAAAACTCTTTAGAAGAAGTTTTACCCTAATCTATTTTTATATAGGGAGAATGACACTTTTAATCCCTAATGTTGTATTCAGAATCACTTTTAGTCTTAATATTTTAAATCCGACACATTTAGTCCTTAAAGTTTCACAATTTAACACATTTGGTGCAATTAACTGTTTTAAAACTTTGACTAACAGTTAAAGGTTTATCAAAACTTTCTCTTTTTTATGCAAAACCCTCCACTTTTACACATTTAGCATTATTTGCTCCGATTAGTAGACACATGAGCGAGAAGCATGATTGCTGGCATTGTTTCCTCCATCAATGGCTTCAGCTCAGAGACTGACAGCTCACCACAATCGCTGACAGTAGCTTTCTTTCTAGGGTGATCACCTCTATTGGTTTCCTATGACTCAATCAACCTGACAACATCCATTCCCTCCAAAACTTGCCCAACACAACATGCCGCTAGTCCAGCCATGATGTCTTAAAGAATTGACTCCCATTGTTATTGGGTCTAGAGTTTGCCATGCTAACTATTCCAGGTCCAGTATGAGTCAACTTGAAATTTTCATCTTTAAATGTGCGTCCATTGATACTTTTACCTTCAGATTACATTGCCCTTGTCAAAATCTCCTTCCTGAATCTTGAAATCCTTGATAACACGATGAAAACTAGAACCTTTGTATCCAAAACCCTTTCTCTTGCACATAAAGCACGGAAGTTCTCTATAGTTTGAGGCACATCATCACCATAGAGTCCTAAAACAATCCTCCCAAAGAAGCTTCCTTCGGATTTGATGCTTATGTCAAGATATACCTTGTGCGTTACTTTTGATTGCAATTCACCACGCCACCGTAGGCGAATGTAACTAGACAGTCACTGGATTTGGTCCAGCCGAAATGAGTTGAGTTGGAGGAGGATGTTAACCACAATGAACTGGACAGGAAACTCGACGACGACGACGAGATTGCCAACTACAGAATCATACAAGCTCGGCTCACAGTTTGTGTCGGGCAAAGACTTCTCGGAGTTGAGACTAAAGGAGACCAAACATTTGACAGGGTTGCGAATAGAACGACCATTGTTGGGACAAAATGTTTAGAAATGTCACTGTGTGAGTGTGTGATAGAGAAATGCGGGGGAAGAGTGATATTGTTATTATTAAGAAGATGAAGAGGAAGGGGAAGTGGAAAATTTTCTCATCCGAGCAAATAGTGTTAAATGGGTAAAAATGGAGGGTTTTGCATAAGAAAGAGAAAGTTTTGATAAAACTTTGACTATTAGTCAAAGTTTAAAAACAGTTAATTTCACCAAATGTGTCAAAGTGTAAACTTTGAGGACTAAGGGGGCGCCTGGTTGTAACAGGGGAATGGGAAAGGTAATGGAAATGATAGTAGTGGGGAATGATAGTGGGGTCAATCATTATAATTCTGCTGGTTGGTTTGTGCTGGGGAATAGGAATGATTACTAATAATGGTGGTTGGTTTGTGCTGGGGAATGGAAATGATTATAAATTAATTGTAATAATTAATATTAATTAATTAATTATTATTAGTTAATTATTTATTATAATATTAAATTTATTAATTATTAATAAAAATATTATTAATTAAATTAATCTTAAGTAATTAATTAATATTAATTGTAATAAGTAATATTAGTAAATGAGATTGATTCATATTAATTATAATATTAAGTAAATGAATGATTAATTAAAGTAATCTTAATTAGTTAATTTATTATTATGTTAATAATAAATTAATTTATATTAATTATAATAATTAATATTAATTACTTAGTTAATAGTAGTTAATTAATTAGTATTAATTATAGTAACTAATATGAATTAATTAATTAGTATTAGTTAATTAATATTAATTAGTATTAATTATAGTAACTAATATGAATTAATTAATTAGTATTAGTTAATTAATATTAATTAGTAATAATTAGTAATTAATTAATATTATCAATTAATTATTTATACATTAATTATACATTAATTATGATAATTACTATTAATAAAATGAGATTAATTAATTATTAATTAATTTATAATATTAAGTAAATGATTAATTATAAGTAAATGAATAATTAATTAAATTAATCTTGATTAATTAATTAATAATAATAAGTTAATAATAAATTAATTTATATTAATTATAATAATTAATATTAATTAATTAGTTAGTATTAGTTAATTAATTAATTAATTAATTAGTTTTAATATTAATTAACAAAATGGATTCCATTCCCTTGCTTCCATACCCCCCAATATTGGGGGATATGAAGATTACCCCATATGGGGATATGAAATGTCAAATCAAGTGGGGTAGGGAATTCCATTCCCTTCATCCAACCACCATAAATCACTATCAAACCCATTTCCATTCCATTCCCCCCACCAACCAAGCAGCCCCTAAATGTGTCAGATTTAAAACATTAGGGACTAAAAGTGATTCTGGATACAACATTGAGGACTAAAAGTATCAATCTCCCTTCTATATAGTTGGACTTATGATTTCTGCAGCCATAACCCCAAAAATACAACACAGACATACATCTTTCTTCTTAGAGAAAAGAGCCAACACTCAATTTTTCTTGGAGAAATATTCTGCACCTTTTTCTTTAGAAGAAAAACAGCGGCAACTTGAAATTGTTTCAAGAAAAAATCGAAGCCAACCTTCAAGATAAAAACTATCCCTCTTCTTGAGAAGCAAGAAGCTATTTGGCTGGTAAAATACAAGAAAAATAGCCATCACTTTTGTTTGAGAAACAAAAGAAAATCGAACAAGAAAACCAGAAAATTTTGATGTGTTTTTTCTTGAATAACCGAAAGCAGAAATTCAAGGCTAGCACCATCGCATTTTTGCTAGAAGGTTGGAACGATCATGTGGATACCGTATAAGCAAGGCTCTACCGGGTGTTGCTGTAATTCGACAAGCAAAGATCTTTACAAAAAAGTTCAACCCCTATCGATAAAGTAAAACTTCTCATACTCGGTTTGATTTCACTTTGTAAGGATCCTTGAAGAAAATAAAAAATTTTAAATTTTCGCTATGTTCTGTATTTCATTTCCAACAAAATGAACTCCCTACATCTAAAGAAAGGAAAAAAAAATCCTTCAGGCGGGATATAACTTTTTTTTAGTTATAAAATACAATACAATTAAGAGGAAACACCCAAAATCATCCTCCACATTTCAGTAAATAATCTTTTTCATCCTCCACTTTTAAAACGGGAACAAATAGTCCTTCAAATTTCATAAATTGGAACTTTTGGTACTATTTGTAAAATAAACGGGAACTTTTAGTCTTTCAAATTTCATAAACGGGAACGTTTAGTCCTGAAATTTTCCTTCAAATTTTGGTCCTTGAAATTTGAAGGATTATTTGTTCCCGTTTTAAAAGTGGAGGATGAAAAAGATTATTCGGTGAAATGTGAAGGATGATTTTGAGTGTTTCCTCTACAATTAATGTACTTTTAAATATGTAATTTTTTTTATCCTTATCTTTTAAATATAGGCTATATATAATTATTACTAATTAAGATAGTACAAGAACTTTAAAAAGTTTTGAAAGTAAACTTTTGTTTTTGAATAAATGGAATAATAAATTACTAAATAAGAAAATTGTGAATTACTTATCATCATATGTGATTTTGTGTTTCTTAAAATTATGCCTTGAAAGGCTTACAATTGAAATTTGATTATTATTAGGGAGAATTTTTCCCAAGAGCATGCTCAAATATTAAATTAAATAGGATATAATATTAATAGAAGAATTAGGCTGTAATGGAAAAAAAAAAATAGGGCTCAACCTCACCTACTCACAAATAAAATTGAGGGGATAAGGGTAAATTTGTGGTTTCAAAATTTATTCAAACATTTAAGTTATCATAATAATTTTATAAATCTTAAGCATTTTTTAATAATTTTGAATCTTGATACACTCTTAATGAAAATTTTCCCTTATTTTTTTTTCATCAAACCAAAAGTTATATTGAGTTATAGTTGTTTTATTTTGAATTTGGGTCTTTGAACTTTTGCCTTCTTATCTTAATTTTTTTTTCTCTAAAAACGATAGATACATTAAGTTGCAATTGCAAAAGTACAGAGCCAAAAATGGCTAATTGATTTTCGTGGTATTTGATCTGAACCACAAAAAACAAGCGACCACAAAAGGGTCTACAAAAGCCCGAATAAATCGGGAATTGGCCCTAATAAATAGGGATCAAAAACTAATCTAAAACTAGCCTAACTAACGTTGAAGAAACACGAATTCCTCAATTCTTCCAGAGAGAAAAAGTACAAATTGTCCTATACACACTAACTACAATTCTTCGATTCTTTCAATTGCCTAAAAAAAACAGCAAATTCACACACATTGTCACACCATCTATCGCCCACAGTTGTGGGTGATTGTGGGCGCATGTAGCTTTGTGCAAAAATCACACCTTGGAAAGGTGTGAAAAACCACGAGGGCCCAAAAATCGCTGACTATTTATCTTATTTAAATTGTCTATTTATCTTTTTTTTATGGCAGATTTGTATTGGATTAGAGAGTGAAAATTTTTAGGTTTTTTAAAATTTAATTATCAAATTTTTAGTCATCAACATCATTAGTCTAATTGGGCCAAATACAAGTAAGTGGCCTAGGTCATTTTCACCCAAACAATTTGTTCATTAGGCCAAGAAAAATAAATTTGAATCCAACAAAGGAATTTACAAAGAATTATATAATAAAAGCGAAGAAAGAGCAAAAGAGGATGTTTTAGAATTGAGAAAGTTTCAAAGAAAGAGATGAGAGAATTTCTTGAGAATTAAGCTGCAAAATGTAATATTGACTACATACTCCACCTTTATTAAACTACTTCTCCTTGACTAACTTTAACTGCCTTGATTAATACTAAACAATAGCTTTTAAGCAATTAAAGGATGGTTACAAAATGATATTGTTAGACTTATTACTAATTTTTACAATTAAGGCACAATTCTCCCATTGGAATGCTGTCATTTCTTGCAATAATTGGAATGATGCCATTTTCATCCTTCATCCTCACATTTCCTCCTTAAAATTGCATTCTTTTCCTTAAGACTAAAAGATGGAAAATTGCTTCTAAATAAATTTTATTCTCATGGTGTATCTTTCGTGCTCAACCCTTTCCATAAAATCAACCACTAGACCACTTACTGTGAATTATGCTTACCAACTCTCATTTGCAACATAGCTTCTGGTTTTAATGAGTAGATATCAACTTCATTGAGTTCAAGAAGTTCTCCCAATGTAACTGGGAGTGAGCCAACTTGCTTTTTGCACCTATCTTTTCCAGAACTTGATAAGGGCTATAGAACTTTTTTGCGAGCCTCAAATTGCTCTTAAGGGATACAGATTATTGTTTATATGGTTGGAGTTGTAAATAAACCCAATCACCGACTTCAAATGAGCGTTCTATTCTTTTTTTTATTAGCAAAATGCTTCGTTTTACTTCTAGCTTTAGTTAAATGATCTTTTAGTAGCTGCCTTACTCCCAAACAATCTTGAACCAAATCATTGCTTTACGGAATAACTATATCCAAGTAGAGACCAAGAGGAAGTGGAACTGGTTTCACTCTATAAAGAGCCTCATGAGGGGATATTTCAATGTTAGAATGGTATGAAGTATTGTACCACCACCACTCTGTCGTGGGAAGTCAAAAAAATTTCCAACCTACCAGGCTTATCACTAGTAAAACATCTTAAATATGTTTTTGGATATTGGTTTAGGTGTTTAGTTTACCTGTGACATTATGGATGATAGGCAATACTAAAATATCACAAAAGTCCTAGCATTTGTAACAAGGCTTGCCATAAGTAATTTGTGAATATTTGATCTTGATCACTGACAATGCTTTTAGTCAATCCATGAAGCCTAAATATCTTAACCAGAAAAGTCCAAGCCACAGTTTGAGTAGAAAAGAGGTGAGTCAAAAGAATGAAGTGTCCATATATTGTCATTCGATCCACCACAATCATGATTGTATTATAACCGTGTGATTCAGGTAATTTATCAATGAAATTTATGACAAATTGTTTCCACACTTGGGTTGGTAAAGGAAGAGGTTAGAGCAAACTTGGATAGTGAACATGTTCATCTTTGTTTCTTTAGCAAGTTTCACATTCTCTCACCTGTTTAACTACATCAACCTTTATATTAGGTCAGAAGAACAAAAGTTTAAGTTTCTGAAACATGCCCTTTGACTTGAATGACTTTCCAAGGGTGAAAAATGTAAGGTCTTGATCAACTGTTGTCTCACTCCTACAGAATTCCCCACATAAATTTACCCTTCCATTTGAGGATCCTATTGACATATTCACAAACTAGTAAGTATTATTTGGTAGCAAAGTAGATATTAAGTTCTGACAGTTTTCATCTTGCTCATAACTGGATTCAATTTGTTGGATCCAAGCTAGTTACACTATATAAATAGCATTGAGGATATGTTGGTTCATCCAATCAACCCCTATTATCTGTCCTATCCATCTAAATCTATTAATTTCATATCAAAGCGAAACTGATACTCTTGGATTTTCCATTTGACTTTTGGGCAGAAAGTTACTTGATTTCCATGAGCAATTATCATAGAAAATGGAGTGCAGTCCTAATATTGAAGTTTTAGTGGCAAAACTCTTCTATGATCTATGTAGTGTCAGTGCTACCTATATCTACCAATATATGAACTAACTGATCCTTAATAAGGTCCTATAAGATTATGGTTTTCCTTTTCAACTTTGCAAACAATGTATGCAAAAAAGATTTCTATAAACTATTCATTCCCCACATGAATCTGTTTTTGTTCCTTAATAGGATCTTCCTACTTTAGATCATATTCTTCTTCTAAAATGATGAAATTAAATTGTTTGAATTTACAAAAGTGGCTAGGTCCAATTTTTTTTTCCACATTTATAGTAGAAATTGTGATTCGTTTTGTACCACAATTGTTGTGGGGATATTGTTGTGAAATTTTCCAATCCAGGAGTTGAGTTTGCCCTTTCTTTTGCATAAGGCACCTTATGCTAACTTTGGTTTTTACCACCTTTAAGTGTTTTGACCAGTCCAAAATTATGATCCTTAGATTGTTTCACTGTTCCCTTATTCTTCTTGATTACCAATCCTAAAGACTTCTCCTGCAATTGAACAATTTTTATGACTTCTAACCATGTCTAGGGCTTCAACTATTCTGTAAGACCACTTATAAACTGGATATAAAATATGGCTCAGAAAGTCTAGTAACTTTGCATCAACAATAGGTTTTTAAATTCTTAGAACTTCTCTTGATAATCAATTACTAATTCTGTCTGCACTAGTTTGTTGAATTATTCAATTTCATCCATCTCATCTTTATCTTCAAATCTTTTGATTAATGCCTTTGAGAATTCTGACTAGGAAATTTTTCCTCTTACCAACTTAAGGCTTTGAAACCTTATATTTGCCTTGCCTTATAAATATAATTCCACCATTTCCTCCTCCATGATTCACCAATTGGATTTAAGGGAAAAAAACTTATTGCCCTTTTTTATCCATTTCCTAGGATTCTCCCCAGTAAACATAGGTAGCTCAATTTTGGGAAAGTTAATGAAACAAGGCTTACCAAACTTTTCTCTATAAAAGCCTCCTAGGTCTTCTTTAGTTATAGGATTTACCAAATTAGACTTACCAAGTCTTCTTTTGGTGCCACAGAATGTGTTGGTAATAGTGGTGTTCTATCCACAACACTCTCATTTTCCCAAATTCTTTGCTTTTTTCTTGTATCTGATATTGAGTGTCCCAAAAAATTTGATGACAATGGTTGCAACATAGGCATCTAGTTTGGAATCCATTTTAGCTCCCTATTTCTTCAACTTGGCTTCAAAGCTAGCTTCAAGGGTTGCATTCTTATCCTCCAACTACATTTTAACTTTGATGCTACTTCTTGAATCTTCATACCACATCTCTTAATCTATTCTTCCATTGCTTTCGATCTAATACCTTTAGCCATTCAATTTAAGATGCAATTTCCAAAACTGTTGAGCTTTGATACCAAACGGTCAGGCCAAGAAAAATAAATCTAAATCTAGCAAAAGAATTACCAAAAAAAATTATATAATAAAAGATAAGAAAGGAAAAAAATATGAGGTTTTAGAATTGAGAAAGGAAGTTTAAGAAAAAAAAAGAGAGGAATTTCTTGAGAATTAAGCTAGTAAATCTGACATTGGTTGTACACTCCATCTATATTTAACTACTTCTCCCTAACTAACTTTAACAACCTCGATTAGTACTAAACGATAACATTTAAGCCATTAAAGGACAGTCACAAAACGATGTTGTTAGACTTGGTACTAATTTCTACAATTAGGGTATAATTCTTCCATTGGAAAACTGCCATTTCTTGCAATAATTGGAACAAAACCATTTTCATCCTTCATCTTGACATGATCATCGAACTACAAAACTCAAAATGAATATACATGATCATCAAGTTTTGCAATTTGTGGGGATCATATCTTTGAGATTTTATACCTTCAAAAAAACAGAAAAAAAGCAAAATCACATCATTCCCACCCATATTCATGTTTGGGACATGGTGTAAAATATTGTTATGATTATTACAATAGTTTATAATATCATTTATTATTTTTAAATAGAGAAGTAGGATACTGTCAAGACATAAAAATGGCAAATACAAATGATGTAGAATTGGAGAAAAATTAAGAAATATCTAACTTTATTTTAGCATAATATGTTTTTCAATATGAAGAAGGTATGTTTCATTTATAATTAATTTATGGAGAAATGTATCTATTACTTTAATTAATGTAAAAACTCTATTTGCACATAAAATTAATTTTCAACTATAAAATTCATGTAGCTTTAAATGCAGGAAAATCTAGGAAGGTTTATTATCATCAATATTATTGTTAAAAGTTATACATTATATATATATATATATATATGTATGTATATTTGACATTCTCTCTTATTATTCGCCAAAAGACTAATTCAATAATTTATACTAGATACATTAGATTAGAGTTGACTCATTTAGACTTTCATGGAAGAAAATAAGAAGCTGTAAAATGTGAAAATTATCAAAGAGTTATTGATTTTGTTATCTAAGGGGAAAAAAAAGAAGAGGGAATATAAGTTTGGCAAATAATAGTATTACATGCTACTTTTGTTAAAAGTATAAGGAATTTGCATAACATATATTTAAATTCATAGTATTAGTCCAATGGTTTATAAGCCAAATTCATTTACAATGATAAATTTCAATAGAAAAAGGAAAAAGAAAAAGAAAAATTCAAAACAAACTAAAGAATGGATAACAAGCACATGATTACCCAAATTTAGTGTTTACAGTGTTTAGAGCCAAATTGTAGAACATAAAAGATCAATTTTTCAAGAAATAAATATTTGGGAATGTTGAAGCACATGTTCATGTAACTAATTCCCTCCCTCACCCCCAAAAAAAAAAAGAGGTTTTCATGTGCCCATATATTTATTATCCTATAATCTAAATATAGGATTTACAATGTAGAAGATTTTGATAAGTATCTCAACGTCAAATTATCTCTAAGACAAAAATGCAAAATTATACCAATTGATAGCTAAATATATGATGCATAATCTATGTGGAAGAAAAAATTATACCAATTCATATGTATCAATTCATACATGGTTGATGAAAAATGGAAGTATAAAATTATGCTCTTTATTTTTTAAATTAATTCTTTCTTCCTCTAATCTTATCATTGAGTTAAGAGAATTTGGTAATTTGGATTTAAATTATTCTAAATCTTATCTTTATCTTCCTAACTTAATTTATATATCTCACTAATATATTCACCCTTCATGAGCTTTAATCAAGGTGTTATTTTGTTTTTTCCCTTTTTATTTTCCTTCTCAATTCTATTCTCATAGTTCTATTTTTATGTAATTGTTTAGTAATGTTATCATATTTTCATGATTTAAATGCAATAGGAAACTATCGTAATTGGTTGGCCATGATAATATACGAACTCAACTTTTAGATATCTCCATAATTGTTTTTTTTTTTTTTAACAAATAGGAAAAGTATAGTGCAAGACATCTAAGATCCAATTTTATGAATTTTATATATGATTATTATTGTACTTCTCAATATATAATTTTGGGTCTCAAAGTTCTGTAGTTTATTTTTAATTATTTAGTTTTTCATTACATATTTGAATATGTCTAAAAATTTATAATTTATTTTTATTTGTTAGTTTTTGCTTATTTCTTGAAAGAGACTTTAGATTTTTCTTTTTTCTTTTTCTTTTTTTTTTGGTTGAAGAATGGTGAAGAAATGTTTATTGAATCTGTTATTCGGTTTTATTCGGTTTGACATTTTTGAACCCCCTACCCAAAAATTAAACAAAAAACCGAATAAGAACAGTAAAATCGAACCGAATTTCTTATTCGGTTTTCGGTTCGATTCGGTTTGAAACAGAATAAAACTAAATAAAAAATTCGGTTTCTTATTCGGTTTGAAACCGAATAAGAAATTCGGTGAACCAAATAAATCAAATTTCTTATTCAGTTTTTTTTTAAAACTAAAACCCAAATAATTTTTTTTGAACTATTCCTAAACAAATTCCTTCACAAAAACCTTCAATTAAAACTCGCTACTTTAATAAAATATTTAACAAATTGTCAATTAACACATCACTTTTTTATTTATCCACTTAATAATTAATATAATCAAATAGCAAAATCTGAATATTATATCTTCATTGCTTATTTAGTTTAACTGTTTAAGTTTGTAATTGTAATATAAAAATCATTTGCATATTGTAATTATTAATTTATTTGTGTTATAAGTTATAATATATAAGTATTATGCTATTAGCCTATTAGGCATAAGCGAAGTTAGTACTTATTACTCAAAACTAAGATAGTATTATCTAAATTAATACTTAGTTAGTAATTTAGTACTTATCAGTGTTACTAAGTTAGTACTTATCATTGTTATAAGTTTAATCAAATAATAATTAGTTGTTATAATAATTACTTAATTAATAATAATTAGTTATAAATATTAATTATTAACTTATGTATATTAAGTATTACTCAACACTAAGTTAGTATTAAATAAGTACTAACTAATTTAGTGCTTAGTTCGTTAGTACTCATTAATCATTATTAGTTATTAACTTATTACTATAGCTAAGTTAGTATTAACTAAGTTAGTACTTCTTAGTATTATAAGTTTAACTAGGTTAGCACTTAGTTGTAATAATAATTACTTGATTAATAATAACTAATTATAAGCATTAATTATCATGATATTTGACTCGATTTAAATATGTATAATTAGTTTGCTAATCGTACATAATTTAAAATTTTGAATAAATAACCGTTACTAAATATTATATAGTTATTACTTATTAGTTATTACTCAAAGACTCAACACTCAGTCATTTAATAGTTAATACCTAGTAATCACTTAGTTAACACCAATAAGTTATTAATTATTGACTATTATATTGAATCATTGATGATATTATGAATCTATGATATTTGATTCTAGTTAAATATATAAAACATAATAATTGCATGCTATATAGTATATCCTACACACTATACCTTGTCACTTTCTAGGCTTTTATATGCTTAACAACTTATGCATTATTTTATTTTTCTTTATTTGCAATTTGATATTTCATATTTGTTTAACTTTTAAATAAATTGATAAATTCTAGTATAAACTATAAACTATAAATTGTTTAGTATATACTATATATTGTCCATTATCTATACATGATAAATTCTATAATAACGATAAATTAATTATACAAAAATATATATACATAACTACAAGTCTACAAAGTCTACAATTGTTTAGTATATATTGTATATTTATATTAATTATTTGTGTATTCATACATATAAATTATATATATAATATATTTATAAATTTTGATTTATTTAGTTTATTTGGTTCCTTATTCGACTCGGTTTCCTTATTTAGTTTGGTTTTCTTATTCGATTCGGTTTTCTTATTCGATTCGGTTTCCTTCTTCGATTCGTTTTATTCGGTACGGTTCGGTTTTCAGAACTCCAAACCATAAACCGATCTGAAAACCGAATAAGTTATTTGATTCGGTTAAAATTGAACCGAATAAACCGAATTCAGTTTCAATATGGTTTATTTGATTTTTCAATTCGATTTATTCGATTTAACCAAACCATAACCAGCCCTATCTGTTACCTATCACTCTTTTGATTACTAATTAATTAATGAAAGAAAGGTCTAAATATTATATAAGATTAAATTTTTTTAGTGAACTTTAACTTGTAAATTAATTGTTTTTACCTTCGTTTCATTCAAAGTAAAATTTTGTCCTGGAAAATGGATAACATATCTTTACAAGACTATTAGTTTTTTTATACTAATTGATATTTTGATGCGAACTTATATTTTGTTAGTAGAGTAGTACATATATTTTTTTGGCTAGAAATGAAATTTCATTTTGAGTGTCAACATTTATATTGATTGTTGTAGTTTTTTTTCTTGCAAATTTATCGATTAAGTTTGTTTTTGACACAAAGTAGTCTACAATATTCTAAATATTCTATATTATAATTTTTATAACTTCATTGGAAAATTATTGGAATTTTAAAATAATTTTTAATTATTTTGTTCACTTTTACATGTCATTTTCCATATTATAATTTATAACACAATGAATATTTTTCTCCTCTAAATTTAATTTGAACAATAGCACTTTTCCATAATAATTATAATAATAATAAATTAAAATATGTATGTCTTTATTTTTTAAATTATAATAATTTATGTTATAATAATAAAATTATTTGTACATATGCACAGATAAGAATATAGTTATCTATAAATACAAAAAATACAAAATTATTCCAATTGATAGTTAAATATATGATGCACGATTTATGTGCAAGAAAAAATTGTACCAATTCATCGGTATCAATTCATACATGGTTGATAAAAAATGGAAGTATAATCATCCTTGAGCCAATTGTTAAAACACTATGTGTCGTAAAGATGACTATTTAATTTATAGGAGTAAGAACATGGAAGAGTCCTAGTATTAAATAAATTGTTAAATACTCCTTCCTAGAAAAAGAAAAAAACAGAGTCTAACTTCAAAATTTTTTTTTGTCCAAAAAACAAAATCCACTTTTCTTATAAAATTTTTATATTACCCTTACTAATAATGACAATATATAATCCAAATTAAAAAGTTAGGATAAAAATATAAAATAATACATTTAATGATGTATTAAGTGTATTGTACCTTGTAATTTAAAAAAATTAGTACCAAAATTAAAAGTAAACCTTTTTTTCGAGAATATGGGAGTAATAAATGTTTAGAGCCATAAAAGTAATCTTTATGTGCTCATGAAATATAATTGTCGCATAGATATAGAGATATATTCTGGCAGACTAGTAATAAGATATTTCTACAAGAGAGAAAAACAACATCAACCTTTATTTATTTGAAAAAAAGATAAAAACCACATTTACGAGGAAAATGTCTTGGTATGTATGATAAATTCAAATCTACTACATTTATATACATGATTATTCATAATTATTTTGTGTACTATTTACAAATATATCAATACAGTATAAATGTCGTAAGAATCATTGGATTGATGACTAATTATCTACAAGGCAGGTAGAACATTCATAAATAAATGAGAGATTACCTTCATGAACAAAAGATGAATAATATATGCTTTATTGATTTTTTTTTTCAAAACAATAAAACCAATTAGTTTACTTATATTACATTGATTTATTATGTAATTTTAAAATAAATGTAGAATGCCAAAAAAGAACATTGTACTAATATGGAAACATGACCAAGAATAAGGCCATATTCTACGGGAAAAAGATCACAAAAATCAAACATTATTTATTATAGGCTTAACCCTCAAATGTTTATAGTTTCAAGGTAACATTTAAGATATCCTATATTCAACACAAGTGTACAATTTCTACTAGCAGTTAAAGTAAGAAAAACACCAAGGAAAAATTATTGAAAGATGTTATAGTTCAAATTGGTTAGGCATTAATTGACGAGGAAATGAAATCAATATCAAATCATGCTTATTTCAATGAGGATGATTTTTTGGAATTTATACTAAAATTTTGGGGAAAAAGGGAAGAAGGATTGCTTCAACATTTTTTTTTTTTTTTAAATCTTCATCTTCACTGTCATTAATTGAATTATTGTTAGACAATTCAGAAGAAACCAGTGCCCCATTAACTTATTTCTAGTCTCATTATAACCATTAGATTAATAAAACTTGACATTTGCAAATTGTTTATAAAATTATTAGACTTATAATAACATAATTATATATCCTTATGAGATATGGAAACTTATTATGCAAGTAACAATTTTCAAATTAATATAATCCACTACCAAAAGTATTTCTATAAATAATAATCTTAAGCATTCACACAAACAACGCCTCTCATAATTACAATAGCACGCAACCTTAGCAAGTCATTAGACGATTTTTCTAATTATAGGTGTCACCCAATTTTCTAACTATAGCGTAAAAAGTAACTAGCTAAGAAAAAAAAATTTAAATGCATGAGAGAAGAAACATCATAACTGGCACAACTGGCCCATCTTGGACTTGAAACTTGAAACTTTATATATAACTTATTTATGCAAATATTGAAACTTGATGTGCATGTACATATAACATATTTTATATAATATATATTATATTATATATACAAAATATTGTACATTTTGGATAAATTTTATTTTTAATAAAAATAATTTAAATTTATATAATATTTATTAATATTAAACTATATCTAATATACTCTAGATTAAGTTCAAACTCACGATTGATTAGAATATTAGCTAAATTGAACAGAAACTCTATTATGGTAAATTCACCAAGTTCAATTTCTAGATTTTGTTCAAAGATAAAACATGCAAAACTCAACTAAAATGGTTCAATAAATACTTAGAGCGCAACTTGAACCCTAAAAGGTTAAGCCAATGAGTTTGTAGTCCTTCCAATTTATTGGGTATTATAATTTTTCTTACTTTTTCAATATAAGATAATATCCATGAACTCGACAGGTTGTGTAATTTTTCTATCTAAAACTAGCAACAAATGTTACATTCTTTGCGCAAAGTTTTCAGATGAAATCTACTCGACTATTAGTCTATGCAAAGCTTTTGGATTTCATTTCAATTTTGAGTAATATATTCTATTAGAGGGAAATAACCATTTTGTCAAAGGCACCTACTTTAGCTTCTGGAACCTGTTGATGAATGTGCTCAAATATTCAATTATACACTTATGAACCTTATACTTTTTTTGATTTTTTCATGTTTGAGTTGACATAAGAAACATGGTTATAAAATTCCAATATCAAATAAGTAGAAGTCCAATTTGAGACTTCACAAAAGTATTCCATCCCATTCTTTATTTGTTAGGCAAGGTTGCCTTCCAAACAAAGACAAGTCTTCTTGATTAGAAATAAGTTAGCATGTTGTTCCCCTTAAATTTATCTAATGTATCATTGAGAAAATTCTTGTGTGCCTTCCCTTTTATTGGTGGCATTGTATATCTAAAAGTATAGAGGAAACACCCAAAATCGTCCTCCACATTTTAACGAATAATTTTTTTCATCTTTCACTTTTAAAATGGGAACAAATAGTCTTTCGAATTTCAAGGACCAAAATTTGAAGGAAAATTTCAGGACTAAACATTCTCGTTTATAAAATTTGAAGGACTAAAAGTTCCCGTTTATTTCACAAATAGTGCCAAAAGTTTCGATTTATGAAATTTGAAGGACTATTTGTTCCCGTTTTAAAAGTGAATGATGAAAAAGATTGTTTGCTGAAATATGGAGGACGATTTTGGGTGTTTCCTCAAAAGTATAAAGTTATTAGTGCTACTAAAAAATACACAAGCAATATGAAAGTAAGGGTCATAAATGAATTTAAATTTTAAATGGCATGAAAATTTTCAATTGACAAGTAAACTTCCATTTCAACCAAGTCAACAAACAAATTCACTCAAATTTGATAAAGAAACAGGTTTTAATGATTTCAGAAATGACTTGAACATCAAAATGAAATTTTCATCACTATACTTGCATATATCTTTGAGAAAACCCTTGGCCTCTTAACTTAGTTCACAAAGCTAACAATATGGTCTAAAAAATAACCAAAAAATGGCCTCACATTTCATTTAAAATCAAGACATGAAGTCTAGCACTTTAAAGTTAAAAAATCTCTCAAATCTACAAAAGATATTTAAACAATAGAGTAAATTATCAAATAATTCCTCACAAATATTTAAATAATATTTTTTATCTCTTATATTTAAAATGAAAAAAATTGATCATATTATATTAACATACTCTTTTAGTCTTTCGTTAACTTTTCATCCATTTTACCATTTTAAAATGCTCAAGACATGTTTTCAAATCTAAGGGTAAAAATGAAACTCTCATTGCCCTTTGAAAAAAAAAGGGGACCTTCCAAGCATCACCAATGTTGTCGCCTGCCTTCCTCCACCATTGCTAATGAAAGACTAATCACCACCCCAAGGAAACATATGACCAATTTGCTCAATCAACCACTTCTATTCTACCCTCCACCCAATGTTGTGAAAACCGGACTAGACTGCGAACTGGTCAAGTGAAGAGGTCAGGGTCAACCAGTCATACTGGTAGTAAAAAATTAAATGACGTCATTATGATGTAATAAATATAAAATAATTATAAAAATATTAATATTAGTATACAAATATATTAGAAATAAGTTATTTAATTCCTTAATGTAGTTAAATTTAAATAAAGTATAAGTTGCATAAAATTCCAAATGTATAATTGAATAATTTCATGAAAAAAAAAAGTATAAAACATGTTTTATGTAAAGAATGTATTAAAAATTTCAAAAGATCTCTTTTATAATTTTTTGACATATATTAAATTTTAAAAAATTTTAAAAATTTTATGGTTGAAAATTCAAAATATTCGCATAAACAGCATTAAAAAAATAAATTTTATAAAAATATGAGGTCAAATTATAATTTTTTAAAGTTAAACTTTCAATTTAAAAAAGAGTAAAAACCTCGGTCAAACCTGGTTTTGGTTTGACTGCGTTTGACCAATTTTTTAAAAGGAAGGATTTTTATACAAATTCAGACCGAGCCTAGGCCTAATTTGCGATTGGATCAGGCCGATATGGGTTTGACAAGATGGCCTCCACCCTTCTCTCAAATTGCTCACTAGGATATTATCATCAACATCTACGTAAAAAATAGAGAACAAGAGAAAGCTAACAAGGTAAGATAAAAAAAATGGACATCCAGACAAAAGTTTTCTAAAGTGGACAAAAGCCTAAATAGTTTTCTCAATGCTTACTAATTTTAATTTCATTTTTTTTTTATCAATCTCTATAAATTTTCCTTTTAAAAAATTGAGCTATGATTTGGATGTTAGATGTATCATTTGAGTCTTCCTTATTTTCACATCAATATGTTATAATTGAATTGTTGATCTAATTACCTTGTGTTTAACATTCAAGCCTTATATAATTTCACATGACTTCACATTAATAGGGAAATTATTGGAAAGAAAATTTAGAAACTTGTTCTAAATGACGAATTGTCCAATTTATATGAGGCTTTAAGGAAAAGTCTGAATTTTTCAAACCTCATCCTCTTTGCCCCATCTTTATTGTCACTAACATTTCCACACAAAAATCAATGTGCATAAGTTTCTAATAAACCCAAAATTTGTATTGTAAAGGTTGTTAGGAAATCAGCCCATATAGGTAGTAGAATAGTAAAAGGATTGATTACATGCCTAGTAATCCACATATAACATTAATTCGTCCTATTAGCAACAGATCCACCTAATAGGCAAGATTGATCACAAGCAGCATAATTGTCCGGCCTTTAACAGTATCCACACAAAAAAATTCTAGGGATACTCAAGGGATTGACCAACCATGAGTTGTTGATGGCTGAATCCCTTGAGTATAGGAAAGACTAGGGTTTTGGGAAACCTTAGGAGTCTGATACGTACGATGCGCAACAGACTTTAACACATTTCTTAAAACCCATGGTTGAGACGTATTTATAAACTATATGGAATTAAGCTAATAACCAAATAATCTAATGGCTCATTTATTAATAAGTCCTAAGATTAATTTATCTCATAAATTAATCCCATAATTATAATATTATTTTAACCCAAGAAATTATTTTTATTCATGTATGACCCATAGGTTTTTAATCACGTTGGCAATAAATATAAATTATAATCCCAAATTAATTGACTTTAGGACATAAAACCAACAAACTCTCACTTGAACTAAAGACAATTAATCGTGAGATTTTTGAAATTAGATAAATTAAACAACTTTAATTTATTATTAATTCATCAATTCATTAATTCATTAATTTATAGTTATATATCAAGATTGGCCTTTAGCCAGGCATCATGACCACCCAAGTGTTAAGAAAAGTCATGTGAACTGGATTTCTTGTAATTATTATCCTTTCCCTATACTATATCCCAATTAGTTCAATAGTAAGAAATAATACCAACTCTTAATGAACTAATTATTCTGTTCTTGTTTATGAAATTAAACTCCCTTGAAGATGAATTTAAATCATTTTAAATTCACGTCTAGTTTGCGCAAACATTTTCAGTCATACTTCAACAAGTGGCCATAAATGGGATATACTATTTTGTTGACTAAGAAACTCGCATCCGCTACCAAAGGTGCGTATTGGGTAAACCCCGTCCCTATGTAATAGTCTGCAAACTACACAGGATATGTAAACTGCACTGGGAAAGCCCTGTGCAATGGGTTCGACTGAGAAGGTGTTAACAAGGGGATTTGAACTTGTGACCTTACGGACCCGCGCTTGTTGCCACACCAACTTGATCACCCCCGAAGGGGATATACTCTTATTACTATTAGAAGTAGTAAATCTTTTATTGATCATAAACTATTTATCTATGTCTCATACTATACCCAACTCTTAAAGCACACGTAACCAACTAAGATTAAGGACCAAAAGAGTAAAAGTATAATAATTCACACTCTAGATACTCTTATAATCTTAAGTCGAATGATCACTTACACTACTATCACGTAGAGATTAATTCCATTGGCACTCAAATAAATTACCTTATGGAAATCTCTAAGCAGGTCAATCCAATGAACTTATTCTCTAACAAGCATCAACATATTTTCTTTTGTATCAATACACAATAGTCTATGAGATCAACTACTTCTTACCTTAAGAAGAAGCAAAATATGTGCTAGTCTTTCCGTATCAACAATGTCCGTCTTACTAATGCTTGACTAGGGATGCTTTAAGAAAAATATTATAAGTATGTGAAGAATCTCATTATCATAACTCTTATGATTTCTTCCATATAAATATTATTCTAAAGACTTTATAATTTAATAAGCAATAACATAAATGATAAATAGTTCCATATCACCAAGCTTTTGCATAAATTTAAATAGAGAAAAAAAAATATAGAGAGCGTAAGTATAGAAAGTGTACATATCACCGAAATAAATTGGTTTTTGTCCACACACTAAATAAAACACTCAAATAAAAGTTCTCACTTGGACTAAAACTAATCGTTTACAAAGTTTAGTCAAGTGTAAACGTCTTTATCACTAGTAAGAATATTCTATATTTAAATCATATTTATCATTGATCTATATCAAATGATAGTGTCTTATACATTATTAGTCACTAATGAAGTTCACTTCCCATTATCATCATAATACAAAAGTATTATAAATAACGGAACTAACTATGTAGAGTACAATGAAGAACTTTTTTATCCAAAATTTGATAAACATTTTACAAATCTAATGTAATTGGCATAATTTATATAATGTTCATAACATTCTAATTAGAACTCTTCCAATACTTTGTACTACTAGTATAAGCAAAATATATAAATCTATGAAAAACTTGCATCTATATATCTACAATTGATTGGCCCATTAAAACCAAGAATATTTCTTCTAGCACACCATAGCATACAAGTAAAATTCAACAGTCAAAGCAGATGGAATAATTGTACACTATATTATTCTATGCTAAACAACTTTAGCATCACGCTTATGTACATGAAGTAATATTCATGATCTATCTCTATAAATCATAATTTCTAACTTTTAGAAAATATACATATATTATTTTAATTATTATACCTTTACATTTAATTCAAGGTATTCATTTTCTATATATAATATGTCATACATAAAGTAATAAGAAAATGCTTATGCTCCCACTTACAAACTTGAATACACATGTTTTGCAAAATTTTGACAAAAACAAAACATTTTGATTTTTCTAATCAAAATATTAAAATCCAAATTGGATCTTTCAACTTGCACATTCTATTATGATCAACAAATATAAAATTTTGAATCGTATCATATACAATTTATTGTGCAAAATGCAATTCTATATCCCTTGATCATCATATGCATCTATTACAAACTCGCATCATCATCTGATCATAATGTCTAGATCCATCACATTAATATGTAATTATAACAATTGGATCTATCAAATCATCATATGATTAGAACGTTTATTTCAATAGTTGATTTTATTATTTTGTGGTTTTGAACTTTTCAAATATTATTTTTCCTCCCACTAACCTTTATAGAATAAACACTTTATTTTAAGAGATAGTGATTTATGAAACAACTCTTGTTTAATTGAATAATAAGATTATTAACCAAAATTTCTTTTCGATACTCCACAAATAAGGGTTTTTTTCTAGATTTATTTCTAAACTAATGTAACCTCATCCTCTTCACATAAGTAGGACAATACCAAATTTTCATAAAATTTTGGTTTATTTCTATCCATATCTCATATAGAATAAAATCAACTATCTCAAACAAAATGCGATTAGCAAGTAGAAGACAACATTAATGGTATAAGTCCAAAACTATTTTGGAAAGACTGCACAACTAGTCATAAATCAAAATATAACTAATATATTTGATCTTTCTTTTATACAACACTATTCACTAGTAGTGTGTATAAATGATGTGTATAAATGACCAACAAGAATCACATTTTCAGTTAGATAATTTAGGATTTCGATTAAGGTATTTACTTTGACGATCGTTTTTTTGGCTTATTTAGATAAATGTTTATGTTGTCAATTTATTCTTTCAATTGACTTTCTCAAAATCAATTCTGAATCATATTCCTTTTATAGAATAATTACTACATCTTATCCCTTATTTTCAAAAAGGGAAGAATCAATGTATAACTCATTCAAAACAAGTTTTGAATAGTTATCCAACTAAGATTATATAATAAATTTACATTTGATTATGGATCAATTAACACTTGAGGTGTAATATCGAAATGTAAACTTCTTTCTTTTATGTCCCACAACAATTTAAGATTAGAATATGATATAACTATTATATTATTATTTATTTCATGCTTACAATAAGCATCTTTAATTATTTGGAGATCATCTTTAATTATATCTTTATTGAAAAATATATGATCAAATAGCCAACTTACTTTAGTTAAGAACCATTCTTAAAATTCATGCCTTATAATGCGTTCAAAACATTAAGCCCATCAACTCATATATCAAAGTAATAAAATGTAGATATATATATTTACTCATACCATACATCATAGAAATAAAGATAGAAAAATATGTATTTATGCAATAAACAAAACCAAAATGTAAATGATATGGATGGTAAATTTTGGTTTTGCTCCCACTATTTTATCCAAACAAGTAACCCTTAAATATTGATTAAGGAATTATCTCATAATTCCTAGTGGTAGGATCCTATTTTAATTATTTTAATCTTGAGTTAGCTCAACAAATCAAAATAATTTCAATGGGTAGATAATTACAACTTTCTTTTTAATTCCTAGATAGTTGGGTTACAACTCTTGATAAAACACATCATATGTGTTTCCTAACTCTAGCCTCAAAAACGCAAGACCTTGAATTAGCTCAACAAATCATGGATTTTGTTAAGTCCAACCCATTATTCCGAGATCACATATCATATTTAAAAATGCATTCTAAGTAGAATGACATTAAATTAGCTCAACAAGTCATACTAATGAGAATGATTTTTTTAAACATAATAATGGAAGAGAGCTAAAATTGACTTAATATTTTATCAATAAATTAAAATAATTACCACAATTAGGTAACAATTACCATTCAGAAATCTTATCTCATATTTAAAACACCTTCTTGTTAAAATGACCTTGAGTTAGCTCAACAATTTACTATAACCGAAATTGTCTTAAATGTAATACTAGGCAACTAAAATTATTTAATATTTTATCAAGGAATTTTATGAAAAATATTATTATCTTATCAACTATATGTAACACACAAACTATTAAATATTTGACCGAATGTGGCATACTTTATGCAGACAAATAATCATATTAAATGAACACATTATACCATCAAATATTTAATCAAAGGTTGCATATAAATATGCAATTAAATAATCACATAAATATGTCTAATTTCCAATCATGGATAAATATGTATAGTCATTTCTAATCACATTAAAAATAACATTCTCGGACTATTTTGAGAAGCATTAGGGTTTTCCAAAATCAATTAAATCAAAATAACTTAAATAATTCAACGGTTAAGCTTTAAGGTTTCAAAAACCCAAAAACCATAAATTTAGACTATAAGAGTTTCAAAAACCCTTTGCCTTCACTTTTGATTTAATTGATTAATATTATTTTGAAATTCAATTTAGATCCCCTTCCATACTTTTAATCAAATTAAATTATGAAACAAATCTAAATATGAACATCTTTTAAATTTTAAATCAAATTTAAAATTTAAAATTCTCAAAATAATAATTGCCGAATTCCAATCTAATTGAAATCAAAACCAATTTTGGAAATTCAGTCTAAAATATAATTTTCAAAATTTAATCATATTAAATATGAAATATAATTTTAAATTGAATTTATTACTAAATATCAAATCATATTTAAAATTTAGTAAAACTCCAAAATTAATAAGCTATTGAATTCTAATCAAATTGAAATTTAGTAATTTCCTTGAAATTTATAACATTCAAATTATAATCAAATTATAATTTGATCATCTAAAACAAATCCAATTAAATTTTATAGTTGATTTAGAAAATAAAAGGATTCAACCATTTATTTTGAAACTCTTCCAAGCAAGGAAAATTTTGATATTTTATTTTGAAATTTCTTCAAATTTAAATCTGATTTAAATTTGAACAAAATAAATAATTTAATTGGATTACATACTATTTCATATTTTAATTAATTAAAATATAAAAGTCAACCCAAAACTTGTTTTACATTTATAAATTATTAAAGATTAGAAATCATTTGTAAATCAAATTTACAAAATAAAGGGAGGAAACAAAATTAATAAGTCTATCGCTAAAAATTTATAATTACATTACTAAACTTTTAGTGACATTCTTATTACCGTCGCTAAAAGAATTTTTTTTAAAAAAAAAATAGAAGAAACTGTTACCACCGTGATGACGTCATTATATGTCAGCGATGTCGTCATCAAAAGATGTCATCTTACATTTGCTGCCAAAGTGATTACGTCATCACTGTTGCCTCTAGAGATGTCGTCATCATTTTCTTCACATTACATTTTTTGCCGTTGCCGTAGCTACCTTCCTTTTTTTTTAATTTTAATTTCTGATCGTCGGCTAGAATTTTTCCAGGCAAAGAGCGGCCAAAATCATCCTAGCCATGCCTTGATGGCTCCGGATTTGCGACCATAATAGTTTTGGCCACGCCGCCGTCTCGTTGCTTGGCCAGACGACTTCTAGCCAAGCGACCAGACTGTTCTACCGGCCTTATGGTCGTGGGGCCGGATCAGATCCGACCACGGCCAGAAAGTGGCTACGTTGCGGCCTAGATCAGCCAGTCTAGCAGAAACCTCTTCCTTTTTTTTTTTTTTTAATTTCTGGCATGTTGACTAGCTCTTTCAGGCAGTCAACCCAATCCAGTCAAGTCAAACCCAACCGGTCCTGGCAGAAAATCTTCTTTTTTTTTTTAATTTTTTTTCCAAAATTATGATTTTAACTCTTCATATTTGAAAACTCTAATTTTGAACCCTTTCAAGTTTAAAAATTCTCAAAATAAATTAATCAAGAATAATACATATATGAACAATTCATCATCCATCACGATTAAACTATAAAATTATGCTAGTACATGGATAAACAAAGGTGGCTGTGACACCACTGCTAGAAAATCAACCCATATACGCAGTGGAATAGTAAAATGATTGATTACATACCAGAAACCTCTTTATAATCCACATGTAGCATTAATTCATCATGTCAGCAACAAATTCACCCATAATAGGCAAGATTGATCACGAGTCGCATACTTGTTCGGCTTTTAACAATATCCACACAGAAACTTTCTAGGGATCCTCAAGGGATTGACCAACCATGAGTTACTGACGCCTAGATTCCTTGAGTATAGGAAGAACTAGGGTTTCAAAAACTTTCAGTGTCTGATACGTACGATATGTGATAACCCTATTTTATATAGGGTATTCTTATTAATCTTGATTAGAAATTGGCTTGTGTTTTGATTTGTTTTTACCTATTTTGGCCAAAATTTCCTTTATTTTATGATCACTGAGTTATCTAATATTTTTTTAGAACTTTTGAGTTCAATCCTGAATTTTCTTCTAATTTGAAGATCAAAGGACTAACCAATTATCTTGCAAAATATACAAGGACTATTTTGTCCCTTTATTGTCAAAAGCCAAAGCAAAAGGAAAAGAAGAAGCTGCGGCCAAAGGAGAAAAAGCCACGAAACCGCGCAACAAAAGACAAAGAAGATTTCTTCAGCTGAAAGAAAGCAAAAGCTGCAATTAAGAAACAAAAAAAAAGACAGTTACAATTTGGAAACAAAAGAGACGGCAACAACAAGGGCATAGAAGATGACTACAATTGGGAAATAGAAGACAACCGCAATTTGGAGACAAAAAGGCTTCAGGAAAAACAAAAAAAAGAAATCGAGTTGCACAAGGAAACAAAAGTCAGCTGAAACAAGGAAGCAAAAACTGAGTACAAGAAGGAAACAAGCCAGCTGTGTTGCAATTTGGAAACAGAGGCCCACTACAATTTTGAGATAAAAACAAAAAGAACACGTATGGAAAAAACCCAAAACCAACCGCATGGAAGTCTATAAAAATAGTTAGCTGCCATCTTTTATTGAGGGGTCCTTCACGTTGTCTTCTTCTTCTTTTTCTATTGTTTTCTTTAGCTTTAGTGTTAGGTTTTTCTATGTACAGAATTCTTGGAGAGCAACACGTCCATTCTTTTCTTCCTTTAGGTTTTTTTAGCCATTCACGTCCTTTTCTTTTCTTTCTTTTAGTTTAGAATTATAGCCACCATTCTGTTTTCTTCTTGGAACGAATGTTCTTGTTTTTTCTTTCTTTTCTTCAGAAATTTTAGCCGCCAATTTGTTTTTCCCCTGGGTCCTTCACGTCTGTCTTTTTCTTCTTTTCTTCTTTTCTTTAGTTTCAGTTTTTAGTCTTTTCTCATATTAAAAATTCCAACAGTCACCATCCTTTTCCCTTGGAACCTCACGTCCAGCCCTTTGCTTCTTGTTTGTCTTTAGTTTAGTTTAGTAAGGTGGGTAGCAAGCTATCGGCAGAAAATCGGTTCAGAAAATTCTTCGGCAGTAGAGAGACAACAAACAACAAGCTTTCTGTTTATTTTATATATATATATATATATACTTTGGATTTTGATAGTTTTTTTAGTTTGATTTCTTGTGTGTTGTTATGAAACTTTTAGTAGTGTTTTATTTTCAATTACCAAATAATTTATAGTTTTGTGTTTATTGAATATTGTGTACTTTAATTTTAAGTATTTATTTTAATTTTAGTTATGTCTATTTGTATTCTTGCTGTTATTATAAATTTTATTATGTTCTAATTTTCTTTTGTTAGACCTTAGATGGATCTTAATCATGAATAATTAATTCTTAATACTTGTTCATGCATTCCATATTTCAATTATGAGTTTAATATCATACTCTTAATGCTTTTAGGTGATTAGCCACCACTAAATTGATTTTTGATACTTGTTTGATACCGTGTAGAGATGACATGCATGTGCTCATGTGATATTAGACCGTGAATTCAATTTAGACGGTAATAATCTAAATTGTTCATGTGGTTTCGGTAGTAGAACTAAGTCGTGGCTACATAGATTGAATCCGGGAATTTTCATAGTTTCTAATGCACTTAGAAATCTAAATTTACCTAGACCAGGTGTGAGTTGATTTTAATCTAAATAAGGTTATTAGACCGATGTCAGCTATTAATTTACATTAGGGAAATTTCACCATCATAATTTGGAAATTAAATTACTTGCATGACAAGTCAGGAGAGTTAATTAGGATTGATTAAGTGAAATCGAAGTCTCCAACATTTTAATTGAATTGGTAAATTTTTAGTATTTTTCATTGTTATAAAATTTTCCTTCTTTGTTAGCTTAGTTAAATCACAAGAAAGCACTTTGATTGGGTAGCTTTGTTTTTGAATTAATCACGCTGGTAAGTAATTGGTTAGATTTGATTCAATCCTCGTAGGAACGATACTCTACTCACCTCTTTATTATTTGTTGATATTGTATGCTTGCAATTCACCGAGCAATATGTAACAGACTTTAACAGATTTCTCAAGACCTATGATTGAGACTTATTTATAAACTAGATGGGTTTGGGCTAATAACCAAACAACTTAATGGCTTATTTATTAATAAGTCCTAAGATTAATTTATCTCATAAATTAATCCATAATTATCTTATAATTATAATATCATTTTAATCCAAGAAATTATTTTTATTTGTGTGTAACCTATTGGATTCTTAATCACATTGATAATAAATATAAATTATAATCCAAAATTAATTGGCTTTAGGACATAAAATTGACAAAGGTTACCACTAAGAATCAAGAAAGTAACGTTAAGGTCCACAATTGTAATTTGTCATGGAAAGGTAAGTGCAGGTGTTGCAAAAATTTGGGAGATAACTCCCAAAATGGTCCCTCACATATTGGCCAATGATTTTTTTAGTTCCTCACCTTTAAAACGGGAATAAATGATTCCTCACATTTCATGAATGTACCCTTCTGGTCCTCTATCATTATTCCGTCACTATTCTATCACTATTCTGACACTATTACATCACTATTCCGATAAAAAACAAACGGGATAATGACGAATAACCAAAAGGGTACATTTATAAAATGTGAGAGATCATTTGTTCCCGTTTTAAAAGTGAGGGACTAAAAATATCATTAGCCAATATGTGAGGGACCATTTTGGGAGTTATCTCTAAATTTGGAGCAAATTTGATAAGCGTGAGAAGCGGGTGTTGGTGATGATGGCTTGGTTGATAGTTGAGAGAAGCATTGAAAGTGGTTGATTGAGCAAAAATCATTCCTTGGAGTATTAGTACATCATCCATTGGCAATAGTGTAAAAAAGGGGTAGTAGCAATGGTGATGCCTTGAATGGTCTATAGTTTTTGTGAAGTGTTTCACAGATGATTATATCAGATTATCTTCAATGTTGTAAACTTTAAGACCCCATAATAATAACAAAAAATGTGCTAAACTATTAACAAGAGTTAAAATTGTAGCAGTTAAAAAATTACAACCTTCCAAATAGGAATTGGGTAATCTATGAGTATGCCATGAAGTAACAAAGGTTGTATTTGTGAACTAACCCCCTAAAGTGAAATAGGAACAAGAAAAGAGAAATACCCAAACTAGCCTACAAAAATGAAATTTCCTTACATAACTAGTCATCCATACTATCAAATAATTCATTTTTGTCTTTGATAAATTTACTAAGTGCTATAGCCACAGTGATCATCTTATTAAACTATTTCGACCATTTATTCTTAACATGAAATGTAATGTAATATAATCATCTATTTATATTTGTGAAATATTATTTTGGTAATTTGCTCTATTGTAAGAAGATAATCATAAAGGAATCAAGCATATAATCCAAAAAATGAAATAAAAATTAATGCACAAACTCTTTGCCTTGACCTACAAAACATGTATCAATCCAAAAATGTAACTAATTATAACATTAGAACACAAGAATTCCACAAAAACTTAGTTAGGGAAGGCCCTCTCCCTTGTATGTTTAAGAAAAGTTAGTTTACATGTTCAAATTATGTTCAATTTGAATCCATTGAACACAAAACTCATCAACACAAATTAGTCTATTAAAAAGCTTATTAATTATACATAAAGGGAATGAACATTCAAAATATTCACAAAAAATAAAATATTATCATGTGAAATTTGACTAAAGAACACTCAATTCACAATATTTGAGGGGTTGTAAAATGGGTAATACAAAAGAGAAATGAGTAAAATTGTAATGAAAAAAATTAAATGGAAATAAGTATTCTATTTCTTACGGGATTCCATTTGTCAGTTAGCCAAAAGGTTGATTTTGAGGAAAAAATACTGTAGTTAGGGGCAAAAAACGTGCGATTAAAGTGCAATTTTTTAATTTATTTTATTTTTTTAGTCTTATGTTCCTATTAAGAGGGGTTGTCATGCCTCTTTTTAGGATTTTGTCCTCCTTATGGGAGGTTTTGTTATTCCTTATAAGAGGTTTTTTGTGGATTGAGCTTGGGCGATAGTGTATTCGATGTCAAAAGCAGAGTAAAGAATGGTGGCGGATGCAGTCTATTTTTTACCCAACAGCTCTACATGTTAGTTGCGATACACTCGTAGAGGCCAACAAGTTAAGTATTTCGTCGCTTAGCTAATATAGTTAGGCGTGTTATTTTTACAAAATTTTTATTTAATGTAATTAATGAAAAAAGTGGTAGCCAACTAGCAATCGGTAGGCCACCCAACTATTATTGACCAAGTGAATTTCAGTTCAAAATATGTTAATAAGTAATAACAACTAATATGACCAATAAGTAATAACAACTATTTTTTTTTTTCAAAACGGTAGTTATATTCATAGCCAAATTAGCAAAATATACATAGCCTAAATGGCTAAAGGAGCTTCGGACATTGGATGAAACCGTACCTATCAAGACAATCACCACCGCCGAGACGGAGAAGGACGCTCGACTAAATCGGGAAAACAAACAATACTAAAGGTCTCAAGGGCCTACAAAAACGACCGCGAGGGTCGACAAATGCACCCGACTAAATCGGGACAAACTACGACTAGCCCTACAAACTAGGTTGCTGGTTCAAACGGCACAGCGAAAGACACACACGTTGAAAGAAATTGAGAATTGAAGCTCCTAACTCTCAGTCTATGCCTTTGGGGGTGATCCATACGAACGTTTAATAGCCTAACGACTACTACCGCACATAGCAAAGAACCTGCAAAAAAAAATAAAAAAGAAGCTACAGTGCGATTTTGGTGCAAATCGCACCAAAAAATCGCCTGCAGACATTTCAAAAATTGACATGACTTTTTGGTCAATCCATAATAACAACTATTATTGACCAAATGAATTTCAGTCTGGTTACTGAAATTTGGTCAAAATATGACTAGTACGTAATAGCCATCAAGTATTTAGCGCTGTTCCTTTTTTTTTTTTATACTGAAACGATAGTAATTTCATTGAATGAATAATGGGACTGTACAATTGTTAGCCAAAGAAGGCTATATGATTTCTTTGATCTAAAGTAATAGCCAAAGAGGAAAATGGAATAATGGTTGAGAGTTACCACTATCTCATTTGTTACAGCAAAAACTAGTTTAAGACTACTTAACATGAATCTTAGTCTATACAAGGGAAGAAAGCTTTAATAACAAAAAGATTGCCAAAAAGATTGATGTTGTAAGATATAGTGGAAATAGCTAACTTCAACTAAATGACTAAGTTTGGACATTATATTTTGAACATCAATTGCAATCGTGGCATACATGATTTGTAGTAATTACATTTGAGCATTCTAGAAGACAAAGAAAAATGGACCAAGTAGAAATACCAAAATCTTCATGCTGCCATTCTTCAATGGAAAACAGGATCCTATATCCATTCTTCAAGTAGAAATCAGACTTTCAAAAAATCAGTCCAATCAATAACTACCCATCCTGAATGAATCAGCAACAGAGAGTAAGAGTAGTCCAACCAACCACGGAATCTTATGCAGTCCACAAAGAGAAATCAGCCCAATAGAGAGTGAAACCAAAATTTAGAGTTAAAGAAAACTTCAAACAATTTAGCGCTGTTCCAACAATTCAATTATTAGCCAACCATTGCTCTTTTTAAATAATAGTTAACTAAATAAATAAAAATAATAAACAAATTTTAATAATTAATAAAAACTACATAAAAGTTTTAAAAATTAAAATATTAATTAAAATCCACTAGTACCATACCAATTAATTATCCAGTGTAATTTAATTAAGATCACATAGATAGTTAAATTCTGACATAGTACAATCCCATTTCAATAATTCCCCCCTAAAAATTTCGAATGGGTATAAAAGACCCAATCACTCCCATCTAGTTGGTACATAGAACACGAAAGTTACTGCCAGGCCTTATTATAGTAAATTCTGGTCCTAATAATTCCACATCAGATTTGGAATAAACCACACAGAAACTAGCATTAAAATTTGAGTGAAAATGAATCAAGGGCTTGTTTGATGGGGGGTTCTATCGAGCATAACAAGGATATGAGGACTTATGACATTTTAACAGTCCCATCTGCCCAGATCAGGAAGTAAATACAGCGACTGTAAATCATCCATTCAATTCAGAAACCGTTGATATAAATATGTGGAGCCATATCTATTTCATCCTCAATGTGCAATTTTCTAGGAAATTATCATACAACAACATCATCAAATCATCTCCTGCTCTTTCTTAGGTACATGTCTCAGCAAGAGACGACTTTGGTGTTTTACAACTTCACACTGATTATTAGAAAGGCCCAACGCGTGTCAGCAAATCCTGATTTTCCCGTTGAACAGCAGGCAAGCTGACGTACCTCGGACATGAGCTTTTTGAGGCAGCTAGGTAACTTTGAATGCGAGGTTCACTGAAGCAATCTCGAGGCTGCAAGTATTTTAGTTTTCAGAAAGGAGGATTACGAATTCTATGTGAAGGAAAATGAAACCAAGACAAAATCTTTCTGATCAACTGTAATGTTTACTTAGTAATTGCAAAATCAAGAATGACGGCAGTTGGTGGATTATTAATGCAAAAAGAATGCATAGCTGATCAACAGTCAAGCGCTTTTACATGTTGAAATGAACTTTGGTGAACGCAGGGAATGTTCCCAAAAAACTTGTACCACTAAACTATTATCCATGAGGAAAGCATAAACTAACCTTGAAATCCTTGAAGAAGCATAAACGAAGTTCCTCAATAGCATCTCCTTTGCATTGGATTTCTGGTGTTGCATTGAAAGCATTTTGGATGGCTGAGATTATGCCACCAAGAGGATACTTTTCAGAGTTTGATGGTACATATCCAGCTTCATTCAAGACTTCCTGTTTTCATATAAATTATATAAGTTTTGGAAAAAAGAGTAAGCCAACTGCAACATCACGGAAACATATGCAAAATAAACATTTATTCTAAGGTTCAAATAGAATGGCAATGATATCCTATAATCTTGACATGAAACATGCTTTTGAAAAATCCAACAGTTTGAATCACAACAATATGTTTTCAATAAAAGAAAAGACTTGAAAGTGTTCAAATAAATGATCCGGCAGGAGAAACTTAGTT
This sequence comes from Gynochthodes officinalis, assembly GCA_020080225.1. Classification (NCBI taxonomy): domain Eukaryota; kingdom Viridiplantae; phylum Streptophyta; class Magnoliopsida; order Gentianales; family Rubiaceae; genus Gynochthodes; species Gynochthodes officinalis. Next base: position 2,509,195 of record CM034618.1, on the reverse strand, counting down.
AACAAACTGATCCAAAATCAGATTTATTCTATCAAAGTGTGGGTCTGAGAATTTCCAGCATTAGGGTAGTTAGCTCCTCACAGCAAGAAACTTGTAATTTAATTTTCCTATTTATACTAATGAAACAACATTTTGGCATTTAGATGGCTGCTTGAGCAGGAAGTACCCAAAACTAGTCAAATGAAACACAATTTCTATGGTTATCCAGCAGAAGTTACAGCAGCCATCACAACTGCTTCCATACCAAAAAAATGTGGAGTAAGAAGAACCAATATGGTAGGGGATTACCAAAAGACCATGCCCCAAAGCTCAAATCATCTGAACCACCTTACTTGAGGGCTTAAAAAAATCAAAATCACTTAGAAAATCATGGCACAACAGAAATCAGTAACTCATTCTCATTCCTGCAAACGTGTATACTTAGAGGATTTTATAATTTATTCCCTACCAGCTACATTCTTCCAACAATTTTCATTTTAAGGAGTTCTTTCAAAACATTCTGCTTTCTGACACTCAATTAAGAGTACCACCTAGCATTGGATTGCTACAGCAAGGCAAGAAGATGACTGAAAAATTAGTCATACTATCTACTTTATGATGCTCTTCCATGTGTATTCTGTCCTACAAGTTACAATTACAATGCCAAAACATTGTAATCTACTGGATAATCACCATATGAACAACATTAGTAACCAGCTTGAACGACTCATTCACGACAATACAATATCTGCAATTTCACCCCAATGAAAAGAAAATGCCTTCTACTCATTAAAATTCATATAATCTCCTTTAATGAAGTAAAAGAAAGAAAGAAATAAATCAAATGTGCAGTCATCTAAGAAAGATAATTATAAAGAGATTAATATATGCAGGACAAATGTTGAATGTTGAAATCATAATTGAGAATAAAAACCCAGTTAAATGCCTGAATCTTACCGTGACATTATATTTGAAGTAAACATTGAGAGTTGTCAAAAAGTAGTTATATTCATCATGAACAACAGGAGAGCAACACGTCCCATGTTTTTCTATAAGAAATGAAACAATAGCTAAATTCAGTTATGCAATATAACAACCAACATTCCCCATCATTCAGCTAAATAGCAATTTGAATGCATATTAGCAAAATCTTATAGCTTTCACCCAGAAAGCAAAGGTTGCAAATGATTGAAATGGTTCTTCTTAGGGAAAAGGGAAAAAAAAAAACAGTTTTTCTATGGAAAAGACCGTGGTGTGAAATTTTTTTTAACTTACTACCCTACATCAATTATCCAGCCAAAATGATTCTAGGCTTTTGCTGGTCCAAAACGTCAGCTCAGTGCTGCAAATACATTGCATCCTCACAATGGAGGACATTAAAAGATGATAGTAAAGAGGTGATTTTTTCATTTGCGAGTAGTGCAAAACATTATTTTGTAAGGACTGATTCCTTCTTCCTAAGTGTAGCTGCTAGATTCCTGCTTACTCTATTTCTTGTTCTGGTCGCCGTAAAAGTCAGATCACATGCATTAAATTTGAGAACCTCTGAAATATTACCACTTCAGGGCAGGAAAAAAACAGTTAATTTGTTGGCACAAGTGCACATCATAAATCCATCATCAATGAAAGCAAGCATGGCAAGATACTTTCTTTGAGGAAATCAGCACAAGTTTTGAATTTTACACCTCACAGATAACAGGGTATGTGCAATTTCTTTCTCAAATGCAAACATGAAACAACCAGAAGCACCCTCTTCTACTATAACTCAAATGAAAAAGTATGTGTGTGTGCATATGCCTGAGAGAGAGAGAGGGAGAGGGAGAGGGAGAGACAGAATACCACATTCCAAATCAAGGCCAAAGTTCCATACATTCTCCCCACTGCCAACCAATCAAAAACCCCATACATTTCCCAGAAGAATAAAATGATAGAGAAGATAAATGACACTCTTATGTATCAGGAAAACTTGAACATAGATCTTTATGTATCACTCATGGAATAGAAGAAATTTATTTCTAAGTTTTACTAAAATGCTATAGGTCCTAAATTTCATCATCATATAAAATGGAAAAACTTTGAGATAAGGCAAAGATGATTACCCCACTGCCAGCAAATATCTCCCCATTCGACCAGAAAAATACATGAGGAGAAATGTCAGCTTTATTGAGTGAAATTAGAGAGCCAGTGTACCAATAAAAAAGAAATTAACCACCTCATGAGCCCAAAATGTTCCTCGCCCTCCATGACAGGTGGATGGGGAACTACAGCTTAAAGATGGCCAATACTTATTGAGACCATCCTCCAATGTTGAAATCTAAATAAAGAACACATGCCATAAGAATTATATAACAGTTGAGATATTGCAAAAATTAAATGGAAATTTCAGGGAAACTATGTAGAATTTTGTTTTCACAGATAACCAATGAATGAGCTAACAGATAACAGTATTACTAGAATATGAGACTAAATATTAGGTGCTTAATAACTACCAACTCAAATGCTGAGTTGGTGGCTAACCAACATATAAATGGGCCATGTCATCCTTTTCTATTGTGGGTCCCTTACCAAGTGATCATTAAAGCCCCAAATGGACCACATGGCCAATTAATATTGGTGGTTAAGCACTAGCTCAGAATTGAGCTGGCCATTGTTGACCATGCAATGCCATCTCAGAATATGATGGTAAGGAAAAACTTAATATCAAAATACAGTCAACAGAACGCACCTCTTTTGAGTCAAATCTAGAACCGCCACAACAGGATGGCCATGTTCCATCATTGTAGTCAGGCCAGAGCCCATCTACACAACAACATATTCTAGTGAGTGAAAGAAAGGCATGTCACAAGCACAAGGACAACAAAAGCGAACTTTGTACAGGAATCAACCGTACAACAGAAATGAATAAAAGTTTCAAAAAGAAGGAGATAAATGCTCTGGAACAACAAAAGTTAACTGTTTAGGTAATTTATACTCCCTCCGTACCAAAAAAAGACTCCACTCTCAAAAATTTTCTTTGTACCAAAAAAAGAGTCCACTTTAAGTCTTATATTACCCTCAAACCAATAATAACCATAACCTTTAATTAAAAAGTAAGAATAAAAATGAAAAATTGTACATTTAATGGTGCATTAAGTGTGTTGTACTTTATAACTTAAAAAAAAAAAAAAAGTTATACTAAATCCAAAGTGAACTCTTGTTTTTGGATGGAGGGAGTACCACATAATAAAAACAAATGAAAGTAACAAATGTGATGAACTGTGGTTTAAGGTAAATCAGCCTTATTCCTCTGTACTTTGTTAAAAACCCCTTCATTGTATTCAGTCAGTGGTCCTAGAACAACATATGAGTTATGACATGTTTTCTTATACTGCATTTCTACTTTTTTGCATCTTATATGTTTGCCAGCTTCTTAGCAACCACTCATGCATTTCCAGGCCAACTGAAGTAATACAACAGAGAAAAGTATTTTAAACAAGATGGGTTGGGCAGTTCCCCCAAGTAAATTAAGATGCCTATTGAGAAGCCTGTAAAGTCATACATGTACTTCAATGTCAGCATCAGATACCTCAAACTAACTTTTCTAACCTGCTCTTGGTTAAAAAATATATTCTGCTAACCAAAAGTAAATATTCAAGACCCAAATATAGAAAATACAAAAATAACAAGATGCAGATGAAAATTCGCAATGAAAGGATGATACAAGACCACAATCAACAAAAGAGCTGAACTTAAACTGGAAGTGTGTTTGGGAGTGGACTCACGTATTGTGAATTCTGTTAGTGAATTCGAGCTGCAAAAGCAAAGTAAATCCAAAATTAGTAAATTTTCTCACTACTCTTTTGAAATGATACTTAAAAAAATGCAAAAAAAAAATTCATAAAGTTGAAATTACCCATGGCAACAACCATTAGAAGAACAGCACCGGTGAGTTCCACGACAAAGGGTGCCTGGCCACTGAAGAGCCAACTTGAAGTAATCAAACTCTCTCTGATGTCTACCTAAGCCTTCACCAATTGTTCCAACCTCCAATTCTTCTCCCACATCCACAGCGCAGTTGATATGAATAACACATGTCGATGCAATGAACAGCATCAACAGCTGTGCAAACAGAACAATATGGATGTGGGTAGAAGCCATAGTTACCTGATCTCTAGTCTGCTGGAAATCAAAATCCCAAAACATGTTATGAGTACATTAAAAGGATTCAAACCCAGCTTTCTACTTATGATAGAAACCCAGATAATAATAATCACAATAGCCATCATGAATTCAATTCACATTGACATAAGAACAACATTCAATCTCATTTACAATCCAATATGCCAATTCAAAAACCACAAAGTATCTGAGTCATTGCCCAAAACCCTTTATGAATTAAACAATATCTGGAGCAACATAGCTAAGCAACATGTATTGATGCATAAGTTTACAGGTTCACTGGGACACGGGGATACTAATCACGTAACACAAGTATTAAAAAGGGGAAAAACAAGTAAACAAAAATTTTCACTAAAATTTCTACCCCAAAAGTGATAAGACACAAAACGGTAAAGAAAGATTAAAATAAAAATAATAAAAATAATAACAATAATAATATAATACACATATAAGTAATTCAATCTTCCCAGGCAATTAAAGGCATGAGGAATCTGTTAATCACAGTCCGCCATAAATAAATTAAGAAAAAAAATCACCTAATAAATCATTTCATTAGCCCACTTGAATTGCAACCAACTCATGTACATATTAATCAAAATTCAGAGATACGAAGAATCCGAAATTTCCATATCATTCAAAAACCATATAAACAAACGACCAAACAATTTTTTTTGATAAAAAGAATACTTTCTCCAAGAGAGATAATGATAGCCCACCTATAGACCAGAGGGAGAGATTTTGTAATGGACTGATCGATCAGTTTCTTTTTATTTTACTGCAGGCTTAAGGCTGCCCCTCTGTTCCTGAATTTGCGCGAAGCGTTTACCTTCTTTCTGTTTTCAAAGAATCCAGTTTGTTTCGTTTGTGTTTCTATTTGCTTTGGTGAAGAGTTGACAACTCACCAAGGCTTAAGCTTTAGCATAATTAGCCGAACTCCACAAAAGTTTTGAATTTTCTTTTCACCTCCTCTGTTAATTTTAGTATTTATAAATTTTTCGTTTAATTTTGGGCTAAAATATTAGAATGAGAAGCCTAAGAAGATATAGGGTGTGTAGCAATTTTTGAATTAACTTGATCGAATCAAATTCAAATTCAAATTTAGTTTTTTAGTGTTCGAATCAGTTTTCGATTTAAACAAAATTATGAATTCAATTTTCGAACCGTCAATTTTAATTTGAATTCAAATAGAAAACCGAATTTGAATTCAATTTTCGATTTAAATCATAACCAAAATCTGAATTTGAATATAATTCAAATTCAAATTTGGTTTGAAACCAAACCGAAAACCGAATTTGAAATCATGCCTTTTTAAATACATATTGTTTATATGAAAAATTCTACAATTTTTATGAAAAATTAAATATATAGTATATATAAAATATCAAAAGACCACAATGTATATATGCATATGTTAGATTAGATTGTATGTATTTTATATACATATGTAGTGTGTGTATATATATATATATATATATATATATATATATATATATATATATATATATATATATATATATGAAACTTTAAAAGTTAAAATAATTTATAAAATTGTCAAAGTGTGGTTTTTTAGTTTTAATTTGTATTTATTGTATATAGTACATATTTATATTTAAATCATATTTAAATAAGGTGCATATGTGTAATGTAATTATTTGTTTATTAACTACTTGGTTTACAATAATATATATATATATATATATATATAGACACAATATAATAGAAAATTTTGCCAATATTGTGATTTTAGTTTTATTCAATTGTTAAATAAGTAAAAAAAAACAATCTATTTCATTAGTCTAATTTAATAATTGCTATATAATGACATTAGTATAGTAATTGTGATATTAAAATTGTAACAATAACATTAGTATAGTAAACTTAAAAATAAATAAATGTAAATTTATTTAAAAAGTGTAAATATTATGGAAACAAATAGATAAATAAATTTAAAAAAATGAGAGAAAATAATGTATATAGTATACGAGAGCTCAATTCTCTTTCTTAATTAACTTATCCCTCTTTCATTTGAATATATAACTTTATAATTTGTAAATAATCACCACAAAGTGATTAGTGAATAGTAATAAAATATCAGTTATTATTAACTTAATTATATAATTTTACTGAATTGGTAGTTTTTACTTATAATTTCTACTAATTACTAATAACTCAAAACTCAAAAGTTTCAAATATCAAAAATTGCTAAATTGTCAATACATGGTTTTTTACTTATTAATTTGTAATTTATTGTGTACAACATGTATTTATCTTTAAGTCATATACAAATAAGGTGCATATATATAATGTAACTATTTATTTACTTATAAAACTACTTGGTTGACATTATAATATATATATACACCAACTAGATAGAAAAATCTATTAACATTGTGATTTTAGTTTTATTCAACTGTTAAATAAGTAAAAACAAATTATGATTAATAAGTTTAATTTAATAATTGCAATATAATGGCATTAGTGTAGTAATTGAGATATTAAAATTAATGACATTAGTGTAGGAAACTAGAAAATGATAAAAGTAGGTTTATTAAAAAAAGGGGAAAAATTATGAATAAATAAATAAATAAATGAAACAAGAGAGAAAATAATATAGTATATGAGAGCACAATTCTCTTCCTTAATAATGTATCCCTATTTCATTTGAGTATATAACTTTGTAAATAATCACCACAAAGTTATTAGTAAGTAGTAATTAGATATCGGTTTTTATTAATTAATAATTAATTTTTTTTTTGAATTGGTAGTTTTTACTTGTAATTTCTATTAGCTACATATAACTCAAAACTCAAAAATCTCAAATATCAATAATTATTAACTATTGATATATATAAAGCGAAATTAAACAAATGACAAATGAGTATTAATTTCATAATTTTAATTCACGGTAATTTGAATTTTGAAGTATTAGGTTGTAGATTTTTGAAAAGGAAATTAAAGAGAGAAAAGTTGATCATGACAAATTAACAATTATACACGATCTTCACTTGAAAATTCTAATTGATGGTTACAAATTAAAAGTGTTAAAGATATTTATTAATTTACTTATTGATTATATCAATTAATAAGCTAAAATGTTATATTTTGTATTAAAGTATTAGGGGTGCAATTGAAAGAAATGAATATGTTTTGAGGATGTGATTGAATAAAATTACATTTATTACAGGATTGAAATTGAAATAGAAACAAAGTATGGGTATTATTACAATAATAACTATTTTGATTGGACCAAATTAAAAATAAAACTAACCTAATTATAAATAAGATTTTCCAAATTTAGAAAATTGAAACCCTTTCTGCCAATTATTTTTCCAGAATCCCAATTATGGTTCCTCAACCTTACGTCATTCTCCTCTTCCATCGCTCTTCATCTTCTACAATCGGACGCTTTAATTCAGCTGCTCTTCAATCCACACTCTAGTCAGCCCATCCCCATCTTCAACCATCATCCCATTGGCCATCCTCTTGGAGTTTTCGATAGTACACTATACAAGTTTCCAACCTTTATCACTTCACTTGGGGTTTTAGCCTATATCTCAGCCGTCATTGTCGGTTGCCACCTCTCTTCTTCCACCGTTGGCCACCATTGGTCACTGTATTTAATGGTATGTTGACAGTGTTTTTTTTATTATGTTGATTTTGTTAATTTTTTGGTGTACAAATTTTTTTGTTTTGTAAATATTGTAGTGTTAATTCCATGTTCTTCCTTTGAAGGGGAGTTCTAATTTTTGTTCTGAATGTAATGATGTACTAATTTTTTTAATGTATTGAATTTTTTTTTTTCTGAATTGGGCAACACTTTTCTTGAACTCTTTAGGCAACATTGCACTTCAGTGTCTATTTGGGCTGGTAGAATTCGATTAATTCAAATTGAATTCTGCCAAATTCGGCCAATTCGAATTTGACACCAAATTTGATCAAATTTGAAATTCAATTAATTCGGTCGAATTTGAATTCAAACCAACCTAATTTCAAATTTGGTCGAATTTGATTCGGTTTTCAATTTGAGTTTTAAAAAGGGTCAAACTGAATAAATCGAACGATTAAATCGAAAATTTGAGAAAATCGACTGGTGGACACCCCTACCTGTATGGAGAGGGTTCTAAAACACATTTTTTCTTTTCCAAGACACTTTTTGTTTCTAATATATTTCTTATCTCACAACCATTATTTCAAAAAATGTAAAAATGTATTTTGAGATAATGTCCATACATGGCCATTGATTTGCGAAATTAAATTTAGTAGTAGGAAAGAAAAATTTTACTTTCTTTTTATATCCTTAGTGGTGGATCATCTTTTATTTGATATTAATAATTGTAAAGAATAAGTCATAAGCCACATGAAGAGTAAAAATAAAATTACATTAAAAGTATAGGTTGATTATTCTAAGATGACAATTAATTGGATAAAGCAAAAGTTACAAACATGAAAAATTTAATAGGATGGAGGGATTATATTTTTTATGGTCAATAAATAAATTTTGTAAATTAATTAAATTTCTTCATAGCCTTAAATAAGCTCCTAAATAGTGGCATGAGAAATTTGATAAAGTCTTATTAAGAGACTGATTTTTATCTATTGAAGTGAAAATTTTATATAGAAAAAATATAAATAATAATTATGTTATACTTGGATTATATGTTGATTGTATCCCTATTTTTTTTTTTTACTATTTTTGAAATTGTAAATAGTACTAAATGTTTTTTTTTATTATTTTAATTTGACATGAAAGATGTTGGTAAAATAAATATGATATAGGGTGTTAAATTTATAAGGAGAGATGGTGGTAATATATGTTGTCACAAGAATATTATGTTGAGAAATTTCTTAGGAAGTTTAAAAATTATAATGTGACACTGGTGAGCACTTCTTAAAATGCAATGACTTAATTAAAAAGAAAAAATCATGGTAACTTAATTGCTCAGTCTAAATATACTCATATTATTGGGAGTTTGATGCATTTGATAAATTTTATGGTAAGTAATATTGCTTGTGCATGTGTAGACTATGTAGATATGGTCCCAATCATAAGTAATAGTCTGCATTAGTTAAAATATATTTGAAAAGAACCATTAACTATAGAATTTTGTATAGTAAATTTCTCACTATGTTAGAAGAGTACAATAATACTAATTAGATTTTTTACTCACAAGAGACTAAATTTTCTAGTGGCTATATAATTTACAAAAATGTGTTACATAGCAAAAATGTGAAAGTTTCATTGTGATTAATGGAATCTCTGTCTTACAACAATAATTTATTAGTTTATAAAAATTTAACATTTTATCAATAATCACGTATGTTTTACCAATCTAAATTTGGTTTATATTTTAAAAGATACCAAAATGAATGCACTTGTACCCATATACAGCCAGCAAAAAGTTTTACTCTGCTTTAATTCGAATGTTTTGAAGTATGTAGGCAATTGTTAGCAATTTTAAAGTATTTTTAAAAGACTTTTTGTTCTATGTTGATAAATCCTTTATCTCAATTTATATTGATTTATATTTTATTAGGGTTATGAACTAGTGATGGGCTTACACACATGAGTTTGGCTTGACTTAGGCCAATCTAAGTACGAAATAGTTGATTTATCCCCCTTTGCTAGTGGATAAGATTCAGCATTTGTTTTTTTTCTCTCTCTCTTTTTTTCTTGTCTATGCTTGCTTTTTCTCTTTCCCTAACTACCTAGACGAGGACTTTCATCTTTTACTTCATACTAGCAGGCAATAACTGCGCAATGCGCAGTTTATTGAATGCCCACCGATCAGTATAAAGAATGAAAAATGTGAAGAAATAATATTGATATTTGAGAGGGATAAAATTATAATAGAATTAAGAATCGAGAAAAATTTAAAATCAGAATGAAGAAGTATAGAATAATAGTTTATTAATGTAAAAGTGCAATGGAAAAAATTACAGCCTAATTTGTTGTAAATTTAAATTGCCATGGATAAATTTTTTCTATGCCATAATAGTTAAAAACAATAATAAAGAAGAAATTGTTTGTTTGAGGAATGAAAACTAAATCGTCAGATTCTTCTAAGTTATGATCTTGTACAAACTGATGCCAATTTCTACGGAGGGAAGAACGTCTGACAGTGACGTCATAAACTCGGTTTCCAGACTTCAATTGAATCTCACATTGTTTCGCCTCTTGCAAGTGAAGTTTTGAATATTTTGGAATATTCTATGTGAAAAAAAGAAGGAAACATGATAAATTATATGAACGAGAGATTAAATAATAGTTGTAGAATAATTTGGTGAAATATGTAAAAAGTTGTAGTATTTACCAGTCTATAAGTATCTGTTGTTCAAAATTGTTGGAAGAAAGAACAGTACCAAGTTAAATGAAGTCTTTGGAATGGATGTAATGCTGATGATAGGACATTATGTTGGGTATTTGTTGTTTTGAAAGCTGAAATGAATGCATAAAGTTTATAAAGACATGGACATATTATGTATTGAGAATGAAATATATATGTCATTAAATGGACAAACCTTATGTATATGTCATTATTGGGTAGTGGCATTGTCCATGGTAGCATTATTTGGTTGTTCATATTGTCAAATGTAAGGCTATCAAATGCATTGTTTCCGCGATACCTTAGTAAGACAGAAGAATCTTGATTAAGTAAGTTATCATGAAAGAATTCAGGCCAGCCAGATGTGAAAACATGCTGATTGATTGTTAATTTCCATTGCATTTGTCCTTGGTGGAGTATGATTTCATCATAACTGGCAAAATTTTGAATTGCATAAAGACCAATTGGTATTTTCTGAAAAAGGGAAAAAGCAATTAAGAAGTAAGAGAAACTGAATATGGAATAATTTGTGTTAGCAAATATAAAAGTGAATGCAAATATTTAAAATGAAACTTGATTTTCTCTCTGAAGGGTTTTGAAGAAAAAGCAGCACGGCGTTTCAATTATATCTTAGAAAACAAGAAACATTGTTAGAAATTATGCTATAGAAGTTAGGGAAAATTTTGGTGAAGAAATATTTATTATTAAAAGATAATTATATGAAAATAGTCTTTAAATGAAAGTTAGAAAATTACCTGGTTGATGAAGTATCATTGGAGCAACAAATAACACATTTTGCATCCAATCTTGAATTAATTTTTTTGATTGTATTTTAGGGTAGCCAATGTATCTAAATATCATTGGATATGAGAGGAAAAAATTGTAGCATATTTGATAGTTGATCTGATTGTTTTGCAAGTATGTTAATGTGCCTGCATGCACATGTGTATTAGATTGAGTAACAAAAAAGAACTTTTGCTTTTGACCATGTTCTTTGGCCAACCATTTTGTGAATGGATGAAGTGGTGTTGTCATGACCTACAAAAATTTGTTATGAAAAATATTTATTCAGAAAAGAAATAATTGAAATGAAGAATAAGCATTTACTAATAAGTACAATAATACATACACAATAGATGATAAATTATAGTACAAAAAAATCAATAGCATTTAGAAAATGAGAAATAAAAAGGCAATGGCAAATATAGGTAAGAATGCATAGCACAAGGAAGTCATTTTGTTTTGCAAGAGGAATAGAAGCATTGTCTGGAAGACCGAAGATAGCATAGGGCAAAAGAAAGAATTAATTTTTTTAGATGTAGCCGAGTTGCAAGATCCTGTATTTTGGATAAGGGATTAATTATTTTCTGACTTTTTGGCATAGCAAAGGTAAAATTTTGATTACTTTAACAAGTAATTAGCATTTATAAGTAGTAAAATTCCATCCATATATAATTAATAAAATATAAAAGAAAACGGGAAGCAAAGGATGAACATAAAGTTAGAATAAATCGAGGTACAATTGGATTGAGATATAATTTAGTATTTAGAGCATTAGCTAGATTTTCCTGCGAGAAGCTTAGAAAAGATAGTACAAAAATAGAAAAATAAAGCAATACTGCACAAAAAAAACCAGGATCTGAAATTGTCACTTCAATTCAGCTCATATACATTCGAATATTCAGTAAGGAGATATATATAAAGCTGGAAATACGAGACAAAAACATCCATACGATATTGTTGCATAATTCCCAGCGATAATACAATTTCAATATGACATGAGCATAAGGTAAAAACGCAGCAGAATACAAAAAGCTGGGAAACAGAGAGGCTTCTAAAAAAAAAGTTGTTACAGTAGCATTATGAAAGCATAAATTTCAGATAGTGGGAAAGAAGAAATAAAGGCCTGGAAGATCTGTAATTCCATGTATAGCAAGGAAGTGTGTTAGAGAAATTATAAGAAATGGAAATGACAATAATTAGCACCAAAGCAAAGGCAAATTTATGGAGTAATACATTATCCTATTTACTAAAGCGAAAAAACAGGAAAAGGCTATTACATAAAAGTAGTCGGTGCAGATGACCAATTCTGAGAAAGTTTGTATCACAGTTTTGATGTGCAGCAGAAGCTTGGAGTCTCCAGTTTGAGGAAAGAATGGGAAGCTATGGACAAGAAGGCAGCAGAGATATGCCTTGTTGTTAGAGTTCCTGTAGGGAGACAAAGAAGAAGATGTTATTTATGCAGTATAGAGCATAAGTTACTTTGTAGTAAAAAAAATATTGAAAGTTGTAAGGGCCTGTATTTAGCATGACATTCAATCAACTGCACAGATGAATGGAATAATATTTATCTTCTTTATACAAACAAATATGCAGGAAATTAGATGTAGAAATCGTTTACAGGAAATAAGTCATGTGGTAATAATGTTGAACATGTAGTTTTGAAGATGTATAAACAATAGTAAGGAACAGAATAGATTAGTTGGTGTTGTTAATTGCATGTATTTCTTGGATAGTAAGAAATGAACAAAAGCAGCAGTAGAAGAATGTGAACTCATCGTTATTGATGAAGTGAGAGTGTTGTTGATGAAGAGAAAACACAGAGTGAAGTTGAGAGGATGGGAAGGAGTAAATTTACGGAGCAAAAGAAATGAAGATAGAAATGAATGACTTGACCTTCAGGCCAGTATTTATCCTAATAAGAATAGTGAATGGCAGTCTGTAGTTTGCAAAAGTGTTTTTTGCATGTGGGAGACATTGATGTGATCCATTTGTTACTTTTTCAGGTGTGTTTGAGTTGTCCAGTCAAACTGTTCAGTCGCATGTATGTGTAAGACCAAATCTGAACAAAGAAATGCTGTCTATTTGTATTGGGAAAAGAACCACAAATAATTTTGATTCTGTTTGCAATATGATACTGTGAGCAGCAGTTAACAGAGAAAATGTGCTCCAATCAGCCATGCAGTTTTTTTGTTACGGAATTCATGTTTTACTCTAATAGCATTATAAGTGAGTATGTAAAAAGAAATATCACTTCCTATGGCCATTAAACAAAGAAAAATGTAGAAGTTCGGCTTCCATTAATCCAATATGTAGGATATTCAGATAGTTTGGATTGAAACAAGTATTTGCCGTTATAAATCTGTCTCCAAAGAAATTTTAGTAATCAACCAACGAGAAAAGTCCAGAACGCTTACATTTTTAAGTGTTGTTGGACAATAAATTAAAAGGCAGAATAAACGTTTGAAGCTCTATAGCATCTGTTAGGATTCATGATATTCTGGATGGCTGAAATAGATCAGAATACATGCTCATGAGTAGGAAATGTAATCAGAAAGTAAAGGACGTATTTTTATGGAAAGGTATTTTTCAGGTAATTATGTTCAAGTATTTAGGTTCTTATTCCCACAATGAAGTGTAGTTGAAGAGAAGTTTAACCCAACAAGTAAATAGTATAATAATTTTTTTGACTTAATAAACGTAGAAATTTATTTATTCCTGAAGAGGCAGTGAAAAGCTGGAAGTGTACCTAAAAGAACTTTTATCTTTTTATAAATGGAAATAACATTGTGTTGATTAAAAAGTAAGTGTTCATAGAACACCATATAAAAACCACAAAAAAATCTAGGTATCTAACATGTAAACAATGCAAAAAAAGTAAGAAATAGATAACTGACCCAATTAGTTACAATATTTAAGCAGAATTGAATTAGGTTATACGATTGGTGATAAAGAAGGTGAACTCACTTTACAGTAAATATCAAAAGTTCCCAGCTCTTTAATGGGTATATGCAACCTTCTCCATCAATAACCTGAAAGAAGAAGTAAATAAAAGCACAACTTGGAATGGTAAACATTTGTGTCCATCATATATAGTCAGAGAAATGAGAAAAGAAAATGATATATACTTCATATTCTGCTCTAACACTTTCAATGCTGACAATCTGAATTTGATTATGCCTAGCCTACACTATCCAGCAGAAATTGACTTGGGAGTATTAGGCTATTTGATTGTTTTTGAAACTTAAATTTGCATTCTATGTTAGAAAAATAATAACGAAGCACAATGAGTATCTCACAAAGTTTTCCCAAATTGGAATTTTATAAGCAATTCTCAGCAATGTTAATATTGTACCAGGGAGGAAAACGAAGCAATTAGACGAGGGAAAGCTGGACAATGATGTACTACGTAACCTCATTGCAACAGTTGAAATAAGTATATTAGTAAAGTTGTATTGGCAAAAACAAAGCTGAAGTTAACATTTTTAATACGAAAGAAATGTATGAAACTAAAGAACACAAAAACAGAACAAAGAACAAAATTTCAGGCAATAGTAAAATTGGAGAACATTAGAATTCCAAAAAACTACGAAACGCAACAGAAAATGAAGAGAAAAAGAAAGTAAAAGGAAGGAAAAGGAAGGATAGTTACCATGAATCTGTGCATTTGGCTGAATGTTACAGTGCAACTTCATATGAATCCTTGTTCGTTAATAATAAAATCTACAAAGTGTACAAACGATCTAGTTAGTAGGTTCTTTACAATAATTAATGTTATGTGAATTCATAGATTTAGTTAGAAGGTGGAAAGCTAATTTCCCCTTCTAGATCTATGCTTTCAAAGCAAAACAGTAATTGATATAGCGGGCAGAGATTATTAAGAGCAAATATTAGAAATCCATAGTGAAGACAGTTGTTACAAAAAGCCAGTATTAGATTGGCAGAGAAGAATAATAAAGCCTACAATGTTAACACTGTATTGTAAAGGCAGGCTGATAATGAAGTCAGAAGGTGTACTTTCAAAACTGAGTGTATATCATTCAGTTTTCAAAAGTACACCCATGGCAAAAATAACAAGTAAGTTTAAAATACAGTGCCAAAATAGACAGTGTCCAAAAAGTTATATGCAAAAGTGGGAAAGCAGATCTATGCTAATCCAGTTTCTGTTTTTTCTTGGTGGCGTTGGTGAGGTCCTTGGCATCTAATTTATCTTCGGCATCAACGTCGACATGTTTGTCAAGAAGACGCAGACGGGCCTTTGGTGATGATGTGTTGTCCTTTAGTCCTGTGAGGAAAGAAAGCGACGCAAAGACAAATATAATGTTAAATACAGAATAAAATTCAGAAGTAAGAATGGCATCGATTAGTACCTTCAGATTGGGACATTGAACAGGATTCGGATGTGTTCGTCGGCAATAGATTTGCTCCATCAGTACCGACATGCTCCAAAGTTGAGGCTGAAGACTGTCCTTCATGAAATTCAGTATACGAAGTGATGGTGTAGTGCTATCTACTATCTGCAGACTTGAGTTTCATTGGTCTGATTTGTACCAAGAACAATTTGGACTGCAAATTCTGGTGAACTTCTTGTAAGGGAAGGTCAGTGTTCTAGACAAAGAAGACAGAAATTATTAACTGGTAGTCAAATGTATGCGCAGGAAAAAAAACAAAATTAGGCAGTTGAAATGTTTTTTATAAAGCAGCAGTAACCTTGTTTGCATATTCCACCACTTCGTTTGCTGAGAATGTCAGCAATTTTTCAGCAAGGTGGCCAAAAATCGAAGCTATAATTATCCTGTTGTCATCAATCACATCGGCCTCAAACCTAGACCTGGTAGTCAAATCTGAATCATTCAGGTCATGGAAAACCAACTTGGTCTGAAATGTAAAAAAAAAATTGAGAGATAAATTGACCTTGGTTCTAGAATTTGTCTCAAGTCAAAAAGATTACATGTGTATTCTTCATGTTGACGTGCAGATGTTGATTGGAAACACTTGGGGCAGGCCATGTACCAATACTTTTGGCAAATATTTTTGAATGAAAGCTGTGCTTTGACAAGCACATTCTGCATGTACATGGGAACGAAATGTGCTAAGTAAACAGAAAAGGAAAGACACGTTAACAATTGCACACATCAATGGGCTAAAGATGAATATTTACCTTCTGAAATGGAGTTATGCTAGCAACAAAAGTGGTTTTGTTGTATGAATCAAGGGAAATCTCTGGAGTACTCTTGAAGTAGTTCTTGCTGATGACAAAATCCGACAGCATCTCTTTGTTTCTTTCAGCCCTGGTCCATAGCAAAAGAAGTAGTTCAGTAAAATACTAATGGAAATGAAGGGATGTATAAATGAATATATGGTTGCATCACCAGTTTTTCAGTTAGAGTGCACTTTCGACTGGAGGGTTGACCAAAATAGCCGAGTCATATTTTGTTGTCAATGCAGTCCCTAGAGTAAAATTTGTTTGCGTTGTCAATAATAGTGGGGAAAATCATTGGTGAAGAATGCAGTAATAGAGTAGGTAAAGAATCCAAAATCAACATAATGAGATTTTTTTTGGTTTACATTACCATTATAGTATACAACTTTAACCCTCCGACAAATGATTACTGGGAAACTATCCAAATTCTCAATAATAGTTGCGCTTCGTTCTTAACAAATTCATTCCATATGGATAGCATGACTGTCTTCATGCTACAACAGTAAAACAATGAAGTTAAGATAGGGCAAAGAAGTGGACATTTGCAGCAGGAAATAAGAGCAAATGAATAACAGATTTTGTATGAGTTTGAAAGGATCGGCCATAGAATAAAAGAAAAAATGTTTGCAGTCTTTATAACTGGCAAGAATAATTGTGTTAAATACCGCCACCGAATCGATCCAAGGTAAGAGTTTATAGGGAAAAAAATGTAAGCAATAAATTCTTTCGTGGATTTGAAATATATAGACCTATCTATGTTGCTAACACATCTAGTCGAATGCAGTAAATGGTTTAGAAGCATGAAATCAGCTACCAAACCAATGAGGTACTGAATATCGTAATAAGAAGATGAAAACCAAGATGAAATAATAAACTATAGTAAAGGAAAGAACAAGTATTTGAGGACTTGTCAAAGTAATCAGTAAACAACAATAAGTTCTAGAATGGCTGTCTTCATTTCATGATTTTTTCTGGAAAGGAGAAAATATTTTGTGTGTACTGTTAGAACCTAAAACTGCAAACGGGAATTATGAGTTTTAAAGGTAAGAAATAATTATATGTTTTATTTTTGAATTGGCAGTATTTGAATTGAGAAACGATGCTTTGCATAGTAGTGTTGTGAATTGTAAAAAGTTTAGTAAAGTTAGTTGATGATAAGAGTAAAAATGTATAGATATTACAAAGTTTTATC
This sequence comes from Gynochthodes officinalis, assembly GCA_020080225.1. NCBI lineage: Eukaryota > Viridiplantae > Streptophyta > Magnoliopsida > Gentianales > Rubiaceae > Gynochthodes > Gynochthodes officinalis. Next base: position 2,491,560 of record CM034618.1, on the reverse strand, counting down.
AATGGATTTAAAAATTGTGTTAGTTTTTGGAAACTGTCAAATGATTCCATGTATAATGCGGTATGTAATTCCTTACAATTATTTCCAGCATTTAGTAGACGAACTAAGAAATAGGTACAGAGTATAGTTTGCAAACCTATTGACGTAATAGTTAACTGGACAGAAATACATCAAATTGATTTCAAATCAAGATATTAGCAGTTGATGGTATACTGAGAGGATACTATTTGTAAATTTGAAGGTGTGAATAGCAATAATGATCCTTTTACCTTTGATTGAGAAGGACCAATTTTTGCACAACCGAATCATTTATATCACTTTTGATAGTCTTGGGAGGAAGACTATCAATCACCAGGGCCAATACATCTGCAAAATGGAAGTAGTATTTGAAGTGAAGACATCTTTAGAGGATGGTAAAAAAATGGACCAATACAAAGGAAATTTAATTACTTAGACAACGAATCTATAATTGTACAAGATCATTAACGATAGGTATACTGTGTGTCATATAAGAATATGTAGAAACATAATAGGTAACTGTTGAAAGAAGTTCTCACCAACAGATTCCTTTTTTGCGTCAATGAATCTAGTAAGTCTTTCAAAGTCTGTGAAGTGGTAACTGATGTCTAGAAGAGCATCAACACTTTCAATTGGTTCAAGGATGGTCCTTGAATTGATTATCCACTGCATGGAAATCCCTTCATACTGGTATTCTTTTTTCAGTTTTTTCACTTTAGCATTCTTGATTTTGTATTTTTTGAACACTTGCATTTTTTTCCCCATTCGCTCGATCTCATGGTTAAAAACAATGCTCTGGACTCTTCCTCCCTATTGATGGAGAAGGGAAAAATATTTAATTGGCACTTCAGAGAATCTGAGCTATTATCTAAGCAGAAGATAAAGTAAGACATTGGTAAACAAACTTTTGAGTCTGCAAGAACGAAGCGCTGATAACGAGATGGACTATTAATTGCAGTGGTAGGCTGAAATTTTTCCTGGACAGTGACAACGCATGACCATGCTATCATGCCTTCAAGAATATCTTCAATATGCAACAAGTGTTCCATCTAAAATGAATAAATACAGAAAATCAGGAATTTTCTGAACATGAGTTGGGAAGAAAAAAAGAACAAGAAAACAACATTATAAAATATGCGAACCTGTAAAAAAGAAGCATAAATGCAGATCAAGTGTATGCCAATTCGAAAATTTCATTATAAACAACATTTCTAGTTTTGCAATCTGTCTTACTGTCATTAAAAGTGGAAGGAAGTATTAATACTTTTACTAATTTGGACGTTCGTGCTCTTGAAAGCGCAACATAAAGTTGACCATGTGAGAAAACTAGTTCTTGCAAATAAATACCAACATAATCTAATGTTTGTCCTTGGGCTTTATTAATAGTCATGGCAAATAATAACTTCACTGGAAATTGAGTCCTCTTAAATGGGACTCTATTTTTTTCCTTGTCTGAACTATGGAAAGGAATTCTGGGTATAAAACAGAATTTCCCTTTGTACTGACTAGAAGCAATTTGTGCACAAATTGTATTGGCTGCTAATTCTTTACAAATAAGACGCGTACCATTACAAAGACCTTCGCTTGGATTAATATTTCGTAGAAGAATAACTGGGCAATTTTTTTTCAATAATAGTCTATATGGAGGAAGACTTGATGGATTTAGGGAGTTTAGGAAATCTTCATAATCTCTTTGGTGTTTTAGATCAATTGCTTGATCTGAACTGGTATAAATAACTAAAGGTCCAGGAAAATTGTCTATCAAAATATTGTTAATGTTATTAACCGAAGAATTTGTGGATGACAAAATGCATCTATTTATCATCTGTTCTGGTTTCGTAGAATACAAAAGCAAATTTGGAAGCACATGATCAATCAATCTGCTTAGGAAAAAAAAGAAAAAAACAGGAAACAGAACAGAAATATGAGAAAACAGAAACTGGAAACGTGTGGAAAATTGAAAAAATGGGACATTATTAAAATATAAAGTACTCACTCTTGAAGAGATTCATTTTTGTCATTATATGGAATGACAATTTGTTCTGGTAAAGTAATATTACCACATTCATCTGTTGGTTCTGAATTTTCTCCAATCCTTAGGAGGAAATCAGAAAAATGGGGGTCTAAAGAAGCCCGCATATTCTGTTTTAGGTGAATTTTTGTTAGTTTAGGCCATAGTGGAGAATTGACTATGCTCGCATTAACTTGTGAGTTCCGTGTTCCTTTTTGAATAACTGGAAGTGTTTGGCGAAAGTCACCTCCAAACACGACGACTTTTGAACCAAATGGTTCATTTATTCCAGTTATATCTCTCAACAAAAGATCAAATGCTTCAAAAGCATCTTTAGTGGCCATAGAAGCTTCATCCCATATTATAAGTTTGGCACTTAAAATCAGATTCGCAGTGCTACTTTGTTTACTTAACTGACAAGCTTTATTGACAGAAAAGTCAATTGGAATTTTGAATCTTGAATGTGCTGTACGACCTTCTGGAAGAATAGACGTAGCAACACCTGATGTTGCTACAGCAATCGCAATAGACCTTTTGGATCTAACAGTAGCCAAAAGGGCACGATATAGAAAAGTTTTTCCAGTTCCCCCAGGACCATCAATGAAAAATACTTGTCCTTGATCTGAATCAATTTTTTGGAGGATAGATTTGTAGGCAAATTGTTGTTCAATATTTAATCTAGTCCGCAGTAAAATATCATCATGACTAACAGTTATGTTCAGTTCAGTTTCTAATTCTCTTGTTAAATGTTCAGACAAAGGCATTGATATGTTATTTGGAAGAAGATGGTATTGATTTAAGTTTTTACCCATCCCTTCTAGATAATGATTAATGTCGTTTAAGACATTATTCATAACAAGCTGGTTTTCAATATCGAAAAAACCTAATGACCTTTGAAAGTCACTGGACAATTCGATTTGGAACTGTTTCCACAATTTCTGTGGTTCGTTTGGAGAGCAAAAGACTAAAATAATAGCAAAAAGGGATCTCAAAGCACTTGGCATTTGATAAAAACATGCTTCTTTTAAAGTATCCTCTACATAAGTATCAGATTCTAACAAACCTAATTTAAGAGTAGCATCTCTAAAAGTTTCGCATTTTTTTCCTGAAACAGTTAAAAGAGTGGTAAAAGACGTAGGGCCTCTAACATGTGAAAGTAATAGTCTAAGATAATATCGCTCTCCTTCTTTTGGACTTACAGTAACCATCCGACCTATTACATTTCTAGATTTTCTCTCATTCCACATTCTTAAGGTGGAATTCCATACAAAATGTTGAGGGAAGTCTTTATAAAGACATTTAAGCTGTTTAGCTTTTTCATTGACAGAATTCATTTCAAAAAAATGAGTAAGCATAGTTTTTGAAAAATCAATTTCATGTATCAAAGTTGAAAGATTAGATTTGTTACTAAATGAAACAACCTGATGACCATGAAGATGAACTTGCAAAGTATAAACTGCTGGTGTCATTTCGCTAAGATTAAATGCATGAATTCTCCAAAGGGCTTCCAGAGGGCCTATCCAACGTCCATCCTGAAATTGTTTAATTTCATCAATTTCTTGTTCCATATTAGGTTCAGAAATTTGAAAGCTTACTAAATCATGACCCTTATAAATGTATTTGTAAACATATTTCATGAGTTTAATGGTAGAGCAAATCTCAACATTTATATGGCAATCAAAAGTAGCCAATAAGTATTTATTATACGGAATAACCCAACGATTATCCAACGTACATTGTCTAACTTTAATATGTTTACCATCATTTCTTCTTTTATAGAAAGGATAACTATCTTCCGCATGTACTGTTTGTTCACAAAATTCCCTAGGATAGTGATTTTTGCACTTACCATTTCGCATGCATACATTAGTCTTATTCATTTGGCCACACGGACCATGAATCATGTGTTTAAGGACAAGGTTGTACAAATGAGGATATGTGTCTGGATCAGGAATTTCTGCACACACAATATTATCATATGCTTCAGGATTTAATGGCTTAAATTCTGGTTTCAGAATTACTAATAAATGAGCATGAGGCATGCCTCTTTTTTGAAACTCAATCACATGAACACATGCTGCCACATCTCCAAAGATTTTCTTTTTCAAAATTTTTGTTTTAAGCACTTCAAATTTTGCTCTAAACACTCTAGTTAACAAATCTGGCCTATCAAATGCAGTCTCCTTGTTAGTTAGATTTTCTTGTATTTCTTTCCAATTAGGATTACAATTCATAGTAATAAATAGATCAGGCTTGCCATATTTCTGAACCAAGGCCATTGCATCTAAATATCTACTACAAGATATCTCTAGGTCCACCTACAAATGAAGCCGGCAAAATAACTCGACGACCAACATTGGAACCATTCGACTGACCCATTGAAATACTATCAAGGACACCCTGCAATATTTCTGTTCTAACTTCTTTTTGTTTGACTCTATGGAAGTTGACGTTTCTATTTTTATGTACATATCAACAACAAATTGCTGCAATAATCGTATTGCATGTAATAGCATTGATTGGTCATCGTTTTTGATTTGGAATCTGTAACAATAATACTCCCTAGTGGACACACGATTCTTTCTCTTCTTTCCAGTTTCGAGGGCTACAACGAAACAATTATGACAGAAATAAATTTATAGACAATATATTAATTAGCACATAGTAAAAGACAAGTAATAGTACAGTAAATCACTACTTACTTGAAGCTTCATATGCTATTAAATCTTCTGGGGTTTGCATGGTTGCAAGGTCAACAATGGAAGCATTCGTATAGCGCTTTTTTCGATTGTTCTGTTTTAGATATTCTTTGTATATTATTATGCCAACCAGATTCCCCACTTGGAAACAACAGTGGGTATTGAAGAGGATCATAACATCCAAAGTAGTGTCGAATTCTATGGCTTGTATTACAAGCACTATAAATCTGAATATGTGCTGTTCTACTGTCTGAAGAAGGTTCTATACCATCCTCAAAAAAAAGAGCGCCTACTTGGCTACAGGTCGGAAGATTATATCGCCGTTGATCTAAATTTGGGGAAGAATTAAGGACAATCCTACAATCATCCAAATTAGAAACATGCCTAAGGTTTTTAAAAAATTTGCAATACGGATTGTCCTCTAAAATCTGCATAAGTAGGCGAAGAGTCGTTTCACACAATTTATCAGAAGTTTTAACTCATTGGGATAGTTCTTTTTCAGTGTCATAGAAATAGAACTGGATACCAACTATTTTTTCTTTGTCATTTGGCGATAGGCTATCAAGAGAATGATAAACCTCACCATGAACTCTAAAAGTGTACATTCCTTTATGATTTTTAGTCAAATCTCTATCATACTTCGCACCAAGGGATGTGAATGCTAAATTATTATTATAAGTTTTAATGTTTTTTCTAAAATTAGCAGATTCCTGATCTTCGGCCGTAAGTAAACGGCGAAGTGCATATGGCATTGCTGGTATCACCATCGATACCTCACCTCCTGCACAGCAAAAAGATGGAGGTTCGAAATAGAACCTCTTAGCTCCACAGTAAGAACACATAGGAACAGCAGGAAGGACCATAGAATGTTCAGGAATTTGGCTAAGTCGAGGAGTTTTCCTTTTGTTTTTTTTAGCAGGCATCCTGACGTTTCCTGATAAGTCAAATGGCTTATAGGTTTCGTTCTTTCGATGGCATTCACTACCTAAATGACGAGAAAGTCTAGATTGACGCAAAATCTGATATCTTCTCTGCCTAGCAAGTTTTGCCTCAGCATTAATACTAAATACTTCAGATGGCAAAGCATTCAGAGCTGTAGTTGAAACATTGAAGTTATTAGTCCACTCATTAATTGTAGACGGAAAATCAGGAATAATAGTTTCATTTTTTTTCTTATGTATGAAAGACTTCCCACAACAAGGCAGAAGTTTGCCTTTTTTACGTCGTGGCATTTCAACGTACAAATTTCAGTCAGGAGGATTTAGATGGATTTCTATCGGTGCATAAAAGTTATAGATGACCAAAAGAAACAAAGCAAGAAATTTATTACAGTCATAAGCAAGTATCAAATTTAAGAAGCGGCGAAAAAATCGCCAAACGATTGGATGAAATGTTATGGCGCAACAATGAGCAGAATAAACAGGTGCACAAAATTGCAGTAAATCAGTTTAAAGAACAAACAGCCGTGAGTCTAACATAAAATGACATAAAACTTATAGATGAAAGCATTTAAAACAGGGACAATGTAGAAACCAACACACACTATACACAGCAACTGGAGTAAATATTGTTTGGAAATAAAACCGCCATTGTTGTTATAATTAATAGTAAGGAAGCGTACTCTTTAGTTTTCAAACGTCCACAGTCCAGCAATGAGTCTGACGAATTTCCTTCTCCTACAATACACTACAAAGATTGAGAGAAAGGATAAGAAACAGATAGGGATAAATGATTCTGCCAGAATGGGAAACGCAAACGATTCACATTCCAAGGAGGAAAAAACAGAAACAAATTACAAGCAACACATGGAGAAACATGTACAAAGAGTGCAACACAGAATCTGATAACATATCGACATTAGAAACAATGGTAGTCTGTGGTTGTTCTATCGCAATCATTTAAAAAGGAAGAACGAGTAAACATGTGTACAGCAGTAGAAAGGAAATAAAAGAAGGTATTAATTAGAGTTGGAACCCAAAAATGATCTGACTCCGTCAACAGCAAGGCATTAAAGACACATTTTACATGCATTGTCATGGACATTTGAAAAAGGAAGATCAGTTAGAGGCCACAGCATGCACACAGTACATAGGCACACGGCAGAAGTCACTATCTAAAGAAACTGAAATACAGGACTTAATACTGGAGAGGCCGTGCATATTCATTCCACATTTAAATGCATCAAGCAATAAACTATATATAGTAGGACTCTAGATGTAAAGGAGCAACGCGAAATGGAACTGACTTCTGTTTGACCAACTGTATAAGCTAATTAATTCTACACCGAACATTCACATTGAGTTCTAATCAGTTCACATATGCAAAGGAGAAAGGACAAAGGACAGTTATGACACGACGTAGAAGGAAAAGATAAATGTACTGAACAAACATAATTCCAGAAGAAAATCAGAAGCAAACTTAGAAAAGAACGAATTTATACCGTTTTATTCCGGACGGAAGAACTAATTGACTTTGTGAACATCATGTTATTAAAAACAGAATTTAGCACACATTGGCATGGACATGTTAAAAAGAAAGATTAGTTGCACTCCACAGGACATAGACAGTTGAAAGGCATATTGAAGAAGTAGCTATGTAAAGCAATTGGCACGCAGAACTAAATACTAGACCGCCAGTACACACTCATTTTGTTGGTCATTTAAATGTATGAAGCAGTTAGAACAGAAGCTAACTTACTGGCCACTGGAAAAAATTGTTTAGCGCACGCAGGACATATTTTCTTTCTATTAATCTAAAAAAGAAAAACTGTTGTGCTTAGGTTACAAGGAGTACAAACAAGAAACCATATACAGCAAGGGCGGGGGCGTAGACATAAAAGAGCAATATAAAATGGAACTTTACCTTTGGAAGTCAAAATGTATAAGCCAATCAACTCCACACCGACCATCGACATTCAGTTTTCATTGAATGCATATACACAGCAAAGGAAAAAAGACAGTTAGCATGCAATGTAGGAGAAAAAGACAAATGTATTAAAGAGAGCTAACTTCACAGCAGAATGAGAAGCAGGCTGACAGAAAGATGAAAATTGTTTTCGTTTTGCTTCAGTTGGCAAAAATGAGACTTCCTTTTTTCATTTCCCATTTATATATAAAGACAGCAAAACTAAAAGAGGGAAAATATCCATAAACACGTAGTTTTTGTTCTTCCATAAAAAGATGGTTATTTGTTTTACCACACAGGCTCACACACACAGTATGTATTTAGAATGTATAATTCCCATGGTACAAGGAAAGCGCAAAAAAAATCGAGCAAGAAAGTATCAAAACTGAATAGACAGCAGTTTCTGAAAAGAAAGAAGAAAACAGATCTGGATAAGAAATTCTTGATGTAAAGCACTCGATAATTGCAACGGAGTTCGAAATGCAGTGAAAGGTGAAGGAAAGCAGTACACAACAGAGATAACCTAACAGAAAGCAGCAAAGCAGAACAGAATAGGAAAGCAGAAACTGAACCAAAACACATAACTGGGAAAAGTAAAAACCACACAGGTAGTGTTCCTTAATCTCAACACAGTCGAAACTGTAAAGGGAAAGGTACGAGAAATAAATGTAAGATGGATCCTAAATAGAGAAGTAAACAGAAAGGAGAAAAAGAGTTAGGATTCCCTTTTTCATGCAGTAAACGGCCTTCAGTATGCATAAAAGTACGAAATAGGAAAACAACCTCGGTGCATAAAAGGAAAGAAAAGCTATTGGAAGAGAAGCAGATTTTTTGTTTGCACAATAGAAACACATGGTTTTAGTGCTCGCCGCAAGAGGAAAAAGGTTTTTATTTTGTGGCCAAATCGTACAAAAGCAGTTAAGAACCCAGGCAAACACAAGAGCACCATAAATAAGGTAAGACAGATCTAAACAGAACGGGAAAAATGAAAAAGTAGGCAGGTCAGAATTCCTTTTTTCAAGCAGAAAACAACGGTGACTATGTACAGAAGTAAGAAAGTAGAAAAACATCATCGCTAAATAAACCCAAGAAAAGCTACTCGAATAGAAACAGAATGTAGTTTTTACAAAAAAGGAACATAGTTTTAGCGTTTGGCGCAGGAGAAAAGGCTTTGATCTAATTTCGCTTCAATGCACAACAAAAGCTTCCATTTCTTTTGGCATTTCCTATTTTTACATAAGAAAAAAGGAAAAGGTAATAACAAAGAATACAGAAACAAAAACATCCATCTGTGTTTTTCAAGGCAAAAAAGCAGGCTGTTTTTGCAGAGAAAAGAAGGAACAAATACTGGTTATCCACATATTATGTAGTCTGTGAAAGTTTTTTTTCCCCTCTTGGGAGAAATATTTAAAGAAATTGCTGAGGAAACATAAAAAAAATAGAACAGGCAGTAGTTTGTAAAAAGGAAAAAAGGATTTTTGCAGATGGGATCCATTATATAAGGCAGCGAATTATTAGAAGGGAAATGCAAGTGGTACAAAGGCAGTTAAGAACGGAGGCAAATAAGATAGAGTAGTAATAAAATATCATGCAAACACAGTTGACAGAACAACAGAGAAATGGTAAAAAAAAGTAGAAGAACACAATGCAATAGAGAGAGAAAAGGAGAAAGTAATTCCATTTTGGGAAAAGCCAAAATGACATAGGTATTGTTGTTTTCTTCATTTTCATGCAGTGGAAAAAGAAAGACATTGTATTAGATAAATCAAAGCAATAACTGCAATGAACACGCAAAACAGTAACAAAAGCATAGCATAAATAAACCTAGTATAAATGCTAAATCCACAGTCAAATTCAAATTCAGAGGTGACATGAAAATCATTTAATGTGGTAGACAATCCTAACCACTAATAACAGTAAGGGATGAGGAAGACAAAGTCATTTATTTAACCAACCAAAAGCAAGCAAAGATCAAACATAACTGAAGGCATGGGTTAGAAATCATTTATTGCATGCAGGAACCAACCCTCAACATTAATATCAGCATGGAATAAGGAAACGAAGGTTATTTCACCAAACACAAACATAAGCAAAAGCTTAAGAACAATGCATAGAAGGAAGAAACGAAGAGGAGAAAAACCACACCTAAACACAATGAAGAAACGTGAGCCAAACCACAAACACAATGTTAGACTAAATAAGACCCATTGGTATAACTAAGAAGCATAGAAAAAGGAACAATTTGATTTTTTTCCCTTGTCAAAACTGACAGATAAGAGTTGTTAGACAGAAAGAAGGGTAATAAATGAAAGTCGGTCTTGACTTGACAACAATGGACAATAAGCATAGAGACATCGGTAAGAGTGAAAGCAAAGATTTGACATGATTGAGTCCATGTAGAATCCGTAAAAATATCTAAAGTACCGACTGAGAGCAGATGTTAATAATAGACCTATCTATCCATAGTAGGCACACTAATAATAACACAACAGAAAAGATACGTATTCATATAATAATTATAATAATAAAAATTATAACACGAGACAACAGATAAAAGGGAAAAAACAGGGGTAAAAGAAGCGAATTGAAATTTTCTTAGCTGATTCCTCTCCGGCTAAAGAAAATATCCAAGGGCAAATGGGACTGATATAAGCTGTCAGAGTAGGTGAAAGGAAACAATATAAGTTTTTTTTTTTTATAACCAGTAATAACAGAACAGAACAGTAACATAACATTAGGGCAGAATAAAAAATCAACCTTACCTTGGCTGAAGACGCCACCGGCTGTAATTGGAATACAGCGTTTTCTGGCAATTAAAAAAATGTAAATGGCTCAGAAGTCATAACACCGGTGGTTACAATGGCCGAGATCTGCAAATGTAGATAAAGTGTACTGAGATAATAGAAGAAAAAAATACAACCGAGGGAATCCAACAATCGGAAAATAAAAACATTCAACATTACAATCGGAGATGAACATGAATCGAGAAAGAACATTTCGGGGAACAGATCAATGAAGAAATTGCGTGAACGGCCAAAATCGAACATAACCCCAACCAACCCAAGGAAGAAAAGAAAGAAATAACCCTAAATTTAGATCTGAATAGGGATAAGCAAGAGAATGAAGAAATTCGGCAATAAATGAAAACAGGCAACAGGCCGGAGTTTTTTGTTCGAAGAAATTAAACACAAACAAACAAACCAATAAAGATTAGGGCTTGGCAAGGGCAAGGTAATTTCAGATTTTGAATACCCAGGAGAACAAACAAATTGGACAATAAACAAAAAAGACGCAGCAGCCTAAAAAAATTTTGTCCTCCGATTAACAGATTAACGACAAGCGCACATAACAACCAAAGGACGACGGAAATTAGGGTTTGTCAAAACCAAAGGAATTTTGAATACCCAGGAGAACAAACAAATTGGACAATAAACAAAAAAGACGCAGCAGCCTAAAAAAAGTGTTTTTCATCACAGATTAACGACAAGCGCACATAACAACCAAAGAACGACGGAAATTAGGGTTTGTCAAAACCAAAGGAAAACAGAAAGAATAGAAATCAGGGAAAAAATGGCTGCCAGATGTGGAAGAAAGCAGCTGAAAATTTGTCAAAATTACAGAACAAAACAAAACGAAAAGGAGAGAAAGAATATAAAAACAAAAAGAAGAGAAGAGCAGTCAGATTCGGAAGAAAACGAAGGAGAAATAGCGAGGAGCAAAACCAAAGCAAGAACACTCCGCCTAGAGGAATCCGTCCAGCAAAACGAGAAGAAAAACCAATCAACACGAAGGAGACGCCACGTACCTGCCAACAAGGCTGTTTTAGCTAACGTGGAAGGCCAACGTGGGCAAAGGAATTTGCGCGAGGAGAAGAATTTTTTGTCCACGTGTAATAAGGAGGAAGAAGGTGTTGGGGCTTTATTAATATATCCTAATGACTCATTCTCACAATCTCCTAAAAAATTGATAGAATTTTTAACTAATTTCCCATGAGGGGATAAAACTTGCTAACAATGTCTACTTTTTGTTTTTCAAATTTTATCACAACCAACGTAATTTTTTCTCCTTGTTCCTTCTCAATGCTAGGATTTACTTTCTTTTTCCCCTTACTACAAAAACTAGGTCTTTCACTTTTTACCTCATGCTATTACTTCTCCCAGTTTCCTCAAAACAAATAGATATTTTATATTGAGTTTTCAAAAGAAGACAAAACTTATCATCAAGTCTACATTCTGTTTTTCAAATTTTATCTACTCTCAAATTTAATTTTCTCTAATGTTCACCTAAACACCTATAAATAATAGCACTCTTCCCATACATTAGGAAAAAAGCACAATAAACTTCTCTTCTGGTCTTTTATTTCCAATTGCTCTCCTATTTCTTCTTCTAGATTTTCTTTTTCTATTTCCAAATTTTCCTTTGCTAGCTTAATTATTTTGTTTTCCTTTTATTGTAAGAAGCAAGGCTTATATTTTCTTGAGGAATATTTTTAAATTATTGATAATTCTTTAAGATAGTGCAACATATTTGCACGAATCAAGTTTTCATTAAGTTAATACTCTGTTATATTTGCCATCACCTTTAAATAATATTTCTTCATTTGAGTTAATAAATATATCACTTAACTAGATTTGTGGTATTTTTATTAATGCCATAAGCTCATTTATTTATGCAAACAATAATCTTTGGAAAAGAGAAACTTGTGCATATAAGAATGAGGTTGTCTAAGAAGAATCCTACTTGGCTAATATAAATTATCTTGAGGGTTTCTAAGTTGTTGTTATGGAGTTTAGGTTTTAAGGCAAAGTAATGGAGATTGCCAAATTGACACATTTTATTCTAAAACAATTAGCATAGCAGTGCAGGGATAGAATAAGTGTTTGAAGTATGGATAATTTTGATTGAGAATCAAAAACAAATTTTGACTTATATAAATGCAAATAGGTGTCTAAAAAACTTATGATAGGAGAAGATATTGCATACAGCTATCGAGAGAATATATTCTATCTAGCTGTGGTACCACGTATGTTGATAAAGCATGAGTAATTCTTAGCAAAAGCATAGATTTCTTAGAAAAAATATGCACAATTTAGGGGGCTAACACTACAAGTAAAATGGTTTGTAGTGACGGTATGATTTTATCACCAAAAATCCAAGTTCTGTCACTAAATATTTTTCGAGATGAGACAGGTATTGTTATTTATCACCAAAGGCTCATCACAATAAATACTTAGTGATAGAATGCAAAAAGTTATCTCCTAAAATTTGAATGTAGCGACAAGGTTCCATCATCATATTAGTGGTGGAAAATATTCATCAAGGAATGATTCCACATCTATTTACTAGTAATTCAAAGTTGTCACTAATTTCATGTAATTGGTGACGACATTTAGTGACAACTTCTTCTTTCAACAAAAATATTTAGGTTAAGGACAGTGAGTGATAAAATAGGGTTAAAAAAATTACCTTGGTGAGCCACCTTGTGACAATTGTTAATGACAATATTTATTTGTTAATAAAATTACCTTGGTCAATACCATCAGGTGACAAATGTTAGTGTGAAAAAAGGATTGTCACTAAATATTGCAATTAGTGGTGACATCAATAGTCACTATCTATTACGTCTGAAGTATCTTAGTGATGAGTATTGTTGTCAGTATTGTTATCTGTAATAGTATAGTGTTAAATGACTACTACAATTAGTGATAAGAGTTATCGTTATTAATAATACCCTTAATGTGACAATGGATATTTTGATTAATTTCAATCCATCCCAACAACACATATATAGTTATCAAAATATTCAACGAATGTATATATCAATCCAATTGAATATAGCATAGAACTACACACACTAATTATAAAATGTCAATCCACCAATTTAATAGTACTACATGCTTCCCACAAAAGACCTATATTAATGTACATACAACTCTATAGTTTCAAAAGAACATTTGGGCAATATGATGGCAAAATGTCAAAAACAGTAAATCAGCATTTACATCACACAAAATAAACAATGTCAATATTACATTTGCAAAGTAGTCAAAGAAGTCACAGCATTGTCAATCATATGAGAGAAAAGGATTAAAAAAAATCCTACACAACACTAACTAATTAAAAGCCACTTTATATCTCCTTTGATTTCATACTATTCATCCATATAGTGAAGGATGAGTTATTGAGTAAAAAAACTTATTGCAGTATTCAAAAGTCATGTGCAGTTTACATGAACAAAATAGAAGATGTTTACTTTGGTCAAGAATGAAGTTAAAATAAATCAAAGGAACTTCTAGTCACATAATAGTGTCAAACTAGCATGACAAGTGAGATTTGAAAAAGAGAAGTCAAAGTAGAAACCATATGAAACATTTTACATGGGCTAAGTGTATATATTATGTATATCGAGAGAAAGAAAGAACTAATTCAAAATCAAATCAAATGCAAAAATATATGGAGTCCCACTAATAGAAAAGAGCTAAAAATTAAACACTACCTACAAGTATTTGTTTAACACCTAACTACTTGAAAATTGAACCACATTCAAACACTCATTTTTAAGCCATAAATTAACCAATATATGAAGATTTGCAATGCACACACACACACACATAGTAGCTTAAAAACACCACAAACAAAGTAATAATAGAGATTATATGTCAATCAATCATGTTTTGCATAGTTTAAGAGTTCCTTTCCGAACCATTTATTCAAATTCTAAGTTAGCTATTTGTAATTATAATAAATGCCACAAAATGAGTAAAACAATTAGTACATATCCAATGATTTTTGCCTTTGGAAATTTAGATTTCTAATTACCATGTCATAGTAGTTAACGAAATATTCTAGAGAAGCTAGACAACTAAAAAAAAAAAAACTAGGGAAGACTAAAGTCACCACAAAAATGAAAAGCAAGGTGATTTGCTAAAAAGAGAATCAAAACTTTCAATTTGTATTAGTGATTAGACGAAAAAGAAAAGTAAGAATGATAAAAAAGAACTTTCATTCTCTAATAAGAAAATCAAATTAATGCAAGTACAATCTAGAAATTGTCTATACACACTACGAAAGAGTGGGATACATGAAGAAGAAGAAGAATTAAGGAATTTTAATAAGAAATATACACAAACAAAGATGATATTCTACATTTTGTTGTAATAAAACTCATATAACCAAAATTACCTATATAACAGTATAAAGTTCAATACAACTTTTGACCAATGGCACCCTATCACATGCATTTGAACACTACCTCAAATGGTTAGTGACTATGTTTCTCTAGTTTGAGGCAAACAATTAAACTAAACTATAAATATAAGTACTTCCACATTATAAAGAAGTCGTTCAAGCATAGGAGATCCATGGTGTTTAACAAACTTTTGCATAGTTGGTGCCACATTAGATGAAAGCATTCCATTCTTCAAAATTTCTTTGAACCATGTTGATTTGTTTGCAAGTTCTTCCAAGTCAACAACTGTAACCTCTAATATGTCCTCTTTATTGGAACTTAAACTAACTTCTACATATTCTTTGAACTTTAGTGAAGAATCAAAATTATTTATCAACTTTATACTTGTTTTTGGTTAACTGATTACCTCTTTTGATGATTTTTTTTTTTTACCTTATCTTTTTCACTTACTCAACCAACTAAGGAATTTATCATTACTTCACATTGAGTGGGCACTTATAAATCAATTGATAAACAACAACCCCATCCAAAATCAATCAAATTACTTCAAATCATAAAACTGGTATAAGGGACACAGCAACAAATATAACAAGTCAAAAATGTTTCCTATGCTAATAGGTTCTAGAAACAAGCTATAGAAAAATTTAAGTCTTTACCACGTACATTTATGTTTAAAACTTAGCAATCATATTCCAACTTTATCCAATATTCACTAATTATAAAATCAAAAGTATTATCATTTGAATAATCAATAAAAAGATTAACATCCATTCAACCTAAAATATCCCAAAAAACCAAGAAGAAATTAAGAGAAAAAAAATAAGAAAGCATAGAATATCAAGAAGATTATAGCTTATCGAGCAAACCTTCAATGCCAATAGTAAATGGCACGAATTTTGCATATTGATAATGTATTCCAAAAATAGAAATAGTGCAAAAAAAAAAAAGGAAAAGAAAAGCAAGCATAGAGATATATTTTTAACATACATATATCCATAATGAATTATTTCCATTCATTCATAAGGCACACAATTTCGTCTCACAATCTCTAACATGTCAATATAGCAAAAGTGACTTGTCTATAACCTTTAATTAGTTATGAAATTACATATTTTGCTATGTGAACGCATATCTTATATTACAAGCAAAGAGGACTTACAGGAAAATTCCTTTGGATGGGTTCAACATAGGAAACTGGAATATGAAACCTCAATATTGAGCATTACTATGTTGTTAGTTCTCAATCTATTTTTTTTTTTGGTGAATTCTTAATTTAACTAATCTACATAACTAGAGAAGAAAGCTTAAATAATATAATTAATTGTGGTTACATTATGAGAAAACTTTCAAGAAAAAAGGCAAGATTATTTCATAACCCAAAAATAGGAAGTTAATTTACTTAGAGGGATCCTCTCCACTCTACTTTGTTTCGATTTGATCAAATAAAATATGTTTAGCTTAGAATGTCTATATTTTTTCCACAAAGGAAATAAAAAATCCAAAGAATTTAGGTTTTTTTTTCTTTGGTTGAACCAAATACTTCGCTAGAAACCTTGGTCTATAAAAAATTGTTTAATAATTTACCATTGTTCGTGTTATGTATAGGAAAAAAAATAGTGTTATTAATTTTTTGCTTTGAAAAAAATAGTTGTCTGAACTTTTAGGATGATTATTTGGACTTAATTGTGATAAAAGACTACACAATAATTGAGGCTGCTTTCTCTCATGATTGAATTGAACAATGAATGTCATGTTACATTACTACATGTCCTGTCCTAAAGATGAATTCACTATTTTAATTAAGAATCATTTCTATTTTGGAAATTTAAACCTTTTGTCAGCAATTTTTTCTTGTTATGTGTGCCTTCAAGTTAATTAATTTAATAAATGAAATATTTGGATTGGTAGATACTATTCTTTAGTACATATGAGTGATAGATGTAACATCCTTGACCCCATTTTTTTCCTATGTTATTCGGTTGCATCTGATGATTCTATTTACTTTGTTTTGTGTCTTGTTATTGGATTTCTTCAAAATTCAATACTGTATGATTTCTTTCTTTTTCATCTTCCTAATTAATTGCTCTATCTTTAATCTTCATAATCCTTGTCATAATTTTTGCTATTAGGTAATCAGTCATTGCTTTATTAGACAAGGACAAAGACTAAAAGAAAGAGACATACCAGAAAACACCTCACCATGGCAAAATGGCTATCTACATTTTGCAATTTAATTAGACCAAGATTTATTTATCAATATTAAAATTTTAATTAGATTTGTATAGTGTTTTCATAATTCAGAGATAGAGAATGATTACATTTTGTAATGAAGTTTTGGATGTTTGTATGTACTTGTTATTCAAATTAATGATGTGAACCTTAAGCCTATACTACCAAATAATACATAAACAATTTACCCAAGCCCCAAGAACTACCACTTGAAATACAAACCCTTGGAAAAGACTAAAATAGATGAAGCGTTGTAACAACTTAGGGATTTAGTTAGGTTGATAAGACTGATGGCGCTACAAACGAGTCAAGTTTGATAAGCCCAAATTGTTCTCACAAGAACAAGGTTTGAGACTACACTCAAAACTTACAAAAAGTGAATTGAATTCTTGAATCCTAAATCATTTTATTTTAGCAATAAACACCACTATTTATAAGTTTACGTAATTAGTCAAACCCTACAAAATTACCTAAAAATTACTTTGAAAGTTACCTAAAAGTTGTATAACAATAATTACCTAAAAAGTGGCCTTAAGCAAGTTGGCCACAACCCTAATTTTCCCAATAATTTTGTTGCCAAATTTCTACTAAATTTTGGCTGCCTTAGACTAAGGTTGGGCTAGTCCTAACACTCATTAAAAACTAAAAATTAAGCCCAAATATTAATGTTTCATGGGCTGAATTTAAAGACCAAAAATTAAAACTAACTATAAAAATTGGTCTCTTATGAAGTGACTTGCAACAAAATAATAAGTTGGACCTTTTCACATGAATGCAAGTTCTTCATAACAGCCTCCTCATGAGTCTGAACTTCAATTAATCCTTACATTACTTCATGAGTTCTCCTTGCCCTAGCCTACGTCTTTGGACAATGAATGGCTTTAAGTGAATTTATGTCTCGACGACTAGCTACATGTACTCTATCATTGGTGAATGTGTTGTGATTTATTTTGATGATATCCTTATTTATAGTCAATCATTGAATAAGCATGTTATAGAGAAATATTCTTATGACTTTGCATGCTAAAAAGTTGTATGTTAACCTTAAAAAGTGTACCTTTCGTGTTGAACAAATAGTGTTCCTCAAGTATGTGGAAATGCCAAAGAAATACAACTTGATGATGAAAACATAAAGGCTATTTATGAATGGCCAACTCCTTCCACTATTTTTGAGGTACGTAATTTTCATGGTTTAGTAAGTTTTGATCAAATGTTTATTAAAGATTTTAGTACTATAATTACTCTTGTTATTAAAATTATCAAGAAGATTATCGATTTTTGATGGGGAGAGAAACAAGATCGGGCGGCTTTTAACTTGTTTAAATCTAAACTAAGTTCAACATTATTACTTGCATTATCTAAATTTTCTAAAAATTTTTAGATTGATCATAATACTTCAGGTATAGGTATTAGAACTATACTAATGTAAGATAGTCAATTTCTCACTTACTTTAGTGAGAAGTTGAGTGGACCTGCCCTTAACTATCCAATGTATTATAAGAAATTGTATGCCATGGTTTGAGCATCGCAAACATAGTAGCACTATTTATGATCAAAGGATTTTATAATTCATACTAACTAGGAGTCTTTCAAGCACATAAGGCAAGTTGAACCGACATTATGCTAGATGAGTGGAATTCATCAAAACTTTTTCATATGTATTCAATTACAAATAAAGTAAGGAAAATATAGTAACTAATGCACTATCTCAAAGGTACACCTTACTGTCTTATTTAAACACTAAACTGTTAAGATTTGAGTACATTAGAGATTTACACACAAATGATTCTGACTTTGGTACTATCTTTGGAACATGTTAGCAAGTCACTTTTACAAAGTTCTATAGACATGGAGGTTATTTATTTCGAAAGTTTAGATTGTGTGTGCCTCATAGTTATTTGAGAAAGTTATTAGTTTGTGAGTTCCATGGTGGGGGATTAGTGGGACAGTTTGAGGTCAAAAAGACTTTAAATATCTTAGTTGAACATTTTTTTTCTTTTTGCCTCATGTGGAAGAGATGTTGAGAGAGTTTACAAAAAATGTGTTACTTTAAACAAATCTAAATCCAACCTTATGGACTATATTTGCCTTTGCCCATACTTAATTGATGTCGGGTTGATCTTTCTATTTTTGCCTTGTCAAGATCCAAAAGGGGTATGGAGTCTATCTTTGTTGTGGTTGATCGATTTTCTAAAATGGCTCATTTTCTTGCTTATAGAAAATCTGATGATGCCAAACATGTGACTAATTTTTTTTTTTTTCATGAAGTGATGAGATTACATGGCATTCTAAAAAGCATCATGTTTGATAGAGATGCAAAATTCTTGAATTACTTTTGAAAGACCTTGTGGAGCAAGTTGGGTATTAAATTGCTATTTTCTACAACTTGTCATTTGTAAACTGATAGCCAAACTGAAGTATTAAATAGAATATTATCACAATTGTTGTGTACCATTATTCAAAATAATTTGAATACTTGGGAAGAGTATTTACCACATGTTGAGTTTGCTTATAATCATACTATTCATTTTGCTACCAGCTTTTCTCCTTTTGATGTGGTTTATGGTTTTAATCACTTGACATTTATGGATTTGTCACCTTTGTCTATTTCTGAGCAAGTGAATTTAGATGGTAAAAAGAAAGTTAAAGTATTAAGGTAGTTGCATGATAAGATTTGCTAGCATATTGAGAAAAAGATCCAATAGTATTCCATTCACACCAACAAAGGGTGCAAGAAGGTTGTTTTTGAGCTTGAAGATTGGGTTTTAGTGCATATGTATAAAGAGAGATTTCTTGCCGAAAGACAAACTAAGTTACAACCAAGGGTGGTGGACTATTTCAAATAGTTGAGCACATTATTGACAATACCTATAAGTTAGATCTACCTAGTGAGTATAATGTGAGTGCTACTTTCAATGTTACTGATTTTTCCCCTTTTGATGTAAATAATGAAACTGTTTTGACAACGAATCCTTTTGAGAAGAAAGGAATGATGAAGTACAAGGAGCTAGCCATCGAGACGTAGATCCACTTAAAGCCATTCATAATCTAATGATATGGGGTAGGGCAACGAAAACTCATGAATTAAAACCAAAATTAATTGAAGAGGTTCAAGTTCATAAGGAGTAGATTATTGTGAAGAAGAAGAACTTTGATTCATGTGAAAAAAAATCTAAGGGTAAATTACATCTGCTACCCTTGTGGTTTGTAGAAACTACCAATCGAATCTCGAGATTTGGAGAAACTACCAATACCCCTTAAAGGGGCTAAATGTTATGAATTTAGTTTATTAAAGGGGTTAAATGTTATGAGTTTATCAAATTTAAGGGGGGTATTGGTAATATCTCAAATCTTGAGGTTTGATTGGTAGTTTTTACAAACCACAGGGATAGTAGATGTAATGTACCCAAAATCTAATTAATCAAAAGTCTAGCTTATTACTTTGTTGAAAGTCACTTCACACAAGCTCAATTAATATGTTAGTTAGCTTTAATTTTTAGTCTTTTAATGTGGCCCATGAGACATTAATATTTTGGTTTAATTTTTAATTTTTAGTTAGTGTTAGGGCTGGCTTAACCTTAATCAAGCTGAAATTTAATAGAAAATTTTCAGCAAAATTATTAGGAAAAACAAGGTTATGGCTGACTTCCTAAAGGCCACTTTTTATGCAATTATTTATAGACAATTTTTAGGTAACATTTTACAGTAACTTTCAGGAAATTTTTAGTTTCTAACCATATAACCCTATAAATAGGGGTGTTTATTGCTGAAATAAAATAATTCAAGATGGAAAAGTTCAATTTTCCTTTTGTAAGTTTTGATTGTAATCTCAAATTTTGTTTTTATGAGAACAATTTGGACTTATCAAACTTGACTAACATGTGGCATGATTAGTCTTATCAATGTAGTTGGATTTCTTGGTTGTTGCAATGCTTCATCCATTTTGATTTTTTCCATGGGTCTATCTTTCAAGGGGTAGTTCTTGGGGTGTGGGTAGATTGTTATTGTATTTCTCAGTTTTCTAACTTTGTAGTGCACATCATCAAACGAATAGCATTTGTTGAGACTTTTATTTGTCATATTTCCTCTTTTCTTTTTATTTTTTTAATTCAGAACATGATCACTTCCTAAACATCTATTTATGTTTTAATGAGAGTAGTAATCTGCTTTTCAAAAGATTGTGGCTAAAAAGAATGTAAAATTGAACAAAATAATCACCTAATCAATGGAAAGTAACAAAAAACACAAACTCCTTTTCAAAAGATAGAAGAAAACAATTTAACTCTTTTTCAAATGAGCTATTAACTCCTCCTGTACACTCTTGGACTTTGGGACATTTACACATACGTCAGAATGAAAAGGAAAGAAGGCTACCAAGTGATACCAAAAACCAATACATGACAGATGTTGCTTCAGGGAAACACTTTATAAAGAAAGAATGAAGCACGACATAATTAAATAAAAAAAGTTATACCAAATTCAAAGTGAACTTTTTTAAAACGAATAAGGGATTAATTATGTTATGTTAAAACAAATCACATAGTATTATAGTTGAAAAATATTATGATTACACGGTACTGATATAACAAGAACAACACTTTGAGATGCACATAAATAGATTCTAAAAAACACCGGTGATACAAATCTTGGTTTTTATGTCTAAAATATATGCACACTGTTGCGTTTTGAACTCATATTTCATATGCCTTTGATGAAGCTCGATATGACCCCATGATTGGCAATGCTTCTCATCTTGTTTTCCATCCATATAAAGAACTTCTTTGCCTTCTCTCCAAGAAAATTGATTTTCAAGCTGCTTCTTTATGAAATTCAGAGAATCAATGCATTGCATATCAGCTCTTGTTGAGCAATTCATAACATGATCACTTCTTAAATCACTATTTACTTCTTCCATTCAATGTACAATAGTAGTACACTAGAAACTAAAGTTATGACTAAAAAGAATGCAAAATTGAAAAAACAATACACTCCATCAATGGAAAGTAATCAAGACCCTTTTTCAAAAACAAGAAGAAAACAACCAAGCATAGAAAAGGAAAAAAACTACCCATCAAATCTTCAGCAAAAATTCAAAATGAAAATGTGTTAGAGACCTTGCCTAAGAAGTGTGGAAGTAGGAAAATAAAGAAATAAAAAGCCACTTCAACTTGTGAATTTCTTAAATTTATGCTGAAAAGAAAAAAATTTGTGCATCAAACTATATTATTGACAAACAAACAGGGCAAGGTATCAAGGTACAATGGCTACTGTTGCGAGATGGTGAGATGAAAGCACCAACGACCTTACTAGTGCAATAGATATTTTTTGGGAAGAAAAGATGAGACCTTTTAGGCTTCGAAACTTGGAAACCCTAGGAGTATGGGGAAATTTAGAAATGAAATCAAACATAAGAATAACAACATAATTTTGAAGAAATAATTTGAAAATCATGAAGAAATAACAACTTCTTGGGTTGACTGTTCTTCAAGAAAGAAGAGAAACTATCATAAATATTTTGTATTTAGAGCCCTAATCAGTTAAAAGGGTTTTGATGAAAAAATATCATAGATATTTTTTCCCCAAATTAGTGAACTTGGACATAGATTATGTATTTTGGGTAAGGGACAATGATTAAAGGAAATTTTGCTAACACATACACTATATACTTTAGGGTTTATCCATTTCAAATACTTCCTTTGTCCCCAAAAAAAAAGTCAACTTTTCATTTGGTATAATTTTTTTAGTTATAAAGGACAACATGCTTAATGTACTATTAAATGTATAATTTTTCATTTTAATCCTTACTTTTTAATATATTGTCATTATTAATAAGAATAATAAAAGAATTTTACAAAAAAGTAGACTCTTATTTTAGGGATAAAGAAAATTTTAAAAATTGGACTCTTTTTTTGAAAAAGACAAATGGAGTAAAATTATCCATCTAAAGCCTTTTTTGGGATTGACTTTCAAAGAAAAACACCCTAAATTAGGACAACAATTGACATTGTACAAGTTAGGGTTCCTGCTAATATGTGTAGGAGAGATAGGTGGGTGTAACTTGCTAAAAAAATGTGTAAATGTTGGAAGTAATTCAGTACAAACCCATGACAATGAAAATGTCATCATTCCTTCCTCTTAAATTTTCAAACTGCATGTTTCCTTTTATGAAACTTTCAAAAGCCCACATTTTTCCTTTTTTTTCCAAGCTCTCATCTTGTTTTTTTAAACTAATTGTAACAATTTTTAACCTTTATTTTTTAAAGCAACAGGTTTTTTTTTCCCTTTAAAATGCACAAACTTGTAATTCTAGTTTCACATTGCTATCAGGAGGCTAATTCAGTAGCAAACGGGTTATCTAAACTAGCATATGAGTCAAAGTAGTTTCGATTGTTTAGGTGGCTAGAAGAGATTCCCCAATTGGTGCATGCCTATTTGCCTTTAGATAGGGATAATACTTATAATATTCACATTATTTAATTTTTATAGATTATACCATAGCAAGTGGCAAAGTTAATGCCATTCACTTGTTCTTCAAATCTTGGAAGGGGTGAGGTCCATGTCCTTCTCTTCTGTGTACTTTATAATTTTTTTATTCATAAAAAATGATGTGCGCCTCACAGCTATCGAGATCCGGCAATATGCAATAAACGAAACAGGACTCAAGACTTAACTTGCGAAATCCTAAAAGAATGAAGAATGGATTGAA
Organism: Gynochthodes officinalis; assembly: GCA_020080225.1. Classification (NCBI taxonomy): domain Eukaryota; kingdom Viridiplantae; phylum Streptophyta; class Magnoliopsida; order Gentianales; family Rubiaceae; genus Gynochthodes; species Gynochthodes officinalis. The sequence continues at coordinate 2,467,804 of CM034618.1, read as the reverse complement.
TCTTATCAATCTAGTAGAATCCTAGATTGATAAGCCCATTGCTCTTTATAAGAATGAAGATATTGAATCACTCAAATTCTTAAGGACATAATGTCACAAAAATCTTCTCAACGTGTATTTTCTGTTTTGGCTGATTGGCCTCTTTGAATAGGCTATAAGTTTGTCATAACAAGGAAACAACTAAATTCTAATCCTAATCTAATTTCTAAAGGAAAGGTGGTTGGTTTCCTTTAATTAATTAAAGGGTCGCCTTAAAATAAAAAGGAAATAAAAACCCTAAAACTAATTGAATTTGGAAGTTTGGCCCTTTAAGGCTTCCTTCAAATTTACAAATTTGGCTACTAAAAATAATTCTAAATTTCGGCCATAATAAAATAAAAACTAGCAAGGGTGACATTTTAATTACCTAAATTTGGCCACCAATAATTAAAAATAAAACTACAAAAATTAATTAAATAATTTGGCCTATTATCACACTAGAATTCGGCCAAAGCAAAACTAGTATTTTTCAAATCGGACTTGCAATAAATTAATGACTTGCAAGTCTTGTCCGCATCCTTGACAAGCTTGGAGGTCATTGATTAAACCATTTAATAGTTTCTTGAAGTCATTTGGACCTAGGGGCCCTGTAATATGCCTTAATGGATTAAATGTTTGGCGAATTAGTTGAACAGCTCCTGAATTTTCATAAAAAAAGGTAAACAAGTCCACCAGTCATACAATTGTTTTCCTTAAAACAAAATAAAATAACATAAAATGCATGGACTTATGCTATTACAGTAAAATTATGTGTGCAAAATCATAAATATTAATATGTCATAATGGAATTAATAAAAATTAAGAGCCAAATTATAACTAAGCCAAGTTCGGCTCAATCAATGTGTTCAGCCCAATCAATGTGCTCAATCACAATAGAGCCCAAATGTTAAAGTAATCCAAATCTTAATTTATAGATGAGTTGTGAGCCTCTCCTTAAACATATAAGTTGTGGGCCAATCAATAGGATGAAATGCTTGTCTATAAGTATTAGAATCAATGGGTGATTCTCACTGAAGTTGCAAAGTTGCAACTAAAGCAACAAAGCTGCATATTGGAATGAGAAGGATAAGAAATAGAATTAGGGAGGGAATGAGAGAAAAGAATGGAACAATTGAGAGAGGAAGAAGATTAGGAACAAATGAGGATTTCTATTATTACTTCGTTGATTAACTGCTTGATTACATAGCCCTTTATATGCTTATTCCACAAAGTGGAAGTTAGCCAATCACAACTGTTTCTGTTAGTTGGTTAACTGCCTTCCACCACCGTATTGATACAGTGTCGTTGGCACATAAATGAAAACGGTGCTGCATGGTGATTGAAAAATTCCTAACATTCATTTTATTCCAATCCCTAATATTTGTATGCTTCAACAACAATACTTGTGAAATTGACAAAGCAGTCCTTGGACTATGAAAAATTTCCCCCATTTAAGTTATGGCTTGTCCTCAAACCTTGAAGCCTGGAAACTAATTGCAGATGAAGTGTTGGTCCTCCCAAGATGCATCATCTCTGGTGAAGTTTTGCTAGCGAACAAGCTACTAGACCACTGGTTTGTTGTTGCAGATGACAGTGCACCTCTGCAATAGTTCTATACTTTTATTAGTTCCAAGGGACAAATATCTTATTCAGAAAGCTCAGGTAAAGCTATGACAAGCATGGTTTCTAATCCAACCTTCCTTTTCAAGAGAGACACATAGAATACCGGGTGAACCTTAGATTCAGGAGGTAAGGCTAACCGTAGACGACATGACCAACTCGCTCCATGATCTGGAAAGGACCAAAAATTTTTGATGCTAGCTTGAGATTAGCTTGGATAGCCATAGATTGTTGCCATAAGGTTGGAGTTTCAAATAAACCCAATCTCCAACTAGAAATTCCCTCTATGAACATCTTTAATTTGCAAAGAACTTTATATGGCTTTGTGCCTTGGTGAGATGTTCCTTGAGGCCTTGAAGGACTACTGATCTTTGCTGCAATAGGTCTGAAGCTGCAGGTACAATAGAATCTTCCAAGGATCCAAGGGACAGGAGAATAGACCTGACACCGTATAATGCTTCAAAGGGTGTTATGCCAATGCTTGTGTGAAAATTGGTGTTGTACCACCATTTTGCTAAGGATAGCTAAGAGCTCCATGAATGAGGACGATAATTGGTGAAACATCTGAGAAAAGTCTCGAGGCATTGATTCATCCGTTCACTTTGTCCATTTGTTTAAGGGTGGTAAGCTGAATTGTAGCTCAATTTGACTCCCAACAATTGAAAAAGAACCTTTCAAAATATGTTGGTGAACACCTTATCCCTGTCGGTAATTATAGAAAAAAAATAAGCCATGCAATTTAAAAATGTTAGAGGAAAAAGACTGCACATCTTATTCAGTAAAAAATTATAGTATTTATACACCATAACCCTAATAAACCTAAAAGACTCCTTTACCCGTAATACTTATAACACTCCCCCTCAAGTTGGAGCATAGATATTAATCATGCCCAACTTGTTACAAATATAAGCTATCCTCCCATTACTCAAAGGTTTAGTAAAAATGTCTGCAAGTTGTTCACCAGTTCTAACGTAACTGAGAAGAATGATTCCACTTTGCAACTTCTCTCGAATAAAATGAAAATCAATCTCAATATGTTTTGTTCTCTCATGAAACACGGGATTAGAAGATATATGCATTGCAGCCTTATTATCACACCATAAAGACATAGGAACGGAAGATCTCAAGCCTAACTCAGTCAGCAGCTGTTGAATCCACACTAATTCACATGCAGCTTGTGCCATGGCTCTGTATTCTGACTCAGCACTGGAGTGGGAAACAACACTTTGTTTCTTACTTTTCCACGACACCAAATTTCCTTTGAACACTGTACAATAGCCAGTAGTGGATCTCCTATCATCTGGAGACCTTGTCCAATCAGCATCAGAAAATCCTTTAACTCTGCTATGACCATGATTTTGGTAAACAATTCATTTCCCTGGAGTCTTCTTCAAGTACCTTAAAATTCTAATTACTGCATCCCAGTGAGAAGTACGAGGAGAAAACATAAATTGGCTTACCACACAAACTGGAACGGCAATGTCTGGTCGAGTAACTGTGAGATAATTCAATTTACCAACCAATCTTCTATATCTCTCAGGATTATTGAATAGTTCTCCTCCCTCAGCAACTAGTTTAACTCCCTGTTCCATGGGTGAATCAAGAGGTTTTGATCCCAGCATACCTGTCTCAGTGAGTAAATCCAAGACATATTTTCGTTGTGACAGAACAATACCTCTCTGTGACTGTGCCACCTCAATTCCTAAGAAATACTTTAATTTTCCTAGGCCTTTAGTCTGAAACTGTTTCTGAAGATAGATCTTTAATTTAGCTATACCAACTAAGTCATTTCCCGTGATGGTAATATCATCCACATACACAATCAAGAATAATTTGCCTCCCCTTGACTATCTATAAAAGAAAGAGTGATTAGTGCCACATCTAAACAGTCCAAAAGAAAGCGCAGCTTCAAAAAACCTTCCAAACCATGCCTGTGGAGATTGCTTCAACCCATATAAAGATCGTTTTAGTTTGCAAACCATACCTCCAGACTCCCCTTGAGCAACAAACCCTGGAGGTTGCTCCATATAAACTTCTTCATGTAGAGTACCATGCAAGAATACATTCTTAACATTGAACTGAAATAAGGGCCAATTATGGGTGGCAGCAAGAGAGATCAAAATACGAACAGAAGTAAGTTTGGCAACAGAAGAGAAAGTATCCAAATAGTCAACCCCATAAATCTGAGCATACCCTTTCGCAACAAGTCGCGCTTTTAAGTGAGCAAGAGAACCGTCAGAGTTAACTTTCATAGCATATATCCACCGACAACCAATAGCAGTTTTGCCTGACTTTGCAATGCCTCAGATACAGCCAAGACTTTGGCAATAGAATGTTGAGTACAAGACTTTGCAATGCCTCAGATACAGACTTGGGAATAGGATATTGGTTAACAGTGGATAAAAATGACCGAAAAAAAGGAGAAACAGAAGAGTACGAAATAACATTGGCAATATAATGTTGAGTATAAGTACGTGTACCTTTGCGAAGAGCTATAGGAAGATCAAGATCAAATACATAAGGAGGATCAACAAATGATGGATCTAGAATGGAAGAGGACGTAGGTGACAGAAGGAAGGGGGTAGTTAAAACTCGAGGACGCTGAGTATAAACCTGTAGAGGACGTGATTCTTGTATAGATGGTGAAACAGCGGGAACAGTCGACTAAATAGTGGTCACATGTAAGTTCTCATCTAACTCAAACATAGTAATTGGAACATCATGATGAGTAGTTTCAAAAAATGAGACATCTGCAGTTATGAAGTATTTCTTCAGTAAAGGAGAATAGCAACAATATCTCTTTTGAGTATGGGAGTAACCTAGAAACATACTTTTGATAGACCTTGGATCAAGTTTTGATACCTTGAGTCAATGATTACGAACAAAACAGACAACCAAAAACGCGAAATGGTAAAGAAAATAGTGATTGGTTTGAAAAGAGAGTAGAAAATGGAATACCACCTCGCAAAACAGAAGAAGGCATACGATTAATAAGATAACATGCAGTTAAGACAGCATCAGACCAATTAGGGACCTTCATCTCAAATAACATAGATCTAGTAACTTCCAATAAATGTCTATTCTTCCTTTAGCTACACCATTCTGCTGTGGTGTATTAGGACAGGAACATTCATGAATCATACTATGCTGTATCATAAAGTCAGAAAAAGAGGTAAAAAAGTACTCTTTCACATTATCAGAACGCAAAACTTTAACATGCATACTAAATTGAGTAAAAATTTCAGAGATAAATGCACGAAATATAGAAAATAACTCTGAACGATCTTTCATTAGATATAACCAAGTAACTCTGGAATAGTCATCAACAAACGTGACAAAATACCTAAAACCTAAATTGGAAGTGATAGGACATGAACCCCAAACATCGAAATGAACCAACAAAAAGGGAGACTTTGTTCGTTTAATGATTCGAGGAGAATAACTAACACGATGTAACTTGCCAAGTTGGCAAGACTCACACTCTAAACTAGAAAGAGATTTAAAACTCGAATCCAATCTCTGAAGACTATGTAGAGAAGGATGACCGAGACAACAATAGATCTGATGTAAAAAAGTAACACCAGAACAGGCAAAGGAAGTAGAGTTTTCAAGTACATACAGTCCCCCTTCCTCACGTCCTTTACCAATCGTCCTCTTCGTAGCCAGATCCTGAAAAATAGAAGAATTGGGATCGAATGTTACTGAACACTTTAAGAGTTTAGTTAACTTACTAACAGACATGAGATTAAAAAGAAATCGTGGAAGATAAAGCACGGAGGACAAAGGCAATGAAGCAGTTAGATGAACTGTACCAACTCCCTGAACAGGTGTAGAGCAACCATTGGCTAATGTAACTGTGGATGAAGATGGAGTAAGAGAGGAAAATATACCTGAAAGACATGACATATGGTCAGAAGCCCCTGAATCAATGATCCAGGGACGAGAAGCAGCGGAAACACACGCAATGGCATTACCTGACTGTACTAAAATAGCAGTAGAAGAAGAAGGCTGTGAATTCTAAGACTGATTGTATTGAGGAATCTCCCTTTTAGACATAACCACTAACTTGCCCTCAAAAGACTGTGGAAAAGAATCACTATCAAATGCAATATTCGCAAATTGTTGTTGTTGCCCTGGTCTCGCATGTAACTTTTAGCAAAACTTCTGAATATGACCAGGTTTGCCATAATAATGACAAATTCGGACTACCCCTGAGCTGTCAGTAAACGGTAAAGGTTGTCTAGACAGTTGCGGCTGGCTTTGGCCTTTCCCTATACTTGTGTCTCAGCCTCTCCCTTGACCAGCACAACCATTATATCCTCCACGAGATCCTCTATCACTACCAGTTTGAGTACGGGATACAAAAGTTGAATTATTTACCACAGATGTCAAAGGCTGAGAAGACTCACGAGATACCCGAAGAACCCGAGCAAATGTATCTTTAAGAGATACAATAGTCTCTCCTCGAGGAATTTAAGACTTGACAGTTTCATATTCAGGGCCAAGACCTCCTAGAAATGCCATTACAGCCAATTGTTCTCTCTGAAGTTGCATCTGCTGAACATTGGCCAAAATAGGAAGAACATCATTCAACTCCTCATACATTCTTTTAAAATCAGCAAAGTACTGCGTGATAGAACGCCCCTTTCTCTCAGATCGGTAAAATTCTTTCGATAAATCGTATATCCGTGACAAATTATTTTGACCCGAATACAATACATGCAAATACTCCTACAGTTCTTTAACTGTATCAATATGAGTTATTAAATCAACTATGTTACTCTCCATAGAATTCAGCATCTAACCAAAAATACGTGCATCAATAATAACCCAAGTCCCAAGGCTCAGTCAAGTGTCTGTGTTGATTCCTACCTGTCAAAGTAAGGTTTACAATTTTCTTTCACTGAAAAAAGTTAGCACCACCCTCAAGCTTTTTATCAATGATTCGATTAGACGAGGAAGAGATTACCTCAGTCATCACAGTATTATTCGTTTCAGAACTACCCTCAATCTTACCCATAGTACAATCACCCATCCTTAATAGTTTAGTAATCCACCACAATTGTACCAATAGGGCCGCACAAACAAACAAACAAATTTGGTTGAAGTTGTAGAAAAACTTCAGCCAACAAACGAACAAAGAACAGAAAAACCTGTGCGAACCAAACAAAATAGGACAATTCTCCAAGAAACAAACAAGTCAAAGGTTTTGGCCCCACAAATCAAAGCAAATTTGCCGGATCACCAAACACACAAAGCCGTAAATCATAAACATCCAAAAGTTAACATTGATATATGCTGCCAAACACCATAAACATCCAAACAAAACCAAACTAAAGCAACCCCACAAATAGAAAAATCACATCCTTCCATAAACCCAAAATAAGAACCGAGGACAAAGTCAAACACCTACCAGCATCGGTAGCCAGACAACCCGTAATTCTCCCCAAAATTCTCTACATCATGGCCAACAAAAGTGTAATCCCAACCTCAAGATTCGGACTCTCATGTGCAAGAAGAATTTGGAAGATGAGGCAAGACGACCAGGGGTTAAAGTGGCAGGACAACGAGTAAGAGGTCAGGCAAGAGATTATGTGTATGATGGGAATGGTGGCAACGGAGGTTAGGGCAAAGAAGAGTTGAAGAAGGGCGGAGCTATAATAGGCAGAAAAGAGATGAAGAAGGGTAGCGATTAGGGCTCTGATACCATGTTAAAGGAAAAAGACTACACATCTTATTCAGTAAAAATATATAGTATTTATACACTGTAACCCTAATAAACCTAAAAGACTCCTTTACCCATAATACTTCTGACAAAAAACATTATCAAGAAATAGCTTGGCCAATTTAATAGCTATAATGGGAGGTGCAATAGTTATAAAGTGTGCATATTTGGTCAGCAGGTCCACGATCACAAGAATAGTATCAAATCCTCTAGATTGCGGAAGCTTCTCAATGAAGTCCATTGTTATGTGACTCCAAGAGTGCTTAGGAATTGGCAAGGATTGGAGCAACCTTGGATATGGTTGATGTTCAGCTTTGTTTTTATAGCTTCCTTGTCGACATTCTCAAACCTTCTTCTTGAGAGAGCATCCTTAACTTTATTATCAATCCTCTTTTTGTATTGTATTTCGTAGTCTAGTTCCAAAAGCTTAGTTAGCCACTTATATTGTAATGGAGTGGTCAAATTTTGTTCCAACAAGTATTTAAGAGATCGATGATCCATTCGAATTATAAAATGATAGCCAAGAAGATAGTGTTGCCATTTAGATATTGCCATGACTAGAGCCAACAATTCATTTTCGTAAATTGACAGCCCCAAATTTCTCATGCTGAAGGATTTGCTTAGATAAGCAATAGGCATGAGTACAACGCCCATACCCTTTGAACATGCATCCATTTCTATGATAAAAGGCTCAGAAAAATTTGGTAATCGCAGTATGAGTGCTTCACTTAGGGCTGTTTTTAGCTGGTGAAATGTTTGTTTAGAATTGGATGTCCGTGTAAAGCTGTCCTTCTTGAGTAGGTTAGTCAGTGGTTGACTAATGATCCCAAAATTCCTTACAAACCTCCTGTAGTAACCAACCAACCCAAGGAATCCTCTGAAGGCTTTAACATTGTCTAGTCTTGGCCATTCTAGTATGCATTCCACTTTTGCTATATCCATGCTTACACCTTCAGCAGAAATTATGTGTCCCACATATTCAACCTTAGTTTGTGCAAAAATGCACTTGGAATGCTTAGCAAACAATTGCTGCTCTCTCAGAATCTTAAGTACATTTTCTAAGTGCTGAATATGTAGTTATAAGGAAGGGCTATGCACTAGAATATCATAAAAGAACCCTAAAACATATTTTCTAAGGTATGAAAATGTGGTTCATGAGAGATTCGAAGGTTGCAAGTGCATTGGTTAAACCAAAAGGCATTATTCAAAATTCATGATGCCCTTGGTGTGTTTGGAAAGCAATTTTACAAGTGTTCTAGGGTTTAACTCTGATTTGATGATATCCAGCTCGAATGTCTATCTTGGAGTAATATTTTGAGCCAAATAATTCATCAAATAGCTCATCAATGTTAAGAATGGAAAACTTATCCTTAATAGTCATTTCATTTAGGTATTTATAATCAACACAAAACTTCCAAGATCCATCCTTCTTTTTGACTAAAAGAATAGGCGAAGCAAAGAGGCCTGTTCTTCATAATTCCATTTCTTAACATTTCACTAACTTGGTGCTCAATTATTGATTTTTGTGAATGGGGATAACAGTAAGGTTTGAATTTAAATGGTTGGTGTCCAGTTTTAAGTGCTATTTGATGGTCACAAGGTCTAGAAAGGGGTAAGGTTTTGGGTTCATCAAACACATCAAAAAATTTACTTAACTATTTTGAGATTTCAACAGGGTTATTCACCTGAGTTTTTGCCTCCTTAGGAGTGTGGCTGAAGACTTGTAGTTTAGAGTGCCCCTTCAGTTGATCAGACAGAAACTCCTCCTATTGCTTCCCTTTGACCAGTTGCATTGTTAGATTCTCTACACACCCGTGTAATGTTATCTTTTGATCCTCTTCCAGCAGCTGAATATTCATCTTTTTAAAGTCAAAGGTGATTGGGCTGTATTGAAACACCCAATCTACCTCCAAAATGAAATCCTATCCTTCTAGTTCCATGAATTTCAAATCATGAGAGAATTGTAATTCTGAATTTGCCATTTGACATTAGAACAAACCAAACTTTTTGTGAGGCTACTCCCATCTACTATGGTCACTGTGAAGGGTGTTACTCTTCTTGTTGTTAATGACAAGGGTTTTATCCACTTGTGGTTTCTGTAGCTATTCGTGCTACCCGTATCTACCAGTATGGGGACAATTTCTAAACCCAAAATACCTTTCAATGTAATGGTCTTCCTTTTGAGGTTATCAAAAAGAGCATGTAGAGACAATTCCATTAGAGATTTTGAACCCAAAAAAATTGCATTGCTCCTAAACAACATCTAAGAATTTAGATTCATCATCATTTTCTATGATCATAAAGTTGAATTGTTTCAACTTACATTGGCGCCCCTATTCATACTTTCCCCACACTTAAAACACAGGCCTTGATTCCTTCTTTGTTGCACTTCTTGGGCAGAAATGGGCTTGATATCTTTTTTTCTTGCTGGAATTTCTTGGGACTGTTGACACTTGGCAATTTATAAGTATTGCCAGAAGGTTACAAATTCTTGGTGATACCATAACCAAATTTATTGCACCCTTTATAGGACCCCTTCAATTTTCTTGAACTAGGTTCCAATATTTGTTCTTGTAACTATGCCACCTCAAATGCATCTTGCAAGTTTGTAGGCTTCATCATTCTAATTGCTAGCTTTAGTTCACCATTCAAGCCATTGATGAAACTGGAAATGAAGTACCCTTCTGAGAGTCTTATATCCTTGATCAAAATCAGTGACTTGAGTTTCTCAAATTTTTCTTGATAGTCCAACACACTACCTGTCTATTGTAGTTTATTGAATTCCTCAATGTCATCTTGGTTACCTCTTTATGAGAATCTTTGCACCAACTTTTCAAAAAACTCCTGCCATGAAAATTTTCCTTTCATTAGTTTAATACCTGGAACCACACATCAACTTGCCCTCCAAGTACATTTCTATTATTTACATCTTTTGTCCTTCAATCTGGTGGATTAGGAAAAGAATTTTACATTCCTAATCCATTCCCTTGGATTATTACCCTAAGGCATGATAGTTCGACCTTCAAATAGATAGAAAAATTGTAGGGGTGGGTTTTCTCCATTTCTCAACTGGTTGCTGGCTGAACGTTACTTCTTCATTGTTTTGATATCAAGAGTCGACAACAATGGGGTTTTATGCCCTTTTATGTTTTCCATCTCGTTTATTCTCTCTTTAAGTTTCGTCGCACCTATCTAAGATTCTAGTTTGGCTTCAACAGATCCCACACTGGTCTTAAATTAGGCATTTGCCTCTGAACAATTTTATGCACCTATATGATTCTTGCGTCTTGTTTCTTTACCTAATCCTCCAGGGACTTGTACCTCATGCAATTTGCCATTGCCAATGCCAATTGCCTCAATATCTCACTACTCTGATACCAAATGTTAGAATCCTTAGGTGATTCTGATTAAAGTTGCAAAGCTATAGCTAAAGCAACAAAGCTGCAGATTGGAATGAGGGAGGATAAGGAACAAAATTAGGGAGGAAATGAGATAAAAGAATGGAACAATCGCGAGGGGAAGAAGATTAGGAACAAAGGAGGATTTCTGTTATTACTTCTATGATTAACTGCCTGATTACACAGCCATTTATATGCTTATTCCACCAAGTAGAAGTTAGCTAATGACAAATTGTTTCTGTTAGTTGGTTAACTCCTTTCCACCGCCAAATTGATACGATGTCGTTGGCACATAAATGGAAACAGTGCCGTGTGGTGATTGAACAATTCCTAACATTTGTTTAGTTCCAATCTCTAATATTTGTATGCTACAATGACGTTCTATTAATACTTGTGAAATTTACAAAGTAGTGCTTGGACTATGACAATTCTTATAAGCTCAAATCGTGTGGGGTTATATATTATATCTAATATATTACAAGGGAAACTAAAGTTTACCTTTCATTGTTAGGTTCTCCTTTAATGCAAATGTAATTTTTTTGAAATTTTATTACCATTTTCGTAACATTTTATGAATATTAATTTGCTTCAAGAGATCTATATTTTTTCTTTATTGTATGCTTTAAAAAAATATTGTTAGTTATTTAAATGTGAAAGTCTAATCAATGGATAAATTCTAAAATAATCAAGTTTTTGTCATATGTTTAAGAATTTGGGGATTTGATTTTTCAATTCATATTATTGCATAAATTTTGTAACCCACATACTCTTGGATATTTCTCTTATATATTTTCTTAAAAATTTGCTTTTATTATTGAAAAAATTTTGCTTATGACTATAAATTAAAAAATATAGAATATAATATGCAAAATAACTTTACTTCTTTCTCATTTATCATTTTAATTATTTTGACCCAAAATGTTAGAACTAACTCTAAATGTTATTTAATATTATTTCAATTTATTATTTTAAACTTCATAGTTGTTGAAGTAAATTATGAATAATATCCTCATATACAAATAATATATTTATCCATAGAAAAAAATATAATCTACATTTGTATATCATTATTTTAATGTTTTATAGAAGCTTCAACTATTTCTATATATGAAATAATCATATGTTTGTAAAAAATTTATTTGCATAATAAATAACGAATCATTAAAAAATCATGAATATTAGAAATTGTGATATATATATTTTTTTAATTTGGAATATGTGAGTGTTAGTTAAATTACTAATTATATGACATCTCTACTAATATGTAAAGATAGACGTATCAAGCAATTTTAATTATATATAATATTTTGGTTAACTTTTAACAATATATCTTAAAACTTCTTTTAAATTGAAAAGAAAACTATACTAAACTTCTTAAACTTCCATATTGACAAAGATTTTATACTAGATTTATTCCTTATACAATATATATATATATATATATATATATATATATATATATATATATATATAGGTTTTAGAAAAAAAAAATTCATTTAAGAAAACAATGTTGTGTTTGGAAAGCAAAATTGATTTGCTTTTTTAAGAAATTAAGAGAAAGTTATGCCCTTTTTATTTATGAGATTCTTCCATAACTTCCATTGCCCTTAAGAAAAGCTTTTGTGAATCATTCTCAATTATATACATATATGTGTGCCAGTGTGTGTATATATATATATTATACATAAATATTTAAACAAATCAATACAAATATAAATAAATTAGCGAGTATCTAAAATCATTACTAAGAGTCACAAAATCAATAATGACACAAGCTCATCACAAAGGAACACACATTACATTTTTACTATGTAGAATAAGTTTCGTTACTAAATGTGTTCCAATTCACAGAAAGTTTCCCGCCATGACATTGAATGACAAATCAGTGACAACTTGTCACAACTTTTCATTAAAATTAAATACGATAATGTAAAATTAGTTACAATCTCTAGTTTCATCACTTAAGGATATATTTAGTGATAACAATTAAGTCATCACTGTGATTTTTAAGGATATATTTCTTTTAGTGCAAGTTAATCTTTTTCCTATTATTATTTTTAGTTGACTTGTTATAGGTATTTTAATGATGTTTACATATTTAGTCCTCTAATAAATTTGATTTAATTACCTCTATAGGTCTAGGATATACAGGGATTGGAGCCTTTTATTAAAGTATGGACTTGACCAAATAGTTCACCATTTAGGGAATTTTATGTGGAATGCTGAAATAGCTTCAAGGCCCATCTTAATTTCTAAGGTTCCAAGGCTTTTATCCACATATTGGTCCTGTGAGGCCACGGGTGGGATCTAAATTTGATGTTTGATGTCCAAGCTTAAGTCACACGGAGGTTGTGGGCATCGCTTTCTTGTTTCGCTAGACTTCTCTCTGGACATTTTCATGAGGAAATTTCAAAAATAGCAGGCCCACAACCGTTCTTTACAAATATAGCAGCCCCGCTTTTTTCTTTTGAAACATGGCAGGTCAACTGTGTTTGACTATGTGAAAATACCACAATGTCCCTCAATATAGCAAACTGCATCATTATTCTTCAGTAATCTTGATTCTTGATTCATTATTCTTCATTCTCAAATTGCGAGGATCATCGTTTCATCATCTCATTTGCTGGCTTGAACGGTTTACAATGATGTGTAGTCCATACACTGTTTTCATCCTCATTGTCGCTGTGTAGTAAGTTAGGACGAAAAACAAAACCCGATCGACGAACACGGACTTTTTCCTCTGGAAATAGGTTGTTTTATGGACCTACATCTTATACAAGCTTCAAAGAAAGAAATTATACAGTTGTTTATGTACTCTGCGATTTTGTCGACATTTTGGTCGATATGTGTATCGACATTTGTTTATGTATTCTATATATTGGTCGATGATTTGGTCGACATTATACTCCACATTTGAGTCGATATTTTTGTCGACATTTGAGACGATAATTTGGTCGACATTTTTGTCGACATTTTACTAGAGAGATTAAAAATACGAAAATACCACCGTATTTGAAAGTCGTGCCCATTCGTTTTCCCACTCCCATTCAGTTATCCCTCATCATTTGCAGTTACTTCCAAAACGTTTCAATTCCTTCCAAAAGGCTCCAGACCGATTCAGCACCCTTACCAACCATCCTTTGCCATAGTTCGAGTTCAGCAAAGTACCTACACCATCAATGGCACGCACGCGAGGTGGACGCCCGTCGTCGGACACAATGGAGGAGAAATCAAAGGATGTGCAAAAGAAAAAGGTAAGTTTTTTCTAAGTGTGATGTTTAATGCATTGTTGTTTTACTTATTTGAAGCTTCCTGTGTTGGTGAGTTAGCAGCTGATTGTCGTTTTGCTTATTTCTGCTTATTTGAACATTATATTTGAACCTTATAAGTTAGGGTTTTATCACATAGTGTTTTTTTCATATACAACAAACGGTTGAAAAAATACGCGTTTGCAAATGTTAATGTTAGCCATAAACATTTTGAGGATAAATACATGGAGACCAAATGCCGACATTTCTGTCGACTGTTTACCTTAGACTAAACCCTCGACTAAATTATCGATTTAAGTGTCGACCAAAGTATCGATGAAAGTGTCGACTAAATTATTGACGAGAGTATGGAGTAAAATCTCGAGTGAAGTGTCGACTGAGAGTATGGAGTAAAATCTCGAGTGATCTCGAGTGAAGTATGGAGTAAAATCTCGACTGAAGTGTGGAGTAAAATCTCGAGTGATGTCGACTGAGAGTATGGAGTAAAATCTCCAGTGAAGTGTCGACTGAAGTGTGGAGTAAAATCTCGAGTGAAGTGTCGACTGAGAGTATGGAGTAAAATCTCGAGCGAAGTGTCAACTGAAGTATCGAGTGAAATCTCGAATAATGTGACCAATTAAATCCACACTAAAAACATATTGTAGTTTCATCGAAACATATAAATTCTGACTAATCTGGGTGATAATTGTGTGGAACAAAATGTCAACTGCTTTGTTGAAGCTTCTTGTTATGTGTAGGAACATCTAAAGGATAGAAGGGTCGTTCAAGGAGACTTTTTCAACGCCCAGGTTTCGCAGTACTGCTATTACGAAGCAAATATGAAGATGATCCGGTCCAAGATGACAAAGACGCAGTAGCAAATACTGCGAAAGGAGAGTAGTCTGGCTGCAATCGCTCTTGACCATGAGCATACATTATGGTGTAAACAGATCATACACTCCGTGCTGATGAGGCAACTAAAGCCCGACGAGAAATCCACACGGGATAATAGTATATACTTCAACTTCGCAGGAAAGAAGGTGAAGTTCGGCAGGAGGGAGTTTGCCATCATCACGGGCCTTAGGATGGAAGATTTTGACACTGCTTTTGGCAAATACCATGCCCCACATGGTCCGGCACCAATCGTCAAGTACATTAAACCATTGGGGTCAATCGAGGAAGCCACGTATGATGAAGTGTTAAAGGCTTATGATCGCATCAACTCAACTTATCCAGACGCTGATGTCGTTAGCCTTACTCTCTTGCTCTTATACACATCAATCAATGGCCTGGAGAAGAGAACGAAAATCGAAGACAAGCTACTTCATTTGGCATGCGATTGGCCTCGGTTTGATGCATTGCCGTGGGGTGAATTATCATACAGGCAGACCGTTGATAGTGCTAGGAAGAGCATGATCAATGCCTTGAAACAAATTAGCCACCCACATCTTAGGACTTACACTCTGGGGGGATTCCCGCCTGCATTGGGGGTAAGGTTACCGATGTTTTTAAGTTACGGTTTATGTTGTTATATAAATCCATATTATGCCACATCATCTTATTTATCTTTCAATGTCTTAGATATTTGCATACGAGGTTATGCCACATCTAGAGCGTCTGAAGATGGTGCACAACGTTCACATCGAAGGTGTAACGCCTAGGATGTTCAGATGGAAGGCTGTGAACGCACAGCGTAGAGAACAAGAAAGAAAGCAAGTGTGGGAGAAACGAACTGCCGACGGGGAGGTAAGATTTGTGTAAGATTTATTTAAATTATTGTATACCGACGTAATGAAATGACTGGGCTGTCATCATTTTATGTCTTGCTCTGTCTTGCCTGAGTAATATGTTTATGATATGCAGAAAGTGGTAGTTACACGAATAAAGCCAACTGAGGAAGAAGAAGAACATTATTTGCAGTGGGAAGATGAGACGGATGATGAGGAGGCTGACCAATCAAGAGAAGAAGGAGAAGGAGACGAAGGAGAGTCCTCAACTTTTTATGTCTCATATAGGAGGAAGAGGCCCAGAGAAGAAGAAGTTTCAGGAGGAGAAAAGAGAACAAAGGTTCGCCATGTGGCCGGGGTAGAAGCGCATCCTAGAAATGTCCAAAACACGCAGCTGCTTGAACGTCTGAGGCAGACTGAGCAAGAATTGTTCGATACAAGGGAGGAGCTCAATAGTCTGAGGGCGGAGATGGATTCTAAAGTGAATGGCTTGACTATTCAATTCGAGCAGATGTTCGCGAAATTCGAGCAGCTGAGTGCATATGTACAAAAACTTATTGGCAAGGATGCTTCTCCTCCCCCGACCAGTACTTCGGGCCGTGATAGCAATGAAGAGGGGGGTTCTGCCCCTGGAGAGGAGGCCCCAAGTGAAGGGGGTCTTGATGAAGGCCCCGGTGATGGGGACAAGGCCCCTGAAGACGGCCAGACGGGTGATGCAGCTGATAAAGAGCAATCATTGGATCGGGCAAATGAAGAGGTCGATATAATGGATATTGTCCAACAGCAAACTGTTGAGTACAGTACTCCATCGCCAAAGGCCGCCGACCCTGCCGATAGCGCTCCACCTCCGCCGATAAAAGAAAAGGGTACAACATCGACGGTAGAGGAAGGCATTGTTGGGCAAAATTTGGGCCCGTCTCTTGACCTAGCAGTGGTCAATGAGAGCAAAGATACCGTGTCTTTGCCTTTGCCTTTGCCTTTGCCGCCAACCGAGAAACAAGAGAAGGAAATGAAGGAATGGATGACCGCCTTGGAAATCCGTTACTTATGGACCCCGCTTTTTTCGGTGGATTCGGAAATGCTCGAGTCAATGTGAACCAAGGGTTTTTGGCTGTCGGATCACGTAATATTTCACGTTTCATCTATTGTCCATACTAACTTCGTTTTGTATGATTGTATTCTCTTTCTAATGTTTTTTGTTTTGCAGCAAATTGATTTGTATACTTCCATGCTGCGTAAACGGATCTTGGATAATGGCGGCGGAAAAATCTCGATTATGGAGTCATATTTTGATGTAAGTTGGACATTTAAATACTTTACGCAAAAATTTGTCATATGTTAACTCACTCCTTCCATATGTTAACTGTTTTCCTTATTTTATAGACTGGCATGAAGATGATACACGACACGAATAAGGAGGTGGACGTCGATGACTTGGCGCTTAAGCAATTCGTTGGTGATACTCCATTTCCCCACGGCCTCAGTATGTCGGATTATATTCTATTCCCCTGCCACATTGATGGCAACCATTGGATGTTGGTGAAGATGGACATATATGAAAAGGAATTCCATGTGTTCAACCCATCGCCTCAAGGGGACATTGTCATTACGAAGTTAGACTATCTAGCGAAGACAATGCCCAAGATATTTGAGGCTTGTGATTTTTACCAACACTACTCCAAATGGATTCCTCTGCGGGATAGATGGGAGGTCATGGTGGAGCCCAATATGGTGCACCAAGAACCGGCGTAAGTTTACATTTGTCGAAAAGAAACGGTTACGTTGTTTAATCACAGTGTCTATATACTAACTTCATTTTCTGGCTTAACGTAAATGCAGGAGCGGCGACTGTGGTATTTATGTTTTAAAATGGGCCGAGTGTATTATCCACGGCGCGCCGCTCACCACAATCACACCAACGAATGCTTTGAAGGTGCGTCAACAGATGGCGTACACGCTTTTTGCCCACGCCTCTGAGCAAAATAAATTTCAACCGGATGGTAGAAGGAGAGCTAGGGCAGCTAGGCAACAAGCTAAGAAAAAGGCTACGCCAAAAAGGCGAAGGAAACCTCCAAAGAAGAAATGACATACAAGATGTCGTATAGATTAGATGATTACTTGTAAATATATACATTTACATTATAGGTTTCAAATGTAAAAAAATACATTATACAATGTAACTATATACATTTACACATTATACATTATACAAAAAATATATTTATAATGCAAATCTATACATTATACAAATCTATACACTATTCATTATACAAATGTGTCATATTCCATGTTTAAATGTGTTAAATTCAATGCAGTGAAACTTGTGCTTCTAAATTTATTGGCATAATACTACAGATGCATTTTAGTCGATATTTCTATCGACAAATTGCAAGAGAAATTAAGATGGGGTTATTTAGTCGACATTTTGATCGACATTTTAGTCGATATTTTAGACAGTCGACATTTTAGTCTATATTTTAGTCGACATATTAGTCGACATTTTAGTCGACAATTTAGTCGACAATTAATACCGTCGACACTTTAGTCGACAATTTAGTCGATATTTTGATCGACATCGACATTTTGTTGAAAAAATCTCGCGACCTCAACGCGCAACGACGTCGTTGGGTCTGCGCGGGAAAAGGAAAAAGGAAAGGGAAAAGGGCCGGGGAATTTTTATATTACTGCATAGGAACACATCTGTCCGCCTTACTGAGTGAAATAATTCTATCAGACTCTGCAACTAGTGATTGATCTACCACATTTCCAATTTCGTAGCAGTTTCATCGGTCGGGATACATTTCAGGTAATGATTATTTATATCGTCCTTCTATGAAATTGTTCACCCACATAATTCTTCTATGAGTTTGTTGACCTACATCTACATTGGTCATTTGCATTGGTCATACATTGGTGACCTACATCCATCTTTCTATTTTCATATTTCAAGAATGGCTCACCTGAACATTTGGACTGTCCATGTGTTAGTTGGCGGCGAATAGATAGTCGATCCCGTCACAAATGAACATAGATTCGTGAACCACCAGAAGCTTGATAGTATTTTGTTGAAAGAGGACGCGAGCTTCTCGGAAGTAGTTGATGAGATCATCGGTATCATGGGTCTAGACCCGGCACTAAGGAATAACCTAGTGATTCAATACCTACCAAAGTATCTATCAAACATCGGTGTCTTGCCGATACAGAATGATCGCCAAGTCCAGTGTTTTTTGAATGACATTATAAAACGTTCTGAGGTCTCACGGGTACCATTGTGTGTTACCGTCAAAGACGTTGGAGCAACAAACCTAGAAGATGGGGCTAGCAACTTGCCGATGAAGCGATTGAGCTCGGATAGTCCAATATGGACTAACAATGTCATTGTTTCAAGATAAATGGATGAGCGAATATTGACCATACCGAACGAAGTTGGTAGAGATAGTGATGAGGAGGAGGATCGGGTTGACCAAACATTTGTTGGGGAGGATCATGGACAACGAGTCCCCACGGAAACAAGACAGAAGGAGAAATTGAAGCAGATTACAAAGAGCGGGCATTGTCTAGACGCAACAAATTCATCACATGCGGATGCTGGTACCTCGTCTGATAGACTATCCACATTGGTGAATGTTGCAGTAAAGGATGTGTTTGAGACCGACGTCATTTGTACATGAGAATGTCCATGCTGGCCGTGAAAAATTTCTTCGAGTGGAAGGTTATAAGGGCAAATAGCCAGTTCTGGTACCTACGGTGTAAGGACAACAATTGCAAGTGGATGTTGAATGCGGCTGCCATTGGGAATTCGGAAGCCTGGAGGATCACTAAATATGACAACACCCATACATGTCAATCATCTTTGGTCCGAAGTGATAATCGGCAGGCTAACAGCCGTGTACTTGGCTCATGGATCAAGTGTAAGTACACGGACGTGTGTCGGCCGTATAGGCCAAAGGAAATCATTTCTGATGTTCGGACAGAGTTGGGTGTTAACATTACCTACCAAAAGGCGTGGCGATCAAGAGAAGCTGCATTGGACGAAATTAGAGGAAATTTTGAGGATTCATATAGGATTCTACCAGCTTATTTACACGTGATGAACGAGGTAAACCCTGGATCATTTATTGAGATAAGTAGAGAAGACGATGGTACATTCAAGTATCTGTTTTTCGCATTAGGTGCATCCATCCGAGGATTCCGCACCCACCTGCGGCAAGTTATTGCCGTTGATGCTTGTTTCTTGAAAGGAAAATACCCAGGATCATTACTTGTTGCAACTAGCATGGACGGTAACAACCAAGTCTACCCCGTCGGATGGGGAATTGTTGATTCCGAGAATGACGCATCACGGGACTGGTTTTTACAAAAACTTAAGACTGCAATTGGTAACGATATGGATGGGTTGGTGTTTGTTTCCAACCGACATAAGAGCATTGCAAAGGGTATTGCCAATGTTTTTCCAGAATCGTTCCACGGAGCGTGTATTTACCATTTGAGCAACAATCTAAAATCAAAATTCAAAGACTGTTCAGGGATCCAATTATTCTTTAAGGCTGCAAAGGCTTACACGGTGGCTGAATTCAATGAGATGTTCGGAAATCTTTCACTACAAAATCCAAGGGTGAGCGAGTATTTAAGAGATGTTGGGATTGAACGATGGTCAAGGGCGCATTCTGGTGGCCGACGGTATACAATAATGACGAGCAACATAGCAGAATGTCTAAATGCATTGTTGAAAGATGCCCGGGAATTACCTATCCATTTTTTGGTCGATTACATCCGCAACACTCTTCAGAGGTGGTTCCACGATAGGCGTACCGCAGCGGCCGAAGTGAAAACAATGACAACCCCATACATTGAAGATAAAATCGGCTCTAGGATGAGAGAAGCACAAGCATACGTTGTGGAGCCGGTCGATATGAACCGATGGTGTGTCCGAGACATTGCAAACCGTGCAGCTACAGTCGATTTGCTTGAGAAAACTTGCACATGTAGAGTATTTGATATGGATTAACTCCCGTGTGTGCATGCATTAGCTGCAGCTCGGCGCCGACAAATTGACCATTACACCTTATGCTCACCACTTTATCACACAGATGCACTTTCAGGTGCATATGCAGATCCTATTATGCCCATTGGTGATCCTAAGGATTGGAATGTGCCCGAAGATATTGTAGCTTTTTAGCTATTACCTCTGGAATCGAGGACTAAGAGTGGTAGGCGCAAGAAAAAGAGAATTCCTTCAACCGGCGAGCATGTGGTTCAAAAGAAATGTGATCGTTGTGGACAACACGGACATAACCAGCAAACTTGCTCAAATCCACTCGTTAGTAGAGAGAACCATTGATGACGCTATTTTCCTTTCCTCTATTGCATATTAAAATGTATTCAGGTTGGCAAGGAAATATGATGTTATATTACTACAACACAACAATTTGAGAAATAAAATAAATGCAATATTCCATTCCATTAATTTCTATATTCGAACCATTAAATATTGCAATAAAACCCATTTGGATCGCAATGGCCATGTGGTTTTCTTTTTCAATAAGTTTTTTCGACAATTGAGTCGATAATTTGGTCGACAAATTTATAAAAAAAGCTAATCAAGAATGAGCAATGTCGATTAAAATGTCGACAAAAATGTCGACACAAATATCGACAAAAATGTCGACAAATATATCGATCAAAATATCGACCACTATATAGAACACATAAACAAATGTCGACCAAAATATGGATCAAAATGTCGACAAAATCGTGGAATACATAAACGAATGTATAATTTTTTACTTTGAAACTTATATCATATGCAAGTCCATAAAGCAACCAGTTTCCAGTGGAAATGGCCCATGTTTGTCGATAGGGTTTATTTTTTCATGCTAACTTACGAAAGCTTATATCTACACAACGACGATGACATTCAAACTAGGAAATCGTTCAACCCAGGCAAATGAGATGATGAAACGATGATCCTCGCGAATTCAGAATTCAGAATAATGAATAATGAATCAAGAAATGGTGAGTTGAAGTGAAACAATGAGGGACATTGTGGTATTTTCACATGGTCAAACACAGTTGACCTACCATGTTTCAAAAGAAAAAAGCGGGGTTGCTATATTTGTAAAGAACGGTTGTGAGCCTGCTATTTTTGAAATTTCCTCCATTTTCATTTGGACTATGGCTGCTTCTTTTAATCTCACAAAGAAAAGCTTTTTGTTAAGTAAAGTTATTGAGGGGATTTTAGAATAGTTGAGCAATCGTGAAGAATGTGCCCTTTTTTCAAGGAAAATTTTTAAAAGGGGCAGTGGAGGTTATCAATTAATAAGTATGGTATAATTTTATCTTAATTTTTAATGAGGACAAAGTTTTTTTCCAAACGAAATTCTATTTTTTAATTAAAAGTTGTTACACCTTTAAATGTAATTAAATATCTAATTTTACAAATAAATCTTTCATATGAATTAAAGATTTACCGATATGTAACATTCAAAATTTTCAAAAATGAAAAATTCAAAAATTCAAAGTTATGATATTCAAAAAAGCTATTAAAAGTTAGAAAATTTGTATAAATATTTTAATTTTTAATTTTTTTTGTCAATTTTAATATTATCTAACAAAAATTTCACAAAAACCTATAAATGAAATATCAAAGTAATGAGTTGTTTTTAGTAATTTGTAATTATTTTGGGGATTTTTTTTATATTACATAACATTCAAGTTCACAAAAAAAGAAAAATATTAAACTTAAATGTTTCGAATAATTTTCTTTTTTTATTTTGATATTGCAATTAAGAAATATAACAATTTAATTTCATACTTAGACTTTGAAAATTATATATAGTTTAGATTTTAAAAAAATCATTTAGAAAAGCAAAGCTTTGTTTGGAAAACCAAATAATTTTGCCCTTTTCAGAAATTAAAAGAAAATTATACCTTTTGTATTTGTTAGATAATTTCCATGGCCTCATAGGAAAATTTTCCCCTTTTTCTTGGGAAATTTGCAAAAATAGCACATTTGATCGTTGACTTTGTAAAAATAGCACCTCCCTTTTGTTTTATTGTTGGTATAGCACTTCAAGGCTGCTTAAAACCAAAAGACCCCTCTCTTATATTCTAAAAACCCAAGGAATAGCACTTCAATTCTCCATTACACTTCAAACTTTTAGAAACTAAATTTCTAATTTTTTTTCAGAACTCATTGTTCTCACATCACACCCCATTGATCTCACACCCCATTGGACAATCATCTTCAAGCAAGAAGACTGCCACCATGGAGATAAAAAAATGGACATTTGCCTATTTGAATTGAGTTTGTGAATTTGAAGGAGAGAATGGTTGAGCCCTAGCACTCGACCATAAGGTTAAGTCGAGTTTTAGGTCGAATACTAAATTTGGTCTAGTATGTCAAATTTAGGTTAAGCTCATCTTAGAACTACGTTGAGTGAATTTTTTTTAAAAAAATAACTCGACCTAGTACTAGGTCGAGTTTTAGGTCAAGTATTAGGTCGAGCTCGACCTAAATTCGACCTACTTGACCAAACTTAGTGTTTGACCTAAAACTCAACTTAACCTTGTGCTTGACCTAAAAATCGACCTAGGGCCTGACCATTCTCTTCTTTAAATTCATAAACCCAGTTCAACTAGTACAAATTTCAACTAACATTTCACTGATGCGATTTCTTCTCTACGATTGCAGCTTTCTTGCTTGAAGATGATAGTCTAATAGGGTGTACGAACAGTGAGGAGTGCAAACAATGGGTGTGTGAGAACAAATTTTGTTAAATCGATGAAACGGGTTCTGAAAAAAAAAATAAGAAGATAAGAGTGAAGTGTTATGTCTTTGTGTGTTAAAAGATAATATGAGGGGTATTTTGGTCTTTATGCAGTTTTGAAGTACTATAACAGCAAAGAAAAAAAGGGGTGCTATTTTTGCAAAGTCAACGATCAAATGTACTATTTTTGCAAATTTCCCTTTTTTCTTTCATGTGATGGTAATGCCAGTTTGGTTACCAAAAGGAAAACCTTCAGGCTGAAGCATATTTCTATGATGCTTTTGATTGTTACCGGTGACAGACCATTTTCTGTTTCCGAAAGATTTTGCCACGACAAGGTCTTGCTGTTTATTTGTAGTGGAATTACAGAAATGAAGGCGTTCAATTTTAGACGATTTTCAGAGTCCAGCAATAGTCGTGCTTACACAATCAATTGTTGATGAACAATAAGAGTTGCTGAATTTGCCATTGGGAGTTTGTATGGCCTCGAGTGACAAGTTCTTCTTTAGAGCAAAGCAATAGCTGTCGTTAAAATATTCAATTGGTTACACAATCATTTTTTTTAGGTGCTACATTTTCTCCATACGGTAGTAGCAGAATTATCTGACTATTCCAATGCTTGCGTCAGTAGTTGGAGGCGATGCTATTCAACGTATGCAAATTGAATTCACGCAATGGCATGAGGTGTGAGTTAGAGATTTAGTTCTAGTTTCTTTCACCCCATGCCATTAGTAGTGGGCATATTGAGATGAGTAGCATCTCTTTTGTATAGTATTAGTGACCCGATATAAACGGACTTTTGTATTTTTGTACTTTCGGCTTTCTTCCAGCTAGTCGGGTTAAAATAGTTTTTGCTTCCCGCTAGCCGGGTTTAAATGGTTTTAGCTTCCCCCTAGTCGGGTTTAAATGGTTTGTGCCCCTCGTGGGCCTTTTACCCATTTGAGGGCTTTTGTTTTCGTAGGTTATAGCGCTGTATTCAGTTGCGACACTACGAAATTCTCTTAGCCCTTGTGGCTATGTAATTTGCCTATTGTACCCCTTATCAATAGACTATCGTTTTCGGGAATATATATATAATATTAATATTTTAAAATCTACTGAAAAGGATATTTCAGTGATCAACTTTAGATATAGCAAAACCCTCACGATTCAATCCACCAAATCAAAGGAAAAAAAAGACCGCAAGTAACCAAATCAACCCCACCTCGAATTGCCTCCCCTAGCAGCTCCGCCCTGGACAGCCGCACCCTCCAATAACCCCTGCACCCCAGCAACCATGCCACAGTAGGTGTCCACCTTAGGAGAAAAAATCGGTGGTTTGTTCTTTTCTTATTGATCAATTGGTGCATGGGATTGATTATCCTAACCATAATTTGATTAGATGAGTTGGGCTAATTTGGCTGTCGGATCACAGGAGGAGAATAGAAAAATAACAGCAGATTCTTTTTTTACTGCCCGTAGACTTTGATGTCGATACTTCAATTATCATCTTCAAAATTGACATTTGAAAAAATAACCTTTTTTTAGATGTCAACGTCAATATTTTAAGTAATTTAATTAAAATATCAATATTATTTTTATTTTTTACAAAATACATAATATTCATGTAAATAACTCGTTCGTCGTGTGCTTGATTTTAAGGAAGGAGATGCGACTGCCGAGCTTACCCCCAGTCGCGCTGCAAACAGTTCCAGGTTACAATCTCCAAATATTTACATAATAAATAAATAAATAAATACAAGTTAGCTGCTCCACTGTCAAAGAATTTAAAAAATCCTCACAACTACAACATAATTCTACTTTCTAATCAAAACCAAACAGCTCCTTCCTCTTCTTGATGATGACCGATTGCTTTCCGTTTACAAACAGGGCACGAATTCTTCTCCAACAACCATCTGCGGATACAGCTCGCATGATACTCGTGGCCGCATTCAAGGGTTCCCAGCATCTCTTCCCGCTCGTACTCGAGCTGACAAACCACGCAAATATCTGGGAGATCTTCATCTTGGCAAGTTCTTGATCTGACAAACTGAGAAATAATTTCTTCGGACAATCCATCCCTTTGATTTGCGGCTCGGGTCACTTCTTGCTGGTACAAGTAATCTTCGAAATCTTCCATATAGGAATTCAGTTCATATTCGGGGAAGTGCGATTCTAGTACTTGGTAAAGATGTTCTACGTAAAGAAGCATTTGGGATGATGATGACAGCCCTGGAACAGAGTTAGAGAAGTTTCTTGGCGGATAAAATATAAGTTCTTCAAGGTCGGACGTAATGCTAGTTGGTGGCCTAAAATTCTCTGGTTCTTCTTCATCATAAGCAAAGACGTATCCTGCATTCGAAGGAGAAAGGAGGCGACTGTCGACTTCTTCGTGGGTGATTTCTTGAAGCGCCATGTTGCTGGAATCGTATGGTATTGAAGCTTAAAATGATGGATGGCATCTTTTATGCATATATCCATTGATCTTTCTGGAATCCTAAACCTAAAGGATTAGGATTGGCTCAATGTGCCGCCGCCCGATACTCTTTGATACATTGTATATTTTACACATTTAGAAAAACTCTTACTACGTACTAATTTTTATTCGCGTTATCTGTGTCAAACTTTTTAGTTTCGTTTTTCTGACCAAAACTTGGATTATTGTGATAAGGATTCAAACTTTCATGGATTTATAGAAAACGTCTTGTTTTTGATCGGCTCTAACTTGTCTAACTGGTAAATCCAAATAACTAATGCACACCTAAACTTATCTTCAGGGGTAATTTTGTCCGTAAAACTAAATATTCAACATGCCCTCAATGCAATGTTGTCGGAATCGGACAAGAAAACGAACTGATCAAGCTAACGGGCTGAAACGGCCGAATCGATACTACAAAACGGATGATGTTATCATAATATTATAAAGGTAAATTACCAATACCTCCTGAAGTTTGAGTCTATTACCAATTGCCTCCTATAGTTTGGTAAAACTATCAATACCTCCTGCCATTATATTTAACTAATTTAATAAATAAAATAACAAAAAAACCCCTGCAAATGCAGCAAATACAATAAAAAAAATTAAAAATAAATAAAAAATTATCCTAATAGTTTGCGAAATTTTGTCTTAATATCTTGCATAATTAATACATTATTATAGGTATATTTTTATATTTATTTTATTAATTTAACTTATACATTATCATTATTAGTATAAATAATATAATAATTTTATATTAAAAATAAATTAGAAATAAAGTAAAATTTTATAATAATACTTTTTAAAAATAATATAACAATTTTTGTTTCAAAATTTTGTCATAATTTTGTCCAAAAAAAAAAAGAGCAAATGCAAAGGCTAGAGGAATAAGGGTAATTTCATCTAGAATTTTTAATTTTTTATAAAATTATAATTAAATCTGTTCAAATAGACTTATATATTAAAAAAATACCTAAATATTAGAAGGGTATTAATAGTTTTGTCAAACTATAAAGGGCGATTAGTAATAGATCCAAACCTTAGGGATATTGATAATTTTTCCTATTATAAATAAATTTAAATTATAAATACATTAATAATGTATTGAACATTCACTGTACTCATTCCAGTCTCAATAATTATTGGTACATTATTGCCTCTAAAAGTTAACATCTGGAAAGCTTAAAAATTCATCATTTCATATATCCTTCTATTAGCAAATTCAAAAAGCAGCAGAAATTTTCAAAAAAAAAAAAACAAAACTTGGAATTAAAAGCTGCACAAACTTTATTGATATGCATTATGTTGCAATTATAGTACATAAAATGGAACCCGAAAAAATGGTATAAAAAAAAAAGTAGATACTGGAATATAGGGGTGACAGCGATAATTTTGGTAGAGGCAGAGGACAAACGGTGGTGGTGCTGTGATTATAGCCCCACGGATCGTAGAAATTAGGACAAGAAACACAGGAGTGGATTTCGTTGGAGATTAGAGCCCCACGGATCGTAGAAATTAGGACAAGAAACACAGGAGTGGATTTCGTTGGAGATTAGAGGAGGAGGGGAAGTAACAATTGTGGTGCTATTGATTTCTCAGTTTACAAGGGGTCATCGGAACCAATGGCAAGTGTCAAGCGAGTGTGGTTTTTTTACATCTTCACTAGGTGAAGGTGTTGTCTCCTTGCGAGTATAGGTCTCCTTGTGAGTGTAGGTCCCTTACTTCTTGTGAGGAGGGTAATGTGCCTTTGTGGAGGCAAATGGTTTAACTCGTCAATCATTTTCACATAACAAACAAAAGTAGGGACTAAAAACAAAATTAAATCATATGCATGTTCATATTCACTCTTTTCACGTGTCATTCATTCATCATTTGTACACATTTACACGGATTAACATACCACTTAATTTTAATACGAATCTCTTCATCCTTCCAGACACTAGGTGGGTTGCTCTGTCTCTACGTCCCTCTTGTCTCCTCCTACTGCTTTCTACATATCTTTGACTGATTTTTGAACTCCTTGGTTCTAACCATCCAAGGTAGTAACCACTAATAGTTTTCAAGATCTACCATAACCTTTCTTGTTTCTGCACCCCCGTACCGTGTTTCTGGCAGTCAAGTTTACTCAGTAGCCTGGACAATGCTTTAACCTCCACATCCTCATTACTCATGTCTCTTTTGTGCCGTTTCTGTTTCTTCTCGGCAGGTGTGTAACCTGTGGTTTTGGAAGCTGAAGATGGACTATGGTAGCCCTCCCGATCTACTATAAGGAGTCTCTGACTTGATGCAAAGGCTGGAGTGTACAAAAGAAGAGGAATCTGGGGTACTAATTCAGGAAGGAGACGACAAATGTGGTGTGGAAGAATGCTCTAGAAGTCTAATAGGGCGAATTTTTGGGGAAAAAAAAAGTAAACTTCACCGGACTGAGGAATGCTCTAGAAGGGATTTGGCCAACCAAAAGCCCTTTCAGAATCCGTGAGCTAGGGACAAACTGGCACCAGTTCATCTTCAGCAACCAGAAAGACAAATTGAGAGTGCTACAAGGCAAAGGGTGGATGTTTGACCAGTAATACATCATCCTCCATGAGTGGTCTGATAATATTCAGCTCAAGAAAGAACATTTCCAGATGGTGGAGTTATGGGTCCAAGTTTGGAATCTACCCCCTCAAAGGCTAACAAGAGATATTGGCTTTCGATTGCAACAAATCTTCCCAAAAGTCATTGATGCTCTTATTCCAGAAACAGGAAGCAGCTCAGGAAGATGCTTGAAGATCCTGGCTCTGGTTGACTTGAACAAGCCTCTTCTACGGGGTACAAAGCTGAAACTAAAGGAGAAAGAGTGTTGGGCATCCTTTCGGTACGAAAACCTTGCCGCCTTTTGTTCATATTGCTGGAAAATTGGTCATTTGGAACACTTATGTGTGGCTAGGAGAGCTGACTCTGGCAGTAATCAATTGCGTGAAGGCCAATATAGGGATTGGTTGAAAGCTACTGGGTGCAAGAATCACACCAGGACAAGAAGAGGTATGGAGACCTTTGAAACTCAGCAACAAAGCCCCCAGCTGGGTCTGAAATTGCAGTTCGCCACTGTCCCAAGCAAGCATATTGAAGATGTCTCTCCTCCATTGGAGCGCGAGAGTAAAGCCAAAACGCCCCTCCCCAAGTATCAGTCTTCCAAAACAGACGTGAATCAGCTGGATAAGTATGGTGAAGCGACAGAGATGGCACGTACAGGGCCAATGCCAGCCTTGGAGCAAAATGATACAATGTAGGAACATCCCTTCTCTGCCGGCAAATCAGCTACAAGCACCATGGAAGCTGAAACTAGTAAGGCGGAGTAGAAAAAACTGTAGGCCGGCGAGTTTTCAACGCAATAGTTGAGGAGATTAAGATTGGCAAAAGAAGACGACTCCTCGTGCGAGCAGGAACCTTCGAAGCAAGAGAAGCCGTTTGTAGCATCCACGGAACTGGAGTGGCAAAATGTTTCAATGGATTTGGATGGTTATACAGAGGTAGAGGGAGTGGGTACGGCTCAAGTTGAGGCTGTACTGAGTGATATCCCAGTCAAAGACGACTCACCTGGTCTGCCCATAAAGGAAAAGGTTGATAAGCTAGGAAAGTCCGATGCCTCACATGGGAAAACCAAGGAGGATGTGCAGGGCAAAACATGGAAAAGAAGTGGAAACAAAGGGGGAAGATCGGCGAAAACTATAGGCATAGTGAATGTAGGAAGCAAGCGTGCTAGGCAGCTCTAAGAGGTAACACCAAATTCAAAGGAGCAAAGGATTCTGAATCCAAAAAAGCCAAGAAATGAAGTACAAGAAACTGAAAACTTCTCAATCGTGGAGGCGACCAGCCAAGAGTGGTCCCCACGTGATCAATGAGAGTATGTGTGTGGAATTGTAGAGGTTTGGGAGAATCCTTTACAATATCCCAGTTGAGGGAAATTGTTAGATCCCACCTTCCTGAATTAGTCTTTCTTTCAGAGACAAAGAAAAAACGGAAGTTTGTAGCTACAGTGTGTCGAAGTTTACGATGCTATGAAAAATGGAGAGTAGTAGAGCCAAAGGGATTCAAGGGAGGTCTTTTTGTCCTTTGGAATGATAATATTGGCATCAACAAAATAATATCCACCAGTTTTTGCATCCAAATAGAATGTGTGCACAAAGTGGATAGTAGAACATTTTGGGCTTTTTTTTTTGTATGCTAGCACCGAAAGTAAGTTAAGACAAGATCAATGGGAGTACTTAGAGCAACAAAGACAGGGCTGGGGTGACATGTGGTTTCTAGGTGGAGACTTTAATGATAATTTAAGTATCAAAGAAAAGAAATGAGAGAGAAGTAGAGCCAAGGCTAGTTGCAAACCGTTCCAATCCTTTGTTAGCAAAATGGAGATGGGTGAAGTCGGATTTGTGGAAAGGAGCTTCACATGGGCTAATAATAAAGTAGGCGAAGGTTTTGTAGAAGAAAGATTGGATAGATTTTTCGGTTCCTCGTTGTGGCTACTCAGCTTCCCAAGAGTAATAGCCCTCCACATTGATAGGCAATCAGTAGACCACTCCCTAGTTCTAATGAACACGGATTTGAATGTGTGCAAGGCCAAGAAATGATTCATATTTGACAAAAGATGGGTCAAGAACGAAGAGGCCAGCAAGATAATTGAAGCCACTTGGCAAAAGCAGCAAAATGGCACCCCGATGTACCAGTTATGTGCAAGAGTGGGACAATGTAGGGTGGAATTATTAAAATGGAGCCAACGACATAATTCCAACTCATCCAAGCAAATCATGAGGATCAAAACACAAATGGAGTTTATGGCAAGCCAAGGGAGTTCCAGGAATTGGCGAGAATGAGGTAAACTGAAAAAAGAATTGCATCGGGCGTACCGAGATGAGGAAACCTATTGGAGGCAGAAATCCAGAATCCAGTGGCTTCAAGAAGGGGACAAAAACATGAAGTTCTTCCATGCCTCGACCATTGCTAGGCGAAGACAAAACACCATTGAGCGACTGGTTAAGGAAAATGGCAACCTATGTGCAGGAGTCCAAGAAGTATAGGATGAAATTATAACATTCTACGACAAGTTATTCTCCACATCTAGTCCGAAGCTACTGCATGAAGATCTTGAGGGTATCCCATTGTCGATCACTACAGCTATGAATCACAGGCTAACACGCCTCTTGGAAGAATCTAAGAGCAAAGCCGCCCTGTTCAACATGAACCCTAACAAGGCGGGTCGGACGGTATGACTCCTCTGTTTTTTTCAATCTCATTGGAATGTGATTGGTGTTGATTTGTGTAATGCTGTACAAGATTTTTTTGAACACAAGCAATTGCTTAAACAAGTGAACCGCACCTTAATCACACTGGTACCGAAGATCCAAAACCCTAAATCTGTTAGTCATTACAGGCCCATTAGTCTTTGTAATGTCATGTATAAAGTAATTTCTAAAATTCTAGTTTAGAGGATGAAAGTTTGCCTCCACAAATGCATTAGTCCCTACCAAGCTGCATACATACCTAGGAGACAAATATTAGATAATGTGGTGATGGCTCACGAATGTATCCATGCATTTAATGTTAAAAACAAAGGGAGCGGGGGGTGGATGGCCATTAAACTAGATATGGCCAAGGCGTACGATAGAGTAGAGTGGAGATTCCTGTGTGAATTCCTTAGGAGGATGGGGTTTGCGGGCACTGTTATTGACGGGATAGGCCAATGCATTAGCTCCTCAACATTGTCTGTTAACATCAATGGGGAAAAATGTGGGTACATCCAGCAGACTAGGAGAATCAGACAGGGGGATCTATTATTGCCCTACTTATTCTTAGTAGTATCCGAGGCATTTTCAAATATGATAAAGCAGGCTAGCCTTAGAGAAGACTACAAGGGCATGAAAATCAGTAAAAATGGTCCCCAAATCACCCACTTACTATTTGCAGACGACTCATTGCTTTTTTGTGAGGTAGGTGTGGAGCAAGCAAGGGATCAAATCTCTCTATCCAACTACCGCCACTACTCTGGATAGTAAGTCAATTGGGAAAAATCCTCAATCTTCTTTAGTAAAAATGTCCCCAAGCAGCATAGAGACAACATCTGCCACACTTTAGATGGTATCAAGGAAAAGCAGAAGTCCCGGTACCTTGGTCTCCCTATGACAATTGGTAGATTGAAGAAAGAGGTATTAAATTATGTGGGGGAGAAAGTGATGCTAAGAATCAAAGAATGGAAAAACAGGTTCCTTAGTCAAGCTGGCAAAGAAGTGCTCATCAAGGCGGTCATCGATGCACTCCCCACTTATGTGATGTCATGTTTCAAGCTTCCCAAAGGAGTTAGTCAGCAAATCATCAGCAGCACTGCATGTTTCTGGTGGGGTAACAATGGCGATGGGAGATTCAAGATCCACTAGAAGGCCTGGAAAGATTTAACTTGGCTGAAGGAGGAAGGGGGTTTGGGTTTCAAAAATATCTAACTGTTCAATGATGCACTTCTCGCAAAACAGCTTTGGCTAATCATAACACAACCTAACCTCCTTATGAGCAGAGTATTGAAGGCCAAGTATTTTCTTAAATGTGGGCTTATGCAAGCATTGCTCCAATCCAATGCTTCATGGCTATGGAAGTGCTGAATGGGGGTTTGGTATATTCTCCAGAGAGGGGCCATTTTTCAAGTGGGAGATGAAAAATCTATGCGTATATGGGAAAGCCCCTGGATCCCCAGAAAACCACTATTCAAGCCATCACCATCACCAACCCAAAGCGAAAGGGTTTTTGGTCACGTGTTGAAGGACCAGGCTAGTTGGAATAAAAACTTATTCACGGATCTTTAAGCTGACCGGATCAAGCAATAA
Source organism: Gynochthodes officinalis (assembly GCA_020080225.1). Classification (NCBI taxonomy): domain Eukaryota; kingdom Viridiplantae; phylum Streptophyta; class Magnoliopsida; order Gentianales; family Rubiaceae; genus Gynochthodes; species Gynochthodes officinalis. The sequence goes on along the minus strand of CM034618.1, from coordinate 2,434,990 downwards.
TGAGTATCCCCCGCCTAAGAGAATACCATAGAGATCAGCAAGACAAACTAGTATGGCTATTGACTCCACATGGCAACTTCACGGTACAGTCAACCTACCGAGATGCAATTAAAAGACTTAAGGAGGAAACCCTTCAACCAGAAAGTAGCTCAGCCAGAGGAGTTATGAAAATCGTGTGGAAGAGAAGTTGGAAGCTAGGTATCAAAGGAAAGATCAAGCACTTCATATGGAAATGTTGGCATGGCATTCTCCCAACCAAAGATCAGTTATTGAGGAGAGGAATTCAAGAAGACCCTATATGCAACATATGTGCAAAAGGCGAAGAGAATCTCCAACATGCCTTATTTCACTGTCCAAGGCCTAAAAAGGTGTGGAAACTAGCTGGAGTAATGTGGGAAAACATGGATGAGGAAGGTATAGGTTTCAACAATGGTGGCTCTAGGTATGTAGCGGGAGGCAGAACCTTTATTAGCAAGACAGAGCAGAGCTAACAGCATACATATTATGGATGCTCTAGAAGACAAAGAACTTATGGATCTTTCAAAAGGAATGGAGAGAAGAAGTGCAAGTAGTTGAGCTAGCTCAAGCGGAATGGCTAGAATATCTAAGTGTGAGCAAAATGACAGAAAACTATTGCTAAAGACAGTGACTAGGGACTTCTAACTAGGTCTAGTGGTCACTCATGGTATTAGCTAGCATTAATAGGCTGAGGCAATAGACTATAATGAAATGAATATCCATTTGCATTGGATATTCCTTACATTATGGCCTACTGAGAAGCAATTGGAATGAGCAAGTATGGTAGTTTTCGGTCTTGCTCAACGTTGTTGTCATAATTATTCATTTTTGGCCTCATAGGTTTTAGCTATTGACAGCTAGTAGCAGAGTGGTTAGCTCCCTCAGGTATAGGTATATCTAACAGTCACACTTAACCTCAACAAGAGATTTAAGGTCTCATAGCCAGTGGGCTTTCCTATACATGTGACAATTTTGAACATTAATACAACTATCGTTTATTGGAAAAAAAAAAAAACAAGGGGTCATCGGAGGGTAAAAATTAGGGCAAGGAGTGGATGATAGTGGCAGTAGATTTCATTGGAGATGGGAGGAGTAGGAGAAAATGTAGTGGCTTCGAATCATGGTCATGGCATGAGTTTGGAATGTCCAGGAAGAATCAGGAAGGACGACTTGCAACTTGAAAGAGGACGGCCGATTGAGGACATAGATGGGAGGAGTTTTGGATGTCAAAAATAAATGGATAAATTATATCTATTATTCATGTGCTTTGTAAATATTACCAATCAAATCTCTAAATTTGATTTATTACCAATACTCCATTTAAAGAGCTAAATATTATGAATTTAAATGGACTAAATATTATGAATTTAGTTAATTAAAGGGGTTAAATGTTATAAATTTATCAAATTTAAGGGTATTAATAATAAATTAAATTTGAAAGTTTGATTGGTTGTTTTTACAAAATACAAAGATAGCAGATGTAATTTACCCAAAATAAATCATTTTTTAACCAAAAACTAGATTTCCGATCCAACCTGAGTTTTTGATCGGGTTTGACCGGTTTTAATTTAAGAGTTTTTGACTAAAAACCCAAGCATTGGTCTGACTCTTGGTCAAACTAGTCAAAATTGGTTGGCCTGGTTCGAATTTAATAACACTACCTCAATATACTTGCAACCTAGTTATAGCTACAGCCTGCAGCTACAATTTTCTAAAGCAATTAAATTTTTTACCCGTACAAATGCACAAATATCTTAGAGTTAATATCATTTACCTTCCGTAGTTTGAAAAATAACAATCATAGCTTTAAAAAATTCTAACAGTTATGAACTTTTATTACATTTTCCTCTATGGTTAAGACACAAGACCAGAGAGATCAATTAGTCTATTTTTGACTAAGTCAAGTACATTTTTCAATTGAAATAAAATGCCTAACATTATAATTTAAAAAAAGAAGAAGATAGGGTTGGTAATAGTTACTTTGTTGAATTTGCAAAAGAATTTACTAGAATAACTACAAATATGCGTGTAAAATACCCTAAATACATAACCATACAAATTCCCCAAATGCATTCTACCATTGAAAACATCAAACAAATTTAAATCAAATATTCTGATTTTTAGTATTTAATTAAAAATATAAGACTTAAAAAATGTTATTACTCAAATAATCTTCAAAACTTATGCTTTAATAATCTTCAACATATTATTACTCAAACTAGAAATGCACAAAAAAAACTTCATGAATTCAAAAAAAAATCCAAATTAAAATTTTTAAAAGATCATCTAATAAAAAAATGTGCACTTGTCATCATCATCAACGTCCAACTTGGACCACTACTCAAATAAATGATTATGTTACATCTCTGTTAACATATTAGCAAAAGTCAATCTTTTCACATACTCACAAACACATCCACGCAAAAGACAATTAAACTTATTAAAAAAAAAAAACTGAAGTGAACCAAAGAAACATGTTAAGGAGAGAGAAGGGAGATTATCATGGAGAACATCAACACCAGAAGAGGAAGCCATGATGAGGAGGAATAAGAGGAAGAGAAGAAGCACAATAATTGTGATTTTCCGTCCCAACGTTGGAAAGTTAATGGATAAAAGGAATGTATACAATATCCTATCTAATAGATTATTAATAACTTGGTTTAAGCATTTTGGGCTAGTGACGATAAAGTTCAAAAGTTATTAGGCCAGTTCATTGAATTGGAGTGTTACAATTGATATCAGAGCCGATCTGAGTGCTAAGTGTTATGGAAATTTGCAAAAATAGCACTTTTTGGCATGACATTTGCAAATATAGCATTCCTACCTAAAAACCCTTGCAAACATAGCACTTTTTAAAGCGAAAAGACTCAAATGATCTTCTTTTTCACTTCATCATTTCACTTCACTCTACCATTGTTCGAATTTTCTTATTCTTCTTCATTATTCATCTATTTAACATCCTATTTCACACAATCCGTGTCGTTTGCATCAATAGCAGAGGGAAAAATCTAATTCTTGAGCACGTAGAGGTGCAGAGGATCGGTATGGAATTGGGGTAGGAAAAGGCAAATTAATCACCAAAAAGCCTAAATTCATGAATTAGGAATTCATGGGCAATCTTTTTAAAGATGAATTGGTACTTCCCCAATTCAAGAACATAAAGAAAAATTGGATTGGAAGAGAAGTGGCAAGAAAATGATCTAGTGCCTGTCGAACACCTAAATTATCCATATTTTCGACATATTTTTTGACATATTTCGACATTTTTTTGACAATTTTTTCGACATTTTTTCACATTTATTCAACATTAAATATGTCGACATGGATATCGACGTCGACAAAAATATGTTGACATAAACACAAAATGCGGTCTCTCTCTTGGCAATTCCTGAGCGATTTATTTTCTAGATTTTGCTCTGTGCGCTAGTGACTGCAGCTGCTCTGTGCGCTAGTGACTGCAGCTGCTCTCCGTCCATCTTCCAAACCCCCTTTTGGCTCATTCTAATCTCAAATGCTCACCCTATCAGTACTACTTCCAACTACAATTGGGTCTGAATTGCTCTAAGAAGCTAGTAGTGTGGGTTTCTGAAATCGGGTCTTTGGAAGTCTGACTATTGACCCGATTGATTAAAGCGGATTACTAGCGATTGAAGTTGCATCTTGTATCGTGGAATCACACTCTGAATTCTGGAATAAGGTATTTGAAAGTCTACTGCCTCCCTCGTGAGGTCATTATTTCTTGGGTTGGTCCTATACAATGCGTTGAATGTTCAGATGATCCCTCGTGAGGTCATTATTTCTTGGGTTGGTCCTATACAATGCGTTGAATGTTCAGAAGATGGAGGTGGAATGCAATTTATAGGTGCTGGTGGACATGCTTAATGTGAAGGCTTCCATATCATGGCATCATCAGATGTTCTTTTGCAAGATATCTAAATATAAAGGATTAATGGTCCCATTCACGCACTACTATCGGGAGGCAAATGCAATGGTAAATGTCTTTCAAAGTTGGCCTATGAGGTAATGTAGTTTAGTATAATTCTTAGTACAGAAGAGGTCCCACGACACATTTGATCATTGCTATGCCTAGATAGAAATCAAGTGTGTAATTTTATATTTCTTTAACTTTTTACAGTTACTCTGTTTTGTGCAAACAACAATATTATTGTTATCCATTTGCTTCTTAGGTTTGGGAGAGTTCAGCCTCTAACTCCCACTCTCTTTTGTATTTTTCTTTGAGTATTAATAAAAGGGGCAACCAAACTCACTGGTCCACTCTAGGCTTTTTTTTGGATAAATTACATCTACTATCCTTGTGGTTTGTAAAAACTACCAATCAAACCTCGAGATTTGATTTATTACTAATATCTCCTTAAATTTGATAAATTCATAACATTTAGCCTCTTTAATCAATTAAATTCATAACATTTAGCCTCCTTAAGGGGGTATTGGTAGTTTTACCAAATCTTAGGGTTCGATTGGTAATTTACACAAACCACATGGGTAATAGACGTAATTTACCCTTTTTTTAAAAAAAAAAAAAAAAGGTCAAGTCCAAGATGGCAAAAAATTTGCAGGAATATGGAAGATTTGTATATCTATAGAATGGAAATTATGCAATACATTTGTTAATTTGAGAGGTATGTGCATTAGAACTTAGAAGTGTGGTCCACAGCAAATAGACTAATTAAAACAAGCCAAGTATATTTCACATAATTTGAGATGTCTTTTTCAAAATTTTAAGTAGTTTTCATAAAATTTTAGGTAGGTTTACACAAATTTTGGAGTAGTTTTTTTGTAAGTAATGTGATATTTTGTAGGTAAACTCGTAAAATCCACCATATTTATCTATATAAAAAATCGTGTACTACCATTTCATAAATAGTGCTAGAACCAACTAAAATGGTCTGAGCAGTAAATAGATATGGTGGTAGTGGTGAGATCTTAAGTACAAAAAACAAATAGGTAATAGTAGACAAAAAATTGATGTTAGTAACATGAGAAGAGTATAAAGGGAATTAAGCATTATGTTAGTATAGTTCCTTGTATGGGTGACATTTAGTACATATTATGAGACCCATGAATCTTTAGGTGACATCATGCTTATCTATCAATGGTGCTTGTATAATTAATTATGGTGCTAGTGAGACACATTATGGGATTAACAAATAATGGAAAATCGCAAATGGGTGATGTCATGCTTATTTATAAATGGTGCTAGTACCATCAAAGTTTTTTGCATAAATAATTACTATTTTAATACAAATTTAAAAAATATTGTAATTTTTAAAAGAGTTCCCAAAATGTTAAAATCAACAATGAGATTATTGACCTCAAAGTCAATAATCCCATTGTCGACTTTGAAGTCGACAATGGGATTATTGACTTTGAGTCGACAATCCCATTGTTGACTTCACTAATTTTTTTTTTTTATAAAAAAATAGTCCAAGTGCAGCAAAGTTTGATTCTTGACACTTTGCCCCACTCCCCTTCGGCCTTCACAACCCCCGCAACCCAGCCCTTCTCGCAAGAAATTAGTACAACAAAGCTTGATTCTTGCCAAAATTCACTAGCTTCATTCTCTCCTCAGCTGCAGCCTCAATGTCCAAGTGCACCATGCACTAATTCAACGAAAATCGGAGCTTCATCTTTGATATTGGATCTTTACTGAAAAGGGTTTGTAGTAAAAAGTGAAAAGACAATAATACAACATCCAACAACATGATATAGCAAGGAAGAGGGGAGAATGGGAAGGGAAAAAGAAGGGGGCTATGGCAAAGGGAAGGGGAGGGGGGGCACTATTTTTTTTTTATGTTATTTTTTTCTGAAATCTACAACATCCACCAACATGATCCAGCAGAGGGGAAGAGAGAATGGGAAGGGAAGAAGAAGGGGGCTGTGGCAAAGGGAAGGGGAGGGGGGGGCATTATTTCTTTTTATATTATTTTTTTCTGAAATCTACAACATCTACCAACATGATCCAGCGGGGGGGAAGAGAGAATGGGAAGGGAAGAAGAAGGGGCAAGGAGGGGAAAACTATTTTTATTTTTAGTTTTATTTTTGTTTGAAATCTACAACATCCACACGATACAGCAGGGAGAGGGGAGAATAGGAAAGGAAGAAGAAGGGGTTGCGGCAGAGGGGCAGGGAGGAGGGAACTTTTTTATTATTTTTTTATTTGAAATCTACAACATTCACCAACATGATACAGTAGGGGGAGGGGAGAATGGGAAAGGAAGCAGAAGGGGTTGCAGTAGGGGGGAGGGGGGGAAGGGGGTAGGTGAACTTTTTTTTTTTGTTTGAAATTGACAATGGAATTGTCAACTTTGAAGTTGATAATCCCATTGTCGATTTCAATATTTTGGGAACTCTTTTTTAAAAATCAATATTTATTTATTTAAAAAAACAATATTATGTTATTTGACTCAGTACCATCAACTATGAAATACAATATAGAACCTAATGATACTCATAATGATAATTATAGCGACTAATTATAATGACTGAGTGTGCTCCAACCTTCCATGTCATTACTCTTTAAAAAAAAAAAAAACAACTCCATTTCATTACCTTTAAGAAAAAGAAAAAGCAATGGAAAAAGATAAGAGGGAGAAAACACATCCAGATCATTCTTCTTCCTACCAACTCCAGTCGTGCAGCTTCCTGAACAAAAAGAAAAAAAAAATTGCTAGTGATTTATTGATGTATTGCCGTAAAGCCCTGCATCTATTCTCTCATACAAACAGAGAAGCATTGTTGTCTATTGGATATTTATTGGTAAGTTCCCTGATTGATTGGAAGGAAATTTTGGCTTATTGGATCTTTATGTTTTCTTTAAGGCATCATTTGATTTTCTCCCCTCTTTTCCCTTTGATTTTATGAATTTTGTCTTTGACTTTTGAGTACTTTTAAGTTTTATATTTGAGGTAATCGACAAAATGGTCCCTTATAATTCCTCAAATAATTTTTTTTATCCTTCACATTTAAAATGATGAAAAAAATATCCATAACATTTTATTAGTGTACTTTTTTAGTCATTCGTCACAATTCCATTCAATTTTCTGTCAAAATGACATTGTTACTATAACCAAAATTTGATGAAAAATTAGATAAAATAATGACGGATGACTAAAAAAGTACACTAATAAAATGTTATGGACCTTTTTTCATCATTTTAAATGTGAGGAATGAAAAAGATTATTCACCAATTTATGAAGGATCATTCTGTCAGTTACCTCTTTATATTTTGAAAACCTTAGGTAAGCATTGAAAAAAAAAGAAAAAATAGGTCTATGTTCGGTATCATGCAGGTTGTGTTTAAATTCCATGATATTTTAGCTTGTCATTGAGAAGAAAATAATTTTGAAGGTTCTTGCCAAGTTACGTTTGAATTCTAGGGTACAGTAAGGTTACGAAATTTAAAATAAATAATTACCTAAATGAAAATTTTCAAAATTTCACATGAAGTTACCTCATTTTACAATATATAAAACAAATATGAGTTTTTACTATGTATTTTTGGAATTAAAATTCTTTAAATTGGCAACTATTGTGATTGTTGAGTTCTGGAATGACTGAGTTTAAGGAATTTTATCTTGATCCTAAATGTATCAAAATTTTTGTAATTTACTAATTTTTGAACCTCATGACAACTACTCTCTTACTTTAGAATTTCAAATTTTCAAAATTTTCAGTTCAACCATTCTATAAAAAACTATGTTTTTAAACCCATTATTCCTGCATTAGCAAATTAACTTGTTAAACAAGGAAATTTGAGGATTTTTAACTACATATTTGATTGCTAGAAAATTTTGAAATTTTGCATAAACAATCCTTATGAGTTTAATAAAATATATTTAAATTTGTAACTATCAGATATTGAAAAATAAAATTTCAAAAATAAGCTAACACTGCTAGAAATCTCTTATTTTAGCTAGGTCATGCAATGATATGTACAAATATAATCCTTTCAAAGATTTTGAAAACTATAAAACCGCATCACATACATGTTAAGAAGACAAGGAATAGCCAACTTAGGGAGCGTGGAAGGATCAAATAATATCGATTCATTCAAGTGCTATGTATTGTGCGTGAATCATATAGGTAAAACCATAGGGAAGAACTTCAAAAACTTCCGAAAAAGTTAAGGTGCATGCATGAAGATTTTTATTACGTGAAGCATTTTATTCCCTATAGTCTTTGCAGCAGAATAGGACAGCCAATTGATAGATTTAAGAGTTAGTTTTAGTTGCCAGATGTCATTTTGAATAATTCTCATTAATAACCGTTGTATCCTTTAGAGTAGGAGAAGTTGTTGATTTTTTATGTCTATTTAAACTCTTTCATGTATCGGCAGCAAGGAGGAAGTTTCAATTTAATAAATCACCGGTATTTCATTTTTTTTTTTTTCGTCAGCTTTGGTTGGGACCTTATCAGGAATTGTTGCCAGTCTAACATTCTTACAAATTATGCAATTGACAGGAAACTTAGTGCATTTGTGAATTTGAAGGTTGGTGAGCAGATTGGGTGTGTGCAAAAGTGCGTCAAAATAAAGCTCAAACTCACACAAATATACACCTAAACCTCACTTAATCAATTGTAGTAAAGCATAGGGATCATTTTCCACAGGGAAGGGAACAAAACCAAAATTTAAGTGCAACTAATTATTTGCAATCTATGTGTCTTAAAGCAATGATTTATAAAGTGATATTTAAATAACTAAAACAACACCATTGAAACAAAGAGAAAAACACACAAATGATGAAGGAGGGTGATCCTTGGGTTTAATGCAAAGGTATTTTGACTCCTAAAGACAACCGAGTGTAGGGCATCTTAACTAAGTGACTACATCCATTCACTCCGAATCTCCTTTCGGTCTCATCGAAATTATAGAATGAGGAATCTCCTTTCGGTCTCATCCCCACCTAGAGCACATTAGCGCCTATGGCTTCCACACAACTCTAATGCACAATTCTTGCCCTAGATGTTTTAGCCAACTACTTTACACTCCCTAGTTCAAGTGTTTAATCTAAGAAAACCACCTATTTTTCACTCCACATCTCCTTTCGGTCTCAATGGAATTAAAGACTAGAAGATCTCCTTTCGGTCTCACTTCTACCTTTGCACACTAAAACCTATGGCTTCCACACAATTTTAGTGCACAATTAAATTCATATGGTAGTTGTTTCTTGTCTCAAACACCTAAATCTAGAGAATGCTAGGTAGTTCTTCCTACTTTTGGTCTAAATTCATGTATATTCTAAAACACACACAAACACCAAGAACACACACTAAATGTGGCCACCATTCAATGCATGTCAATTCATTAAATACAAGTAGGAAAACTTCAATTAATGCAAGCCCATTACTCTACAACCAACAAGAAATCAAAATAAACCTAACCCATACATCAAACACCAAGAATCACCCAAGATAGTTTAGCCTCTCATGGCTTCAAACAACCAACAATCACAAGGAAATATAGCCATTAAAAGCACAAGGAATTGAAAGAAAATACTCCCCTTAATCAAAAGAGTGATGATTCCAACCAAATCCAAACACCTTACAAGCCAAAACAACTCCAAGGATTCCAGTTTTCAAGCCACAAAAAGAACCAAACCCTAGCCTCCAATGAAACTCACGGGTGTGAGTTGGGGAAAATGTGCAAAAAATGTAAAAACTAACTTTAACCCTACAATCTATTCTACTCTAACCTCTTCTATGTTCCTCATCTACTTCCTACTTCTTCCTCCTTGTGTTTTTCTGCAGAAAATGGGATATTAATACAGCTAGGGGCGTTGGGGAGAAAATGTAAAGCTTCCAAAACATTAGGGACGAAATTTGCAAATTTCAGGATTCAGGCGTCGTACTGATTTCGTCCCACTTTGGTCCATTTTCGTCCGGAATTTGACAAAACTCTCTGCATAAAAGTTTTTCCTATCTTTCTCAGCTTTCCATAGCATCTTGAATCATCTCATTTTGACATCTGAATCAAGAGTTATGGCCTCCGGAAGATGGCTGATTTTTCTCCCTGTTTTCCTCTTCTTCGGTTCTGCCTTGTTCTGCTTTTGCCCAGTTTTGGTCCATTTGCTTTCAGAATTTGAGAAACCTTTGTTCATAAAAGTTTTCTATCTCTTTCTCATCTTTCCGTAGCACCTTCAGTCATCTCATTTGGACATTTGCATCAAAATTTATGAACTTTAGAAGATAAGTGGTTTTTATCCCTTTTTCCTACAAAACACATAAAATATGAGAATCACAAATATAATGTGATTTATCTAATAAACATGGCATATCTCAATGAAATCTATGCTAAAGCATGAAAAACACATATCTAAGTTTATGAATATTTGATTCTCATCAAAGGTGTTGTGGAATCTAATTTTTGTTTGTAGATTTGAATGATTGCAGCAAGGTGCATCCTTGGGATAGATTTGTCTGATCCCAAAGGAAATTGTACTTTAAATAGCCAAAATTAGTATATATGGTTTTTGAAGCTCAAGTATGTAATTACATACTTTCAATGGTTCTTTAATTGTGTTAGTTAAGTTTTCAAATTTGGTAAGAGATTTTAAAAACGGAAAATTGTTTTTCATTTGAAATTGATTGTTATATACTTTTTGAAACGTGGATTTATGTGGCGCATAAAGACTATATGAGACGATTTCTCCAAGATAATTATGGTTATTGTTGTTATTTTTTCAGATTATCAAGATGGTAATAATCATTAAAATAAAAATACACTCAAAGAGAATAATCAATAAAACAAGCAAATTGATGTTTTTTGCTTCTTCCTTAGAAATTAAGCATTCGAGTTTTGTGCCTCTCCTTTAGAGGCAAAGGTGTTCCAATCTTACTTGAATACTCTTGTTTTATTATAACAGTATGTGACTCACGTAATGCGGGGTGAGGTTCCTACGTTAACCAAAAGACAGGAAGGGAGATGACTCTTGAAATCTTGATTCTAACACGTGTTGGGTGGCTATTGGGGCAAACTCAGTGGTTTTTCAAAGGTCATTGAACATGAGTTTTGTCTTCCTAGGGGAAGGATATTCTAGGCCATAGATCCTCTATCCTACTTTTATATACCACTTCATATGCCACTCTCTCATAAATTGTCATATATCCCAACCACTATATTTTTTAATGTTTAGTTAAAAGGTAAATGTTTGGTTAAAAAAATTATTGGGTGAAAATTCTACTAGATTGTCTTCTTCTCCTATAGATTTCAAACCTTTTTTTTTTAAACTCTATCTCAAATGCCCATAACTAAATATAATTTTATTATATCACCTAAAATTCTTTTAATACAATTCACAATATCTGAATTATAATTCTTTCACCCTACTTTGTAGGATTTTACAATTTTGGAATTATATTTATGGTTTGAATTGTTTTTGCAATTTTTATTGTAGAACAAATATTGGTTTTAAAAACAATAATGCAGTTAAAATTTCATCTCGGAAAGATAGGTTGTTTAATAAATTTTTTGTTTAGTTTTGGCTTGTGTACAATCATAAAATTTGTCAAATTTCTTGAACACTATGAACAATGAGAATTTGCATGGTATGATTTGAATATTATGTTGGACTAATATCAAATAACTTTTTTAGAAAAGATATTGTTTGGTTGTGGGTGTTTGAGATAGAGTTTAAAAAATAGTCTAAAATCCATTGGTTTTGAATGTTTGAAATAGAATTTAAAAAAAAATAGAATATGTAATTGATTTTCTAATGTTAAACTAAAAGTTATCATTAAAATGTATATGTTAGGATTTTTTAACTTGGACATATGGCAATGTCGGAGAGAGTAATAGAAGAAGTGGTATATAAAAGTGGAATAGAGAATACATTGCCAATATTCTAATAGTGCTAATTACATGTTGCAGTAAATTATGTAAAAGCATAAGAATTTGTAAGATATAATATTAACCTTATCTTAATAAGGTAGCTTCACAAATCACAAAGTATGTTAACTCAAACTTCTTGAAAAATTCTTGAATGATAAAAGAATAAATCAATACAATAATTAGAATCGACCTGAGTAGAGCCTCTGTTCGTTCAAAAAAATGATTCAAGTATCCGAAATATATTCGATATTGAATCAAAAAGAGAATTTTCAAAAAAAACTCTAGATATGATCTTTTGTCATATAAATATATTAATTATGAAAATAGGCGAAACTCAGCGATTTATGAATCATCCTTTGAACGTGAACGAAAGGTAAATAAGAACCCATATTTTTTTTATAATTCAAGAGAGGTTGGTATAATTTGGGAAGACGTATAAGGGTTTCTTTTATAAATATAACTTGCTGCAAGAGTTGTAGAGAAATGGGAATTTTACAAAAATACCAAGGTTGACCGTTGACTTTACAAAAATAGCACCCTCCTTTTTTTCTTTTGTGTTATAACACTTCCAGCCCAAAAAAGTCTACAACACCCCTCTCTTGTATTATAGAACACAGACTCTAGCACATCTGTTCTTCCCCACTCTTGTATTACAGAACCGCAATTGTTTGCCGCTCCATAGCTTGCTTCAAAATTGTCGTGTTAACCTATTCCAAACATTTAGAAAGGTACACACAAAGGAAGGACGATCATCTTCCATCGTTAAGAGAGCAGCTGCGACGGAGAAGAAGAAGGAAGCACATCATAACCAGGTCAGTACCATTTTGTCGATAAATTCATCATTTTATTTTTCATACGTAGTGTGTGTTGATATTGTATGTACGCATCTGAAATGGATTGACTGAATTTCATCGAAAAATTGGTGGTATTTGGTCGATGATAGGTCCAGCCCTAAATCGAGCGTTACTCAACTTCTTAAAAAGTCGAGTTTTAAGTCGATTCTTTAGTCGAGTCAATGGTTCGCCAACGGTCCATTCTTTAATTTTTTTAGTAATTTCTATGTTTGGTCGAGCTATTAGTCGAGTAAAGGGTCAAGCCAATTAATTAAATTTATGTTTTCAAAACTTTATGTTTTTAGTCGAGCTATTAGTCGAGTAAAAAGTCGAGCCAGTTTATTAATTTCAAAACTTTATGTTTTTGGTCTAACTATTAGTCGAGTAAAGGGTCGAGTCACCCATTCCATTCATCTACTTCAAATCTTCAAAAAAATACATATCACCTGTTTCAATGGCAAACACAAAAGGATGACCATCATCTTCGAGCAAGAAAGTGCAGGCTCACGAGGTCAGTCAAAATTTCAATACAAATTGTCATTTAATCTTACAAATTCGTACAGTGCTGTTGAATGTTTGAATTTATCGAGCAAATTATCAAGCATGAATCAAGCATGTTCCTTGTATTTTCTTTCATGTATTGCAGGAGAAATGGGAGATTGTAGCTCAGCATATGCATGAACGAATGAATGCTCTTGCCCCCGAAATAGCGACGACAGCAGAGAGATGCCAACAATACACTGGCCGCTTAGAACATGGCGTCAAACATTTGAATAAGGGCGCCAAACATTTGGATAAGGGCGTCAAACGTGTTCAAAAGCTGACGACCAAATTTGATGCTCGTGTTGAGAAGCTGAAGGCCAAAATTCAGCATTTAGAAAAAGCCATAGGAAATGTTTCTGAAATAGTAGGAACTACTTCTGAAGAGGACGAATGTAACGCAGTTGAAGACAATTGACAAAAAGCTAATGTCAATTTGTATTTGTCTTCACTTTTATTTTAAGGAACATTTTAAGAAATTGTAATTTTTTCTTTTGTTTGTGGAACATTTTTTTGTTATTCAAGATAACTTATCATTGGTATATACAGAAAATAAGAAGAGTTTTTATTTGGTCAAGTTTCTAGTCAGAGTAAATAGTCGTGCAAGTAACAGGAACTCTGATAATTCTGCTTTAATAAATTATGGTCGAGTTTAGGGTCGATTAGGAGGTCAAGTTTTTTATTTGGTCGAGTTGGTAATCAAGTAAGTAGTCGAGTAGGAAACAGAAACTTTGATATTTTTGCTTCAATAAATTATGGTCGAATTTAAGGTCGATCAGGAGGTCGAGTTTTTTATTTGGTCGAGTTGGTAATCCAGTAAGTAGTCGAGTAGGAAACAGAAACTTTGATACTTTTGCTTCAATTAATTATGGTCGAGTTTAAGGTCGAGCACATGGTCGAAAGAGAAAAAACAACCGTTATTTGTACGTTTAACAAAAATAATAATTGAAAAAAAATCATAAATTAAAAAATATTGAAAAGGCTTGTGTCTTCTTTCAACAAAACCAAAACATTTAATAAACAACTATACTTATATCAAAAGAAAAGAACAATAAATGAATTAAGCCATAAACAAGTAGTAGGATCGTGGTAGGGCTATAAATAAATGAGAAATTCATTCCAGCATCAGTGCTCGACCCCGTTGTCGACCTTAAACTCGATTTACTATACTGCTGGACACTTTTTATAGAGCTAACAGAGTACTCGACTCCAATATTGACTAAATAGTTGACCTAACTACATGCACAACCTGTTGCTCGACCTCGTGCTCGACCAGATGCTGGACCTCGTGCTCGACCACTTCCTTTGTACGATTCACAAACTCAGTTCAAAAAGGTAATAAATCAAACTAACATGCAATATAATTCGATTTCAAACTAACCTGCGATATAAATCAAACTAACCTACAATATGATGAGTAGTCTTGAACTGAGCAATCGACCAAACAGTTTCTACAATGTTGAAGTGAAGAGTGGGGAAGAACAGATGTGCTAGAGTCTGTGTTCTATAATAGAAGAGAGGGGTGTTGTAGTTTTTTTTTGGATGGAAGTGCTATAACACGAAAGAAAAAAGGGAGGGTGATATTTTTGTAAAGTCAACGGTCAACTATGGTATATTTATAAATTTCCCTAGAGAAATTTGCTTATTTTATTCAAAAATATTTAGACACAATTCGAGTTTAGTAGACTAGGAGGGAATGGAGGAAAACACTCAATCAAATAAAATGGGCAGAAGGTAATTCTATGTTCAAACAATAAGTGTAGCAGGAATTCTTCAAAATGTTGTCTCAAAAACCTACACCAAGCTTGCATAGAATGAAGATCAGAATAGCCCTGTTGCTGTTGCGTTGCTGTTGCTGTTGCTAATACAATGCAGAAATTTCATTCCATTAATGTTGTCTCACAGATAAGACCAAATAAAACTATAGGAAGGAATTAGCATTGGAGAAATGGAAATGAGGAGTAAAGCCCATCTTCCAATCTCTTAGGCTGCTGGGGAGACTTAGAAGCTCTGCTAGTGCGACTGGACAAGCACAGTGGCTGACTCTTCATCCATTGAATCAAGCACACATCAAACCGTACAAAGATTCTTCATGGCCTTTCTTTAATAGTTCCGAATCATTCACCTTGCTAAAAAGCAAAGAAAAGAATTTTTCAAACATGGCTCTTCATGGTGTCTTTTTTTTTTTACTTAAAACGATAGTTGTATTGATATTTCTAAAAGAACCAACATATACAATATTACCCAATGGTAATGATCGACCAAGCACTCTTTACGAGTCTTAGACACAGAGTAAGTTGAAACTAGCAGTATACTCAAATATATAACATCTAAGATACTTTCTATATAGTAGATAATGTAACAATTAACAACCTAAAACGGTTACACTATCAACTATATAATGACCTTGCAAAAAAAAAAACATTCTTATAAGACATTAACTCTCTCACACTCCTTAGCCTCTTTGAATTCCCTCCGCTCAGATTTTGCCAATTCCACATCTGTTAATTCCTCTCTCCATTCATTTTGGAAAACCCACAGGTTTCTAAATTTCCAAATCATCCACAAGAGAAATACCACCAACTGCAACCTATCCTGCGAGTCATTCCCCTTAATCCCCATGCCCATCTGGAACCACCATTCCTGAAATGATTGTTCTTGTGAACCAAAGCCTTCCCACTGTACTGAGGCAATTTTTCCACTTTCTTTGCTCGCCCACAATAGAGTAACACGTGCCAAATTTTAATTATGTTCCTCACACATTTTGCACATAGGATCTTCATCCATGCCTCTCTTAATAAGTTGGTCCTTGGTGGATAATATGCCATTCCAACATCTCCACATAAAGTGCTTAATTTTCCCTTTAATTTCCAGCTTCCATGTCTTCCTCCAAATGCGTCTCATCACTCTTGAATTACTACTCTCTGCTTCATTTGGGTTCCTCCGCTTGTCCCTTAGTATCTCTTGGTAGGCTCTTCATGGTATCTAGAGAAGGAAAAAAGTAAAGATTTAACTGTGAATTGATTTAATTACTGGACGATTTCTACAATATCAATTGCATATTTACACCTATTACCAACTAGTCAAAGATTTTAATTACAGCTATTGATTTGCTCTAAAGAATTACCTGTCTCTCGAGGCCATACAAACTCCCATAGCAAGTTCAGCAACTCTTTATTGCACATAAAATTGATTTTTTTAAGCACAATCACTGCCAGATTTGATGGAAGTTGCTGAAAATTGAACAACATTTCTGATTATCATCCTTTGTAATCCTTTGCAAATACATAGAAAGGCTTCCTAATCCTTTGCAAATACATAGAAAGGCCTCATTGTGACGAAATAAAGAGGAAAAAGAAAAGGTCGATTACGAGTAAAGATCACAACCATCATAGAAACTTTGCTTCAGCCAGAAACTTCCCACAGAAAATCACGATAAAACAAGCAAAAGACTTCCCTTTTGGCAACCACGGTATTCAAATCGCATTAAAAAATGGCATATTCTTCACTTTCACTCGACTATTATTGCAACACACAATCATATCATCAAATAGGTTATAAAAATATTCACTGAATAACTTATAATTTTCCTTTTCGAGATTAAGGAAGCAGCCATGGGCCAAGACAATGTCCAGAGACAAATTAATGAGAAGTCAATGTGGATAAGTCCATATCTCAATCAAAAGCTCCAATCCCTGTATATCCTAGACATGAGGTAATTAAGTCAAAATCTATCATAGGTTTTCCAGACACCTATTTGCTTTTTATACAAGTCAAAAAGAGTTTTTGATCCCCAATCAAACATTTTCCACGCTTTAAATCCTAGTTCTATCCCATACATGCCATACTAACCATACTAGAACAAAAGGTGCCAATCTGGCAATCTCCATTTCTGTGCCTTAAAACTAGAAACCCATAACAGCAATTTAGGAACCCTCAAGACAATTTATACTAGCCAAGCAGGTTTCTTCTTGGACAACCTCATTCTTATATGCATAAATGTCTCTTTTACGAAGATTGTTGTTTGCACAAATAGATGAGCTTCTTCTAGCATGAATAAAAAACCCACCACCAATCTAGTCAAGTGAATTGTATGTTCAATTAGATAGAGGAAAATTATTCAAAGGTAACTATTGCATCATCATAAAGTTATTTGCAAATCAACATTGGCTCTTAACCACTAACTTTTAACAGGAAGGCTGTCACAATGATTTTCAAGAAACAGAATCTTTCTTGTTAATGAAACCTTCCCAATTCTAGTTCACATTTACATGATTTGGGCGACTTAAAGGCATTTTTTTAATATTGGCGATGTTTGTTGGCCAATATTAAAAAATTGCCTTTGCTTAACAACACATGCTACAAGATATCCTCCAGAGCTTTGCATAACAACATATGCTAAAATACACTTAATCCAAGGTACAAAGTTAGAGGGAAAAATAGAATCTCTTTAAATCATTCATAACGTTCTCTGATTTCATGAGGCATTAAACTAGTACATTCCTTCACAACTCTTTAATTCATTCATAGTATTCTCAAATTTTATGAGGCATTCAACTAATATATTCCTACACACATTCATATGCCCATCCAAAGAGGAAAACACTCAAGCCTGTAAAAGCAGGTCAACACATTGGAACAAATAAACCAACAAGAAAGGGGGAATAAAATCATAATGCCTAGAAGGTGCTGGAACATGGTCATACTTACAAGTGAGAAGCGAAACCTTCACCTGCACTTATCCTATATTAATGTTTTGCTACAAGTATTATTTTAGTGTTTTTCACCTCTTCACAGCTTTGAATCAGCTCTGAAAACAGTATTTTAAGAAACTACGAGCATTTTAGCCATGGATAAAGGAAATGGACTGATATGTGTAATGATTATTTTCGTATCAGTGGATGCAGGATAATAGAAAATGCGTCATGCCAATCATAATGAAAATAAAATAAAATAAAATGACAGACAAACCTTAACCAATCTTCTCAGGGAAAATTTGATCAGCCTTCACCTAGACTTCCCATATTGCCACACTGGCGTGGCTTCAAATATTGTGTGTCCAAAAATGCACACTCCCCATGCAGATCACAAAACAGATGGAGAATTTGCTGCAAGAAATTATAGAAATTATCCATTCGCAATTTCCAATAAGTTATACATGGTAATAGACAGAAAGATTGAACCCATGGACAGTAGAAGTCATCCACCATATGTCAGCATACAGAACAACAATTTTGTTTTCCGAAAAAGCATCTCAAAACCACATATGGACATTCTCCACCTATTGCAATCTTACAACAGGCAAATTAGGAGTTCTTGCAAATCAAATGGTGTTACTTAAGAAGAAAGTACATATATAAATGAGCATAAAAATAAGAACATAATCATTAGTGACATATAATACTATTCCAAGAAAAAAAGGACATGGAACTTAGATGAACAAACATCAACATCAACATCACCATCACCTTTATCCCAAACTAGTTGGGGTTGGCGATCGATGAACCCAAAGAAAAGTAAGGAGAAGAAATAGTTATAAAATGAAATAGAAAAATAAAGGTAAAAGGGCTAGGATTAGAAATGGCAGTCGGGAACATAAGAATTTTGCTCCTCCCCCACACTAATATAGTTTTCCTCCACTCCGTCCTAAGACAAACTGTACGCCAATCTATTTCTCACTCCTTAAATCTTGTTTTACTACTTTCCCCACATAAGTTTCGCTGACCTCTCCCTTTCTTCCTGTCATGCTCTTTATAACAAACTTCTATTCTTACCGGAACTTAGATGAACAAAATGTGTTCTAAAATTTCTGCTATACATGCACATTGTAATAGTACATGGAATCAAAATGTATTCTGAAATTCAAAAGCAAGGACCAAAACTAGAAAATAAACTAAGTGAATAGTGAAAGGGGTGTGTGTGTCATGTGTACACAAAAGCATCTTTCTTTCTATAAAGTTTAGACAAAATCTAAACACGAGAAAAAAGGACAAAAAGTGGAGATTTATAGGATTTCAATTGATTAAAAAAATGAGAGGCTATTCATAAACGTAACTTTTGCTGAATATTATGAAAAATGACTGGTATTTGACACATAGGAATATCATCACCAAGAAAAAGGATAAACCGAGATCACTCTTTCCATACATTATTCTCATTAAAATATCTGAACTAATTGTTGCTCTTTACTGAATTTATGAATTATATGCATAAATGAAGTCTCTGACATGTCATGATTGTGCATGTTGGCTAAAATCCAACATATCCACAGAATGAACCAGTTTACCCGTTCTACATCATGTGCACTTGATCTCTCCACACAGCATATAGTGATTCTGCATCACCAAATCCTGCTTTTGGCTTCTAAGGAGTAGAATAGCTCTTGAAAGATAGATGATAATGTGTTGTCTCTTCATCTACCCTGCTTGCCTGAGAATAAACAATGTAAATGCAACTGTTTGAACATAAGAGAACAATCAATAAGTTAATTGAAAGGTATTATCCAACTTTAAATACTTACATATCTGATGATTCTTGTGTAGAACATAATCAAAGGTGTAGACACCATCCACGAAAGAAATCCATTCAGTCATTTTGTGCCATTGCAGAAGGTTGATGCAAATTGTTAATCAAAGAACTGTATACATATTCATCTACTTTTAATCCGGCTTGCACCATGTTATCGTACAACTTCAAGGCCTCTTCTACTTTTCCTTCCTTGCAAAACCTATTTGTCAGTATACTGTAAGTGACAGAATCTGGAGTTATTCCATTTTGTGCCATCTCAGCAAGAAGTTCAGTTGCTTCCTTCACATCACCTAATTTACAATACCCGTCAATAACTACTGTGTAAGTTATCTCATTAGGGTGTATGTCCTGTAAATACATTTCCTGCAGGAGTTTCCTTGCTTCATTCATTTGGCCAAGCTTACAGTAGCCAGCAATTAGTGCAGTATAACAAACAATATCAGGCAGCAAGTTATCCGCTCCAATTTCATCAAAAAGGCATTTAGCACCCTCAACACAACCGATATTGCACATTCCATGAATGAGAGAGGCATAGGTGAAACATGTAGGTATAACTCCTTTGCTTCTCATTTCATCCCGAAGTTTAATAGCTTCTGTCATATTCCCAATTCTACAATAACCCCAAATAATTATATTGTATATAATGGAATTCAACCCATTTTTGTGTCTAATGAAGTCATCGAATAGAATCCTAGCCTCTTCAACTTTTCCAGCCTTGCAGAATCCATCTATCATGATCGCATAAGTATAGACATCATGAACAAGGCCATTCTTCTCAATTTCATTCCAAAGCATCAGAGCATCATCAATCTTTCCCTTTGTACAAAGACCATGAATCAGTAGATTGTATGTAATAATATTAGGAACAATCCCATGCTTAACCATTTCACCTCTTAGCTGCAACCCATGATCCAACTTTCCCACCTTGCACCAGCCATAAATAAGTGTGTTATACGTAATTTATCAGTGAAAAATTTCTATTCAACAGTTCTTTGAGAAGCCCAAGAGCATCCTGCATCCTGCCTGCTTCACAAAGTCCATGAATAAGAGCATTCGATGTTACGATATTGGCTATAACTCCTTTCTTCAACAGCATGGACCAAAGCTCCATTGCATCTGAGTGTTTATTGTCCTTACAGAGCCCCTCAATTAATTTAGTAAGTAATGTGTCATTTGGTCTCATGTCTCTCAATATCATTTCCTTAGTGAAACGTAATGCAGAGTCAAACTTTGAATTTTTGCATAACTCATGAATAAAAGAAGTGAGTGCACCAGCATTCATGCACAACCCTTCAGATAATTTCTCATCTACAAGCTGCACAGCTTGATCGATTTGGTTTACCTTGCAGAAGCCATTGATAATGGAACCAAGAGTAGCCGAATTAGGAATCAAACCATGAAATGACATAGCCTCCTTTATTTTCAACGCAGACTCAATGTCTCCTACTTTGCAATAACCATCAATCAGAGTGTTATAAACAATCTCATTTGGAGCCAGCCCTTTGTAAACCATTTCTTTCAAAACAATATTTCCTTCATTGAATTTCCCTAGTCTTACCAGAGCATTGATTAGCATACTGTATGTAACCAGACTAGGACTAACACCATTGTTAACCATTTTCTCCCTGAACTGAAAAGCTTCTTCTATCTTGCCAGTCTCACAAAGTCCATGAATAAGATTGTTATAAGTAACAACATTGGGAGGAACACTCATCTCTTCCATTTTCCTAAACAACCTCATTGCCTCCTCAATCCTTCTTCCTTTACAGAATGCATTGATGGCAATGCTAAACATGTAAACATCTGGAACAAAGTGGCAGCATAAAATATCAAAAGCCTCGATAGTCTTCTGCAGCTCATTTGCCTTGACAAGAGAACTTAACAGAAAAGCACAAGTTTTCAAAGAGGGAAACAACCCCTTTTCAGCCAAAAGACGAAGCACATCCAATGAGGCATTCAAGCCCCCCAAGTTCTTGAATTGAGAAGCATAAACATGAACCAACAAGTCACATAGCCTAACGCTAAGGCGAGAATTTTTTGATGCCAAATTTAGATCAGCAAATACAGCCGCAAGCTCCAAATGCTGACCACTATCACCATTACCATTATCATTACTCTTCAAACTACTAAAAGAAACATTCAATTTTCCATCGATCAGCCTTATCAAAAGCAACCGGGCAGCCGAGTCAAGATTGGAAAAAACAAGCAAACGCATCAAAACACAATAGGATCTAAGACTAAAACTAAAACCACACGAATTTGAAGAAAAATAAAAAAACTTCAAAGTAGCTAAAGGATTCACAGATTGATGAATGCCAATAAAAATATCCTCAAATTGTTGAGGACTCAAACGGGTCAGCAAATCTTTACACTTGGGAAAATCTAAACGTTCTTTCGAAAGAATAGAACTAACCCACTTCACAAAATTGCTCTGATCATCAATTACACCCTTTTCTTTATCTATCCATTGTTCTTTTCTCGGTTCCCTCAATGTCTGTACACATTTTGATTCTTGCAAAGGCTTGCGCTCTTCCTCAGGTTGTTCTTGTTGGCTAAGTTTCCGAATATGGTCCTGG
Organism: Gynochthodes officinalis; assembly: GCA_020080225.1. NCBI lineage: Eukaryota > Viridiplantae > Streptophyta > Magnoliopsida > Gentianales > Rubiaceae > Gynochthodes > Gynochthodes officinalis. The sequence goes on along the minus strand of CM034618.1, from coordinate 2,412,647 downwards.
GCTGTTGAGGTAATCAAAGGGCGTTTTATAGGTGGAAATAACAACTTTGCAGCTTTGGAAACTCTCACTCTTCTAATGTCCATCAGAATCTGTCAACTGCAATATGTCCGTGTGTGTAAATGATTTACACTGTGGGAGTATGTGTTTCGGAAGAAGGATTCTTTGAAGGGAAACAAGAGAACCTTCACTCACCAAGAAGGGAGGTTAAAAGGGTCGGGCTTGATAGAGGAGGAGAGTGTGCCATCAGGGGAGGGGATGGTGGCGGTTAGCGGAGGAAGAAGAGCCACGAAGGGACTGAAGAATATGGCGTCAGGACTATGGAGTTTTACAGTTTAGGCCCTTTAGGGTCGACCGGACGGAAGATGGTTAATTTAATTTAATTTAATTTATTAAAAAGATACAATTACTTTTTAGATTTGGCATTATATTATTAAAATTAAATCACAAAAATAGTCCTTTCTTTAATTTTTTTGATTCACTGCATATTTTAAAACAAACGATTTGGTTGCCACTACTATGTTCGTCCTAATAAAAGAATTTATTTTCAAAAATTTTTATCTCAAAAAAAGTAAATTTTATTTAAAATAAAAAGAGTAATATTTTTTTAACTCTTCACTGCCTTTGCTTATGATAGAAATCATAGAATCAAAAATCATTAAGAATTATTTATTTATAAAATAAAAATGTCATTAGAACCATAAATTTAAATAAAAAAAAGCTTATATTCCATTTATTTAATCAAATTGCAAAATTAGAAAGGACAATTAGGGATAGAAAAAATAATACCGGATTCGTGTGAGATTAAAAAGTTTATTTAAAAATATAAGTGATGAAAAAATTAAATAACTAAATGCAAAGAACTATTTTGCAAATTAATCTTTAGTATTTAATTTACAGTTTAAAAAACTAGTACAATTTTAACATTAATAGTAAAGTTTTTTAAAAAAAAACTTTAAATAAGTATATTATCACTTACACTTTTATAATCATTGCTAAGGGAAAAATACATGTGAAATATAAAGTCCATGTGTTATATGAATTTAAATTGTAAGTCTCTTGAAATCTTCAAATTAACACTAAAATACTATTCGTTTAAAGCAAAATTAGAGAATAAAATAATTTATTTTCTAACTCCCTGGAAATTTTTATTGTAAACGTTTATAGTGCAACAGTGGTAGAACAGATCTTTCTACTAACCCTCAAATTTGCCAAAGAAATTAGGGTATTATTGGAAAATTGAATCAACTTATATTCAGTTTCTGACTGTAAAGAAAGAAATTCTTGCATGTAAATGAATGTGTTCATGTGTTTTATGAAATAATCATTTGAGAATGTAATCTATCAATAGTAAATATTATTAATTACTATTAATAACATCAATAATAAGAATACTACGTAATTAGTATAGGCAAAAATTTCGTACCAAAACCCAAATTGTTAATAGTTAAACCAATTACATGATGAGAGGACATGAAGTTTAACAGCTTAACCTTAAACCCTACTCATGCTTTGAGTGTGTATATACTAAAACTTGAGACAATAACAATTTGAAAAACACCATCTTTAACATATATTTAAGTTACTTGTTTTAAAATGTGATTTGAATTGTGTTTCAAAATATATTTTGAGTAATATTATAATAAAACAAATACTGCTAAATTTGAATTACATATTTTGATGTGTGAATTAAATTATGTATCAAATCTAATAAAAAAATCAACCAAATTAACCCATTAATTTAACCATATTCGTTGGATCAAATAGGTTACGAGTCAAATTGACATGTACTTTATTGGATTAAATTGAATCAAAACCAGTCCAACATGTTAAATTAAATTATTATTTTTTAAAAAATTAAAGAGACCGCTAGTCAACCGTCACTTAAATTTCTAAAGTTTTACTTAATTATAACTTGAATATGTTAAATTACTATTTAATTTTTAAAATTTTATAATTTTAACCGTTAGATCCATTGAATTTAACCAAACTCAAACCTAACTCATAAAATTTTAACTCGTTAAATCCATTGAATTTAACCAAACTTAAACATGACTTGTAATTATATTAATTGGATTGAATTATGTCCTGTAAAATCCCGATCTCTTAATGACTCAACCCACCCATACCACTCTTAATCAAATCGTAGTTTGAGTGATTGTAAAACAAATACTAAATTTAGGCCAAGAAGCTGTTCGAATCCGACTCTAAAAATTTCAGAAAATCATTCACATGTAACTTTCTACCGTTCAAAGATACAAACATACAAATGGCTTAGCCATCGTCCCTTTGTCCTATCCACTTAAACCCCAAAAATAGGAGGATTAGGAACACACACCAACAATTATGGTATGCAAACTATACACGACTACAAAATCTTTTCGGGCAATGAAGGAATTCCAAAGTACATTGCCTGTGGTAGGCATCCATTGCTAGTGCTTGGAATTCAAGCAAGAAGTATTAAATCCCTTTACATGGTTATATGCTGGATCATAATATCTTGCATTCACCAATCACCATCATCACATGCCAAGGTCAATGATATCCCGCATCATCTGTATTGGGATGAGCCCTTCAGTTCGGATTGCATCTTTGCCTGGATCTGGACTAATGAAATACAGTGTTGGTAATCCGCGAACCTGACAGTAATTCATAATTACATTATGGCTAGTGTTTAGCCTACTGAATTTCACCTAAAAGCACAAAAAGCTAGGGAAAATTCCAACCAATAATTCAGAAACCAGTAAAGTTGCATGCACCCCAAAAGAAAGGAAGTTCTGGAATTCCAACAATTCCGAAGTTCTGCAAACAACCCTTAACAAATAATGCTAAACATTGAACAATGCCAAGTTCCATCATAACAATCATCATAATGATGCAGTGACAAGTAGTTTCTGCTTGCAGCTTATACAATCTAAGTTAAGCAACAAAAGTACCACAAAAAGAAAGGGAGCAGATTAATTACACCTGGGTATACCTGCATGTCACGTGCAAATTCATATTCATCATCTGTGTCAACCTTCACAATCATCAAGTCATTTTCATACTCTACGGCAAGCTGTGGAAAGAAAATCAAATTAAGGTTACTTGCAAAGTGTATACACAAACAATACTAGGTAAAAACTTAATCAAAATCACAGGCAACTGGTTTGTATTTAAGAATAGAAATTGCAACAGGAATCAAAGACCCCTCAATTGGAATGTATATGGCATGCTCCCACTTATGTGTTTGGTAGTTAAGGAATGCAATTACTTTTCTTTTGTAAATTAATTTCTACCTTGTTCCAGATTCCTTCATGTACAGTTAAGATCTAACCATAAGCATACAGAAGAAATATGAAACCGTTTTGAAGCACTAGTAAAAGTCCTGCAATCGCATTGCCAACTTCCAGTATGGATGTGAAATCCATTTTCAAAGCACATAATCACAGTTTCACAACATCCATAGACAAGAAACCAGATGTGGAGAAGCACCACTTGGACTATAATGGCTACCAAACTCAAAAATCATGCATACAAACAACCACCTCAACCTTGGAAACTTCAGATTCCAACAATCAAGCACAAATTGTAGACAATTTTGTAGCCACATCTAGCTAAGGGAGTGCCCCCCTAAACAAAAAACTTGTTTTTGCCTTATAATTTTTGCCAAAACAAAGCATTTTTCTTATAAATTATTCCCTGGTATGGCAGTGTCGAACCTATTTCACCAATAAAATAAAAATCTGACTTTAATAACAATAATTCTAAATAAAAAGAGTAAATACATATTCTTTTCTTTTCTTTTTTTAAAAGTAAATAGATAATCTTATTACCAACTTCAGTTTTCTAATAGTAACATGAACTAAAAATTCTCAATGGCGATGCTGGAAGAACATCTTGGTAGGATACTGCATCTATGGTTCTCCTTTAACTTATGACAGCGATGATCTGCTGCCACTAAGTAGATAGAATTGGAATAAAAAAGGACCTTCACCATTTTATTTTTATCCCAAAATTAAGTCTAAAGGAACCAGGTATGTCAAGTTAATCCTTGATTTCTTCCTAAGACCAAACCTAAAGATACATAATGTGAATGCATATATTTTGTGATCACCTCAAGATATGTGATGACAGAAATTTCCACTGCATCAAAAGAAAAAAGAGATGCATAAATAGAATCCAACAAAAAGAAAGTAGAAAGATATGTATCTCCTATTTCATTGTCTCTTCAGGTTAGCCCTCAAGCAAAGCAGAATATTCCATTTCAGTATAAAAACAAATGAATACCAGACAATAAAATAGACTCAGACCAACATGTATACTTGATTAAGTGAGTATGACGTTAGCAGCAAAACTTTAAATTGGCCCAACTAGGATAACAGTACTTACAGGAAATTCTTCCAATCATGACACTCCTTTTCTGGGGCCCAATTCACTCAAAGATAAAAAATCTACTAAAAGCTTCATACAAGTTACAAATAAAAGTAACCTAATACATGACAATAAAGGGAAAGTTGCATCTTGTTCAGCCAAATTTTTAAAGTTTTCTCCTTTTCATTGCCTTCCCCTTTCTGGTATTCTGATAAGCAACCAGAAAAGGGGACATCAATGTTGCTACCCAGGTGCCTTTTACCTATTTGGTGTCCAACTACTACAGCATTTCAAATTAAATGACACCATGATTAAAGTGAGGGACATCTGTAGCTAGTACATGATAAGCACTATCACTCAATTATTGAAAAACATTTCAAGTAATTTTGTGACGTTTCTGTTATTTTAAGAAAGATTTTAATGAATCTGTTACCAATGCTCAGGAAATTCCTACCCGTTTTGTGAAAACCAAGTTAAAAGAGAGAAAACTTCTTACTAACGATCATAGAAGATCTCACACTTTTCAAAGGAAATTCCAGCTAAATTGTATGCTTTGAAACAGAAGTGATATACTTTTACTCTGTATTCTCTTGGAAAAGGAAAAAATGCCATTTGGATCCATGTTTTCTTCATGGCCTCCAAAATAACACAATCACAACGCATACATGCAAATTAAAATGATAATAAGGTCATGTTACTATGACCTGTAGAAGAAACATCTCTTCTCTACACCATACATGCATATCTAATGAGGGAAGAGCTATCTCCGATACTTGCAGCAAGTGTGAGATTATTAATTGTCTACCTGGTTCACAATTGATTCAAACCAAGATGAAATAAATAAATAAATAAACTATATCCCATAATTTGGGCTGTAAGAGCTAGCTATATGATCAAATATGTCTCTAATCTCTTATGGCACTAGCTTTGATTGACTAAATGAAAACCAACTGAAGAAACTAGGGGTTCAATGGCAAATGTTTGTAACAAACTGCATACAGTAAGTTGGGAAAAAGAGTTGAATTTTTCCGGCTTTACTCTTTGGGGAAAAAACATCATGGATTGTGGAATAATAGTTTAGTTGAATTTTCAATGATGGAACAGAACAAATAAAATCCAGATGCTTTAATATTCTGCTCAAAAAAAAGAAAAAGTTTCTAAAATGATTTTCAAAAGCTATAACAGTTGGCCAAAATGCAACAAATCATTTCAGAGAATACAAAAAAGCAGCTTTCATTAACATATTTACACATGCTAGATGCAATAGTACATAAAAGAGGACCCTGTAATTCAGTACCTCTTCAAATTCAGCATCTACCAAAAAGACAAAAATTAAAAAATATATCCTGCCAAATACGTGAGCAAACCCATCCAAGACAGTGAACATTCATTGATCATAATGTCCAGAGTCTTTATAATGAGTTTATTATCCATTATAATTTCTTTTATGTTCAAACTATATGGTTAGAACGACATTAAAAAAAAAAATCAATCCCTGAGAAATAAAAACGAGCGTTGCAACAAACTTCAACTCATATTTTTATTATGACAAGCACTCCCCGCAAATTATAGACTTCAATGTTCAATGAACTTGTTTGTGAAAAAGAAAATATCTATACTCTAAAAGGCAGAGTTGAGTGGTGACTTGCTGTTAGAAGGTTTCCTCCTGGTTGCAGGTTACACTTTGGTAAAAGTGTAATTTGTTCAAAGTTTGAGACTATTTTTGTATACTTTTAGTATATTAATTTACTGTAAAAGCTTTTATTTTTTTTTTTATTATCAATTTAAAGTTTACTTTCAAGTACAATTAGCGGTAGTCTTTTTTTTCAATTTTTATTATCATATAAATTTTGTAACTCATGTACACTTATATATTTCTTTTATATATATTCTTAAATTATTTATTCTAATATTAAAAAATTTAGTTAGTAGTATATATTAAAAAATTATAGAAATAAATGTTTAAAATAATTTAAATTGATCCCCAATTATTATTTTAAATACTTTGACTAAAAAAATATCAATACAAATTCAAAACATTATTTAAAATTATTATAATGTATAATTATTTAAATAAATTATGAACACTATAATTACAAATAATTAGCATATTTATGTATAGAAAAAAAATTCATACTCTACATTTACATATCTTTATTTAAATATTTTATAACTATTCCCTTCAATTATTTCTACTTATTAAATTAACTAAATATACTTTTATATAAATAATTTACATCGTAATAATAAATAAATAGTTATATATATTTAAAATTGTAATATATTTAAAATTGTAATATATTTTAATTTCAATATATTAGTGTTAATTAAATAATTAATTGAATTAACTTTATATTTACTATTTAAAGTTACCCATACTAAACAAATTTTTATATGCTCTTAATAGAATTTTTTTTTTTAAAAAAAAAAACATGTTAAATGGTACTTTAACTAACAATATAATTATATAAATTAGTATTAAATTAAATAAAAAAAGCGTATAGTTCATAAATACAATAAAATAAATTAAAAATATAAATTATATATTTTAAAAGCCAAACAAAATTTTTCTTAAAAAATTTAATATTTATTAAATTTTAAAATATCCCTGCCCGGCTAAAAAACTAGTGTTGTCTATAGTTCAAGAAATTCATAGTAAAATTTTTTAACAAAAACAAACTAAAGCTGCATTGCGCTAACTTTTGTGACCAAATCGGTTATTATCCTTACCGTTTCCAGTTCTTGAGCCATCAAAATACAAGGACCGCACCATGTTGCATAGAAATCAATTATCAGGGGTACGTTTCTCTCTCCCTTCACGAGCTCTTGGACCTCTTCAGCAGATTTCTTTTTCTATCCCAAGAAAGAAAAAGAATAAATACCCAGCAAACCTCAGAAAAATACCCAAATATTCTTTTATTCTTCCTCAAAGATCTGGAAGTAAATTTGCAGGTAGTAAAAACCCAACAAAATAATCACACTAAAACAATCAATATGACCAAGTTAACCCAAAAAACTCTATATAACTAACCAAGTGTATGACATAAAACAACGAAGAAAATATTATTTGACCGGAACCCACAAATCGAAGCAAAGATAAAATTACACAGACTTAATTGTTCGAACACATACAACAAGATAGTCCTCTCTGATATATTTGCCAGCAGGAGGTACGCATAGCAACTTTCTGGATGATTGTTGAGCCGGCAATGAAAGCAAAGAAGGCCTGTTGCTGGGGGCGATAGGATTGGGGCTTAAGAAGAAAGATTTAGAATGAGAAAGGGGTGATGGAGCATGAAATACAGCGACGGCAGATTGCATTTTCTGGCTGCTTATACTCCCTAAAATGCAGAGGAAGACGAGGGGAGGATAGGAGGTTGTCGAACGCGGGGAAATTTCGGGGGGTTTAGGGGTTAGAGAAACTTTGCAGCATTTCTTCTCTATCCATCCAACCTAATCCGTTTGGTTAATAAATTTTATTTTTTTAAAAAAAAATGGCCACTGGACTCTTAAAAGAGCAACAAAGGAGGTGATTTTAGTCATTTATTACTATGGCAGATTCAGTCCTTAAAATTAATTAATTAATTATGTTTTATAACTTAAAATTAAATGATTAAAATGATTTGAAAGTAAGTACTCCTTTAATTAATTACTAGTTTTTTAGTTTACTTGATACGTGGGAGTGTCAACTGATAATTTAAAATTTTAAAAATATTAATTTTTTAAAAAAATTCTGTTTAATTTTTAAAATATATAATTTATATTTTAATTTTTTTATTATATTTATAAATTATAAAGTTCTTTTTTAGTTAATACAATACTACTTTATATTTTACTATATTATAAAAAAGAATTTCTTTTTAAAGAAGCAGGCTGTTTGAGTGCCATATTACACTTTTGACATGTAAAAAATACTTATTTAACTTCCACGTTTTGATCACGCGTTTTTCTAGCTTGACACCTATTAATTCTTTCTTCCAAGTTCAAATATGCTATCTCTCACAGCTGAAATAATCATTTCAATTACAAAATTGATCCCACACATTTTCAATTGAAAAATGTTCTCAGCTCTGAAAGGATGGAGCACTGATGAGATGGGTGGAACATGAAAACCAAAGCATGAGTGTAGATGTGTTGCCTTTGTTCAAGAATCAAAAGAGGTGCTGTAAACCATGGTTGTCAAAATCGAGAATCGGATTGCAGGATCGCACGATCCTGGAATCCAAATACATAAAATCAATTGTGAATCTCACAGAATCATTTTTTATGTAGAATTGGTAATAGAATCGGTGAAAATCGAATAAGATTGGTGGGATCGGATAGAATCGTACAATTCTAGCGATTTTGTCCAATCCCAGAAAAAAAAATGATGTTGTTCAAACACAAAATGACGTCGTTTTGTGTTTGATATATATTCCAGTGTCAATTGAACCCAACAAAGCTCATATTCAGAACTCACTCAGTCACTCCCTCATTCACCTTAGCCAATCTCCATCTCCAGCGGTCTCCACCTTCGCTTAATCACTAATCTCCATCTCCACCTTCACTTCGAAGCTCGAAATCCAGCAACATTTGTAATTGATCAGCCGAGCAGTCTCTAGTCTCCACCTTTGCTTAGAAGTCAGAACCAAGCTTCGCTCCACACACAAACTCCAGTTGATAGAACAAGTATTGCAACACCCTTGCTTTTTTATTACAAATTGATAACATATTGATAATAAATTGCTTTTTGTCTGTCCGTGAAAGTATGTTTTGTTTAAGTAGAAGTATATCATCAAACCAATTTCTCAAAATACTATATAGAAGCTTCCAATTAATTATGGCTACTTTCCTTACTTTGGGTGCTTTCTAGCAAAAGGTGCAGAACGGAGCTTAGTTTTTGTTTATTTTTAGTTTAGCCCAAAATGATTGTGCATACATAAACTCTTTTGGGTGACCTTCCTATTGTCTCTGGTTTTTTTTTTTTTTGGGTGTGTTTGTTTCAATCGCGAGGGGTGATGGTAGTGCATGGCTATGTAGAGGGATTGTGAGGCCATATTTGCCGTTTTTTTCCTCACTGCGTTCTGCCTTTTTTCCCCCTTTTTGGTGTTTTCATTTTGGTCTCGAGGGGTGATGGAGGTGCATGGTTGTATAGGGGGATTGTGCGATGCATTCAGTTACTTCATTAACATTGGTTAATGTTGAACAAAAAGCTTTCTATATCAATGCAAACCAAGATTCTTTACAGAGTTGATTTGCATTTGTGATTGTGATTAAGCTGATTAAATGAGATTGTGGCTAATCTTATTTGCATATGTTGGTCACTGAACTGGTTGTAAATTTAGCTCGTGGAACAAAATTTCTTGCTAACAAGAAATGCTGATATTCTACAACTATTGACATGCAACCCTCAGACGAATTCAGCTTCTAATACTGCATAGTCTGAACTCTAGGAAGTTGGTTTATCTCCTTTTTCTATTTAAGTTATTTATCAATGCTAAAACAGCTGGTTAGTGGGTTCTTGAGTTAAGCTTCTCTCCAATCCCATTTCATGTCGTCTAACCTATCAAAAAAAGGAAAGAGGGTGAGGGAGAGAGGTGGATAAAACATCCTAATCATGTACTAAGTCTAGTTTAAAATGCTTGAACAGGTTAGTGTCACCTGCCATTGGTTCTTTCATGTAATTTTGCTAACATATCATAACAAGAAAGCTAATACAATTAAAGACAGTTTTGTTGCACATTGCTGGTTGATGCTCAATTGTTCATACGATCTTCATTTTTTAATGGGGTGCGACCCCTTCTAGCTATTTAACTTTACATCCACAGGTTAAAAGAGTGAGTAGGCAGTATTTTTCAGACTGTGATATAGGTAAATCAAGTGCTTTAGCTAAAGATGGAGAGTTGGCAAAGAAGCTCTAGGACTTTAGTTTGAAATTAACAGAGACCATGCAGCTTTGGTTTCTAAAGCCACCATGTCTCATTTGACTTGTGGGGTGTAAATGCAAAGCAAATTTCTCTTGGAACATTTTTTTCACATTTCTTTAATTTGTTTGAGTGTGTTTCCATTTAAAGCTTAAACTTGTGTGGTTCCAGAGTTTTCTACTTACCATTCGAATGCTTGATCAAAGAGCCCTTATTTAGGTTAATTAATTCATGATTAATTGTCCAAATGCTAGTTCAATCGTTCCATCTTATATGGATTCTTATATTTGTTTTAGTTGTGCCATCTTATATGAATTCTTGTGCTCGAATTCTAATAAAGAAGAAGAAATTCATGATCAATGCAAGAAGAAAAACTGGCGAAACATTTATTTGTCTACAAGGTTTCCAACATCGTTAAAAGTTCTATTTGGGAGTGGTCAGATTCAAGCTAAAATCGCACAATTTTTTGGCCAATCCTGTGTCTCGGACAAAATCACTTGCTTTTTACCACTTTGTCAACTGGATTTTTGCTCACATGTGCAAATGCGATCTGACTCAATTTAGGCCAAATTTTTCACGCCCCAACTACTCACAAGCAAGGACCAGCTCTTGCGTAGCCAAGGTATTCGACGAAAGTCCCGTGCCGACGTTAGCTTTCCCACAAGACTAACCAGCCTAGCGTGCTTCACAAAGCACCACACAGTGGAATGAGCCTAAGCCTCAGGCTCAAAGCTAGCAAGCCACACACACACCCACACACACATGCCTGAGAGTTTGTGAGATTGACGCCCCAAGCTTAACCCCTAAAAACCCAACAAACACACGAAGGATTTTAGGAATGAGCCTTCAAGACCCTCGCTTGTATTATTCACACTCAAAGAATCAATACAAGTTGCTTGGCTAAACGAATGCAACTTGTGAGAGAGACACACCAATGGGTAGAGTAGGAACCGAAATGCTTGTAAGCTAGGCTTGAGAGCAAGCTAGTGAGGTGGGTTCTTCACTTGTATGGAGTTGAGTGTGAGATTGCAATATGAAAAGTACTTTTCACTTACTCCCTTGACTTGTGGATGCAAAGCTACATAGCATGTTGTTGCAGCCCCCTGAAACCATCAATAATTTGATAGAGTTAAGGGATTCTTAGATCATCTTAGATGGATGAACTACAGGATCAAGATATCCAGGATACATCAATGGATCAACAATGAAGCCTGCAACTTTATTTGTATTTCAAAAGAGAAAACAAACCTATTGGATACGCTTAAAGAAAAATCTGCCAACCAATTCACCTATACCTGCATTTTCCAAAGTGCAATGCATTACAAAATTCAGTACAAATAGAATATTGTGTGAATAATTGGAGTATGTATGAACCTAAGGTCCCCAATACAGGACCAAGATATCCATCGTATATGCACTACAGGATCAATAATCCTAAATACATATAAATTGTATATTTTATAATGTTGACTTTTTACAATTTAACACAAGTACAAAACTTATTTTTGTGAAAAAATTAGTGTAAGTGATAAAATATGAATAATTATAATTATTTTAGTCATTTTTTTGTAGGATCTTACGATCCTATGATTCGATCCCATCGATCTAATCTTGCTATCCCAAATCGATTCTATATAGAATTCCGATCCTACGAACTATGCTGAAAACTATGTTCAAGTAAGAAACAGGTAATAACAATAGACTACCAACCAATGGAAGTAAAATAGAAGAAAAAATTGCTTGTAGAAATTTATCTCAATTTTCTAAACACTCAATTTGACTTAAGATATCTACCTTAATTTCCTCAATTTCCACAACGCTCAATCTGGGTTTGTCTTTCTCCCTACATAATTTCCTCAATTTGATATTAGTGTTTTCATACCACCACCAAGCTTTGCGACAATTAAACATAACCACATTTATTGATTTAGATTTCCACAGCCCTCCAATTTTTCCTTCTTGCAATCCCTCAATCTTAAGTCCGTCATGTAATTATTATTTTTTTTCACTCATTGTGATTAATTTTCTTTATTTAATTTTGGTTATTGAATTAATTTTTTTCTTAGCTCAACCACACAAACACAAATATATGGAATCAATTTCATAATTCATGGGTTTCAATGGGTTCTATTAATTATTGGATTTTGTCTACAGATGTTTGTGTACAAAGCCGTACACTAAGGAGAATTGTGATTTTTTAAAATCTAACAACATAAATCTTTTTCAATTTGGAATTTTTGGCATGAAGGTGATCTTTAATTTTCCTTTTGTCTATCTCTAATTTTTTATTTTTTTGTTTTGTTATATTTTATATGTGTTCATATCGTTTTATGAATCTCATTCATAAGTGTCTTTTTAAATGAGCTAATTCTATGTCTTAGACCCTGAATTAGTTTCTTCAAATGAGCTAATCCATTAAAAGCAATTTCATTAAGTTCTTTCTTTCTTTTTTTTTTCCCCCCCAATCTCTGCATTTTCTCCATTTACTCTTTTTAATTTTTGGCAGGTTTTTATGTTAGGATTTTTAGTTGAATTTTTATTAGCTATCAATTGGAGGTCATAATTAATTTAACTCAGTTCAAGTGAAGCCTTTAGTCATCAATGGAGCAGCAATCAAAGTTGCGGATAGAAGAATGATAGGAACAATAGAGGAAGATGAGCTGATAAGAGTTTTGGAAACTGCATTTTGGTGCATCCAAGATGATTTCTCCATGACACTCAATTGGGGAAGTACTGAAGTTGTTGGATAGATAGTTGAAATCAATAAGCCACCAATGCCACAGATCGTGTTAGAATTGATCAAAGAAGGTTTAGATAATGAATACAAAGTCATGAAAGAATTAGGTTTCTTCTATCCCATGCTTATGTTTTGTACACTCATGGGTTTGTTCTCTAAATTGAAGTAGCCTAGGTTTATCTTAGTTAATTCAATATTTTGGCATAATTTTCAATTAAAAGCCATCTTTAGAATAGGAAATGGGGTGATAATAAAAAAGAGTATGGCATAAAATTAAGAATTTTTGGTTCCTCCAATGATTTTAGACTATGTATCTAATTGATGCTTATATTAGGACTGCACTGGTGTTTCTACAGTCAACAGCATAATTGAGGAAAAAATAAATAAAATTAGAATGTGCTTGGTTAAGAATGTGCTCGGTTAATGATAAGTGTATATTATCTTTCTTTGCAGTTTAGGAAGCTTGAACATGGCAACCACCAACATGGCAACCAATGAGAAAATGTTGATGAGGACTAGAAACACACAAGATAAATAGCAATCATTAGGAGAGCTGGACAACAAGCCTAGCTCAAACTCTATCTATAAGCTCTTTGCTGTACAATGGACTAGCCATTTTTGCTATTTAGATTATGGTTTTTAATTAAAGAAGAGTACTTACTTTTGCTAGCCACCCCCTTGCTAGGGTACATTTCCCAGTGGGTCATGTAATGCTTCATGTTTTCTTCATGTTTCAGGATTCTGTGTGCCATAGGAAAATATAAAAGATTGAAGAACCTTACATTGAGTGACTGGTATTTCCTAAGTGACAAGGGTTTACAACCTGTTGCTGTGGATTGTTTAGAAATGACACACATCTTAAGGTCAATGGCTGCCACAATATTGGAACATCTGGACTGGAGTCCATTGGAAAATCTTGCACTTATGCTCATTTATATTTTTTCTATATTGTTTGAGTTTGTTCTCTTTTCCATTTTGCAGGTCTCAATTCAATGTTTGTTATTGAAACTTCATTTAATTATTTAGTTGTTAAGCATCATTTTTTGGGCTATAGTTTATTTTTGCTGTTAAAGAATGTCAAACACATAAATAGTGCTTTCAGACCATCCTTTAATGTTTATTGTCCATTGAAGCTATGATTTCATTATTCCTTGTGCTTTTGTACCTGTATTCATCTTTATCTTACTTGGTGTGTGAGACAAGTGTAATGCAAGAATGTTATGCATATACGGCTATGATTGCATGGGGGAAGCTTTTTGGCAACTAGATTTTCATGTAGCCATTCCATATCTTTTTGTACAGAACCTTCTCAGCAAGACGTTTAATGATACTCATATTCTTGAGACATTTTAATTCCCTTCAACTTTCACAATTTTGTTCATTACTATAATAATTCATGCAACTACTGCTTTTGTGTTAGTATTGTGTTATTTATCTTTTTCTTCCATTATATGAGAAACTTTAAATGGCCAATCAAATAATTCAACGAGATAAAATAGTTTCCTTTGGTTAACTTATTTCTTTTGAGAGAAAGGGTAAAGTTTGGTTTGTTAATTTGCCAATAATGGTCAATTTGTTGAGTTATTTGGTCTTAACTAAGTAATTTTATTTTATTTTTAGTTAATTAGATAATCCAAAAGGTTCTAATATTTTCTTCTTTCAACTATTTGTTTTCTTTGTGTTCTTTTGATCTTACGTATGTGGATTGAATTATGGAAATATGATGAGCCCTCATTTAAGTACGTTTCTAATGAACAGTCTATTCCTTTTTACCTTATCTTAAAATTCCCCATACGAGACACTAAATAAAGCAAAATTGCATTTTTCTTTTTTTAGCCATCTAAAATATCACCGTTTTATAAAGGAAATGAGGTTAGCATATTTTTTATAGTTTCAATTGTTAAATTGTGAAGTTAAATATAGTTTTAACGTGTTTTATTCTTTTTCTTTCTTCAGAACTCTATTTGAAGTAATTTGGAACTACTCTAATTTCCTAATTTTAATTAACTCTATGTGTTTACAAGTGAGTGCTCTCACTTCCTACTTCAACAATGACCTAGAGATGCAATTTTGATTATCAACTCTTTGTGTTTCCTACTTCTAAGGTTATCAATTTTGGTAGCCTAACATACAATATCCCTGTTTAAAGGCTACAAAATTCATCTTTTTTAGCTATCATATTATAAGCACTTATGAATCTCAAATATAAAAACAAATGGGATAAGGATATAATTTTCATCCCTTGCATGAATCTATGAAAGACATGATATAGGAAATTAAGTTTATTAGAAAAGAATACCTCAAATAATGGTTGAACATTACTAGAACAAGAAAAAGTTAAAAAAAAAAAATCTTAGCCAAGAATAATTAGCTTTATGCATTTACCTACTGACTCTCTACGTTTCTTAGAATATATTCCAATTCATCAAAATCAATTCATTAAAGTGACACTTTGTTATTATAGTTTTGACGAGAATTCAGGAGCTGTTCAACCTACTTGCCAAGCATTCAATTCGGTGTAACATATTATCGGGCTTGATGACGAGAGTTAAGTCTAAACAACTTTAAGAAACCTTAAATATTTTAATCCATGACATCCAAGCCCATTAAGCATGTGGCCCAAAACGTGAATAGTACCCACGAACAGTACCGTGAATAGTGTTTGATGAATAGTGCCGTGAAAAGTGACAAATAAAGTTTTCTTGTTTTTATTTCCTTTTTATTTGTAAGACTGCTATTTAATTAATTAAAGGAAACCAGCCGCCCCTGCTTATAAGTATATTAAGGTTAGGATTTTAGTTGTTACATTTTTGTACTTTATAAATATAGGCCATTCAGCCATCACTTCAATAGAAAAGTTGAGAATGTTTTAGACATTACGTCCTTGAGAGTTTGAGTGAATCAATCTCTTAATTCTTTCAAAGAACAATGGGCTTATCAAATTTGACCAGTTTGTGGCACATTTGAGTCTTATCAATCTAGTAAAACCCTATGTGGTGGCGACATTTCATCCATCAGTCTCAAATTTCATTGGTTCTAGTCATTTCACAAGTTAAGTCTTGGGTCCTGTTCACTTATTGTGTATTATTGGATCTTTATAGCCGTGAGGTGCACATCAGTTTGATACCAGAGCTCTAGGTAATTTCAAAATTTTGTTTATATTTCCTTTTTGCCGAAATTCTAAATATAAGCTTCTTCCTTGTAGCTGAAAATTCTATTTTCTTATGGTAGTCAAATTAGTTGTTTAACCCTAATCTTCGAGATTTGGCTAAACTTTTTTCTTGCTGGTCACTTTTTGCGTAGTTAATTTTTTTTTGTTTATTCCTAAAAAAATAGTTGATTGCTTTTTTTGCTGAAAAAAAAAATCCGAACTCCTTGAATTGTCTATCTTGAAAAAATCCGAACTCCTTGAATTGTCCATCCTGAAAAAATCCTAACTCCTTAACTTGTCCATCCATAATCTTTGTGTTAATTTTTTTGTGCATACTTCTGCTTTGTGTTGATATTGTTGTTGGTGAAGAAAAAAAAGGAAAGAAGAAAGAGCCGAAAAAAAGAAAAAGAAAGATCAAACAGAAAAGAGAGAAAGAAAGAAGAAGAGGAGAACAATTCTTGATTCTTGAAATTCTTGTTCCTTGTTTCTTGAATTTTTATTCTTGAATCATTGTTTCTTGAATTATTTGGCTAAATTACTTCAAGAAGTGTTACTAGAATTTTGCCTTCAAACCTATGTAGTATTCTTGCACTTTTGTTCCTGAATTCTTATTGAACCCGTGCTGCCCTCTTGATCTTTTGTTCTTGAATTCTTGTTGAAGAAGTGTGTTAGTGTTTCAAGAATCATAGCAGAATTTTGCTTGAAAGAAAATGTGAGCCTTGCTTAAAAAGAATCCAAGTGTGATTAACTTTTCTCATCCCAATTGGATTTAGAATTGACAAGTACCACTTTGCTGAAATTCTTCACTTTTTGGCAACTTATTTGACAAAATGCACTTGCTTGGCTGAAAATTCTTGACTGAAAATTGGTTCCTCTTGGCCTAAAATCCTTGTTGAAAATTGCTTTAGTTGCTTCAAAAATTGTAATAAAATTCTACACATTTTGGCAGCCGAATTTTTGGACTTTTGTAGTTGAAATTCTTGACTCAAAATTTGTTCCTCTTGGTAGAAATTCTTGACTGAAATTTGGTTCCTTGGGCAGTTTTTCTTAGCTGAATCTTGGTTCTTTTGAGAATTGTTGTTTGACTAAAACTTATGCACCATTCTTGGCTGAAATTTTTGCACAAAAAGGGCTACAAGAATTGTTTTCTAATTTGATTTTACTTTCAAGAATTAATTCCTATTTGTATTTGTCTTCCTGTTAGAGCTACCTTCCTTTAGTAATCTGTCATATTTGTTTCTTTTTAAATTCCATATTTGTTTTCCTTTTTGATTTCATATTTGCTTTCCTTTTTGATTCCATATTTGCTTTCCTTTAGATTCCATATTTAGATTTATCTAGTTTCCTATTTTATAGTTTCCTTATTCAAGTCCACTTTGTTGTTGAATTTATTTAGTTTCCTATTCTTTTAAGTTTCCAGATTTGTATCCAATTCCAAGTTGATTTCATATTTTTGTAGTTTCCTTATTTTTTAACCTTCCTTGAGTCTTAATTCCTAAATTCAAACATTCTTATTTGAACTATCCTTAGCCGAAAATTCCTAAAGGTTTGATAAAGTGTGTTGTTTCAAACAAGAACTTAGAGAGAGATTGTTTGAGTGAGGGGTGAGACATAAAAAAAAATAACCGAAAGCATAATCATACACACCCTTACTACAAATCTTCCATATTATTATTTTTGCTTTTGTTTGCACTAACATTTTTCCAAGAATAATGTCAAAAGAAAAAGTACCTTCAATCGACTAAAAAACTCTCGAAGATTAGGTGGAACACATGAGCCGAAGATATTCCAATTTGAGTGATCAACTTGAGACTTTGCAATTAAGGCTTCAATCTAATGAAAATAAGATAGATCAATTGGCAAACACTTTCTGGGAAGGTATGAAGTTTATTACTAAATCATTTTCAAGGAGGTCGAGATCTAGAAAGAAAAGTTCATCAAGTTTTGACAATAGTAAAAAGTCCAATAGGGCTTCTACTTTCCATAGAAGCCGAAACCAAGTTGATAAAATTGACAAAATTTTGGGAAGTATAAAAATGAAAATTCCAGCCTTCCAAGGTAGGGGAGAAGTACTTATTACTTTGAAGTCTATGCATTTAATGGTCAGTAATGAGGAGTCTTCAAATGGAGAAGAAATATTAGTGACAATGAGATCACTTAGTGCTCAAGCCGTGAAAAATGATGAGCAAATGGAGAGCATCTACCATGAACAAGTTTATGAAGATCAACTCTAGATTAGAAATGAAAAGAAAAATGTTAAGGAGAGAGAAGAGCATGATGCCTCAAATAGGGCAAATTCAATGAGTGGGAGTTATCAAAACTAAGAGCCCAAGTCAATTGATAATGTTCTGACTATTCGAGCCATAAATATGCGTGCAAAAGATAACAAATTTCCACACATTGACTTTGTGTTTGGAGAAAGACAATTTTACCTCACTCCAATACCAACTTGGAGCCTTCAAAAATTTGCGGTAAAATGCTATTGCAAGAGTGGTTCAAGAAGAGTTAAAAAGAAAAGGCATCGTTTTCCTTGGCTAAACTATTCTTTCTACTCCCTAAAGTGGTCACAGTATGTTGATTTCATCCCAAATGTGCTGTTGAAGATTCGATGATGAATCATTTTGAGAATAAGGGGAATGATGGGAATCCATGAGCTATTCAACCTACTCACCAAACATTCAATCCGTTGTGACATATTATAGAGAGTTAGGTCTAAACAACTTTAAGAAATCTTAAATGGTTTAATCCATGATATCCAAACCAGTCAAGCATGTGGCCCAAAACGTGAATAGTACCCATGAACAGCACCGTGAATAGTATTTGATGAACAATGACGAATAAGGTTTTCTTGTTTTTATTTCATTTTTATTTGTAAGGCTGCCCTTTAATTAATTAAAGGAAACCAGTTGCCCCTCCTTAGAAGTAGATTAGGGTTAAGATTTTAGTTGTTACATTTTAACATATTTTTGTATTTTATAAATAGAGGCCATTCGGCCAACACCTCAATAGAAAAGTTGAGAATTTTTTAGACATTACATCTTTGAGAATTTGAGTAAATCAATCTCTTTATTATTTCAAAGAACAATAGACTTATCAAATTTGACCAGTTTGTGGCACATTTGAGTCTTATCAATCTAATAGTTCCTTAGTTGTGGTGACGCTTTACCCATTGGTTTCAAATTCCACCGGTTATAGTGATTTCATAAGTTAAGTTTTGAGTCCTATTCGGTTGTTGTGTATTGCTCGTTCTTTATAGTCATAAGGTGCACATCAAGTTTTCTATAATTTGTTTAGATTTTTTCCCTTTTTTATGGAGAAATAGATATTGAAGAGATCATTAATGTACTATTGAACATTTGGCTTATCACGTTGAAACAAATACCAACACAAGTTTTCCTCCGGATCCAGGAAGCAACTTGTGCTTTTGTTGTACTATACCAGATAATGTCGATCATCTATATTTTGAATGCCATCACACTAGTTCTTTGGATTCCTTTTTGGCCACAAAATGTGATCTTGCATGGTTTAATCGATGTTGGGAAGACAATCTTCGCTGGGCTATTCAACACACCAGTGGTCATAGTTTCTATCATCAAAGGCCCTTTTTTCCTTTGGGGTTCTTTGCTACATTATTTAGGGGGAAAGAAACCACGTTCTATTTCATAACAAGACCCTCTATATGCTGGCTATCAAGACACATCTTTAGAAGGTAGTCAGAGATAAGGCGTTTATTTTTAAGCATGTTCCAGATACACCTAGGAATAGAAGGATACAAACTTGCTAGAAAATCGACCTGTCTATTTTCTTAGCTTGAGGGTTGTGCTATTAGCTTATTTTCTTAGCTTTGGCTGATTTTTTTTGCCAAACTTTTGATTGCGTTCTCTTGGGAGCCTCTGCTCCTACTTTGATCTTGGGGGCACTCTTGCACTTGTTGTGACATTATTGGTGTCATCTCAAGTAGAAGTTTTTGCAGTGTCCAGTCTTCTTGTTGATGTAAAAATTAGGCCATGGTACAAAATTAATATAATACTTACTTTTACCAAAAAATAAATTAATTAATGTACTATTGAGAAGTATCAATCTGCTTTGTATTTACAAACTTGATTTGGTAATAACTTGAATTGAGGACTGACAATTTATTAGGTTTAAAAAGTTTATGGTATTTGCTTATTTGTTTGGGGATTTTGTGTACAAAGCAGTAGTTTGCTCTTGACAACTCTTTATGCAATTCAATGTCATTTAGTCCTTTCCATTTAATTAGTTCAATAGCTGGATGGAATTTTTTTTTTAAAATTGTTTTCCATATGCTTGATATGTTAATCCTAAGGGTGTGTGCTATAGTCTATTATTTGAACTTCTATTTTGAGACTTGCCATGTAGAATTTTATAGAACTACCAAGAGATTTTTTGAAGGGGTAGTTGTACTGCATTTTTACGTTTCCATATTTTTCCATTTGTAGATAAAAAATTTGAGGTCTATTTTAATTTGTATTCAATTATCAGTTTTGATTCTTCTTTTTAGCAAATTCTGGAAATCATACGACAATGACAATTGTGAAAGCCATATGACGCCTGTTCTCGTGAGGACATAGTCCATTGGACAATTATTAGAATGTTTCAAAACTAGAATTTTTTATTATTATTATTTTCTTTTGGGTTTTTGAAATAGGCCATAGATAGTATTCATTATTTATGGAATCATTTTTTGGATCTCTTGTTATTTTGGCATATTTTTGTGTTTTGCTTTATGGATGATAATTTTTGTAAATTTTTATTATATTCCTTATTTCTTATTCTTTCAATGGTTAAATAGTGAAGGCCAATATAGTTTAATGTATTCTATTCTTCTTTTTTGTTAAGGACTCAATTTGAAGAAATTTGAGGTTGCTGTGATTTTGCAGTTTTAATAAAATTTGTGTGCTTATAGGTTAGTTATTCCTCTTCCTGTTTGAATGATGAAATTGGTTGGCTTTATTCCTTCTTAATATTTCAGTTTTGTATTTTGAGTTGTCACTTTCGAGTTTTGAGAATTCGTTCTCTATTTTGTTATGAGCTTTGGGAATTTATAATGTACATTGAATCAGTAGTAATGAATAACGATCAAGAAGCTATATACAATAGTCGTACATTGAGTTGCATAAAGAATGTTTGTTTAATACCTAAAATAATGACAAAGTGAAGTTAAGATGATAGATACCATGATGATTAATAGAAAATAAAATTAATAAATGTTTGACTATACATAGATGGGCATTTTATGTCATTATCTAAATGAATGTTTCAAAGATTTTTGAATTGTGTAAAGAATGTTTGTTTAATGTCTAAGATAATGACAAAGTGAAGTTGAGATGATAGATACCATGATGATAAATACAAAATGGATGTTTGACTATCCATAGATGGACATTATGTGTCATTATCTAAATGAATGTTCCAAAGATTTTGTGATCACTTTGTACAAGTATTTCATGATGCTATAACAATTATGTAGCTAAGTACTTTTGTCATATTGCAAAATACATGTTCACTTTATAGTAGTTGTGGTGTCACAAAATTCGAATGTTGTATGAAATAGACTAGCTTAGGTTTTGATATTATGAATGAATTATTTTCTAAATTGTACATGAAACCTTTTCAATGAATTATTTAACTGCTCAAGTATATTTTTGAAACTACACCCAAGATTTCTTTCCTTGTTGTAGTTCTAATCTCTTTCTAGGTTCAAACTTATATGTTTGGATAAATTTGTTCCACGATTCCGATTTATAATAGATGAACTTATTTTGATGTTTGTTTGCACTTATATAGGGAAAATTATACTTCTACTCCATTAAAGTATAAAATATTAGGGTATCCTAGAATTGCATTAGGAAATGAAAATATGATGTATCTCAATTGTCTTCCTATCAAAAGAGATGGTATAGAATATTTTAATTCCCAACTCTATAGGCAAGCAATCTTTGCTGGAAAGCATAAAGATTGTGTAAAGCAGTTGGTAAAATGAACGTTCCAACTATTCCGGCCCTTCAATTTTATCACAAAATAGGGGAACTGAATCTGAAGCAAAGCATTTCACTGATAATGATTTGAATTCAGGTTTAGGTGTGTCTTAGTTGTATTTAAAATTTAAAAAAGAATCCAACTACAGAAGCCTAACAATACTAGCTATAATAATTGATAGGAATTCAAAGTGAAAATATTCAATTCTCTAATTTAAACTACATAGTAAATCCTTTAGAGCTTGGGAGAATGAATACTCAGAAATCTTCCTATCCAAGTAAGCGAAAACATGAAGAACTAGGTAATTTTAGGATGAGACTACTAGCTTTGAATTTTAAAAAAAATAGGAACTTACATATAAAACAGTTTTCGGAAAACTAAACTTTGTGTTACTTCTTTGGTAATAAATAGGTTCTTCATCAAATAAACAGCCTGTGAGGCAAAGGCGTATTAAAAAAGGTGAAGTTTATTATTTTACATTTTCCCTATTTAAATTTGCATTGTATTCAAGTAGAGAGTTCATAAGATTTAACTTCTGTTTGTACTAGAACAGGTACTCAAACACCTAGGTCAAGAAGAGGAATACTTGATTGTGTTCCTACATCCACTGAACTCTTATCAAGGCAAAAAGATTGCCCACATTGTGGAGCAAAAAAATTTGCCTATGAAACATTGAATATGTGTTGTTCTAATGATGAGGTTCAATTAACAAGTAATAAGATACTTGATTTATTAATAGAATTATTGACGATCTGATGGGGCAAAAGAATTCAAGAAATACATTAGAATATACAAAAAGATGTTTGCCTTTACTTCCTTTGAAGTGAGGTCAGATAAAGAATTAGAGAAAACAAATGGAATTTATACATTTATGATTCAGAGAATGAGCTAATAAATAGGATGCTAGTATGCCATAGGCTATCAAAGAGAACTCTGCAAAAAATTATGTAGATCCTTGAGGTGAATCCATATGCTAGGTTATTTAAGAGTTTGAGACAAATACCTAATCTGGACACATACCACATTGTCTTGAGGTTTATACCTAATGTGGACCAAAGAGTGTTTAAAAAACCTACATCATCTCAAGTAGCAGCACTTTGGGTGAATGGGGAAGAAAATGAAGAACCACAAGCACGTGACATGACAGCCTAAAAAAATTGAATACTATTATGATTATTATGATCCTCTACAATACTCGTTGCTTTGTCCTCATGGAGATTTGGGTTAGCACGAGGGATTTCCCAAAGAAGGTCTAAAGCAACGAAAGAAGAAAAGAAAACAAAAAACAAATCCTGCACGAACATTAAATCTTGACGAAGCTGCTAATGAAGATGAATTGTTAGAGGTAGAACATGATGGTAAGTAAGCAAAACCATATCTTATACAATTCATTTCTTACAATGTCTAAAATTTTACTTTATAAAATTCACACTAATAGTTCAATTTCTCTCTTTGCTCACTCCCTACATTGTGAATCAAAATTTAGTTCTCTTGTCTTTGAATCAAGATCCCAATTTTGTCTCAGTTAGGGAGTGCTATGCTTATAAGTTGTAGATCATAGCAAATGATCAGTCATTTTTGCTTCATTTTGGTCATGTACTCCAATAGTTGATAATAGATATGTATGTGAAACTTGAAACCCAGTGATTAGATTATTTTTGGCAACAGCAAGAAGAGATTAGAAAATAATTTTTGCAAGGTATAGCAAATTCTATAGCTGTAGGAGAAATTGATGCATCTAAAGTTGGACGAAGAATAATTTTACCTATAAGTTTTGTAGGTGGTCATAGACATATGAAAAGAAAATACATTGATGCAATGACATTAGTCCAAAATTTTGGAAAGCCAAATATTTTTTTAACAATGACATGCAATCCTAATGGGCCGGAAAGAACATATGATTCCAAATGAAGAGGTTTAGAATAGATTGGATCTAGAAGTTAGAGTCTTTCATGCCAAATTAGAAGAATTGAAAATTGATCTTTTGAAAAGACACATTTTTGGTGAGGTTGCAACTTACACATATGTCGTAGAGTATCAAAAAAGAGGTTTGCCACACGTGTACTTCCTATTAATCCTCAAACCTCAGTACGAAATGTATAGGCCTGGGGAATATGATAAAATACTATTTGCATAATTGCCACATAAAGAGAGTGAACCACATCTCTATAACATGGTCATGAGACATATGTTGCATGTTCCGTGTGCCTCAAACTCTTTTAATGTTTGTATGAAAGATGATAAATGCAAGAATTCTTATCCTAAAGATTTCCCTCTAGAAACCATACAAACAACGGATACATATCCAATATATCATAAAAGGGATGATGGTAGACAAGTAAGAATAGGCAATGCATTGTTATATAATAATAGGTGGGTTGTTCCTTATAATAAGTATTTACTTGCAAAATTTGACTGCCACATTACCATAGAAATATGTTCTACAATTATGGCAATTAAATATATTTACAAGTATATATGTAAGGAAATGATAAAATAAATTTTCACATTAGTTTGATAGACGGATGGTGATTGATGAAATACTGACAATACCAAAGAGTTAGGTGGATTGCTGCCCTTGAAGCCATCTTGAGACTATTTTAGATTCATTTTGAATGAAATAAAATTGTTGTGATACATCTTCCAATACATTTGGAAAATTATCATCCTATTATTTTTAGGTAAAAAGAAAAGCTTAAAAATGTGCTGAGAAATCCAATGAACAAGATAACAAAGTTAGCTGAATTTTTTTCATATGAATAGAACTAATGAGAAAGCTAAATCCTTACACATGAGATATTTTGAATTTGCTAATCATTTTGTGTGGTTATTGAATGAAAAAAAATGGAAATATAGAGAGAAGGAAAATTCTATAAATAAAATAGTTGCAACTCATCCTGCTGAAGGAGAAATGTACTACTTGAGACTTTTATTATCTCAAATAAGAGGCCTAACTTTCTTTGATGACTTGAAGTCATATAATGGAACAAAAGCAGCCACATTTTGTGAAGTTTCATTAATTCGAGATTTGTTGCAACATAAAAATAGCCAAGAATTGTGCATACAAGAGGCATCTACCAGTATTTGCCACTCTCTTGGTTTACTCTACACCTAACAATCCTAAAGATCTATGGAATAAATTTGAGAGCTTAATGTCTGAGGATCTCTTAAGAAACCATAATTTCTCAATAAATGAAGTAAGGAGAAAAGTACTATAGCAAATCAATGTATTTTTGCAGTAAATGGGGACAGACATAAATGAATATGACTTTATTCCCATTGATATGTCCTTAACAAATGTTGCAGACCAAATAAGAGAAATCTCAGCTGAGAAAAACATTCATATTAGTGAGGAGGATTTGGATACTGTGAAAGCAGTAAAACCAAAACAAAAAAAAGCTTTCAATACTATCATTGATGCCATATAATAACTTAAATAAGGCTCTTTTTTTTGTTGATGGACTAAGGGGAATAGGTAAAGTATTTCTTTACAAGGCTTTGTTAGCAGATGTAAGATCAAAAGGGTATTTTGCATTAGCAACTACAACTTCTGAAATTACAACTTCTGTTTTACTAGGAGGTCATAAAGCTCATTCACGATTTAAAAATCCCAGTTGATGTTGCCAAAAGCATAGCTTGCAAAATTAGCAAACAAAGTGCTTTAGCAACATTAATTAGAGAATCAAAATTAATAATTTGGGATCAAGCCCTGAGGGCAAAACGACGTGCAATTGAAGCTTTGGACACTTTATTGCAAGATTTGAAGGACAACAATAAAATTTTTAGAGGAAAATTTGTTATTTTGGGAGGGGATTTTAGGTAAGTTTTACCTTTAGCCAAAAAAAGGCACAAAATCACAATCAATAGATTCTTGCTTAATTAATTCTTTCATTTGGTCATTGTTATAGAAATTACAATTCATCCAAAACATGAGAGCACAATTTGACCCAATTTTCATAGATTTCCTATTGAAAGTAAATGATGTAATAGAACTTTGTGTGCATGATGATGTAATAAGGATTCCATCTTCAATATTGATAAAATATATTGAGATGTTGAATCTCTACATGAGTTAATTAATGTTGTTTATCAGATTTTGAAAATTTGTGAGAAAATTCTAAGTAAACACTTAATAGAGCTATTCTTACTACAAAGAATCAATTTGTAGATGAAATGAGCTATTGATTGCTAAATTTCCAGGTTCTACCACAGAATAGTTTAGTTTTGATGAAACAATTGATCCAAATGATCAAACACAATATTAAAACTTTCAATTCTTTAACACTCTTGGCTTACCTTCACATAAATTGATTTTAAAGCCAAATGCTCCTATCATTTTTCTTAGGAATTTAGATCCCACTAAAGGACTTTGTAATAGCACAAGATTAATTTGCAAATCTCTTCAGAAAAATGTAATACAAGCAGAAATAACCATGGGTGAGTTTGATGGCAAGTAGGTCTTTTCACATAGAATCCTTCTTCAGCAACCAAATGATGAGCAATATCTAGTCCTATACAAAAGAACACAATTTCCCATTTGTTTATGTTTTGCAATGACCATTAACAAAGCATAAGAACAAACCCTTGACTTTGTTGGCATTTACTTGAAAGAACATCAAGAACCGATTTTTTCCTATGGCCAACTTTATGTAGCCCTTTCAAGAGCTAAAACAATGGCCAATTTTAAAGTTCTTATCAAACTAGCTTTCTTAAATACCGCAAGCTGCAATGAAAGAAAGAATGTTGTATATAAAGAAATCTTGCAACTTTCTTACATTAATTCAAAGTATGCACTACTTAAATATCCTATTTAGACATCCTCTAAGTTACTATCGTGTCATGATGCAATATATATTTGATCTTTTCTCTCACCTTTAGCTTTTGTTTTCCATGTTTGATGATGTGAGTTTAAACTTGTATTTCTTGGCCATTTTGGTTAGCTTTATCTATTCGTATTCATGGTTATTCTATATTCATAATTGCAAAGTGAAACTGTACATTTAATCACTAGTAAGTTTAGTTTTTGGAATTTTAATCATTTCCAATTGGTCCTAGGAGTTTGAAATTTATATTGGAATTATGTATTCATTAGAATGAATTTGATTTTTACAATTACCCTTTCCTTATTTTGGTAGTTTTTATATGATTTTTGTTTAATTTACGCATAGTTTTATTTGATGCTATAATTAGGTTTCCGATTTGGGAACCACTTTTTTGTTGCTTGCAATGTTTCGTGAAAGTTGGTGCCTTTGTAAGTGGTCCCATGAAAGTCCAAATCATTGTCATCCTTGAGATTAATAGGGTCCAACATATACTCCATTTGGATTTAAGATTTCTCTTTTTGTTGTTTATGTCGTTGCCTGAACCTAATTTCCAAGTCTTATGCAACTAAATAAAAGCTTCACAATTAAAACATGCTTATGGATAGATTTTGTGGTTTAAGTAGTAGAATAAAATATATTTTTGTCACAACTAGCTCACAGTTGGAATGTTCTCTACCTTTTTCTATATACACAACTAATTCGGTTAATCAAATTTGCTACTTAATGAACAAAGAGATTTACACTTGATGTAATGTGCTCTCTTATAGGTCGCAAATATTGATGTAGCAAATTAATATATGATTCTATCATCCATAAATTTGATTAGCTAATTAACGTCATAATTTCATAGCAGATTATGATATAGGAAATTAATATTTGTTAATATGTATTTTCTACAATCAGTCTCTGTATGTGACAATCACTTTGGTACAAAAAAATCTAGGTGATTATGTAGACATAAACAAAATTTCTATACTATCTAGCTCATAGTTGTAATGTGTTCTAATTTTTTTTTACTTACACAACTGATTTCTTTAATCATATTTTGTACTTAAGGAACAATGAGATTTACACTTCATGTGATGTGCTCTCCTATATAATTCCTTTCTTAATCATATTTGATTTAACTGCTAATCAAGGTCACAAATTATGATATTGGAAATTAATATATGGTTATCTCATCCAAGAACTTAATTGGCTTATTAATATAATAATTTAATAGAAAATTATAATACAAAAAATTAATATTTTTTAATATCTATTCTCTGCAATCAGCCTCTCTATGCAGCAATCATTATGGAAGAAAAGAATAGAGGTCTTTATGTAGTATTTGGCATGCTTTTTGTAGCTTATGTACAACTAGGCTATAGTTTTCCTTGTTTTCCATGGAGTGCCTTCTAGACTTTCCACAATCATTACCATCTTAGTCTTTCTGTCTCAAGTTACTAAATTGAAGTCATTTGTGCTATCAAATTTGTTGGTACAATTAAAATTTTGGTCCTTAAGTGCTTAAACATATTTTTAATCTATTATATGCTATATTTGGTGCCTAAATAGTATTCTTTTTTTTGTTGTCCTTTAGTCTGCTACAACCTCAAGGAAGAGATGTCTAAAAACTGAAATGGTTGATAGTTGATGATCACAATTAATAGAAATAGTTATGTCAACAAAATGGTTAATTTACATGTCTCATGTGAAACTTGATTTCCTATACACTATTTAAATTCAGAATTGCTCCCAAATTTTCCCCATATGCTCCCACTTTTCTTTTCTGTTTACAATATTACTATTCTCTATTTTGAAAATGTTGAAAACCCAAAAAATGTTATTTCTTGTAGTTGAAAATGTTGCGAAAGACTATCCCCTTTAGTCAAGTTTGCCTTATTCTTGGGAAAAGAACATATTGGACAGAATTGGTACAAGTTGGTGGAAGATCAAATCCACAACTAAGGACATCAAAAGCTAAGGAAGTCAGGTGTTATGTGCTAAAAGATGTTACGGTATACTAAAAATTTGGTAGAATTCACATACCAACTACCATTGATGAAAGCCTAAGGGCCAAGACATCCATTCAACCAAGTTCACTTACAACTCAACAAGATCTATTGCAAGGCATTGGAAGGCCAATAACTAGATCAAGAGTTAAGAAAATGCAAGTTGACTTAACATCCTTCATAACCGAATGTCAAGCTAAGGAAGCAATGAAGGTTGGCAATTGTAATCCATATATCATTCTATTGAGTGTTATGGAAGGTGAGCCAAGTGTGTCAACCAAAGTGGAAGAGTCCAACTAGCTAAGGTCTAAGACATGAAGTTTAGGAAGCTTCAAATTCAGCTCAATTCCATTTAGCACTTGGAGTGTAATTTCGGGAATTCCAATCCACAAATGGATTTCTAAATTCGGCCAGCACACAAATCCAATCTACATTTGGACTTTAGTTTAGGGAATGTTTAGTTTATAGTTTAGGCAACACTTTTCATCTTTGTCTTAGACTAGGGGTTTTTAGTAATAGTTCCTTAAAGTAGTTTCCTAAAAAGCTAATCCTTCTAGGAGATGGTTTTCTTAAATCTTACACATTGTAATCTATAAATAGAGGCCATTCAGCCACAATAAAATTCAGACTTTTATCAATTACAAACTTGAGAGCTTTTAGCTTTTCTTTGAGTTCTAGTTTAGAATTTGTTTTGAGTCTTTGAGGATAGCCTCCTAGGTTCATGTTTAAGTTATTTTGTTGAGTTTCTTTCCCTCAATAATCTGAGTGTGCCGGATGGTTCCAAGGATAGTCAAAGTTCACATATTGGGTCTTTGATAATTCCATTGGGTGTCAAGTGGATAAAAGTAAGGTTCTAAAGATAGTCAAAGTTTACATTTTAGGTCTTTGATAATTCTGTTGGGTGTTTTGCTAAATGAAGACTAGTTCAACCTAGAGAATGATACTAGGACCAACACTCTGGTATAGGTTCGAATTCTTATTTTTTGGTTTAAGATTCGTATAAACTATTATTCAATATAGTACACAACAATATAGGATTGCAATCATTACACTAACTAAACACATAATCAGGCTACAAAGGTTTTTGCAGCAATATTTGACAATGATATTTACTACTTTAATGAATTTCTTGTTCCATGCAATCGATACTCTGTATCAAATGTTGTTTTACCCCGATGGATGAAAATTATAGGCTAGGCACATACTATTATTCTTGGATCATCACCAGAAGTACACTGGTGGAGCCATTTGATGAACACATTCCACCTATACTACCAATTATGATTCAAACATCCAATTTTGTTGACATATACAAATTTGCAGATACTAGTATTGCATTGAGTAAGAGGCCTACAAACTCAAGCATAATAATCATTTTTGTAATTGTTGCTATTTCTACTAAATTTAGTTATAGATATTAATCAACTTTAATTTCTATAGATGTTGAAATTTTAGAATCCATGTGACAACTTTTTCACCTCATTTCCACCCTCATTTGCTTCCATGTGACAACTTTTCACCCTCTTCCTTCCATTTCCACCCTCATTTGCTTTAGAATCCATGTGACAACTTTTCGATGGTAAATACATCCCTTTTCCATTAAAAATGTGATCAAAACTATTTTCATCAACTTGTTGGGTCAAATTCATTGAGTTTTTAATCTAAAGTATCTTTTTCTTTTTTGATAATAGTTTCAATACCTTGATAAAATGAAAAATAAACAACAAAAGTTAACATGGTGAGCTTTTGCATTTCTCTTGTTAATGGTAGAGTGTTTAGTGTTATATGGACCTCATTAGCTGATTTCCTGTGTAAATATGAAGTAGTTTTTTTATGGAAATAATTCACCTATAAATAACAATAAAACAAATAGTGAACGGTGATAATATGCACCAGCGGAGATTTCACCGCAAATATTAAATTCAAGTGTGAAGATTAACTACCAGAAATTGAGTATACCTTTTATTTGTGATTTGGTTATAATTTTTGTAAAAGTTATTTTCAAGCCCCTCAGATTTCAATGTTTACATTGACCTTGGAGGAATTAGCTTAGTAATATTTGGGAGAAAATGTGTCCTAACTGCTAAGGACATAAAACAAATTGTGAAAGAAAAGATATTTTGAGAATTAAACAAATTTAACCCAACTCTTTAACCCTATCTTAATCAGTACATCACATGGTTTCAGAACCATTGTAGCAACAGGATAAACATATGCTTCAAGCAAATTATTAAAAGAAAAATTGTCTTTGTTGTCCTCTCATTTTTTGGTTCCTGATTTCTTTTTCTTTCTAAAATTTAAAATATAATTCACCTTAGTCCTATCAATACTTTTTTGTTCTTTTGAATAGTTATCAATTTTAAATTCTCATAGTTTATCCAACAAAAAAAGCTTGCACATCCAAGTCAAAACTCATTTTTGGGTACATTTCCTACAGGCCTTTCACTGACAAGTAGGGGCTAATCTTCTTTTGTTATGAATGCTTGAGTGCAAACTCATTTGGAACTACGACAATGGTACATTTTTTGTACAAATATCATATAGCATTTCACAAGCACATGCAAAAGTTTCTCATCACATGTTTTGCTATTATGTAGGTATAATGCTGATAAAGAAGAAGTAATAAAGATAGTGGAAGAAAAAAATTCAAAAATCCTACTATCCTACTCCCACCTCTCCTTGAAAAGATTATTGACACAGTCCATGTAGCGCTCCAACAATTCCAAACTGTATTACATACAATATTATCATAATTAGAATGTAATTTCCTCTCAAATGAAAAATACTTTTACTAACATCTAAAATTTCAATATAGTATAACACTACTAAGATTAAAGAAAAATCAACATTAGTTTCAATTAAGTCAAGTTTTTGGTATATAGCATGCAACAATTGCACAAAACCATCAATGGTAAAATCGGCCATAATATGAAGTGTATCTCCTGTCATCAAAATTCACAACTAGAGGCGAGGTCAATTACAACTAAATAAGTGTTCATCTATACATTTAGTACTATATCTCAATTCTCAATGGAAACTAATTGCTTTAGGTTTCATATAGTGCTTTGACTTTGAATGGATTACTCACTTTCTTTGTGGCTTCACTTGAAGGAAAGAACAAAAATTTCTAAAATGAATGTATAATGTATATATTTCTGAACAGAAAATATAGAAGGCTTTGAATAGTGCTTGTTCAATGCATGGAAAACAAATAAAAGATCAATATTTTCTCGTTGGCGAAGTCTAATTAGTCATGTTAATGATTGCCATACCCTTGCTTTGAACAATTGCCATATTGGATTATATTAATGTCTAATAAACTTTCTAGATAATGTCATATTGGATTATTCATACCTAATATGACTATTGGTTTCAACGATTTCCTAGTTAATCCATGCATTTGAATGTGCTTCTAGATGGAGGTTATCTTTTTACTATTAGATATTAAAGAGCATAGATAAACTTCCTTAATTTAGTGTCAATAGGTAATTTGAAATTGCACACTTCTTATAAAAAGCAAACTGGTTCAATTGATGCCAATATGTATATACTATCTTAAGATTTTCTTTTTCATGTTGACCAACGTATAGAGCTTATATTAGTCTTTTTAAAACTACATAGGCATAACAAGTTACAGTATATGCAATCCCATCAAACATGGTAAATCCTCCTGAAAAGTACACATTACCAAAAAAAAATTATGCTCAAAACTTTCCAAAATGATATTTTAGCACTAGGTGCATGGGTTTCAAAACAAGCACATTTCATGGTTACATGAACTCACTTTTAAACTCTATTCTAAATTTATTAGCTAATATTACTTTGGAGTTTCTTTCCCTAAATTTATTTTCTAATCGATTTCAACTTAACATGGAAAACTCTTCAGCTTTGGACTAAAGATAGGTGTAACCTTTGTGGGGTGAAAGTGACATCACTTACTGAAAACAACCAAAGGTTTAGGAATTTATAATGAACTAAATTCTCTTCTAATACACACTAACCTCAATATATACATAATCAAACATCTTAATGTCCATTTTAGAGTTGTCTCATGTGAACTTTACACTAGTCAGTTCTTGAGTCTCTGGTTCTTTTTGTCTACTTCATTTCACCTGTACACAGTATGCATGTTTTTCAACCTTGGTAATCATGTAATTAATATTCTCACTACAATTCGTTATTTACAAGGCCCCATGAATATCCTCTACCCAATGAACCTGTATTTGGAGATCCAAATGTCTAAAACACAAAACCATAATGCAGGGAAAAATCATCATCTCTTTAACTAATGATGTAGGAAGTATTCTTGCAATAATATTTGGCTTAGATGTTGAAAAACTTACAGGGCTCAATGCTTTACAACTAAAAAAATCTGAGGAAAAGGTATGTTCATTGTTGCTATACACATATACTATTGCAAGCACATGTTTGATAATAAAACGAACAAACTGTCTCTTTATCACTAAAGGACATCCCAATGGCTCAACAAATCAATAATACACTAACAACATACTCTTGTCTCATATGTCTAGTAATATGAGAACAACTATCAAGGTAGCAAGACCTTCAAGTACACCATTTTGAAATCCTACACCATTGATGACATGAACATTGCACAAAATGCTCTACCAACACCAAATTTGCCAAGCACATTGAAGCCAGCATCAGAATCACAAGCGACACATGATGAAGGAACAAAAGATCAATCTCTTACTCCAATAGCAAAGAAAGCTCTGGAAGAAACAACTCATGCTGCCACAAGTATTGGATCCAAACTAGAGAAACACAAGCACAATGTAGAAGATGAGGAAGAAACAAATCCTAACCCAGCTAAAAAGTAACAAATTGAGAAATGAGCACATCAACGGTAATACCCAGACCAATTTTACATAGATAATTATTTGTATTTATGATTAAAATAATAATAATAACATAATATTAGTTAAAATTACCTATATAAGAGTTTGAAAACAATAAAATAACTACCTGCCTTATTTATTAAAAACCCTAATACATTGTCTGATATTTTAAAAAAATCTAAAACCCTAAAAAAACATAACGATAAAGAAAAGGAAGAAAACTTCTAGGTTGTTGGGAGTAGAAAACTACAAGAATTGGTCCAACGTTAAAGGTAAAATTACATCACATATTATTTAAAATTGTTAGCATTTGATATGTTATGAGATTTCATCAATATACTAAGAAATTTAGAGAATCATGATGTAGTATTACTTTGATTAACTAGTGTATTGGGTTTATTTTCTAGGCAAGGGAATAAGGATATGCGAATACCTACATTAGTTTACCAAATTGGAGTTCTGATCTTATTAGGTGGTAAGTAAGTTTGGTATTTTCTTATATTTTTCAAATGTTTTGCCTAAATTGTTTTTAAAACCTGACGTGTTATGATAATAATTTTGGGAATGTTCTAAATTATTTTGACTAATCTTGACTTATTATTGTTATTTTGTAATTTATCCAAAATTATGTTTGAAATTCTAATTTGTTATTGATAACATGGAATAAATAGATCTATATTTTTATGTATATAAAAGCGTATATTGTGGTTTATAAATGTTTATTGAATGTTAAAACTCATGAATGCTGATGACTTCTTGGTAGGAACATGTTCCAATTAATGTAATGGCCTCCTAGCGAGATAAATAGCTAAGACCCCAATGTAATGGCTTTCTAGCGAGATAAATAGCTAGGACCTCAATGGCCCACTTAACGGAATAAACAGTTATGACTAGATCGAGTTAAGGCAAATGTGATTTGGGTTATTCATGAGTTTTATAAATGAATGAAAGAATGTATGATTGTTACCTATATTGTTGCCACGTGTTTTCTATGGATGTTTTATACGAAATGTTTATTTTGAATTTGCAGTTCTTTTCCACATGTTATATTTTTGATAAAATATTTTTGATGATGTTTTCTAAATAAACATGCTCATTCCTATAAGAAGATACCAAAGTTACTTACTGTGTAAAAGTTCACTCATGTTATGTGGTTAATTATTTTTGCAAACTAAGTAATGCTTGGGATTGAATATGTGGACCTATGATATCAAGTGTTGCTACAAGATTATGAATAAAAAGTGAACTACATCTACATTGAGATAATTAAGGTCTTTGAATTTCTAGATATTTATGTTTTAAAATATTTGACATTGAGGAATTGTGATGTTTAAATTTGATTAATGTAAGACTTATAGGTTATGCTATATTTTATGTTTGGTGGATATGAAATTAATTTTGGGTTTAGTTACATTGAATTAAGTCAGGTTGTGTATTTTTTGGATAATACTTTAGAAATACGGCCGTGTCATACCTCCAAATTGGGGCGTGACATCAACTCTCTTCAAGTCTAAATAAATGACTTACTAAGTAGTTAAATAAGTTTCTTTGCTTTACATTTTTCTATTATCCGTAACCTTTGTTTAAACTTTTTAAGCTCATGAAAAATTTCTAATATATTATTAAACTATGTATGGAATTCATATTATGAAATCAACTATTGAAACTATTATATTACATATTATCGATTAAACATTTATTCTATTTTTTCTTTTTTTGTAGCTTAATAACAAAAAAATACACACAACAATGCTAAATTTTAAACAAAAAGCCATAACATCATAGGGCCAAGGCATGGCCAGGAAGATGCTAGTAATTATATTGTTAGTTAAAATATCATGTATTTCTATTTTTGTTTAGTATGTATAATTTTAAATAGTAGATATAAAATTAATCCAATTAATTGTTTAATTAACACCAACATATTGAAATTAAAACATATTACAACTATAAATATATATATATATATATTTATTTAATACTACGATGTAAATTTATATAAAAGTATATTTAGTTAATTTAATAAGTAGAAATAATTGAAGGTAATAGTTATAAAATATTAAAATAAAAATATGTAAATGTATAGTATGAATTTTTTTTTTTGTGGATAAATATCCCAATTATTTGTAATCATAGAGTTCATAATTTACTTAAATAATTATACATTATAATAAATTTTAAATAATGTTTTGAATTAGTATTAATATTTTTTTAGTTAAAATATTTAAAATAATAAATGCGGATCAAGTTAAATTATTTTAAATATTTATTTCTATAATTTTTTAATATATACTACTAAGTAAATTCTTTTAACATGAAAAACAAAACACTTATATATATACTTTCAAACCAAATCAAACCAAATAACAGCAAGTACTTAATGTAAATAGCCATAGTTAAGTTTTAGGGCAATGCATCCTAAAAGAAAAGTTGCAAGAGTAAAGGTTATTGTCTCTAAAGCGGTATCTCTTTCATCTTGACCTTTTTTTTTTTGAGCATTTTTCTAGCATATTTTTCTTCTCAATTGGTCTTGTTCTTTTCTATGTGAAGTAAATGTGTATTTGTTTCAAACTCTTTTATTAGTGATGCTTTTGGAAGTGAAGTGAGCTTTTGAGCAGTGTATCCAATCTTTCTGTGTACAACTTCAAGTCTTCTAACATGCATATATACTTTGAGCATGGTGGGGTTGCCAAAATTGGTATAAGGGGTTGGAACATAGTAGAATAAAATTAAACCATACACTTTTCCTCTTTTCTTTCTTTTTGAAACCCAAATTGGAGTGTGTTTCTTTCTGCTTTCTTGCCTCGTAGATTCTCTCCAACCTTTCAAGTCAAAGAAGAAAGTGTAAAAATTAAAAAGAAGGAAAAAAAACTTGGAAACAAAAAAGAAATAAAAGTAGTTGACATGAAATGGGAAATAGAGAAAGGGAGAGCCACATCTCATAGTATATATTCTTCCAACATAACCCTTGATTGTTTCCAAACACAAAGTGAGAACATAGGATAGTCGGACTAACTGCCAATTACATAAACAACCATGGCTACCACTTGTTTAGGTGGAGCTGCAAAGATCAAACACCCTATATGTTCTATGTTTCAACCCACAAATTGCATTTCTCTTCCCCATCATCGTAATTTGCATCACAACCAAACAATCATTTTGGCTACTAAAATGAACATAAATACTTTTATCATACATATATAATGTAGAATTTGGCACTTTCGTATACTTTACATAAATCGGAGCCACTTTCCTATTTTTTGAGAACAATCAGAAGACAAAATTAGCATCTAGTGTTAGCTTTCTAGGAAAAGCTTAGGATAATAGCCAACAAAGTTGGCATCCATGTTTTAGGGTAACAGTGAAGATAACTCCTAACATCCTTTGAAATTTTGAAAAGTTCTAGAGTTCTAAGTAAATTGTCATGTAGACATAGATTAAACCAAAATAGCTCTTCCATTCAAAAAGAAAAATTAGAACACAATTCAAAAAACATATAAAACTCAAAAAAAAAAAAAAATATGTTGCTTTGAACTTACATTCGCTTAAATCTAACTTTATGTTTTATGCAATCATGTTCTTCAATCCACTTTTTTTTACTAATTTAATCATGCAATGTAGATGCAAGAAATGTTAGCATCTAAAAAATAATCTCAGGCTTATACCAGCATCCTATATTGGTGAAATGCATTAAAAAAAACGAAAACAACATTGCTATTAATATTCACTGCCCAAAAGGCAAAAGTTTAAGGCATTAAAAAACTTCCCAACTATTAACCATCATGCTTTCAAATAAAACAACAATCAAAATTCTCCTGCTCCAACAATAGTATGGATCTCATCAAAATAATAATAATAATAATAATAATTTGTCCATCTGAATCTATGACTTTCTTGATCATTGTTTTAAGTCTGTCTTGAAATTCTCCCTGCTATTTAGCTCCAGTTATAAGTGCTCCCATGTCAAGTGATATTAGTTGCATCCAAAAAATGAATCAGTTAGATCACAAACTTCAGGGTTCCCTTCAAGATGAACTCCACAATCAAGTTTTTAGTATTTAAAAATATTGGTAGAAATTGTTTGGTAGAAATTGTTTGGTATAAAAGGGAACAATCTTTCCGTGGAAGAATTAAAAATATAAATCTTGATTACACACCCCGTCGGTTCATTAGTGCTTGAGAAACATCTCCTTGTGCAATCTTTTGGGCAAGCCTGTTAAACAAAATATAGAAAAATGAGAATATACTTGCTAGTGAAGATCAAATAAATCCAGCGGTACGCATTGTTGAGAATTTGAAAATAAATCTACTATTATGATATAACTTTTATTAAAATTTTCATATCTGAAGAAGGATCTCCAATCCCAAAATTAGATCTCTATAACAAAACTACAAGTGATCTTCATTTCTCATCCCAATTGATCTTCTATTTTCAAGACATCATTAATTACCAAAAAAAAATTATATTACAAAAAGCACTCTAGTTAAATGGACATAGAGCTTATCCCTCAGAAATTGCAGTTTTTCCAACACCAGGTTCACTTATTAGAATAGGATTGTTCTTCATTCTCTAGAAAGAATTTGAATGCACCTTCAGATTTCATCATCCCTCCTACAATTGTTGTCATTCATGGAAGTTAATAAACTCCATCATTTTATAACCCAAGTTCAAGTTTTACCATAAGTAGATGCCATGATAATATCTCAAACAAATTCCACTCGCAACATAGGCATGATTTTCTAGTACTTAAACATGAACTACTATGCATCTAAGTCATCATATCAAATAAACATGAACACTTATCGTAGGAGGATGGGCAAACAAAATTACGTTTTTCTCTTTTGTGTATAGGATCAAAATAGATTTCTAATGATCAAAATATACTTGCCATAGTCAAAGATAACCAACAAGACTATTGAAGAAAGGCAAAATCAATCACTAATAGACAAAGTAGTACTTTAATACTAGATATGACTCCTCCTCAATTTAAGTCCAAGGAAAATGTTTTACTCCACAATTGTAGTTATCAAGTACTCTTTTAATTACTATTTTCTAATCACACAAAGGGAAGTACTTCCAAGCATTCTCAAATACCATTTACCTCTCATAGCTACTGAACATTTATTTTTTGAAACCAAACTCACAAGTCCAATCCTATAACTATTTTCTACATTATGGATAAACATGGAAATACTCAATTACCTTTTACTAAACAAAAAGAAGTTAAGAATTGCTGGCACTTTGATAACCCTAATTTAGATAGGGTATTCTTATTAATCTTGGTTGGAAATTGGCTTGTGTTTTGATTTATTTTTTTTTTACCTATTTTGGCCCAGTTTTCCTTTGATTTTATGATCACGGGTTATCTAATATTTTTTAAAACTTTTGAGTTCAATCCCAAATTTTTTTCTAATTTGAAGATCAAAGGACTAACCAATTATTTTGCAAAAATTTATAGGGACTATTTTGTCACTTTACTATCAAAAGCCAAAGCAAAAAGAAAAAGAAGAAGTTGCGGCCAAAGGAGAAAAAGACGGACGAATTCAGTGTTTTTAAATCCAACATCAGATAACCTATTAGAACACACACACAAAAAAAAAAACCCCGTGGATCAATTAGCCAAAACAAACACTTAAATTAATTCGAACAAGAATGAGGAGGATGAAATTCAACATGACTGCGGCCCACAAGCAAAACAATTTGCTTGATTTTGTAGGTTGACTTCGGTAGAAAACAAAAGTAGCCGCACCTCACCTCTTGTAAGTTTTGAAGGTAGCAACAACAAAAGAATAAGGAGACTTCTTCAGCCACAAGAATTTTGAGAAGCCAGTTGTGCTGCACAACAATTAAGTACAAGTCAACTACAACTAGAATACAAAGAAAGTCGTGCTGCACAATAACAAGAAAACAAGTTAGCTACAAAAAGGAAACAAAGCTGAGTACAATTAGGAAACAAGAATCGGGCAGAAACAAGGACATAGAAAAAGGTTGAAACAAAAGAGCCCGGCAACAAGAAGGAAATAGAGGCTTACTACAATTTGGAAGCACAAAAGGGTTCGGGAAAGGAAAAAGAATAAAGCAGCTACAACAAGGAGACAAAGACAACTCCAATTGGGAAGCGAAAACAACGGCGGAAAACAAGAAAGAGGTGCAGCGTGCTCGAAAAACTATAAAAACCCGACCAAGAAGACAAAGATTCGTGCGGAAAAAACAGAGGTTTTCTTCTTTTCTTCCTTTAGTTTTTAGCCGCCACCCTTATTTTCCTTTGTTTTTCTTTTCTTTCATTAGTTTAGTAGAATTTCAACGCCAACTAGTTTTTTCCTTAGTTTTTCACATTTGTTTTTCGTTTCTTCTTTTCTTCAGTTTTGGCTTCAGTTTTTTTTCACATAGCAGAATTTTAAATAGCGGCAGCCATCCTTTCTTAGACCCACGTTTTCTTCTTTCTTCTTTTTGTCTTGTCTTTAGTTTTAGTTTTTAGTTTCTTCTTACATAAAAATTCTAGTAGTTGCCATCCATTTTTCTCTTGGAACCACACGTGCTTTTCTTCTTGTTTTTCTTTTTCTGTTTGAGTTTGTCTTTAAGAAAAGCCACCATTGGTTTTCTTATTGGAACATACGTTCCTTTGTTTTCTTTTTCATTAGTTTAGCATAATTACTTGAGAAAATTAGTCTTCAGCCATCTTTGGAACAAAGAAACAGCTGCACCAAAGAGCAAAAATTCATTCGTGCAAAATTGTTGAAAGCTAGCCATTATTTTGTTTTGCCTTCATGTGTGCACTGGTTTTTCTTTAGTTTAGTTTAGTAATTTTAGTAGTTTTATTTCATGTATTTTGTTATGAAACTTTTGGTTGTATTTTATTTTCAATTACTAAATATTTTATAGTTTTTATGTTTATTGAATATTGTTCACTTTAATTTTAAGAATTTATTTTAATTTTAGTTATGACTACTTTTATTCTTGTTATTAGTGTAAATTTTATTATGTTCTAATTTTCTTTTGTTAGAGTTTAGATGGGTCTTAATCATGAATAATTAATTTTTAAGACTTGTTCATGCAACCCATACTTCAATTATGAGTTTAATATCGTGCTCTTAATGCTTTTAGGTGATTGGCCACCAAATTGATTTTTGATGCTTGTTTGATACCATGTGGAGATGACATGCATGTGCTCATATGATATTAAATCTTAAATTCAATTTAGACGGTAATAATCTAGGTTGTTCATATGGTTTCAATAGTAGAACTAAGTCATGGCTACTTAGATTGAATATGGGAATTTTTATAGTTCCTAATGCATTTAGAAATCTAAATTCACCTAGACCAAGTGTGAGTTGATTTTAATCTAAATAGGGTTATTAAACCAATGTTGGCTATTAATTTATATTAGGAAATTTCACCATCATAATTGGGAAATTAAATTACTTGCATGACAAGTCAAGAGAGTTAATTAGGATTGATTAACTGAAATCAAAAGACTCTAACATCTTAATTGATTTGATAAATTCGTCGTATTTTTTCGTTGTTATTATTTGCTAGTAATTTTCCTTCTTTATAAGTTTATTTAAATCACCATAAAACAATTTAATTGGCTAGCTTGTTTTGGATTAATCATATTAGTAAGTAATTGGTTAGAATTGTTTCAATCCTCGCAAGAACAATACTCTATTCACTTTTTTATTACTTGTTGATATTGTACACTTGCAATTCACTGAACACACTTGAAGATGATAACAAAACCCTTTTTTTTCTTCTTTTTTACATGATCTCTGATGTAAGTTACACCAATCTACATGTAGGTTTAGAAAAAGATAAAATCAAATTAAATATTAAAAAGTACAGGAAAATCACAAGAGTCACATGTCTGTGGATGTTATCCAAATCACAAGTTGATTCAACTCGTGTTTATTGAAAAAGAAAGAAAAAAGATACAGTAAGACACGTGAAAGGATATAACACCATGCAACCAATCAAAAAGTTATGATTTTTTGGAAATTTCTTGTTGTAGAAGTGATCAAATAGAGCAATTATAATGATAATACTCCCAATTAGCAATCAGATGTTACTCGACCTCATATCTTTAGGAATCCTTTTGGTCACAATCTACGTGTGCAATATCAAAATAATAATAATTAATTAGGAAAAAAAACTAAAAATAATTAGTCATATATATGTCTATCTATGAAAGTGTACCTCAATGACAAACTCATCGAGGAGGTGATGGATGAAATGGTGATCAAGAAGATTGGCCTTTTTAGGTTTTGGGTTTGCATTAGCAACTACATCTCCTTTATTCTCTAACATTTCTCCAAACAGTCGACAATGCTCTGAAGCCAAAACAATTTACTCATAAACAAAATTAATATCAAATTCTGCCATAATAAGTACTCAAAAACACCAAAGTAACATAAAAAAAAATCAACATTAGCTCAAAATTTGAAGTTGGTACTTGGAGAGTACAATGAGAATTAAAAAGTGTTTGTGAAATATTACAGTGATGAAGAGAGAAAGAGAAGGTCCTAATGCTAACAAGGCATAGCCAATCCCAATTGCCACTGTCATTTTGCTTTGTCAATGTTGTCCTTGGTCTATTTTATTTTTGCTTTGCCAATGCAAACCCTATAAAGTGGGGAAAATGAAGAAATGAACATTAAAAAAAGAATATTATTAGATTCCTTGGAAACCCAATAGAAATAGAGATTCATGAAATCCAAAAGTCTTGCAATCAATGAAGGAATTCTTTAGAAACCTAATAGAAATAGAGATTTATGAAATCCAAAAGTCTTGCAATCAGTGAAAGAAAATGAAGAAGGGCATAGAATATGAATGGTTATCAAGCAAAACAAAAGACTCATTGGAGAAAAAAAAATGAATTTTAATAGTGTTTAGGGCGTGAATAGGTAAAGAGAATGCAGTAGCAAAAAGCAGTCCTCCTTATTTGGGCAAAAACGTGGAAGCTGAGTAAGTAATTTTTTAACGTTGGAAAGTGCCACATGGCACTCAAATAGTCCACTGCTCTAAAAGGGCATTCTCCTTTATAATATAGTAAGATATAAAAGAAACATGTAAGTGTAAGTGAGTTACAAAATTTATATTGTAATAAAAATTAAAAAATCCCATATATAATAAATTTTTTGATTAATTTTAAATTGTAATTAATTGTATTTGAAAGTAAAATTTAAAATGATAATAAAGAAAATACAATAAGAAAAACTTTTAAATCAAATTAATATACTAAACGTATACAAACATAATTTTAAAGTTTCAAAAAATTATATTTACATTAAAGTGAAAGTTGCAACCTAGACAAGTCCCTTTTATATAATTAATTAAGTTGGTTTAATAACTACAACTTAAATGTCTTACTAAGTTCTTAAACATGTCATGTCATCCTTATTAATTGTAATGGAACTCAATTCGAAAAATAAACTAACACTTGTTCGTAAATTGATCGTAACAAAAAACCAATAACATTTGTTCAATAAAAGTTGCCACAATACATAATATGAGACTAATTACATTATAATATTTTTATTTTATTTCTGTGACCAATTGTAAGAGGCTAGGATGCTTGGATGTAGTTCAATTTAATTCTTTTATCAACCCAAAAATAAAAATAAACAAACTCTTCCCTATTGTTATTTTAGGCAATTTAATATTCAATATTTAATAATAGATAAATTATATTTTTCCAATTCTTTTGGAGTTTTGGAAAGATTTTAACCTGATTGGATCCTTACTGACTCTTTATTATTCTTATTATTATTTAAGGGTAAAAAGGCACGAGGGTAGAGGAGTTTAAATAAATATAAAATCTCAGGGGCAAAATTGAAATGCAGAACCGACTCTAACCCATTACTGTAACGGACCCTGGTCGTCTTCAGCCGCACCACCAGCGACGGTTAGTTTCTCCTCTCGTTCGATTCTTGCTGTTTGGTGTTCGTCTTCGTTCTTGATTGTTATGTTGATTAGATTATACAAATTCTTCTCTTGTGTCTGGTGTTCTTAGAAGCAGTTCCATTCTTTCAATTTAGGTTCGCAATTCCGCTACTTAGCACCGTTTTACTCCTTTTTTGGGGTCGAATTAATCTTATAATTGATGTTCGATTTGCTGAATTTTCTTTTTTGGCTTAATAGGTTCGACTTCTTGGTTGGTTTTCGCAATTGTGAGCGTACTACAGAAGTACCCGAAAGTTAGGGTTAGGGTTTGTTGCCGAAGTTGCATTTTTCTTAGATTAGTTATTGCAAAAGATGGATTCCGATGGAAATGAGATTAGGCTAACCCAAGAGGAGAGGAAGAAGATGGAGCAGGAACTCGCATCACTTAACTCGGTCACGTTTGATACTGACTTGTACGTTTCTGATCGTTTTGAGGGTTACGAGAAGTCCATTGAGGTTA
Organism: Gynochthodes officinalis; assembly: GCA_020080225.1. Lineage (NCBI taxonomy): Eukaryota > Viridiplantae > Streptophyta > Magnoliopsida > Gentianales > Rubiaceae > Gynochthodes > Gynochthodes officinalis. Next base: position 2,368,433 of record CM034618.1, on the reverse strand, counting down.
CCGACGGTGAAGATGTAGCTGCAGATATTGAGATAGCTAGGAGAATGCCATCCTATACTGCTCCGAGAGAGTTTCTAATGATGTTCCCAGGGCTGGGAAGGACGATGACATTGGGCTGAAGCAGCCTAGTAAAATAATTGATAGGGAGGATGATTATAGGCGGAGGAGGTTAAAACGGGTAATATCACCAGAGAGGGTTGATCCCTTCCAGGATAAGACACCGGGGGCTGATGTGAGGACTTATGCTGATATCATGAAAGAGGAGGCTTTGAAGAAGCAGAAAGAGGAGTTGATGAAAGAGATTGCAAAGAAGAAGAAGGAGGAAGGGAAGGCAAGGTAGTTGTAAAAGAGAAGGAAACAGAGAAACCCAAAAGAGAAATAGGTGGGATCAATCCCAGGATGATACTAGCTCGAAGAAAGCAAAGGCTGGGTCTGATTGGGACTTGCCTGACTCAACTCCTGGAATTGGGAGGTGGGATGCGACTCCAACTCCAGGGAGGTTTGGGGATGCCACTCCTTCCGTGAAGAAGAATAGGTGGGATGAGACTCCAACTCCAGGAAGATTAGCCGATTCAGATGCCACTCCTGCTGCTGGTGGGGTTACTCCAGGCGCTACTCCTGCTGGGATGACCTGGGATGCCACGCCCAAGCTGGCTGGGCTGGCTACTCCTACACCCAAAAGACAGAGGTCAAGGTGGGATGAGACCCCCGCTACCATGGGCAGTGTTACGCCTATGTCTAGTGCTACACCTGCTGCATATACTCCTGGTGTGACCCCTGTTGGGGGAGTTGAACTGGCTACGCCAACTCCAAGTGCTATTAACCTGCGTGGTGCCATGACTCCAGAACAGTATAATTTGCTTAGGTGGGAAAAGGATATTGAAGAAAGAAATCGACCATTGACTGATGAAGAGCTGGATGCAATGTTTCCTCAGGAGGGTTATAAGATTTTGGAGCCTCCATCGTCTTATGTCCCAATTAGAACTCCTGCCAGGAAGCTGCTTGCCACCCCAACTCCAATTGGAACACCACTGTATAATATACCTGAAGAAAATAGAGGTCAGCAGTTTGATGTGCCAAAAGAGATGCCTGGTGGGCTGCCCTTTATGAAGCCTGAAGACTACCAGTATTTTGGTCTCTTATTGAGTGAAGAAAATGAAGAAGAGTTATCTCCTGAAGAGCAGAAAGAACGCAAGATTATGAAGCTTTACTCAAAGTTAAGAATGGGACACCACCTCAGAGGAAAACAGCATTGCGTCAGCTGACTGATAAGGCCAGAGAATTTGGGGCTGGACCACTGTTCAATCGCATCCTTCCATTGCTTATGCAACCAACTTTAGAGGACCAAGAAAGACACTTGCTGGTGAAGGTTATTGACCGGGTGCTTTACAAGTTGGATGAGTTGGTGCGACCTTTTGTGCACAAAATTCTTGTGGTGATTGAGCCCCTGCTGATTGATGAAGATTACTATGCCCGTGTAGAAGGTCGAGATTATCTCCAATCTCAGCAAGGCAGCTGGCTTGGCAACTATGATTGCTGCAATGCGGCCTGATATTGATAATATTGATGAGTATGTGCGGAATACCACTGCAAGAGCATTCAGTGTTGTTGCCTCTGCACTTGGGATTCCTGCTTTGTTACCTTTCTTGAAAGCCGTGTGTCAAAGTAAGAAATCTTGGCAGGCGCGTCACACTGGTATTAAAATTGTTCAGCAGATTGCCATTTTGATTGGTTGTGCTGTTCTTCCACATTTGAAGTCTCTGGTAGAAATCATAGAACATGGGCTGAATGATGAGAATCAGAAGGTCAGAACCATCACTGCTCTCTCTCTTGCTGCTCTTGCTGAGGCTGCTGCCCCATATGGTATTGAAAGCTTTGATTCAGTGTTGAAGCCTCTATGGAAAGGTATTAGATCACATCGTGGTAAGGTTTGGCTGCCTTCTTGAAGGCCATTGGTTTTATCATTCCCTTGATGGATGCAATCTATGCTAGTTATTATACCAAGGAAGTCATGCACATATTGATTCGTGAGTTCCAGTCACCTGATGAAGAAATGAAGAAAATTGTTCTGAAAGTTGTGAAGCAGTGTGTGAGCACTGAAGGTGTGGAGCCAGACTACATAAGGAATGACATTCTTCCTGAATTCTTTCGCAACTTCTGGGTTAGAAGAATGGCTTTGGACCTAGAAATTATAGGCAACTTGTTGATACTACGGTTGAGATAGCAAACAAAGTTGGTGTTGCAGATATAGTGGGTAGGATTGTTGAAGACCTAAAGGATGAAAGTGAACCTTATAGAAGAATGGTCATGGAGACGATTGAGAAGGTGGTTGCAAATCTGGGTGCATCTGATATTGATTCTCGCTTGGAAGAGCTATTGATTGATGGAATTCTTTATGCCTTTCAAGAGCAAACCAGTGATGATGCAAATGTGATGCTAAATGGTTTTGGAGCTGTGGTCAATGCACTTGGGCAGAGAGTGAAGCCTTATCTTCCACAAATATGTGGTACCATCAAATGGCGTTTAAATAATAAGAGCGCAAAGGTCAGACAACAAGCAGCAGACCTTATATCCAGGATTGCTGTGGTGATGAAGCAGTGTGGAGAAGAACAACTCATGGGCCATCTTGGTGTGGTTTTGTATGAATATTTGGGAGAGGAGTACCCAGAAGTTTTAGGTTCTATATTGGGTGCCCTTAAAGCGATTAGAATGTCATTGGTATGACTAAGATGACTCCTCCAATAAAGGATTTACTTCCTCGGTTGACTCCAATTTTGAAAAATCGTCATGAGAAAGTCCAGGAAAACTGCATTGATCTTGTGGGCAGAATAGCTGACCGAGGAGCTGAGTTTGTTCCTGCCAGGGAATGGATGAGGATTTGTTTTGAGCTTCTTGAAATGCTCAAAGCCCACAAGAAGGGTATCCGTCGAGCAACAGTGAATACTTTTGGATACATTGCAAAAGCCATTGGTCCACAGGACGTGCTTGCAACATTGCTGAATAATCTCAAAGTTCAGGAGCGTCAAAATCGTGTCTGCACCACTGTGGCAATTGCAATTGTTGCAGAAACCTGTTCTCCATTTACTGTTTTACCTGCCCTTATGAATGAATATCGTGTGCCGGAGCTTAATGTCCAGAACGGTGTTTTGAAGTCCTTGTCTTTCCTTTTTGAGTACATTGGTGAAATGGGTAAGGACTATATTTATGCAGGTACCCCATAACTAGAGGATGCTCATGGATAGAGACTTGGTTCACCGTCAAACTGCGGCCTCAGCAGTGAAACACATGGCCTTAGGAGTTGCTGGACTTGGGTGTGAGGATGCTTTGATTCATCTGTTGAATTATGTCTGGCCCAACATTTTGAAACATCCCCACATGTCATTAACGCTGTTATGGAAGCCATTGAGGGGATGAGAGTGGCATTAGGAGCAGCAGTTGTCCTCAATTACTGTCTCCAGGGGCTGTTCCATCCAGCCAGGAAGGTGAGAGAAGTGTACTGGAAGATCTACAATTCATTATATATTGGCGCTCAAGATGCACTGGTGGCTGCTTATCCCTTGCTTGATGATGAAGGAAACAATGTGTATAGCAGGCCTGAGTTGATGATGTTTGTTTGAATTCAGGTCGTCTTTTGCTCAGGATGCAGTCGAGAATTGTCCAGCTGTGTAGGTCATAATAGGTGACAGATGGTTTAATTTCTTTCAGGCTTCTGCTGTTCTTTCTTAATGTTACTTCTGATAATTGTGCTCATATTAGAAACTTTCTCAGCTGGTAGAATGCTAAGTGAGAGTATTTAAATTTTGTATGGGAATCGTATTTTCATGTTGACTTCTTATGAAGTAATAATTGCAGCCCGGTGCTTTTAAGAATATCTGTTATTGATCTCCTTTGTTGCTGTATTCTTATGCTTTAGTTATATGGTGCATTCGTGCATTTAGGAATATATATTGTTGATATCCTTTGTTGCCGCATTCTCATGCTTTAGTCATTGGATATGTAAAAGATCTCCTTTGTTGCTGTATTCTTATGCTTGAGATATATGGTGCATTCGTGCATTTGGGAACATCTATTGTTGTTATCCTTGGTTGCAGCATTCTCATGCTTTAGTTATTAGATATGTAAAATCCATCAATCATATTACAGTGTAATATTGTATCTTAAAAAGGTATAGATTGATTAGTAAAAGCCTGCAAGCATTTTCCAAAACCTTTTTTGAGTTTTGTAGCAGTTTGTCAACATTGGGATAATGGCCGCTGCATGCATTTTCCAACATTAGGGTGTAGTTCGCAACCTTTTCGAGTTTTGTAGTCAGCATTGGGATAATGCCCGCTACAGCCCTACTTAAATTCTTTGTCGGGTTTATGGTTATCTGTAGATAGCTTTACTTTGAGCAGTGCCTGGCAGATAGCCTACTTTAAGCAGTGCCATTTTTATTTTTATTTTTTTAAATGATAAGTTTTAGCGTAAAACGAAGATGCGCGCATCAAAAGGATCAGTGGACTCCTTGAGAGTGAATATCAATTTGTCTAATGATAGACATAATGATAGATTAATAGTCTTAAGTGTTTATAATACCAGAATTGATACTATGATTAGAGCAAAATGGTTTTAACATGATTCATTGCATAGATGAAAATTAATCTCAACAAACAATTTATTCTTCAAAAATGCCCTAATTAAACCTGCTAAGATAACCCCTCCACAAATTTCTTATTATTTGTGAAATGGTAGTTCAGTAATAAGGTAAGCTTCTAAAACCCCTGATATTCGTTTACAAATCACAACCTGGGGCAAAAGTACGATTAGTTGAAAGTTGAGATTAATTAGAGAAGTAGCATGCCAGCATCGATGATGATTCTCCAAAAGAGTTATTCTTTGACCATACTCTTAGAAAATCCCTGCACTTCATGTCGTTCTGCAACATTGGCAATTGACAAGAGACCCAGTGACTTTGCAAAATATACTTTATTGGCTTTCTTATTTCCTCGGAAATTTACAAATATCTTATAGTTATTGGTGACTTTACAAAAATACCACCTTCCTCTTTTTCTTTTCGTGTTATACCACTTTCATGAAGAAAATGTCTACAACACCCTCCTCATTGTACGCGGGAAACCAAGAGACGTTGAGAAACCGTGCTTCTTCCATAACCGAAGCCTTCATTTCAATCAATATCATCAACCGTTCTTCACTTCTTCCATTACATAAGCCTCTAAACCGTTTTCTTGTTCATTTCCTTCCACAATCTTCGTTGTTTTCAGCGTCAAACACCATTACAAAAGATTGAGTGTTAGCCCATTCCAAAAACTGTCAATGGCACGCACAAAGGGAGGACGCCCATCTTCCATTGCTAAGAAGACACCTGCGACGGAGAAGAAGGAAGTACAGGTTTCCGCGGTAAGTATCAGCAATTTTTGGGTTTAAATTGATCATTTTATTCTTCATATATAGTGTGTGTTGATATTGTATGTATGTATTTGATCTGGGTTCTCTGAATTTGGTCGAGAAAATGGTCAGCGGTCAATGGTAAGTCGAGTCCTATGTCAGCGTAACTCGATATCCTAAAAGTCGAGTAATAAGTCAGTCATTGGTTCTTCAACATTCCGCTTTTTAATTTTTAAAAACTTTTTATTTTTTAAAACTTTATTGTTTCCGGACAACTAGTCAGGTAAATAATTGAGCATACTACAGAATTTGTGTTTGAAGAACTGTTATATTTTTTGTCGAGCAAATAGTCGGGTAAATAGTCGAGCATTAAACAGAATTTGTTGTCTTGGGCCCCTTTTATATTTTTTGTGGAGTAATTAGTCGGGTAAAGAGTCGAGCATAAAACAGAATTTGTTGTCTTAAGCCCTTTTATATTTTTTGTCGAGCAATTAATCGGGTAAATAGTCGAGCATGAAATGTAATTTGTTGTTTTCAGCTTCTTTTATATTTTTTGTTGAGCAAGTAGTGGGTAAATAGTCGAGCATGAAGCGAATTTGTTGTCTTGAAACCTTTTATATTTTTTGTCGAGCAATTAGTCGGGTAAATAGTCAAGCATTAAACAGAATTTTTTTTTTCAGAACTTTTTTGTTTTTTGTCGAGCTATTAGTCATGTAAAGGGTCGAGCCAGTACTAATTTGGTTTTATTTTAAATTTTGTTAATCAGGACTCAAGGAAGGGCAAATAATGGTGCGAAGTGATTTATTCAATGCCAGTTTGTAATCTTGCTACTATGAGGCTAATATGCAGAATAAAGAGTGAAAATAATGAAACGCAAAAGAACATATTAAGAAAGGAGAGTAGCCTTCCGGAATTGCAGATCATGAGCATACGTTTTGGTGCAAGCAGATGATTCAGTCCTGCGAGGCAACTTAAAGAAGCGAGGACTCGAAAGAATGGCGACATATATTTTAATTTCGCCATGAAAGGTCAAATTTGGGTGGAGGAGTTCGCACTAATAACTAGTTTGAAGATGGCGACTTTATACGTGAATCGTGAAATTCCGGACACCCCATGGCCCGAGTTTGATTAGTAGGTATCTAATCGAGAAGGGCACTATGAAACAACATACGCCGATGTTTTTAAAGCTTACGACCAAATAAACACAAGCTATTTGGATGACGTTGTTGTCTCACTTACCTTGCTATTCCTATACACATCCATCATTAGGAGCAAAAGAGGAACCATATAGATGAGAAGGTCGCCCATTTGCCTGTAATTGGAGGAAGTTTGATAAAATACCATGGGGCGAAGAGTCTTTTCTGTGACTATGGATAGTGCTAGCAAGGCTATGGCCAACGCCTTAAAAGCGATCTAGGGATCAAGACAACGGGCGTACACCTTTGGTGGATTTCTGTTGCACTAGGAAAGAAATTAAAAATCACACCGTGGTTTCTTTAATTTTGTTCTTACGCCTAAATAATTTATTTTTCCCATTTCTTGTTTATGAATTGCAAGTGTTCGCGTGAATTGATGCCGCATTTTGACAGATTCCATTTAGTTCAAAAGGTGAAAATCTGGATGTAGGCGAAGGATGTTCAAGTGGAAAGCGATTAAGAGCCACATCCGCCCAAGAAAAGAATGCGATATGGTCCAAAAAGCTACTTAGTGGAGAGGTATAAGCTTATAATTATAGACAATGCAGTAAGTTTGAGTTTTAGATATTGTTATATCATGATTTCACATTGAATGTGATGCAGAGAGTTAAAGTCACACCGATAACTCCAACTCCAGAAGAAGCAGAGAATTTTTGAGTTGGGATGAAGAAGAAATAGGAGAGGCCGCCAATGAGTTGGAGTTTGGCGAGGAAGACAAGTAAGAAAAACCAACAAAATCCCAAGCGACCACGTGGCGCGGCGGATTTCGCGGAGTCGGATAATCGAGCGTCATGGCGGTCGAGCAAAGAATAGCGAATTGGAATCTGGGTTACTGGCCAACCGCAACCGCCTAACATCCGACTCGTACTCGCGATGAAATGATGGCGGGAGAGAAGGAAATCGATGGTGGGACAACTTCCAGTCCGATAGTGAGTGTTGGTACTAGTTGATCCACCTAGCGCGTAACGCAAGACTCCATCCGCTTCTATCATAGTTGAAATCGAGACTCCACCCCGACCCCGATTAAGGACAAAGCCAATAAAGATCGTGGAGTTGGTGAAATTGATGTTTCATTTGGTATCAACTTGGGGCCCATTCTTAGCATTGAATATCCCATTCCCCCCCATCCACTACCCCCCCACTATTGGTTCCGCGCTTCAATATCCAGATTTCCAACCAACGGAAGATATTGAAGACATGTTTGAAGTGGTTGAAGCCAATCAAGCGATAGTTCTTGTGAACTCCTATTTTTGATCTTGATCGGACTTGTCGAAGAAGGTTTTATTGAAAATAAGTGGCTTTCAAATGAGGTAATACTTTATTGTTTTTCCATTCATTTGTTAGTCATTGAAATTATTGTTCTCCTAATCCACGCATGATTCAGTTTTTCAACATTTGGACTTGTACACATCCATGCTTCTAAAAGGATCCCGATAATGGGCGCAAAGATGTTTATATTATGGAAACGCATTTTGATGTAAGTTATTAGTCATGTTCTGTATTTTTCCATTTGGTGGTGTAGTTGATTTCAAATATCGACGTGTTTATTTGTTGATCAGATTGGAATGAAAACATTATACGCGGACAATGCGAGGATCCCATACGAAGATTTGACCATGAAACAATTCGTTGGTTCCGATGCCCGTATGAGATTGACCGCCGACGATAGACCAACCGTTGTTCCCGGTCCATGTAGATGGGAATCACCTGGATATTGGTGAGGATGGATAGCCATCAACACACTTTCCACGTGTATAACTCACTAGACCAAAAGGGAATATGGCTAAAATTGGAGCATCTTGTACAAACTATGCCAAGATATTCAAGGCATGTGAACTTCTCGAGCAAGGATATTTGGCAAGTCGTCATTGAGCAAGATTTGTCACGCTCAAGAAGCAAGGTTAGAAATTCGAGCATTGTACAATGTTTGTGCCACTTCATTGTTTTAAATTTTGTTATAACTAACACCAAACGCGCATTGTTTCTTGTAACGGCGAACTGTGGTATTTTGTCTTGAAATGGTGAATTCCTTATTCACGGGGTTCCACTAGAGACATTTACTCCCAGTCGTAAGTTTGTCATGGATGCACGTACCGAGATAGCTACCTCACTATTCGTCCATGCAAGACAAAAAGACCAAAGAAGATCCAAGCAGCCTAAAAAAACACGTCAAAAGTAAAGATGTGTTGTGTAGAAGACAAGAAATTGTAATTATAATTTTTTTTGCAAGCTTGTAAATACATTCATTAATGTGAAATCGCAATTTTTTGGTATATGCAATGGTACATTTAGTTTATGAACTTGCATGAAAACATTGCCTAAATCCATTTTCGTCGAATAATAAATCGAGTAAAAAGTCGAGGAAATGAAAATTTTGTATTTCGCTTCTTAACAATTTACTCGAGTACCAAGTCGATCAAGTAATCGAGCAAGTTCGAATTTTAGTCAAGTTTTTTATTAGTTGAGTAATTAGTCGGAGTAGGAAGTCGGGCAGAAATGTAAAATCCCATATTTCTACTTTTAAATATTTTAGTCGAGTAAGAAGTCGAATAAATAGTCGAGCAAGTTCCATAATTTTAGTCAAACTTTTTTAGTCGAGTATTTTGTCGATGCAAAGTCGGGTGAAAGCAGAAAATCTTATATTTCTGCTTTTAACAATTTAGTCGAGTACCAAGTCGATCCAGTAGTCGAGCAAGTTTATTAATTTTAGTCAAGCTTTTTTTTTAGTCGAGTAATTAGTCGTGCAGAAGTTGGGCAGAACAAAATCCCATATTTACGCTTCTAAACATTTTAGTCGAGTAAGAAGTCGAATAAATAGTCAAGCAAGTTCCATAATTTTAGTCAAACTTTTTTGTCAAGTATTTTGTCGGCAGAAGTCGGGTAAAACAGAAAATCCCCAGATTTTCTCAACAATTTAGTCGAATACCAAGTCGATCAAGTAGTCGAGCAAGTTTCAAAATTTTAGTCAAGCTTTTTTTAGTTGAGTAATTAGTCGGGGAAGTCGGGCAGAAGCATAAAATCCCATATTTCGCTTCTAAACATTTTAGTCAGTAAGAAGTCGAATAAATAGTCGAACAAGTTCCATAATTTTAGTCAAGCTTTTTTTAATCGAGTATTTTGTCTAGCAGAAGTCCGGCAGAAACAAAAATCCCATATTTCTCGCTTCTCAAGAATTTAGCGAGTACTAAGTCAAGCAAGTTCAATTTTAGTCAAGTTTTTTTAGTCGAGTAATTAGTCGGTAGAAGTCGAGCAGAAACAGAAATCCTATATTTCTACTTAAACATTTTAGTCAGTAAGAAGTCGAATAAATAGTCGAGCAAGTTCCATAATTTTAGTCAAACTTTTTTAGTCGAGTATTTTGTCTAAGCGAAGTCGGGCAGAAAGAAAATCCCATATTTCTACTACTCAACAATTTAGCGAGTACTAAGTGGATCAAGTAGTCGAGCAAGTTCCGTAATTTTAGTCAAGCTTTTTTAGTCGAGTAATTAGTCGCAAGGTGAAATCGCGCGAAATAGAAAATCATATTTACGCTTCTCAACAATTTAGTTGAGTACCAAGTCGATCAAGTAGTCGAGCAAGTTCCATAATTTTAGTCAAAGTTTTTAGTCGAGTAATTAGTCGAGCAAGAAGTCGGCAGAATGTAAAATCCAAAATATGTGCGCAACATTCAAGCTTCTATTTTGTCAAGCTTCTAAATTATTGTTGCAACATTCAACAAAATAAAAATTGAAATATTAAACAAAAATAAAATAATGATTGGAGAAATGGCAAAAATTAAGTGGAAAATCACAATAAACACCAGCTTATTGTGTATAAAATCTGTCAAGGGTATGTATAATGTCTGCAGATTCATTTTCCGACTCACACTTAATGGATTAGAGCAAGTTTTACGGTTATGATCACTCCGCCCACACCAATTACATTGCTTTTTAACTATCTCTCACCGTTGAAGGGATTCTACATTTCTTGTCTACCACTCTTAGCCCTTAGTTCGGGAGGAGCTAATTGAATAGACAGAATTTCTTGAGCACACCAATCTTGAGGTTCACCAACCGATAATGGGCTCTGCATGCGGATATGAATGCTTGCTAAATAAAATGGTGGGCACTCTTTCTGGCCACGGCTCACCAACGCATGAGCACATGGGAGTTGATCCATTTCAAACACCCGACACGCGTGTATGTTCTTTGAAGCAAATCGACCATAGAAGTATGATTTGCTATGTCTATTAATACCGGGTGTATATCCACTAATTCCACGACATGAGATTGTGCCGCTCGTGATCCCAGATGCAAGCTCATGTACCAATGAGGGTTGTATGTGTTTTCATTTCGGACTCTGCTGTACGCCTTTCATAATACCATCTCTGTAGCATGCTCCAAATGTACTCTACCAAACAATGAATTGGTAATTCCCGTGCATCCTTTAACAATGCATTGAGACATTTGGCAATGTTAGTTGTCATTATAGTGTATCGTCTTCCTTGAGAATGTGCCTTTGACTACCGCTCAATGTCGACCTCTGTTAAATACTCGCAGACGTGTGAATCTTGTTTGGAAAGAATTCTCCACATCTTATTGAATTTTGCAAGAGTGTATGCCTTTGCAGACTTAAAGTATATAGGGAGCACCTCTTTGTATTTGAACGTTCCTCGCAACTTGTTGCTCAGATGATAGATACACACTCCGTGGAAGGCGTTGGGGAAAACACGTGCAATACATTTGGCAATGTTTTATGCCTGTCGGACACAAACACCAATCCATTGATTTCAACACCTATTGTAGCATTCAACTTTTCCATAAACCACTCCTACGAGGCGTCATTTTCAGAATCTACCAATCTTCAGCCGATGGGGTACACTTGGTTGTTACTATCCATGCAAGTAGCAACAAGCAATGATCCGAGTATTTTCCTTTAGAAAGCTTGCATCAACAAAGAAAGACCACGTGATACAACTGCGAAATCCTCAAAGAGATGCTCCCATTGCGAAAAAGCATATTTGAAACGATGATTTTCTTCCATCTCGAGATCGAGAAGCGACCGGATTACACGCCTCAACATGTGCAAATAAGCTGGTAATATTTTATATGAATCCTCAAATCCACCTCTCATTTCTTCAAGTGCCGATTCCTGGATCTCCAAGTCTTTTGGTACGGTATATTCACATCCAACTCTTGATGAATATCCGCCATGATTTCTTGAGTTTATCTGGTCGACAAATTTTCTGGTACTTACATTTGATCCACGATCCAATTACTTTACTATTTGCCTGATGATTATCACAATGCACAAGCGATAACTGACATGTATGGGTGTTTTCAAATTTATTGACCTTCTAAGCACTCGAATTTCCAATGGAAGATGCATTGAGTTTCCAACCGCAATTGCTATGCTTGCATCGTATGTACCAGTACTTGCGACATGCTCTCACCACCTTCCACTCATAGAAATATTTCACAGCGAGCATACTAATTCTCATTTGCAATTGCTCCCTCGTTTCGAAAACATCATTTACACTACTTGACGATGGCCGCTAATATGTCGAAAGAAGTTCCACTTTATTAGCATCGATGACCTTATCGTTTGGCATTGGGGATTGATTGGGCATGGGTTTGAACCTGGATTGACAGCACATTTGTCTCCGGTTGCTTGGAAGGAGTATTTACATCTTCCACAACTATGGTTTTCTCAACCGGAGTATTTACATCAATCCAAGGTCCATCATCATAAATTGTCTCTTCAAAAATTGGTCCCATGAATTTGTTTGGAGGAAGAGTATCATTAGTCCATAACGGACTGTCGCTACCCAAGCACTTTATTGGTGAATTGAAGCCACTATCTTCAGCAATTGATGCTTCGGTCTCAACTCGAAGGGTAACACATATTGGAATCCTTGCATCTTCAGATCGTCTAATAATCTCATTCAAAAAGCATTTGACATGGTAATTAGTCTTGATAGGGAGAAGGGATATTTTTGACAAGTATTTGGGTACATATTCGAGGACCATTCTGTCTTCGATCTCCATATCTAATTGCATAATAGAAATGATGAGATTCACTAGTTCCTTGAAGCTCGTGTCTTCTTTCAACAAAAGAGTTTCAATCCTCTTGTAATTAACAAAGCTGCGTTCATTTGTACTGGGATCAACGTTCCATTGTCCGTCATAAAAACCATGTACAGACCATGTAATGCCACCTGACATCCTTACATTGAAAACCAAAACAATCAATAAACAACGGATCGTTGTAGGGATGTAAATAACTGACAAATTCATTCCATCCAGTTTGCTCGACCTATTGTTCGACCTTAAACTCGACCTATTATACTGCTGGACACTTTATGTAGCCCTATCAGAGTACTTGACTAAATACTCGACTTACAATGTTGCTCGACCTAATGCTAGACTACACGCTCGACCTTACTACGGGCGCAACATTTTGCTCGACCCACGAATGGATCTATTGCTCGACTATTTTATCTGAACGATTCACAAACCTAGTTCAAAAGGAATAAATCAAACCAACCTTCAATTGCGAGCGACTTCAAGTGCGATTGATTGCGATGCTTTTAAATGCGATTGCTTGCAGTCGACCAATGGCGTGTGCGAACAAACTTTGCTAGGTGCGTGACAAGAGAAGTGCTTAATCCTTGTAGTGAAGAGTAGTCTATAGGTGAGCAATCGACCAAACGACCCTAAACCGTTAGTGAAGAGTATCAAAGGAATAGAGGTGCTAAAATCAGGTTCTAAGAGAGAAATCCGTGTTCTATAGCGAGTAAGAGAAGAGAAGGGTGTTGTGGTCATTTTTTTGATGAAAGTGTTATAACACAAAGAAAAAGAAAAGGTGGTATTTTTGTAAAGTCAATACCAACCATGGTATATTTGTAAATTTCCTATTTCCTCGTTCTCTTCTTGAGAACACGAATTGATTTATTATTTTCTATTTGATTGTTTCTTATTCCCTATGTTTTAGGGACTGATCTCCATTTTTATGATCTCTCCTTTATATGAATTTTAATCTTTCTTTGTCTTTTATAAACTTTTGTTCTTACTATTCAAATAAACACTCAAAAGCTATTAAATCTTACGAAAAATTAAAAATAGTCTATAAAAATATCATTAAAAATCGAACAATTGTGTCATTGATATCCTACATAACTTTTTATTTATTCCACTAAACGTATGTCATGGCTGATGAATTGTATGTATATTTCTTAATTAATTTACTTATAGAAGTTTAAAATTAAAGTGTTCAAATTAGGATTTTTGAAATTTGAAAAAATTAATTTATTTATAAAAGTTTAAAATTGAAGTGTACAAATTAGGGTTTCTCAAAGTTGAAAAATTCAAAAAAAAGTTTTGAAAATTGTTTTCAAATAAAATTCTAAAAAAAAAAAGGTTGTGTGCTCAATAGAACGCCTAGTTTAACTAAATCAAATCCCGCTATCATCCGGTCAACAATTAACTAGAAGTACCTCTCCCCTCATAGAGAAAGGCGCCTAATCGGACCTAACTGGGCAACACACCAAACCCTTTCTAATCGTGGATCAAAAGATTTTGATCATAACTAAAATCTCGACGTAAGCTAAAATGAGTCTAGCCATTGACAAGCAAAAATGTTTTGGCATGGTGAAAGACCGTTAGTCAATGACGTGGAAAGGCATGCGACAGATGTTGAACTTTCGAGTTTATATATTATGGATGGTTATTCCAACAAGAATGGAGAGGATCCATTTTTTGTTATAGCTTGATGTACATGTTGATAGTATAATCAGAACTTGTAATGTCACATTTTTGTAGTTAATATAACGATCTTCTTTGGAAAATGGAAATATTATTTAAAAAAATTTCAAGTAGAAAGAAAGGTGAAGATGATGAAGAGATGACCAAAGATAATCTTAATTTTGGAAATTTATAAGGTCTCTTCCTTTGAATTAATCGACAATCCGTAATTGATAACCAATAAAATGATACCACCTCATATATTATGACAGGATGACATACACCGAATTATTATTACATATTTTGTTTATCGCTTATTGCAAGTAAACATGTATAGTACAAATCTTTATTTCTTATTCATTTTACTTTGTAATAATTATTTGTCAAATCTACTAAGAATATTATATATGTAGTTATTATTGTTTTAGTACAAGAAACATATTTTGTTTAAAGTAACAAAATTAATTTTAAAATATTGGTCATTAATAAAAGAATGAGATAATGATTAACAATGGCAAAAATTATGAACGTGTTGGATTTATTTGTTCTATTTCATTCTCTCTTTTTTTTAACTAAAAACTATAGCTGTATTTACTTTCTAAAAAAGCATATCATATACAAAAAACCCACTAGCTAAAGATTCCTTAGAACTCATTTCGAGTCTAAGGTTCAAGTCAAAATAATTTCCTACTTCCTATCTCTCTAAATCCTTAGATCCTTAACAAATCATTTAGGTGACAAAACTGCATCAAAAGAAAAAAAAAAAAAACGACTATATTCAAATACAGTGGGTAACGTCTCAATCCTCAAACCGGATCGTACCCACTTTGGCTTCTATTCCTCATTTTCCTTTCTATACAATAGACACTATTGAGCCTTCATCTTTACTCCTAGTCTCTATTTCACCCTTCATAATGAATTGTGCTTTGATTGAGGGCATTTTCCTTTTCCTTAGCCGCCCAAAATTCTACCCATTTTACCATTGCCATATTCATCACTTGCTTATCTTCCTCTATTCATCTTTGGAATATCCAGAGATTCTTTGTTTTCCAGAGCAACCATAATATGTATACAATCAGCTATGCTCTGTCCTTCCAGCTGTCCCTTTTTTGATCTGCACAAATATCCTGCCACCAATTCTTAAAGCTCCTATCATAATGCTTACTATCTCCCCATCTCACTGGAGCTATCTTCCATACCATTCTTACTCTCTAGCTTTATAAATAAATGCTCTAATGTTTCTTCGTGCTTTCTTCACATTTGACATATTGGGTCTTCTTAAATATCTCTCAATGCCAATTGATCCTTCATCGATAGGATACCATGTCAGCATCTCTAGAGAAAATGTTTCCATTTTCATTTAACTCCCAGTTTCCAGGTGGCCCTCCAAACTTCTCTCATTATTCCTCTGGAATTGCTACTTTCTGGTCTTTGGGTTTGTTGCTTTTGTTCGCTCATTATCTTCTTGTATGCCGACTGGACAGAGTAGTTTCCTTATTTGTTAGGCTACCATACTATTTAGTCACCACTACCACCTTTGTTAATTAGGATAGTCAGGAAGGCCTCTCAGATCCGCTTGGGTGAAATTCCACTCAATCAATTCCTTATTCCAACCTGTCCCATCCTGATTTATAAGTTGGCTAACCCAAGGAACTTGGTTCTGAGTAGATGGTACAGCAGTGGGTTTTCCATTTGGCCTTCCCGGAATTTAGCGGTGTTTCCAAATCCAGATAGTCCGCCCATCTTCCACTGAATCCAAATTTCTTTTGAATGATATATCTAGCTCCCATCCAACTCTTCCACAACCATAAGGTATTGGTTTTGTTTGGGTCAAATGCCCTCATTTGGAAAATACTTGGCCCTCATCACCTTACTCATGAGCAGATTAGGTTGCGTAATCATCTTCCAAATTTGCTTAGTTCACAACGCATCATTAAACACTAGAAGATTCTTGAACCCTAGGCCCCCTTTTTCTTTGAGTTTGGTCATTTCCTTCCAAGCTTTCCAATGTATTCTTGGCTTACCTTCTTCTCTTTTCCCCCACCAGAAATTGGTTGAATTTTTGACAATCGCTGACTTACATTTAACAATTTGAAGCAAAGCATTACGTATATTGGGAGTGCATCAATTACCTCTTTGATGATGACTTCTTTCCTTACTAGACTTAGGAACTTGATTTTCCAATTTTTTATTCTTTTGTGCACCCTTTCTACCACATAGGCAAAAACTTCTTTCTTAGACCTCCCTATATGCATAGGAAGTCCCAAGTACTTAGCCTTTTACTCCTCCTTGATCCTATCCAGAGTTTGGCATATCGCCTTCTTGATCTCCAACATCATGTTTTTACTAAAGAAGATGGACGATTTGTCAAGGTTGACCAACTGTCTGAATAGCTCTCGAACTTGTCCAAAGAATGCCTTCACCCTCTTTGCTTGATCAAGATTCGCCTACGTAAAAGTAGAGAATCATCTACAAACAATAAATAAGTAATTAGTGGCCTTTTTTTTTGCACACTCTCATCCTTCTATATTCTCCTCTCATACTTGCTTGCATAATCATATTCGGGAAGACTTCTAAAATGATCAAGTACAAGTACGATGATATTGGATCCCCTTGTCTCAATCCCCTTGATGGTTGGATATACCCACAAGTCTCCCCATTAATGTTTGTAGAGAAAGTAGTGGAGCTAATACAATCGCTTAATCTAAGAAATAAATGTTCTATCAAAAACCATTTTTCTAAGGACCTCACAAAGAAAGTCCCACTCCACTCTATTATAAGCCTTGACCATATCAAGTTTCAATACTATCAATCCTTTTTTTTCCTTTATGCCTAGTGTATAAAGTGTGTATGCACTCATGAGCAACTGCTACATTGTCTAAAATCTGTCTCCCAGGAATAAACGCTGCCTGATAGGGGCTAATGCATTTATGAAGGCAGATTTTTAGTCTTTCAGCCACAATTTTAAAGATAATTTTATACACAACATTACACAGATTGATTGGTCTATAATGAGACATGGAGGTGGGATGTTTAACTTTAGGGATAAGAGTAATTAAGATGTGATTCATTTGTTTATACAGTTTCTTATGACAGAAAAAAAAATTAACAACATTACAAATGTCTACTTTAGCCACATCCCAATAAAACTGGAAGAAAAGAGGGGTCATACCGTCTAGACCAGGAGCTTTATTAGGCTGCATTTGAAAAAGAGCATTTTTTATCTCACCTTTCTCCACTAGCCGGATTAGTCTTTGGTTCATTGCTGTAATGATAGATCGTGGGATGCCATCTAACCCTTCATGGTACTGTTGCGAATTTGAGGATTGAAACAATTGATGATAAAACTTCACTATCTCCTCCTTTATCTCCTTAGACTTCTCACATAACTGGCCATCCCCCCTCACTAAGTTCTTGATTAAATTCTGTCTCTTTCTGCTCACTGTGCATGCATGAAAAAACTTTGTGTTTCTATCTCCTTCATGAAGCCATTGGACTCTAGCTTTTTGTTTCCAAAATATCTCTTCCTTCCAATACGCAATATCAAGTTCAGCTTGGAGTTGGCTCCATCTACTCCAGTCCCTATTCCTCCCCGCTTCCTCAACTCTTCCAACTGTTCTTTAATCCCCAAAATCTTTTAGCTGAATTAAAATCTTGCTTACGCTCTATTATAGGAGCTCCACCAGATCGCTTGATTTTGGAGCAGATTTGGTACATTGGGGTTCCTACTACTTTACTCCATGCCTTTTCAATTATCTCCTTCACTTCTTCCTTCTTAGTCCATCTTTTATCAAAAAGAATCTCTTCGAATTCTCCGATCATTGGGTGCCGATTCTAAGAGTAAAAGAGAATGATCGTAAGAAACTCTTTCCATATGGTACACTTTAGCTTTTGTTCTCCATAATCCAATTTGGGGCTCCAAAGTATCTATCTAGTCTTTCTTCAACAAAACCTTCCTTTCCCTATTGTTGGCGCACGTAAACTTTCTTCCAACAAACCCTAACTCCCGTGATCTCTATTCTATTAATGAAAGTTTTGAAAGTCTCAAAACTGGACTCGGCTCTTAGCCGCCTCCTTTTTTCTCATCCCTATTGACTATATCATTAAAGTCACCACCCATAAACCAAATTTATTTCCCACTCTTGTTTTTGTCTTTCCAAATATGTCCATTGTTCCTCCTCACTTTAGAATCTGGCGGGCATATAAAAATATTACCTAGAACTTCTTGCTTTCTCCCGCCATTGTATACTCGATTGGATGCAAAACTTGTAGAAACTATTTTAGAAACGATGACCTCTTCCAATCAACAAGTCAAAAGCCCTCACTTAACTCCTTCAGGTTCCACCGTTCTCCATCTATGGTCAAAATGGAGTCTTTTGCACACTGTTGAAACAAAGCCTCTTTTTTTTTTTTGTCTCAGAAAGAAAGACAATATCCGGGTGGTGGGATCTCACGATCTCCCTCAACTGGAAAACTGTAGAGGGTCTACCCAAACCTCTACAATTTCACACACATACCTTCATGTATCTTTTTGGGACCATTCCAAGCTGGTCACCCCCACCATTTGTTTGTTCTATTTCATTCACATAGTTAAAAATTCTTGGAATTTGCATGTGTTTGACAAGAGAAAAATCAATATAGCTAAAATTGTATACTGAATAGTATACAGTTAAATAATTAATACTATGCTATTATATTATACGATATTGGCACAAAATATCAAGGTTTTAGAAGTTGAGAATTTAAAAACCATCAAAATTAAATTATTACACATAATTTAATAGGTAACAACTACTCATACATTGTAATAATTATTTAGGAAAACAATCCATTTTTTGTACAACAAAATTTATTAAACCATATATATTAAGTATTGTACCATCAAATAATAAAAACTATATCATCCTTTTATTTGGTATCATATGGTATAAAAAAAACCATTATAAGGCTCAAATTTTTTTAAATACTATAGAATTGAAATTATTCCACATTAATTAAATTTAAACGCTATTATATTGTCCTATCAAACAATGAATATTGTACCGTAATCTCATATGCTACTGTACAGCACCAAAAAAATAATTGTGTAGGAATTGAAATATTTATAAATATCGTAAAATTAAATTATTAATGCGTCAATAATACACGATTACTACTTATCACAGTATAAAAATTTAGCTTGGAAAATGAATTTCTTTAATGGCAAAATACATTGTACCACACATAGTGAATATTGTAATCACAAATAATGAACATTATAAGGTAATCTTCTATAGTATCGCATGATCCAAAATCAACTTTGATGGAATTGTAAATTTTTAAATATTGTAAAATTAAACTATTAACACGTGAATAAACAAATAAAACTACTCATTACGCCAAAGATTTTTAACTAATCATTATTTGTATAACAAAACGCATTGTATCACCAGATAGAATATTGTACTACAAAGATAAAGGACATTGTACTTACTCTTTTAAAATGTTGTATGACATTAAAAATTAACATTGTAGAAACCGTAATTTTTTTTTAGTATTGACCGAATTAAAGTATTAATATATCAAAATTTGAAAGTAAAATCAAATTTTGTAATAGCAAAATGCAATGTACCTTATGTATTAAATATTGTCTTTTAACAAAGAACATTGTACCATAATCTCGGATGTTACTATATGGTACCAAAAATAATTGTGTAAGAATTGAATTTTTTTAAATATCATAAAATTAAATTATTAATGCATCAAATAATACACGATCACTACTTATCATAGTCTAAAAATTAATGATTGGAAAATGAATTTTTAATAGCAAAATGCATTGTACCACACGCAGATATATTATACTATCAAATAATAAACATTCTATGTTAATCTTATATGGCATCAGACAAAGATCCAAAATCCACTTTGTTGGAATTGGAAATTTTTAAATATCGTGAAAATTAAAATATTAACGCGTTGAATAAACATATAACAACTACTCATTACAATCGTAAGGATCTTTTAAGAAAAATCATTATTTGTACAACAAAACTCATTATACTACTTGTATTGAATATTGTACCATCGCATAAAGGACATTATACTTATTCTTTTAAAGTGTTGTACGACATTGATAATTAACATTGTGAAACCGTGATTTTTCATTTTAGTATCAACCAAATTAAAGCATTAACGTACTAATTTTTGAAAATAAAATCAAATTTTCTAACAAAGAAAATTCATTGTACTTTATGTATTAAATATTGTATCGTTGAACAAAGAACATTATACCGCAATGAAATGCTACCATACACCACCAAAAATAATTGTGTAGGAATTGAAAATTTTTAAACATCATAAAAATTAAATTATTAAGGTGTCAAATAATATAGGATAACTACTCATCACAGAATAAAAATTAATGATTGGAAAAATCAATTGTTTTAATAGCAAAAAGAAATATACCAGATGCAGAGTATAATGTAGTATCAAATAATAAACATTATACTGAACGATACAAGATCTTGATAAGATTCCAAAATCAACTTTATTGGAATTGAAAATTTTTTAAATATCATGACAATTAAACTATTAACGCGTGAATAAACATATAATAACTGCTCATTACACTGTAAGGATATCTAAGAAAAATTATTATTTGTACAACAAAACGCATTGTACCACATATATTGAATATTGTACCATCATACAAAGGACATTCTACTTACTCTTTTAAAATGTTGTATGACATTAAAAATTAACATTGTAGAAACTGTGATTTTTCTTTTAGTATTAACCAAATTAAAGCATTAACGTATCAATTTTTAAAGTAAAATCAAAATTTCTAATAGCAAATGCATTGTACAATATGTATTACATATTGTATCTTGTCGAACAATAAACATTGTATCGTAATCTCAAATTCTACTATATGACACCAAAAAATAATTGTGTAGGAATTGAAATTTTTTAAAGATCGTAAAATTAAATTATTAATGTGTCAAATAATACACAATCACTACTCATCACAAAGATAAAAATTAATGATTGGAAAAACAAATTTTTTTAATAGTAAAATGCATTGTATCACATACAGTGTATATTGTATTGTCAAATAATGAACATTATATGATAATCTTATATGGTACTGTACAATATCCAAAATCAACTTTGATGGAATTGAAAATTTTTTAAATATCATGAAAATTAAACTATTAATGCGTGAATAAACATATAATGACTGCTCATTACACTGTAAGAATCTTCTAAGAAAAATTATTATTTGTACAACAAAACACATTGTAGTACCTGTATTGAATATTTTACCATCATACAAAGGACATTATATTTACTATTTTAAAGTGTTGTATGACATTAAAAATTAACATTATAGAAACCATAATTTTTTTAGTGTTTACAAAATTAAAAAAATAATGCATCAATTTTTGTAGGTAAAATCAAATTTTGTAAAAGCAAAATGTATTGGATTATATGTATTGAGCAATGTAATGTCAAATAATGAATATTATACCTAAATCTTAAATAAAACTATATGACACCAAAAAACAATATCATGCTATAAAATATTAAAAATCAATATAGTTAAAATTGCACACTGAACACTACGAGGTGAAATAATTAATTTGTGTTATTCTGTTATACGATATATTAGAATTATCCAATATTTTGGTATCATACGATATAAAAAATAAAATTGTAAAAATCCAAATTTTTTTAGTACCATAGAATTGAAATTATTCCGCGTCAATTAGTACATAATTGTCTATTCACCAAACTATAAGGGGTTTTTAGGAAAGTCATTTTTTTAGAGTACCTTGCATCTTATAATTGAAAAATTAACACTGCACCATTGTCTCATATGGTATTGTATGGCAGAAAAAATTAGCATTGTATAAATCAAAATTTTCTAATACGATCAAAATTAAATTTTCTTATTGAATAAACACATAATGACTCTAATTATAAGCAAGGATGTTGTAAGAAAAATTAATTTTTTGTATAATAAAATGCATTGTGCCATATGTATAACAAAAAACATGGCTCTTGCTTTTATAAACTGTAATTTTTTTGTTTTGAAGAAATTAAAATATTAACGCATTAATTTTTGAAAGTAAAATGAAATTTTGTATGAACGAAATGCATTGTACCACATCTATTGAATGTTGTCTTCACAAAAATTGAATATTGTACTGTGATTGTAAATGTTACAGTACAACTCCCAAAAAACAATTATGTAGTAATTAAAGTTTTTTAAGTATAATTAAAATTAAATTACTAACGCACTAGTTAATGCGCGGCCACTACTGATGACAATGTAACAATTTAGTTGAAAATATAAAAAGAAGAAATATAGAGGAAATAAAAATAACAATAATAATAATGATAATTCAATAACTTGCTGGAAATGTGGTCGCTTTAGTCACAAAGCTAACCAATGTAAAATGAAGAAAGAACAAAGAAAATGAATAGTGATTTAGCTACAATGATCATGAATAATAAAATGAACAAGAATTGTGAATAGTAATTATGAATAGTAATTTTGTGAATAGTAAAATATGAATAAAAACACAAGATGAATGGAATACTTACGTATTAAACTTTGAAATAGAAATCTGAATACAACAAAGATCCTTAAAATAGAACCTGAAATACAAACTTTAAAATTTTGAAACTAAAAATTTGAAATATTACAAAGAGGGTTGGAATGATTTTGGGAGTTTGGATTTTGGAAAAGACTAAGAAAGCTTATGAATTGCTAGAAAGCAGCGTATCCAATAATCCAACTCTGGGTCTGATGCTTGAATCCCAATAGTCTATTATTTTCCTAGGCTTGGAACTTTGAAATGCTATGTTTATAGCCTTTTTAACTTCTTCCTTGACTTTGTTGCTTTGCTTGAACGACTTTGTTTGTTTTGCTTGAATGGTCTTTTATAGCCTTTTGACTTTTGTGCTAAGTAGGCTTTTGACTTTGGCTTCCATGAATTGTTTTCCCGTAGCCTTGAATTGCTTGCATAATTGTCTTCATAGTAGTCTTCATAGTAGGTAATTTGTCTTTTTCACTTTGAACACTTTGAATTTGAATCCTTATCTTCTTCCAACTTTTTGAATGGAAACAATTGCTTGTAGTCTTTTGAGGACAATCCGATCTTCTTTTGAAAAGTTGCTTATAATTATTTACCGACATGGGACCTACTGTTTTTTGGGAAACAGAGTTTTCTCGATCATTCCGACTTCACGTGCTTGAATAACTTTAATCATCTTTCCATTTCTGACTTTTTGAATAAAGACAAATCTTGATTTCTTCATGGCGAAGGGAACTGATCTTCAGAATCTGTTGAGTGTGGTTGTACAGATATACTTGAGAAGGCTTCTTCAATGCTCTCTTGATCAAATATATCTGATTGATGAGGAAATTCTTAAGGTGTAATTTTGACTAGTAACTCTTGATCATTTGGAACTGGGTTTAATTGAGAATAAAAAGGCAAAGTTGGTCGTTTGCTATATTCTTCCATGATTGCTTGCACTTGATTATCATTTTGATGCACACCAGAGAACTAGGCCGCCACCATTTATTGAGTGATTGAGACTTGGGCCCACCATTTGATTTTGAATTCATAAACCAGGGACATAGGATATGGTTTAGAATGGAATGGATGAATCTTACAACTCCAACAAATATCTATGGGACTTTGAATAAAATATGAAATTGAATTGGCTGCATATAATCTCGAATTCTTCCTTCAGTTTTCCGAATGAATAATTTGTAAGCCATTTGAGTCTCTGGGGGATAAATATCTTCAGTACATCCAAGATATATCCATCAGTTGTAAAACCACATTGGAATAGAAGATACTTGAGATGAAAAGGTTTTATGAAAAGTAAAAAACCAAGAATGATTGAATGGTCTGAAGTAAAAACCTTTGTATCAAGCTTCCAAGTAATCTTGGTACGTGTATTCTCAATATTGAGTTTCTATTGAAAATGTTTTAAGTAGAGAATGACTTCCCCACTCGTCAAAAGAACAAATTTTTTGGTAATAACTTTTGAATAAGCAACTCTATTAGCATCTTTTGAGCTAAAGTATACTTGATATCTACTGATCTTGAATCAATCAAAACCAAAAGATAAAATGAGATATCTTGTTTAGCATTTAATGGTATCCAGATGAAGTCTAGGTAAATGGCTTGCTCGATGTATTTTGAAAAAGTTGAGAAATCTGGAGTTTGAATGAAATGGGTAAGGAAAAGCGGTTCAACTATTCCTTTAGTGAAATAGGTAAGATTTGAGCTTGAGGCAGTTTGCTAAGATTGGATTTGAATAAATGGAAGATTATTCCTTTGAATTGAAGTCTTTTGATAAGATGCTTCTAAAGCTTGAGCAAAGTTTAATGGAGGATAATCAGAAAGGGATTGAAATCTATTTGACGAGATCAAATGAATAATTGGAAGTTTTTTGGAATCTCCTTCTTTCTTTACTGAATTCATTTTGAAATTCCTCAAATGTATGATAATATATACATAAGTATACTTTAATTTTA
Organism: Gynochthodes officinalis; assembly: GCA_020080225.1. Taxonomy (NCBI): domain Eukaryota; kingdom Viridiplantae; phylum Streptophyta; class Magnoliopsida; order Gentianales; family Rubiaceae; genus Gynochthodes; species Gynochthodes officinalis. The sequence continues at coordinate 2,343,591 of CM034618.1, read as the reverse complement.
CGCTTCTTCATGTTAATTACATCATTACAATAACTATTCAAAAATATATTAGATAATTAACTTATTATTATATCGTAATCTAATGTCCGTATATTGGGCAACCTCACTGTGCATAGCATGATGGGAGCTACCTAATACTCTTTAAAAGATAAATTTTTTTATGGAGAAAATACTATGCAACTACTTTATTTCCAGATAACAACTCAATTACAAAAATAAAAGTAATTTTTAGGCCCTAGTTTTGATAAATTTTCCACCTAAAATGGTGAGGTTGGAATATTTTCTTATGTTAGTATAGTTTTCAAACGTGTGACTTCATGAAGAATTTTTGTGCAACTTCAAACCTCAAATAGATTTTCATCTATTTTAAAAGGATACTCGAAAAATATATTCAAATCTTCCAAGAGGGAAGAAGACCATACCATCTAAATAGCAAGAAAGAAAATTAATTGTCTAATGATTAAGCTAAATTTAATCAAGCAATAAGGATGCCAGCACAAAATTAAAGCTTAAAAAATTTGAGCAATGAACATAATGAAAAATCTCAATGAATTCAACTAGAAATGAATATGTCAATGCAGAGGTTACTTTCTTACTTTTGTCATATATCAAAATTTACTTTGCAACTTATGTTACCAATGATAATGTTCATTACTTTTCTTTTTGTTATAGGCCAATTAATGGAAAAATTTAATTACAAAACCCTTATATTGCTTCTCATTTTAATATGATCAATTGATCCTAAAGTTTTCAATTATTCCCAATATAGTACAATCAACTCCAAAGCTCCAAATTGAATGCTTTGATATACATACTACGCAGAAAAAAATAATCATGCCTTATTGAAAGTATGTGAGCCAATCATCTAATAATAAGAAAAAAAAGTTTATCCTCATTCTATGAAGAGTAGAATTTATCAAATTTGTCCCTTTGTACAGCTTGATTATAACAGTGATTTAGGCTTATTACTTTTGATAGTATCACATTGAGCAAAAAAAATTTGGAAGTTCAAAATAAGGTTCAACCAACTAAATTGATCGAACATAAGAACGATACTTTCAATGGAAGATTTTGTAGTAACCTCTAGTGGTGGCTCAAAAATTAATAATACTTTATTATGTTAGAACAAAGAAGTACTATTTTTATCCAAAAATATAGAAATAGGATCTTACTTTCAAGTATTTTTTTGTTGTGAGCTAAGTCATGTATTTTATTCCATATTACTCAATAAAAAAAATATTTTTTATATATATAAAAAAACAATAATATTTACATCATTCAAAGGGACATTTTATTATTTAAAGTAATAAAATAAGAAGTTATAAGTATGTTTTAATCTTTGCACATCTTCACTAATATATTTTCACCATCTAAATTGACTGAGAGTAAAAAAAATTCTTTAAAAAGTAGGAGGGTTCATTAATTGGGTTAAACCTAAATATCGATAAATTCAAACTCAAATTTGGTTACTTAGTTTGTGGTTTGGTTTTTAAAATAAAATCAAAATTTAAAAGCAATTAAATGGTGTGAATTATGGTTTTAAGATTTTTAATTTAGTTTAAATAGAAAATTGAATAATTCGAATTTGATTCTCGCTGACCTAAAGAATTGAACCAACAAAAACAATTATATTCCTATATATAATATTAATATTTTACCTCCGTTATATATATATATATATATATATATATATATATATATATATATATATATTATAAATATATAATGCATATATGTTCAAATTAGATGCATATTTTTATATAACTTATATTAGTTGACGTGAATTACATGTGTATATTCACATATATGATCTTATATAAATTGATATCTAAATTTTTAATAAAATGTGCATATGTTTAATTTTATATAGAGGTTAAGATAAGTTTGGTAAGAGGTTTGGTGAGGCTTGTAAAACCGTTAGTAAGCCTAGGTGAAAGGTGTTCCTGTGAGTTGCTCCCTTTATTCCCGATCCTAATCTAAATCAAACAGATAATTAGATTACGTTAGCTTAAATATGGTGGCTAGCCTTAGAAGAATACTGACTAATACTCAAAGTAGTAATAGATCATCTAACATCGTTCAAAGTTAGGAATTACATTTATCAAGTAATAATACTAATAATTGGTCTATTCCAGAACAAAGAAATGAAACAATTTATCAAATTGGAACTTTTGATTTAAAGACATTTTTTCAATTAAAACTCATGAAAAACTAAATCTATAAATGAAAATTTTCAAACAATTTATCTATTAAATTCAACATCTATACAAAAATTTTTAGACAAAGGTTTTCGATATATGCATTTTGGAATGATTTAAGTTGCTTAAACCACTTGTTCATAGAGGAGTTGATGCTCCTATATTTTTAGCTCTAAGAGATAAAAGATTAAAAAGTTATAAATCTTCATTACTTTCAGTAATTCAAACTAATATATGTAATGGACCAATCTACTTTAATTGTGCTCCAAACTTGTCAGTAGAACTTTCAGATCCACTTATTCTAGATTCATTAATATTAGATATCCATTTACAGAACAATGAATTTCACAAAATTTGTAAAATTTTTACCGTTATTTATTGAGTATACTTTCGATTAATGCATTCCCAAATAGATTCAAAATTTAAAATGACTATTCAAGATAAAGATGAGACAGTCTTATTACAAGTTCAGGCCAATAATCCTTCAGTATATATTCCTAGAACATTAAAATGGAATGAAATAACTATTCCACAAGAATTCAAAATCAAGGCTATTCAACCAGTAAGAAATCTTCAAAGAACTGAAATTCAAAATATAGTTGAAAAAGATGACGGAAAAATATTAATAAAATTTAATTCTTTCAAAAAACAAGGAGTAGCTAGTTCTTCAAGTTCAGCTTTTCAAAACTCAAGAAGATCTTTTTGGAACCATCACCTTCAATAATATCAAAAGGCACTTCAAAATATATGTTTAAATCTCCAATTCCGTATAGTAACATCACCTTTCTTGTCACCTACAAGAACAAAAATGGTTATAAATGTAATCACTTTTGATAAAGAATTTCAAATTAATTTTGATTATTTACAAGAAAATTTTGATAATTCTGAAACAAATAAAAAAATGTGGTTTTTATCCTTAGATTAGGTTATTCAAGATAAATTAAAACAAGAATGGATTTCATACATGAAGACATTAAGGTGTAATATACCTTTATTTTCATGGTTAGAATACTGGTTCTCAAGAAATGAAAAAAATTCAAACATTTTTAAAGAAAAAAGTATTAATGTTCAAACAAATTTATATAAAAATGGAAAAATTAATGATACTATCGTTGTCACTTCAATTCACCCTCCTTTACCTGTAAAAACTCAAGTGAAAATAATGAAATTGAAACCTTTTTAAAGTAGGAAGAGTAGAGTCTCAAATGGTAGCATTTGATGATATTAAAAAGTATATCAACAAAATAATTATTCAAACCAAATATTACATACTATTGCAAATCGTAGATCATATATTAGTAAAAATCGATTCAATTCCTAAAGAACAAATTAATGTAATTAAGAAAATTGATTCAACATTTCCAAATGAGATTAGTACACCTCATTTTAAAACTAGTAGTTTGCCTCCAAAAGTAGAAGTGGAAATGATTAAAAGTATGAGTAAAACAAATGATGCATTATTAGATAAAATTACAAAAAAAAATTACCAGGTTTAATTCAAATGATACTCCTATTACTTCAAGAATTAATGCAATAGAACAATTATGTTAATATGAAGACACTGATGAAGATGAGAAAGAAGATAATTCAAGTGAAAAATCCGAAACATAAAAAATTAATTTAGTAGAAAAAGAATTTTTAGATAATGAATCAGAAGATATTCAAATAAATAAAATTAAAAGAAAATTTAGAAAAATTCAAACAAAGATAAAGGATTAAATTGGAATGTAAGAAATACTAGAAATTATTATCCTAGTTCAACACCCTGATATTTAATTCAAGAAATAGGTGAATTCCAGCATCTCAATATAATGGTATACGTCTATGAATGGAATATAGATGGAATGTCTGAATATGGAATTTTAAATGTGTTTCAAGGTATGGGTATGGCAAAACAAATTATCAAACAAAAGGAATGGATCAAAAGAATATTTTTGAGCTATAGTATCGTGGATTTTCAGACAATTTAAAAATTGGGATAATTACCTTTCTCAAGAAAATGGAAATCAAAATTTAGAACATACCATTGAAAGAATAATAGCACATCCTAAACCACCAAAGAAGACAAGCAATAGATCCAAGAGCACAACCTCTACAAAAACCACAACCCATGGTAGAAAATGTATCGACATTGTAGATTTTTAATAACTGCTTATTAGCTCATTTTATAGGAAATCCTAAAGAAATATTAACAAGTTCAAAAATACAATTAACAAATTTCGATATGTCTAACTTTGTCTGATTTTAGATGGTATAAAGATGTGTTTCTACCTCAAGTACTAAAAGATCCAAATGCTAATTCACCTTTTGGAAAGAAAAATTTATTTCAGACTACAAAGATTATTTTCTCATAGAATAATTTCCAAAATTCAAATGGATATGCAAATGATTTTATTGATTTCAATCAATTTAATTATGGTCAATTATTTGCATTTATTAAAAAAGAAGGTTTAGAATTATGTATGGAATTAAAACTTTAGAATAAATATGAAAGACAAAAAAAAAAAAAAAGTAGGAAATTTTTGTGAAGCATTTCGTATTAAAGGTATAAAAGCACCTTCAAGTCGTAAGAAAATGTTAAAAATAAAAATAAAAGAAATTTAAAAATTTTAACCTGGAAGATAATCAATATTTTAGAAAAAAAGAAATTTAAAAAGAACAAAAATACACTTACCTGTTTTAAGTGTGGGAAAATTGGGCAAGAAGCAAGTCAATGTAAAATGAAAAAGAAGATTAACAAAATATTTAAAGATGAAGATATGGAGAAAAAATGATTAATTTATTAATAGAAAATACAGATGTAGACGAAGATAATTTAGATGAATATGAGTCAAGTTCTGAAGAAGAAAAAAAATGTTATTGTATTAATGTAATTTCAAAAGAAAATAAAGAAACTTTATTTGTATGATTGAAAAGATCAATGATCCAGATAGTAAAAAAAAATATTTAACTAAATTAAGAGATTTGATTTTAGAGGATGATAAACCCAAAGAATTCAAACAATCATTTAGTATTACTAAATTATTAGAACAATATCCTCAAGAAAGTTTATTAGGAATTAGAAAACTAGATAAAGTAAAAGAAGAAATTAAAACATTAAAATTGCAAGTTAAAAAACTTCAACAAAATATAATAGAATTAAAAACTAAAGATTTAGAATTAGAAACAAAATTGACATTAAGAAATGAAGCATCTACTTCCAAAGGTAAAGAAATTATTGAAGACATAGAAGATTTAGATTCAATACAAATTAATAAAGAAGATGTTTCAAATGATTTGCATATTCAAATGATAAGTAGAATATCATTTCAATAATGGTATTGTTTTATTACTATAAAAATTCATGATTTTGAAGTAATTCTGCATGCTATGATTGATAGTGGTGCAGATGCAAATTGTATTAACCGGTATTATTCCAACAAAATATTATCAAAAACTAATGAAAGACTAATAGCAAATTAATGGAAATCGTAAGCGTAATTACAAGCTTATATTAAATGTTCGTAATGATGATTATTGTATTAAGAATATGTGTTATGTAGTGGAGGATATTGCTCAAGATTTAATCTTAAGATTACCATTTCTACATCAAATTACACCCATGAAATTGGCTCATGAAGGTATTCATATAAAAATTTTAGGGAAGAAAATTTCATTTAAATTTATATCTCCCAGTCATCAAATGGAGTTAAATATGATTAAAAAATGTTCAATCTTTAGACAAATTAGTCAAATTAGTCATATTAAAAATCAAATAGGTTATTTAAAAGAAGAATTATCGTATTCACGAATAGAAGAACAATTAAAAGATAGAGTAATTGATGAGAATCAAATATTTATAAACTTAGATATGTGTTTTTCACGCTTTTGCATAGATTTCATTGAGATATGCCATGTTTACTCGAGAAATCACATTATATTTGTGATTCTCATCTTTTATTGGTTTTGTAGGAAAAAAGGAGTTAAAACCAATTATCTTCCGGAGTTCATAACTTTTGATGAAAATGTCCAAATGAGATTATTGAAGATGCTATGGAAAGACAAGAAAGATAGAAAAACTTTCATGAACAAAATTTTCTCAAATTCAAAGCAAATGGACCAAAACTGACAAAAGCAGAACAAGGCATGAACCAAGAAGAGGAAAAAGGAGAAAAATCAGACATCTTCCGGAGTCCATAACTCTTGATGTAGACGTCCAAATGAAATGATTCAAGATTCTATGGAAAGATGAGAAATAGAGGAAAACTTTCATGAAGAAAGTTTTCTCAAATTCGGACGAAAAGGGACCAAAATTGGACAAAATCAGAACAACGCTCGCAAACCTTAAGTTTTCATTTTGAGTCCCACGTGTTTTATATAATTTACATTTGCTCCCCAACGCCCTAAGTTGTATTAATACCCCATTTTCTGCAGAATGAAGGGAGGATAGAGTAGGATAGGATAGATGGTTAGGGTTAGTTTTTAGATTTTGCATTTGGTCCCTAACTCAAAACGGGATTTCATTTGAGGCTAGGGTTTGGCTCTTTTGGATCTTCAAAACTTCAATCTTTGGATTTGTTTTGGCTTGCTAAGTGTTGAATTGGTTGGAATCACCACTCTTTTGATTAAGGAAGTATTTCTTACGAATTTCTCATGCTTTCAATGGTGATATTTCCTTGTGATTGTTGTTTGCTTGATGCCATGAGAGCCTAAATTATCTTGGGTGATTCTTGGTGTTTGATGTATGGATTAGGTTTACTTTGATTCCTTGTGGGTTGTAGAGTGATGGGCTTGCATTAATTGAAGTCTTCTTACTTGTATTTAATGAATTGACATGCATTGAATGGTGGCCACATTTAGTGTGTGTTCTTGGTGTTCGTGTGTGTTTTAGAATATACATGAACTTAGACCAAAAGTAGAAAGAACTACCTAGCATTCTCTAGATTTAGGTGTTTGAGACAAGAAACAACTACCATATGAGCTTAATTGTGCACTAAAATTGTGTGGAAGCCATAGGTTTTAGTGTGCTCTAGGTGGGGATGAGACCAAAAGAGATTCCCATTCTATAATTCCGATGAGACCGAAAGGAGATGTGGAGTGAAAAAATAGGTGGTTTCTAAGATTAAACACTTGTACTAGGAATTGTGAAGTGGTAGGCTATAACATTTAGGGCTAGAATTGTGAATGAGAGTTCTGTAGAAACCATAGGCGTTAATGTGCTCTAGGTGGGGATGAGACGAAAGGAGATTCCCATTCTATAATTCGATGAGACCGAAAAGGAGATTCGAGCGAATGGATGTAGCCACTTAGTTAAGATGCCCTACACTCGGTTGCCCTTAGGAGTCAAAGTAGCCGACCCTTGCATTGAACCCAAGGATCACCCTCCTTCCTCAATTGTGTGTTTATTTCCTTGTTTCAATGGTGTTGTTTAGCTTAGCATTTAGAATCTAGTATTCCAATCTATTTGCATACTTTTCTTCATGCTTCTTAGTTAAACATCACTCTTTAAATCATTGCATTAGGACACATAGATAGCAAATAATTAGTCGCACTTAAATTCTTGTTTTGTCCCCTTCCCTGTGGAGAATGATCCCTAAGCTTTACTACAATTGATTAAGTGAGGTTTAGGTGTAAATTTGTGTGAGTTTAAGCTATATTTTGATGCACTTTTGCACACACCAATCGCCACCAAGAATTCAAGACAGGATTAAAGAATTAGAAAATCTTTGGGTAAATTACATCTACTACCCCTGTGGTTTGTAAAAACTTCCAATCAAACTCCCAAATTTGATTTATTTCCAATACCCCCTTAAATTTGATAAATTCATAACATTTAACAAATTCATAACATTTAGTTCTTTTAAGGGGGCATTGGTAATAAATTAAATCTGGAGGTTTGATTGGTAGTTTTTACAAATCACAGGGGTAGTAGATGTAATTTACCCAAAATCTTTTTACAAAAGAAAACCAGGCTCTGATACAGTCATCTCAATATGATGGTACTTTTGTCTATGAAGTAGAAAAAGGATTTTTAGATAGTGAATCAGATGATATTCAAATAAATAAAATTAAAAGAAAATTTAGAAAAAAATTCAAACAAAGATAAAGGATTAAATTGGAATGTAAGAAATACTAGAAATTATTATCCTAGGCCAACACCCTGATATTCAATTCAAGAAAGAGGTAAATTCAGGCATCTTAATAAAATCATTGCATATAATCGAATTCGCCATATCTGCTTTTTCAACAAATAACTTGTATGTCATTTGAGTTTCTAAGGATAAATATCTTTAGTAGAACCAAGATATACACACCAATTGTAAAACTAGTTGGAATGGAGGGAACTTGAGAAGCAAAAGTTTTGTGAAAAGTAAAGAACCATGAATGGTTGAATGGTCTGAAGTAAAAAACTTTGTACCAAACTTCTAAATAATCTTGATATGTGCAACCGCTATATTGAGTATCTAATGAGAATGGCTTAATCAAAGAATGACTACCCCATTCATCAAAAGAACATATCTTCTTAAAAATGACTTTTGAGTAAGCAATTCGATTGGCAATCTTTTCGTCCATATTATGTCGTATATCTACTGATCCTGAATCAGTCAGAATCAAAAGATAATACTTTATATCTTTTCTCGTGTTGAAAGGAACCCAATGGCAATCAATGAAGTATTTGATCTAAAAATTTTGAAAAAGTTGGGAAATTTGGTGATTGAGAAAATGGTAAGTAAAAGAGGTTCTACAACATGTTTAGTAAAATATGAAATTGTAGGGCTTGAAGAGGCTTGTCCTCGAAGAAGTTGAGTTGGGGTAATGGGTTTTTGAATAGGAGTTTTTTTGATATGGTGCTTCTAAAGCTTGAGCAAAGTTGAGTGGAGAATAGTCCGAAAGGGATTGAAATCTATTTGGCAAAGCCAAATGAACTAATCAAGTTTCTTTGAATCTCCTTCTTTCTTCACAGAATTCATTTTGAATTTCCTGTTAAAAATTCACGAGTTAAAAAATCAGGCAAACAGTTCTTCTTACCTTTAATGTATTCTAAATCAAAATCGAATACAGATAGGATAGCTTGCTATCTTGCAAAAATCGTAAATAGTCAACATATTGGTTTGAAGTGCGGAAATAATTTATCCTAAAGAAATATTAACAAGTTCAAAAATACAATTAACAAATTTACGATGTCCAACGTTGTCTGATTTTAGATGGTATAAAGATGTGTTTCTAACTCAATAATTGGATCGGCCCAAATTTGCAAAAAAAGCCCAAATTTGCAAAACAATTATATTTAATATTATTATTTGACCAACAATTATATTTAATATTATATACATTCCATAAATTTTTCTTTTTCTTTAATCTAAAAAGTTTATAATATCTTTCAATTACATCCCTAAGTTATAATTGATTCATGACCCTAAACTCACAATTATATAAAAGAAATATATTATTTTGCAACCACAAAACTAAATTAACCTTTTTGTAATAATTTTTGTTCAAGTGTTTATAATTGCAATATGTTTAAGTGATTTTTATACGTTTTAATATGAAGCATATATTATAATATGTTTGAAAGATCTTTATATGTTTTAAAAGATTGTCATATGCTTGAAAGGTTTTAAATAATATTTATATGTTTAAAAGATTTTAATGTGCATATAGCCGTATATTATAGTTTTATAATTTGATCTACAGTAACTTTCAAATGTGAAAGTTACAGCAATAATATTATATTTTATCAGAATTTATCATGTATATAGTGTAATTGATTCATTTTACACTATACCATGTAATTATATCCAATTATTATAATATATTTGATTTAAATACTCTACTAGTTAAATTGCTATTCATAGTGGTTTTTTATTTTTAGAAAAATATTATTATATATTTCAATATAAGTAATTAAGTATAGGCTAGCATACGAGTTAACCATGCTTTGTGATTTGCATTCATATTATATTTAAATTTGAATATTATATACAAGTAACTAAAAAGTAAGTATGCAAAATTAAATTATATGCTAGTACATAATAATGCTATAAGTACAAGTGATGACGTTGTAATTTGTAAAATATATTAAGTAATAAATTTTAAATTCTCCATTACTATATAAATATTAAGTTTTAACAATCTAATATTAGAATTAGTGGTATATTCATATTAAATAATCTAATATATATAATTATATATATATATATATATATATATATATATATATATATAGTAACTTAGATTCTAAGTTAGATATTTGAAAAGGAAAAAAGGGGAAAAAATAGTTAACCAATCAAAAAGGAAAAGATGAAAAAAAGTGAATCGGTCAATCGATTAACAGATATAAACAATACCGCTTTTTCGATTAAATCGAATGAAATAGATAAAACTAAAATCGCCAATTAACTAAAAGATACCAACTCGTTTTCAATCTAATCGGTTCGGTATGTTGACCGATTTGATCAGCTAATTGACACCCCAAACTGTAGTTTAGGTTGTTTTTCACTAGTAAAATGTTTTCGTTTGCTTTCCAAAAGAAAAAAACAATACATTTCCGTATAAAAAATTACTTACCCAATAAAATTTGATTTCTGATCAAAATTGAACTGAAAATCAAAATTTTCAATTTGGTTGGGTTAGATTTGCAATTGACCCAACACAGTACAAATGACTCAAAACTTTCAAATTGAATGCTATGATAAACTGTTTGGAGATTGTGGTCCAAGCTTTGATGGTGGGGTATTCGATGGAAAAAGTAACGTAAAGAATGTCGACAGATGCAGTCTATTTTTTATCAGGCAGCTCTACATGTTGGTTGCGGTACTCCCGTGGAAGTCAATAGGCCCGAGTTTAGTCACTTAACTAGTTTAGTTAGGTGGTGTTTGTACGTTTATTGTACTGTCAGATTTAGTCTCATTATGAGAGCTAAGGTCCTTATAGCCAGTGGGCTATTATGTATATGTGCCATTTTTTTATGTATATACTATGATCGTTTTGGGAAAAAAAAATGCTATGATAAACATGCTATGTAGGAAAAGAAAATAATCATGCCTTATAGAAAGAATGTGACCTAATAATTAAAAAAATAGTTTATCCAGTTTATAAAGAGTCGAATTTATCAAATTTGTCTATTATATATATGGTGAAGTATGTTCTTCGATTGGAGTACCTTCAACCAACATAAAAATTAAAAATAAAAATAGGTTCAATCAATTAAACTGAGGCAATGTAAGAAAGATACTTTGAGTGGAAGATTTGCAATTAACCCCTTGGAAAAAGAAGTACTCCAACTATTTTTGTGCAAAAATATAGAAATAGTTACTCAATAAAAGCAGGGTTTTATATGTATAAATGATCATACTATTCCTATCAAAATTTTATTATCACTAGAATTAAGCATGTTCACTAGTTAATTAGTGAACTAATTAAAACTAGTTTGGTTAATCGTTTTGCACTTGAACAACTAAAAATTGGAACAATTTAATTAACCCGTTAACTGATTCAGTTTTTAGTCGGTTAATCATTGAGAACATGAACCAAGTGAATGGCCCAAATTTCAAAAAAGTGCAATTTTTGACACTTGAAAAACCCATTTTTTAAATTTAATTGAATCCGGTCGAGGTGAAAATTAGAATTAAAAGTGATCTAACCTTGTTAAAAGTGACTTATTTGCTAAAAATAACTCTAAAAAAAACCCAAATTTATAGAAATCAATCCAAAAACTCCAAACTATTAATTGGATTGGGCCAAGTGAAAATCATAATTAAAAGTGACCCATTTGCAAAACCTAGCTGTAAACCAGAAGCCCAAAATTGCAAATTGCAACTATAACTCATATTTTGTAAATTTTGGTAAGTATTATTTAGCCAATAATTATGTTTAATAGTATATGCATCCCACGAGTTTTTTTTTGTGCTTTCATCTACAAAAATTATAGCTTCTTTCAATTACATTTCTAAATTAAAATGACTTATCATTACAAATTAACAATTATAAAAAAATATTATTTTGTGTTAAAAAACTAAATTAAAATTTTCTAATAATAGTTTTGTTTCGAGTTTTTCTAATTTTAATATGTTTAAGTGATTTTTATATGTTTTAATGTGCATACATGCTAATATGTTTAAAAGATTTTTATATGTCTTAATGTGCATATAGCCATATAATTCTGTCGACAATATAGTTGAAATGTAAAAAGTTAAAAAAAAACTATATTTTAAGAAAATTTCTCATGTTTTAAATCTTTTAAAAAATCATATCATTAATAATTTTAATAGCCATCTATGTAGCTTAATTGGTTCATTTTACACAATGCCATGTATTTAAGTATTTTAGTATATTTGAGTACTTTACAAGTTAAATTGCTATTTTTAATAGTTTTTTAGAAGAATATTGTTATATATTTCAAAATAAGTATAACAAGCAAATATTGTATACAAATTAAATGTAATCCACGCTTTGCATTCATAGTTCATACTAACTTTTATAAAAAGAATTGAGATAATAAGATCATGTGAAATTTAATGCAAATGTTACGTTTGATACAAAATGTGTAAAAGTGATGATTATAAGCCATAATATATTTAACATTACATAAAAGTAACTAAGTAGGTAAGTATGTAACATTAATTTATATGTTAGTATTAAGTAATCTTACTAGTAATGACATTGTAATTTGTAAGATATATTAACTAATAAATTTTAAATTATTAATTACTAAATAACTATTAATAATTTAATATTAATATTAGTTGTATATTTATATTAGATTATAAATTTATAATTTAAATATATAGTAACTATTAAGTTAGATATTTGATAAGGAAAAAAGAAAAAAAATTAACCAGTTAACTAGTTCACTTATTGGTTAATCAGCTAATCAATTATTAGTTTAATCGATTAATTGTTAAGTAAACAATATCTAGTTAATCGGTTAAATTAGGAAACAATTGTAAAACCAAAATCGATCGGTTAGCCAAAACAAGTGTAACGATTTTTAATTAAATCGAATTGATTAATCAGTTGATAATCGGTCCAAGCGATTAACCAGTTTAACTGGCTGTCAAACAGCCCTAACCAAAATAGAGATTAGATAGGCATCATAAGAATCTAAAATAGAAAAAGAAAATATAAATATTTAATCATTTTTTAATTTTTAAGAAGACGAGTATCGACAGGAAGCAACCAGATAATGGTTACTGCCTGGCTAACTACATTATCAAAGCAAAAAGTCGAAGAAGATATGATGATAAAATTGTGAATAATGAATTGGATTAATTCTTCTAATTACCTGTTGCGGGAAAAATGATTTTGCACAAGAAAAGAATTATACAGCACAAAATAAGATAATTTTTTTTTAACAGCTAAGAAAATATGCTGATATAAAATTGTCGAGTTGTTTGTTTGGTGAAATGTTATGAAAGGGAAGGTTAAGAAGTCCTTACAAAAAAAGGCAAAAGGTCAATTACGTCCTATTCCATATTACACATGCCCTCTTTTTGGCTCTTTTGTCCACCATGGATGGATACATGTGAACTTTGAATAAACCAAACAAAAAATCACCAAAAACAAAAAGATATGTTTCATTCAAACAAAAGGAAAAGAAAAGGGATAAATGAGAAGTGGATAGACGAACAGAGAGAGAGAGAGGAGAAAGAGAGGCATACAGACACTGAGAGACAACAGGGGGTTAGGAAGGAGAGAGGAAAAGAAAAGTGTGTGAAAAAAAGAGAAAAAAACAGCTTTGACTCTCTCTCTTCAATGGAGGATTCCCACCTGTGTGAAGAATTCTTCCTCCAAAATATTTCTCTTCCCCAACTACCCTTTTCACGTCTATAACGCCAAATCCTTATCCATCCACAAGCCAGCCCCCTTTTGATCTTCTAACTCATCTGGGTTCTCCTCAGATTTCCCTTTTAGACACCCAAAAGATCAGGTGAGATTATGTTGCAGTCTTTTTGTTTATATCCTTCAGCAGCATTGTCATTTTTTCAGTTCATTTTGCATTTTTGCGCCTTAAAAATTTAAATAGTTTTTCCGGGGTTCTTTGTTTTGGCTGGAACATAGGTTTTTTTTCTTTTTTTTTTTTTTTTTGGAATGCAAGATTTGTACATCTTCCACATTTCTTGGAGATTCTTGACTCTTTTTATTCTTGTTGTTGGTTTTTAAGATTTGGCTTCTGGATCATGCTAATTAATTATTAATGTGGTACGGTGTTGTTTAAACCTAGAAGCGTATGATTTGACAGATTGAATTTGGATTTGTTGTCATTTCATGTTTGTTCTGGGTAGTGAAGTTTAGTTTTTCATTGGATATTTTTTTAATTTTATTTTCAGGGTTTGCTTCTGGTATATCTGGGACACATACAAACAATTAAAGCTAACAAGATTTGGATCTTTTCAGTTATGGGGAACTGCTGTGTGACTCCAGTTGGCTCTTCTGAAAATAAGGGTAAAAAGAAGAACAAACCTAATCCCTTTTCTATTGACTATGGTGCTAATCATGGATCTGGAGGTGCTAATAAGCTTGTTGTTTTGAAACATCCTACTGGTCACAATATTCACGAGAAGTATGATCTGGGTGGGGAACTGGGGAGAGGTGAATTTGGGGTCACATATTTATGTACTGATGTGGACACGGGTGATAAATATGCCTGCAAATCAATTTCAAAAAAAAAGCTTAGGACTGCAGTGGACATTGATGATGTGAGGAGGGAGGTTGAGATTATGAAGCATTTGCCCAAGCATCCTAATATTGTGACCCTAAAAGATACTTATGAGGATGATGATGCAGTTCACATTGTGATGGAATTGTGCGAAGGTGGTGAATTGTTTGATCGGATAGTAGCAAGAGGGCATTACACAGAGAGGGCAGCTGCAGTAGTTATGAAGACAATTGTAGAAGTAGTTCAGGTATGATTTTGACTTAATTCTGTGACTGAATTGATGTAGACTTGCATGTTCTAAACCACTAATTAAATTGCTTTTAGTTCCTGGAAAGATATGTATCTTTGTGTCCAAAATACACGTCAGTCTTTTTTTCTTCCAAATGAATTTTGTTCACTTCTTTTCTTTTCATTTTTCTTCTTCTTCTTCTTTGTATTCCTTTTTTTTTTTGGGTACATGTGTTATGCTTGAAGTTGACTTCGGCAAATATGCATGGAGCTCTCTGTGTTGTTCATACCTTTTACCATATTCCTTTAGAAGATTAGATAGAGATTCATAATTCTGGGTTGAGTGTTTGAAATTTTCACTTTCTTTGTGAAGTTTCTTTTCTGTAATCTCTCTCATGCAGACAGCAGTGACCTTGGCCACTTGTATTTTGTTGAAAATATCGATATTCTTGCCCTGTATATGTACTCAATCAAATTCACATACTCAAATGCTACAGTCCCTGCGTTGTTTCTTTGGAATGTTATGAAACATGCATTTGACAAGTGATTTATATGTGCTTGTGAGTTTGTTTGATGATGAATAGTTTCATTTTTGCTGGTGTGGTAAATTTTTGCTTTTCTCACAAGAAGGCTACATCACCCTCTCAAAATAAGTCTTTCATCTTGGTAGGTGTGCCACAGAAATGGAGTAATGCATCGTGATCTCAAACCAGAGAATTTTCTTTTTGCGAACAAGAAGGAAACATCACCTTTGAAGGCAATTGATTTTGGACTGTCTGTGTTCTTTAAACCTGGTGAGACATTGTTGCTATGTTGATGATGGTGGCTTGGTTTATATTGCTACATCTCATATGGTTATAGCTATTTATTCTTGGACATTATTAGATGATTTTTTGGGGACAAGAAATTTATTGGTCTGCTATTTTTCCTATCTGTTTATTTTTCTGTTTCAATAAATTATGCACTACTTTTGTAGGTGAGCAATTTAATGAGATAGTAGGAAGCCCCTATTATATGGCTCCAGAAGTTCTGAAATGTAATTACGGTCCAAAGGTTGATGTGTGGAGTGCTGGAGTTATCCTGTATATCTTGCTTTGTGGTGTTCCACCCTTCTGGGCAGGTATTGTCTGATATTAAGTTTGAAGATGTGAAAGTTCATTTCCCTTTACTAGGAGCTTGCTTGGATATCATGATTGTTAAATAATGTTATAGTCAGTTTAATTAAGGGGAGAACTTGGGTGAACTTTGGTGAAGGGTAAATTAATGGAAGCCTTGGGTGAATTTAGAGGCCAAAGTCCTTTGACTTAGATGCCTTAAATCTTGAGAGCCTTCGGCGGTGGTTTGCTATAATTGGTTACTTTTTTGTATTAGATGAATTTTGGAGCTCTGATGCTTTTGAAGTAATTTGAAAAGGCTTAGAGTTGTGCCCAGGATCTAGGATTTATTGCTTGATGTCCTTCTTTATCTGATACTGCAGATAACTGTAACAGTAACTATAAGTTTGATTGAAAAGTTCATACTTGGTTTAATACTGTCTTTTGGTTATGTACTCTGAATATGCAGTAGTTGGTTCTTGTCTTTTTCTTTTGATAGTCACTTCATATACTTGTTATTCGTGCAGAAACTGAACAGGGGGTAGCTCAAGCTATCATTCGCTCTGTCATTGATTTTAAGAGAGATCCATGGCCTAAAGTTTCAGATAATGCAAAGGATCTTGTAAAGAAAATGCTTGATCCAGATCCAAGTAGGCGGCTTACTGCTGTGCAAGTTCTTGGTAATGTTTTATATGTAAAAGATATCACAGTTCATTGTACGATATAGACTGCTTCAGGGGTCTGATTTTCATTTTGAGGTATTTGAATGCAGAGCATTCCTGGTTACAAAATGCAAAGAAGACACCAAATGTTCCATTGGGAGAGACTGTCAAAGCAAGGCTCAAACAATTTTCTGTGATGAACAAGCTGAAGAAAAGAGCACTGAAGGTACCAATATGATTAATTTTACAAATATCTGGTTTGGCCATGCTCTTTGACTCCCTTTTCTATAATCAAGTACAATGATCTATGTCCAACCTCTGGGAATATTTATTGAACAGGTGGTGGCTGAGCATTTATCTGTTGAGGAAGTGGCTGGACTTAAGGAAACTTTTGAAATGATGGATGTTGGAAAGAGAGGAAAGATAAACCTCAGTGAGCTCAGAAATGGTTTACAGAAACTTGGCCACCAAATTCCTGATGCAGATCTTCAAATTCTTATGGAATCTGTAAGTTGTTGGATGTTGGTTGATATCTGTTTATTACTTACCACTGTGGGAAGCTCCTGATTCTGATGTTATAGAGAGGCTTTGGCTGAGCTTTCAAATCCCTCAACTTGAATGCTCTTCATCCATGTCTCTTTTGCCTCTTACTTTAGAATTATGAATTGTTATTAAAAACCAAATCTTGCTCATTAAGGTTTCTTAAAATTCTCATTTTTTGATTAATTTTTACTTGCTTGTTGCAGGCTGATGTGGATAGAGATGGAAGGTTGAATTATGAGGAGTTTGTTGTGTTTCCGTTCATATTAGAAAAATGGAAAATGATAAACACCTGCACAAAGCTTTTGCATTCTTTAATACAAATCAGAGCAGTTATATAGAAATTGAAGAGCTACGGGATGCTTTGAGTGATGAAGGTGATGCCAATACTAAAGATGTGATTGCTGCCATCATGCATGATGTTGACATAGATAAGGTCAGTTTTTCTGAACCTGTCAATGACAATAATATCCTCTAGCTTTGTTGTAGTCTCATTGTCTCAGTCTGTGTAAATTATTTTAAATGGAACTAATGTTCTGTCAACTTGTAAATCATGTATTTTTAGACTTCCAAATGACTTTTCTGTTACTTTTCTGGCTGTTCAGTACGTGATTATTCATGAGAATTGTCTTTTGGGTATGTCCTTTGTTGTATTCTAGTTGCAGCACTTGCTACTGCTCCTTAAGATGCATTAATACCTTAAATATTTTTTTTCTTCTTAGTCTGAATAAAATCATCTTTTATCTTTATTTTTAGTATTCAACAACATAAACAATGTTGCCTGCTTATATCTCTGGCATACTGCGTTGTTCACAACAGATGTACTTTGACATAACCTTAATATAGTACGTGTACAGTGTATTATCACTAAGCCTTTGAGATTTGGTAAACTACTATCTCATTTGACTTGACTGGTGTTTAGTTATGCCCTTCTACAATCTAAAAGATATTTGAGGATGCAAATTGACTTAAATGACATCTCTACATCAAGCACTGTTATATATGAAGTGAATTGAAGGAACAACAAGAATAAAGGATGGCTACCCCTCGCTCCCCATTTAATGGTAATGATTTCCAGCATTCCCTCATCCTAATTGCCCAAGCTACTGCCACTCCCTTTTCCTACTGGCTCTAAGCTCCCATGTTTTGATTTCTAGATTTCACCAACTTTCCCTGAGAACCCCAACTTTTTCATTGCTCTTGCCCCATCCTTGGATCCCTAGAGGAGCAATTACATGGGATTGCATCTGTCTCTACGTGCCTAATGCTGCCTCCGGCCATGCGCTGGAAAAATATAACCAATAAGGAAAAAATGACAAAGTATACCCTCCTACTTGGAAATATGTTTCTCCCATCAGGCATTTAGGTCAGAAAACCTATGAATCAAACTCTTGTAAAGGAAAGAAAGGTAAGATGGGAATTCAAGAAATTGGTGAAAAAAGGAAGGTAATTGGTTATTTCCTTTTTCTTTTTTAATTTGATTTTATGTATGTATTACATGCATGCCCTGAGATAGAGTGGAATTGGCAATATAGATAGAGTAATCAATAATTATTCTTTACCGCTCAACACTATTTAGTTACACATTAAGAAGTTGAGTAGCTTATTTGTGACTCTTAATAGTTGGGGGGTCAGCATTTTTATGGGAACAGTATGTGTAGTTTAGTATCACCTTTGAGTTTTTGGCCATATTGTAAAGGAAATACTTGTATTAAAGGCATCACGATGGTGCAAAATGAATTGCAAAAGTTAGCCTATTTAGTTTGAAAACTATGTGCTTTATATGGGAAAGTCGGCAGATGATAGGCCTTCTCTGGTTAACATTCTAAATCCAAAAGTAAAGTGGTGGTCATGAAAACATCAGATGTTTTTTGTTCCTATTAGTTCCTTTGAAAATTCGGTTTTCCCTCTTTCCAAAGTGATAAAAAATATACACAATGATTCATTATTTAAAATTCAGTCCTTTTTTCTTCCTGCTGTTTTAACATAGAGGCTTCCAATTAGAACGTTACTCGTGCAGTCCTACTGTTGCAAATAGCCAAAGATAGCTGAGTAATGTTGTGCTTTAGGAACACTGAATAATGATGTTGATGGCGCTCCAGCAAACTTGCTGATGCTAGATAAGTTGTGATTGACATGTGCAACTGGCCAAAGGATGTGGGAAAAAAGTACTAGGGAGCCAGCTGGCTACCAGGATTGTTTTGGGGCATTTGGGTGGGGATGGTGAGAGGCCAAAGGAGAAAATATGTTGGTCTGTTTACTTCACTGAATTCTTTTTCTAAGTTCTATATGTCAGATAGGCTTCTTTTACTGCTTAGAATGTTCCATTGAGGGTGCTAACAAATTCCTTCTTACGAGATCTGAATTTTAGTTATGAACATCTTACTCTCTCAGGTGTTTGGTATACTCTTCTAGTCTTAAGCAGGAGTATGTAAATAGCTACTACTTAAGCAAACATAGAATGCATTTTTTGTGGCTCTATTATCATGGTTGCCAGACTATCTCATGCAGATGATATGATCTCATGACTACATAGAAAACCCCTATTCTTGAGATAATCTCTTCTGTAGTGCATTGTGTTATGTTGTCTGACTGAACTCAATTATGCTAAGCTATGCGATTTTTTATTGGATGATTTGAAAAGAAATGAAAGTCCCAAATATTTTCTCGTGTCTTTTTTCCTTTGTTTCTGCTCTCGTGCTGGTTTGCGTTAGCGGGTTGGGAGGGAATGCTGTTGTCATTTTTTTGATGTTTGAAGTTTATGTTGTCTAAAGATTTACTTTTATGTTGTCTAAAGTTTGTGCTTTCCTTCTTCGTAACCATTACTTGCAATCCATCATGCCTTTTAATGATATGCAGGATGGACGCATAAGTTATGAGGAATTTGCTACAATGATGAAGGCTGGTACGGACTGGAGAAAAGCCTCCAGGCAATATTCGCGTGAGCGGTTCAACAGTCTGAGCTTGAAGTTGATGAAGGATGGTTCATTACAACTTGCAAATGAAGGTAGATAAACCGAAGAAACTGGGAGATCAGTTAGGGAAGGAAAGAAACGTAGTGAAAAGGGACATGCTCTTATTTCTATTGAGTTTAAAAGAGTCATTTAGAGTTTGATCTTTTCTCTTTGGGTTTGACATTTTCGCAAATCATTCTGATGGCAAGTAAAGTGACACCCTGTGGACAATTCCTGTGAGTTTGACACCTGTAGGTTTCAAAATTTATTATTATTATTTTTTTGGAGGTAGCTGTAGCAGAACCAAATTCTCTGACTAACGAAAAGCTGATGAGGTGATTAATCTGTTGTACATATTCTACCTAGGTTTAGAGGCCTTTTCACTTGGAGGAGAAAATATTCTGTACTCCTGCAGTCCTGATTGTTGCTGGAAAACATATTTTGTACCCTGAATCTGATTTCAGTCATTCCATCAATTCTATGAAACTCATAATTCACAGTGGCTGGTACAAAGTTCATAAAAGGTTTCCCTTGTGTGAATGTCGCAATTGCTTACATCCTTATTCCAGTACAAAATTCAAACTACTACTACAACAACAATAAAGTTTGCAGCAACAATAATAGCACCTGAGTTTTTATATCGCTATGTGCAATTAATTATATAAATAATGTTTCATCATATTTTTTTATTAAAATGCGTATTTTGATTAAATTTAAGTAATTCATGTTCCTTTCAATATTTTTTTCGTTTTTAAAAAAAGAGTACACTTTGGTTTAGTTATAACTTTTCATTAGTTATTAAATACAATACATATAATGTATTTTATAATTTTATTTTTATTTTTTAATTGTGGATATATATACTCCATTTATCCCAAAAAAATGAGTCTATTTTGGTTAAAATATAACTTTAGTTATTAGGTATAACTCTTTTAATGTACCACTAAATGTATAATTTTATATTTTTATCTTTATTTTTTAATTTTGAGTATACATAATTATTATTAGTAAGGATATTTTGGAATTTGGTTTAAAAGTGGACTTTGTTTTTGGGACAAGAATTGTTTTTTAAGATGGACTCTTTTTTTGGGATAGAGGGAGTAATTATTATTAGTTAGGGTATTTTAAAATTTTAGTTTAACTCTGCTTTTAGGACAAGGAAATTTTTAAAAGTGAACTCTTTTTTTGAGACGGAAGGAGTAGTTCTTTCTAAGTTTTTTTTTTAATCTTTCCCTTTTAATTTGAATTAATAATTCATTTTAACGCATCTATGGGTTTTCTACGCACATATTTAAATTTTTTACATGTGTTTTATTTTTTATTTTTTCATTTATTGAACTACTCTTATTTTTTTTACTAATACATTCGTTATTTTATCAAGTTTAGTATGTCTACATATTTATTTTAACATTCCCATTTCTATTACTCTCATTTTTTGTTCATGTTTATAGTTGATGTCTCAATACTCTGATCTATAAAGTATTGCTAGTCCTAAATTATTTTATAAAATTTTCTTTTTAATTTCAAGGGACTTTACACTAATAAAATATTGAAGATGCATTTCTCTAATTGTTGGTCCTAAATTATTTTCTAAAATATTTTTTTTAATTTCAAGTGTACTTTACAAAAATAAAATACAAAAGATGCATTTCTCTATTTATTCCAACTTGTCTAAATTTTGTGGGATTAATGGCAAAAATAACACCTTTTTTCGTTGACTTTACGAAACTAGCAGCTGTATAATTTTTTTTGCAAAACTAGCAAATCAAAGTAGTTTGACCAAGTGAAAAGACCCAAATAACCATCAATTTACAAAATATGAGAAACATCACGTCTAAAAACACTCTTTTAGGTTGAGCAGTAAAAGGTCGAGTGGTAGGTTAAGCTTGACCTAAAAGGTCTAGCACAAGGTCAAGCTTGACAGTTTGACCTTGTGCTTGACCTAAAAAGTTGAGCACAAGGTCAAGCTTGACCTTGTGCTCGACCTTAAAGGTTGAGCAGTAAAGGTCGAGCACTAGGTCAAGCTTGATCTTGTGCTCGACCTGTGGTATAAAATTATATTCAATTTAATTTTTTACAAGTATAATGATGTCATAAAATATGCAAATCACATATCAAAATGTAGATAATGAAAAATTGAATCCAAAGATACTAAAATTGTCCAAAACGGACTCCAAATGTGTCTAAACGTGCCTTATAAAGGTTCTAGAAAAAATTAAATAATATGGGTCCCACATCTAACACATGGCTTCGAGCACAAGGTCGAGCATAACCTAAAAGGTCAAGCACTAGCTTTATACAAGTGCTATATTTGGAAATAGATAGTCATTTAAGTCTTTTCATTTGGTCAAAATACGTTGACCTGTTAGTTTTGCAAGCTCCATGGCACCTAATTTAGAGTTTGTTCTTTAGCCAATTAATTGCATTAGTTGAATTGCTTTCTATCTCAAGAACATGTGAACACTTCCAAGTCGACTCTAAAAAGACTAACATAGCTTCACGAATAGCATAGAACTCGGCCTGATTAGAATCGAGGATTCCAACATGTTTAGAAAAAACAGCTTTTGTTCTACCCTGATCATCCCTAAGAATGCCCCCAATCCCAGCCATACTTGGTTTCCCAATTGAGCCATCTATATTGAACTTCATTGTACCAGTTGTGGCCTAGTCCAAGATTGCTAACATGTTGGCCACTACTTGCACAGCTCCCCTTAGCAACAACCGAAGCAACGGACCAGGCAAATTTACCTTATGCGGCACTAGCTGGCCCTAACTCCTGTCCCTGCACAGACTTACGCTTCGTATCATCGTGTGCTTGCCTCTCCTCCCAAGCTAGTACCCCAAAACCCTCAGTAGGGAAGCCTCGCCGACACCCGCATGAAATGGCCATTGGCTTCGAAGTCCAACTTGATGTCTTTCATGAGACTACTCAACGCTAACTCCTACCCTAGGGACACAACCCCAATGACCTAGGGCCAGAGAGATCGCCATACGAAAAAGAAAAAAAAATTATTTACTGTGGCTACAGTAAAAAACTGTAGCCACAATCGCATAAAATTCGCACCTTTTGTCGTTCCTACTGGGTTTTTTTTTTCCTCAACTTGGCAGTTTCTCCGCCTTCTTCAGAATGATATCTTCCACCCATTATAGATCTTCCTAGCATAAAATGAAATTGATTTTCTAATACATTAGTTTCATTTGTCAATCTTCTTTTTACTACTTTTGTTCCAAAAAAGAATTTTGTTTCAAATTTTTTTTTGTTCAAAAAAAAGAGTCTACTTTTGGTGTGAAATTCTTGTATTACCCAAAATAATGATAATGATAATGTAATAATCCAAAATAAAAAAATAAGGATTAAAATGTAAAATTATATATTTAATTGTGTATTAAGTGTGTTGTACTTTGTAACTTCAAAGAAGTTATACCAAATTAAAAGTGAACTCTTTTTTTAGGACGAAAAAAGTACTACATTTTCAATAATTTCATAGCATGACTTATTAATTTTTTGCACAATTTTGTATATCTTCTTTATTCTTATATAAAAGTATTGATATATTTTTTTCTCCATTAATTAGTTATTTTCTTACTTTTCATAATTAAATTAAATAGATTTGAGTTATGTAATACCAACTCTTCTAACATACTTCGATACCTCAATTTAAATATACCTTTTTCCTTATTTGTTATGCCTTTACTACTTTCAAAGGTTAGATTTTGTGATAATACATAACTTTTTTTTTAGTTGATTGTTTTAACTCCTTGGTATGACTTCATTCTCATTGGATTCATTAAATAATTTATAAAATTATTCTTTCCATTAATCTTTTATTAATTTATAGTCTATTAAAACATTTCCAATTTTTATTAACTTGAGTTAAATCTCTAGTTTTTTCTCTCTAATTTTTGTTATCTTTTGTGTGTGTGTGTGTATATATATTTATTTATATTATATTTTCTCCTTCTTTAGTATCTAATCTTATATAAAAATTTTTGAAATTTTTTGTCCTTGCCTTATTTATTACTTTTTCCATCTCAATCTTATCAATCTTGTATTTTTTTAATATTTTAATCATTTTTACAAGCATATAAAGTTTTATAATTTGCTTTTTTTTGACTTTTTCTTGAATGTTTTTATTCCACCACCGTGATTTTTTATTTCATGTATGGCCTTTTGACTCTTCCAATACTCTCTTTTTTGCAACTGCTTTCATTTTATTCACTACAAGAAAAATAGCCTTTAGTGACAAAAATGTTGGTGACGACAATCAATTTGCTCACTAAATAGCCTCTTTGGTGACCACTGAGTGAGTTGTCACTAAATCATAAAATCTTTAGTGACTAAATGAAAAATGGCGTCACCAAGTCATCACTAAATGTGATGGCACCAAAAAGACCAGAGGCGCACTACAATTAGTGATTTACTTTAGTCACCACATTTGATCTTGTCACCAAAGATGAGTATCAAATAGTTTGGTGACGAGAAATTGTCATCACCAAATTGATGTAGAACTATTGACGAAAAAATGTGGTCGCTAATTTAGAAATACTATGTGTATTTAATGAATTATAAGTGTAGAACGATTTAGTGACGAGAAAATATCGTCACCAAATATTATGAAATTAGTGATGACATTTTGTGGTCACTAATTCATAAATACTATGTATATTTTAGGAATTATAATTATAAAACAGTTTAGTGACAAGAAAATGTCATTACCAAATTGGTAGTTGTAATGAATAAGGAATTTGCCAAAATAATAAGAAATTGGGTTAAATTATAGTGAAAGAATGATTTGGATCTTGGACTAAGCAATTTTATTAGGTGAAACATGTTATTTTTGGTGTGACATTTAATTTTTATTGATTATAGTACGGCACCCTATTCTTTACAATTTTGTAAAAATAATTTTGATAAGTATGTTAGGACACACTAATATTTAAAATTTTGCCTCCATAATTTTGACTTATTATATTAAGACATATTATAAGTACAATTAGTATTTGTAATGAATAAGAAAATGCCGAAAAATAATAATTTAAAAATTGGGTTAAATTATTTGGTCCATTGGGCTAAGCACTCTCACTAGGCCAAAAATTTCCTTTCTATTATCACCCTTATTTTCTATTAATTGTACTATGGCACTCTTTGCTTTAGAATTTTGCCAACATAATTTTGATACTAATGTTAAGACATCTTGATATTTATAGTTTTGCCCCTATAATTTAAACGAATTCTATTAAGACATCTTATTAAGTACAAGTAGTAGTTGTAATGAATAATTATTATGCGTCCATTATCAATTAACTTAATTTTTTCCCTTAGAAAAGGTTCTGGCGATGGAGGTGCTGTCTTTATTGGGGCTATCTTTACAAGAGCATTTAATCCTTTACAAGAATAAGTCATAAAACCTTGCTTAAAAATTGCTTCCATTCCAGAAAAGTACAGTCTACATTCAAATGCGTATCCTATAGTGAATATCATTTTCATTGAAGCGCTGAAATTGTTTCTTCTCAGTTGAGACTTTAATCATCCTTTAATTATATTTAAATAGAGTAATAAAATAATAAGAATCATATATTTTAGTACAAGAAAATTGGCTTTTAGTGATGGAATACCTGGTGACGAAAAAAAATATCATCACCAAATACCCCCATTAGTGATAAAAAATTTTGTCGTCACCAATTTTTCTTGTGCTCTCGAACTTTAGTGGCAAGTTATCGGAAGGCGTCACTAAAGAGTGTGGCAGGAAGCTTTCCCACCAAAATGGTCGCAATTAGTGATGAGAAATTAGTGATGACATTCACTATCGTCACCAAAATCATAAAGTTTATTGATTGGGGACGAAATATTTGTCGTCACCAATTTGAATGTCTTTAGTGATGATTTTTGTTGTCACCAGCATGAGTATCTTTTAGTGACAATTTTTTGTCGTCACCGATTTCTTATTACATTTATAACTTATACTACTTATATATGATTCTTAATTAAATTCTTAATTATATGGATATATGTGAACTATCATCAATTAAAAAATAGAATTTTTTTTTTTGTTAGTGTGTTATAAAAATGATTTTTCTTGTTCGAAGGAATATTTAAATAGTAAAATAGTGACAACAAAAATAAAAATAGTTACAATCTTTTAATTCATATTTTTATACATATATAGTTTCAGTGTATAATATTATTAAGTATAGAGATATAAAATATATATTTTAGTGTATAATAAAATTGAATATTGTAAAATTTAAGAAAAATATATGTGTTAATCCAATTAACTTTGAATAGAGTATATAAAATATTTTGGGCTAAATTCATTGGGTCACAACTTATATAATGATTGGATTTGTTTGGTTGAGGATAATGATTAGGCTATGTAAATTATTAATTGGGCCAAAGTTAACTTTTTAAATTTATAATTTTAATTTCTAATAATTACACTAAGACACCTAAATATATATGAATTTGCCTATATTATTTGACGTTAAGAATAGAGTATTTTTAGATATACTATCACCTACTTATAATTGGATTTTTTTGGCTAAAAATAATGATTGGACTAAGTATATTCTTCCTTATACCAAATTTAGCTTACTTATATTATCACTCTTAATTTCTAATAATTGTACTAGGACATCCTAATAGTTATAATCTTTTAATTCATAACTCTATATAAAATGTTTTTGTGTATAATATTATTAAATATGGATATATAAAATATTTTTTTTGGTGTGTAATGAAACTAAAAATTATAAATTTTAATAACAAGATATATATTGGGGAATATAATGAGAGATAGATTAAATAAAATATTTTGTCCTAAATTGATTGGACACAACTTATATAATGATTGGACTTGTTGGGCTAAGGATAATGATTGGGTTATGTAATTTATCCATTGGGCCAAACTTAAATTTTAAATTTATGGCTCTTAATTTTTAATAATTACACTAAGACAACCTAATATATATGAATTTGCCAACATTAGTTTATTTCAAGAATTGAGTCTTTTTATATACACTATCATTTAATTATGATTGGATTTCTTTGGCTAAGAATAATGATTGGACATGATACATTTTAGTTCTTAGGCCAAACTTAACTTACTTATATTATTGTTCTTAATTTCTAATAATTGTACTAGGACACTGACATTTTATTTGTCCATATAATTGTATTTTAATCACATATTCTTTTTAGCATTACAATACGATTGATTAGTACAAATTGGTTTCTTTTGTAAAGAATAACAATTGAACTAAGTATATTCTTTTGAGCTAAGATTCATTAGCTTACTTATGTTGTGGTTCTTAATTTAAAATAATTATACTAGAATACCTTGAAATATAAGTAATTTTCACACATAAGTTTTGTTAGTATTAAAATACACTATCGATTAATGGTAATCAAAAGTTTTGACATTTATTACGAACTATATTTCTTTATAAGAAAATCAGGAATAAAAAATATATAATTCCAAACTAGTTACAGTCACTAATATAATATTATAACACAAGTAATGGTTAATACATGTACATATATAGTTAGACGTGCAATGTATAATAAAAATAGTAAATACTTATATAGTTATACTCCCGTTGTCCCAAAAGAAAAAATTCGTTTCACCAATATACAACTTTTTATTTATGGCCAATCAAATAGAGGTACAACTAATTACCACTAATTTACGCATTAAGGGTATTGTATATCAATACACTCTTTAATGTATCCTATCTCATTAAGGAGATTTTGAAAATTTTGTTGAAAATTCAGTTTTGACTTTTGAAATTGGACACTTTTTGGGACAAAAATTTGTGTTAAAACTGATATTTTTTTTGGGATAGAGGGAGTATGTATATATATATATGTAGTTATAATAAAAGTAATTATTACAAAGCATAAGTAGTTTAGTGCATATATACAAATACTTTTAATATATATAATTTCTTCAATTTCAACATAAAAATATAAATATTATTTTTTCCTCTAAATTATTTTTTAAAAATTCACTTTAGCCATTTAATAGCGAATTAGCATTTCAAACTTTAAAATTTAAAAGAAAAATTCAAATCATAATTTTATTAAATCAACATAGTATTGTAGGGTGAAAAATTTATTAATGATTAAAACAAAAGTAAAAGTTTTTTAATAATTAATAATTAAATAAAAAGTTTGAATGAATGAAAAACCAAAACGAGGGAAAATGAATTTGGGTAAGAGGAAAAGCGGCGCTTTATCTTTTGAAAATATTTTTTTTACTTTAATAACACTTAAACAAAATCACTCTTCACTCTTAACAACGTTATCTGCCCAAATTTTACTCTCAAATCGCCATCTCTCCCAACTCATTTTACACAAATCAACTTGTGAAACCCTAACACTTACTTCCTCAACCGGCGGCCACCCCTCTCCCATTTTTGCCCTTTCCTAAATCCCCCTGAATGTATGCTCTCCAGCGCCACGGTGGTGCCCAAGGCGAGACTAGCCATAGTCGGCACGAGGATAGCTATACCGACATTAGAAACTGTAAGGATGAAGGGATCCAAAATCCTTCTCCACCACCATCGCCATCGTGAGCCACCACCACCCCGACCTCCAAAAGATCTGGTGAAATCCACCCTCCGTCGACCATCACTAATAGAGAAGACGTCAAACATCAACAAAAAAATGAAAAGCCCAGAACCCAACAATGGCCTTGTCCTGGATGGCGGAATTGATTGAGCTCGAGGGGTGGTTTATGTCTTTCTTCTTCTATTTCTAATTCTAATTCTAAACCTGTGGTATCACATTCTGTGCTTTTACCTTACTTACTCTGCTTCTATTTCTTTTCTTATACAAAGTTTTTAGGTGTGGTGGAGGATTAAAGAAATAGTAATGGTGTACTAGTAAAGCTTTGAATTTTTTTAATTTTGTGATAATTGGTACTAAGTATAGATTATGTGTATTTTTCCCAATTTTTTTGAGTTTAGCAATGGTGATAAATTCTGTGTATTCCTCCAGAAGTACGGCTTATATTTTTTTCTTTTTTATTCACATTCCCCTAACTTTGTCCTAGTGACTGATGATCTAGATTTTCAACCCAATTTTGCCTATACCAGAATCACATCCCCTCATGTGTATTAGCTAGGTTGAGGTTCAGGCGGCAGAATTATCCAATTGGATTCTTCATATGTTGTTTAACATATACATTCATTTCTTAGCTGTCAACCTAAATATTAAAATGTGTGTGTATGTATTTTTAATGGGGTCTTATCCTTTTTGATTTCTATTTCTTTCTTTTTGATTGATGAGGTACTGTTGAGCTGTTAGTAGTATCAAGTTTCAGTCTTTTTTGAGGTGGATCTTGAGTTTGATTATTGGTTTGCAAGCTCGCTCTATGTCTGGGTGAGTGTGTATGTTTTGTGGGTGGGTGGGTTGGGGTTGGGAAGGAGAGGGGCAGGAGAAAAATGGGGAGGGGGAGAGAGAGGTGGGGGTTAGATAAGTTAGTTGAGGATGTTGCTATTTATCCTTGGAAAATTCAAAAATATGTAGGGTCGATGTGCCTAAATTTCTTGTCATTCATGATTTCGCTCAGAAGTCTAGAGCTTTTGTGAGGAAAACCAAAAAGCAATTAACTTGTGACTGATGAAAGTTCTAGGGATTTATTTTTGTATCATTTCCTGATTACTGATTCTTTGTAAGTATTTTGTAATCATCATTGGATCTTTCCTAGTATTTTGTAATCATCATTGGATCTATCCTAGTTCATGAAATTTAGTGGATTTGTCCTTTATTTATGAGGATCTGCTTGAGTTTGGCCCTAGATTGTTTAGTTGTATGATTGTATGTGGATAAATGATGCTCAATCACTATTTGACATAATGGCCATATCGTTGGAGGAAATTTCAAGTGTTATAGTTGTTGCTCGGCCCATAATAGGGTCATTGATCATTCTTGCTCACATGATTTCATTTTCCACTCTTTCTTCCCATTCACGGTAGGTTAGAATTTCAATTTTTGCACAATGATGGTTTATGTTATGCATGTTTACCTTCTTAGGGGAAAAGAGTTGGTGCTAGGAGACTACCAACTTGATTGTCTTCTATTTCTTCCATTTCTCTTTTTTGATCTCGAAGTCTTCTCTTCATCATACTATTTACTTTATGTAAATGATGTTTGGTATCAGTTCTGGGGTTAGGGAGATAGATTATTCATTGTATATGGATTTGTATTTACTTCCATGTTTACAGAATTTCTTAAGCATCTAGTATCAATTTGATTTCGTATTCTCATTAATATTTTCTTGTTGAAACATCAATTCTTCCTCTATTATCATTTATACAGCATAAGCAAACTAATAATTGAACATATTCAACATAATAACATGATTCAATGCATAATCCAATATTAGGAGTGTTTATTTGTGGTGGAGATATTGATCCAGAAAAGTGCTGCAGCAGTGCATGCTATCAGTCCAATTGCGTTTGGGGCATTTATTCTGTTTTCACTAGTGGATTTAATTTTCTTGAAGAAGTTTGTTCAATTGTTGATGTTAAAAAGATTGTCGTAGCTTTTTTATTATACCTTTTGAAGGGTAATAATTGCTTCAACTTACATGGTTTGCTCTTTTTATTTTGATTGCTTTTAACTTTGTTACAAGGTTTTCATCAATTTTTGCCACACTTTAGGATTTCTATCAAGAAACTGGGTGCTATCGTGAGCACCTTCCAATTGATATGAATAATTTCTTTGTTATATGTCTAATATTTCTTCCTTATAAATTTTTCCCACTCTAATAATGTAAACCTTACGTTTAGGAGAACTCCAACTATGATGGCAATGCCTCAATGCAAAAGCATTGTTGAAACAACTTGCGAGGCAATATAGCAATCGTCAATACAAGTTGCATGTTCACTTCCAAAAATTCCCATGCAAAGAGGATGCTATGAAGCATATCCCCATAAATGTCCTGTAAGATGATTGGATTAATCTACGCCATTATTTTGATTCGATGAGTTTAAGGTTTAAATTATTTATATGTATGAATTTCTGCTTTCTTAAGTTTGGGTTCTCATAAGGCATGAACCACATTATAAAACCTAACTTAATTTTCCTTCCAACAGATAGTGAGTAGTAAAACAAGGAAAACCGCGAAAAATAGCACACCACCAACTATTGGCTTGGTGTCGATTCTAGGACTATTTATGAGTTTGTAAATATAGGCAGTTTGTACTTATTAACGTCGTTTTTTGCTTAAACAAAAATTGGTTGTTTTTTATGTGTCATCTAAAGTGATTATGAAAAATTTGCAGTGAAAAGATGGCAATGAAGTCACTTCTATTGATTGCTATAAGGTTGGTCATTTTTCAAAAAGCAAAAGAAAATGGTTAATGAACATGCAAAAAATATTGGTACCTTCTTAATTCAAATCGTTCTCAATTTTTTCATTATTATATTTCAATTTATGTTTGATTTTGACATATTTGTTGACTATGTAGGATGAGATCACGAGAGAAGGAGGCCGTCTCTTCGTGATCCCCGTAAGATATTTGTGCTGAAAAATTGTAGAAAATACCTAGGCATAGTAGGGGTGTTTCTATGCTTAAAAAGCATGTTGTGATGGTCGAAAAGCTACAATCCAAAGTGGACGAACAAAGAAAAAGGGCTAATGATGCGGAGGAACATGCAAATGCGCTGAATGAAAAAATTGCAACCCAAGAATGTGAGTTGAATATACTCAAGGAAAAACAAGTTGGGATGCAAGAGCAAATGGACACTTTGATCGAGGTGCTTGATTGTCTAGGGCATAGTTGAGAGATGAGGTAAGTGCATGCTCCAAACATTGGTTGCATGCTTTTTTTAAATGCAAATGGTTTTGCTATTTTTCATTTCTTGCACATTTGAGTCTACACAAAAGAGAAAATCTACATTTTCTTTTCTTATTATTGCAGCAGCTATTCTTGAAGTTTTTACCTAACAAATTTGTATTAACTTTGTTTGCTAAATTGTGTTGTGTGCTTTCCCAATTTTGTGGCAGTGCAATATTACATTTCGATTGTCCAAATTCTTTGGCAACCATACAGTCTTGTTCTTTGTGCACAATTCCAAATTCTTCATTTTACAGTCTTCATTTGTGTGGGACAGTAGACATTTAGCTGTTCAAATATTGATTGATTTCTTTTCACACATATTATAATTATTTAATTCAATCCCTTTGTGATTAGCAGTTGTAAAATGAAGTTGGCCAAATTGTAAATTCTATTTTGTTCTTGTGGTTGTTTGAGTTATGGTTTGTTCTTGCGGTTGTTTTGTGATTAGCGGTTGTAAACTGAAAGTGGCCAATTCGTAAATTCTGTTTTGTTCTTGCAGTTGTTTGAGCTATGGTTTGTTCTTGCGGTTGTAAAAAGAAGGTGGCCAAATCTTAAATTCTGTTTTATTCTTTTGGTTCTTTTGTGATTAGCGGTTGTAAAATGAAGGTGGCCAATTCGTAAATTGTGTTTTGTTCTTGCCGTTGTTTTTGCGCTTGTTTAAGCTATGGTTTGTTCTTGTGGTTATTTTGTGGTTAGTGGTTGTAAAATGAAGGTGACCAATTCGTAAATTATGTTTTCTCTTACAAGAATCCCGCCGAACATTTCATTTTAGGTTTGCTTGAACTTTGAAATGTAATGTTCCTAACGTGGACTATTTGTTGTCTCACTTCTCTTCTGGATGCACTATATATATAGTCCAACCTTTTGGTTTAGTACTAATGAAGGCAAGTTATATACTTCTTTTAATTCACTAAGTTTGTGATGGGGTATGGGGACAAGTATGTCAAGGTATACATGTATTTCAGCTGTGGTTTGTTCTTGCATTTGTTTTAGAGTCATGGTGTTATTAGATAACTGAACTATCCTTGTAACCAAACTAGCTTTTATGGCTTTCTTCAAAGAAATTATTTTTTTGTTTTATGTTTTTAGTGAATCAATCTTCTCTTGGATTGGCATGTACACGATGGATAGATGATGGTGCTCTTTATACTTTGATGGTATTTGGTAATCTTTTTATTCATTATATTATGTGACTCTTTTGTATTTATGGAACATCATTATATGGTAGTTTTATGTATGAAACATTAACAATGGTTGCTTGGCACCAATATTTTGAAGGTGCTTTTTGTAAATGTGGCTCTACCTCTTTTGGATTTTGGGGCTGCTTTTGGAATGTCACTCTAGCTGTTTTGGATTTAGCTTGCTAGATGTGGGATGTATCTATTAGATAGTTCTAAAGTTTTTCATTCATTTTTCCTACAAGATGTAGGATGGATATCTTGTTGATTAGCTACCACTTTTTGGATAATATTGTCTCTTGCATAATGTTTTAGTTTTGCATTCCTATGTAGTTGAATGAATTACTTTTCACATTTGTGCTATATACTTATCTTTTTTATTGTTATTGTAGTTGTGGTATTTACTTTATTGGATGTTTATTAATCTTGGATGTTTATGAATGTTGGATGTTTTGGATTTTGAGTCATAGTAACTAATGCTACTTCACCAATCACGTCATCAAAATAGTCATCGCTATTTGATTTTTCTACTTTTATTTGTTATTGGAGTAGTTGTGGTATTTATTTCGATATATGTTTTGGATTGTTGGTAACCGTGAGTAATGCTATTTCACCAAGAACATCACAAAAGTTGACACTAATTTATTTTTCTTCATAAATTTCTTGACATCAAATATAGTCACCAAAATATATATTGTCACCAATTTCTTTTGTAATTTTACAATTTTCTTACAACAAAATTTCATCATTAAAATAGTGGATAAAATTACTTTTATTGACAACAATTATGGTCACCCAATGTCGTCACTATTGCGTTCATTCATTCACTTATTTGCTAACGACAATTTCTTGTCACCAATTATGCTTGTATTTGGTGACAACAATTTATGGTCATCAATCGCCCACTTATTTAGTGACAATTTCGTCACCAAAAGTCGTCACTATTTCATTTCCAATTACAACATTTAGTGATCACCGCTTTAATCACCATTTGTGTCACGTGACCAAAATCGCATTTAGTGACCACTTTTGTCGTCACCAAATTCGTTGACTTTATAGCATTTAGTGACGATAAATTGTTGTCACCATATCGTCACTAATTGGCATTGGTGATCCACCTTTAATAACCGGTTGGAACATTTAATGGCGACAAAACAACCCCTTTAGTGACCAAAATTGTCGTCACTAATTGGTGACAATTTCGCATATGGTCACTAAATTGACCTTTTAGTAACGACATTTTTCCAAGTGGTCACTAAATACCTTTAGTGACAAAGCATTAGTGACCAGGGGTTGACCACCCAATTTATCATCACTAAAAGTCTTTAGTGACGACAATTGTACTTTTAGTGACCAAAATCGATTGGTCACTAAAGGTCATTTTCTTGTAGTGATTAGTTACCTTTCCCTATGTACTTTCTAGTTCCTCGTCTACATTTTAATTGATAGTGTCTAATATGATTTTTACAAAAATATTTTTATTCTTTAAATCCCACCATTTAATCTTAGGGATATTGGGCAGCTTGTTTTAATTTTTTTATTAATAAATCTTATATAAAACTACTAACTTACGTTGACTAATGAGATTTTCTCTAGGTATTACCTTACAATTTTCACAAAATTTTCTATCATTATTTTTGATAAAAATAAAATAAAATTTGTGACTTATTAGAACCACTCTTAAAGGTAATTAAGTGCTCAATCATAAAGGTATTATCTATATACCAAATCATAAAGTATTGCAAAATTTAAAATGATTTTACCTTATTGTCTCGCAACTCATGACCAAAACCATTACACTTCTCAATGTTCTTCCCCACATGTCATTTAAATATTTACCTATGATAGTTTTTTCCTTTTGAAGAATTGTTTTGACTAAGGCAATTTTCTCAAATTTTAATTTTAATAGATTTCTCTATTTGAAGTACATATATATTAACTATATTTATAGAGTCATTTCCCATAATAGTTTTAAACTATATAATTCTATTATCTTTTCTAACTACACCTGCCACTTGCAATAACTTGTCAAAGTTTTAATATTTTAGGAATAATTACCAATACCTCCTTGTGGTTTATGTTTATTACTAATTATATTATGTAGTTTGTCAAAATTACCAATATCGATTGTTATATTTAACGGATTTAATGAGCAAAATGACAAAAAAAACCAAGGAAAAGTATACAAATGCAGTACAAGGCAGCAAAAAAACAAAAAAAAAACAAATGAAATAATGAAATCCTAATAAAATTTAGTCCTAATATGTTGCAAAATTTCATCCTTAAAAAAAAATAAAAAATACAAGGCTCATGCAAAGGGGGCACAAGGCAGAAAATAAAATTTAAAAATTTAGTCAAGATATCTTGCAAAATTTAGTCCTAATATCTTGTAAAATTTCGTAAAAAATCTTGTAAAATTTCAACCTAAAAAAATACAAGGCATATACAAAGTGGAGTAAGAAGGGTAATTTCGGCCCAATTTTTTTTGATTTTTCTACAGTAACAACAGAATCCGTTAAAATGGACTTATATGTTATAGATTTTTAAAATCTATGGGGGTATTAATAGTTTTGACAAACCACAATGTGTAATTGGTAATAAACATAAACCACAGGGAATATTGGTAATTATCCCAATATTTTAACTATCAATTCTAATTCCTATGTTTTCCTTCTTATCCCCTTCTATTAGTATGTGAGATTCCTATGTTTTCCTTCTTTTCCCTTCCATAAGTGTCCTTATTCCTTCCATTAGTGCGTGAGAAACTTTTACACATTTGTGGAGAACTGTGGATAGAATTTGAACAAAATTTCAAGGTAAAACCATATTTCTTTTTGTTGCTAAAAGATATCTGAAACAATTATTGTACTTCAAAATGTGAACTGATGATAAACTGAAGACCAAATGGAATTACACAAACTCCTCTTTTTGTGCTTATCGTACAAATAGTTCAATCTAAGCCTATCAGTTTAATGCAATAACGGAATGTGCAAGGATGTTATTGTAACTTTGCAGAAACTACAATTACTATTATTATCAGTCCAAGATAATGGCCGTCTAAACATTAATCACATCAAAGCAAACCAAAATTATGGCAAAATATGAAATTGAAGACACATAGACATCCTTAAAGACTGCAAACAAATCGCCATTGATGTAGTCATTATCAACCAAGCTGGCAAAAAAGGAAGTGCTTTGCACTTCTTCTGGTTTTTGGTTCCTGAACATCTCTTAGAGGACGGCCCATTCCTCGTGAAGTTTCTTATTTCGTGCACATGGCTTCCTGAATTGGTAATAGTTAGAAAGAGCTCCGTATGATGCATTTCGAGAATCGCCCCATCGTCCGCGTGGAAATTGTTCCCAATTAATGATCCTTGAAATGCAGCTTTTCGGACGATTGGCCCAAAATATGGGACGAACATCTTCCTTGACACGGACACCATTCACTGGAGGCCTCCATGGAAGTGCTCGGGAAATCTTCGTCTCTTTAATCGGTCCAAGATTCGTCAATATTGCCAGTGCAGACTTGTCCACATTTGATGTGTAAAGATGCAAGGTCTTGATCCCATTGGCCAAAATCTTCTTGCACATTTCAGTACCCAGGTGAACTCGATAGTTTTGACAGCTTCTTCACTGTTCATGATAGGCACTAAAGCAGCCATAATCCCAGCTGGAATCTTAGTTTTACACAAACGGGTTATGCGTAGGAAGTTGTAATTGTTGACGAGCAAAATTCCAGGAACAATGGGGCATGTTATTCAAATCTGGCGACAGTCATTGACAAATTTGAGGAAAATATCTGCATTGAAAAAAAGTTGAGTCATAATAAGATCGGCTCCTTCATCAACCTTCCTCTCGAGATAGGTAAACTCCTGATAAGCCACAATTGGGACAATCCCAGTGTCGAGTATAACATTAGGATGACCCTCTGGATAACCGGCAACAGTGATTCAAAAGTAATCTTCATATTTGGATCGGATATGCCTCACGAGGTCAAGGGCGCAAACAAACCCTCCTTCAACCTGAACAAACTTATCTTGACCACGAGGATGATCCCCACGACGGGCTAAGACGTTCTGAAGCCCTATACTCTTGGATGATTAGCAAGTAGGCTTTCATGTCCCTGCGCATCTGCAAAGACAAATGGGAATGTATCTGCACCAATTCTATCATCTTCTTGATCTTCTATTGTTTCCACATATTCTTTAAAACATTTCTGATCCTGAAACATTCACCAGTATATCCCCAAAACTTCTCCTGAACAAGCTCAGTTCTTATTACTGCAATCCACCTTTTAACATCTTGGCTCTCCAGTATTATCCCATTCCATGGTTGACAAGAAATTTAGAACTTTATAGTCTTAGCATCACTTTTTCATCCATCCTGCTTCTTGCAAGAAATTTCAGCAGGTATCCAGCCACCAGATGAAGAACCAATAAACCTGATTTGATATAAATTACTGAGAAACTTGCAAGTAATGCAAGAAAACAGCATTTTAAAAGGAAATCCGACCATGTATAAATTTATTAATTAATGAACCCTTTGCTAAAATACTAACTAGTAAGCTGATAAAGAACAAGTTCTACATGTAAGACAATAGATTGGTGAATTTTACATCGAGATTAAATCAATATTATATTATTTTATGGTTTTTAATATGATAAATCGGCGAAATTTCTAGCCTACTTGTTATTTTTGTCTATTACTAGCGTGTGAAGATAATCTTGGGTTGTTATTCGATGATGATTGATGGAGGCAGTTAAGGAAATTCAGCCTACTAACCCTTTGGTCTTTTTTTCTTTTGGGATAGAAATGAGAAACATTTTTATTAATTAACAACCATATCATCAAGCTAACAGGAGCGGCAACCCAAAACAAAAAGAAAAGAAAAAGAAAAAGAACTACATGTTCCTGAAGAATTAGTTTGGATACGAATTCAGCATGGCGAAATAAACAACGAGGAACCGAATTTCTCAACATCGAAATATCAATTAAAAGAATTAGATGTTCAAATCAGATGCCAAAGATATTAAACTTTGGAAAAATAATTAGATGTTCAAATTGAAAGGTAAATAACACTAAGCTATCTTGTGCATAGTGATATCAATTTTTTGATGCTTCACATCTCAAAATATAACTGCAATATATTTTAACTCATGCCCCATCAAAATATTTGATCAAAATTTCTAATAAAATGAGTTGCGAACTATTTAAGCCTTGTACACTGCAATGCCGAGCGACAATATTGGAATATGAAAGTAAAATGAAAACATAAAAGTTATTAACAATTGACGCAACATTTTCCCCTGAAACTCATACTATAATTGGGATTAGCAAGCAGCTATGTTGTAAAGAAAAGAATTCATGTTTAATTGAATAAATATTTTGCTTCCAATTGACGATCTGACGTGAACTACATGAACCATATTAGAATTTCATTCACATTACACTTTTATATACATTACAAAACACATAAACTAATCTATTACAATTACAATTAGCGTTCCTCAGTAAGGAGAACGACGCAAACAAAATCCCTCTGAGCTGTGCACTACTTCCTGGACCGCTTCCATGAGGCATATAGTCTCACTCGATTCATCCAAATTCAAACTGGTAGATCAATTGACACAAAGTTCAGCTCTCTCTGCATCTTCATCTAATCCCTGAAAAACCAAAAAAATGTTAGTCCTTCCTAACAAGACTAATACAATAATCATGACACAACTTTACCAGATACAAAAGAAAAAACAGATAAAATAAAATGAATGCAACACAGAAGCCATCACAATGAGATAACTTGAGGCATAGTGAAATTAATTTAGTTAAGTAGCATCACAAAGAAATAGAACACTTACCAGTATTTGATCAAACCGTCCCACCCACATGTAGCAACCTTACTCTGCTCCAGTGGATGCCATTCGACTCCAATGCATACCCCATCATGACATTTGAGGAACCTAGAGACTTGACCACTCTTTCAATCCCAAAAATAGCACCTGCCGTTACCATCTCCCGACAAGACATATCGCCCATCAGGTGAGAAGTTGACCTGACAAGCATATCCAGCTACGAGATGCCCCTGAAATCTCTTCTTCTTATTTAGTTGAAACCTTTCCCTCGCACTATAAATCAGGATCTGATTATCCAAACTCTGTGCAGCAAGCCATTGCGAATTCGGGTGCAAGGAAATGGATGGCATTGAGTGCATGTGAGGTTCACTGATGTATTTTATAACGACTGGATTCCCAAACTCCCAAAC
Source organism: Gynochthodes officinalis (assembly GCA_020080225.1). Classification (NCBI taxonomy): domain Eukaryota; kingdom Viridiplantae; phylum Streptophyta; class Magnoliopsida; order Gentianales; family Rubiaceae; genus Gynochthodes; species Gynochthodes officinalis. Next base: position 2,303,994 of record CM034618.1, on the reverse strand, counting down.
ATGAAGAGAATTATCATCACTTGAACTAATAAACCTCCTATTGTCATCCACAAAGGTGATGGTATTCACAGCTCCTAAATGCTGATCATACTCTTGAGTAATCTGCCCAGTATTCATATCCCATTGCACGATTTTCTTATTACTCATCCCAGCCAAAAGAACATTCTGCTTATCCTCATCTGGATTAAGCCTCTCTACAAATAGTGTCTTCCCAGTAGAAAGCGTTGATATAACTTGCCCTGTTTCCGTATCCCAGTACTTGATGTTCTTATCGTAACTTGCAGTCAAAAACTTGCTCCCATCATTGTTAAACCAAATATCCTGAACTGCCTTCGAATGCCTCATGTAAGTGTTGGTTTTGTACTAAAGCCAATTAAATTTAAGATTATAATTTGTTATTTATTGCCAAGTGATTAAAAACCTAAAGGGTCACACACATAAAGAATTTGTTCTTTGATTAAAATGATTAAATAATTATGTGATAATTATGGGGGTTAATTTGTAATATAATTAACCTATAAGATCTCCTATAAGATAAGTTGTGATAAGATAAAATTGTTTTATCTTAATAGAATTAGAATTAGTTTTAATTTTATTAAAAGAATTCTATCACGATAGAATGTCTAATGAGTCGTTAGATTTCCAATGAGATAGATAAAACTTACCTTTCAATAGGAGATAGACACCAAGTTCCATATAGAGCGTACGTACATCATTTTGACGTGCAAGACAGAGGGAAAAAGTTCTTCTTTTGTTTTGTTAGAGTTCTCTTGAACTCTAAAATTTTGCAACGCTCATTGAAGGAACTAGCTTATTGGCTTGGTGTCAATCAATCCTAAGAGGATCTTAAAAACAAGTTCGTGTGGATACCTTAGAGGCCTGACGCATGGTGTGGTTGACAAAACTTCCTTCGACAACACAATTTTCATCATCAAACAGGTTTTTTATTTATACGTATATTGAAATTGATCCCGTGAAAATCATGTTTTAATTCCATTGCCTATAAATTTGTTTATGGCATACATGATTTCCTAACATGGTATCGAGCATAGGATTTAATTTATGTATAAATATAAATCTATGTGAATATAAATTGTTTATGTTTACATATGTGTGTTATGTTGAATGATTGAGAAAAATTATTTTGTTGAGTGAAAATTGTTTTTCACTTCAGAACAAGTTGAAAATTTTATTTGAAAATTTTCAACTTGTTGTCACCACAAAAGTTGTTTGTTGAATTTTTTTGGCCAATTCATGTTCCAAAAAAAATTATTTTTTCTTTCTTTTTTTTTTGAAAAGCCATGGTAGAAGGTAGTAAAGAAAAAATTAATTTTTTTTTTTTGGAAAACAGTATGTGCAATGAAGTAAAGCGGTGACGTCGACTTAGGGTGATGTCGTGACGTCATCAGCCCCATTTATTTAAAAAAATTTTGATGGGCCATTGGCTCATTGGGCTTGGGCTTTTATGAAATGATTCATTGGGCTTCTTGTTTTTTTTAATTTAATGAGTCATTGAACTATTAGACTAGATCAAGTCCACATTTTAGACTTGGTTTTAATTTGGTATGGTGTGGCGAGTCAAGTTGGGAGTTAGTACAAGATTTAAACTTTCAGATATAAGTGGACTTTGAGTCAATTAATACCATATGGATCAAACCCAATTGGACTAATACTAAATAAATAAATAAAGAAATTTGGGACATTTTTAATTATAAAGAGTTTATTTATGTTAAGGTCCTTTTAATTTCTGTTATTTATTTATTATGGCCCAAGATTTGAAAACTTTTATGTTAACCCATAAAACTTCTCAATTAATTCAATAATATTTCTAATATGATTAGAAATGTAATGCATACAAGATTTATGACTGAAATTTGTTTATAATTGTTTAATGTGATTATCCAATTGTTATGTCATATGTGATTTAATATTTGATTAAATGATTAAATTATTTAATTGCATATTGTATGTTTAAATATTTATTACATATGATATATGTAGATGATGAGACCATAATTTAATCCCTCAATTAAATATTAAATCAATTTAAATGCCTTCCATTATTATAGTTTAAAACAGTTTTTTGTTAGGATAACTTGTTAAGCTAACTCAAGGTTGTCTTACCAAAAATGTGTTTCAAACTATGAGATAAGATCTCTGAATAATGGTATGATTTAACAAAGATTTTGATTTGTTGAGCTAACTCAAGGTCAAAAGTCTTTGAGGCAAGGGTTAGAGACATATGTGATATGTGTATCAAAAGTTGATAACCTAACTATCTAGGAGTTGCAAATAAGTTGCAATTGGTGATTAATACCTACTCATTAAAATTATTTTTGATTCGCTCAACTAACTCAAGATTAAAAATAATTGAGATGAGATTCTAGCCTACTAAGAATTTTGAGAAAATTCTCAATCAATTTGAGGGATATTGATTTGAATAAAATAGTGAGCAAAACCAAGATATTATAATATCCATATATTTGTGAATTTTGGTTTTGTAAATTGCATAAATTTAAATTCTTATTCTATCTTTATTTTCTTGTTGTAGAAAAAGAATAACAACATGAACTTGCGTAGCATTTTGTTAGACAATAAACTTACCGCTCGAACTATATGGACGGGTTCAAACCTAAGAATTGTTCATAGGAATGAGAAGTTGCTTTATGTCCTTGATGGTCTTCTTCACGATGAGCTGCACGATGTTGATCAAGTAGTAAGAAATGCATATCGAAGCATTTAGATGATTCAAAATGTATGTTGTATCATGCTCGCCTAATGAGTCCCGAATCGCAAAGAAGCATGAGGACATGATCGCTTTACAATGTTTCAACATTTGAAAGCATTATATGATAAAAGGGCTAGAAGTGAGCGATATGATACCACGAATGAACTCTTTCATAGCAAGTTGGTAAGGATCTTCGCCAACTCATGTATCAAGATGATTGGTCTCATTGAAAAGATGGGTAAACCGATTTATAATGTATCATGAGTTAAGTGTTGACTTGATACTACAATCCCTTCCTCCTAGCTTTTCTCGCTTTGTGATGAACTTCAACATGAACAAAGTTGAGACCTCTACTTTGCTCGAGTTATTGAACTTGCTTAAGGAAGCCGAGGATACCATAAAGAAAGAAAAGGCTAATGTGTTGCTAATTGAGGTCCAATAAAAGAAAGCGTAAAGTGGTCTTAAGAAGACCTAAAAGAAAGTGGACCCAAGGCAACACAAAGCCAAAAAGGACAAGAAAGAAAAGGGCACTTGCTTCCACTGTGAACAAGATAGACATTGGAAGAGAAATTGCAAGGCTTATCTTGAAACCGTGAAGGTAAGCTTTCATCAAGCTTCTACTTCAGTTTGTTTATGATTGAAATAAACCTTTCTACTTCAAAATCAAATTCTTGGGTATTAGACACCGATCCGCTCTCATATTTGTAATAATATGTGGTCTAAAGATAAGTAGAAATGGCAAAGGGAGAGGTAGACCTACACGTGGGCAATGGAGCAAAAGTTGCTCCTTTAGCCGTAGGAACATATAGTCTCTCTCACCTAGTGGATTAATTCTTGATTTGAAAGATTGTTATTTTGTTCCAAAGACTACAAAGAATATTATTTCAATTTCCTATTTAGACAATGATGGTTTTGAAATAAAACAAAAGAATAAGTGTTGTTCTATTTTTCGTGAAGGTATTTTTTATGGTGCTGGTTATCAAAATAACGGTCTTTATATATTAGATTTTGAAAATCCAATTTTCAACATAAATACAAAGAAACCCAAATTTGATAATTTTAGAAATTCGTATCTCTGCATTGTAGACTAGGTCACATAAATGAGAAACGATAACCAAATTGTATAATGATGGTTATTTGGGCTCATTTGATTATGAATCATATGAAACATGCGAATCTTGTTTACTCGGAAAATGACTAAAACACCTTTTATCGAAAAGGTGAAAAGCTCATCAATTATTAGGTCTCATACATACCGATGTGTGGACCTATGTCAATTCAAGCGAGGAGGTTTTTCATACTTCCTAACATTTACTGATGATTATTCTAGATATGGTTATGTATACTTATTGAAGTATAAATTTGAAGTCTTTGAAAAGTTTAAAGAATATAAGTGTGAAGTAGAAAAACAACTTGGGAAGAGTATTAAAATACTTCGATCAGATCGAGGTGGAGAATATCTAAACCAAGAATTTCAAAATTATTTAAAAGAGAATGGGATTCTTTCACAATGGACTCTTCCATATACACCACAATTAAATAGTGTATCTGAAAGGAGAAATCGAACATTATTAGATATGGTTCGATCCATGATGAGTCATGCAACTCTCCCTAAATCGTTTTGGGGTTATGCCCTAAATACTGCCTCCTACCTATTAAACCATGCTCCATCTAAAGCTGTTGATACTACCCGATATGAGATATGGTACGGGAAAAAGCCAAATCTTAAACATTTAAGAATTTGGGAATGTCCCGCATTTGTTAAAGAGGTAGAATCAGACAAGCTCGATCCAAAATCTATAAAAAGCTATTTTGTGGGATATCCAAAAGAAACTTTTGGGTATCAATTTTATAACTCCATTGAACAAAAGTTGTTTGTTTCAAAACATGCCATATTTCTAGAAAAAGAGTTTATTCTAGAAAAGGCAAAAGGGAGCAATATAGAATTTGAAGAAGTTCTAGAAACGCAAATTAGCAAAGGTAGGAACATAGAACAAGAGCTTGAACCTCATAATGATGTGGTAGAAATCTAAGCTCAAGATACACAAGCTATACGTAGGTCAATTAGGACACGTCATGCACCCAGTAGGTATGATGATGTGTTTAATATTGATAATGATGAACCTACTAATTACAAAGAAGCCTTATCTGATAAGGACTCTGACAAGTGGGTCCAAGCCATGAAATCAAATGGATTCCATGTATGACAATAAGGTATGGACCTTAGTCGATCCACTGGCGGATAAAACCCATAGGGTGCAAGTGGGTTTTCAAAAGGAAAACCGACATGGATGTTAATGTGACTACTTATATAGCTCGATTGGTTGCAAAAGGTTACACACAAAACATGGTATTGACTATGATGAAACCTTTTCACCAGCTATCCGAAATCGATTAGAATTTTACTTGCTATACCGCATACTATGATTATGAAATCGCAAATGGATGTTAAGACTTTTTCTTAACGGTCATTTGCAAGAAGAGGTGTATATGATACAACCCGAGGGCTTTGTATCCAAATACCATAATAAAATATGTAAGCTACAAAAGCCTATTTATGGACTTAAGCAAGCTTTAAGGAGTTGGAATATCTGCTTTAATGATACAATCAAAAGTTTGGTTTTATCAAAATGAAGATGAACCTTGTGTATACAAAAGGATTAGTGGGAGTGCTGTAGTTTTCCTCATATTATATGTGGATGACATATTATTGGTGGGAAACGACATACCTTCTCTACAATCACTTAAGGTATGGTTGTCCAAAAACTTCTCAATGAAAGATTTGGGTGAAGCAACTTATATTTTGGGAATAAAGATCTATCGTGATAGATCCAATAAGTTGCTTGGTCTTTCACAGTCAACATACATAGATAAAATGCTAAAAGGTTTAGCATGGATCAATCTAAGAAAGGTTATGTTCCCATGTCTCATGGGATTTACCTTCTCAAGATATGTGTCCAAAATCGATGTTGAAAAACATAGTATGCAAAATGTTCCTTATGCTTCAGTAGGATCAATTATATATGCTATGTTATGTACAAGACCAGATGTCTCTCATGCTCTAAGTGTTACGAGCAGATATCGCCTAACTCGTGATGGTCAATGGAAAGTCATTAAGAATATCCTTAAGTATTTAAGAAGAATTAGGATTTATTCTTGATATATGCAGAGACAGAGCTTCAAGTACCTGGGTTCACTGATGCTAGCTTCCAATCTGATAAAGATGATAGCAACTCTCACTCTGGCTACATTTTTACCCTCAATGGTGCTGCTGTAAGTTGAAAAACTTCCAAACAAGAAACTATCACAGATTCTACGTGTGTTTAATATATTGTCGCTTCCGTGTCGCTAAAGAGGTCGTTTGGATCAAAAGTTCATTTCAACTTGAAGTGGTTCCTTTAATAGCCGATCCAATACCATTGTATTGTGATAATAATGGGGCTATTGCTCAAGCCAAGGAACCTAGGTCTCATCAACGGTCCAAACATGTACTTAGGCGCTATCATTTGATTAGAGAAATCATTGGTAGAAATGAAGTAAAGATAGAAAAGATTCCTACAGATGAAAATATAGCAGATCCATTGACTAAGCCTTTATTTCAAAAGAAACATGATTGTCATGTGTCTTCATTCGGTTTAAAATACATGAATGATTGGTTTTAGTAAGAGATTTGTTATGTATGTATTTTGATATTTTATGCAATAAAGATATATGGTGTTTTATCATCTTGGATTATATATATTTATATATTGATGATAAAGTCCTTAGAATAATACTTGTTATTCTTAAATATCCCTAATCATAGTTTTAACAAAATTAACGCCGTTGTTAATACGGATAGATTAGCATATATGGTGATATATGAATGAATTGTTGGAGAATAATTCATTGGATTGATCCGCTTAGAGATTCCATGAGGTTAACTATTTGAGTGCCAATGGTATAATCTCTACGTGACAGTAGTGTAAGTAATCCTCAGACTTGAGATCATAAGAGTATCTATAGTGTGGATTGTTATACTTTAACCCTATGAGTCCATAACTGTAACTAGTTGTGTGTGCCATAGAAGTTGGGTATAACATGAAACGTTGATAGATGATTTATGATCAATAAAGGATTCACCACTTCTAATAGTAAGAAGAGTATATCCCACAAATGGCCACTTGTTGAAATATCAACTCAAAATGTTTGCAAACGAGTAAATAAATTTGGAAGAGTTCTAAATTTATTTTAAAGGAGTTGAATTTCGGGAATGAGAAGTTACAATAATTAGTACATTAAGAGTTGACACTTATACCTTACTCTTGTACTAATTAGGATATAGTATGGTGAAAGGATATTAATTACACTGATTCTCGTTCATGGAAAGGTGAAGTCAACCACTTGACTTTTCTTAACTCTTGGGTGGTCATGATGCTGCTAGAGGCCAATCTTGATCTATAAATACAAACTCATTAATTATTGAATTAATGATAAATGAAAGTTGTTTAATTTATTTGATCTTAGAATACTTTTGACTAAATTGACTTTAGTCCAAGTGAGAGTTTGTTGGTTTTGTACTAAAGCCAATTAAATTTAATATTATAATTTGTTATTTATTGTCAAATGATTAAGGGCCACAAATATAAAGAATTTGTTATTGGGTTAAAATAATTATGTGATAATTAAGGGAGTTAATTTGTAAAATAATTAACCTAAAAGATCTCCTATAAGATAAGTTGTGATAAGATAAAATTGTTTTATCTTAATAGAATTAAAATTAGTTTTAATTTTATTAAAAGAATTCTATCCCGATAGAATGTCTAATCAGTCTGTTAGACTGTCTAACAGATAGATAGAATTTACCTTTTAATAGGAGATAGACACCAAGTTCCAAAAAGAGCGTACGTACAGAATTTTGACGTGCAAGACAGAGGGAAAAAGTTCTTCTTTTGTTTTGTTAGAGTTCTCTTGAACTCTAAAATTTTACGACGCTTATTGAAGGAACTAGCATATTGGCTTGGTGTCAATTAATCCTAGGAGGATCCTAAGAACAAGTTCGTGTGGATACCTTAGAGGCCGGACGTCTGTGCGGCTGTGGTTGACAAAACTTCCTTCGACGACACAATCTTCAGTCATCAAAACAGGTTTTTTTATTTATACGTATATTGAAATTGATTCAGGTGAAAATCATGTTTTAATTCCGCTGCCTATAAATTTGTTTATGGCATACATGATTTCCTAACAGTAAGTCCTCATACATTTCCTTGAATTAAACACATCCCATATCTTCACCTTTGAATCCATCCCAGCTGATAATATCAAATGCCCGTATTTCGGGAAAAAACGAATAGCTGAAACCCCCTTAGCATGTCCACTCCATGTATGAACCAAAATTTTGGGGGCAAAACAATGATCATTGCTAGCTTTAATATCCTTAGGCGGTGCGACCCATGACCTTCCTTGATAACTGCTCTCCTTCCCATGAAAAGTACTCTTATCAACCATGCTCGCATCAATTGTACTACCATCATTCTCCACTTCTCTACCCCTTTCTCAAGATATTCCCGAGCAAACTTCCTCTGCTCCTCGCTAACTCTCCCCTACTCCTCCTCTTCCCACCCAAGGGCTCTTACTATTCTTTCTTATCCAAGCCTCACTTGCAAGATTCTCCACCTGCATAAATCTTCCTCACCATCAATTTTCCTTAATTTCTCCTTTTCTTTTCTATCTTCCTCATCTTTCTCTCATTCTCGCGGATGTTATATACCGACACGCCACCGCTTTCACAAGAAAGCATCCATATTACCAACGAAATTATTCATGGAGGAATCGATCGCATAACCGCACTCGTAGAATGTATGGTCTTGTTCATCAAAAGCAAAAGGTTCAACGGCCGATCTTCCATGAACCCTAGCTTGTGATTCCCGTGGTATTCTTTGGCGTAAGGATGAGCTGGGCCATAAACGGGGCCAGAGTCGGTCGTAAGTAGGGTTGAAAGAAACCATACTGGAGTCGGTCGAGGGGTTTGGATTGAGCTTTGGAACCGCTGACGATTAGTGGTAGCAATGAGTCGTCTACATATGGTGCGTAAGTTTTGGCGGAATAGGAAGTCATCGACGAGGAGTAAGGTTCAATATAGGATGATTGAAGAAGATCCATGTTAATTGTAAGATTAGGTTTTCAAACTTTTCAGACTTTTTAATATTGTAATAGGTAATTGGCTAAATGTATGAAGAAAAATCAGCAATGGCTCGTGGGATTATTTATAATGCACAAATCCAAAGAGAGCAAAACGAAACCATTTAGGAATCGGAGAAATTAACAAAAATCAACCCAATCCACCTACGAATAGGAAACCCAATCCTCACTCGCATTTAATGAGTCAACTCCTTTTTTTTTCCAAGTTTCAATAAATTACCCAAGTGGAAGTACTATCGATCTAATTGTGATTATTAATCTACATTTTAATTTTCAAATTTACTCTATTGAACTATTTTTGGCATTTCATTCACCTAATTTGAATGCCTCGAATTGGCTGTGCAAATACACTTTGGTTTAGGAAATAAGTGTAGGAAACCAAATCAAAGAACGCAAAATTTAAAATTTTTTGGTTTCCTCCAAGGATCCATAAAGTGAAATCAAATTGGTAGTGAAGATTGTTACCTTACCAGAGTGTAGCCTTGTTGATTGTTGGAGATTGTTGATTGTCGAATCTCAAGCAAAACCAATCTAGCCTTGCCTCTATGGTATCCACACGATCGTCCAAGCCTCAAGATAACTGTCAAACAATTCACGAACTAAAGCAATAACAAAACTCTGATAGTGCTAGTTAGGATTTTGTTACTCGTATTCCTCAAGTTCTCAATTCAAGAATTGGTTTTCTTTCAATTTCTTCTTATTCATTCGCTTCGTTCTTATTTCTCAAATAAGGAGTGGTGTCTATATTGAACAAGAGAAGAAGAAAAGAAAGAAATTTCTGCACCAAGAAAATCACACATAGTTTTCTTCAACAAAGAAAGCTTAAAAGGAAAACTCTCTCAATGAAAGTGTCCTCTGGTTTCCTTGATCCGAATTCAATAATTCATCCATGTGAAACAATTGCCTTTCACATTTCATATTCTAGAAATTGAATTGCAACATGTTGCATATGGTTGCCTTTCCATTTTTCCAATGAATAGCTGCCTTTTCATTTTCATAAAATGAATTGCAATATGTTGCCTTTTCATTTTCCAATGAATGGTTGCCTTTTCATCTTCCAATAAATGGTTGCATTTTCATCTTCCAATAATAAAATCCATTTTGATTATTATTTAATTAATAAATCTAAAACTCATTTTGGATTTATTAATATTAATAGAACCAATATCTTTTCGCCTTAAATCCAAAACTGTTTTAAAACAAAACCCGATAGATTCCTATTCTGAATAGGATTCTTAAATTAAACAAAATTTCATCACATGAATTTTTCACTTCTTTTGGATATGATCTAAGTGTGTGACCCAATAGGTTCTCATAACGTTAGCATTGACATAAAACATATTTTATGCCAAAAGTAATGAGCGTGTCTAGCAACACATCAATACTACCCAAGTCATAAGAATATTAGTAATTTGACATTACCTTTCTTGTGATAGATATTACTGTGTAATTAAATCCCTTTGCTCTAGATATCATGATTGAACACGAGCCATGGAGCGTGTCATGCTCAGATAGTTCAATCTTTTCATTTCTTGATTCCCGAGTAGACACATCTAAGCAAATGAACCCGATGTCACATATCGACTCATTTGAGCACGGCCATGCATTTTATGGTCTTACTCAATCAAGAGGCCCAAAGATATCACTCTCATTATATAAGAGGGGCAAATCCTTTCTTGATCACTTAACATCCCACTACATGATTTATTACATATCCAATTACTACTTTTATAGTTCACCCTTACGTAACGTTTGGTAGTATCAAACATGCAACTCCTCATGTTGGGATCTCCGAGGATTTCAAGTCTAAGGATTATTTACACTATCATCACTATGAGAAATATTTATGACATTTCATATAATAATCCATGTAATATTTCTCATGGCGGTCAATCCAAAGACATTGTTCCCTAACATGTACCCATGTATTGACTTGATATCTCATATCATAAACAATTTCATCAATCACTACACATACTAGTCTTAACGCATTATCATTGTCCCATTTAATGATAATACTCGACTAGGGATAATTTTAGAATAATTAAATTCTTGGGACTTTATTATGTTTATTTCATAAAACGCAGTTATAAGATAATCATAATAATTAGTGCCATTAATTATGAACATTATGATACAATACATGCATATACCATCATCATATGATTAGTTCTTAGGGCATAATCCAACAATAAGTTTCTACGTTCGAGTCTCACTCTCACTTAACCTAATTGAACGTAATGTAATTTAGACTAAAACTATATTACTGGCATATATAACTACAAGTATTGCAACAAAGAACTTACTTTATGAGTGTGCTAACATATTCATATTTGGGGCAACAAATAATTTAAGAAAAGAATAGAATTGAGATTGATATTTTGCTTCTAAATTTAGGCAATTTATTAAAAAAAAAACAATTTAACTTTTCCCTAAATAAGTTAAAATGCATTAGGCTGAACTCAATCCTTGCTTTTTCGGAAGCACTAAATATCATTAATTAGAATTTAAGAAAAAAAAGATATTTTTCTTTTTTCGTTAATTATTTTATTTGAAGAAGCATTGCATTCCCAAAATGGCCTCTGAACTCTAAACTATACCTATGCACTTGGGAATACTTGGTGAAAAATATAAAATTAAAATTTATAATTTAATTTTCTTATAAAAGGAGGTTAATAAATCATTTAAGTTAATAAGTTAAAATATGTAATATAAGAATGGCTATATAAAATGTTAGGAAAATTTTGTATTAATTTTCAAATATCTAATGATTGTTTAATGAACTCATATACAACATAAATTTAGCGAAAGCAAAGTAAACTTTTAAAATGAGATTTTAATTATTAATGTTGAAATAGAAATGCTATAAATCTTGATTAAAATTAAAAATAGTTTGGAATCAAATCCACAAACGATAATTGTTGGAACAAAATAGCCTTTTGTTTGAAGTGTCGCTTTTACTCTTTCAAACTCCAATTCCATGTTGAACATAATGTCAATATGTTGCCGTTGATCGCATCAATCGCATATGGAATAGATAAAAGTTAATTAAGTCAAATTTTAGATTTTAAGTTTTTAATGTTCAAAATATTGAATAAAATAAAAATATTTTACCTTTTTTCAGATCTCTTTGGAGGCTTTTATCATCACTTAAAATAGAGGTAGCCAACTAGCCACAGTTCCACTTAGAATTGGAACCAACTCATGGTCCAAATTGCAAACTAAACCCATGAATGGTAATTCTAAAATTGCAACTAAAATCGAATTGACGGCAGTCCTTCAATGGGAATCGACTATTTGGTTTCAATTTGGGACAATGGAATTTGTTTCAAAATAAATATATAATTCAAATATAGCTAATAAAATATAAATATAAATAAAATATACTTTGTTTTTATTTTTATTCTTAATTCTCAATATAAGTTTTATTTTTTAAGTTTAAATTATATTTCTTTTATAACTTTTAAATCAAAGTAATATTTTTTTAAAAAAAAAGTTTATAATTTTCAAAATATAAATAAGATATACTATTGTTTTAATTTAATTTTTAATTTTAAGTGTAGGTTATACATTTTTTTTTCGAAATCTAAACTATATTTTTTTTACAAGTTTAAGTCTAATTGTCAGGCTATAGGAATCTATTTGCAAGAGGAAGAATTGACGATGGTAATGCCTTAGGTACCCATGCGAGAGGATGCATGTTCGATTTCCACCAGTGACATTATCACAACAATATTCTCCTTCTCCCTTGTAATAGTGTAGGAATTTTAAACAAAAAAAAACTACCCAAAAATCCGTTCAATCAATTGGATCATAAGATTTTTTTTTGTACACGAGCCTAAAAAAAATACATAACAAATGATCAAATCAAAGTAATTGCAATCATATTGATAATTATAAACCTTTTTTTTATTATTATTATTATCAATACCTATTTTTCAAACGAAGGTTATAATGAACATAAACAAGATCATTGAATCTTTGATGTTTCAATTTATTCCTTTTCTTTGTAAGAATGTGTTCAAACACACTCCAATTACGCTCACATCCCGATGAAGAAGCAGTTTGACTCAAAAGTCTAATCACCAACTTTTGCAAGTTTGGAGCATCAACACCAAATATTCTCTACCATTTGTCTATACCATTATTACAACATCACAACATAAATGAAATAAAATGATCACATTCCCATATGAGAAAAAAATATTTAATCTGATTACAAAATAAAAGTATTAGTAGTAGATTTAGAATTATTTGGCGAGAAGATGCACATGTATTTTTAGCAAAAGGATACCCAAAGCTTTGACTGCTTGATCTAAACATTGTTATTTCATCCATCACATATTGCATTCCTTTAATCTTTAACTTTTCCAGTACTTCTATCACACTTTTCTAAATCTCAAGCATATTACAACGATAATCTTTCTCATATTGGAAAGTAGGAAGTTCTTTTTTCAACATACTATCCCATCTTTTCTAAATTATATCAATGTAGGGCTCGTACAACTTTATCTTATTTTTGAACAAATTTTTGATACCATTTATCACTCTCCACATGCCATCATAAACATATCCCAGTGAAGGTTTCTCATCAAAATCACATGTATGCAACAATCGTATCACTAGGCCCATAATTCTCACATTGATCAAACAATTATTTCAAAAACTATCATTCAAAACAATTTGCCTAACTTCTTTAGCCTTGTCATTCTTCAATTCTCTTTTAAAATGTAGTTCTAAACCTAGTTTCTATAGGACGAAGAATTTCTCTCCAACCGGGCCTTTTTCTCAACCAACCAAGAATCCATTTACAATTGTAAATAAATTTTTTGCCCCTAGAAGCAAGAGTAACCAAGTTTGTATTTTTAGGTATTTCTCCAATATCTTTCATGATCAAATTGAGACAATGGGTAGCACAAGGAGACAAAAAATGGATGGATATTTTTCAGAAATTAATCTTTCTGCAGCTTTATAATTACTTGCATTATCTGTAACTAGGTGAACAACATTATTAGCCCCAACTATTTCAATAATTTCTAAAAATAAATTACACAAAGTTTCTACATTTGTCTTTGCATCAGAAGCATCAACAGATTTGATAAATGCAATCTCACTAGGACAAAAAACTAGAAAATTAATCAAACTTCTTTGTCTACTATCTTTCCATCTATCACCCATTATTGTGCAATCTATTTCTACCCATTTATTGTGAAAAGTATCAACAAGTAACTCAACTTATTTTTTGCATCTTTTAACATATTCATCCTAAATGCATGATAAGTTGGGGTTTTGTACCCATGACCCATAGAAGCTACTTTTGCCATAGCTTGCTGAAAATAAGGTGAATTGGCAGCATTGAATTGGTTGTATGCATCATAAAACCACAAAACTGAAGTCATATATGTATCATGGCATTTTTTTTAACTTTGCAAACAAGACTTAGGGCTTGGTTGAGAGGAATCAAAAGCTTTACCCGTCATATAAGCTTCAATACCATGACTTGCCCTTTTTTTCCTTTATTGATCCCTTCATTAATATAAATTCCTTTTCCTTTGGGAGGAGGGATTTCTTGAGTATCATCACCTAAAAACTCATTCCTACTTCTACCAAATGGATTTTCAATTTCAAATTTTCCCTTTTTCTCTTTTGCTTTTTGAGCATTCTCTTGCAATGAACCTTGTAATAAAAAACGAATTTCTGGAGGCACTTTTTTGTGAGTTATAGTACCTTTTGCTCCAACAAGATGTTGTTTCATCCTATTTATACCTCCACCAGCAAAGATATTATGGCAAAAATCACAAATTACAATCTTTTTCCCACTAGCATTTTCCTTTTGTGCAACATATTTCCAAGCTAAATCTTTTTTTTTTTTTTGCCTATGACTTTGACTCGAAGAAGATGATTTTGATATTGATTCTTCATTTATTGGAGTGGAGTAAGAATCACCTTCTTCCATAAGTCTATATAAAACTAAACAATAAATGTTAGTACAAAAACTTAGAAAAGTTTTTAGTTAAAATTAAATTTTGGGAAAAACAAAGACATTTGAATATTTTATTTTGTTCATCAAAATTTGACAATGTTGTTTTAAGAAAAAAAATTAAATATATCAATAACACAAACAACATATCCCACATACTTTCAATAAGAATAAGGCATTTTCTTTTCAAATGTAAACTTAAGAGTGGTTTAATATGTAAATTAAAACATAAAACTTCTATCCAAGTCAATAATGTTTCTTTATGATCCATTTAAATATGAATTACATTTTTATTAGTGCTACGTGTAAAGCTTTTCCAAACACTATTTTTAAGTAATTACTACTTTGGAAATATTTTGACATTACCGAATGTATAAACTTTCAAGAGAAAACAACCTTGTAAACTAAATTCAACTAGGACATCTTATGAGTTATAAAACTCAAAAGGTATTTTTAATCTCCACTCACCTAAGCAAGGCTAAATAAAAATCGTCTATTCCAATTATTGTTTTATTCACTCACGCTTTGTGGCCACAACTAGAACTTCAATATAAGTAAACTAGCCTTCAAACTATCATCTGCTAGGGCTATTCTCAACTAGTGAACTTGCCACCCCTAAAATCTTCTTATCCCCATAAACCAGTAAGGAATTTTTATTTTTATTTTTAATTTTAAGTGTAAGTTATAGTTTGTTTAGGTTTAAGTTATATTTTTATTTTCAATTCCTAAATATAAGTTATATTTTTCTTTATAACAAGGTTTACAATATTCAAAACATAAATGAAATATATTATGTTCTTACTTTTATTTTTGCTTTTAAGTTATTATTTCTTTATAATTTTTAATCTAAGTTAATATTTTTTGACAATCCAAACAAGAATAGGAACTAAAACTAAATCAAAACTGAAATTGAACTGTGAATTGATAGTTTGAGAATCGAATTAGGACTATCTCCATTGTAATTCGATTTCGATTCCACCTTTAAAGGAACCACAAATCCGTAGGACTAAAGGTATAGTGGCTCTAAACTAAAGTGTCATTTGAATTTAATCATGAAAAAGTTATAGTTGAATGCAAATTGAAACCTTCTTTACTAGAATTAGCAATAATTGTTGTCGTAAAATTTGATGCGTTTGTAAGAAAGAATATCCTAAAATCCTCTTCTTGTGAAGAACTAATACAACAAGAGAAAAGAAGAAGCAGTAGCAATTGCCATCACCATCCACTCCAAGCCTCTGGTTTCAAAGTCGCCACCATCACCATCCATTTCTTGATTATATTAGTACTGTGATTGTGTTAAAAGACAAGTTCCCATAGGCTCTTGTTTGAAATCAAGGGACAAGGAAGTGATTGTTGAGGAGACAACCTTGAAGAGTGTGTTGAAGAGCCACTAACAGAGATTCTTTTTGGGATTTTCATTATTCTAGCAGTTTCCAGGATTATTTAAATTCTCACCACTAAGTTGCAAAGAGAGGATGAATTATTGACAATTTTTTTTTAGATACTAATTAATGATTCCATCGAAAATGCCACTGTATAATAATTGGACCAACACTTAGGGGGCGCTTGGTTTGTTTAAAGGAATGAGAAAAGTAATGGAAATGATAATAGTGAGGAATGATAATAGGTTAGTTCATTATAATTGTGTTAGTTGGTTTGTACTAGAGAATGATTATCATTGCCAATGATGGTGGTTGGTTTGTACTGGGGAATGATTATAATTATCAATAATGGTGGTTGGTTTGCAAAATGTTTAGAAATGAAAATCTAGTTAATTTTTTATTTTATTTTGAATTATAAATACTATACTTACTAATAAATTATGGTAGTAATCATGAAATATGTTAATTTTATTATTTTGCATTTTCATGCCTGATGTAGTATAAGTGTTTTATTAATTATGTTTAAATTATAAATTAAACAAGCTAAATAGAATTCAAAAAGTTGTCATTTATGGTTGGCAATTGTGCAAGATTGCCATTGAGGTTTATCTAGAAAGTAATTGTCAAAAGCATTGGTTTACCTGATTTC
Source organism: Gynochthodes officinalis (assembly GCA_020080225.1). Classification (NCBI taxonomy): domain Eukaryota; kingdom Viridiplantae; phylum Streptophyta; class Magnoliopsida; order Gentianales; family Rubiaceae; genus Gynochthodes; species Gynochthodes officinalis. The sequence continues at coordinate 2,287,075 of CM034618.1, read as the reverse complement.
CTTCAAAGCTCCAAGTGATCATTCTAGCACTCAATTATTGAATTGTCCCTTTCTGTAAACCGCAATTTGACAATTTGGTTTGTTGCAGTATGAACTAAGGTGTTATAATACTATTTACTTTGTGCATTACACTTTGGAAGTAAAAATTGAAAAATGTCTCATTGAACTCATCAAAGCTATCTACAATATGAGATTAATTTAATTATGAATTTCCAAATAAATTTCTTTCTTTTAGATACAATAATTGGTGTTGGCAAAAAGATTCAAAGCAAAGAATGGAAGTAATCTGGTTTCGTGATGGTTGGGTATAAAGGTTTAAATTATGTGTATAATAAAAATCACAGAAAAGAAATTTTCCATGGTGTCCTAAATAATTACTTGCAAATAAAAATATCTCTTTCTTCAATCTATCCATTCTAGAATTTTAGAAGCTAGCTACATTTTACATCCATACTTTTGTGAACACAAAAAATTCAGGGTCGTCTATCCATATCAAGCTTCTTTGTACTTCAAATATATGAGTTAAACATAAGATGCATACGTCATCCAGTACTAGTTACACATAAGATGCATACGTCATCCAGTACTAGTTACATTCCAAATAAGTTTAATGATGTAGAATAACTAGGTTAACAAAACAAGGTTTGTTTTCAATACCTAAATACAATATTATAGCTACAAAATGCCCAACTAATACAAAATAACCTGGTCATGTAACATCAATGGCATTCCAAGTCTATATTAATTACCAAAATCTTATATACCAAAAGAATATACTCCAACACTTGATTCGTGAATTAGAAGACGGATAGAGAAATTCAAGCACATAAGATCTTCTCAAATGACTTGGCAAAGCAAACATAACATGAATTTTGGCCGGATCATTATAGCAAATTTTAGCAATTTCTACCAATATCCATTTGAGATATGCCAACATTAAGAAATTCATTAATGACCTTTTGTATTTTCTCATCTGTTAGACATTGAGTTTAGACTCGCTATTAAAGTATTAGTGGCTATGGCATATTGTGCTATCATTACATCACAAATGGACTCAAATTTAGCAGTAATTTGTCTAACCTCACATCAATAGTATGTTGAAGTGTTGCTGGTTTCTTGTTCTTGTAAAAACTTTCCATTCTTGGTGAGAGTTTCTTGCGCTTTTTTGATGTATGAGTACTTGATGAACTAGCCAAAGATCTTTGTGCATCAGAACTCATTACAAATTCCTCTTCACTATCGTAAGAAAAACAAATCATTATATCATTGGTGGTATTAGCATCAAGACTTGCTTGAGCTATATCTTTAACTCTAAGTCATGTGGCTCTATCCTTACCCCACACCAAGTCTAGTTTGTGCAAATAGGGAATCTGAAATTTCACAATCCAACAAAGATTCTTGTGATTCTACACCAAAAATAAAATAAAAATAGAGCATAAATAATTTTAGAAGGTAAAAATACAGCCACAATCCAACGTAGAATGAATACACTATTCAAGAAAAAGTTGAAAATATTAAAAGACAAAAGTGAACCATGTTAAGAACCCAATAATTTTTTAGTTAGATGCCCATACCATGCACCATTCATCAAACCATTGTTTCTCATAATTGATCTTATGCTCAACATCATCCCATTCATAGCCACTTTGCATGCACATTTTAGAAAGTGAATTATACTTGTTTCTTAGCCATTTGATCTTTGAGTCAATATGCAGATCAACTTCCTTATCAAAAGTAGGAATCTTGTGCAATAATATCTTGTGTACTTCAGCCAATAATTATTTTTGAATCCCCATTCACTTTTCACAAAGGATCGAAGCTAGTTCTTGTAAAGTATCAACCAAAGTTTCAACCTCCTCATCTTTCCAAAGAGTGTTTGTTCTTTCCCTTTCATAGTAATTGTAGATATATATATATATATATATAGCTATTTATGTTAGGATTATTAAGAAAATGGTATATAACATAAATAAATATGTTGAAAAATATAAAATAAGATGAATATGATGTGTGCATTTCCAAAGTAATATAATAACGCACTTATGAATCAATAATATCAAATACAAGTTCTTTTTCTTTCTAGTATAGCCAAAGAAATGAACACATCAAAGCGTTCTAATATTACTTAATGGAAATATTTCTTAAATTACTAATCCATATGATCCTAATTAGATGTAGCCGTCCAAGTGTTATACATATTAGTTGCCAAATTATTTTTAAATGCCAACCATTCATCAGTTGGATTAATATGTGAAATGTATTCTACTTCATCATCTTCATCACTGTCATCTCCCTCACTCTCTTGTTCTTCTTCCATGATTGATTCTTGTGGTTCAAAACTCATAAACTTGCGAATCAAGTTGTGTGGAAAGCAAAGATGCCATTATAATTCGCACTTGAGTTTGAATTGAGAAAAATGAAGGGGAAGCAAGGATTTTCCATCTTCCTTTCAACAATCTAAAACATCTCTCAATGACATGTTTTGCTTTGGAATGTTTCATATTGAAGTACTCTTCTGCAGTTTCTAATCAACGACTATTGAATTCTTTGAGATGATATCGTTGCCCTCGATATGGAGCAAGAAATCCATTTGTATTACAATATCCAAAGTGATATGAATCCAACAAGCATTGAAGAGACTTCGAACCCGAAGCATGATGTCAATAGCAATGTCTCCAGAACAAGCTCGGATCCACTTGACAAGGGCTAGAACAAAGAAAATGAAGGAAGCCTTGAATGGATTTATCCAAACGGCCCAAAAGGATGGGGAGAAGACCAAGATTGACAAGACCATGTTTATTAATGTACTAAGTGTAATTGGGTCTTGTTAATGGGTTTAGTTTTAATTATATGGTAATTTGAGTCATGTAGCCCAAAGAGTCATGTAGCCCATTTGGCCCTAAAGAAACCCTAGCTTGTACAACCCTAATTTGTAAACCCTACCTTGTATCCATATAGTGGCCGTCGGCCATCTTGAAGGGCAGATTTGATGAAGTGAAAATTTGGTTCTTGACATTACAAGCTTGAGAGAATTGCTCTCTAGTTTTTGTAATTACTTGCAAATTACACAAATTCGGAATTTGTGTGTTTGTTGTTCTTGATTTCCTAGATTTGTTCCTAGGAAATTGATTCCATCCATCCATTGATTCCAAGGTTTCTAGGTACAGTTATCTAGGGGTTGAGGAGCTATTCCACCTTCAAGGAACATACCATCTCCAAGGAAAGATTTGATTGGGTTGATCCAAGGAAGAACTTGTGTAGTGAGTTTTGGAACAAGTTATCCAAGGGTTCACGCCGCTTTTGGTATCAGAGCAGTCTTGGTTCCCAAGCTGTTCATATCTTTCTTTTACCGTACAAAAAAAAATCATCATCATTGGTATGTTCTTTATATCCTCAATCTTTTTGTTGTTCTGAATATCATCATCATTGGTATGCTCTTTATATCCTCAATCTTTTGTTGTTACGAATATCATCATCATTGGTATGTTCTTGTATTGATGAAGCAAATTCTGTTTTTGTATTGATGTGTTGGTTTCGGCTTGCTTCCAAAATATTAGACAAAACCGTACTTTGCTTTCTTGATGAATCCATACCTTGCTGAAATTGTTGTTTATGCCTTACTGAAATAAAAAAAAATTGCTGTGCTGATCCAATTGTTGTTTATGCCTTGATAAGATTAAAAAAAAAGAGATTAAAAAAAAAGGAGAGAACCTGGACAAGAAGTAGTTGGGCAAAAATCGAGTTCTTTGTTGGAACTTGAGCAGAAAATTTGAGGCGGACAGTAGGTGGTCCTTTGGCCGTCTGCTTGTAGATCTCTCCGAGAGCTTCGATTTGAGTACTTACGGAGCAAAATCCGATATCGGAGTAGAAAGTTATGACCTTTTGAAGTTACCATGCCAAACTAAGAAAAATTTCTGATTTCGGAAAAACAGATTTGCCTTTCCGATTGTACTTTGGATTGTTTGCAGTTTGTGATTAGCCTTCTATTTATCCATATACAACCTTTCCACCACATTTTGAACCCAGAAATATTCTTGACTAATTCCAGAATTTGGAAGGGCTGAAACCGACCACCAATATACAAGCTGCTTTGTCCAAATTTCTTGTTCTTCAAGTGCTTGAGTTCTTCAAATGTCTTCAATTGTGGTCCGAAAATTCTGAAAATTTGTGTGTTCCACTGATTTTTCGTGTAGGTTCTGATTTTGCATTCAGTTTGTCCGAATTCCTTACCAAAAAATTCGAATTCTTGATTTTTGGTACTGTTTTCATTGAATTCCTTAGATTCATTCTAATCTCATTGTCCACTTGCATTACCTTGTTGTAAATTCCTTTGTGTAATATTGAGTTGTGGTCCGGAAATTCTGAACTTTTGTGTGTCTCACTGATTTTTTGTGTACATTCTGATTTTGCATTCAGTTTGTCCAAATTCCTTACCAAAAAAAAAATTGAATTCTTGTATTTTTGGTACTGTTTTCATTGATTCCTTGAATTCATTCTTCCTTGCCAAAATTTTCGAATTCTTGTGATTTTTGGTACTGTTTTCTTTGGTTCCTTAGTGGTGATTCTAACCTCATTGTCCAGCTGCATTAACTTGTTGAAAATTCCTTTGTGTAACATTGTTTGAGTAAGAATAGAAACGGAAGAGCAAATTGAGTGGTGTAAATCCGTCCCTTCACTTATATAAGCCGAGAGTACTCAAACTCAAACACTTGGTGAGTGAATTTGGGGAATTGGGAAGGGAAGTGAGGACTTATAAACTGTTTTATTTCCTTTGCTAACCTTTGCAGCTATAATGGAGAGACAACCACAAACCACCACCACCGGTTCTAAAGAATCCTATGAGGAAATGTTAGCAAAATTTTACACTTTGGTTCTGTGTTTGCAACAGAAGTCAAGGAGCTCAAAGTCGAGAGAGTCGAATCCTCTCGATCTACAAAGACCACATATGGCCATGATAATGATGATGAAACCTTGAAGCATTTCAGGAAGTCAATCTGCGTACTCTAGAATTGATTCCAATTTAGGATGTATCAAAATGAAAATTCCTCAATTTTTGGTAAGCAAGATCCTGAAGCTTTCTTTGAATGGTGCGATAAAATTGAAAGTATTTTTACAAAGGTACAACTATTAGGAGGAAAAGAAAGTCAAGCTTAGTGTGGTTGAATTTAGGATAATGCCAGAATCAAAGTGGACTAAAATTCAGTCGAAAGGAGGCGTGATGAAGAAGGGCCTGCTGCATTTGGGCTGAATTGAAAAAGCTCATGAAAAAGGTTTGTCCCACATCAATACTACGGGGAGATGTTCAACAAATTGCAGAAGATCACCTAAGGAAATAGGATGTGGAGGATTATTACCAAGAGTTGGAGACTACGATGCTTCGAGTCAACATTCAGAAGACATGAAGCTACCATGGCTCGATTTCTAGGAGGACTAAGGAGAGATATTGCCCATATTGTAGAAATGCGGGAGTATGAAGATCTCAATGAGATGTATCACAAGGCAATGAAAGTCGAGAGGCGACTTAATGAGAGGGGTGTCCTAACCTTTTCAACCCTATGCACTTTAAATTCAAACACTTTGAAGTCTACATGGCCTAAGAAGGATTTAAGCAATCGACTTCAAAAAGGCCGCAA